>CM056198.1:32178455-33428455 GCA_029692085.1 Gymnothorax javanicus
GGAGGGAAGACCGATAAAGAGTTTAACTCCCTTTTGATAATGCATTTTTACTCCTATTGAAACTCCCATAGGAATACAATGGAAAATGTGTGTCAGGGATGAGAAGATGTAATACTCAGCCAAGAGGAAGTAACATATGGTATTTGTTCCTTCAAAAAATGTACAATAGGAGTGGGTGCAAAATGTATGTAAAGTTTTGTGATGATCCGACATTCCTAACCTGTTCATCTAGAACTGTTTTCATGAAAATTGAAAAAAAACCGCTATCATATTTGACCAACTACTAAAAATAGTACTTTAAGGAAAATTGGTGCTGTAGCCACATACTTTGACCGATTTGAAAAATTCTAACTGATTTGTGCTATGCTCAGCTATTACAGTGCTGTAAAGGAAATTCAAAATTTCCACTGTGGTCATGAATGGGTTAAGTGGAAACTTGGTTAACTTCCTCAGCAGCTAGACTGGAAAGGGCATGGCTCCCACATCCATTTTCACTGTATGACCTTGCACATCATAGAAAATAAGTTAGCTGACTTCTTGACAAGGTAAGTTTTTCATTTTATTGATATTTTTGTGTGGAAAATGATGCAAGCCATTGCAGAATGTGATCAGCGCTTACTCGCAATTACAACTATTGAAGAAAGAATCTATTGAGAGAGCTATTTTTGGTGTCAGCCAAATGGTGCATAGCATAAATTGTGCAAGTTCAGTATGCCACAGTTAGTGATCCTCCACAAAGGTGCTGAGAATGATATCTGGCTCACTTCTTCATTCACATCTGCATTTACATCAATCACATGGACATTGTTCTCTGTTTCATTGTATTTTTTAAATAAACAGAAAGTGTTTGTAATACATAGTAAAGGAGAACATTGTGCCTGTGAAGATTACTGATTGAAAAGGCCTTCACCCTGGCTGGGCACAGTTCAACTGACAGAGACTGCAAGTCCAGCTCAGTGAAACAGAATTGACCTATGGGGTAAATGAGCTTAAATCTCTATGGTCCTCATGATATTGCTGAATAAGTGCCCAAGGTACACACCCTTGACTTGCAAAATCTCATGGAACCAAATATTGCAGACATTTGACTTCTTGACGTACAAGGTTTCACATACATACAATTCAGCTGAATTCCTTTATTACCCCACCCCGCCCAAAGGGGAAGGGCAAGGGGTATTGTTTTTGGTTTGGTTTGTTTGTTTGTTTGTTTGTTAACACTTTAGCAGCAAAACTAATGGCCAGATTCACCCCAAATTGGGTTTAGGGATTTCCACTGACCCAGAATAGATGCCTATTGAATTTAGGAAAAGTAGGTCAAAGTATGTGCGAGGGGCGGGGTTTGTTGTGCCTGGCACCACTTGTCATTACTTACTTCATAGAAACAGTATGTAAACATTACAAGAACACAATTTGATTGTCCTTTCTTTACCACACACTGTAGAACATAACACATTGTCAGCCTGCTGATAAAACCTTGTATCTCCAAATTGATAAGAAACAAAAACTCATATGTCCACTATTCTTACATGCAAAATTAAACATTTTTTATTTTATTTATATTTTTAATTATATTTATATATTTATTTTTTATTTTCCTGTTAAGTTTATCATTTTGAAGATACAAGGTTTTATCAGCAGGCCGACAACATGGTTTTATTTCAGCAATTTCAGTGGTGGTTTTGATTTAGATATTTAACAATGATTGGTTTGATTTCCATACTTGCATCATTTTCAGCTGGAGTGATGGCCTATGCAGTTTATGCATTGGTTTTCTCATCTGTCATTGTAGCAATGGGTTGTTTTCTCCTTCTTCCACATGGGCAGCAGTATTTGCTGGCAGGTACTGGCAGCTAAAAGATGCTTGACCTCTTTTGTCAATTCTCTGCAAGTTCAAGTAGTTCAGTCCCCTTGAAAAGTGTAAGTGTGCATATTCTAATCATTTGACTGAAAGCTTATGCTGTCCCTCAAAAAAAAAAATGGAAAAAGTGTGACTATTGAATGTAGTTACTCAGGGTTCAGCTGCAGTGCGCCAAAATACCTTACAGGGAGAGCACATGAAAAGACTACTCAGGGCAAAGCATAAGCCTGGTCACCCATTTAAGAAAATGTTCAAGTACATGTTGTTAGGAAGCAAGCACTGTTCCTTTTATGTTTAATGAAATGGAAGAAGGTTGCCTCCATTCATGTCTTTCATCTTTTCCTCAGAAAGATTCTAATCTCATCATGAACTTGAATGTAATTTGAATTGAGACCTATTTGCAGTCTATTTTTGTGACAAAGACATTTTTCCTGATTTGGACTTGTACTGCACAGTTTTAGATTAGTCATCAAGCAATTCAGTATGGCAGCACTTCTAATGCAGAGTCCCATTTCAGGGGTCCGTAATGTATGGGACATATGAATGGTATGTAAGTGAATGTTTTTTTTTTTTTTTTTTAAGTAGTCAATACTTTGCTTGCAGTGATTACTTAAAGTCCCTTGGCAGTACTGTTGCTGTCTTCAGCACCTGCTTGTTTTGTGCCTTAATTGCCTAAGGTTTCATGTAAATGCTAGATTGAGGGGAATGAATTTTGCGGTTTAAATTAAAATGTTTTTTGCTTTTCGGTCCAGTGAAGAAAATCTCTCTTGCAACTGCATATAGTGCTATGAATGAATGAGAATTTATGTGGTGCTTCTTCTCATAGGGACACATACAGTAGTGCTTTACAGTGATAATGGAGAAGCTCCTTTCAACCACCACCCATGCGTAGCTCCCACTTGGGTGATGCATGGCGGCCATTTTGCACCAGAACAGTCACCACATATCTGTGGTGGAGAAGGAAAGGACATTTTTTATAGCCAATTAAATCAGGGGGTGGTTAGGTGGAAGATTGAAAACGCCGGGTTAGTCATGTAGTCAGGGCATTGGGGAGCTCCCAACTCTTTGTGATGTGTATCATGGGATCTTTAAAGACCACAGTGAGTCAAGACCTTGATTTCACCTGTCAGCCAAAAGACAACACCTCCTACAGCAGTGTACCCATCACAGCACTGGGGCATTAGAATTTATTTGACCAGAGGGATGATTGACCTTTACTGGCCCCTAAACACCATTTCCAGCAGCGACTTAGCTTTTCCGGGTGGTATCCCTTATAAGAAGCAAACAAAGATAGACCAGCTGAACATCAGCCATTTGAGCAGTGTGGGGCAAATGGCTCGTGAGCCTGCCAGCTAATGGGGTTTAATGGTGTTCTATGCACTTAAGGGGTCTTCAGGGTAAAAATTTAAATTTCTTTTCAAAAATTTCAAAATTTTTTTTCACATAAAATAAATAAAATAAATAAAAGAATGCAGTGAAATGCCAGTAAACACCAAGAATCTATGTTTTTCCTCTGCTTCAATTGTTACTTGTGATTTTGGCATTCATAAAATCATTAATATTCATCTGATTTGGACTGAAATTGTATCTTTTGGAGATCTATGAAATGACATAGGATTTTCTAGATAGGTGCATCCCTAGGGCGTTAAGTTTGAAAATGAAGCAAGTTGATGATAGCGATTTTAGTTATGGTTACATAATAGAGCTCATTAAATATTCATAAATGTTCCAAACAAAAAATCTGATGTCATTTCATAGAACCATCTTAAATCTTTCATATGAGACCAATTTGAGTAAAATCTGATCATGGGTTATTGAAATATATGTGCCACAAAGTATTTTCAGATTTTGTCATTGAAGTGCCGTTCCCATGGCAACCATGTAAATTTTTATCAAAATACTACATTTTATGAGGTTAAAATCATGTTGAGTATGTTTATTTCTTAGTTTTTACATTATTATGGTTATTTCTACACTTTACCCTGAAGAGCCCTTCAAGAGCTCCAGTTTATTTATCTATTTTAATTTTTATTATAACTACATCTGATGTCTATCTACAGTGATTTGATACAGTATTTTCTCCCTGCCCAGTTTCTTCTGTTTTTGATAATTTGTCATATTTGAGTGTTTTCAGTCATCCAACTAATTTTATTATAAGACAAATGAAATTTGAGTTATCAGAAAATGCTGCTTTAAAATAATATTTAATTTATTGAGGGTAAAAAGTTATTCGATACTACTGAGCCCCCGAGGGGACATCAAAAAAAAAAAAAAAAAATGTAGGGGAAAAAAAAAACGTCATAAAGGTAGGCTATATCTTTGCGAGATCTTGCAAAAGTTTTGCGAGATCTCGCAATCTCGCAAAACTTTTATTTATTCATTTTAGGTTCATGGCTCATTCTGGGCTCCGTTCTGCCCGTAGGCTGCTGCCATGCAGTTCTGCGAATGAGGAGGCGCTGCGACAGAACAGCTGTCTTTCCGTTATCTACAGCCTATTTCCAGAAAGCCCACGAAGCGCAACTGTTATCAGAGAGCAATCATAGGCTAATTTTGTATGGGAAAACTATTGGCCTTCACCGATCCTTATTGTAATAAAATTCTACACATAATGAATATAGCTTATCTGCTGTAGCGCTCTGCCCCACTATGGAACTGCACTGCAGTAGCAGCAAAGGCGCAGTAGGCAGAGGCAACAATCTTCTGTTGTGCATACGTTTTGAATGATGATGTTGCGCACGTATACGAGACAAGTCTTCAGTGCCACATATAATTTTTTATGCTGAAATCACACAAAACGCAGCTCGGAACAGTAAATACGAGTGGCAAATTCCTGTACATTTTTGTAACTCTGTGCAATCTGCTTGCAGATCTAATACCTTAACTAATTGCATTGAAAAAATGCTCTAAAATAATGATTTCGCTTGTGGTTGACCACACACCAACACTCACGTTTATCAGCTATGATAGCTAGTTACAGGCTCCAAGCTAGCTAACCTCACTTTGAACTGAAACTAACACAATTATGCATTTAACAGTGTAATAAATCTACTTGAACACATCAAGCCTCCCTAAACCTAAAAACAGGTTGGGCCACCCTTGGCGGCAACAACTGCAATAGAACATGGGGGATAACTGGCACCAAGTCTTTTAAATCACTGTTGAGCAATTTTGGCCCACACTTCTTTGCAGTGCTTTAATTTAGCCACATTGTGCAGTTTCTGAGCATGAACTGCAATTTTGAGCCATAGCATCAAAATTGGATTCAAGTCAGGACTTTGACTTGGCCACTCCAAAACCTTCAGTTTGTTTCTTTTTAGCGACTCAGAGGTGAACTTGTTTGTGTGCGCTGGATCATCGCCCTGCTGCATAACCCAACTGCGCTTCAGCTTTAGGTCATGAATGGATGGCCAGACATTCTCCTTCAGGTTTTTCTAGCAGAGAGCAGAATTTATAGTTTCATCAATTATAGCAAGTCACCCAGGTCCCGGAGTAGCATAGTAGTCCCAGACCTTCTCACTACCACTACCGTGTTTGATTGTTGGTATGATGTTCTTATTGTGGAATGCTGTGTTAGTTTTCCACCTGATGTAACGGGACCCATGTCTCCCAAAAAGTTCCACTTAGGACCCATCAGTCCACAGAATAGGGGGACATCAATACGTTATTATGGCAAATGTGAGATTAGCCTTTGAGTTCTTTTTTGGACAGCAGTGGTTTTTCACCTTGTAGCTTTCCCATGTATGCCATTTTTGCCCAGTCTCTTTCTTATAATGAAATTGTGAACACTGACCTCAATTAAGGCTTGCTGTTCTTTAGATGTTAGTCTGGGTTCTTTTGTGACCTTCTGGATGATTCATCACTGTGCTTTTTGAGGAATTTTGCTTGGAAGCTTTACCATGTTCCAACTTCTCTCTATTTGTAGATAATGGCTCTCAGCATGGTTTGATACAGTCCCAGAGCCTTAGAAATGGCTTAGTAACCATCTTCAGACTGAGTGATATCAAAGACTTTGTTTTTCATCTGTTCTTGAATGTCTTTATATTGCGACATGTGTTGCTTTTTGCTTTCTGCACATTGATAAACAGGTTCTCTTTAAGTGATGCTTAGATTCAACGGGACTTAAGGTTGTCACACCTGGGTGAAATTGAACAAAATTTTCAATTCAATTTATTTAACTGGTTAATTTAGCGACTAAGGGTGCAATTACTTTTTCCACATAGGGCCAGGTAGGGTTAAAATAGCTTTTTTTCTCTATTACATAAAATAATCATTTAAAAACTGCATTTTCCGTTTACTCATGCTGTGTTTGTCTAGTATTAAAATTACTTTGATGATCCACAACATTTAAGTATGAAAATTTTCAATAATAGACGCAATCAAGAAGGTAGCACAAGCTTTTTCACAGCACTGTATCTATCGATCTATCAACATATCTTTAAATGACTGTTTATTACATCCACCGAGCAACAATGTGTTCACTCGTGTCCGTTTGTTTGTCTATTTGTTTGTTCAGATTATATCTCTCAAATTTATCTGCCAATTTCAATGATATCTTGTGGAAGTGTGGGCCATGGAATAATCGATTAAAGATCTGGATCCAGGAATTTTTAGGGATCCTTCACCATTATGGGATTACAAGATTGGAATAAATGCTTAACATCCACTAGATGGTAGTAAAGTTCCAAATGCGCTGGTGGAGGTATGCGCTCACTGAATGTTTTCTAGTTTTTGTTGTGTTGTATCTGTTCATATATGTTAGTTATTTGCAGCTCAAAAGCTGTAACTTTCTCTCAGTAATTCTCTGGGAATGCTTGTTCTAAAGCGGAATGAAATTAGTTGTGAATCAATGATCCAGTCAACATCAAAACTTAGCAAAATAAAAGCAGGAATTTCATTAGTTTGATTAAAGCTAAAACAAATCATGGCTGGATCTAGGGGGGTGCAGGGGTGGGCTACGCCCCCCCAGATTTTTACTTTGCCCCCCCAGCGGCTCCTGACTTACTAAGGTATATTTTAGTGCAATTAAAAGGAGTGTGTAATGCGAATTCAATGAGAATGAATTGATCTCCCCTCCCCCCCCAGTCAACAAAATGAATCGCAATCTCCCCGGTCAACAAAATTAATCGCGATCTCCCCGTCAACAAAACGTCTCTACCCCCCAGCAATTTTCATTGCACCACCAGTCGAAGCAGGCTGCAGCTGGCCCTGAAACAAATCCTACTCCAAGATTATAGGCTTGCAATACCCCTAAAATCATAGAAGAAAAAGAAAGTTTGCATTGAAAAGTATTGTTGGCCAAAACTTTAAATCTCCTACGTCTGAGTTATGGCCAATATTGCCCACAAAAAAATATATCAATCAATCAATTAATTAATAAATAAATAGGCCTTGGTTTTCAGGCCTTTTGCAGACGAAAGTTACAAAAGTTAAGCAGGCAGAAGTGGTTTGTTTATGAGGGCAAAATTTGTAAAAAAAGATACATGCAAATCTTAAGAAAACTGTTAATAGAATAAATTAATTAATCTTACATAGAGCCCAGGGTTGTACAGGGTTGTATAGTAGACAGGAGATTCTTTCTGGTATCAATACTGGGAGTAGTTATGCAGAGCTTACGTCCAGCCATATCTCCTCTTTTGAGTTTCTTTGGAAAGGAAAGCTCTGGGGAGAACTTGATGGTGCTTTGCTGCCACTGTCAACCTCTGCACAACCCTCTGTCATCCTCAAGAGACAACTGTCAAAACACTGTTCTCTCCCCATGACAGGGATATTATCTTACAAATCCTTGTTAACAATTCATCTCAAGTGTTTGCATAATGTCAGCTAACCATAAAATCTACATAAAAATGTAGAAATTGGCACTTTTACGCATTTGGAATTTGTTTTACTATGAAAACTGCCTCACTGAATGTGTGCAACTATCGAGAGGAATAGACTTGTGGCTTATTTTAAAATTTACAACCTCAAAACCCTGCATTTTAAAATCTGCAGCCTGTAAGAACAAGTCAGTCATTCATTCAGCTAAGTGAATTTTGTTGATTGCTGAACGCATTGAACTGTGTTCAACAGTTTACTGTGGGAAAAAAAAAAAAAAAAAATACTGCATATAAATTGTGAGAACCGTGAAGACATGTGTTGCCTTATTCTTGGGGTTCTCCATCTAATGCCACCAGCTTACTCAAAGAGATAAACCCCCATCCAGACTGGTATGCAAAGTATCTCACTAAAAGCTATTTCACTTTTAAAGTTATTAATCTTCAGTGTCAATGGAAGCGTTAAATTCTTCTTTTGTGGTTGACTGGCCTTGAACTAGAATCAAGCCTCATGCAAAATCTATATTTGGGCTTGACTGACTCCAATGAAAAGATGACAAAATGTGCCGTTCCCTATAATTTTTCATGAAATTAAGTATCTGGCTGCCTGCCCCTCTTTGGAAGCACTGACATTTATTGGGGACATGTATAAAAAAGTGAACTTTCTCAGCATTTAAAATATTATGACTGTAATCGTTTTTGTTTTAAAATCTGGCGAATGTACTCAGAAGGAAAAAAAGAAAGTCGTTTGTGCAATTTCAAGGACAGAGATTGATCATTAGAGTAATGTACTTGTGGGCAATTTCATACTTCATGGCTCTCTCTCTCTCTCTCTCTCTCTCTATATATTATATACACACACATACTCACAATCCCAATTCCAAAAAATTTGGGATGCCGTGTAAAATGTAAATAAAAACAGAATGCAATGATCCACAAATCTCATAAACTGACATTTTATTCACAATGGAACATTGACAACATATCAGATGTTGAAAGTGCGACATTCTACCATTTCATGAAAAATATTAGCTCATTTTGAATTTGATGGCAGCAACACATCCCAAAAAAGGGATACAACCATGGTTACCGTTGTTTATATCCCCTCTTCTTTTAACAACAGTCTGTAAACATCTGAGAAGTGAGGAGACCAAATGTTGAAGTTTTGGGAGAGAAATGTTGTCCCGCTCTCGTCAGATGTAGGATTATAGCTGCTCAAAAGTCCTGGGTCTTCTTTGCCAGATTTTTCCTTTTATAATGCGCCAAATGTTTTCTGTTGGTGAAAGGTCTGGACTGCAGGCAAGCCAGTTCAGCACTCAGATTCTTCAACTGTGAAGCCATGCTGCCGTGATGAATGCAGTATGTGGTTTGGCACCGTTTTGCTGAAATATGCAAGGCTTTCCCAGAAAGATACATTGTCTGGATGGGAGCATATGTTGTTGTAAAACCTCAATATACTTTTTAGCATTGATAATGCTTTTCCAGATGTATACGCTCCCCATGTCATAGGTGTAATGGGCGGTGATAGGATGCCAGGTGCAGCGACCAGTGAAAGAAAAAACAAAGAGCAGCCCAGATAAGAGACAAACACAAAAGGATGTACACACCTCCAGGAAAAAGCTTGCGCTTCCAAGGACGAATAAAAGTCCGCAACACGGAAGCAATGCGAGAGAGAATAAACAAAGAGAGAAGAGAAAAAACTTCTAAAAGAAGCAATTCCTAACAATAAATGGAAGATAACAAGTCACAAGGAAAACTGACTAGAGATATCTTCGGCCAAAGTGCAAGAAACAAACAGACACTCTAGCGATAGGCGTGGCAAACCCCCGGCCATATATATATGAAGTCCGGAAAACTCCGCCCCAGCTCAATCAGCCAGCTGGGCCAGGAATTCGATGCAAAAGAAATCCGATATTGTCCCGGACGATAGAACAAAGAAAGGTCCAACAAACAAACGCACGCCTGCACCATGACAGGACAAGCAAAAAAACGACTCCATGATGATGGATTATCAGCCGCCAAACATCGAAGGGTATTCTCCAAAGATTGGTTGGTCCGCTCTGTCTGTCCATTAGTCTCTGGATGAAAGCCAGAAGAAAGGCTCACAGTGGCCCCCAGCAGACTGCAAAAGGCCTGCCAGAACTTAGCCGTGAATTGAGGGCCCCTGTCAGAAACCACATCTTGCGGGAGGCTATGCAGGCGGAAAACATGGTCCACAACAAGAGGGGCCGTCGCCCGCGCCGAAGGCAACTTCGGCAGAGCGATAAAATGGGCGGCCTTAGAAAAATGGTCAACCACAACCAAGATGGCAGTGTTGTCTTCAGAATTAGGCAGATCCATAATAAAATCAATAGAGATATGGCTCCATGGGCGTTTAGGGATGGGTAAAGGCCGCAACAAACCAGAGGGAGGGAGGTGGGAAGTCATATTCCTAGCACAGACGCCGCACGCTGCTACAAACTCCCGGATGTCTTCAATCATGCTGGGCCACCAAAAATGTCGGGCCAAGAATTGTTTGGTCTGATGAACCCCCGGGTGACCCACCAGACGGGAAGAGTGCCCCCACTGGAGAACCTGGGCACGTACAGAAGGCGGAACAAACAAACAGCCAGGTGGCTCCCCACCAGGACCGGGATCGGACCTTAAGGCCCCCCGCACATCAGACTCAACGTCCCACTGAATGGGAGCCACAATCTGATCAGTCGGGATAACAGGCTCCGGAATGGGGTCGTGACCAGAGTAGTCGTAAATCCGCGACAAGGCGTCAGGCTTGGTGTTTTTAGATCCCAGGCGATAAGTTAACGTAAAGTTAAAGCGATTAAAAAACAACGACCACCGCGCCTGCTGGGAATTACGTCGCTTAGTCTGTTGAATGTATTGGAGATTTTTATGATCTGTCCAAACCAAAAACAGATGCTCAGCCCCTTCCAACCAATGGCGCCATTCCTCTAACGCCAGCTTAACGGCTAGCAACTCTTGCTCACCAACAATATAATTACGTTCGACCACCGACAATGACCGGGAGAAGTAGGCGCACGGATGCAACTTATTGTCCCAAAGGAGGCACTGGGACAAAATGGCACCCACCCCGACTTCAGAGGCATCTACCTCCACAACGAACAGGAGGGAGGGATTGGGCAAAACAAGAATGGGCTCGGAGCTAAAACATTCCTTTAACTCCTGAAAAGCAGCCTCAGCTGCTGGGGACCAATCAAACAGCGAGGAGGCATTCTTCTTGGTGAGCGCAATAATGGGGGCAGCTACTGCGCTAAAATTACGGATAAACCTCCTATAAAAATTGGCAACCCCAAAAACTGTTGCACCACCTTAACGTTTTGAGGGGCAGGCCAATTCCTGACCGCTGCCACCTTGTCAGGATCCATGCGGACCGACCCCTCTGACACAATGAAACCAGGAAACGAGACAGTCTTGGCATGAAAAACACATTTCTCAGCCTTGACAAAAGCTTGGCTTTAAGGAGGGCCTCAAGCACTTGTCTAACGTGTTGTTTATGCTCAGAGAGAGTTGAAGAAAAAATCAGAATGTTGTCAAGATAAACAAAGACGAATTTCTCCAATATCTCTCGGAGAACGTCATTAACGAGTGCCTGAAACACCTAGGGGGCGTTAACCAAACCAAACGGCATGACCAAATATTCCCAGTGTCCGTCATGCTTATTAAATGCCGTTTTCATTCGTCCCCCGAATGCGAACTAAGTTATAAGCATTCCAGAGATATAGCTTGTAAAAATAGCGCCTCCTGCAGATGTTCAAACGCGGAATTCATCAACGGAAGGGGGTGTCGGTTTTTAATGGTGATCTTATTCAAACCCCTATAATCAATACAGGGTCTCAGACCGCCATCTTTTTTTCCCTCAAAAAACCCCCGCTGCAGCAGGAGAAGTGGATGGCCGAATAAAACCATTAGCAAGAGCCTCCTGAATATATTCTCGCATGGCCTTACGCTCAGGCCCTAACAGCGAGTATAGCGAACCCCTAGGAGGAGTAGTACCAGGGTGGAGATAGATCTCGCAATCGTACGGGCGATGAGGAGGTAAAGTCGAGGCTTGTTGTTTGCTAAAAACCTCCACGAGATCAGCATAATCACTTGGAACGTTAGGAGGCAGATAAAAATTCAAAGTGGCCCCCAAACTCTCCACCTGTTCGGGACCCGCCATCTCCATGACCGAATCACAGTCAGAGAGATCCTCCAAATCACAATCATCCTCTGGCTGCCGCCAGTCAAATTGAGGATCCCACTCTAACCCCTCCTCCGCCTCCTCTTCCCGACTACGAGGGCTGTATGAGACAAACTCCTCAGAATCACTCGCGACATCAGCCTCCCCCCTAGGTTGATGCCCGGGACTACACGTCAAACTCTCCCTACAATGGGACCTACAATTAGCGCCCCACTGGACAATAGGGCTAGTCTGACTACCCCAATGAATGTGAGGCTTATGTTTCCATAACCATGAGTGCCCTAAAACAACAGGAAAAAGGGGAACAAATAAAAAAAATCGGACCTCCTCAGAATGGCCACCAAAGGGAACGAACATGGTTAGTGCTTCAGAGACCTCAGTTATAATTCTAGAACCTAGCGGGCGACTGTCCAAAGATTTAACAGTGTGTGAGCGTAGCAGAGGGCGTATAGGAATAGAATGCCTCTCAACCCACTACGCATCCATAAAACAATCCACGGCCCCCGAGTCCAAAAAAACCTCAACAGGAATTATCTGTCTACCCACAGTTAATTCTACAGGAATCAAGGTTCGGAAGGGAATTTGGGTCTGTCCCTCTAGCACCCCCCATACAGCTAGAGGGACTGCCTGTTTCCCTTAAGTTCAGGGCAGTGTGGCCAAATATGTCCCGGTTTGTAACAGTTATAGCAGATAATTGGTTTATGAACAGGCTTACCAGCCCGGCTCACATATGAGCCATCGACCTGCATTAATCCAATATCGTCCCAGACGATAGAACAAAGAAAGGTCCAACAAACAAACGCATGCCTAAACCATGACAATAGGCACTAATGCAACCCAATTGCATCAGAGATGTAGGCTTTTGAACTGTACGCTGATAACAAGCTGGATGGTCTCTCTCCTCTTTAGTCCGCACGACACAATATCCGTGGTTTCCAAAAAGAATTTCAAATTTTGATTCATCTGACCACAGAACCGTTTTCTATTCTACCTCAGTCCATTTTAAATGAACTTTGGCCCAGAGAAGACGGCGGCGTTTCTGAATCATGCTCACATTTGGCTTCTTTTTTGCATGATAAGCTTTAGCTTGCATTTGTAGATTGCACGGCGACCTGTGTTCACAGAAAATTATTTCTGGAAGTGTTCTTGGGCCCATGCACAGTATTCAAGTGCAGAATCATGCCTGTTTTTAAAGCAGTGCCGCTTGAGGGCCCAAAGATCACAAGCATCAAATATTGACCTTCGGACTTGTCCCTCGCGCACGGAGATTTCTCCAGATTCTCTGAATCTTTTGATGATATTCTGTACTGTAGATTCAAAGTCTTTGCAATTCTACATTGAGGAACATTTTTATGAAATTGCTCCACAATTTTTAGACGCAGTTTTTCGCAGATTGTTGAGTCTCTGTTCGTCTTTACTTCTGAGAGACTCTGCCTCTCTAAAATGCGCTTTTTATACCCAGTCATGTTACTGACCTGTTGCCAATTAACCTAATTATTTACCAAATGCTCCTCCAGCTGTTTTTTATGAGTACCACTTACTTTTCCAGCATTTTGTTGCCCCTCTCCCAACTTTTTTTGAGGTGTGTTGCTGCCATCAAATTCAAAATGAGCTAATATTTTTCATGAAATGGTAAAATTTCTCACTTTCAACATCTGATGTGTTGTCAATGTTCTATTGTGAATAAAATGTGGGTTAATGAGATTCGCAAATAATTGCATTCCGTTTTTATTTACAATTTAGACAGAATCTTTTTTGGAATTAGGTTTGTAAGAAAATGTTTTTCTGTGGGCCACAGAATATTTAGCAATATTGAGGAAAACTGAAAAAAATTAAAAGAAACCCCTGATATTTTATTGAGTTTGATAGTACGATTTCTTAAAAACTTCTAAATCATATAACTTGTGTTTTCTTGTAGCTTCTTCCCATAATTCTGTGACAGATGCCTCTAAATGATGACACATATTTCATAAAATCTAACTGAAATTCCCAAATCCATAGCTATCTGTGAAACTTTTCTAAGACACAAAGAATGTATATTGACTATCCAATGAGATTTTCATTGGCCGTCTTTTGAAGCACATTTGCGAAAAACATCAAATCAAACAATAAAACAGAAGTGCAACAGAAGCCTACTTTGGCAAAGTTTGTCATATTTTAGGCATAGTATATACTAAAGAGCACTGAGGTTACATTAACTGACTAAAATAAGCAGTGTAAAATACAATATAAATAGCATTTTCCTGCATTATGATTTTGTGAACTTCTTTAAAAGTGATTTGTACACATGGCATTGACTAATGCCCTGGTGTATAGTTCACAGAGTAACTTCTGCTTAATGCATTCAGAGGAAAAAACTTCTCGAGATAATATCTATATGTGCCTTTATCAAGATTACCAGCAAGGCTAATTAGTTCCCTGTTTTTTCAAGCAATGGTTTTGCAGATTTGGTTTTATTACTACCAGCTAACAAGTTAATGAATTAATTTGTGAGCTGCAAAAAAAAAGCTACACTACCACAAGTTTCAAATCACAATATTTGATTTTCTCCAGGGAAAAAAAAAAGAAAAACACTGCTCCGAGAATGTGCTCATTAAGGGCTTGCAAGCTTGTGTGTGCTCAATGCGATATGCACTGTATATTGAAAACAATGAGCATCAGTGGCTATGTGTCCTTGAAAATGAAATGCAAAAATGGCTTGCTCTGCAGAGTTCGTAGATCCCTAGTGTGTATTTTTGAAGTATCCAATCGGTTCAGCATATAATGCGATGCTTCTACCCATTCATTTTTCAATTTCAGATATAATCCACCATGTAGCTTTCGCACAGCTTCTTCTACCACCGTAGCATATCAAGTCTGATCTTCGAAACTCCTCACATGTCAGACTGCATATAGCTGTTAGGTGGCATTTCTGGTATAACATACTAAAAGATACACAGAAAGGGGTGCACTGCTTTGTGTACATCATTTGCTCATATACTCACATAAACACACACAAACCTCCATCTGATCCAACATACCATGCAGCAGGTCATGATGCATTCTCAACCAGATATGGACTGGAGTATTTCTAGAAACCAGAATAAAAACATTTGACCTGTTGACCCCTCAACACTTGGTCTCTGATGTCCCAGTAATTAAATCTGAACCACCTGCAGAGTGGTTTTTCACCTGAACTGACCTTCTTTCTGCGGTGAATTACAGCAATATAATCCAGAAAAATCGAAAGCAAACCCATGGATGCAGCAGTATTTTTAAATCCCGGCACAATATTTCTTACCTGCCAAAGTTATTTACTGTATCCTACAAGAAAAGTCAGAATTTTAATGAAAACAAGGAGATTAAGCAAAATGTCATAACCTAATAACATGCACACTTAGATACTCAATTTCAGGTAAAGAGGGTTGTGGCAAAAACTGAGAGACTTGAGTGGGAGGCGGGGTGTCTGTTGGAGCAGGTCACAGACGGGGTGTATTGATATGCAAATTCATTAGAAACTACCTGAGAATAACTCCATCACTTCCTCTGAGCAGACATTGTTTATCTTCATGAAGGGTCGTGAGAAAATATACTGGTAATAACTACAGACCTCTTCCTTTAATTTCAAGGTAAAATAATATTTACAGCACCAAGTGCATAAATTGGTGAGTAAACAATAATTACAAATCTCAATTACCGCTGAATAAGATTCAGTAATAAGCATTCAGACTTCCAGACCAGAAACAGCTACAAAATTTGAAACAGGCACGCTGCTAATTTTGGCAACTGGAAGGAAAGGCCAAAGCTTACTTGCTGTGTATACTGTAGATTTGCACTGAACGCTGGGTGCCTGGAAACTGTACACATTGCTGTTCCGGTGACCCTAGTGATGTAATTGCTGGAAAGAAGCACTAGCTGAGCATCAAAACAATCTATCTTACTCATTACTAGTGCAAGGTTTGCTCATTAAATATGCCATTGAATTAAGTGGCACTTCCTCCAAGTCTGAATCAGAAAAACTTATCCAACAGTAGCAATGGTAAATGCTGTGCTAGTGATTTCTGGTTTATGACTATGGCTCACACAGGAGTCTGATCCTTGGTTTCACATGAGTAAGAAAGGGATTTTGCTGTACACACAACTGGAGCACTGCAGGGGAACATATGGCAATCTCGGACCCGAGGTCTAAGAGCTTGGTTTGCTTTCAAGTGGGGGTGTACACACAGTGTTTCACTAAGCTCTGGGGATACAAAGGAGTGCTTTGGGGTTTTTCACAAAAACAGGAGAACATAATTTATTTTTTTTCACCGTTTTTTATTGATATTTTCAGGGTTCACATAAGTCAGTAGTTCAGTGTCTGATTCTCAGTGCCCATTTGTGTACAAGTAAGTGTACACTGGTAAATATCTCTATACATGGGTATACACAGGGACAGAGATATTCATATAATGTGCTGTCTTTGAAAGGAAAGGTATAGTTGTTAATTCTGTACCCTGAGTTAACTTCTTAAACTTTTTTTTTTTTTTTTTTAATGTACATAGTTTAATGTTGAAATGTAGACATTCTTTGAATATTTGAGTTTTAATGTTGTATTCTACATGTCTTAACTTTTAGGGCCATACTCATTTTTCCAGCATTCGCTACATCAGCTAAACAAGGGTTGCCTGATTTGTAAAAAAAAAAAAAAAAAAAAAAATATATATATATATATATATATATATATATATATATATATATATATATATACAACCCCAATTCTGAAATAGTTGGGACGAAGTGTAAATTGTAAATAAAATCAAAATGCAATGACTTTCAGATCACACGAGCCAATATATTATTTACAATAGAACATAGATAACATTTCAAATGTTGAAACTGAGAGATTTTCCATTTTATCCACAAAATGAGCTTATTTCAAATTTTCTGGCTGCAATAGGTCTCAAAAAAGTTGGGACACAGGCAAAAAAGGGTTCAAAAAGCAATTAATATACAAGGAGAATCAGCTGAAAGAACATTTAGCAAGTAATTAAGTTAACTGGCATCAGGTGTGTAACATGATTGGCTATAAAAGGGATGTCTTAGAGAGGCTGAGTCTCTCAGAAGTAAAGATGGCCAGAGGCTCTCCAACCTGGGAAGGCTTGCGTTAAAAAAAATTGTGGAATACTTTAAAAACAATGTTCCTCAACGTCAAATTGCAAAGGCTTTGAAGGTTTCATCATTGACAGTGCATAACATCATCAAAAGATTCAGAAAAACTGGAAAAATCTCTGTGCATAAGGGACAACGCTGAATGCCTGTGATCTTCGGGCCCTCAGACGCCACTGCCTCACTCACCGGCATGATTCTGTCATTGGCATTACTAAATGGGCCCAGGAATACTTCAAGAAACCACTGTCTGTAAACACAGTCTGCCGTGCCATCCACAGATGCCACCTAAAACTCTATCATGCAAAAAAGGAAGCCACTGTTGAGCATGATCCAGAAGTGCCGCCGTGTTCTGTGGGCCAAGGCTAATTTAAAATTGACTATAGCACAATGGCAAAGTGTCCTGTGGTCAGACGAGTTCAAATTTGACATTCTTGTTTGAAATTATGGGTGTCGTGTCCTCCGGGCTGAAGAGGAGAAAGACCACCCTTCCTGTTATCAGCGTTCAGTTCAAAAGCCAGCATCTCTGATAGTATGGGGATGCATTAGTGCATATGGTGTGGGACACTTGCATGTTTTAAAAAGCACCATGAATGCTAAAAGGTATATAAAGGTTCTAGAGCAACATATGCTCCCCTCCAGACAACATCTGTTCCAGGGAAGACCTTGTGTATTTCAGCAGGACAATGCAAAACCACATACTGCAGCTATTACAACAGCATGGCCTCGTAGTAGAAGAGTCTGTGTGCTGAACTGGCCTGCCTGCAGTCCTGATCTTTCACTGATTGAGAACATTTGGTGCATAATTAAACGAAACATCCGCCAAAGGAGACCCAAAACTCCCCAGCAGCTGGAAGCCTGTATTAAACAAGAGTGGGATCAAATTCCAATGGCTAAGCTCAAGAAAGTTGTCTCCTCAATGCCCAGACGCCTCCACTTTCTGTTAAAAAGAAGAGGGGATGATACATCATGGTAAACAGGCCCCTGTCCCAACTTTTTTGAGACCTGTAGCAGCCATCAAATTTGAAATGAGCTCATTTTGTGGATAAAATTGTGAAATTTCTCAGGTTCAACATTTGGTATGTTATCTCTGTTCTATTTTGGAAAAAAAGACTGGCTGGTGTGATTTGAAAGTCATTGCGTTTTGATTTTATTCACAATTTACACTTTGTCCCAACTATTTCAGAATTGGGGTTGTGTACACATATATATATATATATATATATATATATATATATATATATATATATATATATATATAATTAATTTTTTGAATGTGCGACTGCAACAAATGAAGCTCTGGCAAAAGTTCAGTCAGGAAGACTCTTCTTTTGCATGTTTCAGCTTCTCAATCTGCCTTTTACTCCTCTCATGCATGCCCACTCATAATTCCCACTGTCATTGCCTTGGGCTGTCAATTGAGACATTGGCTCAAGACCTTAGAATTACAGGATTCTAACTAACATTTACAAAGTTTTGAGTCATTTACAAGTTTGACCGCTCAGTATACACATAGGGAACTGGAACTTCGTAATTCTGATCTGAACACAATTTAACAAATGAATTGAATACCTATACTTAATCATTAGAAAGAACTATTTATTCCAAATTATGTGCAATATTTAACTCAATTTTAACCAAATTGTCAGTTAGAACCCTATAATTCCAAGGTCACAAGCTGTCTTATCAGCTGATTGCATCCATCCAATACCACAGCCACACAACTATGTCATTAGTCTATCATTTTGCTGCTGTCTTTTGAAATGTGATTCTCTGCCTGTAGTAGCTTCACACTTGATACGCACGCCCTCTACTTCCCCATCACCACCCAGTCTCAGCAGGTTCATCAGCTGCATCATTCATCAACCCGATCAGCCTATCAGTCAGCACAGTCATCAGCCGCCACCACCACCACCACCAGTATCTGGACTTCATGGGGGGATTTATCCTGCTGCGGCTCAGTACAAATGCTCCTCAATGAAAAAATATTTCTGTTGTCAAGGCTATCCTCACATAGTCAGTCTATCTATACGCTCCGTAATCTGTAATGAACAATTATCTTCAAGTAATTCATTTGTCTCTCTTAATAGAACTACTACTGGTGCTTGGCTTCTAGTTACATTTAACAATGATAAGAACAAGATTGGCTTAGGCTAAGCCACGAGCATGTCAATGGTATATTTCTCATGAGGAGAGATATTTGGACTAAGTGATTGCAGGAAAAGTGAAAAGAGGGGAGGACCAAGCATCAAGCCATGTAGAACACTAGTTTATCGGGAACAGCAAATATAGGTCCCATATTATGCTGTATTTAGTCATTTAAAATATGTCCAATGGGTCTTTAAAATAATGTTAAGAATTCAGTTACAAAAAAAAACCTCACACGTCAAGGCCTAGTGAGACCTCTTCTCTCACCCCGTCTGTGCCGGCCTGAAACACGAGCCGTTTTGAGTGGGCGGGGACGCTATGCTAATGAGGCGCTGCTCTGATTGGCTGCCTGGCCACTTCGATTCCGGAGGAGGGTGCAGACCCGAAATACCAGGGAACCAAGATTGCAGATATTTCAGGACAGCTTTCAGTGGCATCTATTGCTGTAAGACCGTACTACTTTGATCTTGAATCCGACCCCAAACGGGAGGAAGAAGCAACAGTATTGCAGAAACTCTTACAGCAAGATGTTGATGAGTGGCAAGTTGAAATTTAGTGTCTTGCTCGTACTGTCTCGCCTTGCATGCATGTGATTGTAGCTGTACTTTTATGTAGTCATGTTTTATACCCACTTAGCTATCTGGATGAAACTTTGCTAATAGCTCCTGTTAACTATTTCTACCAAAACAAAACAATTTTGACACCAAGCTACTAAATGAGCTCATTGCAAAAACACACAAACGGTGTAAGCGTTGCTTATGTGGAGCTAGTGAATCGATAACTTCTACGGGAAATCCAAATCTGACCTCCACTTCTTTTTCAGCTTTTTATTAGCCAGAACAATTTTCAAAGGTGGATAATTCCACCATGGCAATGCAGAGAAATCGTTTGTTATACCAGGCACATTATAGTGTGTTTCGTGATTGCTTTCACCGCGGTAGGATCAGAGAGCTAGCTCACACCACGGCAAAGTACCCGGCTGACCCCAGTCATGGATAAGTAAAATGATCATTTCCAGCACAGCTGCAGTAAACAAACCCAAACACGTAACCTAAGCTCCGCAAAGCCTACATTTGGTCTAACTGCGGCCTTATCAGCCCAACTTTGCAGACACGCACAACATCTCTCCGGTTAGCTTCAACTGTATCGGCTATGGTCAGGTAACGTTATGATGAAACTACCACCTTGATGCTAACCAAAGTAACACAAGCATACCAATCTGAATTACTGCATATAAGTTAACCAGGAGCATTTTTTAGTTGCACGGAACACGAACTAACATGCAGTAGTAACCGAGCAGTCATCATAATGACAGAGACAAACATTACCCTGCAATACAGGTTTTACAGACATTAAGTTCCGTCACCTTGAACAGTTGTACCAAGCATCCAAATTACAAACAAGTATAAAAAGTTAGCTTCAAATGAGGTTTATGTTCACATACCTTCTGTTGAATGTCTCCTTTTTACTCTGGATATTTAAAACACAAACATTAGCAACAGTAACGTAGCTACGTTAGCCGCAGTGCTACAGCCACATTCAACAGGCTATCACGTTAGGTAGGCTTATGCAGCAAAGCAACACAAAATGTTAAAACTTACTGCTTCCGCGTCTGTGAGTCACGGACAGTCGCGACCGATACAGGCTTTATCTTCAGATATTTTACAAAGCCTGCGTTTGAGGCCAGTTGTTAGTTGCTATCGATAGCGGTCCTGCTAGCCACCCATGACATGTTAGCTTCACTTAGCTACATTATTTGCTGTTATATCGTTACTTACAGCTTGTGGCTCTGAGTGCTTGATCGATGCGACTGCTCCAGGTTTGAGAAGCAGCTGAGATGCATATCCAACGTCAAATTATCCTTTATTGATAATGCTGTCTTCGGTGAAATGCCAAGCACAAACAGCCAATGTTACCTTTGAGTGCAGCTGTTTGCTGCCAGCAAACAAAAAAAGCTACCCACTGATTTCTGGTGGCATCGTCTTTTGGAAGAGAAAATAGTTGTGCTTTTTTTTTCGCATCCAAAAAAACACGTATGAACAGCTTTGGGAGACATACTGATAAATCTACACGTTACATGATTTGGGCTCATTTGTGTCTGATAGAATAAATTCCAGGGTGGGCAGGTCCAGCACTGTGATTGGCTCTGGCCAGGTCTGTCCTGATTGAACGCAACAACCTGACATCAGGTTTTGCCCAGATCTCATGAAGATCTCAGGACGAGCTGTTCAGAGAGGAAATCATGTTCAGGAAATCACGTCTCAGATTACAGCAAAACCCCTGTATCTTATGTTTAGAAACTTTGCAGAGGTTGATTATGGACATCCAACATTATATCATTACTTGTATGTATTAAAAGAAGGATCAGCATAATAGGGGACCTTTAAGGAGAGTCAGGAAGATATAAAGCAAACTATGCCAGTACCTAGCTAAGGATGCTCATCTCTGTAAGGAATGTAACAAGGATCTGATGGTTGACAGAACTGAATGCCGCCAAAAATTCAAAAAGGATGAGTACAAAATTGAATGACATTGGTCTCATCCAGAGGAGCTAGTACAATTTACCGTTGAATTGAAGACTGGCACTTAATTCCAGTCATAGGCAGTGCATGGCATCATGATAGACTAAACAAACAAAAATGAACATGCAGCAATATAGTGTGTATTCTCTGGCATCTTCACTGGAAGAATTAATGGACTCCCCAAAGGCTTCAGTTTGTTTGTTTTCACTTTAAATCTACTCCAGACAACAACATAGAGGCTGCTAGTCTAATTAAAGATATTATATTACAGTATCTTGAATGTTTTCGTTACATCTTGATGTGAAATATGAAATCCAAATGTGATAGTTCTTTGCCTTATAACCCTCGTGTTCAATTGGAATGGGCATTACACCCTTTTTGTTTGGGTTCCCTGAGGCCCTACCACTGTGCCTGTAATAATAATGCTGGCCTTGGAATCTCCCATGTTTTAACTAAAAGTTTTCCCATTTCTTCTGATCATATTAAAACCCAGTATACAGAAAATTACTTACGTTTTACCTTCCCCTGTGCATTTTCAAAAAGATGCACAAATAAAAGATGACAATAAATAACTATTAATATACCAATTATGCAAATATTCTAGTTTCAAATCTTAAATGGGCAAAAAATGAAGAAATTTATATTTCCTTTGTTTGAAAAAATATTCATGAGCAAAAAAAATCTTTATTATCCTGAAAGGTGACATAAATTATGTTTGGATCAACAAAACAAAGTTGCATATGAGCTGCATGGATGACATTTTGGAAACATGTTATCAAATTATAAAGTTGGAAACTGTCAATAAGTCACGCTAAAGTTAGGAACTAAAGAGAACATTAGGGATAATTTTCAAACAGAATATAGATTAACATGATTGTTATTGCAATTTTATTGTTTATCTGTGGCATTCAGCAATCTGTAGTCAGTCATTTCACACACACAAACACACACGCACGCAGACTCACATTTTTACTTACACATAAATGCAAATTATGCTTTATTTTTCGAGGCTAGGTGCAAATTAGCTCTTCCATTTGCTGAGCCAGCCAAAGTACAAAGCCATTCAAGCCAGAAACTGCTTTTTTTCTTCTACACAGTTCACTATCTCAGCTGCATAAGTCATCATGTTTGACTAGCACATGCTCACCTGGCACAGGCAGGCTGCAGGTGTCCAGTCACTGCTCTTTCATGATGAGATAGGGAAAGATCTTCCAAATTAACCCCCTCCCCATTCCCTCGCTCCCTGGTTACGGCTACGTCCAATTATGTACTACCTTATTGCGCCTGCTGACTAAGTTGAGGTCTAGCCAATCCGTTGGATGTTTCTTGGCATTCTTAAAAAAAATAATAATCAGGCAGCCCTTTGAATTTAATTAACAAAAAAAGGACTAGCTTCACATTGACAGACAGTACTGAACATTGCGCATTGAAGTAATAAATGCGCAGTGTTGACAGTGATAATTTTCAAGAGTTCCACAGAAAACCAGTTTTCTCTTTTATGTAGAATTGGCCTCCCGAGTTCAGTGAAGTACTGCTCTTGTCTCTTTGAAAATTAGAGAGAAAATTTATCGCAGCCAAAATAAAGCCACCCTTTTTTTCCATGAGTTACAGTTTCCCTGGTCGTGAAAGTCTCTAGCATTAAAATTCTAATCATTTTTAAAATGGCCTCTGACATGGACTGCAATAAATAGTAAACACAGTCTCCCTTGAGAACTGCCCCATAAAAAGTATCAAAAGATTTTTTTTAAGCTGATATTTCATTCCCCTCATTCTCGATATTATCTTTCACCCCCAACAAGCAAATCTACATGCAAGAGTCATGGTTCTGTCATGGCCGCACCAAACAAAGCCCCTTCCACTGAAACTAAAACAGTCTCGTCTCTGTGCTCAGTGCAGCCAATATGGAGACTGTTTATCTCTTCGCATTCATGTGTGCTGTTTCTGCTGTGAAGCTGACACAGAAAAGTCTTTTGCAAAATATCATAATGGGTATGACATCCAAACTTTTACAACGTTGCTTCTCGGTCCCAGATTAATTATCAATGAAAAGTAATTATGATAAACTAAGAGCAAACAAAGGGAGACAAAATCTCAATGGGATGAGGAAAAAAAAGTGTTTTCATTTGATATGCATGTGGGTGTGTTAATGAGTGCGAATGCATTCGAGTGAATGTGATAGCCTGTGTGTGTGCATGCGTGTGTGTGTGTGTGTGTGTGTGATTGTGAATGAGTGTAATTTTAGAAGCTGGGGATTTGTTTACAGCAAACATTAAACTTTTCATGAAACGCCTTTGATAGTGATGAACTAAGGTTGCTTAGCTTTGTAGTTGATATGATAATTCTGACAGAGTCATAATAGTTATGATAATCACTCGCTGTTATAAAGTAGCTTTCATCCACAGAATCACTCTCATCCTTCACCAGAGCATGTAGCAGCTCACTTAAGTGACACGTGAGGGTCCATTTTCTCCAGGAATGGGGAGCCAATGATTTTTGATTTTGATTAAATGGGCCAGGTGTTGATTAGTTGGGTCAGATATAGATTTTCAGAATGACAGTAAGGTCATTTGTTGGTTCTTTGTGATGGATCCCCATGGTCTATATTGACTGCTTGGTAAATGAGGACTTAGTGCCACATGTTACATGTGATTATAAAGAACAGTCCCCATCAACATGTTTCATTTATTTAGCAAGCATAACACAGTATCTTTAAAACCAAAGGGTGCACATGTATTCATCTACGTCAAAAAATTACCTCGAGCTTTACAAATCAACTTAATTAACACTCATCTGCATTTAAGCATGGCAATGACTGTGAGAGTTGTGTATAATCAGCTTTCCTGATTCAAGTAACTGTCAAAAGGACTGCAATGACTGGAACGTTGCCAAGTTTGTTTTATTAATGTTGCAAATATGAAAATTGATTTCCTGTTGCAACAGACCACACAACAGCAATTCTTACTCAGAGAATACATTATTTAACAGATAATAAACACCATCAAAGATATACTTCAGAGATCATAAAGAACCTTAAAATCCCTATTGTAAAAAGAGGTAACTGTAAAATAAGGTCTTATGGGTATAGAACTCCCCCCTCCCTACCTGGTGAGCTTCGGCTGGCCCGTTTCTGGCCCCTCCACCAGCAGGCTGATTTCTCATCTGAATCTGCCAGGTCTGGCTGTGTGTCACATCCACAGTTTGGCAAGAGAAAGCCACAGGGCAGCATGGCAGTTGGCATGAGGCCGCAATGCAAAATAAAACCATTTTCAGCCTGCGCAGGACTCCATCTGTGCTGTGAAAACTAGATTCTAACATTTTGGTCATCAGAACCTCTGTTTCAGGTCTGGCTCCCCATGTGATTAAATGTGTGTAGGCTTGTGTAACTTGTCTGACATTTCTATACAAACACTCCGCACAAGCTGGGCTGAAGTTTTCTCAGAGGATGAAGTATGCTATTTACAAAGGACATAGAGGAGCACTTAAATTATTTGTAAAGGATTAAGTAACACCCCCTCCCCTGACCTCTATTCAAGAGCTGTTCTTTTCCCCACTGGGAAAATTGATTCTTGATCAATAACACTGAATCAATCAAAATACATCACCCCGCAGGAAGAAAACCGGGAACATTTTGAGAAACTGTTTCTCCATCCTGCCTCCATCCTGGGAATCATCCTGCCTGCACTCTGTATAACTTCTTCCATGCTGGGAGAATCTGTCATGGCACTGGAGACATGCAGGGGCAATTGCACAGTGACTTGCCACACACTTAACTCAGCCACCAAGGTATGCAGCGAATAAGGGAATCGGGTTGACCATGCAGAATAGTAATTGCAGGTAGCCATTCTGATGGGTGGGCCGTGGGCTTAACTGCCAATGATTGTAACCTGGAAGAATGGTTAGAATAATAATGGAGTAAAGGTACAGACATAAGAAGATGCCTTGAGAGAGTAGATAGGGCTCAGGTGTGTGAGAACGCAGCTGGGATTTTGGCATGGACTCTTTGGGCAGCTGGCTGTTCTTTCTTGTTTAATGAGTTGTGTATTTTTTAATATGTTTCTTAGAAGTGGTGTGTGGGCAGGATCGGGTCTCAGAACTGAAATTACTGTTGTTTGACTGTTTGTTGCTCCTGTGGCAACTGCAAAAAGAGTGGTTCCTCGAAGCTGTGCTATGTCTACGGAGGCCACTTGGGATGTTTGGCTTGAAGGGGTTTAGCCCATTGGGGAAGCCTTTAAGGTTTTGTTTAAGTTTTTTAAGTCAGGAAATGGGGAGTCCTGGCACCCAGCACAGATAAAACTACACAACTCTTGTTTGGTAATTGTCTTTGTGTGACGACGCCTCCCGGAAGTATTTTTCTCCTTCAGCTAGCAGAGAGGGGTTGTCTCCTCCAGTGGCAGGCAAAAGTTTGGGGGGTTTCAGTTCAGGGTGGACGGTGCAGTGTGTCAATAATTCACTTCACTCACCAAACCAAACTTTATTTGCAGTCGTTCCCATAGGGAAGTTCAGACTGAAGGTACACAGTGAAATAGAAGGGAAGCGCAGCAGTGTGAACAGATCTCTCAGAGGGCCTCATGCTGGTGTTTGCCGCTACAGCCAATTTATCTTGTTCAATCATAGATGGTGAGTTTTGCATGCATCAGTACTTTTTTGTAATATTTTGTAATATTGACCTACATATTTGCAAGATGAGTATTGCAGCTACTAAGGAAGTAACTAGAAACAAGATGGAGATAATAGTCGCTATGGGAGCTATAAGCATGCCACTGGTTTTAGAGTGCTGCAAACAATGTTATATGTAATGGGCTGAGTTCTGGTTTTCCAATTTTCTCTGGCATTTTATTTGTTCAGAGAGGGCACATTCTTTTAAACAAACAACCATCAATCTGCTCCTTTCACCCTCAAAAAGAACAAGAACAAAACATTACATTACGATAAATTACTGTCAGTTTGCAGATGCTTTTATTTGGAGCAACGCAGAACACAAAGGGACAGAGAGCAGAGAACCCTTGAGAGAGGCAACATTTCAAATACCAGTAGTGACAATATGCACAGGAAGGGCTTTGCTCAGTAAAATACCTGCAGGGAAAATGCATGAAGAAAACATTTTGGTTAGCCAAAACACCATTTGTCTAATGCCCGATTCAATTACCTGGTTCAAAATTTGGTTGGGGGAAGAGGTACAGTCTGAACAGATGAATCCTCAAACCACACTTGAAAACAGTCAGAGTCTCTGCTGTTCTGACCTCTGTGGGAAGGTCATTCCACCCCACAATGACCAGAACAGATGAGACATGACTGGGCAATGCTGGTATGGAGAAGGAGGAGAGCCAGACAACGTAATGGTATGCCCTTATATAACTATTTACTATAGTTAACTATAGTTTACTGCAGTAAAATTGATGTAAGCTATGGTAAACTACCCTTTACTACAGTAAACTATAGTTTGTTGCAAATATACGATAGTAATTGAATATCATTGCTATAGTTTACTATTGTAGAGTTTGACTTTTGTGATTTACTTTAGCATTACTATAGTAAACTACAGAGTTACTATAGTATATCTATAGTATATCTATAATTCCACAAAAATACCATAGTTACTATAGAAAACTATAGTATTTTTACTGTGGTATTTTGTGGTAAATTTTCATAAGGGTGGCAGCAGCATAGAGTCTAATGATCTATTAAAGATAAGCAGGGGGCTGTCCCTTTAGCATCCTGGTATGTTTGCAATAATGTTAGAAACTTTGTAGGAGCCATAACTGGTAATCACTGGAGGGTCGTAGAAAGGGGTGTGTCTGGGGAGGTTGGAGATCAGATGAGCCGCCAAATTGTAGATCAACTACAGAGGTCTGATGGCAGAGGCCTAAAGGCCAACTAAAAGTGAGTTGCAGTAGTCCTGACATGACAATACCATTGCCTGAACCAGCAGCTGGGTTGAGTAGGTGGTAGGAAGAGGTTGGGTTCTTCTGATGTTATACAGGTAAAACCTCCATGCGTGGCTCACTTCTGCACTGTTCTTAGAGAGGGACAGACAGAGCGAAACAAGCTTAAATGGTGTATATCACCTTCAGCATGAAAAATTTTGGTTTAATACCACTACAGTGAAATACATGCCTGCTTTTGGGGTTTTTTTCGGAATGAGACGCCCCAAAAGCTGTAGTCTACCGCCGAAAGCGGTAGAGTTGGCATGTATGCAGTGAGTACAAGCGCAATATCATCTAATGCAAGACCGAGGTATGTGCCCACATAACCGAAAGTTGTGGCCACACAGCCTGAGTGCTGCCTCACTTGGGCAATGAAGATTAAAGGTCAAATGGGCCAAAGTCAGCATGCGACACTGTTACACTTTACTACATTTTAGTTCATAACTCATTAACAAATAATGATATCAGCATATGTAATATGTCATTAGTTAGGTCTTGGTGAGTACTTTAAGAAACACTAATGAGGTTTTTTATTTATGGGGGCAAAAGGGGGTCAAGGGGAAAAACATCCTGCGCGACATTGGAACAGAATTAGGACAGGTTTTCACATGAATATTTCAACTAAACAGAAAGTGCTGTTCATATTAACATTTTTATGATTTTTTTTTTTTACGTTTGGAAATATTGTTAACTATAAGTGAAAAAAGTTTGGTGACAAAATTTTGAAAAATAAATTTTTTATGGGGGTTTAAGTGAGAGAAGGTTGCGCGACACTGTTACCGCAACACTGTTACGCTATTGTTCACCACTAATTTCTATTATAATCTGAATGAAAAAAAAATCAAAATGATCACCTTATCTTTATTGATTAATAATATTACATTCATATAAGAAATATTACACCTATTACATATCAACATATTTACAATATTACATTTCAACATATTTACAACAGGAATAAGTTCCATAGAAGGATTTGTAACATAATTTCAATGACACAAATGTTTTTAAGTAACTCAGCTATTGTTTAGCAGAATAATGTCATTCATATTTCTGGAATACGTGTTGTTAGCATTGTAGTGTCACTGACTTACTCATCATCAGGGATGATGAAGTATTCCTTGGCTGATGGAGCACCGCTGTAAGGCTGAGCACTGACACAGCCAAGTCCAAGGGTGGTGATGCAGTGCATACTCTGGATACCAGTGATGGAGAGGGCACCTTGCCAGAGGTCATCCAGCTTCTTCTTCCAGTCCAGGACAGTTTCTTTGCTGATATAGAGGACAGTGGTACTATCTAGGTGGCTGGCTGCTAGCTGGGCGTACTCTAGGGCATTGTTGACGATAGCTTTTCGGGACCGCATCAGGGTGAAGATCAGCCTCTTGATAACTGCGCCAATGCCGTCTACAGCTCCCTTGCCATGGGATGTAGCCAGGAAATGCCACCTCAACAGGATCCCCTTCCTCTCCAGCAGGCTTGTGATGTACATCACCAAGAATTTGTTCTTGAAGTGTTGTGTCGCCCCGTCGCTGATGATGTCTAGTTCGGTGATGCTGGCTGGGAGCTTGGAGAGTAGTTTGTCCACCATGTGATCGATGAAGGTGGCAGCAGCATTATCATGGGCCAGGTAGTCTGACACCACACCAAAGGAGAAGATACCGGATGCTGTCCAACCAACTGCAGTGAAGAGTGCTGTCTGGGTGTGTGACCAGTGGGCACTCTGGACTTCGTCTTGATGGATGATGGACAGGTTCTCTGAGAAGTCAATCTGGAGCACTGCCTGGTTGGGTCGAGGCTTGGAGTACAGGTCCTTGAAGGTTCTGGCCTACTGGTCCTTCACAAAGCAGTGGATCTTGAAGCTGGGGAGTCTGTAGGGGAGGTTCTTGAGTACACCAGACACGGTACCATCACGAGTCAGCTTGTCAACTCTGCTGTCGTTGCCCTTGGCCCACTCATACCAGGATACTGGATCACCAAGCTGAAGGTCACTGATCTGTGCTGATAGCTTGTTGAAGGTTACTCTGTCTAAACAGGTTGCACACTTGCCATACATTCAAGCCTCAGAAGACTTGTCACAGGCAATAGTCTCTAAGAGCTCATCGTGGTCAGCTGGCAGGCACTTGAGGTGGCGGACGGACTGGAGCAGTAGGTTCAGGTTCTCATGGTAGACACACACATGTTGTGGGGGATGTTGTCTCTGAAGAGGACTACATCTGGCCGCAGGCGCTGGAAGGAGGTCAGGCTGATGGTGTCATCAGGGAACTCCTGCTTGTTGAGGTTGTAGGCCTCCCGGATGGTCATCACTAGGTAGCGCCGCTGCTCTGTCACCTTCTCACCATCCCGGATCACGGTGATGTAGTCCTTGCGACCAGGGGCTATCCAGCTAATGTCTTGACGAAGGTAGAAGTCTGTGACTGTGGAACGGACCTCATCTGGAACTCTGTTGTGTGCTGCCTTAGGTGGAGTAGGCGGCACAGGGTCCGCCTACTATGCAGTAGCTCAAAATGTGACATTACTATTGAACTATTACTAGTGGATTGAGGTAGCCATGGGAATTTTAAAAGTAAAAAATCGCCTAGTCTGTTGCCTATTGGGGCCCAGAAGTGCCCCTCGGTGGGCCCCAGTGTCGTTGCACTCCCTGCACCCCCTATTCTTACGCCACTGGGTCTGAGACAACAGCTTTCCAGGCATCAGGTTTTCAGCCTTCTTGCGTTCTCTGTAACGCCTGGTCCTCTCAGCTGCAATGAGAACCATTCTGGAACTTGGATATGACTTGTAGACAGTCGTAATGTTAAGCAGTGTTGTTGTAGTACTTGTATTGAGAGCAATTGATAGTCCAGGAGGGGTATTTAAGGGCCCCTGAGAGAATCAACCAGCCAATCATCTTCTCCAAAATTAATCAGGCCTTCCCAGTTGACCCAATTTCCAAAAAAATCATAGCTATCTAGTTCAAAGCTTTGAGGGGTGGCTTCATCTTGTTTGTAAAATGAAATGTACCACCAGGTGTAAATCATCTTCTTAATAATTCCTAGTTTGCAGCTTGGTCTAAGTGTCATTAAACATAAGATACAAAACCTGCTTAAACTTTGAGGGGTGGCTTAATTAAAATAAATAAATCATAAATAAATAAATACATTTAAACAAATTTATTAAGATACTATTAAGAAACAATTTCTAACTTAATATTTCAAAACAAATATAATTAAAGAATAATATTCTGCTTTAGTTATTTTAATTAGTCACAATGTAACTGCACCAAACTCAATGACGCCAAAAACGTGACACTGTTACAACTTCTCAAAAACTCATAATTTTTTTTTTAATTTTCAAAAGAGTAATCATCCAACATTTTTCCTTGTAGTATAAAGCCTTTTTTTCTGAGAATATTAATTTTTTTTTCTCAAATTAAAAATTAAATTAAAAAAATACAATTTTTTGTGCGACACTGTTACATGTACATCTTTTGGCGACCCCTTATCTTTAAGTGACCTAAAATTGTAGTGTTTAGGCTATATATAAAGTAGTAGAAAATCTATAGAAACGACTGAGATTATTATATCATGGTGCTGGTGTATAAAAATTAATTGATATCAAAATCCTACATTTGAGCCATCCTGTAAAATTACAAAGCATTAACTTTGACCCCCTGTAAAATCAGAAATAATTAAGATATTCAAATAAATTTTTTTGTTTCAGGAGCTTTAAGATGTGTACCTTAAGAAAAAATAATAATATTGGCATTTATTTTATTTTAATTTTTTACCCCTAATGTGCGGTTTGGCTGACTTTGGCCCAAATGCAAAAGTAATTTGCACACTCTGACTATCACATCAATGTCCAGCCTCATAATTCCACTTGTTTTGAAGCGTTCATTCGTTTAAAAACAAGCAGCCTAAAAAAATGGATATGTGCAGCCAACAAGTTAACTGAAACTTAAGAACTATTCAAATGTGCGTGAAGCCCGATGAAACCTATGTTAAAACAAAAATAACATATAATACCCATGTTCCAAGGGAAGAGGCAGTTTTTACTGGATGGGAGGCAATCGTCTCTGAGCAGAGGCACTCTAAGCAAGTGCTCTCAGAAGACAAGGAGTGCCTTTTCAGGTTTTTTTTTTTTTTTTAGACCTAGCAGAGGCTCAGTTCTTGCTCTGCGATGTCTTAGGGCATGATGAAGAGCGATGAGCAAAGCTACCGAAAAAAAGAGCAAACATTTTCCTCCTCTTTCTCTTCGAGCACAATGAAGCTGTATGGTGCTGGAATTTAATATTCAAAAAGATGGATTCTTAAGATGCGGTAAGTCAGACAGGTGCCATATGCCCCAGCAGGCTCTCATTAGCTTGCTGTTTTGGATCCGTTTTGTGCATTTCATGGAACTGAGACGAGGAAGAGTCACGCTCAGAAGGTCACAGAGATTTTAATGATAAAGGATTGCACCTGGAACAATGGACGACAGACTCATGTAGTGAAGAGTTATGTTCTGTGTGATGGCGAGGAACTGCACCAGAGCATTAAATAAACCTCCCATGGTGATCACTTTCCATCAATTTTGGGAGCTGCTTAGGTGCCCTGCATTGAAATTAAAATATATTACAGCACTTCACAATTGTTGCAAATTTACATAAACAAATGACAGTTCCAAATGTTTTGTCAAAGTCTATATGCAAACCATGTGAGGATTCTTTCATATCTGCAGTCTGTGAAAGCTGGAATGACCATTTTATTTTTTGAAGGAAAAAAAAGTTATCCAGCACCAACTGACCCTGCGTGGAAAAAGTATTTGCCCCATAGTAACTGAATCAATTATAGCTGATTCAATTAAATAAGACTAGACACACCAACTCTCACTCACTGCCAGCCCGGTTGAATCTAAATTTCACCCAAATAGTGCATTTTCAGCAATAACAAGTATTTAAACTCTGGGGCTGAGAGCTCTCAGCAAACAGCAAATTCAGCCAAAATGAAAATAAATACTGGAAAAGATTAGAAAGAATGCTACTGAAACATATCAGTATTGAAAGGATAGCTAGGCTGTTTCTAAGGCTCTACATCTCCAGGGAATCTCAGTGAACCACAGCCAAATTGAGAAAACTTGACAAGTGGTGACTCTTCCCAGGAGTGACCAGCCTTCAAAAATTCCTCCAAAAGAGCATCAAAGTCTCAACTGGGGAGGACACGAAAGAACCCCTATGAACATCTAAGGAGCGGAAAGCCTTGCTGGTCATAAATATGGTCGGCATTCTTGATTCCACCATAAGAGAGAGACTGGGTGGGCGTCTCGGTGGTGCAGCCTGTTGAGCACTAGCCACATGCGCATTATGAGCTATTGGTGGTTTGAATCTGGCAACTGACCTTTGTCACATTTTCCCTTACTCTCACAACCCATTCTTCCAGTCATTCTACCCCATCCTGTTCAAAAATGAAGCTTAAAAAAAGCCTTTTTTTTCCTTTTCTTCCCCCCACCATCCCCCTGCTTCGAGGTCAGCTCTATTCTTAACTACAACTATAATAAGAAACACAAAAATCATGATGGCGTCTTACCAGACAGATTATACATGACAACAGGCTAATGTTGGAACTAAAGGGGCTGACACAGACCAACGACAGAAATTCCATCCAGACAAACAGGACACAGAATGATCCAAAAAAAGCGAGAAAAAAATACGAAAAATGCAAAAATATATAATAAATATATAATAAATGTATATATACATAAACATGCACATATATGTAAATACGTACATATACATTCACCTATATATACATACCAGTGGTGGCTCCTGAACGGGCAACTGGGGAGGCTAAAACAATCCCTTAAAATTAATGATTGGTCACAACCTGTTTTCAATCATACATTTAAATTACCATTACAGAAACTCCGAAAACTCTCAACATTATCAGGTATGGCCAGTTTTCATTAATAACGCATACCTGTCAACTCTCACGTATTCGGTGTGAGTGTAAAATGCATATTTACGTTCCTCTGCTGTAGTCAGCAATTATTCAATCAACGCGTATGTAAAAGATTCTCGCGGGGAATTGAAGTCCTTGTGCATGGAGAGGTTGGAAGCAATGTAGTTGCATAAAGACGTTTCCAATGATCTAATTTAATTTAAACAATCGCGAAACACATGCATTGCTTCCGATCGCTGAGTAAAGAAAAGCGCGAGAAGTCCGGAGTCGTAATCGGTATACGTTATAAATGAAAACTGGCCACACCTGATAATGAGAGTTTTCTGAGTTTCTGTAATGGTAATTTAAATGAATGATTGAAAACAGTTCATGACCAATCATTAATTTTAAGGGATTGTTTTGAGCCTCCCATATCGCCAGTTCACCAGCTGTCACTGATACATGCATATACATACAGTGCCCTCCATAATTATTGGCACCCCTGGTAAAGATGTGTTAAAAGCCTTAAAGTAAATTCAATTTTTATTGCAGAAGCATACTCTCACACTGAAAATTGTAGAAAAATGTAACCTTCAACTCAAGTGAATTTTAAAGGGAAAAAAAAATCCATGACTAAGAAATAATTATTTTTCATAAAATCACCTGTTCCGCAATTATTGGCACCCCTAACAATTCCTAGGAAATAAATGTAATTGAAGTATTTATGTCATTTCTACAGTAGTTTACAAAGTTGATCAGAGTATCTAGGAACATTTAATTAGTAATTCATCACTTCCTGTTTCCCTGGGGTATAAATATGACGTGACACAGAGGCCATTTCTCTTATCCACTCTTCAACATGGGAAAGACAAAGGAACAAACCATTCAAGTAAGGCAGATGTGTGTCGACCTTCACAAGTCAGGCAATGGCTGCAAGAAAATAGCCACTTGCCTGCACCTGCCCATATCTACTGTCAGAGGAATCATTAAGAAGTTTAAAACAACTGGAACAGTGGTAAACAAGCCTGGACGAGGACCATGCACCACGCACCACCACGCACAGTGAGGAGGATGGTAAGAGAAATAAAAAGTTCTCCAAAGCTCACTGTTAAAGAATTAACAAATGGTAGCATCTTGGGGTCACAAAGTCTCCAAAACAACCATCAGGCGCTATCTACATGCCAACAAGCTGTTTGGGAGGCATGCACGGAAAAAACCTTTTCTCACTCACAATCATAAACGCAAACGTCTGGAGTTCGCTAAGCGGTACTGGGACTTCAACTGGGACCGTGTGCTTTGCTCAGATGAGACCAAGATAGAGCTTTTTGGCAACAAACATTCTAAGTGGGTCTGGCGGAACACAAAAGATGAGTATGCAGAAAAGCACCTCATGCCCACTGTGAAGTATGGGGGAGGATCGGTGATGCTGTGGGCCTGTTTCTCTTCCAGAGGCCCTGGGAACCTTGTTAGGGTGCATGGCATCATGAACACTTTGAAATACCAGGACATTTTAAATCAAAATCTTGTGGCCTCTGCCCGAAAGCTGAAGATGGGTCATCACTGGGTCTTTCAGCAAGATAATGACCCTAAACATGTGGCCAAATCTACACAGAAATGGTTCACCAGACACAGAATCAAGCTCCTCTCATGGCCATCTCAGTCCCCAGACCTCAACCCCATTGAAAACCTGTGGAGTGAGCTGAAGAGAAGAGTGCAGAGGAGAGGACCCTGGTCGCCTGATGATTTAGAGAGATTGTGCAAAGAGGAATGGTCAAAGATCCCTCTTTCTGTATTCTCCCATCTTGTGAAACATTATAGGAGAAGATTAGGTGCTGTTTTTGTTGGCAAAAGGGGTTGTACAAAGTATTAACATCAGGGGTGCTAATAATTGTGGCACACATGATTTGATGTAAAAGAATTATTTCTTAATGTGGGATTTTTTTCCCACTGAATAAATGCACTTGAATTAAAGGTTGGATTTTCCTCTTTTTTTCATTGTGGTCCTATATTATTTAGAAAAAAACTGAATTTATTAGAAGCTAAAGAACACATCTTAACCAGGGGTGCCAATAATTATGGAGGGCGCTGTACATGCACGAAAATATACAAATACATAAATTATCAAAATACGTTTATATAATAATAATAATAATAATTGTAATGACAATAACCATAGAAAACTTATAATTGGAATAATTATAAAAGTTCCATTCAAAAATCACTTCAGGACAATAACAACATTCTGTTTGCACATGGTTGGATTGTACTATGTGAAGGGTATGAATGGGGGGGATTAATTTTGAGTATGCGTGCATATGAACAAAGTTAAGGTGTGGTTGGGCTTGTGCATGTATGTGTATGTGTGTGTGTGTGTGTGTGTGTCTGGGTGTGTGCGTGTGTGTATGCGCGTGCGTGTACGCTTGAAAAGCCCAAAAAATACATTTAAAATGAAAGAGACAGGACAAAAAGCTTACCCTTGTGAGAACTGCAAGGGTAAAATCACTAGTTGCCATGAGAAAGATAAAAGCTCGTCTCAGATTGTCAAAAAAAAAGAAAAAAACATTGATCTCCCTCTAGCCTTTCACAATAATGCTCCATGGTCGAAAGTGGACTTATTTTCAGACACGGATCCTGTTATATCTGGTGTAAAGCTGACATGGCATGAAAACATCAAGCCAGAACATCAAGATGGTGGTGATGGTATGGGAATGCTTTGCTGCTTCCTGGTCTGTGTGCACTGCCATAATTGACAGAACCCTAAACTGAAGACCTGTGTGCAAGAAGTACCTAAGTCACTAAATAACACCTTTGTGATTTTGGAGGTCAAATTTTTCAAAACTTTGCAGATATATATAGAGGTATATACACATATATTTATATTTGCAACATGTTTTGAAAACTTTGACCCCCAAAATCACAAAAGTGTTATTTAGTGACTTAGGTACTTCTTGCAAACAGGTCTTCAATTCTACTCTCAACTAAAAAATACTGAAGGAGAAAGTCAGGTCATCAGCTTTTCATCTGATATGTAAGCGCAAATGGTGTTATGTTTCTGCCTCATGTGTGTCGTTTTGTCATTATGCTTTTACTTTTTTTTGTGCTTGTGCCATTTTTTTCCGAGCCTCACTCCTTGTTTCTGTTTCAGCTTTCTTCCGCGTCTGAGGATTGATTAACTCTTGCCCAACTCCCCTGATGTCGATTGACAGCCTTGAGTGTGCCTGCGTCTCGTTGTCTAATCACACTTCCTCATTCAGAATCGGCTTGTGGTATTTCGTTATTTCCACCTGTGCTTAATTCAGGGTCTCGCTAAACTTTGAGTGAATGTGTTCTCTGATAGGATAATTACTAACCGTACTAACCAGCACTTATTGGGGGTGATTGAATATAATTGTCACGTAGTATTAACCTTAATTAACTCATTAGCGTGTGCCAGCATTTCAAGGTTTTGTAATTTCTTCCTAAGCTTTCCCTGTTAACTACGTTTACGCTATGCTTTCCTTCACTTCTCTCGTGGTGTTTTTATACTCGTCACGTTTAGATTTCCTTGATCTAAACCATCTAGTTTGATTGATTGTCTCAGCGTCTTGTCTCGAGTAATTATTGTCATCCCGGTTTTCGTGTGCATGTCTATTAATCCCATGTGTTTCTTTTTACCTTCAGATTGCCTTCCGAGTCCCCGCCTCCTTCCGTGTGTATTTCAGTGGGCAAGAGTGGAGAGATCATTCAGAAGGAACTTTCTCAGCACTCGCTACATTGTGAAATCTCAGCTCCAAGCCCTTCCGAGTATTTTTTTCCTTGAGCCATTCCCGAGTCCTGTGTTTTGCTGCGCCCACGTCTTGTCTTCCCTTTGTCTAAGTCTCCCAGTGTTTCCATCAGTTAGTTAGGTAAAGTTTTTGTTTTTGTTTAGCCACTCTTTGAGTGTGTACTTTTGTTTCCCCCTGCCTTGGGCAGTGTACCTTCCCATTCATTCAGTGCATGTGTACAGTGTTTTGTTTCTGGCCTGCTTGCCTGCTTTTCTCCCTTAGTGTTTGGTGTTTGAAATAAACTTGTTTTTTCCTCCATCTGACCACTTCTTGACAAATAGGTTATGCCATGGGACAAAACATTTGAAGCACCTGCACAAGTCCACTTCTGAATAACTCAAAAGGAATAAAATGTAGATTTTCAAGAGCTTAGTCACAGTTCTGGCATGAACTTGATTGAAAAGCAGTGGCAGAACTAGGAACAGGCAGTTCATGCTTCATAACCCTTTTCTGCTGGAGAGAATGGCCCGGAAATTCCTCCACAGCAATACGAAAGACAGACTATTGGGAGCATTTGGTTGCAGTTTTTGTAGTTAAAGGTTGCACAACCAGTTATTATGTATTTGGGACCAATTAGTTTTCACATCAATGATATCAGTGTTGGGCAATTTTTTCCCCCTAAAATTAATAAAATGATGATTAAAAACTGTAGTTTGGTTTCCATGTGTTCCCCTCATGTCTTGTATAACATTTTTATAACCTTAAAATTTAGTATGACAAACATAGAGGTTGGGTTGGCAACTACTTTTTCACAGCACTATAGGTTCTTCTTACATTCAGTCTTAACTCCACATGAATTGGGACACAAAATAAAGTGCAAATAAAACAAATATTAAGTTTATCAACAGTATTTATATTGTAAATATTTCCAAAATTCTGAATTTGATGCCTGCAGAATTTCCCAAAACAACTGGGGATAGGTGAAAGAAAAGATTGGGGAGGGGGGGAACTGTGGAATCTTCACAAAAACACAACTTGGAAGATTCAGCAAATAAAAAGGTGAATCTGTGTCAGGTAATTGAATTTTATAAGCAGTCACAAAAGGCACGGTCATCTAACGGCAAAATGGTTCGATGTTTGCCACTTTGCCAAATGCTGTGTGAACAAATAGTCACACAAGCTTAAGAACGAAATTTCTCAATGTGCAGTTGCACAGAATTTAGGGATTTCAACGTCAACAGTCTGTAATATAGTGAAAAGATTCAGGATATCTAGAGGAACCGGTGCAATTTCTGTGAGTTAAAGCTTAATATTGGATGAGCGTGACTTTTGAACCCCCAGATGGCACTGCCTTCCAATGTGCCTAACAAGAAGACATTTTTTATGTATACTAGCTACAAATGGAGGAAAAAAATCCATGCAACAGTGTAAGCCAAGACAAAATGTTTCAAAGGACTTGCTGTCGGTCTCAGCCTGTCCAAGTTTTGGGCTGTTCTGAAAACCTAATGGCTTTGTTTGAGGCGAGAGCAGCACAACTCTCTTCCCTCTCCATTCCCAATTGTTTTTCTCTCTTACATTTCTCTGTGGAACAACAATCACTGTAATGCAGATTTCCAGCTGTTCTTTATGCACTACACACACACAAACAGCATTAGTTACTTGTGGGACCAATCAATAGTAGAAAAAAATAATAATAAAAAAAACAATCTTAAAACTCTGTATTGCTGGTCAGGAGTAATAATGTAATTTATATCACAGTTGCCTAAGTGCCATTTATACTCCTTGGCTACTTTAATTGAGACTGAGCACAATCTTTATTCATGTTAAGGTACTGCCGAAACAAAACGACAGGACTTTGAAAGCACCTTATAAGTATTGTATATACAGGCATATCAGCTCTTAAGCTACTGTATTCGGCCAAACTACACTTTGAGTGTCATGGGACAATGAATGGGCGAAATGTTAGAGATTTAAAAGAAGACGACAGTGTCATCACTATCGCCCGCCACAATCAATGGCCATAATGCCACAAATAAATAAGCTTCAACATCCATTTTAAAACTCAACTTAGATCACGACTATCTTATTAAGCAAACAAAATTTAATCCGTGCAACTGTCATAATTTTTGTGGTAACTTGTCTACATTAAAAGTGTGATGGACGGACAGACGCACAAAACTCAATCCTATATCCCCCACACCAGTTCGTGGAGGGGGATAAGGCGCACACATGCAGTGTTTGTACCAATTGCTCATTTTTAAGTTCATTTGTACAGTAAGTAATCATTTTACCAATTCATCTGTTATGCTAGGTAAAAAGGGGAAGTAATTCCAATTGATTTTTTTGGGTGAAATAATGTGTAAAACAGTAGAAAAGTGTAATTAACATGAATGTTGGTTTCACTTTGTCCTCAGTTGAATTTGGCTCTCACATGGAAATGGATGCATCATGCCTAGAAAGTGCACTTTCACCACATTAAATATCATATCCTTTGCGATAATTAAATATGGCCATTCTCTTGACTGCTCTTGGTTTGTATTTATGTTTAGAATGCATTTAAAATTACAATATTGAGAAGTCTGTTACATTCGGCATGTTCTGCCTGGTCTGGTTTTATGTTTATTTCCACTTGATTTGTTTAGTTCATGCACTCTGTATTATCTGCCATTTTATACACATTGTTTACCCGTGTGATTTCTTGCATTTCTATGTTCTTTGCCAGTGCACGCCCCTGTCAGCGAGCTGTCGCATTTCAGGTGATTTCGGAAGTTTCCGGTGTTTCACAAGTTCCTTCATGCCTCGTTTATTTCATTCAACACTAATTACTAATTAAGTACTAATCACACCAACACTGTATGTTTTGTCTAGTTTATCTACTAACCCGTACTAATATACAAATCCTGTAAATAAGTTGCATACTAACTTGCACATTTTGGTAACATTAATTCTGCACAGACTACTAACTCTACTAATTGATTCTCTCCACTTTCCACTCTAATCTGTAACTCCGCCCTCTTTGCTCTCCTAGTGCTTTTCCTTTGTTTCTGCAGAGACTTTGCAACTATCTCTTCTACTAATCTGTTTCTTCCATCTCTCCCCACTTAGGCACTCCTTGTATACGGAGCTGTTGTTGTTTAAGGATGTCCTATGAATACTAGTCTTTGTCATTGTTTCCCATTTTGTAGTGTGTAATTACCTCTTGTGTTTTCCCCTCTCTGTTAATGTTTAGATTATTTCTCACGCCTGTTGCCCCGCCTAGCTCGTTACCTCCCTTGTGTATATATAGGGCTCTATCTTTCACACTGCCCTACCCGTTGCCACTACCCGTGAATTACGCATTTAGCAGCTTCCACTATCCCTAAACGGTATCTTGCGGCCACACTACCCGCTATGCATTATGCCGACTCCCTTATTTGCGCCTGGAGGTGTGCCCGTGGGTGTGTTTATGCACTTTCCCTACAATTGCTATCTTGACCACACACGTTAGGGAAAGCGTATAGCGGGTCCTCAAACCACCCGCTACCCATTTGGGCTTTTACAAGAGCGCGCCCAGGCGGCTTCAATGCGCGTCCTCTTGGACACACGTGGACGTGCACATGCGGCTCCACTTCCCGAATTAACTCACCTATAAAAAGCCACCTTGCTTTAGCCTCAGTTGAACCCCTGAGAAAATGGCAGAGATAGTACTAAATCACCTTGATCGCCAGTTAAATAATAGAAGACGCTCAGAACGCGTGTACCGTCAGCGCACCAGCTACCTGGGCCTCTCAGGTAAGTCTATATTTGTATTTTGTATCAACCATTTTTTCCGCTTTTACAATAATATATAATTATTATATATAATATATATTAATGATATATATTATATATAATATTGTAAAATTATAATAATACAATACAAGTATTATTTCCCACAGAACGAGAATGCGTGACAAAACTGCGCCTCTCCCGTCAGGCAGTAACGGAATTATGTCACCTGGTTGCAGATGATGTAGACACCGCTGCCAGCTGTCCGTATGCCTTGCCCATTGCTGTTAGGGTTACTGTGGTACTATTTGTCTATGCTTGTGGGTCATTCCAACACCCACTCAGCTCAATTGGAGGCATGACCCAATCTGCTGTAAGCTCGGCTATAACTGCAGTCACTGCCAGCATAGTCCGACATGCCTGTAGGTATATCACTGGCATCCCTGTGACACCCGAGAGACAACGCAGGGTAAAGCGGGATTTTTTGGCAAGATATGGGTTCCCTAGGGTTCTGGGTGCCGTCGACTGCACACACGTTCTGATTCGGGCTCCGGCTCTGAACAGTGGCGCCTTTGTGAATCGTAAGGGAATCCATTCCATCCACGTCCAGGTGATTTGCGATGCATGGGGTTACATCTTGAATGTATACGCAAATCATCCTGGAGGTAGCCACGATGCTTTTATAATGGAATAGTCGGTCATTCCTGCAGTCTTCCAGAGGGACCGCCCTCTGGATGGGTGGCTGTTGGGTGACAATGGCTATCCATTAAAGACGTGGTGCATGGTGCCATACATTAAGCCAACAAGTGTGCGTGAGTTCGCTTTCAATAGAAAACACTCACGCGCACGAGTTGTCATTGAGCGAACATTTGGCATGCTCAAAATGCAGTTCCGCTGCTTGGACAGGTCAGGTGGGGTCTTACAGTATAGTCCTCAGAAAGTAGCATCTTTCTTTGTGGCATGTTGTGTGCCTACTCAACATTGCCCTACGCCATGGAATGATGCTGGAGTTTGAGGATAGATTATTACCGGACTATAGAAGGCGGCAAGCTGAAGTGCAGGTGCCGACTCCAAATGCTGATATAGTGCCAGCATTAGCAGTGGCAATGAGGGACCAGCTGGCAGCGGACCTGCGACACCGCTAGTCATGTCATCTGCAGCCTGCCTGGTAAGTAATTTGTGCAATCAGTAGGCTACTAATAATGTAATAATACATGTAATTCATATAACGTTTTATTAAATACTCAAAGTCGCTTTATAAAGAAAAAAGTGTGAATGGTTGCAGTCAATGTAGGCATTTATTTGGCTTTGGGTATTTTCTAAAATGGGATTTTGTTCTATGCTTCATTTCAGACGGGAAAGGGAGTTGGAAGTGCATGGCGAAACGCATTTTTTTTTTTTTCTTTTTCTATTTTTTTGAAGTTTCCATCACAAAAGGGGTAGGCTTGATGTTTTTTTTTTTTTCATTTACATACCAAACATTAAACAATATGTCAATGTCAAACAATAATAATAATAAAAATAATACAATTCATGATTAACTTAACAAAAACAGATCCTCCCCTGTCTGAATTTGACCTCATGCACGAGCAATTTAACTTCGTCTGAGGAGAAACGTGCGACCTTCCTCTCTCCATCACGGGTTTCGGTTTGAGGATTTGGGATAGCGCAGCCTGCTCCTTAAGGCAATGGCACCTGGCACACTGATTGGTTTAGCTGGCGTAATGCCCAAACCACGCCTATGCATAATATAACGGGTAGTGCAGGTGTTTTAGGGATATAGGCAGGTGTGCAAGATGGCAACTTTTGCAGGGGAACGCCTCTTACGCAATGCTAAATCCCCAAATAACGGATTTAGGGACTCTGGCGTAAGATAGGGCCCATAGTCCCTCATTTCTGCTTAGCTTTTGTCAGACTGTTGATCAACTTTTCCTGTGCAGAGCTCCTTGTAAGCCAGTGATTTGCTCATGATTCTGTGACACCCTTCTGCCAGATTCCAATTTCTGTCTGTGCCTGCCTGGATTTATTTGCCTTCTGATTATGACCCTTTTTATGCCCGTCCATAGTTTCTGTGTATTGCTGCCCTGGCTTTTTAATTCTGATTTCGGACACTCTACTCTCCCACTGCCTCAGGATTTGGTACTGTTACCTGTGCTTCTTGGCTTTTGAACCACTGCCTGTTTTTGGACTCTGTTTTTTGGATTTCCCTCCTGTACTGTTACTTTGATCACCTGGCTTGAACTCGGACTGTTAATAAAGACCACGATTTTTGCATTCTGGACTACTTGCATTTGGTTCCTTGCACCAGACATAACAAAGTCTCCATGCAGTATTTGTGTTTTCAGAAACTACAGCTAATACTGGTGTTGTGAGTCAAGAAATAACGAAGTCAACACGATTGAAAATGCTGGATGTATTTGTGACTTGATGCGAGCAAAACCTGCACACCTCGGGAACCTCCATTTTGCAAGAGAGCACAAAAGTGGATAGTTGGTTTTTGGTCAAATAAGATACTGGTGGATTCTAATTCCAGAAGCTTGTATGATCCCTCTTAAAGAGTTGAAAGTGAAAGTGATTTGTAAAATTGAGAGAAATTTATGTGTGTGTGTGTGTGTGTGTGTGTGTGTGTATATATATATATATCAGTGAGAGAGAGAGAGTGAGAGCTAAGTACCCCAAGAACTGACAAGGGGGCAAACTTCTAACTCATCGTCTCATTGTTAAACTGTCATATCAGTCCAAGCTCTCAATTTCAAATATAGGCCCTTCTTCTGATATTTTTTTTTTCTTAATGAAGAAGGCATTATTTTCTTCTATGGTACGTATTGCCAAACACTATAGGCTCGGTCTCATTCATGAGGAGGCTTCCCATCACCTTGGTACCAAGTTAGTACCCGTAGAAGAATGTAGCTCAAAATGTCGCATGAAATGAAACACCAACCAGGAAGCTTCATGTGACTACCGCGGCTGACGTCACAGTGCATTTTCCATGGGACGCAGCTTTTGTCAGTCTAGTTTGTGGAGCTTCAGCTTTCTGAAATATCTGAGGAAATTTTTAATTCTGCATCCTTTCCCACAAAACAGCCAACGTTCAACATCGATGCTGTCGACATCTTGCCTAAAAAATAATTAAAGGCAAATTTTATGATGCAATGATACATGAAATTAATCAAAAACTGGCCTTTGTCAGTCTAGGTCTGTGATCCGAATACCGAATTCCGAGTAACTGCAAGGCATTGCGTGATTTTCTTTGTTGTACAGGAACAACTTGATGTTTCCTTGAAATTTTGCCGAATTGAGGTACCTAACTTGGATGTTTCCCATACTTCCTGCTGAAATGACACAGTTCTAAGCAGCCATGTTTCATAAAAATGCTACCTACTAAAGATACGTCCGTTTTAATGAGGCAGAACCTGTTCTTCTAATGAAACAGTTTGTCCTTTGAGGAACTGTCATGTGTACATATTAATGTAGTGTTTGCCAGCTGTTGGCACTTCTGTTGGTTTGTGATCGGTAACAATGAAATGGCATGGCAGAATGATGTTTTCTTAGCTCTGGCTTGTTTGGCTTGTTAATCATAACAGTAAAGTCAATGCTTTTTAATGGGTATACAATTCAAAAGTGCTGGTCTAGTTTGTTTGTTGTTTGTGTGTCCAAAGGATGAGGTCTATGTTTCAATTTTGTTTACCCAGCAAGACTTGTTTGAGTCATTAAAACAGCTTTACAAAACTCTGGTATCATGTGATGCCCAAATAAGTGGAGTCAATTGTTTTCTCAAGATACATGATTTAAAGGGAACGATAACACTCATCTCTCACTATGCAGAAACATGCTGTGGTCAACAAAAATACTTGTTGCCATCCAATGGAACCAAGACATTTGTATAGCATATGTACAGTAACTGTTATGATCCTGCTCTGACCATGTTTTTGCCAATGATTCTGATTCCATGCCATGTTTTTGATTTGCCCTTGTCTTGTTTTGTCTTGTATTCCTGCCATTTTCCATAGTTACAGTTATTATTCTGGTTTTTGTATTTCTCATGCCCTGCATTGCACATTGTCTCCCCAGTCTTGTCATGTGTTCTGAGACAGTTTTATTCCCCAGTCTTGTGTGCCACGCTTTCAGGTGATTTCATGGTTTCTGGGTTTCCAAACATTCCTTCCAGTCTCGTTTGCTTCCTTCGCCTTACTGTTCTATCTTTACTAACATTACTAACAGTTTATTATTTTAAATAAATTACTAACACTAACTAACATTGTTTATAGTACTAACTTACTAACAAGCACTAGGGATTGTATAGCTGCACATTACTAATTGACTAACGAGCTCTCAGCACTCGCTCTGCTCTAGTCTCCGGCCCTTGCCTTCACTCAATTTACTTTGCTGTGCTTCAGCGGATTCTCCGCACCTTGTAAATCACTGTTCTGCCTCTCACTCTGTGCACTTTAGAACTCCCTAACCGGAGTCATCTGTTTGTCATAGGTTGTCTGTGTAATCCCTGTCCGCGTTTTGGCTTTCGCCAATTTCATGTGGTTAGACACTTCCTCTTGTTCACTCCCTTGTTAATTAGTCTGATCCAGCTCATCTGTTCCCTATTATAGCACGTGACTTCCCGTATGTGTATTTAAGCAGTCATTTCACAATCATCTCTTGTCAGAACGTTTTCCTCGTGCTACGATCTTTTATGCCTTGTACTCTTTGCGTTACACTTCTGACTGGACCGTCTCCGTTTACGATTTTGGCTTTGTCTTGGATTTCTCTGCACCCATGTAATGAACCTGTTTTGCCCGACCCTGATTATTGTGTTTGCTGCCCTGTGTACGATTTGGATTACGCCCCTGGGATTCTGATTTTGGATTGCGGACTCTGTACCGTTGCCTTCTGCCCTGCGGGGGTTCACCCCTCAGCTTTAATAAAATACTATTTTGCTGGATCTCCTGGGTCTCGTGATTGGTTCCTGAACGCTACCTCACAGTAACACAATGGTTGCAAATGGAATGTTTGACCATGATTGTATTAAATAGTTTTCTTTCTGTTGAAATAGTTAACATTTTAAAATAGCTGATAAAAATGGTTAATATACATTAGATGACATTTATTTTTATTTTTTCAGGGGAGCATGTCCCTGAGAAATCATATACCCTGCATCACAAACACAAAACTAATTTCCGATATGTGCTGGCAATGTCAGGAAAAAAATAATTACCAGGAATAAGTTGTGTTCATTTTTCATTCAGTGCATTATTTTATGCTTCTCATGTCTAAGGTGAGAAAATGCCACAGGCCTAATTAGATCATAGCACCCTATGCTGTTGCATCTGTAGGTATACAAAAGTGCTTATCTGCCAGAGGCTACAAAATGTTCCAAGCTGAAGAAGAGGGAACTTCTGGGATGGCGGTCTAAAAGTCTGTGATTGTTGACAGCAAGGCCGTCTGTACAAACCAGTGACTCTATTTCGGGGGCTTTGTTCAAACAGCAAGCAGTATCAAGACCCACTTTTCTTTTAACTTCACAGAACAAGTGAAACCCACGTGAACTCAGTCCACCCAATGTTTATTTGCTGTAAAATCACTGATAGCATTTTATGAGGGGGATGAGAGAAGCTCAAAGCTTATGGATTGGGCTGTTAGGAATCCATTTGTTGCCTTGTTAGCCCCCTCCCCTCCCACTGCTACAAACAGTTAAAAGGAATCTTGTGGTGAATGGAGCTACAAATGTTTCTCTTTCAGTTTCACTTTTCATCAGATCCCCTTCAGCCTCAGTGTACTTTCTCACTCCTAGGAAGCGTGAGTTGTTCAGAACGTGTTGTGAGGGAATACCACAGCAACTCAGCTACCCTGTGGATAAAGGGATGGCAAACAGAAAAAGCAGCAATTCAGTCATTTGCTATTTACGCCACTTCTCTAACTTTGGCCTCGAAGAGGCAAATGTTCACCGGCACTGTGACAACTGCAGTGGCCAGAATAAGAACGAATTTGTGCTCTGGTACTGCCTGTAGCAGACTCAGCAAAACCTTCAATACAGATTGGATCTTCACTTCCTAATAGTCGGACATACAAAGTTAAGTTGTGACTGGTGTTTCGGACTGATAAAGTGCCTCCGGAAGACCAAAGAGAACACGTTTGCAGATTTTGGAGAGGTTGTGAAAGACAGCTCATTCTACGGAGTGAATATCCCTCAAATGGTTGGGAAGCAGGATGGTACAGTGCTAGTTCCCAGTTATGACTGTCAAGGGCATTTAACTGCATACTTCAAACCACTGCCATACATATAGATGTATCAGCACTTTAAGGCACTGTATGTCCTGCATGTGTGCCTCTAATTTCCCGGTATTTCAAGTTTTTTTTTGACATCCTGACCAAGTACATGATATTGATTTTCATTTATTCTTCTCCTCTACTGCGTTAATTCAGAAAAACCAGGCGTGGCAGTAGACAAAGAGCAGTTTGGGGGTGAGATTTCATTCCAGCTGCTCCATGATACAATTCATTCAGGGGACAGACTACCAATACAAGGACCACCTGGACTAGATACAACCTATACCGCTTTCTCAAGATCAGAGACTATTGTGATGACTCTGCGAAGAAAACAGCATGGCCTCCACCACAAACATCAGCAGGCAAAACCAAACAATCTCCCAGAATATAAAACTCCACTTCTGCAATGTAGTCTCTACTTTTGTTCTTAAAGTATTTTGGACAAGTTGTTGTTCTATACAGTATGTGGTGAGATACTTTTTTTACTGTATGTCTTGTATCATTCAAATTGATGTTTTTTTTTCATATTTATGCTCATAACTTGTATTCAAACTGTCAACATTCACTTATATTTGATGTGCCAGGGCATTTAGTGGCAGTCGATGTGTTTTCATGCACATAATAATCAGATTACTGTAAAAAAAAAAAAAATCAGACTTCAGTAATATCCTGATAGCTGCATATACATGCAATGAGTCATCAGATAGTGGGAGAAATCTGAGTCTACATGAGTAATCCCATCTTGCAGGAAGTAACCACAGAGGTAGGCTGCAGCCACACCACTGCAACCATCTTATCCAAGAATTACTTCAAGCTATTACATTTTCTGTTTTCTCCCATCAAGAAGATGAAGAAAATTAATCTTTTTTTAGATGAAAAGTACTTAAAAAGCATCGGCCAACATTTAAAATGGTAGACTTGCTAAGTGTATAGAGCCGGCATCAAACGAGATGTACTGCGAAGCTGAGTCCAGGGACAGACCCTGATGCAAGTGCAGAGGGGTTTTTCATTCAAAGAATAGTGCCATGGACACTGTAGCCCACTTGGTTTATTTTAGACTTAAGTGTCATGTAGGCTCACAAGTGGTTGTTGTTTTTTATGCTCGGGTCCAACGTTGGGACACTGAAGACACCTTTTGTAATTTGTGTAGAAAAAAAAACAAATATAACCACAAGTGATAATTATGGGGTCCAAGCGACACAAGGTAATCATCAGTTTTGAAGCGGTGAGGACACATATTGTATCAGTTTTTCAAAAAATTTCCAGTTCATGGCACATAACTGTGTATGGTAGACTTTGCCCTGCAAATTTCATGTTGATTAGTCATTGCCACGTCTTTGACATAGCAGCTGTTACCTGATTGACAAATAGCTGCCAGATAATTACAGATTTATTCTGCTCATTGGAAAGATTAATTGATCCTCAAACAGAGATGGAATATGAAAAATTAAAAACATTGGGCCTCATGCAAGAAGCGATATAAGAACAAATTTTCTCTTATTTTTGTTTGTATCCCTGATTTTTTCTTATTTTGTTCTTACCCATTGATTTCTGGGATGCACAAGGTTTTCTTATTTTTGCTCTTCTCTTAGGTAAGAGAAAATTTTACGAGTGGTCGAGAGCACTCTTACCGATATAAAAGAAAACAGAAAACTGTTATCTCTGTCCACAAATTGCTTGTCCAATGCACGGAAACACAAGTTTTAAAACCTAAACATTAAAAGTGCATCATATAATCAAATTTTGATTGTTTTTTTTTTAATAAATTATAATGATTTTATTATTTAATTCTTGGGCTCAAGAGTTTGGCCAGTTGATCCTAATTAGGACTAAGCTACAAAAACCCTTAGATACTTGTGTGTGTTCTGCTTCTGAATGGCTTACCTATTGCTGTTGGACGCTTTGGCCATCCAGGCCTTGCGCAGAGAGCGCGTTTTTGGAGATCGCGCGGATCTGTTTGCTGACAGATGAATGGCTACTCGTACCAAATGTGAAAGCAACCATACTTAAGCACGGAAGATTACTGTTATGTGTTACGGCTCTCTTGTTCTAACAAATGCTGTGGCGAAAATATATCTCCACTGAAACAAATAAATTCAATGCTTGCTCGAAATGTGGGCGGATGAAAACATACAATCACAACTGGATACTACATGCAAAAACTCTGAGATTTATGGAATAATTTGTGAGTAGTTACACTTGTGTGGTTATCACAGAATAATAGATCAGTGCCGTGACAAAGCAAAGAAAATGCGGCTGCGATATTTGAAAGTGCGGGACGCAGTGTGAAAATCTGGCAGCTCGAGTTATGAGATAGATAAATTTTCGTGGTCTGAGACAGTGGACAGCATAATTGGCCCTAAACACAAGGGCGAAAGAGCTCTGTATGCAACATCCACCTATATCGAATGTAATCAGTACATTTTTGGCTTGCCTTGATGTTTGGGTACCCAGAGGAAGATTCGGATGTGTAAAAACATCAAGCACTCAGTCAAGAAAAATGAAACTTTAAATTTTTGTGCTGCTATATGTGGTAATCCATGTTACAGATGACACACCGGGTTGCTAGGGCACGTGCAGCATATGCATTCACAATATTAATATTCGATATTAATATTCTAAACCCCCTTCTCAATAGTAAAACCCCCAAAATATATTGGTGCCTCCTTTTAAAATCGTTCCCCATTTAAAACCACCGAGGAGCATAGGCCTACTGTAACGCGCTGTATCGGAATTATGAGATGTATGCCAGTGTACTCGGGTATGGTACGATATTACTAGTCTGAAAGCTGACCAGCGGGGGGAGAGGGGAGGGGGGACAATTGTACTGCGGCACAGTACGGAACAATTGTACCTAGTGTGAAAGCGCCCTAGATAGCTACGAGCAGTCGGCTCTTTGGACACGGCACGTCACATACCCTTATATGGTGTTTAGTGGATGCCATATATGCTAATTTAAAACAAACGGCCGCGCGCTTTCAATTTACGATCACGTGGGATTCAACATTCAGTACACCTGGGAAAGAGCAGATTCGGACAGTAAGAGCATTTGGTGCATCCGGACTTTATTAGGGCCCGAGCACCGAATGGTGCGAGGACCCTATTGCTTTTGCTCGGATTATTATTATTATTATTATTTATGCGAATAAATCGCTTATTTGGGGGCTTTAACATACTGAAAAACTCACAAAATTTGGCAGTTGCATCAGTCGCAGTGAAAATTTACGTGTTTTATGGGTCTCGGCGGTGTGTGGGACGAATTGGCTCTATAGCGCCATCTAAAGACAAGCCCCAACGGCACGTTTAACCGACATGCACGAAAATCGGTACACATATGTATCATACTTGGACTCACAAAAAAGTCACTGGAGCCATAGCTTAAACCCGACAGGAATTCGGCCATTTTGAATTAAGTGGTCATTTTTTGCGTTTCGCACGCTTTGTATTTTAACAAACTCCTCCAACAGGATTAATCACAATGACTTCAAACTTGCTGTGTACCATCTAGACAAGATTGTGATCAAAAGGTATCAAAAGATTACGCTATCATCAAAGGGCGTGGCCGTGAGGTGGCGCCAAAGTCTGATGTCTTGCCATGAAACACGAAATTGCTATAACTTTAGCATTAATGGTCCGATCTGCTCCAAACTTCACATGTTTGAGATAAGTCCCGCCCTAAACACGCATTAATGAAAAGATTTGATAATTGCCATACCACCCCCTGGTGGCGACAGGAAGTGACATGTTTTACAGCTTGAGGTTCTGTTCTGAGCACAGTCACCATATCTGACTCAAATTTGGACAACAAGGCCTTAACACCTTGATAATGCTACATTGTGAAGATCATGACGTATCGTCAAACAGCGTTGCGCCCAGACCTCCATGAAGTCGATGTTTCGCCAAAACGCAGGAAAGTGGCCTTAACTTCAGTGGTTTAGGAGTTATGACCGTTTGTTTTCTCTAGCACCACCTATGGATGGATTTACATCAATTAAACACGTTTTCAATCTGTGCATCCATATGTACCTCCCCACCAAATTTCACAATGATCCCTTCAATTGTTTGGCGAAAGAAAATCAAAGTTAACACAGACGCCAACACCAACGCCACTGCGTGATTGTATAAGCTCCCTTTAGTCTGTTGGGCAAAGTGAGCTAATGAAAAAGAAACCACAACGGCTAAATTAGCAGCAAGATTGGTAAATAAAGTAATAAAATGGTGATACACAACAAAAGGAAAACAGTCACAGAATATACCTTGAATAATAAAAGTAAAGGTAATCAGAAAAATAGAGGTAATGCAGACTGTGGAATGGGCTGGACCGTTCAGGCTACAGAACAAACATGTAATATATACCCCTGCCCAGACTCAAGAGAATATTTGGAAAAGAATATTCAAACTTTTTATCCCCTCCAACATAAACCAAGTCTCTGTGTCACTCCAGCAGTATGCATTCAAGGCCATTTATGTTACGTTCTTGTTCTGTTCTGCCTTGTCTGTCCAGGTTTTTGTTCCCGCACTGCCCATGGAATCCTCCTCATGTCTGCGTTCCAGTCCACGTCTTCTTTTCTCTTGTGCATACACTGCTTCTTCGCTATTGGCTGGCTGCGGTATTTCCACTTTCCTTCAGCGCTGTTCTGGTTTCGGGTCTTTCTAATCTTAATGCCACTTAACTGTTTTTAGTTACTAACAGCTACTAACATTCACGGGGGGTGTTTTTCTTAGACAGGCACTTTACTAATATTACTAACTTAGGTAGGGCGTTAATTGTCATGATTTCCTGCTGTGATACCATTTTAGGGCCCGTATTCACAAAGCATCTTATCTTACCGCTAGGAGTACTCCTAAGTCGCGCTAAAACATTTTATGTCGGAGTAAAATCTTAAAAGTTATTCACAAAGCCGCTGAGAGCAACTTTTAGGTAAAAAAAACTGGTAACTCCTAGAATAGGAGTAGCTCTGAGATAAGTGGGAGTAAATCTCCGTTGCTATGGATGACGTCAATTCTCATGCACGAGTCTTGGGACAATGAGCACGGTGACTGGTTGTTTGGTGACAGGGCGGCCCATTGAAAAAAAAAAAAAAAATATCCCATATACAACCCATGGAGGAGAAAATGAGGAAATAGTCCAAGCGGCTGGTTTGTCCCATAAAATAATAACGTGTTGAGCACTCCTGAAAATGCCCTATGTGCAGCCCCCGCATATCACGCTCTAGGCAAATAAACATACATAGGAAAGAGATAGTTGTAAAAACGCCAATAGCATAAAAGGAGTCAATAATAAAATGCGTCATTTTCCCCAATAATTGGCAACTTATTACCCATGAGAATATGTTGCGATCATTTAAATGTCGAGCCATTCAAGTTTGTTTGCCCTAAACTGTCATGAATGAAAGTTCAAAAAGGATGCGAAAGCCCAACTGGAGCTACGACCAGTTACTGCTGCTGGCCCAGTTGGTGCTGGAGCAAAAGCATGTAATCAAAGGGAAATTTGGCTCGGGGGTGAACAGCAAATCCTCGGACGACAAACGACTGCGAGAAGCGGTGGTATGGACTGCAATCGCAGGGGAGGTCTGCGATTGCAGCCTATAAATGGGCTATCGTTTAACAGGAAAGCATACTAAGCTTGGTTTGTAATTTATAGCCTACAATTTAAATATGTACACAAAATATGACATGGGCTGGTATTATTATGATGATCTATTAAATGTAACCCTCGCTCAACAGCCTAATAAAATAATTCATGCATAGCAAGAGGAAGTACAGCACCAAAGCCACTGTCCCCGAGCAAGTAGCATCCCGCAGGCACTTAATGCCCGTCAAATAATTGGCATAAGCTGCTTTCCATTAAAATGTGAGTCGTGCGTGGATCCTGGCCATTTCGCAACAATGTCAAAAATATTGTATTTGGCATCAAATACTATCTTGGTGTTGATGGAATGAACTTTTTTTCTATTTACAAATACCTCTTCATCTTGGGTCGGAGAAATAATTAAAATATGGGTCTCGTCAATAGCACCGATAATACCAGGCATACCTGAGATGTGCATGAATTCAAGTTTGATTCTGTGTTGTGGCGAAAGTCCATTGGAAACCGGATAAACTGTCGGATGATATGGGGTTCACTGAGCGCGATGATTGTTTATGAATTGAGCGACTGACAGATGACTGTGAAATCCCTAAATTGTCCGCATTGCAAAGTTGCATTTTTCCGGTGGCCAAGTAACGAAGTGTTGACAAACATTTTATTTCGGGGCTTATTTGGTTGTTTCTCATGGTTGAAGACAATATTCTCTCCCTCACCAAGTCAACAACAAATAAAATCCCTTCACGGTCGATCCGATATCTTTTCAACAACTGCGCATCATTCAGAATTTCCAAGTCATTCCGTCCTTCAACAGCAGCAGCCATTTTCCGATTCTTTGTGAATAGCTTTTAGCGAGTTAGGAGTCCTCTTGACTACTTTTAAGCTCTCCCAGACTTAGGAGCTACTTTTAGGCCTAAAATGCTTTGCGAATAACGCTTAGTCAAAATAATTAGAAGTCCTAAATTTATGACTGACACGCCCATTTTTTTTAGGAGTTTCTCCTAAATCCGGCAATTAGGACCTACATTTAGCGCTAAGATGCTTTGTGAATACGGGCCCAGATCTCACTTTGCTTTACTGCGTAACTTTTTCACTCTTCAAATCTGCTTAATTGGTATTTAGCTGAGCATGCTCATCTTCTTGATGAGCTCGTTATGTCATTAAGCCTTCGTCCAATGTCTCACGCTCATGCTTTGTTTCCTCCCTGTCTGCCCAGGTGTTCCTCGTTCCTTGTTCAAGCCATGTACCTTTATATTCCGTGGAGGCATTCTAGTTGGCAGTCGGTCCATTGTTGCTGTTCTGTTCTTGTTAGAGCTTTGTTCCATGCTAGGTTTCCTGAGAGTTTTTCACGTGTATTTCCTTGCCTTTTTCATGCCAAGCTTCTCATGCCTAGTCAATGTATACCCTGTAGTTCAGCTCTTGGAGTGCAGTTTTTTGTTGGCCTAGTGCCTCCATAAACCCTCAGTATTTCTTAGTTATTCGTTCCGGCACCCTAAGTGTAGTTTTTTGTTGGCTTCTTGCTCTCCTTTTCCCCGCATTGTTTTGTTCTGTTTTTGGAATTTCTGTTGGCCCACGTGCCGTGTTTGTTTGATTCTCTGTTCCAATAAATTCACTCCTTGGATTCAAGACTCGCTACTGGTGTCCTTCTGTGATCATAACAATTTAAATGGCATTCTTTAGTGTTTTTGATTTGCCTGTTTAAGAAATTCCTCATTGTTGCTAAACATTCAGTGGCAATTATGCACATGCTCAGAAGAAGAAATTCAAAATTGAAAGGAATTAAAGATAGATGCGCCATGACGTTCAATTACCAAGCAAAAATCCTGGCATTGTCATTGGATTTCTTGCAATCAAACAGTGGCTTTAATCAGATCACTGAATTTGAATTTCTCAGTTTACCTGCCACTTAATTACCCCAATAATAGTCAAAATCAGATCTGGATCAGACTATTTGCATAAATGTAGACATTTGTACTGTAGCTAAGAGGCCTAACTTCTGTCCCAAATCTCCATCTCCATCTACTCCTCCCATTAGTCCGCCGACCCTTTTACAAGCAAAAACTGTTCAAATATCCACTTCTAAAAATAAGGAAAAGGATTTTCAAATGAAGTTATTCAAGTCACTGGGCCATTAGCCCTCCAAGCTTTCAGAGGCAATGGCATCCCGAGATCGCTTTGTCTGTCACATCTATCAAAGCCTGCGAAAATTGCACCTGTTCCTCTTTGGTCACATCATTAAAACTATCTTTGATTTAAAACCATAGGGAAAGCAATTCTGAATGTTCTTAAACCACATAATGATAAAAGGGCATATAAAGAGAGGCTGAGAATGGGGTAAGTAAAAAAGTAACACAACATTAATGTTTTATCTTGATTTTTTGAAATATACTCAATAAAAAAAGTTAAGGAACACTGTATCTTAACCCAAGAATGTGAAATTAACAAACTGAACGTAAATCCCAGGTGTTGTTTATATTATTAGTGCAAATCCAAGACACAAATTGCATCAAAACATTTGATCAGACAACCTCATTGCCCCAAAATGGGGTATACATCTGGAAGACAAGAATCACAACTAATTCTGACCATTAAATCAAAACGTCTAATAATGTCTAAAGTCATTTCAAAATGTTTTGCGAAAACCACGTGTTCTCACCACAGCTTCACATATCTTGTTAGGCTCAGAACAAGAGAAAATAATAGTGAAAAAATTCAGTGGTCCTTAACTTTTTTTAGCTGGGTATACTATGAATGTATGTATTAACCTTTATTGGAACACCACATACTCAAAATTATTTTACTAATAGTGTTAAGCAGTGTCCAGAGTTCACCATTTAAGGCACCCATTCCTTTTTTAAATGTTGAATTTGTGCGGATAATGTATGCTGATTCCTCAGTGCATTACAACTAAATTATTTGCTCAGTCTGGGTAAGCCACTCCACGTTTTGTAGCTCTGAGTCGACTTTGGTATCATGAGATAAAATAATTTTTTTGTGAATATGCCCCTAGAGTATGCATTCGGTCACAGACACTGTATAAGTAATTAAACTCAATCCAGTTTTTAATGTCAGCCAATTCAACATATTTGAGAGTAGTAACTCTCCTCAGAATAATAAAATAACTAATTACCGACTAATTATCCTTTGTTCAGAAATAAAAGTTTTTTCATGGGAATTAAAGGATGTACTTTTTGATGCAGTGTTGTGTCATCCGGCTTCAAATTGTTCATTAGAATTATAATCTAATTATAACAAAACTGTTTTCCTTTGATCGTTCCTTATTATCACTGTAACCAGTGCTTAAAACAATGTTGCCTTCATAAACCCAAAAATGGTAATGAAGCACAGTGGCTAGTGTTGTTCCCTCAAGAAGGTGGTGGGTTCAAATCCAGCTCGGGGCTTTTTAGTGTCCAGTTTGCATGTTCTCACAGTGTTCAGTGGGTTTCCGCCTACAGCCCAGAGATATGCATGCTAGGCTAATATGAGACTCTAAATTGCTCATAGATGTGGGTGAATCATTAGTGATTCATATGTTGCCTTTATAAGAGTACAAAGAGAGGCAAGGTGAGAGCTTATAAAAACTGCTTAAGTTTAATGTGTACAAAATAATGTGATCACTTAAAGTTATATCAGAACCAAAAAAAAAAATCATCTGGTGATATTGAACATACAATAACTATACCGATCGTCCTGATTGGCATGTGATTCAACAGTATTTTCATGCACTACAGAACACTCTGAACACTCTACTATTAACAGAATGTTTTAACGCAGTTTAAGAGATGCCCTTGACCCAAGCAATAGACTATCTCAGGCATATTATACGTCCAGCCAAATCATGTAAGCAGCTTTGGCTGACATGCATAACAATTCATCCATAAGAGTTTAGTCAAATTACTTAAAAATTTAATTATGAAAGCAATGCTACTCATTCGTAACATCAATAACAAGTCATAAACAGCTTTAAACATGAAAAATTGCGCAAATCATAAATAAAAGGTATTGTATAGGAGTGCTAGGGGATAGAAATGGGAGGGGAGCGGAGATGTTTTCTAAAGAATGGGCTTTAAGACTGTATCAGAAGATTTCCAATGATTATGCTGTCCGTATCCCCAAGGAAAGTTATTTTTTATCAGTTAATAGGACTTTTATTCTCGCAAGGACAGGCTTGGCTTTTCAGCATGATGAATATGCTTGACAGGTACAACTGACAAGGAAATAATCTCAACATTTTCTCCTCTAAAGTATGCATCTTGACTGAAGTAGAGATTAGTATGAATGCTGAATGAAATAACATCCTGTGCATAGTTTTAGAACTAAACTGACTGTCCTCACTTGACATAGCCCTGAACTCACATTGGGCTTTATTATAACAGAAGACTGGCCACAGGGAGAGCTAGGGTAGCGGGGCTGTTATATGTTTTAATGGCAGTCTATAATATCTCTTCTACAAGTAGATGACAGTCATCAAGATAATATAATAACGCATGAATGACTACAATGGGAAGTATAGGCCCAGATAACAAGCAAATTCCTGCAGAATCAATTTATAACGAACAGATGCACATTGCATTCGCACACAGCTTGTTCCTCCAGCCCATATGTGGCAAGGCTATGATAAACTAATGAGATAACAGCTTTCCTGCAAGCTGAGGCCAAAGCTGAGTATAACATTGAAATTTTGACTGAATATTGGTTGGGCTGGGCCACGCGAGGGTCAGAGGGACTCTTTTTCCGCTTTTCCACCAAGCTGGTCCCAGTGCTAGTTCGGCGCCAGAGCCTGACTTGGTTCTTTGTTTTTCTACAGCCTAAGCACCAGCTCCTGGGTCTCAAAACTGGTGCCAGAGCAAGCACCATCTCCTCGCTGGTCTACAGCCAAGCATCGATTACGTCAGGGGCAGTACGGTAATATTTAGACCTATTTCGTTCTGTCAGGCCGGTTTTATTTTCTCTAGCAGAACGATCTAGGACGGGGCACTTGTGAACTCGTAGGATAATTTGTCATCGCAAATGCCAGGAACCTTGATAACAAGTGTCTTATTATGACCGCTGCCAAGTCAGGAAACTAGTTTACAAGGAAACTCGCGCTGAAGAAATGCCAATTTTTTTTTTTGAATGAAAACATTGGTTTGTAATTGGATCAGACGCGTATCAATTTTTTTTTTTTTTTGAATTGGTTTGTAATTGGATCACACACATATCTATGACTATTTTTAAGAAAATAAATCCGATACTGGATTCTAAGCTGCAAAACTGCGAGAATGTTTTTGTTCCCCACTGACGCATTTCAATCGAGGAGACATTATAGAAATACAAAGGTCGACTCGGCTTCAAAGGTTACATCCGAGACAAACGTGCGCGATGAGGAATAAAAGTATTCAAACTTTGCTCATCCGTTGCCCAATGGTAAGCCCCAAAATGGGATTTTGAAAGTGCTGCGGTATTTTTGCTTATTAGTATTATAAGTATAGCACTCAGTGGAAATCCGTAAAATTGCATGTTTCTGTAGTCACACACAAATAAGATGTCTATTTCCCATCCAAATAACCGGTCAGATCCAGTCCTATACCCGAACAGCAACAGAAAATAATTCCAGCCGCTCGCACTTTCGTTGCTAAACAAATCAGGCCACAGTGAGCCTGGCGAGCCCGCTACTATACCGTGACGTACTGACGTTATACAGTGATGTAATCGCGTGGCTCTGAGTTGGCTCCGAGGTGATGGAAAAGCAAACAGGTTCCTCAGGAGGTGCGTGGGCTGAACAAACTAAGCACTGGCACTAGCACCAGCACGGCACTAGCACCAGGTTCTTTTGGTGGAAAAGGGGTATCAAGCAAGTGCAAAAACTGGCTAAACATGCCCTATTTTTCCCCAGATGCTGCGCTCATGCCATTAGTTGATCATAATGCGTTTGGATGCTTAGCCTTCAGTGTATGTACATTTCAATGTAAAGAAATTCAATTTCAGGAAATCAGTTTTAATGACTGAGAACAGCAAAAGAAAAAGACGCCACTCTATTATACACAGTAACTTTCAGCACAGCCAGAGAAAAAAAATCTTCCTTTGCAAGATTAAAGAAAAAGAATCTGCACCATGAACATACATACATCTACGAGTGCAGAAAAGGATGACGTGTACATGTATTTTTTTTTTAATGATGATAAAGTGTTTGCGATTTTGCAATGTAAATAAAAATGTTAGTGCTACCTTCCTCAGTCACATCTACAACGAATTTCTCTCCCTCTCAGGTAACCACTAAGTGTTCTTTCATGTATTTTACCCATATAATTGATGTGAGGAATTGGAAAATAATGAGAAAAAAACTTGACATTGGAACTATGTAATGAACTGGCTATGGTGTTGATTTGTGGTACGTCTAATGTAAGCAAAATTAATTCCGTGCTCAAATAGCTTAAGGCCAGGTTGGCTTGGGTCTGTGAAACATGACCTCGCTTTGAGAGCACCCCGGATGTTTTATGTGACTGTAAATGTTCATTCTCATGGAGTGACCTGAGGGTCTAGTTGCATTATGACCACAGTATACCATCTCTAATCACCCCGCTCATCAGTCTGTCACCGTACACAACTCTCGGGGATTGAACGCACTAGAGGGAATTCCGAGACGTGCAGACACGATTCTCATTATAGATAGAAAGCAAATTACTGGCACAAGACTAGCTTCATTTCAAGGAAGCAGGCAGAGACCCTGGCCCCAACTGCCACTGATGGTCACGGCCTATACACAAACCACAAGGACCTTGTTACCACTTCAAAAGCTGACAGACAGTGAAGTAGCACCCTGGCCTGTGTTTCAGAGGCAGTATGAAAAAACAATGTGTTTTCAAGGAAGGGATCTCAATGTTTGGTCTTAAAAATCAGACTGACCACCAGAACCTATTACTGTGCTGCTAACTGGCTGTTGATAATTGTACTTAGCAGACATTTAATTTTTTGTATAAAATTTTTAGCTCTGACATTAGCTGTGTAAAACCCAGAACAGCTCTTCGTACTTCACTCTACACTTCAGATACTGGAGGGTTCCTACTTTTACTCAGAGCAATTATCCAACTAACTTGGATGGTTTATGAAATACACTGTGAACTCAGTAAGATTCAAGGGAGGGCCAAAATATCAGAGGCACCACTAGGAACGGCTTTAACTTTAAGGGTTCTATTTTTAACTGGGAGCAATAGATTTTTGAGATGGGCGCTGTGCACTACAGTCAAACTCAAGTATATATTTCCCAATTTCAGACAGATGATGCTGTTATTTTTATGTCCAAGACCACTGTTGCTAAGACAGAAAAAAAAGTCCTATGCATTTTTGGGCAGGTTCATCTATAGCTGAGGTCTGGTTCCTGGTAATTCTAGATTTAAATTTATTTTCTAGCAGCTGAACGTGCTCATGTTTGAACTAGTCCTGCCCAGTTTATAAGCCATACTGATATTTTAATCGCACAATTGTGGGCGAATGCGCCTACATGGGTTACCATGCAAAACTGGCACATTAGCTCACTCTCCAATCTGTTACACTGACAGGAAAACAAAGTAATGCTAAATATTATGATAAGGTATTTTATCAAGAGAGATAAAAATATAACACATTAAAATAGGCAGTCACTTTATTGATCTGAATCAGGCAATTGCAGTAATGACAAATATAACTGCCAACGGCCAATTTAGCAGTAATTGCTATCAGGTAGATACGTACAGTACATGTCTGTTGACAAGAATATAATGCCTGAATTGTCCTACAATAAAAAAAAAAGAAAATATTTTACCCTGCAAAGCAGAAAGAATGCTTTATTTGATATAAAGCCACAGCTTTGTGCAGTCAATAACAATTATAAAGCATATTACAATGTTTTTAAACACAATCCCAGGAATTGGCTGATTGTTTCTTTTATTTTGCAGGTGATTTAAAAAAAAAAGAGGACTAGCTCAATGTGAACGCATGTTAAAAATGTGTTAATGCATTATTCATTGTATATTTTTCAGTTATAGTGACCAGATTTCCATACTTTCCAAGCTTATAAAACCCAGTTGAACAAGCAATTCCATGACTGAATGACACATTCTAAAATAGAAATAAGTGTAATAAATGTAAGATTATTTATATAATGAGAAATGCAAACAAACATACTACATTATACAGGTAAGACCAACAAATCATCCAACAAATATGACCGAAAAAGTCACTTGTTCCTATTTCCTTCTAATATGATTCACAGGAGTGACTCTGATGTCAAAGGAGGTATGGTATCAGAAATGCTACCAGAAAAATGTTACTACTTCCTAAAAGTTAAGATTTGGTTTAGTCAGGGTTAGGGTCCAGTTACCTTTAGGGGTCTGGGTAAGGGAAATGCGATCATGGTTTTATAAAAGGCAGTTTAAAAGATGCACACTGTGTCTTTTAAAAGAAGGCCCTGGCTTGCATTTCAAAATATTAAACTTGCAGGAATGGGAACCGAGCACCAGTTTCCAGTGAAAAGTTTCACATTTTAAATGCCTACCCAACCAACCCAACCTCCATCCTACATGGATTTTTGAACTGATACTGACGTCATCTCATTTCCTCCTGTGCAGCGCTTACAATTACTACGGCCGCTAAAGGGCATCTGTCACTTTAACGCAAATAGAGGCTGTTTTTCAGGCTTACATCTGGTCGTTACCCTCGGGATGACAGTCTTGTTCTGACACTTTTAATGGAATGGAGCAAGCAGCTGTTTCATAAGGGGCAAATTGGTAAGTTCCATGCCTTGTAAAATCTGCCATCATATCAGCAATAACCGAAGGAAGGCAAATGCAGTGTGCTTTAAAAGGAGTGGGACTTTACACTACGGTTGATTCATTCCATGTTACTCCCTTAACACCCCTGTTAAGTACTTTAGCCACATAGTCCATGGTTTTGGCTCATTGCACTGGACTTTTTGAGCCTTGTTTCAAACATGCAAAAATAGCAACCTGACCATGCCCCAAGAGTACATAGCACGACAAGCGACCTTCTCAGCACTTCGACTGTGAAGATAAGGCCCTAACTCTGAAAACTGCAATTATTAAACCATTGACACAAGTCTTTCATTTTAATTGCAATGCTATTTAGCAGATAATGTCTGTAGCACTTTGTTAGGAAAGTCTCCAAAACAAGATGAGAATACAGAGTTCCAAATGAGCCAGACAGCTGTTGCCCCAATTGCAGGTGTGAGGGCTGAAATTAAGAGACCATACTAGAAAAATAAAGGGGAAAAAATGTAGAACAAATGAAAGAAAAAAGTGACAGGGGCTGGCAATTTGCTTCACAGTTAGTACAAGGTTGTCAGGCTAGTTCACAAAAGCACGCATCCTGATCAATCAGATAATATCTCACAAACTGAAATATGCATACACTACTTTGAATTTGCTGCTTTTAAAACACTTTTGTGAGAAAGCTGCTCTGTCAAAAACTGAGAATTCCTTTTCCCAAAGGCACAAACTGTATTCAGTGCAACTTCTATACCCAGCATTCATCTTAATATTTATCAATTTTTCACTTACGATCAAAGTGAAGCTTGTGTCTGGGCTCGTTCTGAGCGTTAAAACAGTGCTCATTCTAAATTGGTATTAATGAAAACATGACTAATTCTTGTTCCGGCTGCCTAAACTCCAAGTTATTAATAATAAATCTGAGCATGTTATGGTGGGTATTAAGGAGTTAAGACTCTTACTGTTGGGTTTTGTTTTACACAATGATGAGAAACTGAAACCCGTTGTTGTAGGCCTGGATTTAGAGTGTGTCATTAATCCTCCAATATAAATGTAAAGGGAGATGTTGATTTTTCCGCCGCAGGGACAACGTTATTGTTACCTCGCCCGCAGTGGGAGGGGTATTGTTTCTGGTGGCATTCGTTTGTTTGCATGTCTATTACCAGTTTGCCTCAAAAGCTGATAAAATCACACTAATTTTCAGGAAAGGAGTGGAGAGGTCCACGGATCACCGTATTAAATTTTTGAGCTAATTGTCTCAAGGTCAAGGTCACCGAAAAACTGAAAATCGTTTAGGACATCTACCTTGGGCAGGGTATGTTGTGCTGGACACCATTTGCTTTTATTTCCAAAAGTAAAGTGCCCTAAATCATAGTTCAGAACAGAAGTTTGATGACTTATTCCTCTCAGACTTTCTTTTCTTCTCTTTTCTCAGTATTTGCATTGACATTTCAGAGATTCCAATTTAAAATGAGTGTACAATAGCATAGTAGCCATTTTTATTAATGCTGAAGAAATACACATTTTTCTTGGGTGATCATATTTTGCACGAGTCAGGAGTATTGCGTAATTCCTTATTTATTTGTGTCTTTCATGAATGCTGGCATTTTAGCCCTTGTCAGAATGGAATTCAGCCTGTTCAGAGACTACCTAGCACTGTGTTGCATAGCGTTTCTAAGCACCCCAAGGGGACACTATGTCTGTATAGTCAAGAATGAACCAGCGTGACTCACACAATCAATCTTTGGGCACTTTGTTCACAGACAGAGCCCTGTAGCTGAAACATCACAAGAAGGAGTCTGAGCAATTTCTCGGCTTGACTGTCATCTGGCCAGGAATGTGGTGAATTTCTGTCAGCCAGGGTTCACTGGATTACCACGCTGCAGGATTGATGCCATACAGCCCATCGCGTGGGAGTGAACAGATCAACTGTCAGTTTGAATAAGATAGTAGAAGGAGGGGCTGTAGTTTACTGGTTGCTCTTGCTTAAATGAAAGATCATTATAGTCATCTAGTGTAGTGATGACATTATAGCAGTCAGTCACTGACATAATATTTCAAGGATACTTTTGTTGATGTTTAAGAACTCATATTTATGCAGAAAAAAAAAAAAAAAATACTTGGGCCTTCTCTTATATTTAAAAAGAAAAATCAAATCAATCTGAATATGCTGCATGTGTTTAGTGTTCTTTCTCCTTCAGGTTGGCTGTGCTAAGTCCAGATTTATGAGCAGATAGTAGTTAGTTTGAGCACCAATGTAACTACAGCTTTGTGTCTTTAAACATGAAGGGCATCTGTGCATACACAGCTGTAAAATAATTGTGTATACATGTTCATAATCATGCATTTACACGTGTATAATCATGCTACACAGCGCTGTGGAAAAAGTATTTGCCTCCTTCCTGATTTCCTCCGTTTTTGTCATTTTTAAATTTTGCAGGTCATCCAGTTAATTTTAATACACAACAAAGAAAAAGTGAGTAAACACAAAATTAAGATTTTACGTCTTCATTTCATTTATTAAAGGTAATGAGTTATTCAAAACCTTCGTCATCCATGTGAAAGATTATCTGACCTCCTGAACCTATTGACTGGTTATGCCGCCAAGGGGCTGCAGGAACCGCAATTAAACCCTTGCAATAACTGGCAAGGAGTCAATTACATTGCTGTAGAGGAATTTTGGCCAACTTTCCTTAGCAGAATTGCATTAATTCAGTCACACTGGAGAGTTTTTGGGCATGAACTGCCTGTTTAAGGTCATGTCACAGCATCTCAATTGGATAAAAGTCAGGACTTTGACTGATTCACTTGAAAACCTTCAGTTTGTTTCTTCTGAGCCATTTAGAGGTGGACTTGCTTGTGCGCTTTGGAACATTGAGCTGCTGCATAACCCATCTGTGCTTGAGCTTTAGGTCACTAACTGATGACCGCGCATCCTCCCAGAGGATTTTCCAGTAGAGTGCAGAATTCATTGTTCCATCAGTTGAGTGTTCTAACTGCATATTTTTTAAGCTCTGATCTTAAAATGATTCCTGTGTGGTCAATCTGTTTAGTGCAATAATGGATTAACTCAGTGTAGTTTCAGTACTATACAATAGGTAGGGCATATGCTCCACACTTCAAGAAGGTATCAAGTGCTCAGTGCAATCATGATCCAAAATAATAATAATAATAATAATAATAATAATAATAAAAAAAGAGTTTGACAACTCTTGTTCTCAGGGGCTCAATTATGGCAAGTCACCCAGATCCTGTAGCAGCAAAGATGCCCCGGACCATCATACTACCTCAGTCATGTTGGTATGACTGTTGGTATGATCTTCTTATTGTGGAATGCTGTGTCAGCTTTGCAGCAGTTGTAACCGAACCATGTCTTACAAAAGTTCCACCTTTGATTCCTCAGTCTACAGAATATGAAACCGAAACACTTGGGATCATCGCAATGATTTTCAGAAAATGTGAGACGAGCCTTTTTTATTCTTTTTGGTCAACAATGATTTTCACCTTGCAGCTCTCCAATGGATACCATTTTTGCCCAGTCTCTTTCTTATTGTGGAGTTGTACACACTGACCTTAAGTGAGGCAAGTGAGGCCTTAAGTTCTTTAGATGCTAGTCTGATTTCTTTTTTGACTTTCTGGATGAGTTGTCAATGCGCTCTTGGAAAAATCTTGGTTAGCCAGCCGCTTCTGGAAATGTTCATCTCTGTTCCATGTGCAACGTACATGATGTTCAGATTCAACAGGGCTGGCAGTAATCATTCCTGGGTGCGTCTAGTGAAATAAAAGTTGTGAATTAAATTTGTTTTACCGGTTGATCTAGTAACTAAGGGGCAGTTACTTTTTTTTACATTGGTTTGTTTTTTTTCCTTCAATAAATGAAATAATTATTTAAAAGCTGCATTTTGCATTTACTCAGGTTTCTTTGCCTGATATTACAATTAGGTAACTTAAATATAAATGTCACAAATATGCAAAAAAAAAAAAGAAATTGGGGTGGAGTCACATACTTTTTCCATAGCGATGTACACTACCATGTCTAAACCATTTGGACAATATGCTCATGTTTTTGTTTGCTAGTTCAGGGAAATATAAGCAGTTAGCAGACATGTAAATAACCTCAAAGAGCACAATGCAAGAAGTGAACAGTGAGAAGTCAAAAAAAAAATTGCAAAATGAACAGGTAAGCTCAGGAGTTCCATTTTCAAACAAAGGATGTAAAATCAATCCAGAGTGGCAAAAATTGGACCGAAAAATGAGGAAGCAAACCACAAGTGCTGAGTACGCTTGAGTAGAATTAGGAGTAAACCTCCAGAACTATATGACCATCATTAAAAACATGACATGAATCCCCAGCAAAATGTGAGCACTTTGATTCATCCGAGTTTTAGATTTTTAGTTATTTTGTTAAACAAGGAGTATTTACATGTCTTTTTTCATCTCTGAGGGCATGAAAATTGTTGATCCAAAAAAAATGTTTTACCTGTAGTGTAAAATTTTCTCTGCATCAGTGTGATCTCTGCTCCTCCTGTAACAATGTAATGTGAAGTATACTGCTCTTGGATGTGTTTATACATTCATTACCAGCAGTTTCCCTGTGTAAGAAACTAAAGTATGGCTTCTGTCACTGTGTGATATTCACCTCCGTAAGAAATCATTGATGGCTCCAAGTGTTTTTTTTCTAGCAAAATGAGCTGTCTGTCGATGGACAAGACCTCATTACTCACAAGGACATCATTACCAAGCACATGAAGGTATTCCATGAGCTAATTAATGAAGCACTCATCAAAAATGGGCTGTTGAGAAGATCCCCAATAATGTAATGTCAGACAAATTACCTCCACTGGAACCTGAAAAAAAAGAACAAGGGAAAAGGGGAAACAACAGAACATACACGAAGGAAAAAACAAAAAAGAAAAACATGCCGAGGATGAAAAATATGTAGACATGGTAGTACATGAATAATTTATGGCCTCATTATGGAGTACAAAATATGTGATATAAAGAATTCTCAAATTTTGTTTTGATCTAGGAAAATTAGTTTTAACATTAGTCACATTTTGAATATTTCAACTTTTGTACAGTGGTAAACTGTAGACAAAGTATAAAATTGAGACCAACTGCTGAGAAATTATTGAAATTCAGGGCATGAGTGACTAAATCAAACATTTGCCTGTCAACACACTGATAGAAATATCTGGCGCCAGAACTTTGCCATTCCTTACAAATAGTAATGCATACAAACAGTGCAGTCTTCACTTTTGTGCAAGCTTGTGTAATTACCTATGAGAGCGCACCATGAAAAAGGACATTTCTCTTGAACACAGCGTGATTTTCTGTAATGGCAGCCACTAGAACGGTATGGTAAAAAGTTTTGAATTTTGGCACACTGATTGGGGACAGACCACTGATTGGTTTTGCCACCTCAAGTGCTCTAGCACCACTAAGGGGTCAAATTTGGAGGTGTGTTTACACTGTAACTTTTGAACCCCAGGACTATATCCAATTCTCAAAAATGAGGTACCGTTGGATTCCTAAAACCAGATTAGTGCACCCTATGACATTAATTTCTTCTGCATTGGATTTTCTGCCATATTCATTTTTTTTTAAAACTTTAAAAATGTTTCACAGGCCACAAATTTTGTTGACTTTTCACCAAAACTGGCTCAGATGATCTTCAGACTAAGCCACACAAAGTTATCTATATGGCTGTTTGATTTTCAGTGTTTGCCTGTCAGAGCCAATCAGAATGTCTGTTACAGTTGAATGAAAGGCAAACAACCCAAACAGGATGAGCTTATATCTCAGTTACTCCCAATCTTTGCTCACTTCACGTAAAACTTGTTCCCAGTTTTCACAGTGATGCTTTCAACATGATCACATGAAGTTGTCATGGCTACCGAACTCTGCTGGACTGCTTGGCCACCTCATTGCAGTTTATTATTATTATCATTTTATTATTATTATTATTATTATTATTGTTATTAGTAGTAGTAGTAGTAGTAGCAGCAGTGGTAATAGCAGTAGTATTAGTGGTAGTATGTACGTTATTTTCAGAGATGATGGCTACCCAAGTCACGAGATTACCTAATTACTGAAGATTTCATCCAGAGACATGCAAAGAATGCAATACTGAAATAAGAGGGCAAACTGGCTGTACCAGGACAAAAAAGAAAACGAAGGCCCAGATAGACAAACTGTGCAAGGAGGCAATTGCAAAAAGTAAATGCCTTACAATTCCTTACCTGCCCGTTTCATTGAATAGTACCTGCCAAACATGAGCATCAGTAACAAGAAATTGACTCAGAGATGCTGGGATGTTGGCCTTCTAGTCAGAGTTTAAGAGATAAAGCCACTTCTAAAAATGGCACGAGAAAAAAATGATCAAGAAAACACAACGGTTGCACTGATATAAGGCTGACCAAGACTATAAGGCAAGCATCCTGGAGTCATCAATTCCTGTTGGAGATGTTGACATTTGGCAGACATTATTCAGCGACACGGCAAGCCGCAAGAAGCTTTGAAGTGTCTCCTTCTCAAATAGATTTGTCTTCTTGCCTCTGATTCGTTCTTTTGTACTTGTACATGTCTGTTTAGGCTAGACCCAGTTGGCATTATTCGTTCAAGACACACATCTTTACACAAAATCGCATGCAATAACATTTGCTCACTCAATATTGTATGATTGACAGACAGGTGGTTTCTTTTCCTCCCATTTTTAAACCAAAATTAAATTTTACGGAAGCCAGTATATAAGATAGTGAAGCACCTGATAAAGCATTTTCATTCTTCCTCCCACTGTATTATGTATGATACCAAAATACTACATAGGCATGATTACATGAAAGCAATAGTAGGTTGCATTGTTGTATGTTGTAGTTATGGCTGCAAAAAAATGGGCTTTGCAATCAACCTCAAAAACAAATGAACTCAAAACATGAAATTCAAAATATTTCAAACGACAATAGTTATTTAATAATTTGGTAGCTGGTGCGTAGAACCATCAGTTTCTTTGTGATTACAAACTTTTAAATGGCACGATGGAATGCCACTTGCACTAAAATCCCCAAGGCACAGCAGCTAAAGGAGCTTCAGGACAGAATGCTACCTGCTCTTAGCAAATGTAGATAATCCTTGTTCTCCTGCTGATACCATTAGCAGTGTAAATAGAATCTAGAGACTATTAGTGTGTCTGTCAGCAAGATAAGTTTGTTGACCCAACATCAGACTGCTGTTCCAGGCTAATTCACAGTTTCTGTGTCTATGTATTTTAAAATTCTGTATAAGATTGGAAAATAAATTCTCTCTACCATGGCGGTTAGAGCCATCTCCTTAGCTCTGATGGAAGTTGAGATACAGGCTGAAAGTATTGAATTGAAAGTAATGAATTGAGATGCACTCCAGATCAACAGTAAGGGCAAGATCCTATTAGCAGCCCTTAACTTCAAATCACAGTGAAAGACAAATGCATGGTAAAATATTCAGTGTGAAACAAATCCTGCTTGAATGTGTTTAAATTTCATAGAATACATATGCTCATTATTGTGACTAATATATAAACTGTTACAGTGAAATAGATAGAGAATATGTTATTCTGTGCCAGTCTTTATCACAAGTTCAGTGGGGAGGCTTCACAGAGGCAGAGCCAGGAAAATTTCTGCATATTTCCGTGGGATTATTCCATGAGGTGCAAATCACTCCATTCAGGCATTGTGTATGGGACCACCTCCATGTTTGGCATTCTGGGAAAAGGAAGCAGTTTGGGGAGATCATCTTGGACTGCACAGATGGGGCAGCACAGAATCTTGTCAGAACAAGGTAGTTGTGCCAAAATTATCAAGCGTGGTTGCCATCGGGGTATTTTCCTTGTTCCTATTCAACATGCCTCAAAAAATAAATAAAAATAAGAAATTGCTCAAAATCAGCAGATTGTACAATGCTTGAGGTTTATAATCACTTTGCCTTGAACATGCTGAGCTTGTTCTGGGAAGTAAAAAGAAAAACATAAAAAAAGGAAATGGAATTGCTAAAAACCATGAGGGCAATAACACTGTGTATACTGCATATATGGAAAATTTGCATCACAATTTTTCTCCAGGCTTCTGAACTGAATACAAGGTTTTGGTAGCAAATATTTTATGCATTTTACCTATGATTTGTGGGCAAATTCATTTAAGTTTTGCAAACAAAAATAATAGAGAGGTCTTCACAGATCCAAGAAATTATGACTCGAGCATTGGTCTCTACAGTATATGCACCAGGAGGACTTTTCTTTAACTTGGACTAGTTCTAAGAAAGAAATGCACACCTATACTTTTCAGAAGCCAGACTCAATCTCAATCTGTTCAGAAATATTTAACTGCCATAAAAACAGCGCATTGAGTAATATTGCTTTAATCAACTGGAATGAATCAAAGCAGAAAGAAGATTTGAGTTTTTAAAGCGTCACTGTCAATAATTTTTACTTTCATAGATCCTCGGTAAACATTAATTCCGTTTTTGCTATTATTGCCAATGGGCAGGGAATTGAATGTCTCTGTGAAAGACAGAGAAAATGTCCCTGGGAATCAGGGTCTCGAGGCTGGCAGTACTGCAGAAGAATCTAAGCTTGATGACTGTGATAAATTCCCAAACAGACAAACAATATAAGAAGACTTATTTGATAAATATATTGTGACCAGTTAAGAAAATTGTCTGGGAAAAAGCATGTATTTTGAAATCACCTTGAAAAACGTGAACATGTATCTCAATGAAGCATTTGTCTTTGTGGTGATCCCGTTTAAAATCATTTAGTGTCAGCATAATGTTTATTGTTTTTCTTATTATTTCATGGATTCCTGTTTTTATTTTTTTGCCCCATTCAGTTTCTCATATGCTTTTGTTTTCTCCTGCACTCGCCCTCCCCATTCTGTGACTTAATTTGTTCCTTTCATTCCCTTGCTTATAGCCACTCCCCCAGTCCCCTGCTCACCTGAACTCACTTCCCGGTTCCCTTTGCTTTTCCCTACTTAAACCCCTCGTTTCCTTTCTGTCTTTGCATGTTTGTTCTTTTCAGTTGCCAAGTCTACCCATGTGCTTTATTGCTGCTTTTTTGTCTTAACTTTAGTGTTCTCTTCTATATTCCCCTGTTTACTTTCCATCAGTTTACACATTTTGCTTCTGCCTTTTGGTTTTTTGTGTTCTCATTAAACTTGAGTTTTCCTCGTTATTTTATCTGCATTTGGGTCCTTATTCTGCCCCTTCCTGAGAATGAGTAAAAAAAATCAAATAAATAAGAAAAGCATTCATTTGTGCTGTGTTTTTTTCATGACTGAAATCAACATCCCTTCAGCTAGATGGGTCATATTGCCATTGTTGGATGTAGCCTTTTGCAGCATTAGAGAGCCTCCATGTTGGGATAGCACCCCAGGCATCTGCCCATATTGCCTAAAACTGGCCATGCATATTGCTTTAATGGAGGTGGAATGTAAAATGGCATTTTGCCAGTTGACACAACATCTCTGAGAGCAGTAGCTCTTGTTCAAGAGTGCTTGCATCAGTAAGTTGTTCAATTTAAAAGCACAATTTTTTTAACCCTGATACACCTGTCTTTTCATACCAATCTCAAAGTTATTTTGTAAAATGTAGATAAACTGCAATCAGCTCTGGCGAACATGTACTGATTCTGGTATGGCCAAGTATGTTGTATAAATTATATTTATTTGCATTGATTCTCAACACAATACCTAATTTTCTGACAGATTAAAACTATTGTGACCAAATATAACGAAAAGGGAAGAGAGCAACTCATAAAATGTGTGAACAAAATCATTATCAATGAATCAACTTCTCAAAGAATTTTGAAAAAAGATTCCCTCAAAACTCAGGGCGGAGTTGTGAACAATACTGTGAGTAAGTTCTGAAAGATTGCATTCCTTCTTAAATAAATTGTGTTCACAAATGTGACATGTCAACCAAAAACAGGGGTGCAGTTTGTGGAGCTAGACAGACAACTCGAGACAAGCCCTCATTCTCATATGCACGCCCATGCATACCTGCCACTGCCTTGCCTCTTTAAGGTAGGGTATTTGGCCTGTGCTGCTACTCTGCCTTCAGGGGGAAAAACATGCTTCTGCCTGTGGCTGTGCTGCATCATTCTCTGCTGCTGGTAGTGGCATTGCCTGCTGCAACACACCTTCTGCCTGCTGCAAGTTTACATCCCACTTTTACCCCAGCAACCACCTGTAAGCTATGAATTTCACCTAGGCTGCACAGAAATAGCTTGATACTCCCTGCTCTCTTCTCCTCAAGCTCAGGAGGTCACTTGAGTCAGAGCCAATCTATCATTCTATCTATTGGTTAAAACTGCAATTAACTTTCAACATGTGAGTTGGCAAACTGAAATCTGCGAGAGGCTTTTATCCTGTTTCTTCCAAGGTCTATGATTTTTTCATTTAGTGCTTTACTTCTTAAGTCAAATCATGGGCATTATAATCAAGGAACAGTGGGATGTTGAGTGCTCCATCAGGGTAGTTCTAACCATCTCATTTACCCAGCCGGAGAAGAATGGAAAATTTGAGTATTTTACTTCCTAATGTTACATGAAGAATATAACTAAGTATGATATATAATATAATATGTAATATAATGCATTAATATTACGCAAAGTTTGGTTGGATTCTCTCTGTTTCACCATGGGATCTTTTCCCTTCATGTGCTCCTTCACTGTGCACATATTTTGTGGTGTCGAAAAAATTCCAATGGTCAATACAAATCAGGAGACGCTCCAGCCAAGCCACCCCAGATTGCGCCAAGATAAAGGGCCACTGCTTTGTCAATCAACGGAAGAAGAAAAGGCTTTATGGTATCTACTGTCTTGGATCTTCAAGATTCAAATAGTCCCACAACACTTTTGGCCATTTTGTTGAGGTAGCTTTAGGGGAATAGATCATTGTGACTAAATGCTGTTACTCTTGGAAGCCTTACACTGTGGTGCACAGTGACATAGTGCTTGGGGGTACTTGATGTTCAGTTTGTTGAGCGGGGCGGGTGGGGGGCTGGGGGCTGGGGAGTGGATGTCACTGTTATAGCGCAAATTCCGCGTCTTCCGGTATGTTCTATTTTTTCCGTTGCGCATACATTAAGAACAGGCGGCGATTGCACAATTACTCAGAATTAACTGTAATCAAGGGGCCGCTGGGGAATTGTAAGGGGCTGCAGCGCCCCTGTTACCCTATTTAGAAAAACCCCTGATAACTATGGGGAACTGTTAATATTATACACATGCGAGCATATTATATACTAAATAAGATATGGGGGTTCATTATCTCCGTTATGTATGATTCATACTTTTAACATCTTATGTATGTATAATGTGTGTATTCAAGAAGTGTATGTCTAAATAAGGATTTAGCTCACAGATAGGTCAGCATCCTGGACTCCTATAGAAAAGCATTGGTAGTGAAACCATAAGTTCATGTCATTATAGAGTCATTATTCTCACAAGGTTTACTGCTTCTCCTGCGTCTACAACGGAGAGGATTTCTATGTCATTTCTCTCTTCTTAAAGGAGTAAGGGGTTCATGAAGCAAGCTGTCTCTGGCCTGTGCTCATCGAGACCTAATTATTGTCAGCCAACTCGCATGTAAGTGCAGTATTAACAAAAAGATACAATGATAGTTTGGTGCCTAGCCTCTGACCCTGACAGATACTCCTAATGAGCTGGAGGAAAAGAGAGCAGGGTGTGTCAGGATTCACCCGACCGTCCTTCAGAGCCCAGAAGTGGATGTAGAGGCGGTGAGGGTGAGATGCTAACAGCTGGTAAGAGTAATGCAGCATAGCAGCAAACAGAAGAATGTTTTCTGTGAGGGCGGAGCTGGAGGGCCCACCTTCCAGGGGGGTTGAGTGATGTCCGATATGCACAGGAGCATCTATGGGTTATGTTTATTGCCATAGTAAGAATGTCATGAGGTGTTTTCCTAGGTATTAAATATGTTGTTTTCATTCACTGTTTTTCTGATTGTTATGTCTCATCCCATCTCTGTCTTCCTTTAAAGCTCATCTGCAGCTTCTATTCTTCCTGCACATAAGAACCTGTTAGAGCAGGTGCGTGCAGCCTGAGGTTCAAATTGTCCAGGCACTGTGGTATGTGTGCCACCTTACTTACAGTTTAAGTGGAAGTGAATTGAACTCTATGTGTGAGCTCTCAATTTAAGTTCCAAGCCTCTGAGGACTGGCTAAATTAGGTAATAAGTAAATTTTACTGCTGAATACCAAGTCAGTAACAAGTAGGTTAACCTCTGAGTTCTTAGTGTAGAAAACGTGTCAATTTGGACTGCTGAGTTTCGCTTTAGCTGAAGACAAACCATCAAACCTTTGGCTCTTTGGGCAGAGTAGCAGGAGAGGTGAAGGTTCTGAGACTCTAGAATAATGCTCAGCACCAGGCCTGCATTCTCTCAGGATTTCTTGCATCAATAACACTTTACCTCTTTCTTTCTGTTTATACAAACACAATATCCTCTACATTTACTTTACCCGTTCTAATTCTTTAACGGAGTCAGACAATCTGGTTTTTGTCCTTCCCCCAATAAAATGTTGCCCCTAACAGTCTGTTAATTTGGCCCATTCTTCCCATGTGCCTAAGATACCTTACAGTTTTGGAAGCTCTGCCTGCCTTTGGCTGTTTGATGTCTTTCTAACATGAATGACATCACACGGGCAGAAATTTTATGTCTTGCAAATTCTTGTAAGCTTGGAGAGTCGAAAAACATTCTGACAACAACTCAGTGGAAAGAAATTTAATGATGTAGTGGCACCATGTGATTAAAACAACTAAATATGGCCCAGAAAAAAACCTGTGTGTCAGTAGGCTTTGTGGTAATGCATCTACAGCCATCTGGCTTAGTGTTTTAGCTTCTAGTGCAAACATTTGATGTTCTGATACAGGAGAGAATTGCTCAGAACAGTCTGTAATTAATTTCGCAGGTTTTTTACTGCATCCAGGTCACCACTATCCCTCCTGTCATATTTGGCCCCCATGTTCCTCGACAGTGTTCATTTTTGTCACACAATAAAAAAACAGTTGATGCATCTCGACATACAGAAGCTTGTTGTTGCATTTTTTATTACTTTTGTCACTTCTGACTTACTTTATGGGCGTTTAGGCCAAGACTACTGTGAAGATGTCCTGCGAAGCTTCTTGGAACTCATTTTTTGTTTAAAAAAAAAAAAAAAAAAAGTTCATACAAATTATGTCTGAATCTTCTCACTGTCATATTTCCACCCAGTTTGTATCCTTTGACCATTGTTCATGTTTATGCCACCTCAGGTATCATCTGACTGAGTTTTTTTTTTTTTTTTTTTTTTTTTTTGACGTTGAGGCACATATAGGAGTGCATCAAGGATTACTGAACAACTTGTTGTAGGTTCCTCATTCTTGTAAAGCAGCACTGGGTCCTTTAATACTCTTGTTCTGAGAAGAGAAAGTTGTGGTGGATGTGGCAAGCACCATGGAATTGAGCAGCTATGAACACATAAGGACAAATTTTATATTTTGAATTTGAAAGAATGAGAAAGAAAACATAAAAAACAGGAGGAATAATTCAAGAGAAGGACCTGCTGAGCAGAAGAAAAAAAAATCTTCAACAATGATGCCAGGATGCCAGTGAGGCATCTGCTAAAGCCTCATTTAAGCACAGAATGTGTCTTTCTCAGATTTCAGTCGCTAATTGTGGAATGTTACATGTTATGTTTCAGGCCTGTATTCAGTCAGCAAATGTTGGGAACAGTTAACAATTTTGCTAGAGAGCATGATGGCTAAATTCTGATCAAAGAAACTGAATTATTCAGAAACATCTGCATAGATGTCCGCACTGTGATCAAAGCAAATTTGACTCAAGAATATATCCGTAACTGCAACGTGGATATATACATACCTTTTGTATGGATGTATCCAAGGTTACCTTTAGGGTCTGAAATGACTAGTCTTTGAGGACTAGCTTTTAAAATCTTGCTGTCATACCTTTCAAATTAGAGCTGTTCCACCACAGGGAGCAAGAAAAGTAGACTTTCAAAAAACAGCCTTCATTTAACAGTCATGAACTGACAAAGAATGAAAGATAGTCCCCTGCCCTTAAGTCACACAGCACCATGGAGCTTTCAAAAGAGTGCTTCTTACACACTCCCAGTCCGATCATTCATGCTGCTTAAGGTTGCTTCTCTTGTAGGAAAGTCAATTTAATGGTTTGTGCAGGCTCAAAAGCTGATAAACAGTCAGTTCGCAAGGAATGCCTGAAAGCCTCTCATTTCCGCTGAGGTCTCACTAATTTAATGTGCTGTGCTTCTCCAGCAAAAGGTCACAGAGCACACAAAGAAAATCTCATCAATTCTCCAAATTAAATATACAGTTCAATTAATAGAACTGCCATTTGTATGCAAAAGGATGTGAAAGGAACAAGAATTGTTAGGCCTTCATCGCACTATTAGACTGAATTGGGCTCTTGGTGTTGTAATTATCGATTAAATCACAAACAATTGCTATCAGTTTCATGGCTAAAGTGAAAAGAATGTGTTCAGCATTAAATGTTTTAATGAAGACTGGGTTTTACAAACAAACCGTATGTCTTCTGCAGAACAATGACTGTGAGCACTTTCGCGATTATTGTGATCTTTCAAACTTAATTTTGAAAATTACTAATAGATATAATTTAACAGAGTACAGGTTACACATTGGTTAAAGTATTGATTAAATCACTAGTCTAAACCTTGCAGCAGTCCAATCGATTATTTTATTCATTGTCAGTATTTTACTGTAGATATCATTTCCTGAGCCTTTAATGTTTATTTCTAAGGATAGTTTTAGTTCTTTCTATGTCTTTTTTAATAATGTAACCAAACAAGTGTTTTTGGTGAAAATTAAACACACCTAACTGTGTTTGATATTTAGATCACAACTGTATGGCCAGAAATTCTCCTTAAAGATTTACTGGTAGAGACCAGAATTTGTGGTCCCATCAATTATGGCAAGTTGCCCAGGTTCTGAAGCAGTAAAGCAGCCCCCGACCATCACACTACAACCCCCATGTTTGACTAATCAGTCCACAGGATATCATTCCAAAACATCTTGAGGGTCATCTGCTGTCTCATCCACTGACCCACTCCTTCCTGTTCGCCTGACCAGGCACGGTCGCCCAATTACCACTTGGGCTTTAGTCGACTCAGTCGTTGATGAGAATTTTATCCATCCTAGCCTCGTTCACAGCCGGCAGGTCCTGACCATACCTTTACCAATACCCCTTCGGTCCCAGGATCTCATAAGGATTGCCTTTCCTGACATCACTGAGGTAATTGGGTTGGTGCCATGCTGACCTCTGGTAACCACACTGAAGAGTTGTCATTCCTCATCACAGAGTCACTGCATGCCCCGATGGTGTTGGGGAGACCCTGGCTTAAACATCATAACCCTCATTTCATAGACTGTATAAAAAGATGGATGCCGCACCCGGGTCTGAAAAGTGAGGCTAATGCGGAAATCTCTAAAAATTGCATTCTATTTAATGGCCAGCAGATGGCGATGTCGGTGGTTGCAGAAAGAAGTTCAATGCTATAGAAGTCTGAGAAAATGACTCTACTTTCTCACCTGATATATTATTTCAATAAAGATTTTCCACATTATTTTATGGTATTTATGGCAAGTTTCAAGTCTCCTTCGAAATATCATGATGTTCATTTTTGTAAATTATGGTCCCAAATAGACAAGAATAAAGGATAAAGCCAGAATATGCTTCAGGAGCATGGCTATCCTCTAGTCTTCATCAGATACGGTCAGATCCACACCTAGATCCACACCTCACTCCTAAAATGGCGCTATTCAAATTGCCAAAATCGAGGCTTCCTAAATGGTATGCTGAAACCAATGGCTGACGTCACGGTTGCTTCATCCATCTTTTTATAGTCTATGCCTCGTATGGATTAGCCTTAGGGATCTATTCTAGTTTACAGCCCTGTCTTCATGTAGCTTCCAGCCTTAGAGCACCTCCATCGTCCAACTACGAGGTGGAGCTGCTGGACATGAAGAGTGTTCCTCCCATCTATCTTGACCTCCATGTGGCATTCAGCAAAGCTTGAGTGACATTACTTCCACCTCACACACCCTATGAGTATGCCATTGACTTCCTGGCCAGAACTTCAGCCCCCAGGGGTCAGCTGTACTCCCTAACCAACCAGGAGTCCCAAGCTGTTGAGGAGTACATATGTCAGTGTCTGGCTTCCAGAATAATAAGGGCTTCTTTGTCACCAGCCAGAGCTGGTTTCTTCTTCATGACCAAGAAAAATGGGTCTTCACATCCCTGCATCGACTATCAAGGACTAAGTGCAATTACTAGAAAGACTCATTATCCATTACCCTTGACGGACTTGGCATTCTCCAATCTCCAGGGCTGCTGCTTCTTTACCAAGCTGGATTTGCGCAATGCTTACCACTTGGTGCACATGTGGGAAGGAGATGAGGGGAAAACAGCATTTAACATCCCCATAGGACACTACACATACCTTGTGATAGAGTTTGCACTTGCTAACGCCCTTGCTGCATTCCAGAACCTCATAAATCATGTTTGACGAGACATGGTCTCCCGATTTGTCTATGTCTATACTGGAGTTCCCTTAAACTCCAGAAGATCTACCCGCCATTTCAGCTTAGTCATCCAAAGGCTCCTGGAGAATCAACTCTATCTGAAACCAGAAAATTGTGAATTTCATCACACCACCAATTCTTTCCTGGGCTTTGCCATAATGCAGGGTGTTTTGGAGATTGATTGCCAGAAAGAGCAGGCTGAACTGGATTAGCCAGACCCTAAAAATTGCAAGGAACTGTAAAGGTTTCCCGGGTTTAGCAAATTCTACCAGGGATTCATTCGAGGGTACTTTACTGTTGCTGCCATCCTAATTTACCTGTTAAACCAAATGCCCCTGGTACCGGGGGCAGTCTTTATGCATAATAATTACAGCATGTTTCCTTATAGTATCATCATAATGCGGCATATCCTCTTGAAGGGAAGAAACTCAGCGAAAAGTTCATAATGACCATTTTTACCTCAACCTAACACAATTCAAGCACCAAGCAAGTAAATAAGCATGTAACAAAACATAGGATAAACAAATATCAACACTCGATCGCTGGCATTTCTACTGAATTTGTGCTATGAATACAAACCATACAGCAAATGAAAGAGGAAAGTCCACAGAATCCAATGATTTAAGCCTTGTCATTTTAAACCGGCACTACACTCAAAGAACAGCTGGCATACACTTTACATTCTACAGCGATGAGCAAAAATTTTTCCTTAACTTTGCTATTTTGTAATAAAAACTGTGTTCGAGGGTAAATCTGCACTGTCTATTGTTATTCCAATGCCTCCGCGTTATATTGAAACTACCTCTTCCAGTCTCCATGCATTTTTTTTTTTTTTTCCAGGGCACTGCTTCCAAAGAGGACAAGCCTTGAGCATTCGCAGTAGACCAATGTATTTTCTCCCCTGTGATTGGCTTGTGATGCAGTCAATTTGAATTTGGGGGTGGCCACTTGATTCTAGGGGTCCTGACATTTCCAACTAGCTCTCAACAACCGTAATTGCAAAAACTTAGCCTGAGATGGAGCCTTGCGTTCCCGGTGTGTGAAACTCAGAGTCCATGAGCCATTACGCTCATCTGCTCGTAGAGCGCTACAATATAAACTTAAAACTGATTTGTTTTTGGTATTTTCGCTATAATTATCCGCTAAACATTCAGCAGACGTCATCAAAGTAGTTTCTATGGCTCGCCGCCTGACTCTTCATATGGCAATGAAACATAACTAGATGACTCATTGGAATTAGCTTGGTGGGTAAGTCACTGAGCTATTGTGCAGTTGATGGCGGAATATATACTTTCATTTTGAGCACACACAGTTGAGCATACACCATTGCAATCACACGTTTTGTGTATGTAGTTCCTGGGGTGTTTGTTCTGATTGCTGTTTTTTCTTTTTCTGCGTTCCGGCTGCCAGGCAACATTATGCACAAAGACTCAAAGCGCAGCAATGAGTGCAGATATAGAAAAAAGAAACTGGTTTCTTTTTGATATTTTCCCTATGATTGTCCACTATTATGATTCAACAGTCGTTTTCAAAGTTGTCCTTTGAAAGAATCCATGCTTAGTTACTGAGAGAATGCTGAAATTCAAGTGCTAGAACAGGGTGCACAACGTGTTTTGCTGACTCACTCAGCATTTACAATGCAGCTTATACTTAATCTGCTATTTAGCGAGCTCAGTGTTTAAGGCGGTGTGTTCAGATGCGGGAAATTCACTGTTTAAATCTCGGCTTGGGTAGTAGGTTTTTTTTTAAGCAGCAGGGGCATAGTTCTTAGATAAATAATTGCTGGATGTTTGTTCTTTTTTTTTTTTTTTACTTTTTACCTTGTCTTTGTATTAATAATTTTCTTTATTTGCTTGTTTTATTGAAAAAAAAATCTGCTCCAGTGGAGTCAAACATCATTTCCTTTGTATGTGTTTTCTTTGAATGGGAAAATGTATACAGGACTGGTTGCAATAATAATTTAAAAAAAAAGAAATAAAATTGTAGAAATTAGATGAATGTATGCCTGTAGTGACATATAAGTGAAATTAAATGGGTTTTACAGTTTGGTACCCGAGAAATTCGAAATGGCTCACCATTTGGAGAGGCCACCTACACATTCCCAAACTGAAACGTCTCTAATTTTACTCTTATTTACTTGATTAGAATAAACTTTGGCACAACTAATGGTGAGATTCTGTGCTGTAATTTTTTAGAGGTTTCAGACTGCAACTAAATAAAAGTAAATCTTTGTTTGCTGCAAATGAGATCTTTAATTAATGCTGTGTTGCCTCTTCATTTACTCTGACTCAGTGACATATACACTGATTTTTACACCATGACAAAAGCCTTTATTATGAAACCAAGATTATTCCAATTGACCGAGTGGTTGCAGAGATATGCTCATTTCATTTTGGGCATGTCATTTTCGAACCAGAGGCTCAGGACTAATGAGCTTAATGATAATATTCTTTTCATAGGGAAAAGAGTGAATGATTTAATGGGTAGCATTGTTTACCAGAAAGGCTTTGATGACAAGTCTGCATTATTTTTCATTGTGTTGACAATATTTTAAAAGAACAGTTTTACATTTTGTATGTTTTCAATGGACAAAAATCTTTGTTATCTTTGCTGACATGGTTTAGAGGCAAAATGGTTGGGAATTTCATCACCCCCATCATTTTAACTGTCAAAAAGGTTACTACATAATAATACTAATAACTATTATTATTATTATTATTGGCAATGAACAATGCACAAATCTCAGTCTCATGCTGTTTGGAGACTTAGGGGGAGCAAGATGGTCAAGGACTTGTATTTCTTTACCTCTTAGCCCTTTTTTGCATCTTATTAACTAAAGGAGAATGACTTCTGTGTCAAATTTTCTTAAAGTTTCCTTGCATTAGCACCACTTTATTGTCCCAAAATTATGAAAATTGAGAGAAGAAAGTTGTAATTGCTAATGGTACAAATTAGTTACAAAGCCTTAAAAAGAAGGCTTTTACACATAGACAGGGGTTGGATTGATTTGGAATTTGTGCACAAGGGGTAAAACAATAGTTACCATATTTTGTCTGAAAGGTGTAGATAGCGTAGAGCTAAGATTCTGTGAGATGAAGATTCCAACATTCCATTGTGTTGGATAAAGATTCTATTGAGCAAAGGTTTTAATCAGGTGATGACACTATTGAGGAAAGGTTTCTGAAGGGTAAAGATTCTCTCGGAGAAAATGCCTCTTGTGAGGCAAATATTCCATTATGGAGCGGTTTCTATCAGGTAAAGATTTTGCTGCGGAAAGATTCCCATCAGGTAAGAATTCTATTGAGGACAGGTTCCTCTGGGGTAAAGTTTTTTTTTTTTTGTGGAGAGGTTCCTGTCTATTGGGGGCAGGTACTAGGTTTCTAGGGAAACAAGAATTGGGCTTGGTGGTGGTGAGCTCTCCAAATGTGTGTACATATACAGGAGTCTGGGAGTGGCAGTGTGTCCATCTGATGAATGGAGATGTGCCTATCAATATTTCTCACTTTTTCCTGCTTGTAGTGCTACTTAAAATTTAGTCAAAATATTTCATGTGTTCAGATTTCCTGCTTGAAAAATGTAACTTTATTCCAATCAGGTAAAATGAAATGGGTGGCTGGGCAGTCAAGAGGTCTCTTGACAGGAAGCTGAGTTGCTGGTTTGAGCCTCCACTGAGGCTTGGGCATCTTACTTGCATCTGCCGTTGGGGCTTTGAACAAGGCCTTTGGCACCAAAATTGCTCCAAGAGCTTAACCCCTGTCTCTCTCTATCCCTCCTCACTAGTGAGTGTTTCGTCTGGCTTTTCTCCCAATGTATCACTGGTCAGAGAAACATGTTCTCAATGGAAATTCAACCTCCAACCTCTTACCACAACTCGTACAAGATGTGTTAGAAATGGATAGATTATAAGGTCAATATGAAAAGAAAACTGGAATATATTGTATTTCACTCTGATCTAGAGCCTCATTTGTAAATTGTGTTCATGTATGACAAAGAAATTAAGCTATAAAATACAGATACAAATAAAAAATGAAAGATTTAAAAATAAATTGCACCACTTTCTGTGCAAATGCAAGGGACAGTTATCTGCACATTTTGGGGACATCCAGCCCAAAGGATTTTCTGACTTTAGTGTTATCCTGAAAGTTCATATTTAAGCCATATTTACTGATGAAAAAAGGTCATTTCTGGTGATACCATCCATTTGACCCACTCAATGTTCCAGAAAATGCCATCAGAGAGATGGTATTGGGATCAGCAGTACAGCGACATTTAAATGTTCTTTTACCTCAGAATCAGTTCCAATGGAATGCATTTCAGATAATAAAACAGCTAATTCATTTTACATTTTAACTCCAAGATAAGCTAAGTTTGCTACACTGCTACACAGATAGTTTTATTACTGTTGTGATAACATTGTTATAAAAATTAAATCAATAAACATGAAAACAAGAAAGTGCAAGCAATAATACCGAGCATTATGAAATTTCTGTCCTAGTTTGGAAGGGCTGTTTGTTTAGAGCTTGCCAGGCTTACTTGCACATGCAATATACACAGAAGAGCCAAACACAAAAATCTCTAACTGATGCAGCGAATAATGTTGATTATCTAATAGCGATAGCACATGTCCAGGTCTGCAAACAGATCTTAGACAGTAGGCGGCAAGCCAGCAGTCGGTTCTCATATTCTACGTGCTAGATGTCGGAGAAATGGTAACTGAATGACTCTGAAAAGGGCAAAATCGTAATGACCTGACAATTGGGTTCGAGCATCTCTGAAGTGGCAAAATTTCTGGGGTGCTGCCTGTCAGTAGATGTGAGTACCAACTAACAGTGGTCCAAGCAGAAACAAACCATGAACCGAGGACAGAGTTTTGGGCACCCAAAGCTCATCGATGCATGAGAGCTAGGAAGGCTATCCAGTCTGGTCTAAACCAATAAAAGGGCGACTGTTGCTGAGAATTGCAGTAATGTTCATATTATGACTGTGTCACAACATAGAGATCACCATACCCTGCTGTGTGTTGTACTTTTTAGTTTGCAGACCAGTCAAAGTGCCCACTCTAACCCAAGTCCACATGTAAAAGCGCCCCCAAATGGACACCTCAGCTTCAAACTGGACCTTTGAGCAGTTGAAGGTCACTTAGTCCAGCGAGTCCAATTTTCTTTCACATCACATGCTGCGGCTGTGCGCGTTGTGGCGCCCCACAAGGTGCTGCAGTGCAACCGGGGACCACTAGGGAGCACTAGACCCCGCCCCAGGAGGCCGCTCGCAGACGCAGACAGGCCTACTGGTTCAGGACCATGGAGAGCGGCTGCACTCCACACTCCCCTGAACCTTTCAGCACCAAGGACAGGGCAACATTCCAGGAATACCAAAACACCTACGACACACCTAAGTGGCCTTTATAATAAGGCAGGAGCCCTACTTTAGGGTGCGGCTCACCAAACAAAGGGAGAGAAGTCTCCTGAAGGCAAGAGAGTGCTGAGCACGCAGATTGGGGGCATTGTCTAACCATTGTCTTTGTGACAGGTTTCCAAGGCCAAGGCTGGGCTATGGAGGACGGAAACCTAGGCTGAGGACGGAGCAGGAAACGGGACCTGGCTGAAGGAGCTGACTACCCCGACCGGGGCGACCTTTGAGTTGAACCTGTTTTTGGGCACTGGAACCCAAGTTTTGTTGACCCAGTTTTGTTCTCTCCCTGTGCAAACCTTCTTTAGAGGGTCCAGCCCTAAATAAAGAGGAAAGCATGCTATTTTTGGTGAACTCCTTCCTGGTCCCTTCCTTTCCCTGCTCAACCGCAAGGGTGCCACTCCCCTATACACGTCGGGGCCTCACAGCGTGTGCACCATTTACCTGAGAAGAGATGGTATCAGGATGCTCTGTGGGAAGAAGACAAGCTGGTGGAGGGAGTGTGGCACTCTGGGAAATGTTCTGCTGGGAAACTCTGAGTCTGGGATTTCAAGTGACATCAGTTTGATGGAGTCATTTTGGCAGCACAAAGGGGACCATCACTACATTAGGCAGATGGTTTTAATCTAGTGCCTGGCCGGTTTATGTTCAATGTTTTGTCCCACGGTGTGTCGGGTTATTGCTAGAATGAAGCTCTCTATGTGAATATTCCATGCCTCAAAATTTGGAAATGATTACTTAACACAACTTGTGACAGATCTATTCATTTATGCACATTCATTCCAAGCAATAATTAACTGTCCTGCAGAGATACAGTAAGACCATTAAAAAGGCACTGTATCCCCCAAAAGCAATCCTTATGCAAAATGTAATAATTTTGTTAAAACCCATGCAACATCTCTAAATCATTTCATAAATCATTCCCAACTTCCTGCATTGTTTTTTTTTTTTTTTTTGGCAAGTTAATGTAAAGTGCCCAAGTGAAAAGGACTCTAATTTTCCTATATTCCTTCATTCATGATCCCTGCTTGCATAAATCTGAATGATTTTTAATGATTGCATGTTCCACACACGCTTTGGACGTATTCACTTTGTATTAAGCATTGCCCAGTCTCTAATCAGAGTTAAAACCTTGACTCCTTCAGACCTGTACCACACACTCAGCAGAAAAGTGGATTTTAGTGGGAAAAAGATTTGCTAGAATTCGGTCAATACATTTTTTTTTGTTGAAGCTAAAAGGAATTCTCAGTCCAACTCACAACCCTCGGGAGGCCCGGAGGTTAATAGTCCACTTTTGTCATTTGATAGGAGAGGCAGATAGGCAGAGTGCAGTTCTCCAGCCCTCTGAGATGTCCTTTCCACCGGGTCCTGAGCATAGGTGGTAAAAGTAATGCTTTCTTCAATGTTAGTCTGGATCCCGCTATAAAAACATCATAAAATAAACTGGCAGAAAAATGTGAACATATTTAGTGAACGTGAGCTTGTAGATACACATTTACTTATTTCACAAGAAGCTGCGGTTTCGAAGAAGGTATCGGCCTTTCACTTGTTTGAGGTCCAGGTTTAACTACAATAGAATCCAGTCAGTTTATTACATACAAAGACAATGCCAAACTGCTTTAGAACAAATTAAATCAGATATAGAAAATCAGCTTTGGCTTTTTCCTGGCTGTTGACCTCTATTATTATGGCTGCTTTGCACTTTTTCCACAATGCACACTAACACAAGCCTTATACAGAAAACACACCCACACAATATGAAACATCATATGGTTTTTATGTTCACTGGACTGTGCAGGAACAGATGTGTCATGCACAAGTGTGGAGTGCTTGAGCTCATGGTATGATTGGGTGAACAGCTGTACGCAGCAAAGTGGGAAGATGTAACGGGTGTTAGGGTGGGGAGGAGAGAGTCATGGTTGTCATGGTAATGGTGCCGCCGCAACCATGACAACAGGAATTATTATCTTGGATACATCTATCCATTATCTAAACTGCTTCTTCCTCTCTATCCAACCAACTTGACTATGGATGTAAGGCAGGGACACACCATGAATGGCTCACCAATCCATCGCTGGCACAGACACCAATTCAATTCACTCTCTCACTCATACCAATGGCAATTTAGACTCTCGAATCAGCCCATCAGGCATGTATTTGGACTGTGGGAGGAATCCAGAGTACCCAGAGGAAACCCCTGTGAACATGAGAGGAACGTTCTGCGCGGAAAAGCCCGAGGCCAGATTCGAACCCACGACTTTCTTGCTGCAAGGCAATATTGTTACCCACCATGCCATATCTTCGATACAGTGGCATGAAAAAGTACTTGCTCTGTTCACATTTTCTTAATTTTTGTGCATAATTCTCTCAATTCTTGCAAATCAAAATGATTTTTTTTTTCATTTCTTTCAAGCAAAGACAACCCGTGTAAACACAAAATACAGTTTTAAATGTTCATTTCAATTTTGAAGGAAAAAAGTTATCCAACACCAACTGACTTGGTGTGAAAAGGTTACTGCCAATAAGGGGAATTCACGTGACGTCATCTCCTCTTCCGGGTTTACCGATAGCAGGGGATCCCCTGCTAAACTCCATTGAGTTTATATGGACCTCCAGGATCTCCAGATAAACAACGTTCAATTTCAAAAGGTATAGTGAAGATTAATATTATTTACGACTAGGCAATAGATTGTCTTGCTAATGTTATCTGTGTTTTGAATTTTACTATTATGAAAATTTCTAGATTAGGCGAGAATGGAAGCTAAGCAATGCTAATAATGCAAGCGACCTCCCTGTGTGTATATAGCCTCACTTTGTTATGCATTTCCTTTTTATATCAATTTATAATCAATCACCATACCTCTAACTCTTGGTCAAAGAACTTAATCTAATCTAATCTAATGAAAGCTAAAATTTAAACTACTAGGCCCACTGGGTTTTATACTGTGTGTTGTTGTGGATGTGCAGTTTCTTAGTGAGCAATAACCAAGCCAGGCGTATCTATTGTTATGTTAACATGGTTAACTACTTTGAAACTGCCATGGCCAGTGGTCGTTATCAGCTGAAAAGGCTGATGAATATATAAATTCTTTGGATATGTCCTTAGATTAATTTGAGAATGCTAGCAATGCTATTTATAGGCTACTATCTAGCTGTGTATAACAATAACACATTTCGACTTCTTTCTGGATTTCTTTTTATACCAATATAGACTCGCCATTTTATATCAAAGTTAACATTACCATGGAGATAAAACATTGTTGCTCTTTTTCTTTCTCACAACAGTATGTCACAAGCCTGGTGCAGTGTCCCTTGTTGCTCCTACAGCAAAAAGAAATCCCCCCATTTGAGCTTCCCTGTCAATAAGTAGTTTTTTTACTGTACTACATTTAAAAGATAAAAAGTCTACTTTCACACTGTTACTTTCACACTGGCCACTTTGTTACAAATTAAAATATGAATGTAATTCTTTATTTAAGGATTATCTGGATTTGGCGTGGTCGAGAAGAACAACGGTGGTATCTTTGTGCAGATGTGTCCGCCAGCGGACATGGAGCTGCACATTTATGCACGCAGTTACAATATTCTATCACTAGATGTCACACCAGGATCACTTATTGAATATTCACAAGCAAGCCGAGCTCACGGTTTAGAATATGGACGAGTTCACTCCAATCCCTGTTTTTCAGGAGTTGCCTGAATAAAACTCCTCAGCCAAGCCTAATGTGCAAACTGCTCAATATACATGACCATAGTGTCTATCCAGCAGTTAAAACAAAATTCTCTCTTGCAACAGAAATAATCGTTGTCCTCTGCAGCAACCACTTCAGCTACAGTGAGCCAATGGTATCCCAATTAGTAGTTGAGAAAAATCAGTTTTCTGAAGCAAAAATTCGACATGGTATTGGTACTATGTAATTCTACTATTAATTATAGTCAATTATAGTGGTTTTTAAACCGCCAGTAAACTATTCAAATGTATAGCATGCTTTTCATATGTTTTCCTTACTCAAGACCCCCTCCCCCCCACCTCCCACTCCCTCGCACACTCACTCACATACTCTCACTCACACTCTCACTCTTGCACACTCCCACACTGTCACTCTCCCACTCCCACACTCTTGCACTCTCCCCACCCAGAAATGTAAACAGCACGAGGTGCAGTCACACATTTAAGCTAAAATAATAACACAAAAAATCCTGGGGACTTCTTTTTATTGTGGTCCTAAATATACAACGATTAGTTTGGATGATTCTATCACTATTCTATTATTCTACTATTCTATCATTATTCTATTATTCAAAAAAATTCAACAGTTAAAGGAATTCTAGTTTTAAAACAAAACTGACTCCCTGGCATCGCCACTTGATCATCTATAAATTAAAGAAATTGACAAAAATAAGCCTGTGATACACACAGGGAGACAACAGCAGCATCACTACCATTGGTATCTAGCATACATTCCCAGCCGAATTTAAGATAATTTCCGAATGGTAAAGTATAAAAGACGGATGACATTATCAAGAAAAAAGGATAGTAAAACAGAAAACAGTATTAATGTTAACTTTACCTTTCGAATTTAAATAATATTTGTTGGATTCTGGAGCAGTGCATAGAATCTCCATGGAAGAAATCCAGCCGATACCGTGCAGTCGCTTACCCGGAAGTAAACCGGAAGTTGAGTGACATCCATGTGAATTGGGGGAATCAGGTTGCATCCGACACAGGTCTCACACAATGCCATTATCAAAATTCCCTAAGCGATGGCAAAGAATGTTATTGAAATGTTTTGATCAGGAAGGGGTTTCTCTTTGTAAATAAATGAAATTATTTAAAAAAAACATTTAAAAATTGCTTTTTTTTGTTTCTTCCTTTATGCTGTCCTCATCTTTTATTTCAGTTTGGATGAAGATCAGGAAGCTCCATTTAACTTGACAAATATGCAAAAAACATAACATCTGGAATGGGGGCCTATACTGCTTTACAGCACTGTAAGCAAAATGTGGGGGGAAATAACACTGAATTTTTATCCTTCTGTGTTAGGAGCCTCGTTCAGATGCCGCTTCCCTGAGATGACTACACAGTTGACTACAGTTTTTGTTTGGTAGCTTAGTAGAGAATCTGTCCACCTGTACTCAAGACAGACAATATAATGCCATTAACGGAAATCAGAATGGCTACAGAGACTTAAAGGAGCTGTGAATACTGTGCATACTCAGAACACATCCAAGGAAAGTGCATCTGCTTGACTGCAAGTCAGAATCTGATTCCATCCTTGCCAATCTGTCTTTGTTTTGCATTGCATTTACACTGTATATTTTAGTTACTCTGGCATTATGCTTTTTATATTGCGCAGCTTTCTAAGGAAATTCTAGTGCTGTTTTAAGCTTTAGCTAGGGGATACAAAGAATGTAAGCTGGTTGCCATTGCCAATAGTCATAGAAGAAGAAAAACAACCCTCTCGATGCAGTTGAGCGGATTTACTTCATTCAAAATTGTCAGCATGTGCAGTAATCATGATACAGTTCCTTTAACATCGTTGACCCTTACATTATTAACTTTATTCACCAGGCCCAGTTTTTGCTCAAGGTTCGAACAGTTTATTGGTTGGTTACTGTGTAGTACACCATTAAGATGCCTGTACATGAACTAATGATGTACGATGCAGAACTGGCTTTGAATTGGGGTGGAAGTGGGAGCTGTTTTTTTTTTTATTTTTTAAACAAATGAGAGAAAAGGGGTTATTTGTGAAGAAGTCGCCCAGGCTCGAGCTGCGTATAAAACCTATTAAAAGTTTGCTGTACGGTCATTTTCGAGAAACAGCAGCTTGAAGCAAACAATATAATTGCTTATATATAAAAGACATGCAGTGTCTCACGCAGACCATCGGTTATTGTACTGCAACCATTTGTGTCTGACACATTGATTCAGGGACACTTATAAGGTGATGTGCAATGAAGAAAAGTGGCTGCATGTGGCGAATTGCAATGTTCCAAGGAAATTAGACCGGCAGACCCAAAGGTATATTCAGGACCGGGGATGGGCAACTCTAGTTCTGGAGGGCTGCATTGTCTGGAGGCTTTTATGGTCTCCTCTCAATCAGCAGGCAATTCATGCCTAGAAAACAAGGTGGGTGGACTTATTAGCCTATCGGTCCACAAATTAATCACTTATGGGGAAACGCACCAACACCTGCAAACACTGCCGCCCCCCAGGACTGGAGCAGTCAATCTCTCATCACTGAGTGAACATTCTTCATGAACTCTACATAACTAGTTGCATTTTCAGATCTCCAAGTCTATTATTGCAAAGTTGGTTGCCCAAGAATGTCGCAAACAAAATTCCTTTTGATTCGATAATTGGCAATGCCCCCCCCCCGTGGCAGTGACAGCAAGTAGACTTCCACGGGCCTGTTCCATAAAGCGTGTTAGCCAGACTAATAGTAATAAGCATGGCTTATTTGGTAATCACGCTTTATGGAACAGGCTCCAGGTCAGCCTGTGTATGGAGTAAAACAAAACTCTTTCACGTGTATCACCATGTTGTGGTCCATTCAATATTTAGCTTGAAAATGCTGCAGCACTAGTAAGAGCTTTATTATTGAATCACATTTTTTAAAAATATATTTTGTTCAATTCAGAATGCACAACTGCATTCTTGAATTATAAGCAAGTTAACTAATAAGGAAGATATGTTGACCTAGGCGAAAGGTATCTCCAAATTTGATGGAATATCCTCAATAAATATGTGAACGGTCTATTTTAATGGCATGCTGCACTGTAAAGATAGGCTTCTGTGTGCCACTCTTAGCCTCTGACTTTTGACAATGGACACAAAATTCCAGTGTACTGCCATCACATTTCCTGCCAAAGGCATTGCCACAGGCCATACATTGCAAGTCAATAATCCTCTGTAACCCTGAAATAAAGACACTCTTGTCTCTAAATTTGTTCATTCAAGTACCAGTATTTGTTTGTTTACCCTTGCATGCACCCTGTGGGCTGTAAAGATCTCACAAAACCAAAAATATTACAAGTTCCACCTCAAGACATAGAATAAATACTCATTGACCATTTTATTAGGCACACCTGACTTATACAAAATTAATGTCCACTCGCATTCAAAACAAGCATAATTTTTCAGGGCAAGGAATAAAAAAAGGTACTGGAGGAATTCCTTCAGGATGTTTTGCTCCATGCTTATTGAATATATTCGGTCTCTGCATTGTTATCAACCCTACATTCAGGTGGGAGCCTCCCATTCCACATTATCCCAAAAGCGCTCCATTAGATTACGATCTGGGTCTGTGCAGGCTGCTGAAAGTCACTGTCATGTCTGTGAAACCCATTTGTTATTATTTGTGCTGTGCTATACGATGCTTTATCCTACTGGAAGTATTCATTTGATAAAGGATAAACTGTGGTCATAAAGAAGTACTCACTGACAGCAAAAAAAGCCAAAATCTATTGTCACATTCAAATTAGTCTGTGCCAAGGAAATATTTCCCAAACCATTACTCCACCAAGACCACGAGCACTGTTGAGATAAGGGAGGATGCTTCAATGGATTCATGCTATGAAAAAAAAAAAAAAGTCACCCAACCCTCTGCATCCGCATTTAAGGTTAGAAAAGTATCACCTGGATTGACACAAATTGATTAATCTGGCAGTAATCTAGCTTTTTCTGGCCATGTGATATTTTGCCAATCTTCAATGGCCTCATTTTGATGATAGCATCATTGTCCTGCTCTGAACTGACGGAAGTGCCGCTTGGCTTGGTCTTCAGCTTCTGCAGTCTAGCAACCTCAAGGTTTAACGTGTATTCAGAGATGCTGTACTGCAATCAGTCATAATAATGCCTGTTATTTGAGCATGTGTTACCATTCTGGTACTTTAAACAAGTAGGCTCATCATCAATCAATGCAAGAATAACCAGTTCTATTGGCTGGAATACATGTCTACAAATGACCACGCTTAACAGATGTGGTGGTATTCTTCTGATTATTGGCAGTTCCTTCCCTTCTCATGAATCATTCATTGATTTAATTAAAAATCTAATTCCTCCAAATCAAGGTTTCACAATTGATGGCACCCTTAAAGATTATTGTTAATAACATTTACCAAAATTAAACCAGGTATTAAATTCCACTTAAATAAGTTTTATCTAAGTGTTAAGGAACTATATTCAGCCATTGCATCACTTCCTGTTTCACTAGGGTATAAAGATGAGGTAAAACACAAGCAATAACCCTTTGTCATCCACTCCACAAAAAAACAAAACAGCTGTCAGTTGAAAAGAGGCAGATGGTCATAGACCTTCATAAATCTGGTAATGGCGACAAGAGGATTCACAGACAACTGAATATGCCACTGAGCATTGTCAGGGTAATTATTAAAAAATTCCAAAGATATTGAACTGCAGAAAATCGCAAGCGTAGAGCATTTTGCCCCCCAAGATACTGGGGAGGATGGTGAGAGAAGCAACGAAGTCCCCAACGAACACTGTGAAGGAATTGCAGGCCCCGGTGCATCTTTGAGTCACCAGGTTTCAAACAGTACCATCAGGCACCACCTTCACAACCACAGGCTTTTTGGAAAGGTTGCCAGAAGAAAGCCTTTTCGGAGTGGAAGACACAGAAGCAAGCAATTGAAAACCGGTGGGCTGAGTTGAAGAGGGCAGTTGATAAACGCAAACCCAAGAATGTGAAGGATCTTGAAAGGATCTGCTTACAGGAATCGTCCAGAATCCCCCCAAATGTGTGCCGTAACCTTGTGAAAAATTAATGGAAAAGAATCCATGCTGCTATCCTTGCCACTGGTGGTTGTAGTAAGTACTAAATGAAGGGTGCCAATAATTCTTAAACCTTGATTTTGTTGAATTTTGTTTTGTATTAAATGATCATGATTTTGGTTGCTTCCATCAAAACATTAATAAAGTATTTCACACATGTTGGTATATTCCGTTTCTCTATAATTCTATTGTTTATATGTACGTATATAGATATATATTTCTTTGTTTATGCATTGCCAGTCAGGAGTGCCAGTAATTTTGTATCCCACTGTACATACACTTCCCAGAGATTGTTCTTGATGTGGTCTACTGTTGTGAATGAGTTTTCCTTCACCGAGTGAAAAATCTTCCGTCGTTCTACACGGTTGTTATCTGTGCTCTGCAGAGCCTTTTGGTGCTCCTGGTTTCATTTTGGCCTCAGCTAATATTTTTGCAATTTCTCTGATGGGTTTGTTTTGATTTTTCAACCTAATGATATCTTGCTTCACTGATACTGATTGCACTTTTGGCTTCATTTTGGGAGCTAACAACAACAGATTCGAAGAGGAAATCCAACAACTGCAAACCTTATATCTGCCAACCTAGAAATGAAATAATGAGGGAATTCCCCTTTGTTATGTTGCTGCAATAGATCAACACAACAGGAGGCTCTTGTTCCTCCCTCAGTGAAGTGCACTTGAGCAACCCATCAACAAAATTGTTCATAACATGAATGCAGGGTTAGTCTACACTTCAGTTACATCATTTGAATAACCTACTATGATGCCCCCGTTACAAACTAATCCACCCAGCTTAAATCAATTTTTCAATCTGCGAATAACAAAACCTGACTGGAAACACACGCAAAATGCATGAATTCCCAAAAGTCAATGAAAAGTTCATAGGCTTGATAGAGTTGGTTTGACTTGCATATGAAATAAGCCATAATGTTATATTGGAGTCTGATAACAGTTAAACTGTATTAAATGCAACATGCCTTTCATTGTGCATCACGTTTCCCATACTGGAATTGGTTTGAACGCTGGTGCTCCCAGGTATTTGAGAAAACGGATGCGATATCGTAATCATATAAAGTTGGCAAAATCTCTCTGACATCTACTGGCTGTATTTACTTCTGCAATGTACTGTACAATTGATTAACAACAGTGAACCCATCTCTTCCAGAAGTGATGGCTGCCAGTGCTGTCTTGGTTGTTTTGACAACGTAGAAACAACTTAGAATCTTGAGGATAATTTGCATGCAAACATGCAAAAATTCGCTTTTTCTTAAAGCAAAAAAATTCATCAACCCCATAAATTAACAAACCCATACGTGGTGCTGTCAAATCCAACTGCTGTATTCAGACCAGTGGAACTTAAGACCCATTTTAAGTGTAAACAATCAACTATGTTTGTACTTACGACAGTCACACTTAATCTCATTGTACTGCAGTGTAATAACAGTGAAGGAATCTACAACCCAAATTCCGAAATAGTTGGGACGAAGAGTAAATTGTGAATAAAATCCAAATGCAATGACTTTCAGATCACATGAGCCTCTCAGAAGTAAAGATGGCCAGAGGCTGTCCAACCAGTGAGGGCTTGCGTAAAAAAAATTGTGGAATACTTTAAAAACAATGTTCCTCAACATCAAATTGCAAAGGCTTTGAAGGTCTCATCATCGACAGTGGATAACATCATCAAAAGATTCAGAGAAACTGGAAACATCTCTGTGCGTAGGGGACAAGGCCGAAGACCTTTACTGGATGCCAGTGATCTTCGGGCCCTCAGACGCCACTGCATCACTCATCCGCATGATTCTGTTATTGACATTACTAAATGGGCCCAGGAATATTTCAAGAAACCACTGTCTGTAAACACAGTCTGCCGTGCCATCCACAGATGCCACCTAAAACTCTATCATGCAAAAAGGAAGCCATTGTTGAGCATGATCCAGAAGCGCCGCCGTGTTCTGTGGGCCAAGGCTCATTTAAAATGGACTGTAGCAAAGTGGCAAAGTGTCGTGTGGTCAGGAGAGTCCAAATTTGACATTCTTGTTGGAAATCATGGGCATCGTGTACTCCGAACTAAAGAGGAGAAAGACCACCCCTCCTGTTATCAGGGTTCAATTCAAAAGCCAGCATCTCTGATGGTATGGGGATGCATTAGTGCATATGGTGTTGGACACTTGCATGTTTCAAAAAGCACCATGAATGCTGAAAGGCATATAAAGGTTTTAGAGCAACATATGCTCCCCTCCAGACGACATCTATTGCAGGGAAGGCTTTGTGTATTTCAGCAGGACAATGCAAAACCACATATTGCAGCCATTACAACAGCATGGCTTCATAGTAGAAGAGACCGTGTGCTGAACTGGCCTGCCTGCAGTCCTGATTTTTTACCGCTTGAGAACATTTGGCGCATAATTAAACGAAAAGTCTCTCAAAAGAGACCCAAAACTTTCCACCAGCTGGAAGCCTGTATTAAACAAGAGTAGGATCAAATTCCAATGGCTAAACTCAAGAAACTTGTCTCCTCAATGCCCAGATGCCTCCACTGTGTTAAAAAGAAGAGGGGATGTTACACCATGGTAAACAGGCCCCTGTGCCAACTTTTTTGAGACCTGTAGCAGCCATCAAATATGAAATGAGCTCATTTTGTGGATAAAATTGTAAAATTTCTCAGTTTCAATATTTGCTATGTTATCTCAGTTCTATTGTGAATAAATTAATGGCTGGTGTAATTTGAAAGTCATTGCGTTTTGATTTTATTCACAATTTACACTTTGTCACAACCATTTCAGAATTGGGGTTGTATTTGTGTTAAAGCTGTTACAAAATATTTTAAATTTGGAAAGTATTCAAATATCATAATAATTTTACTATCCAAATGCAAATTTTAATATTTGGATATTAGCTTTGGATGCATTACATTTTGGTAGCAAATATTCTGTTTAATTCAATCCCCATTGCTGGGAACTTATTCATTCATTGACCCCTTGTCCCTGATAGCATGCATTTCAGGCCATAACAATAGCATTGTTCAACAAAACCTACATGATGCGCTTGAAATTAAGGTACTTCCATTATATACTAGTGATCCTACCACATTGTGCTGTATGTATTTATTAAAACACTGTTTGATGATAATTTTAACAGCATTATCTCAAGTACCTTTTTGCCAAGTGCTTTGTGGCTCTAACAACCCAGCCAGCAAGGAACTGTTAGTATGCCAGCAGCAGTCATCACTTTTTAAAACTTATTTTCAGTAGACCACCATTGTTTTTGGGTCACGTGCAGAAAATTTTTTAAATGCAACCCCAATTCCGAAATAGTTGGGACGAAGTGTAAATTGTGAATAAAATAAAAAAGCAATGACTTTCAGATCACATGAGTCCAATATGTTATTTACAATAGAACATAGATAACATTTCAAATGTTGAAACTGAGACATTTCACATTTTTATCCACAAAATGAGCTTATTTCAAATTTTCTGGCTGCAACAGGTCTCAAAAAAGTTGGGACACAGGCAAAAAAGGGCTGAAAAAGCAATTAATATGAAGCTTAGCGAAAGTTCAGTCAGGAAGACTCTCTCTCTCGCGCACGTCAACTCCGTTTATTTTCTTTTCGTTCACTCGCATGCTTGCCCATAAACCTCTGCAGTCAATCTCTGTGGCGGTCAATTGAGCAGTCAGCTGGTGTAGCAGCTGATCTCTTCCATCCAACCGTGGCACACCTCAGTCGCATCGCTAGCCAATCGTTATGTTGCTGTCTTTTTAAAAAATGTCCTTTTTCTCTGCTCTAGTTTGTTCATGCTGCTGTTCGCTGACCCTCCTCCTCCCCAACGCCACCCTGCTCCATCAGACCTTCCGTACTGCCGCTCCAGCTTTGTCAGCCTTCAGCCACCGCCGCCACCAGTGTCTGGACTCTTTGGGGGATTTTTCCAGCTGCTGCTCTGAGCCGTGCTCCTGCTCTACGAGTCTTCCCGAAGAGTCCAAGCGCCAAAGACTTGTCTAATTTTAAGCATTTTAATTCTGACTGCTGTCTTCCTGCTGTCCTGATCCTCTCATCCCTAATTTACCATAAATTTATTATTCAGCCAGCGGAGGATGGGCTTCCCCAGAATAGCCAGGTTCCTCCTGAGATTTCTTCTGAACAAGGATTTTTTTCTCACCACCGCTCAAGGCTTTCTCCCTACAGGGAGTTTTTTGCCTGCTATTCGGGGATTAGGGATTAGTATGGGCTCTGCCCTTTTCTCTATGTAAAGCGCTATATAAATAAAATTGAACTGAATTGAATTCTACTTATGCTTAACGCATATTAAAATTTTTCTTGATTTCACTTGAGTCTCTCCTGATTGAAATATAAGAGAATCAGCTGAAAGAACATTTAGCAAGTAATTAAGTTAACTGGCCTCAGATGTGTAACATGTTTGGCTCCAAAAGGGATGTCTTAGAGAGGCTGAGTCTCTCGGAAGTAAAGATGGCCAGAGGCTCTCCAACCTGTGAAGACTTGTGTAAAAAAATTGTGGAATATTTTAAAAATAATGTTCCTCAACGTCAAATTGCAAAGGCTTTGAAGGTTTCATCATCGACAGTGCATAACATCATCAAAAGATTCAGAGAAACTGGAAAAATCTCTGTGCGTAAGGGCAAGGCCAAAGACCTTTACTGGACGCCTGTGATCTTCGGGCCCTCAGACGCCACTGCATCACTCACCGGCATGATTCTGTTATTGACATTACTAAATGGGCCCAGGAATACTTCAAGAAACCACTGTCTGTAAACACAGTCCGCCATGCCATCCACAGATGCCACCTAAAACTTTATCGTGCAAAAAGGAAGCCAATGTTGAGCATGATCCAGAAGCGCCGCCGTGTTCTGTGGGCCAGGGCTCATTTAAAATGGACTATAGCAAAGTGGCAAAGTGTCCTGCGGTCAGACGAGTCCAAATTTGACATTCTTTTTGGAAATCATGGGCGTCGTGTCCTCCAGGCTAAAGAGGAGAAAGACCACCCCTCCTGTTATCAGCGTTCAGTTCAAAAGCTAGCATCTCTGATGGTATGGGGATGCATTAGTGCATATGGTGTGGGACACTTGCATGTTTTAAAAAGCACCATGAATGCTGAAAGGTATATAAAGGTTTTAGAGCAACTTATGCTCCCCTCCAGATGACATCTATTGCAGGGAAGGCCTTGTGTATTTCAGCAGGACAATGCGAAACCACATACTGCAGCTATTACAACAGCATGGCTTCGTAGTAGAAGAGTCCGTGTGCTGAACTGGCCTGCCTGCAGTCCTGATTTCTCACCGATTGAGAACACTTGGCGCATAATTAAACGAAACGTCCGTCAAAGGAGACCCAAAACTCTCCAGCAGCTGGAAGCCTGTATTAAACAAGAGTGGGATCAAATTCCAATGGCTAAAGACAAGAAACTTGTCTCCTCAATGCCCAGACACCTCCACTCTGTGTTAAAAAGAAGAGGGGATGCTACATCATGCTAAACAGGTCCCGGTCCCAACTTTTTTGAGACCTGTAGCAGCCATCAAATTGAAATGAGCTCATTTTGTGGATAAAATTGTAAAATTTCTCAGTTTCAACATTTGCTATGTTATCTTTGTTCTATTGTGAATAAAATACTGGCTGGTGTGATTTGAATGTCTTTGTGTTTTGATTTTATTCACAATTTACACTTTGTCCCAACTATTTCAGAATTGGGGTTGAAAAATTTGTTCAGTCAGGACAACTCACATATTAAAATGAAAAGCCCTTAATTAAGTATGATGCTGAATATTATTATCAGTCTGGCGCTGAAGCGTTGAATGGATCTGCACTGAGTACCCGGTGCACAGATATGTGCGCTACCCGGAATACAGGGAGAGGTTACATCTGCCTAATGAAGAAATGACACCAAATCCTAAATGACACCAAAGTACACAAAGCAAATCTAAACAGTACGTGAAAGCTGAGGTGGAGGTTGGTGAGCAGCAAAGTGGAAGAGTGGCAAAGAACCAAGACAACAAACCAGCAATTGCAATGACCAGGTGTGCATAGAGAACAAGAATTAGCAGCAGTGGCAGCAAGTGTGCAAGACAGCGTGTGAGCCGCAACATATTTTTTGCAGATTATAAGTTTTTGAAGAGTGTGTTCCATCACTGGGGTGATGAATGCAGATGTGAAAGGCTGGTGAGAGAACACATGCTCTCTGCAGAGCTGACCCTAGGCATAAGCAGTATAGGCAAATGCTAGGGACGCCATGTGCATCCTAAGTCAGGGAAGAACTAAAATGAAAAAAATCAAAAATAAATAAATAACAAGAGATAAATGTATGATTCTTTTACTGATACAGTACTGTTTGAGGAGTCGACTTGCAAAACCTGCTAACCTGCTTGAAAATAAATGAGTTATCTCCCTTAGCCTCTCTTTAAGGCACCTGCACATGTCCCACTGATAGCTCCACTTTGAAAACCTACTAAATTATGTTATAAATTGTAATAGAAAAAGCAAAACTCTGTCAAAACCCGCCAAGTCAAGGAGGAAAACTCTGTCAAATTCTGCTAAGTTATCAGCCAATGTGGAAACGTGATTCCTTTTTCGTTCGCTAGAAGGAACCAATCACAGTCAAGCTTTCATAGCCTGTTTAGCTTTTGCTTTCTCTAACTCTAACTGGTTTGGGCAGTTCAGAAAAGTGTGATGATAGTGATACCATAAAAGGGGGATTTGAACCCATGGACTCACGTTTATGTTGTCATTGTCATAGCAGCTATTCAAACACTGTGCTGTCTGTAGTATTGAATTGCATGTAGAGTGGGTCCTGAGGCAGATACCTTCACCTATTGAGCAACGGGGCTGGTTTAAACACTGTCGAAACCTGCCAAATTTCCACTCCACTTTCAAAACCTGCTAAGTCAAAACTTTGTGTTGCAAAATCAAAGTCATTTTAAAAACAAATAATGAATTGCCTCATGGATTATGTCTGCAAGGCTAACAGTTTCAGTATAGTGAAAGTTGGTATCTATGGAAGATAATTTCTATGCCTACCAAAAAATCAGATTTTTATTAAAAAATGGACCAATTTGACTTAGAGGGCTTTGCAAGTGGACTCCTCATTTTAATGCTAGCATTAAGAAATATTCCCAAAAAAAGCCCACAACAAAATAACTACATACCCTATTTTAATTAACCGACAAATTCCAGTATCTCATAAAACAGCACATATTTGTTAGCTAGACTTTTAAATGGCACTGTTTTGTGCTAATTTCCTATATGCCAAGAGTTCTATAAGCCAAAAATGTTTGCTTTTTTTTTTTTTTTTTAAATTAAAAAAATTTGGCATCTCCAATCCCACCCGAATCTAGAATGCCCAATTGGGGAACTATGTACAAGACTTGCTCATATGCGACCCCTTGCTGCCAACTCAGTAGAGTGAAGACAGTTCACAGCTTTCCTCCGAAGCACGCGCCTATCAGCCTACTGCTTCTTCTACACTCATTGGTTGAACCCTCTCAAGTTCAGAACGAGGGCGGAGGATATCCGAACATGAGCAAGCTTAGAATCTTCCTGACAAGCGCCCAGCTGGCCAACAGGAAGCCCTTAAGCAACGAACAAAGCAACCATTTAATATTACTCTTCCTGGCAGACCCTTCCCAATTTGCATCCCTGTAGTGCAATCGCCAATTTTGCGCTACTCTGAAAAAGCTGCCGACCACTGCCGGTTGGTACGACCGGGGCTCGAACCCGCGCCGTGATAGTCACCTCTGGTTCTTCGGCAGCTTAATGTTTGCAATTTTAAATGTACTCTTTAAAAATACAAATACAAAAGGGAAGTTGCAGGTAACACTTTACTTGGATATCCAGCTACTGATAGTTCATTTGCAACGATTCAATAATAGTTAAACGAAAGTTAAATATTAGTTGAACATTAGAATGTTGGTTACTGTTTGTTGAATATTTGTATATACACTATTGAAAAGTTGTATGGCATAGGTTGAGTGAGTAGTTCAAGCTCAACTAAATTATTCTGAGAATATGCAGGTATCTGAATATGCCGATGAATCATCACATATACTCTGTTGATAATCTATTAAACGTCAACAGAAAAAGTGAAACAGTTGACTTGTTGAATTTCAAATAAGCTGTTGAAACATTGCAAATACTCTATAGGTCTTCCTGTGATCTGGAAAAACCTAGTACATGTGTCACTTTTGGGAGAAACTGAGTTTGAACCTCATTTGCAGTAATTAAGAGTGGTGAGAATCTTAAAACACTAGGTATTAGAGTTATTTTTTGAACTGTCAAAATCAAGTTTTTATTATTGTTTTCGGTTGGGAAAAGTCCAGAATCAAAACATTTTTGTTCAGTTGCAATTCACCAGGTTTTTCCAGATCACAGGAGAGGTGTGCAAATGAAGCGTCACATACAGTAGTGTGCAGTGATGATTATACGCCACCACTTTCATCTGAAAGGGGTCGTAATATGTTACTACTCTAACATGTTTTGGTGAAAATGTATTGAAAAATACTATTGTAGGCAATAACAATAATTCCCATGAGTACAAAATATGGGTAATAAACAAAAACACTGAAAATATCAATTTTTTATAACAATTGAAAGGTGTCGCAATTTTTTTTTGACTCTTGCATAGCAGGAATGCACGTCTTAAGGCTCATTCCATTATTATTGATGTAAAAAAAACACTGATCGAACTGGTTTGAGGCAACATTATTCAGCAAAATTTCCTCCAATGGTCAGTTGGTCCTGTATATAAGGGGACATGAACTTTGACCTGTGTCACAGTGTTAAACACGATAGCTCAACGGAAGGAGCTCTCTGAGATCTTTCATGGCCGCATTGTGGCCTTACATGATGCCGGCTGGTCACTAAGAAAAATTTTTGAAGACATTAAATGCTGCCGTGGCACTGTAAGAAACACCATGAAAAGTTTCAAAGAGACCGGTTCTCTGAAAATCAGTGGCAATAGAGGTGGAAAATGGAAAATAAGTGCCTCTGATGTTCGTTATCTGAATATGACAAGTAAAAAAATCAACAGCTGACAGCAAGACAACTCCTTGATGATATTAAGAGCGCCAGAAGCGAAGGGATGAAATTATCAAGAACTACTATTTCAAGGCAACTGGGTGAAAATGGTCTGATTGGTTGTGTTGCTGCCAAGAGCTGGCAACATAAAAAAAAAGACTTGATTTGAAAACCCTTCTATGGGATTATACTCTGACTTTATGGTTGATTCTGAGTTGGACCATAACAATTACCTCCATGTTGCAACAGAAATAGCAATTTGTCTGACCAGGGGGAACATTCTCCCAGTATTTGACATCCAGATCTGGTGACCACCTGCCTGCTTTAGCCTTATTTTCCTGTCCTACGATAAGTGAAATTAGGGGTGTTTTTCTGCTCCTGAGGCGCATTTAGTTCAAGTTTCAATGTGATGTGTGTTCAGAGATGATTTTTTAGCACCCTACCATTGTAAAGTGCTGTTATTTCAGCATTAGTAACCTTTCCGATGGCTTGAACAAGTCCTCTTGCTCTCCCCTGACCTTCCACATTACAAGGTTTCTTTCTGTAACTGAAATATCCCCACAGGTTGGTTTTAATTCTCTGTAACCTGTTCAGACTGTAGTATGAGAAAATTCCAAGATGGGGGGTAGTTCTCAGACACTGGAACCTCTGCATATGGCACCCACTATCGTGCACTGGTCCTTAGATCGCATATCTTGCCTGTTTTCTTATACTCAGTCTGACAAAGAATGCACTTGCATCCAGCATCCAGACCGCAGAGGCATGTTATTTATTATAGTGCATTTTTGCCTAATGGATTAGTGATCTGCAGTTAATTATGCTGAATCAACCCTGGCTGCTAATTGGCTGAAACCACATACTAAATGATCCAACAGAGCAGAGTAACAGTTAACCAATCTGCCAGTTTGTGAACAGTTTTAGTACATAAAAACACACACACACACACACACACACACACACACACCATTACAAGTAATATGGTAGATTAAACACTACTGTGTTGAAATGATAATTGTAAGTGTGAATGCTGACAGTTTTTCATGTCAGCCATTTTCTTTATACTTAGTAGTGTGAATGCTGACAGCATTCACACTATTGTTTTTCATGTCAGCCATTTTCTTTATACTTATTATTATTCTTACTTCTTCCGCTGTTCTACACTATTAAACTAGTCGTACATACTTTGTGCTATTTCAACAATTCATGTATCAAAATGTGTAGCTTTTTCTGGACATTATTGCTATTACTCTTCTCTTTCATACTATTTATACTTTTTAAACTATTTCACTTTTTCTTATGTTTTTGTCCCACAGAAATGCATTGAAACAGTCTTAAAACTCTTGTGCTACTTTGAACCTCTATAACTTCAGCATACTTTCTCCTAGAGACTTCATTCGACTTCTCACATTAGCTAAGTTAGCTGAGTAACGTGGTTAGCATGGTTACCATGGTTTGCACTGTTAGAATAATTGCTAACAACATAACCAAAGTTCCCCGAGTAACATGGTTAGCATGGTCATGTGGTTAGCATGGTTAGCATAACGGCAAAAAAATTTAATTAAGTAGACTGGGTAACGTGGTTAGCATGGTTAGCATTGTTCTTTCATTCTTTGTTCAGCTTTCAGTTTATTAATAAACATTTAAGTATTCTACATCATTCAAATATATTTTCATGGCAGCTATTCAGTGTGGCATCAGCAAACATTCAATCATTCAAACTTCATTGTATTCAAGACAGCATCACAGTGTGGCTTCAGCTTTCAGCATTCACACTCACAATTTCTTCAGAAATTGCTTCTCTAGTTATTAGACTGAATGCTGACAGCATTCACACTATTGTTTTTCATGTCGGCCATTTTCTTTATACTTATTATTCTTATTTCTTCCGCTGCTCTACACTATTAAACTAGTCCTACATACTTTGTGCTATTTCAACAATTCATATATCAAAACGTGCAGCTTTTTCTGGACATTATTGCTATTACTCTTCTCTTTCATAATATTTTTACTTTTTAAAATATTTCACTTTTTCTTATTTATTTGTCGCATAGAAATGCAGTGAAACAGTCTTCAAGCTCTTCCAACTCTTGTGCTACTTTTAACCTCTATAACTTCAGCATACTTTCTCCTAGAGACTTCATTCGACTTCTAACATTAGCTAAGTTAGCTGACTAACGTGCTTAGCATGGTTAGCATTGTTAGCACAGTTAGCATAACCGCTAAGAACATTAAGTTACCTAAGTAATGTGGGTAGCATGGTTAGCATTGTTAGCATAATTAGCATAACTGCTTACAACATTAGTGTGGTTAGCATGGTTAGCATTGTTAGCACAGTTAGCATAAGCGCTGACAACATTAAGTTAGCTCAGTAAGGTGGTTAGCATTGTTAGCATAGTTAGCATAACTGCTAACAACATTAGCTAAGTTAGCTCAGTAACGTGGTTAGCATGGTTAGCATAACTGCTAACAACATTAGCTAAGATGGCTGATTAACATGGTTAGCTTGGTTAGCATTGTTCTTTCATTCTTTGTTCAGCTTTCTTTCAGTTTATTAATAAACATTCAAGTATTCTACATAATTCAAATATTTTTATATTTTCATGGCAGCTATTCAGTGTGGCGTCAGCAAACATTCAAACATTCAAATTATTCAAACTTTATTGTATTCAAGACAGCATCGCAGTGTGGGTTCAGCGTTCAGCATTCACACTCGCAATTTCTTCGGAAATTGCCTCTTTGGATAATAACTGATTGCGCTTCGTGAATTCAGTCGTGGCTGTACGGGGTAGCTGGCCCTACTCTTCTACATCCCTAACGTAAACCCAGTTGCATGGACTACAAATGTATATTCAGTCTGTATTGCCAAAGTAATGCAATTATTGAGTATCCTGAAAATATTTTGAAAAACAAATCACATACTTTCCAGAAAAAAATGCATATGTGAACATCAGAACTATTTCTCTTATAACATTTTTGCTGAAACAATTTTGATCCCTTCTGGGGAAAAAAAAAAAAAGAATTCTCACATATAGCATTTATGCTTGACACCACCAACATGGCTCATACAAGTACATTTGAAATCAAATCAAACTGGGTGCAACCCTGACTCATTTTACTATCCTTGCTTCCCCATCGACCGCAAAAAAAAAAAAACTGATCCACTGAGCATCCTTTAAATTTTTCAAATGAAATACTAATGGAGTCACAGTACTTGCATGTTACACTCTGACATACCGACATAACAAGGGAACATCGCCGCCCTTAGGTCTGAGGTCTGCACATGAGAACATTATTTTTCAGGACATGTTGGTGTGTTTGACTGTACTGTATACAGTACTGCTCTGCAACATTCAATGGTTTCATGTCATCTCATTAGCCAATTATAATGTTTGAAGGTCTTGCGGGGATTGAAAAAAATGAGAGTCAATGGATTACCAACTGTATCACACACCAGTGATAATTTTGGCATTTTCAGAACTAGTTTTAATTTGTTTTTGTAACAATATTTTTGTGTGCATATATGTAATGTCTAAACTCTTGCTTGATAAAGATAATTAACATATGAATAACAGAGTATAATAAAATAACCTGGTTGAGTCATTGGGACATTTGTGATGGGGCTTGGGGATTATGGCACTGGGTGAGAGCCAGTTGTTCAATGATGGGGATAAGTAAACGGAAAACTGTGGAAATTGGTTTGACACGTCAAAGATTCTTAAGCCAGCTTTGTGGTGGCCGCTACACTGCTGTGCAGTGGATACTTCTAGCTGAGAGATTTCCCTAGGGTTCATTTTCAAATACTTAAACTTCTCTTTCTTCCTTTGAAAACTTCGAGAATTTTCTTTTGAGCTCCAATTAAATATGCGTGTTAAATGATAACTGCAAGGAATGTTGAATCTACAATCAGTTTTCAAGTGAGCTGCCCCAGGATAGCGCTCGCTTTTTTTTTATCCAATGAAACCTTGATCTCAGCCTCCCTGCAGTAACCCTCCGCATATCCTATCTCTCGCTGAGATTGTCTAAATGGACTGAATAAATGTTAAAGCTCTTTGCATATTAAAATAGCCATTGCACAACAGGGTTCTGAAGGAAATGAAGAGGATATGTTGTTGTCAGAAAAGCGAGTTAAATCCTTAATTTACTGAGGACAAAAATGGTTGATAATAGATCTTTCAGTATGCAAATCGTTGACCAGGGGGAGTACTGCTCTTTTTTTTGTCTGTCTTGACAAAGTTAATTGAAACTTTGCAATATCATCATGGATACCAAGGTAATATAAACTTAAATTTAGCAAGCAGAAGACATACGGCATTTAGCAGAAAATGGCTCTCTCATGTGACACATATGCAGATTCCCCTGGCCTGGCTGACCCAGGGGGTGGAAGCAAACCACATTGCATGACAGCACCTTCTTTACAGTCTGCTAGCTTAAAGCATAACAATAGCAAAAGTTGCTGTAGAATGACACCAACTATCAACAATTCAAGCTACCATGAAGTACATATGTTACTCATATAGCTAGGCTGGTTAACGACCACAAAAATCCAGAACTTAGAGTACAAACAATGCAACATGTTGTAGGGCTCCTTCAATTCTCTGTTTATCCTGGAGAGCCTTTGTTACTATATTTAAATATATGTCTTAGCATGCAACTTTCACAAATTTGGCATGAGATTATGCTTTCTAGGTTCTGTTTGAAGCTAATACACATCAACTTTGCATATACACGGCAATGCATCTCACAACCACAAAGCTATTTATTTCTGCAAACTCCTCAGTGAGACATGAAATTGTTGGACTTCCTGAATTTCTATTTTCCTTTCCTTCCACTTCTCAGGGAAAAAATCCAGTTGAATGGTTTCAGAAACAAATGTTACACTTAAACATCATAGCGTCATTCTACTACCACTGTGAGCAGTAGTATGACAAATTCTATTTATTATTATATTACCACAAGTCTTTTTTGGTATGCTGACTAAGTACTGTATCCAACATTATCGTCCATTGATAGAGTATAGAATGCATAATTCCCCAATAACGCATTTATGGTCAGTGTTCAACAGTGAACTGGCATAGAGTACCACAGACATCTGTCTTTAAAGGTGTGATCCAAGCAATCCAAGTGCCATCCCAGTTGTTGTTATAATATGCCAATTTTGAAAGAAGCAATATATAATATATTTTCTGTTCAAAGTCATTATATATCCTCAGAGATTAAAAAAACATATTATGAAACGCTGGCTTCTCTGACAATGCTACAGACATTATTTTCTGCTTTAAGTTTCCATTTCCTCCCAGAATGTTTGTTCATGTTTTGGCTTGTGTGATTCCATCCACTGCCCATTTTGAAACTCTAAATAGCCAGATATAACACAAATGAGCATCCTTTGCAATCACAAGCGAACAGGATTAACAACTGCCCAACCTGAAAAGCCTTTGCTTCCTATTAAAAGGCTTCATTAGAGACATAAAAATAGATTAAAAAAAAAAGTAAAAAATGTGGGTAAATATTGGAAATTTGTCTGAAGATAGAGATGGCAGCAGCCCAGGAAATTTTATGCAGATGCAGTTTATTTATGTTCTCCTGATCGAGTAAAATTATGCATTGAGCTTCAGCTAATGTTTTGTAACCTTCACTAGCTAATTTATCATGGCTAATTTGTCTATCTTCACTATTGAAACTATATACCCTTTCTAGAAGAGTATGTTCAATTTTATGACTGAATCAATGAATGTGTTCAAATTTCGCTGGTGTTCATTGCGGGCTCGGTTGGTATTTTAATGGAACGATGTAGCTACAGATAACTTACAGACAATGTTAGTCTTTGCGGACCAGTCAACAAAGAAAGCTGTTTCTTCTCCTTTAGCAAATTTTACAGTTTCTTAGTAATCCGCCCAACCCTCTTTGTAAATTTGCACATGGCTTGTGTTTTTCTTTGTTGTTCAAATGGTGTTTTGGTTTACCCAGTGACTTTCAGCTGAATGTTTGTAGGAAATGAGATGAAGTTCTTGCTGAGTGCAGTTCAATTCATGGTATCGGGTTAGTGTCGTCAACCTAGCAATTGCATGAACTTTATGTCTAGGAAGGAGGGGTGGGAGGAGACGACTCTCTAAAATATTTTGAATTTGGACTGTAATACCCATTTTAAACGTTTGCTGTCATTGTTATTAGTCTTTTAAATAAGTCTACTATTACAATGTGATAGTTTAGGTAGCAAGTTACAAAGGACATTCTTGAAATAGCAAAGCAATGAAGACTTAAAATTTACCAATACATTAGAGATACTCAAGTGGCATGCTACTATGGCCAAATTTCACATTAGGCCACAAGAGCTTCACAATGTACTGTTCTCCACAAAACAACGCAATCATTGCTAACATCCTACCGTGACCCAGGTAATCTTAATAACTTGGTGGAACTGTGACTGTTGTTGCCATTTTCTTAATGCTGTTACTGCCCAGTTTGTGATCAGGCGGTACATAAATAAAACTGAGTGAGAATCCCTCTACTGTCCCCAGAAATTGCAGAGGCACACAACTAAACCAAAATGAATGTACTTTTTAAAATTATTTTTCAGATATAGTGGATAAAGTTCAAGAGGGAGTCAAGACTCAGGAATGGGTAATGCCAAAATAACAAACAAAAGAAGCTAAAAAAAAAGAACAAAACTGCTTACCCAGACAAATAGAAAAGAAAATAGATTAATCTCCCTCACCATAACCAAGAAAAGAAATCAATCCAACAAAAATGGCACCCACTCCCCGCAGCTCTTATAACAAGTTTGCCAAATAGCAGTTGGAGAGAATCACAAGGTTCAACAAATACCCATTACGCGCACAGCCAGAAAGCAAAACGTTTCACCAAATATCCGCTATAAACACAACGAGGCCATAGGCCATGCTTTCTGAAGGTGAGGAAAGGACTTCTGTTGCACTGGCGTTGCACAGGTATTTATGACGTCCGCGTCCCAGGACCAATCATTCGGTACTTATGAACTGGATCACCGATAAGGAAGCAAGATAGAAAAAGACACAGCAGACTCCAAAACAGCAGACAACACTCCAGAATATACTGTACTTCCTTGCATGTAACAATGACAGCAAAGTGCAGAGATTTTTAGATGGATCAATGAGTTTCATTACCTCTGGCAGAAAAGCGGTCTTCTCCCAGACTTTGAAGATACCTTCAATTTACATATGCTAAATATAGGTTTTGCCAAAGATTAACAAAGAGCTCATCTGGCCCCCTACATCCACAAGAAGAGAAGAAAGAACAAGACAAATATGTCAAGTCAGAGATTACATCATCATCCTTTCCATCTGTTTTAGAAACGCAAGTAAATGCATATAGAGCTGAGTGAATACATAGAAGCCCATGTAAGTTCAACACCCCTAATCTTAAAAAACAGAGCATTGGGAGTACATAGAGACCCATATAAATTCATCTCTTTCTCTAAAGAACAATAGTTGGTACACTTTACACTACTATAAACCATAACATGAGATATTCCGACTAAACTAGCACAGTTTGCAGTAGGTTTTGTAGTACAAGCCCATTTCCAAAAAAGTTGAGATGCTATGTTAAATGTAAATAAAAACAAATGCAATGATTTTCAAATCATTCAAACTTTACATTTATTTGAAAATAGTACAAAGAAAATATATCAGATGTTGAAATTCAGATATTTTATTGTATTTTGAAAAATATGCGCTCATTTCGAATGTGATGCCAGCAACACGTTTCAAAAAAGTTGGCACAGGGGCATGTTTATCACAGTGTTGCATCACGTCTTCTTCTCTCAACACTCTTTAAGCGTTTGGGAACTAAAGAGACCAACTTCTGTAGTTTTGAAAGCAAAATTTTTTCTCATTCTTGCTTTATGTAGTATTTTAGCCGCTCAATATTTTGCAGCCTTCTTCATCAGATTTTTCATTTCATAATGTGCCAAATATTGTCAGTGGGTGACAGGTCTGAACTGCAGGCAGACCACTTTAGCACTCAGACTCTTTTACTGCAGCGCCATGTTGTTGTATGTGCAGAGTATGGTGTTTGGCATGGTGTTACTGAAATGAACAAGGCCTTCCCTTAAAAAAAAGCATTTGGATAGCAGTAAATGTAGCACCAAATCCTGTATATATTGTTCACTATTAATGGTGTCTTCACAGATATACAAGTTACCCATGCTATGTGTACTAATGCACCCCCATACTATCATGGATGCTGGCTTTTGAATTGTTTGCTGATAGCAAGCCTGACAGCCCCTCTCCTCTTTTGCTCAGAGGATGTGGCATCCATGATATCCAAAAAGAATTTCACATTTTGATAAGACAAACCACAAGGCAGTTTTCCACTTCGCCTTAGTATATTTTAAATGAGCTCGGGCCCAGAGAAGAAGGCAGTGTTTCTGGATCTTTTTATGTATGGTTATGTATGGTTTGATTGCTACATAATCTCTACAAGTTTTAACTTGCATTTGAGGATACAGAGACAAAATGTGTTCACTGACAGAGGTGTTTCTGAGTCCATGATTTCCACTATAGAATCCTATTTGTTTTTTATGGAGTGCTACCCGAGGACCTGAAAATCACTGCCATTCAAATTTGGGTTTTGGCATTATCCCATGCGGATAGAGATTTTTCTGGATTCTTGGAATCTTATAATGATATTAAATAACAAAGAGGATAAAATCTTCAAATTTGTTGCAAAATTTTACTTGAAAATGTTATTCTTATATTGTTGGACTATTTCCCCATGCAGTCTTTCATAGAGTGGTTAAGCCCTCACCATATTTACTTATGAAAGACTTTTTATGCCTAATCATGTTGCTGACCTGTTGCTAAATAATCTAATTAGCAATGAGATGTTCTGCTAGTTGTCTTTTTTAGCATCATGCCACTTTTCCAGTATTTTATTGTCCAGTTTCAGCTTTTTTAGAAAATGTTGCTGTCTCAAATTCAAAATGAGCAGATATTATTCAAAAAACAATAAAATTTATGAGTTTCAACACTTAATACGGTGCCTTTCACACTGAGCTTTAACAGCTTTTAGGTTAAAAAAAAAAATTCTACTGGGGATTTGTCTTATTTTAAATGTAGAAGTGCAAATATTTGGCTAATAAAAGACTAGTACAAGGAGGAGTACATTTGATGATTCAACTTCTTTACTTGAAAATAAAACCAAAAAAGGACACTCTGAAGCACAAAAAAGTAAAAATCATACCCGGGCACTGTAGCTCACCTTGAAACCACAATTGATATAAATCTTTGCATCTGCCACAACAACAATATTCAAACTGCCATCTAGGGCTGCTCAATTAATTGAATCGCAATTATTTTAAGCGCAATAAAAGTAACTGCCACTATGAGGCAGACAGACGTGCTTGCTTATTACCTTTTTTCTATGACACATACCTAATGCGGTCATTTGAAATGCTTCCGGGAAGAAAACTGTGATTTGAAGTCCGTTAATTATCAGCGAGGTTGGACAGCCTCCATCGCCTTGGCATAATTACCTTAAATCAATTCCCATGTACTTTGCCTAACTTGCAGTCGAGCCATTTATTCAGCCAACTGACCAATCAAAACCAAAATGCGGTCTTTAATGATTAAGAAGAGATAATGAGAAGCAGACAGCCCTAATCAGGCTACCGTATTAGATTGAAAGAACTGGGAACTGGGGTGGCACAGGCACGTCCCTTTGAGTCCTGGCAAGTTCTCAATCATTTTCCTTCATTGACGTGTTTTCCAATTATTGTAATTGGCAACTGAAGACCCATTTTCTCTCCATATGCGATCTAACAGCGATGAAATCATGGGCTAAATTCAGTAGGCTACAGTGGCGAAGCCAGAACTGAGAATTGGGTGCACAAAACATCGGTTTAAAACAATGATTAGTCCTGACCTGTTCTGTCATTTTCATAACAGAAGGTTCACTCCGAGAGCACTCCACACTTAACAGGTGCTGCTTGTTCTCCCCTATTAAGTAAGACGACAATCATTCATCTGGACACGTATTTGCTGTATTTAAATCAACGTTGTTCAAAATTGCATACCTGTCGACTCTCAAGCATATAGCTTGAGCCGCAGGCTTTTTATAGCCTATTTAACTGCCGAGTGCCTTTTTTTTTTTTTTATCAACCCACGCAATACTGAGAGTCAAAGGCAATATTTCATTGGAATGCGGACCAGTTCAATCAACGCGAAGCATTAGCCTATTAATTTAAATTATTTTTCTGTACTGAATTTAGCCCATGATTTCATCGCTGTTAGATCGCATAGGGAGAGAAACCGTGTCCTCAGTTGCCAATTACGATAATTGGAAAACGCGTCAATGAAGGAAAATGAATGAGAACTTGCCAGGACTAAAAGGGACGTGTCTGTGCCACCTCAATTCCCAGTTCTAGACACGCCACTGCAAGGAAGGCGATAAACATGTCTTCAAACTGCTTATTAGTCTTGATCTGTTTTCAGTCAATTTCCCTGGTAAAAGACACTGTAACTATCCCCTCTCAGGTGTAGCTAATTGTCTTCGTTAAGACAAAATCAAACGCATCAGTTGAATGCAAAAAAGAGCGCATTTCAATCTTTTTCAATTAAACAATCATTACGCACAGGTTTGACGACTTGCTTAGGATGTGACAAAATTTAATGCGGAAAATCCACAGTGGTTTTTTCGTGAAGAGTTGCCTATTAAGGCATGTGAATTAAACATTTTATAGAATGTATTATTCACTCGCCTAAACATTTCATTATAAGGGAAACTAACATGTTGACCAAGAACAATGATTGAAATCGGGTCACTAATCTCATCCGTTTCAAGGGATGTTTTCCGTCCCCTCGGTTTTCCGTCCACCGCCCACCACTGTTTTTAAGCGCTTAAAACCAGGGCCATCTTAAAATAATTTAATTGAGAAATATCTTTAATAATACATATAAAATTCCCCGATGAGAGGTGGAATTCAGAGGTCTGCTATTTATTCGAATTATTGACATTCTTTCAATCTAATACGGCAGCCTGGTTAGGTCTCTCTGCTTCTCATTATCTCTTCTTAATCATTATAGGCCACATTTTGGTTTAGATTGGTCAGTTGGCTGAATAAATGGCTTGATTGCAAGTTAGGCAAAGTACACGGGAATTGATTTAAGGTAAGCTAATTATGCCAAAGCCATGGAGGCTGTCCAACCTCGCTGGTAATTAGCGGACTTCAAATCACAGTTTTCTTCCCGGAAGCATTTCAAATGACCGCATTAGTTATGTGTCATAGAAAAGGTAATAAGCAAGCTCATCTGCCTGCCTCGCAGTGGCAGTTACTTTTATTGCGCTTAAAATAATCGCGATTCGATTAATTGAGCAGCCCTGCTGCCATTTTAACCTATTTGTCCATAATTTATGCAAAGTTTAAGCTTTCTTGAATGGGTAGTTCTGGAGAAAAAATTATTGAAAGGTATTCATGAAATTTAAGGACGTGGTCTGATAATAGAGGCCAAAGCAACGCCAAAATGCAATGTTTATGAAACTTGGAATTCACGTGCTAAGACAAGCCAATCAGTACTTGCATGCCAAATATCAGCTGAATTGCTGCAAAAACAAAAACGCATCAAAATAACATTCAAGATGGTTGATATAATCATATTTGAGAACAAATTGCAACGATTTATGTAAATTTTGGTACCCTCATTCGTGGGAGGACGTCCGCAAATTTTCAGATTAATCGGTTGAGTAGTTTTGGAGAAGATTTTTTAAGGCATTTATAAAATTTCTGACTGTGTTGCGATGTTAGAGGCCAAATCAAGGTCAAAATACACAGATCAGAATAACTGGAAGATAATAATTCTTGGTTGGAAGATGTCTGTAAAGCTTCAGCTTCATTGGCCCAACTGTTTCAGAGGAGAGATGTTTACAGGTGACAACAACGACCGATGACGGACAGACAGGCCATGATAAAAGCACACTGGGTCACAGACCTGGATGAGCTAAAAATTTGCCCTGAAGGACAATTATACCTTCTGTTTCAGTGCAAATCTAACTGAACCGCATGCCATTCGAAGTCTATAAAACTTAAACCATTAAATCAAACCATTTATGTAATTTAATTTTATTTATTAACAAAAAACAAAACCCCCTAACCCCCCCCAAAAAAAAAATTCTGTACTAGTGATTCAAAAAAATTTACTAAAAAAAAAAAAAAAAAAAAACTTAAGCTGCTCTAACTTCAAGTAAAATAATTTTTTAAAAGTCTGTTGAAGTAAATACTTAACATTGTCTGTACTTCAATGTGCAAATTTGTTTCTGTTGTCAGCCAGAGAACTTGAACCAAAACATTATGATTAACACAAGAACACTCTTTGGGACTTATTAAGCCCTTTTTCTTTTGTTAGAGATTTCCTCATCTCTGCAGGACTACTAAAATCTTTTTCTTAGCCTCAGAAGAAGCTTGTTCTCAGTTCTTTGATTCAAGGTGTGCAATTTTGGGTCTAAAAATCACTCCCGCAGTGCTAAAAAGCTTCTCACAGGCAACTGAGGCAGGTAGCAATGTGTTGAGCTTCAGTGACAAATTGCATACTGCTGGGAAAGATTTCAGGACATCCATGGCAGTAGCTGGGCGGGTCAGGTAGGACTTTAGTTGCTTGATGTTTTCTTGAGCATTGCACTGCTTGATGATGGAAAAGCAGTCCTCCTCAGAAGAATAGGAAGTGTCACTTGCATGCACGTTAATGTCCCAAAGTAGCCTAATTGTAAAATGTAAGAAGCAGAAAACACAGATATTTTGTTAAAATGTGATAAATTTAAATAGTTGTCGGGAAAAATAAACACAAGTAAAGTACGGGGGCCTCGCATCATTCTTTTATTCGAAAAGAGGCTGCTCACACAAAACTGGGAAAGTACATTCGCAGAAGTATGACCACATGTACCAAACTGTGCCTTCGCCAGGTTCTGCGTACCTTTCCTTGATACATCCCATTGAACGTGAAATGAAGTGCACAAGCACAAGCCACCTACCCCACCCTGGCTCCTCCCGCAAATTACTACGCAAATGATCATGAGCGCTCCAGCTTGTCAGCTCGATACCAAGTGTACCATAAGAAACAATCAGCAGCTAGGCAAAAGAAAAATTTCATCACGTGTGAGACAGAAGTGCTCATTTCTGAGGTGGAGGCCAGGAAAAAAAAAAGTGCATTTTGGGGACCTCAGCTCCAGGATCAGCAACTAACAAATACTGGGGTCATTATCCACATGCACAAACAAAGGTAATTAAAGTACACTATTCCAAAACTAAAAATGAAATTGAAAGAACTGTTATCAGAGTTAAAATTAAAGAAGCTGTGTCACTATTGCTGCACATGCTCAGAACTTTGAAAACTGTTCACCCTAACATGAAATCAAATTAAGTTTTTGTGAAATTATTGCATTTTAGGCTGGATTTACACTGCAGATCTTGTTGCCCAGATCAGATATGAATCAGATTTTGAGGCCCATATCCGATTTGCTCAACTGCGCGTTTACATCTTGTTTTGAGCTTGAATGATATCTGTTTCGTTTCGATTCCGTTTGTTTACACCACTCACTACCTGGCCATTGTCTTGGGCGATCCATATGCGCTCAGTTGAGAGGGCGACCGAAAATAAAAGCAAATGTGCGTGCAGCGCTACAAAAGCATGCAGGCCTAGCAGTCATAGAAATGATCAAAACATCAAGCAAGCTCGCAACATTTCACTGGGTAACCTACATCTGATTCTCCTGTTAATGCCTTTTACACCTATCAACTGCATCATCGCAAATGCGTAGGCAGACTCCGCCTTACATTTGGCGTATAGGCATAGGGAACACACTTCACTTTATAAACAATGGATGACATTGAGCTTGGCTTGATGTTTATCATGCGAGGTATGAAAAATCCCTATCCAATCCAGAGGATTCTGAGGAAGAGAAGGAGAAGAAGGGCTATAATTGCCTCATATGCCTATGCCGCGATCATCGCTTCCTTGTAATCATCGTAAATGATGGGCAGGGGAATCATGATCACGTTGCCTAATGTAAGTGCATTCAGATTCTCTAATTAGCGCGGTTGTGTTCCTAAGTCGTTAGGAATTCCCTTTTACACCTTCCTTTTACCTTATGATGTTTTCCACAAAGGTTAAAGAAAAGTGGTTAGGAATTAGTGGATAGGCCATAATTTTTTGACTATTCGGACGCAGCCTATGTTTCGCCGGGCCATCTGAAAAACGTCATCAGTACTCAAATCGTCGCAGTTTCAATGACACAAAGAACACAATTTTTTTTACAAAATATCCGATCTGCATGTTGACATGCATTTACACGACGGGCACATCGGCACATATCTGATACACATCAGATACATATCCAAACAAAAACCACATTTGAATGAAGCCTGGATCCGATCTGATGGATCCAGTCGAGGCCGGAATCAGTGTGTTTTTTTTTTCTGTTTACACAGCCATGTGACAGATCGGATATTGGCCGCATTTGAGCAAAAGATCCAATTTGTGTCACATTCGTGTCACATTTAACCGGCAGTGTAAATCCAGCCTTAGTGGTACAACCAGACAAGTGCTGGTCAGCCCCATGGATTTTACATATTCAAGCCATTTCTGAGTTGGTCCGTTGGCTGCTGTAGGATGGTGGTTAACAGTTGGCGTGCGCACTTTCAAGCTAGCAAGACCATTTGATTGTCTTTGTTACATCATAAAGCAGTAAAATGCACTGGATGTACTCAAGATTGTGGTTTAATGTTGACCGTCTTGCTCAAGGCCGGCGCTAGACCTGAAAATTTGGGGGAAAATATCCATCCCTTTATTGACTACAATTAGTCCTGGCTAATTCTAGATGGTTTTCCTTTATTAACACGTTTTCCAATTCAAGAATAATCAAGTGGCAATTGAAGACACGGCTTCTCTCCCCCATGCGATCTAACAGCGACAAAATTATGGGCTACATTCAGTACAGAAAATAATTTATTTATAAATAGGTCTATGCATTGGCACTCAGCAACGGTAATTTTTTTTCCAGCGAGAGCAGCATTTCAGAACTCTTTTGCAAATGAAGGTAATTTCGGCGACAAGTACACACACCTGTTTTTGCAGCACGGTCACGCAACTTGCTGTAAAAAAATAGACAGCTGTCCGATTGAAAAATTTAAACGGACGAAACCACGTACTGGTCACCAGAATTACCTTCATTTGCTGAAGAGTTCTGAAATGCCACTCTTGCTGGAAAAAAAAGTTACGTCGCTGAGTGCCAGTGCATAGACCTAATTATAATTAATTATTTTTCTGAACTGAGTGTAGCCCATTTGTCACTGTTAGATCGCATAGGGGGAGAGAAGCTGTGTCTTCAATTGCCACTTGATTATTCTTAAATTGGAAAACGTGTTAATAAAGGAAAACCATTAAGAACAAGCCAGGACTAATTGTTGTCAATAAAGGGATGGATTTTTGCCTAGGCAATCGTCTAGGCGAGCGCCGGCCCTGGTCTTGCTGTGTTTTTGCCTAACTCAATAATGCTCTAATCAACATTAGGTCAGTAGCTAATAATGTTGGCTAGGTTTATCAGAAGTGGCTGACAGTATTTTATCAAATTTCCAACATTTATACAGGAGCCGGTGGGGTGATGAACATGCCGCCTGGAGCGCAGCAGTACTTTTAGAGGCGAGGTTTGGGCTTCCTGCCCTGGGCCTGGCCTCGGATGGGAGTGGCTGCTGTGTGAATAAAGTCAATTGCTCTTGCAGTTGCTGTTTCTGTTGCTGTTACAGCTGCTGATGCTGTTTTTGTCCATTAGAATCGACATTTTCAAAATGTTGTTTGTTTTTTTATCATCTGTTGTTAATGTTTTTCTCCTTCCTTTCTCTCTCAGTTCTTTTTTTTTCTGTGTCAGCGTTCGATTTGGCTTGATAAAGAAAACCTTTAAAAGAAAATGCAGTTTTGCCAACTCAGCTCTACGTGTTAAGTTTGCTTTGTATGAATAAAACTATCTACTACCAGTGACATTACCATTATGAAGGTTAAATCTCAACCTGTTTCCAATTAAGAATCAGTCAATGAATTTAATTAATTTACTGAGCCAATAGGCTTCCAATAAGCTGTGTTGCAAAAATTTATTAAGACATGTAGCTTTCAAAGAGGACGGCTACAATATCAGACTGCAAGGATGGCAATTGAATGAAATTTCTCAAAATTCCATCTCGAAGCAGAAAGTTATGCAGCTAATTCTGCTGAAGATTGTTCTTTGACAAGGTTTAGATTTCGTTTCTAATTGATTAGATAGTTGGCATTCACAGTCTCATATTGTAGCCTTCTTACAACTTTCCCAGAAGCTGCACTATCAAGACGTCATCAGTGGTTTTGCTACCCTGAAAGTTTGGTGCATGGCATGCATTTTAAATGATTCTAAATCCATGCCATGCATTGAAGTTTCACAATGCAATAATAACTAATTTACTAAATTATTCAAGTACCAACGCTTTGACAGAAGAATCATTGATAATTTAATCATTAATTATCTCATTGCAGCAATGAGTGTGCAACTCCACTTCCCCACAATTCTAGCTTATTCTTATGAATGCTGAAAACAGTTTGAAGTGCAATCTCATAATAAATTCGGTCGCACTGCTTAAAACAATTTGCTAAAACTGGCATTTCACACGCAAGTACTCACTAGCTACATCTCATAATAGTAAAATGGATGGACAAAATCCATCTCCTCCAAATTTCATCTTCAGTGTGAAAACAGAGAATAGAAAATTAGGGCTGCTTCTTCTTTGATTTTGTACAGTATAGCACGAGGAATACGTGACCAGTCACACACTGCCACTGTTGATTCACAGAGAATCAAGCTAGCGGAAGAAACTGTTCCCTCCCTCCGGTTTGCCTATCCTGTAATGTGACCCAGCCCAACAACAAGTGTCCACGTGCCACCCAGGAGTTTGCAAGAATGTACTGTAAGAATTTACTGTAACACACGCGCAGTCCCATGCCAACGCGCCATTGATTATCCTCTCAAAAGTATAGGCCTGTACTTTTATTTTTTACGTGTTATGACGTTTATCGGTTATGTCCGATGTGTTAAACGTACTCATACAACTCTGGTTGTTCGGCGCTCCAGCCACACAATATTGGCCTCCTTTCTTCACTGCCTTCCTCTTGCTTTCTGCTGTGTTTTGCTCTGAGTTAAATCAACTGACCTAACAGGAGTAAATCACGTCACTTTTTGGTCACGCATCCTTGCGATAAATTTCAATTGAAAAAATATTTATATTTTTGGGGGCAAAAAATGGGCTCAGTTAAATCTTAGAAGAGTTTCAATGCCAGAATATTTTTTTCCACATATCAAAGAACCAAATACTGGAAAAAAAAATTCACGTCATAAACACTGTAAGAAGAACGGGTGACTCCTCCGGGTAGCTTACTTACCTACACTGGCCTAGGCTACACTTAAAGTGCATTAAAGAAAAATCATTGAACTGGTCTACAAAAAAAGCCACATTGTCAGCGAAGAGGGAAAAGCCATCACAGGACACAAACTTTAAAAACAAGAAAAGGGGGGGACATCTAGGCAGCGCAGCTGTGTGCTTCGAACAGGGAATGCAGGAAAGAATATCCGTCAGCTCCCATTTTCACATGTAGCCTTATTAAACGGCCAGGCACAGAAATCAAGAACCATAATAGTCCCTTCGCAGGTGCATGCAGTAATCAATCACCACCTAATCAGGGAACAAAGAAAAACAAATTTGTAACTCCGTTACCGACCAGTTTTTTTTTGTCTTTTTCTCCCAAAATAGATCAAATGAACAAAATTAGCTATTTTGTTGTTTGAAGGACTAAGGAAGACCTACAGAAAGCCTTTTAAATTGTAACTCTATCTTATTTAGTTCTGGAGCTATGATATGAAACACAACAATTTTGTAACTCCGTTACCGCGTGACCTGGCCCCAATGCTTTGCTAGGTCATTTCACAGTAAAAAGGAAATGTCTTCCACGGGAGGACTCTGGTGCGCCCCAACAGTGACACGTCCTGTCCCCACACAGGACTGTTACATTATAGCATGCAGTGGCATGTTGGTATTTCTCATTTTAAATCCATCTACCAAAACACTGGATCCCAAAGAGTTCTCTAAAAACAGTGGTACAGCCTCTGATATAAATGACTGTGCAGCACCGGTATCTTTAACTGTTTTAACCAGGCAACAAGAGTCATCCTTAACCACATACAGAACTGTACCATCCATTAAAAAAGGCAAATAGACACTTGGGGGACTGACATTTTTTGCAATTGGAGAGCATTGGCTTGATTTTACATCTGCACAAAAGGTTACCAAAACAACACCAAAACTGACACAATTAGCCAGACTGCAGGGAAAAACAATGAGCAATAATTAAGTTGTGACGCTCTCTACCATTTTTCACAGCAACAACCCAGAAATATGTTATCTGTAGTAAGGATTTGCTTCAATGTCTTCACTGAAAAACTCAGTAAAATCAAAGCTCAATTTATCAAACAACAGCCCTCAACCTCCACTGCTTACAGAACAACTTGGGAACACTGCCACATCAAAGAGCCCTCTATTCAAATTACATAAAGTCATATCCAGTAAAGATACAACACTCTCTTTATGAATTGCAGAATGACAAAAAGATTAATCTCTGACTTCTGATATTTACAAAAGCCCTGAGAGGCAAGTGAGGATAAAAAAAAAAAAAAAAATCTAAAATCAGGTGATTCATTTTCTAAGTCTGATCTAAATTGTTTTTCACTCCTCTGCTCATGACTAAAGAACAGGTGGAAAAAAGGCTCATGCCAGGGTAGTTTTTTTAAGTTACTTTTCTTTCTTCTGTGTAAACAACTGAAAAAAGTTTTGGCCGGTAAAAAAAAAGCGGCGAGTGTTTTTTGTTATAATACTCATTTTAACCACAAGTGGCTTGAAGTGTACAACTCCTCCACCCAGGACCCTAAACAGGCTCCAAAACATTCTCATCTTGACTCGTCATATAGTGATGCCCAATAGTCGATGTGCCCAAATGATGAAATGCAACGCGCAGAGAGTCCTCTGGCATCATTATTTAATGCCATTGCTAAACACGATTCGGGAAGGGGAATCATAATTTCATTAATTTATACTACATTGATCTGAGATCCTCATGTGGGAAGAGGAAAAATAATTTAATTAATTTAATACATTGATCTGAGATAAGGATTGGGGAAACAGAATCGTAATTTTACTGATTTATTATATTGATCCAAAATTGGGATGAGGGTAATGGTTGTTCGTTGAATCAGTTTGGCAGTGGTGATTGGTGGCATGCTGCTTAGTGCTGGCTGCCCATAGAGAGGAGATTGTGGGTTTCATCAAATACTGATGCTATCAGTTTTGTAGTCTATGGGATCCCTATGGTATTAATATAATGACACAGAAGGACTCAGTTTTCATTGTTTTATGATGCCCAGGGCATCTGCCCAGTTTTTGTGATTCCCAAGGCGTCTGCCCTGCTAGCTGTAGCTATAGACATCAGTAAAAGATTGTCCGCAATGGGTTAGTCCACAGTGCACAGGCCCAAATATAGAAAAATGCTGCTCTCTTGTCTGCTTGATCAGCTGCAGTCTTGGTCAATGGGAAATGGCCACTCCTACAAAAAAAGACAGAAATGTGAGATGCAACAGCTAATAGTCAAGCTTCCCTCCAGAGACAATAGTCTAGTGTGTCCACTTGAGGCAGTATATTGCAAGATTAATGCAAGCAGGCAATATGAGATCTTTATGGGACAGAACGGTGTTCTGAGATCAGATATGAGAGGAGATATGGCTTCCACTTTGGTATCGTCTAACTGCTGCCTAGTTTTGGCTTAAACTGATCAAACACTCCATGCCTGGCTTGTCCAGACAGCATGCCATTGGCAGACATCATTACACTCTTGGCAAACATCTGATTTTAGTTCTACTTTGCATCACAAAGTACTAATTTTTTCAATTACATTTCATTCATTTCCATATGTTCACCATTGTGGAGGTAACACTTGCACTGCAAGCTGGGCCTTTACCAAGACAGCCAACCCATTAGCATGATTTCATTTTTTTAAATGCATTTCTTTCCTATCCTATTCCATCTTTTTTTCCTTCACACATAATTTTAGAATTTAAATTTGGGCTTGTTAGCAGGGACTATCTGTAATTTGGAATACTGCAGATGAGCATACTCTTTCTCATAAACACACAGCCAGCTGCTGCTTCTTACATAAGCTGAGGTACAGTCACTGCGTTGAGGCCAAATCCAGTGCACAGCTGGTACAGACTGCTGATGCTGTTATGACTTGTTTTTCACAGTGAGCTGGTGAAATTGTACCACCTTGTGGGATACTGGAATCATTTCCATGCGACACTGCGCTGAAAAAACGCCCAATTTATGTCCAGATGGCAATGTGGGTACATTACCTGACATCTACATTTTGTGCATTAACAAAGCATTTTTTAAAGAGAACAATTAATAATTTCACATTTAATGAGTATGCTTTCAACCAGCTTGGGTGACCGAGACACACTACAATGTGGTCCGCATGGAATGGGATTAGATAATGTAGTTGTTAACAACTAACTCCTGAGAAGTAAGCCTTTACATCATCATTAATTAATATTCAACAACTATGCGTGTCAAGGCAAATCAATATAAAAATAAAAATGTGATTTAATTTGTTTTTACAGTGGCCAAGAGATGCAATCCATATTTCTAGACAGAAATCTGTTTGTCTTGAAATTGAAAGAAATTTGGATTTACAAATTGAAATTTGTGTTTCTCAACATGAATCTTTCCGCATAAAAATCATTCCTCTTTTCCAAATTCCTGTTCTAGTTTTTAAAACTCAGTCTGGATTGTTAAAAATGAATCCTTATTTCTAAAAAGCCATCTCTCAAAAATATCAAATCCTTTTTGCAAAAGAAATTTAAATTTCCAATTTCAAATCTGTATTTCTAATTAAACGATATACCTATATGCACAGTCAGGTCCACAAGAATTGGGACAGTGACTCCATTACCATTATATTGCCTCTGTACTCCACATCAGTGAATTGGAAATGAAACAGTATTTAGTAAAATAAATAAATAAATAAATAAATAAATAAAAACATTTTATGAATCTCATTGGAATTATAAGAATTTCCATAGATAGTTTATACACCCTCTTTTTTTTTTTTTTTTTTTTTGGGGGGGGCTCAAAAGTAATTTGATAAAGTAAGATAATCATTTAAATAAATTATAATTTGCAATACAAAAAAGTAAAATGTTTTGCGGCCACTGGCTGCCTGAAGTATGGAAACCATAGACATCACCGGAAGCTGGGTTTTTTCCCCCTGCTGACGCTCCAGCAGGTCATCCTTGCAGTTACTCTCAGTTCCTGCTTGATCTTGCAGCATTTTGCCTTTACTTTTTCCTTCAGAATATGAAATACAAGCTCAATTATAGCTGCTGCGCAGCAATGGTTGGGGCTGGGCAAAATTAGGCAATTCTGAGCAACAAGCAGAGTGTAGGAAGTTGGAAAAAAAGGTGGCATTCTAATATGTATTTTACATCAGTTGAGGCTTGAACTCACAATTTCTGGCACAAGAGACTATGCTCTATCTCACTGAGCTAATTGGCAAATGGAAATGTCACATGTAGCTTCACAGATTGACTAAGCCAGTCACCTGTGTGCAAGACAGCAGCTGTAAAGGCAGATTTCAAACGGCTGTCATAAATTCAGTTATTAAGACAAAAATCTGAAAATACACAAATTGCATCTAGACAGCATGGAGATGTGGGTAATTTGTTTTTAACAATGATTTATTGGCTCCATAAGTTCAAAAATGCCATTTTTGCATTGACTCCAATTCAAAATGCTGTAAAAAATTCAGTTTTTGAGATAAAATTCTGATATTTTCCAAACATCATCTACCATGACTCCAAAATTTTGTCATTTTTTTAATGAACATTGAAAATGTATTTAGCAAGAATTTGCAAGTATATGTTTACAGTCAAACATTTTGATGCATTGTAGGCTCAATTTTCGATAAATCAAAAATCTGTGTGGATCGTTTGTGTAGGACAGTCTGAAGATGCTCTGTAGCAAGTTTGGCGTCAATTGAGAAAAAATAGTGGGAGGACATAAGTTTAATAAGTTTTACAGTTTTTGAAAAAAACAGAGTGATGCACTTCATAATTTGAAATAGGTTTAAATGTACAAAAGTTTCTTCAGTATTGGGGCTACATTTTGGTGAAGGTTGCAAATCTGTAGCACATATGGTTGATTTGTTGTGAATTTTCAAAATTTTGAACTTTAGAGGCTTGCTGTAGCTCAACCATCAGGACTATTGGCCTATTTTTGCAGCTGAGGCAATCTGGCATGGGACTGGACCTTTGTGCAAAGTTTGGTGATTTTTCGCACGTGGGAAGTCGGATTTATTCGGAAGAAGAAGAAGAAAGAAGAACATGCAGGATAACAATAGGGTCCTGGCAGCTTAGGCTGCTCGGCCCCGGATTAAAGACCCGCGTGCAAGAAGTATTTAAGACACAAAATGTCAGTTTTGAGATATTGATGGTCAAAGTTTTCAAAACATGCTAAAGATACTTTTTTTCCAGGTAGCTTATTATGGACTTGTGTGCTAGTTCTAGGGGCTAAACACGGTTAATCACCATTTTTTTGTGGAATGATTCTGCTTTATTTCCGAGAAATCGAGAAAAGTAGTTTTGGACTTAGGTACTTTTTGTGACAAAATAGTTGGACTTAGGTACTTTTTGTGGAAAAATCACGTACTTGAGTACTTTTAACACCAAAAACCCTTTATTGCTCAGTTTTCAATACAAAGATGATATTTTAGCAAAGCTTTTTTTGTTTTTGTGCCTTATGGTAGGCAGAGCTACTTGTTTAACAGTTATGTAACTTGATAAAATCCAAAGTCACTTAGACAAATCAGAAACGAACATTCAATATGCAGAAAAAACCTAATTTTGGAGAACCAGTCGTCTTTCACACAACACCTCCCCTCTACTTTAATGATTGCTTTAAAATCCTAACTTATGTAATGTTTGTAACAGCAAAATCTACTTCTGGGAGTATGAACATTCCCTTGGTAACCCCTCAAACATTCTATTGCTGATGAATGAGAAATACCGCTACTCCTGACTCCAAAAGTTCAGAAGCGGTATTGAACTTGGTTGAATCAGGAATGTGCTCAAGAAAACTAACCTTGGTGGAAAACTGTATTTCCCACAGATTTAGATTCCTCTCTGCTGATATTGTTTGCTTACAATCCTCCCAATATATCAACGAAATCTACTCCAGAGAGTAGGAAATTACCATGGATACCCAAACCCATACATGTGGATAAGGAGAAAACTCATTTAACTCCATCAATGTGCAATAGTCAAAAAAAAAACTCTGTTAAATCAGTAAACAATGTCCTAAAGTAATCTGTCATGTGACTCATTCCAGCATTTTGACTGGCCAGTTATGGACCTGGGCACGTATTGCACAAATTTTATGGACTTGAGTACTTCTTACAGAAAATTGTAGTGAATTCTGTAAACACCATATAACAATAAACAGGGGTGAAGTACTTCTTTTTTCCTAATTTTGGAATCAAATGATTCTTTTATCAGTACAGATTCCAGAACTGGTGCCAGCTTTTTTTTTTATCAGAAATGTGACTTAAGTACTTCTTGCATGCAGGTCATCAATTAGATTCAGGTCAGATGATTGATTTTGTAATTGTGAAAGATTTCACTTCTTTGCCTGAAAGTCTGAGGTTGTTCTCGTGGTATGTGTCAAGTCGCTCTCCATATGCACACACTGTCCAATGAGTTTTGAGGCATCTGGTGGAATCTAAGCAGATAAAATAGCCCTTTCAAATGCAGAATTCATCCTGCTGCCTTTGTCAGATCAATAAATAAATACAATGGAACCTGTTCCATTGGTAGCAGTACATGACCACATCATAACACAAGCTCCACCATGCCTCATGGATGGTGCCCTTCAAATCATGAGCAGTTCCTTCTCTTCTCCAGACTTGTCTCCTCCAATGACTCTATTTTTCTTTGATAAAAGCATATTGTTCCAGAATTGTGAAGTCTTTTTGAAAAAAATTTGACTCCACTCTGTTTTTCCATCTTTTCCTTAAACCCTATATGTAGAAACAGATTTTTACTCAAATGAAGTATTCTCTTGATTGTTGACAGTGCCACAGACACATCTACCTTTTAGATGGTGTTCTTGATCTGGCTAACTATTGAAAAGGGTTTTTTTCTCAAGGTTTTTTTTTTTTCTCCCACCAGGGAAAGAGTTCTTTAGTCATTCATAACAGTTGTTTGTGTGTCTATTCTTTCTTAGATTGAACCAAATAGATGATTTGGCCAAACCTGTTTTTTTCTTTTCTGTTTCAGTGATGGGTTTGTTTTGATTTTTATAAATAAATAAGAGCTGTCTTCACAGGCAGTAACAGCTCTTTGGTCTTCATATTGAGAGTTAAAGTTTCAGATTCCAAATTCTAGTGGGAGACTTGAATTTATAGGCTAGACCTTTATTCATCTTACATTCAAATGAATAATAAGAGAGTAACATGCACCTCACTGTGTGGAGTTTGCATGTTCTCCCCGTGTCAGTGTGAGTTTCCTCCTGGCACTATATATTGAGTCTTGAGGTTGGAGAAGACATGACAAGAGATTGGATTCAGCTACCATTTCTTCATGCAGAGTCCCTCCAGATCCAGCAAATTCCTGGGTCTGCATTCATGGACTCTCCTTTTCAGGTCATACCACAGGTCTTCTATAGGGTGTCGGTCAGGGTACCTTGATTATTTGGTCAGTGCACAATTTCTAGGTCATTGTCCTGTTGAAAGATCAAAAACCCAGTTTAGGTTTTCTGGCAGAGGCAGTCTGGTTTTTAAGTGCTGGTACGGGATTGAATCCATGATAAATCCAAAACAGTAGTCCCAGGCCTTGGGAGAAAAACAGGCCCACATCAAAGATCCACCACCATATTTCAGAGTGGCGATGTGGTTCTTTATGGTTTGTAATCTTTGTCTTTATACAAAACCCACCTCAGTTGTTGTTAAAGGGGTCTAATTTGATCTCGTCTGACCATAGAAACCCATTCCCTGGAAGTTCCCATATTGTTTGTCACACTGTTGGGGTTTGTTTTTTGATGACAAAATATGTTTTTTTTTTTTTCTGTTAATCCTCCCAAAGATGTTGTAGTTGTGTAGATAGCATATGGTTGCAGTTGTTTTAGTTTTTGAGATTTTCTGACTCCAAGAAACAATTAAAATCAGCAATACTCCAACTGTGATTCTTGGGTTTACCACTTCAACCAGGCCGTGCACAGTGTGTGCATTCAGAATCAGCAGTCAGTTTACTCCAGTAGGATTTTTAACATTGCCTTATGCCTAAAACATTATTAAGTACAGCAACTTTTTAGCTATGCTTTAAAAGGCCTTTCCACATCAGTGAAGCTCATCAACTTTCTTTCATACATCATTGCCGCAATCTTGAGTACAGCCCACAATGGTGGGTGACTAAGGAAACCTGACATATTTGTCTTCTCATATGTACACCCCAGGAACAAGGAAGTCATGGGTAACCATATTCATTTTGGCGACCTTGAAAAAAGTAAAATGTGAATAGAAATATATTGCAATTAGATTTTTTTGTAAGATTTTTAAGGCGGCCAATAATTGTGGCTCTAAAGACAGTGATGAAAATGATGAAAATTGTCACTGCCCAAATAATTATTGACAAGACTGTATTTAATCTTACAGCAAATTGTTACCAAAATTTGTCTACTTTTGGCTAATGGTCCCCAACCCCCAAAAAAAAAAAAAGGGAAATATACACTTTTACTGTCAGTATGACCAGGCAAGAATAGTGTTACTTATCTCATCCTATTAAGGCTAAGTTCTGTCGCTCACTGTCGTATTGAATCCAGATGTACTAATGACAAATGAAGTCTGCTGGCTTCAATGCTGCCGATCGATGGGAGTTTTACAGTCAGGACAAAATATTTGTAGCATTACTAGTCTGCTGGGACTTATTAGTTCATCTGTTTCGCCAGTCAATGCATCTGTCCCGGCATGTGCCCTTTGACTAAGGACTATTGAGGCCTCTGACCAGCTTGTTTATTAGGTATTTGTTTGTTTGTTTACTTATTCATTTATTACCTGTTTAAGGACTCTTCAGAATTTTGGCAAGGTCAAATCATGTCACTCCTTGTATTCTGTTTTAAGCAAGTGTATGGATCACACATTTACTCATACACTCATACCTGTGGGGTGTTTAGAGTCCCAATCAGCCTAGCATGCATGCCTTTGGACTGTCTGCTTGAAAACCCAGAGAAAACCCACACTAACCCGTGGCCTTCTGTTATGCTCCAGACCAGGAATCAAGTGGAGTACAATCCAATAGTTAGGTCATTGATAGTAATACGGTAACAGTGGGATGGAACCCAGAAGAAGAAGGCGGCGCAGTCCAGATGTAGTGGGCAAAGCGGGGCAAAGCCAATCTCTGGCCAGTGGCTTTCGGGGATGACTGCCAGGTGGAGTGCAAACTTTGCCGGAGCCAAACTGTCCACAATGAGGATGGAGCAACTTGAGGTGAACTTGTTTCCAACCCTGATGGCCATAGAAGGATGGAGAGCTCGTTCCTAACAAACAGGGGAGATGAGCAAACTTAGATAGGGTCATCAAGAATGGCGTCCAAATCCTGCACCCTGAATCAAGCTTGGGAGCTTGTTCCGATTAAATTGGACAGAGGAGCTGACTTGAACTGGGTTAGCTTGAACGAAGTCTCAATCCTGGAACCTGAATAGACTTGGGAGCTTGTTCAAATTAATGGAGTTAAGAGGAAGGCTTCTACAAATTACAATCATTAAAGGTTACATTTCATTTAATGAAGACATAGAGTTTTTACAAGGAACCACTGACTGGTTCTCAGCACAAATAGCTAATTACAGTCCAGCATCTTGCAGCTGCAAGCAGGGGGTTTAAATGCATGTCACAGGTATATCAGGGAGTAAATATGAAACAAGGCACAGCCGAGGATGAGGGTACACGGAAGATGTAAACCAATTGAAGGAGACATATTTCTGATTGACACGCATGAGAGGAGAAACAGAAGGCATTGACTCAAGGGTTGTGACACCTTCTTGCTGTGAGGCAACAGTGATACCCACTTTGCCACCCTGCCATCTAAGCTGGGCATGAGACCTTGTGTCTGCTTTACCAGAATAAAAATCTAAATTGAAAGGAGAATTGTTGTGTAAGCAGCAACAAGCTGTTAAATTTGTTCGCAGAAAGTCAGATCAGATTAATTCATGATGAAATTATTGTCTTCCTGAGGCATATATTGCAGAATGAGTAATTAACACGCAAGAAACAAAAAAACTGTATTTTTTGTAATGAGAAATTTAATCAGTACCAATGTGCATTTCTGCTATGTATACAGGCACCACAATTTTCGCACATTATATTGAGATTAAATTCAATTCTAATGTGCTTTCTACTTGATGGATGGATATATAGACACTGATTGCTGCTGAGTCTTCTATTTCTGTTCATTATGCTTTTGCAAAAAGAATCTGTTCCCTTTGCTTGTTATAAGTATTTAGTAGTTCCAGAGGATGCCTCAAGCATCAGTGGCCTGACAAATGTGTCAACGTGCTATTTGTTTGCATCCATTTAGATGGGATTGTTTAATTCTTTGTCAGAGCACAGCTGTTGAGATGTTCATACCAGGTACTATGCATCTGAATTTGCTTATTTACCTTGTAAAATGTCAACATCTATTGTATTACAAGAAATGTGGCCGTCTTTTTGTGTGCTGCAATTAATGTCCCATGAATGTGTTTTTAATGTCATTTATTAAAATGTGAGAATTCTAGAATGATATGTGCTGGCTTCCCCACATATCCAAGGCATTAGGATGTGTGATCAGGCATTAATATAAGAATAAAAAGTTCAAACAATCAGCATTTATTCCATGGCATTTACCTGTTTCTTATTTAAACAGCTAACTGCGAATATCAGGGATGAACTGAAATGTACATCAAATGCCCCAACATGCTGATACTGCATCAAGTCTATGGTTTATATCTTCTTTGGAAATGCCTTTTCAGGCATAGGCAGGGGCAACATTTTCTGCCCTGATAATACAGCTCAAATCGACTCAACCCCAGTGCCTGTGATTCATCTCCCAACATGCATTATATCTACCATCCATTGAGCTGCTGCTAACCTAGCGTTCACCACACAATGACAAAAAGACTGTTCAAAACATTCGAGAATTACTTCATGAAAGAAGAAAAAAAACTACAACCACTGAAAATAAAGACGAGGCCGCAACTTTGGAGTCCGTGTCCATGCTGGCACTGCAGCTAGCTTCTTTTAGTTTATTTATTTTTTGTGTTTCTTTCCTCAGTCTGCAGTATCCAGTGAAGTATAAATTCAGAGGCCACTTATTTTAAGCCGCTGGTGTAAATCAATCAGAGGTTTCCCAGCACGTTACCTTTTTATGAAATGATGTAAGTTCAAGATTCATTCTCAGATTAAATTACAATACTTTATCAAACAGCTGCAATATGGGGTGCCCCGGTGGCTCATCGGTCTAAGCGCGCGTACCATAAAGGCTGTGTCCCTCCCGCAGCGACCTGGGTTCGATTCCAGCGCAGGTCATTTGCCTCATGTCTTCCCCCATTCTTCTCCCTAACCTTCCTGTCTCTCTACACTGTATAACTGTCAAATAAAGGAAAATATTTCCAAAAAAAAAAAAAAAAAACAGTTGCAATATGTATTTTTAAATCGTAACTAAACAGCAGTAAATAAGGGCCTGTGAAATTCATCTGTGAGCCCCCCCGAGTGTTCGAATCCCACCGTTACTGGCAATGGCAGGAGGTCCGCATGGAAGCAGGTTGCTTTGCAGTGGGCTAAACAGTTCAGCTCCTTTAAAAAAAGGCAATAAATAAGCAATTACAGCAGTATTAAATGTTACTTTTGGCTGTTTTAATGTATGTATTGAAAAAAAGTTAAATTGCATCAACGGACCATTAGTAAATGTACAGGGTACATACATTAGGCTAATGAACAGTAGATTTTCCATGGGAAAACATGGCCTCCTTTAAAGGTAATAAAGTAACGTGAATGCCCTGCATTCCTGAAAAAGAGATTAATTTATAGGAGAAAGGCCAACATTGTTTTTTTTTTTCACAGAAGGCTGCCTCTGTGAAAGGATGATAATGACTGTCTATTATTTTGTAAAAAAAAAAGTCATATTTTTAAAAATAACTTTCTTCTGTTTGGGATTCCCAATCATTTGCGGACCCATACTGTTATTTCTGAATTATATACTGTTTCTGGACTGTTCAGCCTGCGTTATTGGAAAAAGCACAAAGCCAGCCATTGTTTTCTTGTTACTGTAGCTCAACAACAGCTGAGCTGCAAAGCTATTTGAATGTTTCACCATTAAATTCTTATACACTTATAATGCATTTCATAGTTCTGCCCCTTATGCCACACAACAGAAATGTGCATTCTGGTGTTCATGAAAACTCTCTCTTCATTAAGCCTTGCCTCCTGGAAACACTTCCTTTCTGGAGACAACCATTCTTTAAAGTACTATGATTTCTTTGATATCTTGTTGTCAGGATATTCAATGACCAATTTGCTCTGCAAAAATACCGAACAAAAGACTAAAAAATATGGGCAATTTGAGGCGCCGTATTTCCATTAGATGCCAGTCATTTCTTCAGCATTGGTGCATCTTGCTTAATGAGCTGATCTAAATTATAATGGAAACATAATGATGTCCCTTAATAAATATTTAATCAAACTGCATCATGCGCGGATACCCTCTGGGGGCTGAATCATAAATGCAAACCTGTCCAATTAAGCTTGGATGTGCTTTATTTTCTGGCTGTAATTGATTTGGCTTTGTCAGTGTTAGTACACCTAGGAAAAGAATCCATATTTTGTGAGCTGAAAAAATTTAAGTGGAATGTCATTCATCATCACACATAAATGCATGTGCACACACACACACCCAATGCACTCCCATTTGTTTACAATTTCACAGGTGGGAACCTTAACAGGAAAAAAACCTGCTCAATACACACCATCTATAATACTCCAAAAATTGTCCTCTCAGGCCTGGGAATAAATATACAAATGCGTGAAAAAATGCAATGATTTTTCAAGTCAGTTTTCTCCAGCATTCCATACATATGATGCATAAGAGATGTTGTTTGCCTGTGTTATGGTTATTGAATAGGTCATATTGGCATGTTTATGATAATAGGGGGGTTTCAAATGTGGTTATTCAATTCTGGAGCAGCCTCTACTCAAAACATTGGTATTCATCTGAGAAACTAGGCTAAAAAAAAATCTGTCATCCATGTAGAATTATTCCATTTTATTCTCACAAGAATATACAAAGTCTCTGACATAGCCATACTCGATGACATGCAAGCATTTTGTGCCAACAAGTTTTCATGCCACATGAAGACTGCAGAAAATCTGCAAACTGTGAATTGGTATTTCATGCAACATTATGCCCTATTCTTCGATGGCAACATTAGTGCCATCGAACTTGCTTACCTTGAATTGAATGGTAAAAATGTTACTATAACTAGTTTCTTTTCTGAGACTATGCTGTCCTCCCAGCACCTGCACCAATCTCTGAATAATTCTGTGTTGCTGCGTCCATTGTACCTCAGCAGGAGTCAACTGCAGCAGATTCTTCATAGAAAAAAATTTACTCCTTTGATGTGTTGAGTGATGGATCCATTGTTATGGGGGCTGCGTTTGTGTGAAGTCAGATTTAAAATGTATTATTCATTGTGAATGGGGCAACATTTGAGTAATCAGAGGATGTTAAATGTGTAATAATATGCAATAGCATTTTCCATCTGTGATGTTTTACCGTGTTTCTTTGTGGAGTTAATGTTTCTTGCTGGCACGAGTGCACTTCTTCTTTTCATGGACAGATGATGAACTGTAAACTGAGAGATTTTTTTAAAATTTTTTTAAAGATTTTTTTTTGGGGAATTTTTCCTTTATTCGACAGCCATACAGTGTAGAGAGACAGGAAGGCCGGGGAGAAGAATGGGGGAAGACACGCAGCAAATGACCCGAGCCGGAACCGAACCCAGATCGCTGCGGGAAGGACACAGCCCCCATGGCACGCGCGCCCAGACCGACGAGCCACCGGGGCGCAAACTGAGAGATTTTAAGAATTACCAACGATGATTGCACAGAGTAGAACTGCACAATTTAGGTTAAGGTATTCGGTAAATCATTCATCTTCAGTGATTTTTAAAAGACAATATCCTGGTTTCAGTCTACATCTCTGCATAAGAGGGAAATTAAAAAAAAGCAGAATCTTTTACTCCATTAATCCATGCGGGTAAACACAGCATGATATCTTCATTTTGGTTAAAGCAAGAGGCCAAACTTTCTAAAATGAATGACTGATTCAACCATTCATCTCTAAGTCAAAACCGCTATTTCTCACAGACAAGGTTTCTTATTCAAAACATATTGTGTAATCATAAAATAATCCTTATATCAACGATCATAAAAGCATGCACTGAATGCTTAGGAGCGCCCAAGAGTGTTTTTGATATGCTGTATGACATCATAATGAAGTGAAACTACATGTAGTTTGACCTTGAGGTCAAGTTACAGTTGCCCTATATAAAATTCTTCCCTGCAGGACTTCATGCCCTCATGTAATGTCATTAGGAAGTGTGTTGTGAATTCAACAGACTTCATTATACCTCTCTTGTTGGTCATTAAAGAGATCCAGTGAAAGATCTTGGGTTGCAAGGCAGGGAGTTTCAGGCCCATAATGACTCCTCTGCTGATAATTTTCCTGGGATAATAGGAATTATTTTCATCGTAAACAGCTTGTCCCTCTTCAAAATGTCCTTAGCTGCCAAAGGACATATTTTAATCCAACTACTTTTGAGTATGAACCTTCAGTTAAATTATTTTAATGTGAAACAGTCACAACATGACCAAAACATTATCAAAGAATGTAAGAGCTTAAATTAAAAATTGATTTATTATTCCTTTTCAAAAATGAATTATTTAAAAGAGCGTTTTGCAATTCTGAAATTGCAATTATTTATTTATTCATACATTTCATAGCAGACTAATGGCTTTGGGAAAAAAAAAATGTTGAATATGCTGGGATAATTTCTTGGATAAAATGCATCATACCTTTCCCATATTTTCCCTTGAGATAGATGCATACCATTATAATGCTACAGAGGTCTGTAGCTCTTTTTTTGACCATGGACTGTTTCATTGTTCACCAGCCCAATGGGAACATAGGATTGCACCATAACAGCTGTTGGAGCCAGCATCTTGTAATATTATCAGATTTTATTCACATTCTCATACACCACACTCCAGCAACAATGAACCAATTTGTAACTTTTGCACAAAACACTGTGTTTGGACTTACCTATACAGCAAACATTGCAAAGCGGATTCATGCAAGGCCAAGGCCGAAACAGTGAAGCAGAGAAAAAATCCATGATAATTCAGACATGGGAGCTGAAGCAGTGTGACAGTGTTGCCTCCTTTCATTTTAAGGTACCTACAGTACCAAATTACCAGCCATCAATGGGGCTTTCCAAAGAACATCTTAAGTGGGCAGGACAAATCTGGTTTAAAAAAAAAAATCTACAATATTTTCAGCTAATGTTCCTGACTATTAAATTCCTCACTTGGCTGAACACTCTTCAGGACAGGATTCCTGAAAATGAACTGATTTTTTGATTCCATTCACTGAATGAAGTACATTTTGCATCTGCACTCTACACAAGTCAAAATTTTTATTTAACTTGCTCATATTTGTACCATGTGCACCCCTTATGGCAGAGATGTTGATCCAACCCTTTGCACTCCCTTATTTCCAGACCTGGCCCTGTGTGAAAAAGAAATAGCTTCTGAAGTTACTAAATCAACTAATTTGACAAATCTATAATTGGGTTTCAATTTCACTCTACACACCCTGGCCTGAATACTTCCAACCATGTTGAATCTAAAAATCACTTAGATAAAACCTGTCTGGCAATATGAAGTGGGATAAAAGCAGCACATGATGCAGTAATCTAAAGAAGTTGAAGGACCGATGAGAAACAAACTTGTTGACATCTTACAGTCAGGAAAAGGGTAACAAAGTCAATTCCAAGGCTCTGGGACTCCAGCAAACCACAATTGGAACAATGGTGAACTTTCCCATAAGTGGCCAGCCAACCGAAATCCCTCCAAGAGTTGCATTGATGATTCATTCAGGATGTAACAAAAGAACCCAAAGAACCCAGGATTAAATATAAAGAACTTTAGGCCTCACTCGCCTCACTCAAGGGCAGTGTGCACCATTACTCAGTCATGCGGCCATCACACTCTACCAAATTGGCCTGCGTAAGCCAGCGTTCGGGGAAATTTTGGCATTGGCTGGCAAACGCTGAAGTTCATTTGGTTATTGTTTTGAATTCATAGTTATTCATTTTAATAAGTTCCCGTACGTTGTTATTTGCTCCATATAGTGAAAAGTTTTTGCATGCTCAAAATTTTTTTTACATGTTCCAACAAACAGCTCACACACAGTGCGTAAGCTTGGTAAATGCAATATAATCGTTTGTTTGTCCACAGTAAGGTAGCATTTAGTCACCAGTCACCAGAACAGCCTCATTTGTCCATCCCAAGCAAGGCCATTTCTGAGCAAACTTCTTGCGTAGTGGTAATGAATTAGTAACAAATGAACAACGTTCTTATAAATTATGATTTACATTTCAACTATGAATTGTTAACTCGTAATTGTTTACTTGAGGGGAAGATGAATACCTTCTAAATTTTGACCTGCAGTTGAGCGGATCTACTTTGTTTAAAGTTGTGAGGATGCGCTGTAATCATGACACAGCTCCTTTAATTTGAACTCTCTCACTTTATAGTCTTTTTTTTTTCTGCTGTCAAATGTCTCTCACATGTAGTATTGCAAGCCATGAACATGCTATAAATGAAGGGACAGCTAATACAGTCAATAGTAAGTTTATATGGCACAAATTGTTTTTTGGAAGGGAACATGCCTTTTCAAATAAATGTGATTATGATACAGTGCCAACCCTTGAGTTTGCTTGAATAATAATAATGAAAAAAAAAACCATGATAACAGACATATGTTACAGTCAGATTGGGAAACCAGTTATTTCATGAAATGACTAAAAATTTCAGTCATTTAATGAAATGGCTGGCGCTAAACTTCAATCAATTCACGAAATGACAAAAAAATTTTTTAGCCATTTCATAAACTGACTGGTTTCACAGTCTGACTGTAACATACATATAAAACGAAAGCTTGCAAAAATGAAATAATGTCTGATGCAAAATCTTGAAGGTTATTGTTTTGTTCATCTGTGTTAATCCACTGGCACACTGGGGGCAAATGCAGACATGAAAGCACATAAACTTCCCAAAGCATCACGCACATGCAACACATACACACACTCGTGCGCACGCACTCAAACAATGTGAGCGCTGCACAATGCGTGTGATGCTTGGGCAACAGTGTGTGCTTTCATGTCTACAGTTGCATAGAGTATGTCAGTAAATAAACAGAACAATCATCTTTCAGCATTTGCTTCAGATGTCATTTTAATATGGCTGGCATTTCTTATACAGCTTTCTAGCAATCCCGTAATGTCAGATAGAATGGCTTTGATTTTGTTTCTGATAACAGAGGTAATTGTCATCACACCTGGTAAAAATGTAACATTTTGCATTAAATTAGTGTTTCATATCATTATAAAATTGACAAAATTTGTGTGCATGCTATTACAGTTGATGTTCTAGGCAAGTGTATGCTCTAGCTCAAGTAGTGCACTCTAAGATCTGGCCCATTTTCTCCCCAGATTTACATTACATATACTCCTAAATTTACAACCCCGATTCTGAAATAGTTGACACAAAGTGTAAATTGTGAATAAAATCAAAATGCAATGACTTTCAGATCACATGAGCCAATATGTTATTTAAAATAGAACATAGATAACATTTCAAATGTTGAAACTGAGACATTTCACAGTTTTATCCACGAAATGAGCTTATTTCTAATTTTCTGGCTGCAACAGGTCTCAAAAAAGTTGGGACACAGGCAAAAAAGGGCTGAAAAAGCAATTACATATTAGAGAATCAGCTGAAAGTGTCATGGTTTTGTCCCGCCGGATGCAACCTGCAATCCGGCAGGCACTGGGACCAAAGGCCCAAAAGCCAGGAAGGCAGGACCCACACGCAAAGGCTAATAAAAAATAGAAAGATTTTAATAAATTTTCTAAAATCACAATAAACACAAGTAAACATCAAGAGAGCAGCAACACAACAAGGCAGGGCTAAAATACAAGAATGCAGCTGCACTGGTAACTGGCAAAGCCAGCCCTTAAATACCCTGTCCTCACCTCCACTTTAATGAGGCACACCTGTTGCTCGTTAAAGTGGAGGTGAGGAATGCAGCAGGGGATGGACTGCAAGGGAAAACCCTTACAGAAAGAACATTTAGCAAGTAATTAAGTTAACTGGCATCAGTTGTGTAACATGATTGGCTATAAAAGGGATGTCTTAGAGAGGCTGAGTCTCTCAGAAGTAAAGATGGCCAGAGGCTTTCCAACCTATGAAGGTGTGCGTAAAAAAAATTGCGGAATACTTTAAAAACAATTTTCCTCAACGTCAAATTCCAAAGGCTTTGAAGGTCTCATCATCGACAGTGCATAACATCATCAAAAGATTCAGAGAAACTGGAAAAATCTCTGTGCGTGAGGGACAAGGCCGAAGACCTTTACTGGTTGCCCGTGATCTTCGGGCCCTCAGACACCACTGCATCACTCACTGGCATGATTCTGTCATTGACATTACTAAATGGACCCAGGAATACTTCAATAAACCACTGTCTGTAAACACAGTCCACCATGCCATCCACAGATGCCACCTAAAACTCAATCCATGCAAAAAGGAAGCCATTGTTGAGCATGACCCAGATGCACCGCCGTGTTCTGTGGGCCAAGGCTCATTTAAAATGGACTGTAGCAAAGTGGCAAAGTGTCCTGTGGTCAGACGAGTCCAAATTTGACATTCTTGTTGGAAATCATGGGCGTCCTGTCCTCCGGGCTAAAGAGGAGAAAGACCACCCCTCCTGGTATCAGCGTTCAGTTCAAAAGCCAGCATCTCTGATGGTATGGGGATGCATTAGTGCATATGGTGTGGGACACTTGCATGTTTTGAAAAGCACCATGAATGCTGAGAGGTATATAAAGGTTTTAGAGCAACTTATGCTCCCTTCCAGATGACATCTTTTCCAGTGAAGGCCTTGTTTCAGCAGGACAGTGCAAAACCACATACTGCAGCTATTACAACAGCATGGCTTTGTAGTAGAAGAGTCCGTGTTCTGAACTGGCCTGCCTGATCTTTCACTGATTGAGAACATTTGGCGCATAATTAAACGAAAAGTCCATCAAAGGACACCCAAAACTCTCCAGCAGCTGGAAGCCTGTGTTAAACAAGAGTGGGATCAAATTCCAATGGCTAAACTCAAGAAACTTGTCTCCTCAATGCCCAGACACCTCCACTCTGTGTTAAAAAGAAGAGGGGATGCTACACCATGGTAAACAGGCTGCTGTCCCAACTTTTTTGAGACCTGTAGCAGCCATCAAATTTGAAATGAGCTCATTTTGTGGATAAAATTGTAAAATTTCTATGTTTCAACATTTGCTATGTTATCTCTGTTCTATTGTGAATAAAATACTGGCTGGTGTGATTTGAAAGTCATTGTGTTTTGATTTTATTCACAATTTACACTTTGTCCCAACTATTTCGGAATTGGGGTTGTATATAGATGACAACTTTTGTAGTTATTGGTATCTTCAGTGCAGGGAATTTCCAGGAATTTCATCAAATGGGAAATGCAAAATGTGGATCACAATACATAGTATTCACCAGTATGTGAACTTCATCATAAAGATACACAAAATTACTCTGCCGTTCTCATCACCCTGGCATCCATGAGCTCTTTATTCGAGGACTCCCCGAGGGTACTGACTCATTGCAGAATTGTCTATATTAAGCGTAACAAGTACCATTATAAGTTCTTAGGGCCAGTAATGTAGTTTTGTGCTCTGCTAACTGAAAAGGCACTGTCTGAGAACACAATGTGCAGAGGATTTCCCATGGGGGAAAGCAAAGTGCTCAAACTGTTTTTTTCCTTCCTCAGTGCTCACTGGTGCTCATCACACCTGTGAGCTCAGAATCTTTTTATCAGGGAGAGCTACATTTTGAAGCTTGTTTTGCATTAACCCTTTACCTCCTACGTGTGAACAGTGTACCAAGCCCCTCCTCTCTCAGGCAGTTTCAGCCAGTTAGCTACTTTTTATGTCACCCTCACAAAAAGCTCTGTACACCAAAAGCTATAAGCTTAACAAAATTATGTTACAAAGAATGGTTGAAGCATGCATATTGGACTTGCATCTGATCATTGTTTTAATTGATGAATTCATAGAGAGATCATAAAAAATGAGTTGTGACTCTAGAGTACAAACATATTTACAAAAAAATCTTCACTGAGCTGCCGGATAGCTCACTCAGTTAAATCATCGCATTGCGAAGCAGAAGTGATTATCACGGCGCAGGTTCGAGCCCCGTTCATACCATCCGGCAGTGGTCGGCAGCTTTTTCAGAAGTAGCGCGCAATTGGCCAATGCGCTACAGGGATGCAAATTGGGAAGGGTCTGCCGGGAAGGGTAATATAAGTTGCTTTGTTCGTTCCTTAGGCACCTCCTGTTAGCCAGACGGGCGCTCGTCAGGAAGATTCTTAGCTTGTTCATATTCAGGTATCCTCCGCCCTCGTTCTGAACTTGCGACGATTCAACCAATGAGTGTATAAGAAGCGGTGGCTGGCGGGCGCATGCTTCGGAGGAGAGCCGCAAGCTATCTTCACTCTCCTGAGTTGGCAACAGGGGGTCGCATATGCGAAAGCCTTGTACATAGTTCCCCAATTAGACATTCCAGATTTGGGTGGGATTGGAGATGCCAAATTAAAAAAAAAAAAAAAAATCTTCAGTTTGTCAACTCAGAGCTCAAAAAATATTTCAAGTTTGCATGCTAATGCCACTTAATTGTATACTTATCTGATCAACAGTCTGGTTTATTATCTTTAACATGAGAGAATGTGGCATGGCAGTCTTAGAAGGTAACAGTTTAAAGGTGTAGTTGGTAACTTTAATGAAAAAAAGTAACTTTTTTCATATTTGCTTGCACTGTCACTCTATACTGACATCAGTAAACGAGAAAGGTGATCTGTAAAAAAAAATCAAGAACATTTGGCTCCTCCCAGTACTTCTAATGGCATTGGCAAGAATCCACCATGCCCGAGCAAAATTACCCAATCAGAGCCAGGAGGAGTTTCTATCGTAGTTTCAATCACGTCTTGCACACAGTGCAGCTCAGACCCCCTGCTCTGCATATGCTCTCTCCTGCGCCCAGTTCCTGGAGAAGTTTAACGTTGCTGTTTGTGCCTATTTTTGTGTTTTATTTAGTAAAAATGTCATAATACCTTTTTGGCTAATGAAGAGATCTGACAAGTAAATTTGGATCTCTCTATTGTAGATCAGTACTGCGAGAATCCAGAAACATTGATTTCTCTTCATCGACGCTTCCATTTCCTTTGCTGTCAAGTACTGCATAGCAAACTGTGATACTGGTTGAAAAAAGTCCAAAGACTCAAGCACAAAAGCCGTCAGCTAAGAAAGTGGTGGAGTTTATAATAATAATAATAAATAATAATTTAATCATAATTGCGACCCGCATAAACCAGCCATAAGTGTTTGAAAGATTTGCTGGTATTATGTTGGTAAGGAGCTGGTTAGAATGATTCTTCATTAGCATTGGCCTGCTTTATTATTTAGCTATAGCGACTTGGCTTCAGTTGTAATAAGGTAAAAGCAATCCGTCCGTAACAGAAAAGTCAATGGTATGCAATACTTAGCTATAAACTGTAGCTCTAATAACTGCTGCTTACATGCATTTGATAGCCAAGTGTAGCATTGAAGCTTTCCGTAGCCTAGCTTGGCGAGGCGGTGAAAATTATAATCTACATAAAGTTAGATCAGTTGGTAGCCAGCTAGCAGCTGGAAAGCGGACTTAACTCTTGTGTAAAGAATTGCAAACTAGCCTGTTGTTTTTTGTAGTCAATCTACTTCACTCGTCCTTTGGTTGGACCTGGAGAGTAGTATCAGCGGAGCCAAGACTCTCACCTTGTACACTCCTTGAAAAAGAGAAAAATGTTCTCAATGGAATTTCTCTGGTAAAAGAAAGGTTTAAAAAAATGTTTAAAAAAAGTTTTTATGAAAAAAAGGTTCTATGTCATTCGTTGCCAGGTAGCTTTCGTCATATGTACGTCTAGTTATTATGTTCAGAAGCTAATGCTTCGTGTAGGTAACGTTAATTTGCTCACTCTCTTGGCTGATATACAGCCTTGTTTCTCTATCATCTTTCAATTACCAAGAACAATTACAATAACTTTGAGATAGTATGGTATGTGTCTGTGAGTAATATATAAATGCTTAATGTTTACTTTTTATTATTACCAACATTTCTTACTTTGCAATAAGCCATATTAGGACTCCTAGTGTGCTTCTATATAGCTACTGCTGGTTGGTGGAGCTTTGAGGAGGGAGGAGGGAGCTACAGGAGAAAAAGAAGGAGCAGTGAGGGACAGGCAGTGGTGTTTATGATCAAAATCTCTCTCTTGCTCATTTCTTAACCAACTGCTACTTTGAACTCTCATTCATACAGTAGCTGACCACTCATGAAGAGTACCTTTAATATGACAGGGGCAAGTATCTTAACTGATCAGACCAGAGTGAAAGCTGGGTATGACATATGAATGAATAAGAATACAGATTGCAGTTGTGTGTACAATAGACTGAAGTTATATATTGTTGCGTCAAAATGAATCCAGTAATCTAAAATGCAGTGTTTTTTTCACGGGGGTGGTTTGCTTACTTTTTATGTGATTGCATTAGAAGTCCACAAAGAAAAAAAGATCCAAGTCCAAATTTTGCCCTTTTGTGTTTTATATATTATATATTATTATAATATTTATAATAATATATAATAATATAATATATTATTATTATATTTTATATTTTTTCAGTGCTTTGTTTCTAAGATCGTTTTGAATTTTCAATTCATCATTTCTACACAACGTGAAAATGTGACTCTGATCTATTTTCCATTGTGGTCTTCATTAGTATAGGTCAGTGGCAGCGCCAGAGATTTTTTCTTGCTGGTGCTATAGTGGGGCTGAATCATTCAGTGTTGGGGCTGATGAATGTATCCTATGGTAGCCTGTATTTGCGCAAAAGCCAGACGCGTGCATTAAAGAGTAAGTTTCAGATATGTTTTTATCAACGCCTCTATTGATTCACAAAACTACAGCGATTTTCGTATTTAATGTACAAGTGAACTGCGTCAGCAACATGGGAGACAACCCAGGCTACACAAGGGCATATACAATAAACTAACAGAGCCTCTGAGCCAGAGCGCACATCATCAATCACACAGCAATCAAGCAATCAGCATTAAATGCATGCTTTTCAACTGAAAAACAATGTCTACTACTACTCATATTAAATTGACAGGCAAAACCAAAAGATAGCCCACATTAAAGTCAAAGAAAGAAAACAGCAGATGCGAGGAATCTGTAGGAATTGTAGAACAAATTGTATGCAATAAACAAAACAAGAATTGAAACATAAACCAAGAATCACCCTTTGGTAGTCCATAAGCAAAACCACAAGGCTTAATAGCATATATATTTCGAAAACTTGATTGCTAATGATGTCATATTTAAATTACCAAAAGTGAAGCACCTGCCCGCCAAGTTGATTCGACAAACTTCTTTATTAAAATGAATGGTTTCCTATGAGGACAATTTTAAATAAGTCAACATAATCATTAAAATGCCAAGATGTGCGGCCGCGTTTTGCAGCAATACGTTTCATGCGCAAGTTATTGTAGATACGCAAATTTACTAATTTAATGGAGAAAATCGCATTTACGTGCTAGGTAGCTAATTACCCATCCCATGGACTTGAATATACCGCTGACTAAAAGCAAACGCTGGCGATTGATAACGGTCACCAGCTAGCTACCTTGGTTCGGAGACTACGTTGACTTGTCAGTTGATAAAATTAACATGGTGGCTAAGTTAAATATTTGTAATTTACACTCAATGGCAATACTTCTTACCTGCAAAATATTAAAAACAGTGCAGCTATAAGTTGCTTTGTCTGTTAATATTGATTTCCATAAGATAAGGAGGAGAGAAAGGCTTGGCTGTTATGTCAGGAGAAAGAACTTTTCACCATCCCCTCGATCAGAGCTGTGCAGTGATCATATTGACGAGCATCGTTTTGAAAGGTGAAGCTTGTGAAAGAAGCAGCGAGACTTGACTAGCACCTCTGTTTAACAATGTTGGCATTAGCCGTAAGATTCAATATAAACAATTTAGTTGACGCAAAATATGTTCAACCAGGGTACAATGAAGTGAAGAAACCAGAAAGTAATTTGATAACGTATACAAACATTCATCGACGTTTCCTATAACAGCAAAAACTTCCAAGCAATTGTCTTACCAAGGGGTAATTAAAAGCCCTGGTAACATTAACTTGTTAACTTTTCTGGTCACATGTTAACGTGGTTGCCGAGTCATATTTTCGGTCTTACCTTTTGTGAGAGTGCCTCTTTCCCCAAAAAAAGCACATAGCCTATTTAGGGAGACAAAATGTTACTCTATTGGCACAGAAATACCAAAATAACACCGACTCACACGCAAGTGTTTCTGAAAATGTAATTTTAAAGTAGGCGAAAATGTGTGGGGGTCTACACGCGAATTCTACCTCCGGGTGTATAAGGTGCTGGAACAGATGCTTCACTTGAGCGTACTCGGTCAGAAATCTACTGTTCTATAGGGATCGATCAGCGGCTCACACCCAACTGATAACAAAGTTTGAGTGGATCTGACCTTAGACCAACAGAGCAGAGTTAATAACTTCAAAAGTATACAGACAAAGTATAGCCAGAATTTAAATGTGAAAATTCAGTTGGTGGTGCTACGGTGGTGCTATTGAAAGCACCAGCAAGTACCACCCTAGCCCTGCCGATGGTATAGGTGCTTATAGGCTAAAGCCTTAAGTCACATCAACCAAAACAATTAATGTAGGCTTATATTACAAAGAGGAGGATCAGCTAAAGCATGTTTTATTGTCAAAAATAAACCATGTAGGCCAGCATATTACAAATGTAAACTCACCAATTCATATGGGCTTCAACATGTCTTGATGTAGCTTGCTCCAGTAACCGATGTGACGAACAATTAAATTAGTTTAAATGCTGTGTCTTTTGTTAGCAAATAAGTTTTTTCATGATTTTATTAGGGGCCAAGCACCTATTGTAATAATGCATTTTTTACATTTTTTATCAATCATTATCTTTTCAATAGACACAACATAGACGACTGCTGGACATGATTAGTTGAGAATCATGAGGCCAAGCAATGTCAAATAGCCTCAGGCATCAAGTACTTATTTTAGGATTCTTGCTGTTCCAAGGAGTGCTGCCTTTTGAAGGGATTTCATCTTGGCAATGCCAATTATTTTGAGATGTTTGGTCAGCTCTACTGTAACCATGCCTAGAGCTCCAACCACCAATGGGACTGCCAAAGTTTTGATGTTCCAGAACTTTGCTACTTCTCTTCAATGATCCTGATGTTTCTTAATCCTCTCTTTCTCCTTCAGAACAAAGCCCGCACCACCAAGTATGGCAACATCTATGATTAAGCATTGGTTCTCATTCCTGCTCTCTAAGATCATTTCTGGTCATTAGGCCTGTATTTCTCTGTCTGTCTGAATGTTGAAAACCCAGAGTAGTTTCACTCCATCCCATTTTGTAACACCTTCTGGCTAGTATGCAAACCACTTTTCTGCCGTAGCAAGTCCATTCAACCAAGCAATATTCCAGAGTAGCATCTGGCCACATTATCATGCTGGTGGTTATATTCAACTTGTACTACTTTACTACATTCACAAATTGCATGATTGACTGTCTCTTCCTTAGCTCCACACATATGGCAGAGGGGAGACAGGTTTTACTCTTTGACCTTTGCCTTTATTGCATTCATCCTTAATGATTGATCCTGTGCAGCTGTGATGAGCTCTTCAGTCTCCCTGTGGGGCCAGAAATAAAGTAATTTATACTCTGCTTTTGAGTGTCTGATCACATATCTCTACTGAACTTTTAAAGTGCCTCAAGATTTTGTAACATGTTTGGTATTCGTATCTCTTTTTGCTTAAGTTTAGGGGGGTGTCACGGGTCATTCAGATGAGTCCAGAAACCACCAGGAAGATCTATTAGTTTGACCAGTGTGTGTGCTTACAGATAAGGGAAACACAGTAGTAAAATGGAGAAAGACTAGAGATTTGGGGGTGGGGGGAGGGTGTTTCATGGCCATAATTTGGTTCCTAAGTCTTCCTTTTGATCCTTTGTTATAAGATTTAGACTAGAAGGATGCCTTTATATATATATGTATATAGTGCTTAACAAATTTATTACACCACCAGTCAATGTAAGGTTTATGCCACAGCTGCTGTAAATTAACCTTCATCCTACCAAGTGGGGTCCATCTGGACCCTGCACTTATATATTTGTTTGCCATTTTAAAAATATGTGACATACTGCCTCACCGTTTTATGAATTTGTCAGAATTTATGTCTTAATTAAAACACTAAAGCACCGGAAGATCAGCTTTTTGCATTGTGAAGGTATAATTAATTTGTTATTGGGGTCCAACCAGACCCTAGAGTAAAATTTATCTGTCTTTTATTTTATAATTGAATAGCACACTGAAAGTTAACTTCTTTTTGGTTGTTTCAGATTCATAATGGCGAACAGAGCTAGACGAGCTAGATACACAGCAGCAGAGGCCTTAAGGCAGATTCTGAACACGAACAATGAAAATAATTTTACAATTACTTTTTTGTTTTAAATTCTGCAAGAAAAGACAGAAGTTGTAATCCAGAGTGTTTTACAACTGCATGAGCTGCAAAAATCATGTATATAATGCCAAAATTTCTTTTGTGGTGCTATAATTTGCCAAGTGTATGCTAGTTATTGCAATATTATTGCATTTATAATACATCATTGATATTCAGCAGTAATGGATTTTGTTCTGCAATAAAGTTATGTGTGTTTGCTGCATTGAATTTGTTCTTACTGCATTAATTTTGGTATTCCTTCTTGGGGTCGATACGGACCCTGTCTGGTAGTTTGTGTATGTAAAATTGGCCAGTGGGATGAAGGTTAACAGTGTTGGTGATTCCCAAAAATAATTTTTATGTTTCTGTAATGGTTAATCCACCAGAATGTGCAAGCTCTTTAACTGAAATGATATTTTTAATGCTAAAATATAATTATTGTTGTGTTCCATGAATTTTTGAATTTACTGTTTTACAAAAAAGCTGAAGAAAATAGTTAAGCAAATTATTATTTTTTGATTTAGATGCCAAATAACAGTTATTTTCTTGCATTCCTGAAAATAAATAGTTTTAGTTGTTGAATGCAAGAATGCAAGCTGTTATTAAGGCCAAAGGAGGCTATACAAAATGTAGGTTTTTTTTTTGGTTTTTATGTGTGAATGAGGACTATTCAGTGGTTTCAGTTCATTATCTGCCAGAGATATAACAAAATAATTTTTAGCTTACCGGCCCTACCGATAAGCTATTGTCGTGGTGTGGCGTCCGGCGTCCGTCGTCCGGAACATTTTTTATCTTTTTTTTGGCCTGATGAATTTTCGTGTAAATTTGCAGTAACATACTACTAGACCATATCTCCAGGCAGTTTTCTCGGATTTTTGATTGAATCATTTTTGTCCGTTTTATGGGCCCTAGAAATTTTGGCTCCAATGTTAAAGATAGGACTGAGAAATTTTAAAAAATTATTTCTCAAAAACTGCCTGATAAATTTTTTCTAAATCAGGCAATCAACTTACCTTGGTACCATCAATGTACAGTGCGAGCGCCATTTTGATTGAATCGATGAAAGTGGGTCTATTGGGGGTGCTGTACTTTATGAATATGCAAGATTTGGCCTGTGGAGGCCAAATGGTTGCAGGTAGAGATAAAGTTTGTATTATTGACATATAGGAAGTCGTATATGACCTATACATTGGCTATGTTAAAGTTGACCTCAGATGACTTTGAAAGGTCAAACTCGAGGTCAGGGAATATATTAACAATGTTAAAAGATATGACTTGAAATTTCAAAAAATTATTTCTCAAAAACTGTCTGATAACTTTTTTTCTAAATCTGGCAATCAATTCACCTTGATACACTTTATGTACAGTGCGAGTGCCATTTTGATTGAATCGACAGAAGTGGGTCTAGTGGGGGCGCTGTACTTTAACATTGGGTCTTATGGAGAATGGGCCAAATCGCCTGTGGAAGCTAAATGGTTGCAGATAGAGATTAAGTTTGTATTACTGACATATAGGAAGTAATATTTGACCTATATTTTGGCTGTGTTAAAGTTGACCTCAGATGACCTTGAAAGGTCAAACTTGAGGTCAAGCAAAATGTTACAATTTTCAAAGGTTTCTAGACTTGAAAATATTGAAGATGGGGAACATATGTGCATTGAACACTTATAGGAAGTCATGCATGAACTTTCATTTGGTGACCTTGAACTTGTCCTTCGGCGACCTTCGAAGGTCAAACTTCACATAGTGAAATTTCAATGACTCCTATCACCAAAACTATCACAGATAGAGCTTAGGTTTGTACTGCGGGCATATAGGAAGTCATGTATGAGGTTTCATTCAGTGACTTTGAAATTGACCTTCAGTGACCTTGAATGCCCAAACTTCACAGTGAAATTTCAATGACTTATATCAGCAAAGTGGTTACAGATAGTTTTGGTTTGTATTGGAGATGTATAGGAAGTCATACATGAACTTTCATTTGGTGGCCTTGAACTTGACCTTCGGCGACCTTCGAAGGTCAAACTTCACATAGTGAAATTTCAATGACTTCTATCACCAAAACTATTACAGATAGAGCTCAGGTTTGTATTGTGGCCATATAGGAAGTCATGTATGAAGTTTCATTGGGTAACCTTGAACTTGACCTTCAGTGACCTTGAACGGCCAAACTATAGAGTGAAATTTCAATGACTTATTTCAGCAAAATCGTTACAGATTGAGTGTAGGTTTGTATTGGAGAAGTATAGGAAGTCATGTATGAACTTTCATTTGGTGACCTTCATATTGACCTTCACAGGTCTAACTTGACCTAGAGAAAATTCAATGACTTCTATCACTGAAAAGGTCACAGATGGAGCCTAGGTTTGTGTTACTGACATAGGAAGTCACATATGAACTTTCATTTGGTGACATTCAGCTTGACTGTTGATGACATTTGAAGGTCAAACTTGACATAATACAATTACAATGACTTGTCTTGCCAAAACGATCACAGATGGAGTCTAGGTTTGTATTACAGACACATAGGAAGTCATACATGAACTTTCATTTGGTGACCTTCGTATTGACCTTCAAAGATCAAATGTGACCAAGTGAAAATTCAATGACTTGTATCACTAAAACGGTCACAGATGAAGCCTAAGTTTGTGTTACTAACATCTAGGAAGTCACATATGAACTTTCATTTGGTGACATTAAACTTGACTGTCAGTGACCTTTGAGGGTCAAACTCGACAGTGAAATTACAATGACTTGTATCACCAAAATGGTCACAGATTGAGCCAAGGTTTGTATCGAGACATTTAGAAAGTCATATATGAAGTCCATTTGCTGACTGCAACTTGACATTCTGTGACCTTTAAAGTTCACAATTCCATATTGAATACATATTGACATATTATGATGACTTGTATCACCAAAACTGCTTCAGAGCTTAGGATTGTATTACAGAAGGTCCTATAAATATATTTGAACTTTTAGTCAGTGACCTTGACGTTGATTTTCATTTATTCAAATGTCAAACTTCACATGAAATTTTAATAACTTGTATCATCGCTGTAAGACTGCTTGCTGGTAAGCTACAGGACCCTTGGTCCTATTTTTAGTTTTAAACAAATTTTGACAAATTTCTTAAATATTCATGTTTTCTTGTTGTTTTATGATGCATGGCCTAATGCATTTGTTTAGCACTGTGTGTATATAAATATATATATATATATATATATATATATATATATATATATATATATATATATATATATATATATATATAAATCCTAGACCAATTAAGTATTAACAATAGAAATTCATAGTAAACATAATTTTGTATTAGTTAATGATTGATTTGTGGGAAATAATAATTGTTAAACAAGTTTATGAATCATGTATCATGAATTGTACTCTTTATGATAAATTGCGATTCAAGTAACTCATGTATATTTGGGGTTTCTAGTTACCTCTGCCAGGAGGTATTCTGAACATTAAAGTGTTACTGTGCATTTATTGGCAGGATTATTCAAAACCTATCTTAGGGATTTTAATAACATTTATGGGGAGTAGGATTTTGATTATAAGTGTTAGCGGATTAAAACCTGCTGGCAGAGGTATACGCTCTTTGGGTGCTTTGTAGTTAAAAAATTGAGTTTTAGTATTCTTTTCATTGAATCAAAAATTTAAAACTGTTAATTAACAATGTAACACCATGTTATATTTTGAACATGCTACACAGAAAAGAAAAGTTGAAAAGGGGAGGGCTGCTGAGCTGTTATCAAGTCTGGTGTCCCCAGAGGAGCAGCCCCCTCTCCTCCTGGGGTGGGTCTGAGGGGGGTATAACAGTTTGTGCACACAGAGGAGAGGGTCGCACTTTCTTCTATCTTCTTGCTAATTATTTTGCTTCATTAGTATTTTGAACTAATCACTGCAATAAACGAAACTATTATTCACTAACCCTGGACTTTGACTCTTTCCATTGAGAACCGATCTGACACTCCCTTTTGAAGTCCCCCTTCCTCAACCAGTATCAAGATGCTTTTGCTTTAACTTCTTCTGTCTAACAAATAAACTGAACGTGTAGGGCCTTCGTTTTCAAGTCTGTCTAACCTTTACTTCTCCTTTACCCTCTTTGGGACCTCAACCTTATCCTTCCTCGGTGATCCTCCATTCCTAACAGCAGTGAGTAGCGGTTTCATATTCTTTTACACATAGTCAGCCAAACCAATATCTGTTCATAAGCGCTCCTCAGCACTAATAAGCCCACGACCCTCACACCCTCTTGGAAGGTATAAGCGGTCCACGTCTGCTCGTGGGTGCTGCATTCCATAGATGGTCATCTACTTTTCGACTTTCCATCCATATTCTTTAAATCTGCTTTATTCCAGTTAGTCATGCCTTCCCAGTACAATAAGACCACCACAGCCCACAAATTAGTTGCCGCTATCATGTATATTCCATTAAGCTTTGATTTTAAGATTTTTCTCAGTCTGTGGAAATACTCAGTTCTAATCATGGCCTTCATCCCCTTGTGTAGTAGGTCAGTGTATTCAAGGTCATTGTATTTGACTGGACTTGCGTATTACCTGCTCTCTGTTGCTTTTGTAAATGCTCTGTGCAGTTGACAAGAGAGGGGGCTCTGCAATGAGCTTAACAACACGCATCGCATAAAGTTAAATGTTGCTGGCATGCTTTTTCATATGCGCAAATTTTATATGGAGTGCAGGAAGTGATGAATCGTGAGTTACAAACATAGACTGTATAAAAAGATGGACACAGCACCCGGGTCTGAAAAGTGAGGCCAATGCAGAAATTGCATTCTATTTAATGGCCAGCAGATAGCGACATTTATGGTATCTATCGCAAGTTTCAAGTCTCCTTTGATATATCATGATGTTCATTTTTGTAACTTATGGTCCCAAATAGACTAGCATAAAGGATAAAGCCAGAATATGCTTTAGGGGCGTGGCTATCCTCTAGTCCTCGTCAGATATGGTCAGAGTCACCCGTGGATCCTCCCCTCATTCCTCCATGGATCTTCAATTCGCAGTCTCGACCAATAGCAATCACATCCAGTTTCAAAATGACAAAATGGCGCTGTTGAAATTGCCAAAATCAAGGCTTCCTAAATGGTATGCTGAAACCAATGGGTGACATCACGGCTGCTTTGTCCATCTTTCTATACAGTCTATGGTTACAAATAACCGCAGTAGAAGAAGTTAACTAGTTAGCTACATTGCTGGTTTACATAAAACTGTATGCAGCAGTAATCAGTAAAAGTAGAGGCATTTATAGAACCTGATCTGTTTATGCAGGTATGCAAAAATGAGGTCATATGCCTACTGATAATGTATCCAGATGTGCCTCATTCGAGGTTGGATAAGAGTGCGGAGTTCATGGTGCACTCCCTCTTTGTGGGGCAGGTTAATTCAATGCTATTTGGAATAAAACAATATTGATGCCATAGTCCATATTCTCTTCTCCTGCCTTGTTGATGAATTTTTCATATCCGATTTGTTGAAGTGAGTCAACGAGCTGAGTCAAAATAACACAGCGCCTGAAGGTAAGTTTTAATTGCTTTCATACAGTGTTGATGTGTGAATTTCAAGTAGTTTGAAACATCATCACATAGTTTCTGAGCGTCATGCGAAGTCGATGTTGGTGCAAAAATTTTGTAAAATCTGCCATGATGTAGTCGGATTTCACTGAATTAACAGTTTTGTTGTTCACTCAATAAATGCTTGTAGCATGATTTTATCATGCTAAAAGATTGGCTAGAGATGTAAACTACTGAGTTAGAGTTAGTGAACAGTTAGAGTAATGAAAATTGTTCTCTAGATCAGCCGATGGTTGAAGATTTTGGTGACTCTATTTTCAGCTAAAAATAGATGTGCTACCATGCTGGTGGTCATGTGACCAAGATATAGCATCCTGCTTGGCTATGATAGCTTTTCACATATAAAAAAGCCATCTGCTTTTATGTTTGGCCCTATTTATCTTTGCTATTTTTATTCTTTTAACTTGATTCCATTAGGTTTTCATTTTAAATTCACATTCTGCACAACGTGCATATTCTTGCATAATAACTTCAATATTTATTTCCAGGTAATTGAAAATGCATCGGCCTATGAAGAATCCCGAGTTGCACTTCTCGAAAAATTGGAAAATGAAGACAATTCTTGGTTGACAATTTTGGCATACTTACAGATGATTAGCTTTTTTTTTTTTTTTTTTTAAAGGGGTTTGGTCATGGTTTGGTCCCGCCGGATGCAGCCTGCAATCCGGCGGGCACTGGGACCATGTACCCAAAAGGATAGAAAGGGACCCACTCGCACAGGCTGATACAAAAATAGCGAAAGTATTCAATAAATATACTTTAAAAAATAACAATTCTCCAACATACGAACACAGGGGAGCAGCAGAACCACACAGCAGGGATAAAAACCCAGAATGCAGCTGCAATGCCCATTGGCAAAAGCAGCACTTAAATACTTAAACTTCTCCTCCACTTCAACGAGCAACAGGTGTGGCTCGTCAAAGTGGAGGTGAAGACAGCCAAAGGGGGAGGGGCTGCAAGGAAACCCTTACAACCTGCTTCTCCTTTCCATAAACAATGGCAATTCAGTTAAGAAGACAATTAAAGTTGTCAAGAAAAAGTTCCCATGTGGAATAATGCCAGCCCAGTTCCAGTCTTTGCTGAAAAGATCCAAGAGGTTCACCACAGTTATCCCTCAAGCTGATGTGCAGAAATATATGATTTTGCGATGCAATTCATATTTATTTTTGATGTCCAGCCATTATTCTCATCTGAGAAACCGCAGCCAGGACCTTCCACTGAACATCCCGAGCCAGTACTATCTGATGAATAAGAACAGCACCCAGGTCCTTGTTATTGTGAATGTTATTCTTTGTCAGAACATTTAAAGACTGTTGTACTCAGTCTGTTGGGTAATAAGTCCAAGTACATGTATAATGTAACTGGAAATTAAAATGTAAATAAATTCATTCTGACTTATGCCCAGGCTATTACAGAGGAATTGAATGAAATAACATTAAACTTAGCATTTGTTAATGGGTAACAATAAAGGGTAGGAAGTATTATACGCTATATTTCAATTGTCTTATTTGCCTCAGTACTTCAACACTCAGCCTTTTATCCAACCTAGACTGCACACCCTGATCTGCAGCATCCCAGTGTTCCAGGACACCAAGAACTACAATATGTTCTTCACCACAGCTGCCACTTTCTCCACTGAAAATGACAGTTTATGAAAAAGAAGTGGAGATACTTAGCCATGGTAAAAAAAAAAGAAAAAAGAAAAAAAACTGAAGGCAAAGACTGACACCACTAAAGTCAGTAAAATAAAATACCGTGAACAGCAAATAGCATGTAAAAATCAATCCAACTTCCTGCAGTGAAACTGAAAATTTAAAGGGCCAAACTCTCCAACAGATGCCTGAAAAAGAAACTTCCTCACAATTTTGCAGCTTTGAAGGGAAATGTTGATGATACTGGTGCTGGCTTAAAAAAGGTTCAAGATAAACATAGGTCCAAAAATGAAACAATCAAGGAACTTGAGCAAGACAATGTCTGTCTGGAGGAGAATCTGATGTCCCTTGAGTCTAGAGAATCTTCTTTACAGATTTTCAGGGGAAAAAAACACTCACTGGACATGAGCAAGTGTGTTTACTATCAAATCGTAAATCACGTGCCAAAAAAAAAAAAAAAAAAAAAAAATTATGATTGAAAAAGTTGTACATCAATCTGGCCTTACTATGGATGAAGTTCCTCATAGAAGCACTGTAGAACTGATGGCGAGGGAGTTGGGAATTGTTTCAGATGTACGGGCAGCAGAACTATTCACAGACAATAAGAACCTGACACCTGGGTTCAATGCAACAACTCAGGAAGATTTCCAAATCAACAGTGTCCATGTCACAACTGGTAATGCATGCCATATTCTTACTGTTGACTTGTGACAGGGGGTACTGCCGAAGACAAGAAATTGCATATAACAGAGGCTGCTGAATGCATCATAGATGTCTGTTGTAAATTCTACTCAACCAATTTTGAAGAAATTTGCCAAATAATTATTGGAAGTATTTTCAACACAATGACAGACCAAGCTAGTGTAAGCCATGCAACAACTGAACGCCTTGAACTGAAGACTGTGAGGAAAATACTTAATGAATTAAACTGTCACCTTTATCCCTGGGACAACATTGCCTCAGCACTCAGGACAGCCTTCATGTCTTGTGAACTGCCTGACCTTGTGAAGAAACATTATGGAAAAAATTGCAATGCACACTGGGTTGCCCTTGGGATAAGCAAATTTTGCTATAAACTTGCGGGCCTGGAGGATTCACATCTATATTACATAGTGCCAATCTCCCTTAGGTTTTATTTCATGTTAGCGGGGGAATTGGCTCCATGCTTTGTTCAACATTTGTGGAAAACTGTATGATCATCTGAATTTTGTGCGTCTCTAGTGGTGGACTCCAGGCTGCAATTCAGCAGGACTAGAATTCTTGTGTTGCTTCTGTGAAATTTCCAATGTTGGGCTTGATTGGAAAGCTTCTTTCTGGCCCTTGGATGCCTTACTTTAATTCACCAAATGCAGCACAAGGAGGTCATTTTGAAGGCATCAACACTGTGAGACAACTGATAGAAGTTTTGAAGTCATTCTGAGAGAATCCTCAGGACACGCTCTCCAGCAACAGGGATTTCTTCGGAAATGAACTCCCTGCACCGGATGACATTCTCACTGCAGTCCAGCAGAAGCCAGCCATCGCAGATGAAGCATGTTTTCTTGAAATGATGAGTTCCTGCCGCTCCAATATTATTGATGTCCTGGAATGTCAGTTTCAGCAATATTCTAGTGCTGGTCAATCAGACAGCTGAAGAAAAAACAAAGTGCACAAAGCCTGGGACCTCCTCAAGAATTTAAAATAGGCCTGAAGTTTCACAGGTTTGAATACAGCAGCTTAATTTTATGGACCTCTGTATGGGTTCGTAGGTTTTATTTGGTATACAAAAAAAGATGAATTGCCATATTGACTTCAGCATTGAGCACTTGCCATATTATTTAACCTTTGCTACATGATTGTTTAATTGCAACAAAGGAAATGATTAGCAACAAGTACCCACAATTGAATAACATTGATTGAAATGCAATTTTGCATTGAAATGACATTTCATGTCTCATGTTTCCTAAACGAGGAAAACAGGACACACCTGATAATAGTGTTTTCAGACTTTACGTTGAATGAATGATTGAAAACAGGTCAAGACCAATCATTCATTTCAAGGGATGCTCAGTGCCCCCACAATTTTCAGCTCACCAGCCACCACTTGCGCGCACGCGCAGTGTGGGTGTGTGTGTGCGTGCATGCGCAGTTGTGGACAGCAGTAATCGATGAAATGTTTAAAAGATGTCCCTGTCAACAATGAACCAAACCTACACCCACGGGAAGAATTATACTCAAAAGGGGGAGGCACTCATCCTCTGGCTTACTCCGAGTGAGTGTTCATATTCAGTAGGATTTATTGATGATTATACACTTGGAGATAAATCAGAAACCGAGTGCTATTTCAGTATTTATTTCTTTAAATATTGGATCATATAGATGAAAATAAGTAAACTGATAACAATAGTAAAAACAAAATAATACTGTCTTTTTGAGAGAAAAAGTCAATTTCTGGTGTTGCTTTGATTACAAAATTTAATCTTTCGGGCATAGTTTTCACATATTTGTTTTAATTTGCTCACTTGCTAAACCATTCCATATGGTTGGAAGTTCGTTTCAAAGAAATTCTTTCGATGTTTTAAAAGATTTGCTCAAGGTCTGGACTTTGAGAAGGCCAAGTCATGATTTTTATGTCACCAGACGTTTCTTTAAAACTGAAATAATTTTTGCACTTCTTAGAAGTGTGTTTAGGGTCATTATCTTGTTGAAAATAAAATCCCCGACCAATCAGACTCTTTTGTGATGGCAATGCATGCCTCATAAGGATGCTGTCGTCCTAGTTTTTGATCCATGACTCCGTCGATTTTAATGAGATCACCAGCAGACTGAACCCCAAACCATAATATTACCACCTTCATGTTTTACTGAAGGGGTTAAACAGTCATTTTTGAAATGTTCTCCAACTCTACAGTGCACATACTAAGTTCTGTGCATAGGTCGGAAAATTTCGAAGTTTGATTCATTAATCCAAAGAATTTGTTCCCAAGTGTCCAATCCTTGAATTTGTTCGCAAGCTCAAGTCTTTTTTTGATGTTGCTAGCTCTTGGCAGCAACACAACCAATCAGACCATTTTCACACAGGCGTCTGGAAATAGTAGATCTTGATACTTTCATGTCTTCACTTCTGGCACTATTAATATCATCACAGAGTTGTCATGCTGTCAACCTCCAATTTTTTTTTCTTTGTCATACACAGATAACAAACATCAGATGCACTTAACTTCCGTTTTGCGCGTCTATTGCCACTAGTTTTCAGTGAACCAGTCTCTTTGAAACGCTTGATGGTGCTTCTTACAGTTCCATGGCCGCATTTAACATCTTCTGCATCATGTAAGACCACAATGCAGCTACAAATGATCTCAGAGAGCTCCTTTTGTCATGCCATCAGGATTAACACTGTGACACTGCTCAAAGTTCGTGTCACCTTATATACCGGAACCACTGACCATCACAGGTAATTTTCCAGAATAATGTTGCCTCATACCAGTTTAAACAAATTTTTTTAGTATCAATAATCATGGAATGAGCCCTCAAATGAGCCTTCAATCACTCTTGCTATGCAAGAGTCAAAAAAATAAAATCTTTCCGTTATTATAAAAATAAAATGTTTTCAGTGTCTTATCTTGTTTATTACTCTTATTTTTACCTCAATATACTTGTGGGAATGATTTTCTTTTTTGTTCACATCGCCTACAATAGTATTTTTCAGTACATTTTCACAAAAAATTACAGAGAAGTAATTTATTAGAACCCCTTGCAGATGAAAGTGGTGGTGTATAATCACCACGCCACTGTAGACAATTCATGATCAGTTCAATTTTCTGGCTTATTTCAGCCTGATTAAAAATAAGAGCAATTGAACAATTTAGTAGTGGTTATTTATATGTCTCTAATTGAATGTCCAGGAAATAATCTCAGAGGACTTATACTATTTTACATCCTAATCATAAAGAGGGTATAGACTTTAAAGGTAAAGAAAAAATTTGTTTCAGCTCCTACCCAATAAAAGTACATTCTGCTCATTCCAAAAATATTTTTAACAAATTTTTGAAGTTTTTATACACCGAGTTATCAAACATCAAACTTCTAAAATACGACTCGTTAGCATAAGTTCATAAATGCTGCCATTCCGTATATCTTAGCCAATCAAAAATTAATTATTGTGGCAATTTCCCCGATGCTATGATGCGAATGGACTGAAATCAGCTGTTCTATATAAAGTGTATACAAATTAGTCTTGATTATCACTCGCGATGCAGCTTAATTTTACACAGAAAGATCAAGGTTCAATACTACTTATCATCATTAGAACCTGAGTAACAAAATTTGCCATGATGCGGCTGTACGCGTCTGTTCATTGCTCGAAAAATGGGAAACTCGGACCTACCGAAAAAGAGTCACCGGTTATGTTCTGCACACTTTTTACCCAGTTGTTTCAGGGAGCACGTTTAGGCAAAACATGGAATTGAATCGCCCAATATATATCAAAAGATTTTGAAAGATGATGCCATGCCAATGGGATTTAGTCACCAGCAGGCCCGCAAACCCAAGTGCTTAACAACTTTAGCTATGCTGGAGAAACGACAGCATCAGTTACAGATAGAACAGCTAGGCTCTCCAAATCTTATGTCAACTTACTATAATTTGTTGTTGTTGTTGTTATAACGATAACTATCATACAGACCATTCATGCCACAATGTTGAACACTCAGCAATATAAAAAACAATATATATTATCAACATGATGCATACTACATTTTTAACCTCCATGCGAACAAGGGTTCCGGTATCCAGGTGATGTGGAAAGCTACCCCGATTCCAACAAACATGGCACACCACCAACCAGGGGCATGTACAGACATTTGAAACACCAGGGGCTGAGCCCCAAAAACAGGACGTGATTTGATGCAGATTGGAAATAATTAATTTGTCAATGATGTAATGAAGTCTCACACCTGAATTAAATTAAATCCAGTGTACTGGCCTAAAATTTCACATTTCAAAGAAGATACTAATGCAAAAACCGTATGTGATATGGGACATAGTACTGCACATAAACATTAAATGAAAAATACCATAATGATTCCATGTCTTTTTGAAGTATGCTCTAATGACCCTGCTGTAGTGTCTGTATCAAAGCCCTCCCAGATCATTTAAAGCCAAAAAATGTTCATTCACCTCACTATCTTTGAGAGACATAGCGCACACAAACTGAAAGTTGTTCTAAATTATTTTCTCTGGTTTCATCAGCCACTATAGCATACATGCTGGATTTTTTTCAGTTCAGCCGCAATACTCTCAGTGACTTCTTCTGCACAACACTGAATCATCTGTAACATTTCATCGAAAGGTGTTCAAAATTTCACTAGTTACCAGGGAAAAATTAGGAACTAATGAGGAACTAACTGGTCGTGAACCACAATGAGCAGTTCTGGAGTAACTCTAATCAGATTTTTATAAAATGATAAGTTAATTGAAGAACAAATAAGGAATAAATAGTTAGCTGATCGGGAGTTACTCAAGAACTGCCTGTTAACTAATGGTGTTCTGCCAGTTAGTTCCTTTTCTGTCCCTAAAATAATAATCATTAGCTACTTTTTAAAGGTGACTTGGAGTTCCTCAAGAACTTCCATTTAACTAATGGCTTACAAGCAGTTAATTCCAAATTTCTTCCCTGGTAACTACTCAAATTGTATACCTTATAGTAAATTGAAATGAAAAAAATTCAGTTCTGTGATGTGTTTGAAAGGCAAGTGGCATTAGAGGGCATGTAATGCTGAGACAGAAAAACAAATGCTGGGATAATTTTGCCTATTGTGTGTCTTATTTTTGTTCTCTTCAAAAGAATCTATCTCTTTAAAGCTTTCCAGCATACTCACTCATTTCATTCCAAAGTGCAGGGCTTGATCTTACGATTTTTTTGCCCCTAGACAGTTGGGCTAGTGACAGAAAAAAATCACTAGCTTGCAGAAGATTTTACTAGGCCAACTGAAAAAGACTAGAATATCACATGAAATATAATGGCACAGGTATAAACTTTATTAAAATACTTTATGTAAATTAAAAAGAAATTTAAATAAATTAAAAGCAGTAACAGTTCAAATAAAACAAGATTATTTCATACATATTATGTTCAAGCACTGCCAGACAAAAAAAAGGCACCACCATTTAATTCAGCAAAAAGGCAAAAGCCTTCCATTGTGTAATTACCACAGTGATTAATATGTTTCTGCTGGCAGGAAATTATTTAACCCAAGCTGATGTAGTTAGTAGCTTCTCATTTCTTAAACAACCAAGTCAGATCATACATATCCTGCAGTCGTGGAAAAAAAATGTTCTGTATCTGAAGGGTCAGATTATTGGCCTGCATCCAGCAAAGAAAACAACTGAGAAGATTGCGGGAACTACTAAAATTCGGTTGAGGACTGAGGTTATGGCCTGTAAATTTTAATTTGGTGAAGAACACCATCAAAGTTCACAATCCTGCCAAGACAAGGGCCATTAGCGAATTCTATTAGTGTAACCATACAAGGGAAAAAAAAGAGAAAAGTGACGTTATTTTAAAGAGTGGGAAAATGACGTTGTTGATCCAAACGAAGGGGCACTCTGACAAAAAGGTCCTGTGAAAAACCCATTGCAAAATCTGGAATATCCATATTATCTAGCCCCCTTAACAAAACTCTGAAGGAATATGCTGAAGTAAAAGATGCAGATCTCGGATCTTGCTCACTCACTCTAAAGATACTGCCAAAGATAGAGCAAGTGACATTGCCGATGACCAGAACTCTGAGGAGCCACCGAACTAACGTTGTACATCGCATTTTACGCGTCCATGAATGCTGTAGATGATTTGTTGGATATAGCTTGTCATGGTTTGTGAGGTGTGCGTGTGGTTTGGACTTTTCTTTGCGGCTCTCGTCCTGGGACGATACCGAATTCCTTGGCCATTGGAATTCCTTCTGATTATTGGAGTTTCTTCTCCCTTCTTTCTATCTTGCTCTGCTTCTGTGTTATGGACTATTATATGTCCTTTGGAAGCACGAGTACTTTCGTTTGGTCTATATTATTCTCTGTGTTTGTACTGTGTCCGTGTTGCTCACTTTCTCTCTGGTCGTTGCACTTGGCCTACTAATTCCACCGGCCTTTACATAGCTAGCCTGCTAGCAATGAAACTGGAGCATGTAATATGCAACAGAACCAAGTGCACTTAATAAGTAAATCCGTTCTGGTTCCGTATTTTAGCAGACAGCATAATTACGTACTCTTAACTGCATATTTTCGTGCACTAGTTAATTTGCATGTGCGTGAAGTACCGCCCCAACAACTCAATACTACTTTGATTTGTTTAGCTAGTTTGCTTTTAATCGTTGTTTCTTCTCCTCATGGGTGTGTCATCATTTTGTGACTCCTGGTATTCTGTACCATTAAGCCATATGAAGTTAAGGTTGAAGGTCTGAACAGCTCTATGTAATTATTTCGATTTTGACTGAATGTCACGTTACACTTGAAGCCCACAAGCTTAAACGTGTAGCCTTGCTAGGTAAAGGCATTCACACGAGCACTTACCGATTGGGACTGACACAATCGTAACTAACGTTAGCATTATTTACTACACTGAAGAAACACCAGAAATTATTGAGTGAATTTACTGATGATCTGAGGCTAACTCAGGGTTAACTGCTGAAGATTAATATGACGTGCTTAAACAAATAAACTGATAAATAGCCTACGTTTTGGTAAATGTTTTTGAGTGGCTTTTTTATATAGTTGGGTGGGTTTAGAATTTTTTCTGAGGTATGCTGCCCAGAACTGTAGTTGCTTAGTTTGCAGCTCCATACACAGTCAGTGGTTCCAACTATGTATATTACTATCTGTGCTCTCTAATCTGGCACCAAAGTGTAAGAAATGAAGATAATAAGGCGGAATTTATTTGAACTTCTGACGTACGTATAAAGATCAATTGGATTGTATGAATACTCAATGAAGATTATGCAGAATTTTCACTCGCCAGGTGGGCGAGGAGTCCGAGCTTATCCAGTCGCCCGAACAATTTTGGTTGCCATGGATCTCGGGCGAGTGTGTAGATCAAGCCCTCAAAGTGGATCTTCATTTCAATAAGACATTAAATTAACTTAATTAAGTATTCTAATTTTGTGACTTCAAATATCAAAATGACATCTAATGCAAAGTTTGCCATCCCTATAAGCATTTATCACTGATCAAAGCCACGTGCCCGCTACAGAGTTCTTACCACTAAACTTAATTTAAAAATGTGGTATACAACTGACATAACGAAAGATTTAACAAATGGGTTAAACTGATTATGAATGTTTTAATCTCACACACTAACAATTCGTCAAAGCCATGCACTTGAGGTTTTTATACCTCCTAAAGAGGTATGTTAGCAGAATCGACTGCTGTGTGCGCGTTAATATTGAAAATTGGTTAAATCTGTCCCAATATCCCAAGTTTTTAAAATCAGTTTGTCAACGTTAAGCTATAAAAACCCTCAAATGTTGAAGTACACCAATGTGGTTGATCAAGCTAGCTCATGTCGCGGTAGCTAGCCACAACGAGAAAAAGTTTGACATTCACTGTTCACTTTGCCAGATAAAAATTAATATATCATGTTATTTGCATCAACAATAGAAGACTTGTAACTAATAAGTAAATGTTACCTTTATTGTTTTATTTTTTTCGCATATCTTTTTTTTTTTTTTTGCGCAACTAGCTAGCTCCCAAATATCACGTTTCAGGCATCATGATCTTTGTGGGTGCAAAGAACTAAAATTGGCTTATAAAGTGTCCAGGCTTCTGGGTGGAGGAGGGAGGGTTTTATAAGAACAATACAGACAATAAGCGTCCCCATAACAACAGTAACTTTCTAACGCACGCCGCAAATAAATTACAATATAGGCTAAAGACTTAGTGATTGCAAGAGCTTGAAGTTCATACTCATTATTTTTTTTAGCCATAAGAAAAGACCCCAGGCTAAAAAAAATACACCCCGGGCTATAGTCCAGTAGCCAGGCCCTAAACACGCCCCTGCCGCCAACAACATATATATCTGATCTTCTCAAGCTGATTTAACCCCTTACCACTCCGGTAACATTTTCTTAAAACAACATATATATGAAATGATTTTCTCAAGCAGTTAAGGGGTTAATCATTTGAAAAAAAATTCAAAAATATATTTGAATAGTCGGGGCAGTGTACTTTTATTGGGTATCTGAATTACTTTGTGTTTTCTTTGCCTTTAATGCCAAAAAACTTCAATTATGCAATAGAATAAAAACCATGATAATTTACTTGTCTGTTGCAGACAGTCCCCATTTCTTAATTAAAACATGTTACCTTTATGGTTATGATATAAGTGATAGGAACAGTTTCATTAAAAAAAATTGCTTTCAACAACAAAGGATTACCCCATCAAATTCAATTTTGTACCAGAATTATGTGATTTTAGATAAGAGTGAAAAGACTGAGCAATAGCCTGCAGTTTATGCGCTTTATTAATTGATGCAGCTGACTGATTATCATATGCTCAAGTTTTAATTGAATCTCTATGGCAATGTAATTGGTAATTACATATAACCACCCAGCAAACCAAATCTACATGCTGGAAGATGTATTTAATTAAATTCAGTTTCATACAGTACTTTTCATCAAATATCTCAACGTATCTTTACAAGGTAAATAAGGCCTGTACCAGGCCAACATTCTCAAAATAGCAAAATAAGTAAAAACTCATAATTATTATATGAAATGTCTTTTTCTGTGCACATCATTATGTACACTGAAAAATAGCAAAAGGCAGGCAGGATCCAAATGCAAAGACGTGGCTTTATTAACCCTTGTAGCACAGCCACAAAGGAAGTAAAAGGAGATTACAAAACAAACAGGGAATGCGGTTCCAAAACTATAACAAACAATGCGCTGATATAAACTAAGTCAGCGATAATAATAGGTTTACATATAAGTTCGCGAACATGTGATAGCAAAAGCCTTAAAGCTGCTGTGAGTGATTTTTTTTGTTTTCAAACAGGTGTTAAATAGCTCCATATTCTGACAAAGATAATCCATCTGGTCCTACACAGGTCCTGTCTGTAAAAGCAGTATATAAAAAACTGCCTCTATCCAGGTGGATTGGAATAAAGTTCGCCAAAATCTGTGACTTATCGGATTCTTTGACCTCAGGGGGCAATACTCTACAGTATCTGTAACCCGGACTTTAGCTTTGATAACCTGAGCGGAACAGCTGCTGATCACAGTGCTACAAGAGAAAGCATACATACTTAAACAGCCAAAGCGCCAATAACCAGTGGAGGAACAGATAGAGTCAATGAAGAAAAAAGCGGGGAGATGGCCAAGAGCTGTGTATCAGTTCATAAAAAGAATCTAAGTGTCTAAAAGCGACATGCAACTAGCCTTGCAACTGGACAAATGGAAGTAGTTATGCAGTTTCATTAATCTTGAGTAGTCCTGTTGGTGGCTTTTAATCCTGCTAATTAAAGGCGTAACTTTGGGTTCAATATTGGGGGTTAAGATTTAAACTGGCGTGCCGATTTTCAGTTGCATCGAGTCGGACAATAATAGTTTATCTCGTCGTGCTCTATATTGGAAGCTATTGGTTTACCCCTCGAGGCTCCGCCTCGGTGCCTGAAAAGAAAAATTGAACTCACCAAAATATGCTGACCTCCTATATAGCCTCGGTGTTGCCAATGCTTGTCTCCCTTTTTTCACTGAGCCATTGAGAGAGACTGAACTTGGAACAACTCAAAGAACCATGGCATCCCCATGGTGGCCAAGGACCAACATGACGATTGTTGGTCTGCTTGGGCTGGCGTCACCAGGAGGATGCCCGCCTGTGCAGCGCTCCCCGGGAGGAGCGCCTTGGCGGCGGGCAGTTCTGCGGCAGCACGCACCCTCCAGGCTGGCTCGGGGGCAAGCCCAGGAGGCGGTGGCAGCAGTCCGCTCGTGGGGACGAGTGCAGCGAGGAGGATGACCAGGCGTCTCTGAAGAAGACCCGGCATCCCTCTTCCATGACGGAGCCCTCCCCAGAGCACCGCTACCCCTGGATGACCTGCTGGGGCTATTCGGTCGGCCGCGGAGCAGATGGGGATGCCCCTGCCCGGCGCAGCCCCCTAACACCCAGGGCAATGACTTCACTATTGGTCTGCTGGCGCAGCCGAAGTCCAAGCAGCGCCCTAAGGTGGTTTGCCCTCAGATGCCACCCATCAACGCCTAATGCGACATCGGGGGGAATCAATCGCCACCCAGTCTCTAGCAGTAGAGGCGCTATATTCCACCGTCAAAAGGCTGGGTTGGGATACGGGTGTTCGGCAATCGAAGACGCGATGAGGTGGTGTTTGGTCCCCCCGCCCTATGTGGCCAGGCGGTCGGCTGCTGCATCCGTCCGAGAGGGACAGGGGAGCCTAACATGCCAGCTCAGGGGTCGCTGGCTAAGCTTTTTCTGGCTGGCTCTGTAGATTGCCTCACCATCAGAAGGCGGAGCTGATGCCAGAAGAGATTGAGGAGATCCAGACAACGGCGGCGGCGATGCTCCGTGATGTCTGCCATCGCTGGTGGGCGGGGGCTGCTCAAGTGGGTCACCGTCCCCGGGCTGTCCTCCCTCAAGGAACCGAGCCGCTCGTGCGTGCCGCGTCACTGTTTGGACTGGGCGTCCAGACAATGGTCGATCCTTTGAGGCAGCCGGAAAACAGCAGAGCAGCTGGGCTCCCACCTTCACCCACAGCAGTCTGCCAGGGGCCTCGGTGCACCCAACCCCGCCCAGCCAGTTCTGCAGGTCAGAGGATCGATGCGGCCTGCGGCCCCAGCCAGTCAAGCCTGGAGCCATGCCGACCACAGCCGTACCAGTCTCGCCAGGTCCGCATCAGGGGTGCGGGCTCTCAGCGGTCAGTGCATTATCAGTGTTTGGCCTCTGAGTCTTTCTGTTCCCGTATTGCACACACTAACACACTGGCTGTTTCAGGTGGTAGCATTCAGGGTAATTTGGTACAACTTACCGGAGACAGAGGGATAGCTCTGCCTTCCGTTGATGTGGTGAATAAGAGGGGCACGAGGCCTGAGGCTCGTGTGTTCTCACCACCTTCGCAAAACTGGGCTTTTAAAACTGGGGCTTCCCCGGTTAATAGCCTGTTTATGAGGTACTGGCTAGCTAACCGCTGGCATGGTTTGCATCACGCTACCCATGGTGGTAGCACACGGCCAAATTTGGTGGTCAAACACAAACTGAACGCCCCCCCTTCTGTCAGTGCTGGGTTTGTTCAAAATGAATCCTTAAAATTGATGAACTCATTTCATCCGGGCGCGCCACCAGCAAAGAAACTTTCACAAACTAAAAACCAGCATGTTGCTAGCGCAGCTTGCTCTAGCAGCATGGCTAAGACACGTCAGTGCGCTTCTGCTTCCGGGTCGCATGGAAGGGGGGCTGTCCGCCATTTTGGCTCCATGGCTCCGGAGGTGTCACACAGCATTCACTGTGCATCCCAGAGACGGGGGACGGGATGTGTACACATGTGTAATTCTGGTGCAGGGGCCTGCGAACCCGTGGAGGAAGCCTTCACTCGTTCTGCTTCACAACCCAAAGTGTTTTTTGAAGCCAATGTTTCTGAGGATAAACGTCAGGAAGGGCTCTCGCTTGACTCAGAGACAGCTGCGCCCCCACCACCCATGGTGAGTGAGCCACCAGGTGACGTGCTTGGGGTTGCAGCGGAAGCATTGCTGTCATTGGCCTCTCAGCCATTTCAGGCAGGGCCCCCCGGTCGAAGCCTCCCATAGGGGGCGGGGCATTGCGGGAGGGCCCGGGCTATCGGAAACCATAGAATTGACTGCTTCGCCACTCACGATCCATTATCAGTCATGGGTGAGCTTGTACGCCCCCCTCCCAGTCTGGCTGGACAGAATGCTGCGGAAGCGATACACATTGCAGTTTCACTGCCGTCCTCCCCCATTCAAAGGCATTGTGTGGACGAACCTCCCCAATTCCGCCCAGAGGACGGTCTTGAAGGAGGAGGTGAACTCGCTTCTACAAAAAAGGGCCGTAAGACCGGTCCCCCTATCGGAAGCTCGAGCGGGATTTTATTCCCCTTATTTCTTGATTCCCAAAAAATTGGGAGGCCTGAGGCCCATTCTGGATCTTCGGGAACTAAACAGGTATATTGCGCGGAGACCATTCCGGATGCTGACAGAGAGGGCGCTGTTGGAATGTGTCAGGCCAGGCAACTGGATGACGTCAATAGATCTCACGGACGCGTATTTTCATGTCCCAATTCTGCCGCGCCATCAAAAGTTCCTTCGTTTTGCATTGGAGGACCAGATTTTTCCGTTTTTCCGCCTCCCGTTTGGATATTCCCTGGCACCTCGGACTTTTTCCAAATGTGTGGAGACAGCGCTAGCGCCGCTCCGGCGGAGAGGGATACGAATTCTGACCTATCTGGACGATTGGCTAATCCTGGCCTCTTCCAAGCAGATGGTAACCGCCCATACGAAGCTGGTGATGCGACACATTGCTCAGCTGGGCTGGGCTATCAACTACGACAAAAGCGCCATGCAGCCCAGCCAGACAGCACGGTACTTAGGACTGCTGTTGGACTCTCAAACTATGACCGCACATCTGTCTGTGGAGAGAGCAGAAGCAATCCTGTCTCGGGCCCAAGAAATACGGGACGCAGTCTTAGTGTCGGCAATCGCAGTCATGTTGCTACTGGGGATGATGGCTGCTGCCCATTTAGTAGTCCGCTTAGGGCTACTGCACATGAGAGATCTGCAGCGCTGGTTCATACGCCTTCGGCTGGACCCAAGGCGAGACCAGCAGCGCATGCTCCGTATACCAATACAAGCATGGCGGACGTTGACGTTTTGGGCCTCACTCAGCCGGCTCCGCGAGGGAGTTCAGATGGGGTGCGTGGCTCACTATACCCATATATTTGTGGACGCCTCCCTCACAGGGTGGGGCAGAACTTGCGGCCCTGCTTCTGTTGCTGGTACATAGCAGGGGCCCCGACGGCACATCAACCTACTGGAACTCATGGCAGTTCAGAGGGTGCTGCACCATTTTTCCTCACAGTTGGAAGGGAGGCACGTCCTAGTGAGATCGGACAACACAACGGCAGTAGCCTATCTCAACAGGCAAGGGGGGGGTTAGATCTCTGGCCCTACACAGGGTGGCTGCTTCTATCCTAATATGGGCAGATCGCTATCTCTGCTCCCTGAAAGCCCAGCATGTTCCTGGCATCCTCAACACTCAGGCAGATGGGCTGTCCAGGGGGGCGCTGCCCGAGGAGGATTGGAGCCTCCCACCGGCAACGGCCGAACAGATCTGGAGGCTGTTCGGGCGACCGAGGGTGGATCTGTTTGCGAACAGGGAGAACACCCTGCGCCCTCTGTGGTTCTCCCTGAGGCCTACCGACAATCCTCCCCTGGGGGTGGATGCGTTGGCCCATCCAGTTTGGCCAGCCGGCCTGCTGTATGCGTTCCTGCCCCGTTGGCTATTAATGCCGCTGCTCCGCAGGGTACAGGAACAGCGCCTGTCTATAATTGTAGTAGCACTACTGTGCCTGAGCGCCAGGTGATTTCTGGATCTCGTCCAGCTGGCGTTGGGGAGCCCATGGGAGATTCCGGACCTCCCCCTGACCGGGATTTGGATGCAGAGCGCCACCCGCGCCCGCCCCCATGGCCTGGAAGTTAAAAGGGTGAAGTTGACTGAGTTGGGCCTGCCCGAGGCGGTGGTGTCCACAATGCAGTGCGCGTGCCCCAGCCACTTCAAGGACTTATGCAACCCGTTGGAGGATTTTTGTCGGCTGGTATCAGGCGAGAGGCCTAAACCCGCGCTCATGCCCTCTGCAAGGGGTGCTGGATTTCCTTCAGGGGCTCTTCCAGGGGGGACGCGCGGCATCCACTCTGGGGGTGTTCGCGGCAGCGGTCGCGGCTGGACATGATGGGTTTGACCGCTTCACGGCCAGAAGTCACCCCCTGGTAAAGCGTTTTTTGAGGGGGGTCCGCAGGCTAAGACCCCCTACGCAGTGCGTGGTTCCGCAATGGGATCTGCAGACAGTGTTGGATGGTCTGGCAGGACCACTGTTTGAACCCCTGGACCAGGCAGAACTGCATATTTTATCTATCAAAATGGCCCTCCTTCTGGCCTTGGCCTCAGCTAGAAGAGTAAGTGAGCTGGGCGCTCTCTCTATGCACCCGTCATGCCTGACCCTAAGGGAGGACAAAGGGTCGGCGGAGCTTCGCCCTAACCCGTCCTTCCGGCCAAAGGTCATCACCACGGCTTTCAAATCATCGGTAATTCGACTACAGGCTTTCTGCCCACCTCCTCATGCCACCAGCGAGCAGGAACGGATGCACAAGCTGTGCCCAGTGCATGCGCTCAGCCTGTACGTGGAATGCACTGCAGGTCTTAGGAAAACGGATCAGCTGTTTGTGGGCTATAGCGGGCGGGCTCACGGGGCCCCTCTGTCACCACAGCGCCTCGCCCAGTGGATCTGTGATGCTGTCTGCAGAGCCTACTCGGCAGTGGGTCTCTCCCCCAGCAGGATTGACCGCACATTCTACCTGGGGCATTGCATCCTCGACAGCGTTATTTAAGGGCGTATCTGTGGAGGAGATTTGCAGGGCGACCTCTTGGTCTTCCCCATCAACCTTTGCGCAGTCATATCTGAGGGATAGGACCGCCAGCACGGTCGCACATTCAGTCCTGGGAACCCTATCTGCGGGGTTCCCCTCCAACACTAACTAGTGTGTTACCTCACCCTGGGGGCGCCTCGCTGGCAGGCGTGAGGGGAGTGGGGGGGGCTCGTCGGCAGGACATGACAGCCACAAGCCCCCCGCCCCCATGCATTCGTTCTTTCATTCTAGAGGGACCCTATCAGGACGGGCCCCTTCTGACACCAACTCGGGTCGGGTAATGTTTAGTTGTGTCGCGACCTGGGCGGGGTACGCAGCCTGGCGGTGCTCGCCCCAGGGAGTGAACAGGCTTCTCTGGTTTCTGAAGGGGACTCTGAGGTCTGGGGCCAGCTGGGAGTACATTCATCCCTAACGGCCTTCGCCTTAGGTTTAAACCAATAGCGAAGCCCGTTAGAGGGTGGAGCACATACGAGATAGAACTGCCAGTTACCTGGATGTAACTCCAGTTCTATGAGTACGTGCGTAGCCCTCTAACAGCCTGCCCAGTTGGCCCCGAGTGTGAGATGCTGAGTTTCAAAGGGAGACGAGCATTGGCAACGCCGAGGCTATATAGGAGGTGAGCATGCTACTCCCTCCTACTGAGCAGGTGAGTTCAATTTCTTTCTCAGGCACCGAGGTGGAGCCTTGGAGGGGTAAACCAATAGCGAAGCCCGTTAGAGGGCTACGCACGTACTCATAGAACTGGAGTTACATCCAGGTATCTGGTCATTTTCACCACCACGTGAAATCGTTTTGCCAATTACATTAATTTCAAGGCAGTTGCTACGGGTACGGCAGTTTTCCAATGCATTTCAATGTAGAGAGGTACGGCAGTCCCAATTTCAAACCCTGCCCTAACCTAACCCTGACCCAAACCCTTACCCTAACCCTGACCCCTAACCCTAACCATAATCCCTAATCCTTATCCTAATCCCTTCAAATCAACAGCCATACCCATAAAACTGCCATATCTCTAGACACTGCGTAATTTTAACGCTTACGTGATCTTGGTCAGTAATAGCCTGCGCATGTCAGTCAGTTGTATGCAATCAACGTTTCAATGTACAATGGGTACAATGTATGGTTTTCAGAATGCCAGCAGAGCTGAGCTGCGGCCGATGTGACCCAACCTTCATTTATCAACGCATCTATGGGCACAGCCGTAACCACCGTTGAGGACACCGAGGTCCGGACCTCGGTTAATTGTCCCTGAATTTTCGTTTTTTTTTCCCCCCACCTATTTTTCCCCTCACTGTGCCCGTTTATTCAGTAAATTGTGTGTGTGTGTGTGAGAGAGAGAGAGAGAGCGAGCAAGTGCAGTGTTGGCTATCACGTCACCGTGCATTTTAAATGCATGATAATCCTGTTTTCAAAGGTGCATAGTAACAAAGTACATGTACTTCATTACAGTACTTATGTCGTTTTTTTGAGGATTTGTACTTTGCTCAAGATTTTTTTTTTTACAGGGACTTCTACTTTCACTCTACACATTTAAAAGATAAAAAGTATACTTTCACTTTGTTACTTTGACACTGGCAACTCAGTTACTCATTTCAAATTAAAATATGAATTTAATTCATTACGGATTACCTGGATTTGGCGTGTTCGAGAAGAAGTGCAGATGTGTCTGCCAGTGGATGTGGAGCTGCAAATTTATGCATGCAGTTACAATATTCTATCACTAGATGGCAGAACAGGATCAGTTATTGAAACTGGGAGAGACTGCCTGTGTGTTTTTTGAATACTGTATCTTTCATTCATCCGAAAATTGATTAAAGAGCGCAAGGAGAGAACAAAATGTGGTTGCTTTGTACCAAAGTACCAAACTGCTTGTACCAAGAAATGCCAATGTTATTAATGAGCTGAGTGCTCATTTTCTCCAGCTCAGTTTACGTGTAGCCTAATATAATCCTGCCCAAACCAACAATGTACAGTTTCACAAATTATATACAAGAGCACCTGTCCCATAAACCTAGAAATCGCCGAAGAGCCCAATGCCAATTATATGCAGCTAGCACGAGAACTAGCAAAGATTGGATTCGATCCAGGACAAACATGTTCACAATTCACAAACAGTGCAGCATTATCTACTGAGCCACAGGAAACTGCGCCTGGAGGTGGAGCTCATTAACATGAGTTTCAAACATTTATAAATGTATAAAAAATTTAGTTAAATATTTAACTAAATGTTTCATACATTTAGCTAAATGTATGGAACATTTAGCTAAATATTTAAAGAAACGTTTCATACATTTAGCTAAATGTTTTATGCATTTAGTTAAATATTTAGCTAAATGTTCCATATATTTAGCTAAATGCTTCATACATTTATTTAAATATTTCACTAAATGTTTCATACATTTGGCTAAATGTTTCATACATTTAGTTAAATATTCAGCTAAATGTTTAATACATTTAGTTAAATCTTTAGCTAAATGTTTCATACATGTAGCTAAATATTTCACTAAATGTTTGATACATTTAGTTATAAATGTAGCTAAATGTTTCATACATTTAGTTAAATATTTAGCTAAATGTTTCATACATTTAGTTAAATATTTAGCTAAACGTTTCATATATTTAGCTAAATATTTAGCTAAATGTTTCATACATTAAGTTAAATATTTAGCTAAATGTTTCATATATTTAGCTAAATATTTAGCTCAACGTTTCATACTTTTAGGTAAATGTTTCATATTTATTTAAATATTTAGCTAAATGTTTCATACATTTAGTTAAATATTTAACTAAATGTTTCATATATTTAACTAAATATTTAGCTAAATGTTTCATACATTTAGATAAATGTTTTGAACATTTGACTAAATGTTTAGATAAATGTTTCATACATTTAGTTAAATATTTATCTAAATGTTTCACACATTTAGCGAAATGTTTTGTACATTTAGATAAACATAAAAGTATAGAACATATAGCAAAATGTTTCGTACCTTTAGCTAAATATGTAGCTCAATGTTTAATACTTTTAATTATATATTTACCTAAATGTTTCATATATTTAGTTAAATGTTAAAACATTTAGCTAAATAATAGAAACCACTAAATAATAAAACTTCTAATTTATATATATCATTTTGGAATAGCACATTTTACATTTACGCCTGCCACTTCAAGGTTTATTAATGTAAGGAAAATGAACATTTCTTTTGCTAAATGTGAGGGAAAAAAAGGATATTTTTTGTTAAATGTGGGAAAAAAATGCAGTGAAAAATAACAGCATTAAATGTCCCATAGAAACATTTGCAATAACTGGTAATGAGTTTTCTACATCACAGTAGAGGAACTTTGACCCTCGCTTTTTTACATAATTTTTCTGAATTTAGCCAAGTTGGATGGTTTTCTAGCCTGGTGAGTCATGCCACTGGATCTCAATCAGATTCAAGTCAGGACTTTGACTAGGCCAATCCAAAACCTTTATGTTGTCAGCCATTCAGAGCTGGACTTGCTTGTGTGTCTTGGATTATTATCTTACTGCATGACCCAACTGTGCTTGGGCTGGACACAAACACATGGCCTGACGTTCTCCTTCAGGATTTTCTGGTGGAGAGCTGTATTATGGTTCCATCAAATATGGAAAGTCGCTTGGGCCCTGAAACAGTAAAACAGCCCTGATCAGCAACATCGCGCTTGACTGTTTGTATGACGTTTTTATTGTGGAATGTTGTGGTAGCTTTACGCCAGATGTTACAAGACCCATGTCATCCTAAACGTTCACAGAATATGATCCCAAAAATCTTCGGGGTCCTCAAGATTTTTTGGGCAATTGAGAGGAGCCTTGTGTTATTTTGGGTTTGTGGAGGTTTTTGCCTTGCTGCTCTCCCATGGATGTCATATTTGTGCAGTCTGTTTCTTTTTTGTATTATCATGAACCCTGACCTTAATTAAGCCAAGTGAGGCCTGCAGTTCTTTCCATGTTATTCTGGGTTCTTTTGTGACCACCTGGAAGAGTCAATGATGCGCTCTTGGAGGAATTTTGGTTGATGGTCACTTCTGGGAAAATTTACCACGATGCAAGTGTTCTCCATTTGTCGGTAATGGCTCTCGCCATGGTTTGCTGGAGTCCCAGAGCCTTAGAAATGGCTTTGTAAACCTTTCCAGACTGAGATATGTCAACAACTTTGTTTCTCGTCTGTTTTTGAATTTTGTTAAATTTCAGCATCATGTGTTGCATTTTTTATACTTCACATTACCAAATAGGTTTGATTTAACTTCTTATACCTGAACGCCCACAAAATTTCTGATGGATTTTCTGTGGCATACTTCAAATATATTTGTCTAAAATTATTTAGAAACAAGTGGTGCCAGGCACAACAAACCCCGCCCCTCGCACATACTTTAACCTACTTTTCATAAATGCAATAGGCATCTATTCTGGGTCAGTGGCTATCCCTAAACCCAATTTGGAGTGAATCTGGCCATTTGTTTTGCTACTAAAGTGTTAACAAACAAACAAACAAAGAAGAAAACACAAACACAAACAAACCGAACCAAAAACAATACCCCTTGCCCTCCCCCTTCGGGCGGGGCGGGGTAATTATTCATAAAGAAATGATGAAGATATCACCGATAGGCTACATTTGATAATGTATATGCAATATACGTGATATTGTATGGATGGAAATAATTAATCCAAAACTTACTCTAATTCTGTCTCCAATTTTTCCTTGTTCTAGGAGTGTAAATTATTTTAAGAGGCCAATTAACATTAAAAATATTTTCACTGTAAAAAAGAATACGTTTACATAGGAAACATCTTTTGAAGCGTATCAAATTATGGACATTGGCACAAAGAGTTGTCACTCATTAGGATGACCATAGTGCTGACTCCACACCTTTGGCTTAACTAATCCACAAGACAAAAGCTCCAAGTTTGTTGAATTCGTACCTCTGGGGACAATATGAATAATTCTCCTCATGAATAGCACTAATTTTTCAGTGATTTGCTAGAACAAGTTCAAACACAAATGACTGCAAATGGAGATGGAGACCTCTGTTTTGTCTTTATCTACAACCCCAATTCCGAAATAGCTGGGACAAGTGTAAATTGTGAATAAAATCAAAACACAATGACTTTCAAATCACACCGGCCAGTATTTTATTCACAATAGAACAGAGATAACATAGCAAATGTTGAAACTGAGAAATTTACCAATTCTATCCACAAAATGAGCTCATTTCAAATTTGATGGCTGCTACAGGTCTCAAATGAGTTGGGACAGGGGCCTGTTTACCATGGTGTAGCATCCCCTCTTCTTTTTAACATAAAGTGGAGGCGTCTAGGCATTGACGAGACAAGTTTCTTGAGTTTAGCCATTGTAATTTGATCCCACTCTTGTTTACTACCGGCTTCCAGCTGCTGGAGAGTTTTGGGTCTCCTTTGACGGACTTTTCGTTTAATTATGCGCCAAATGTTCTCAATCGGTGAAAGATCAGGACTGCAGGCAGGCCAGTTCAGCACATGGACTCTTTCTGTGAAGCCATGCTGTTGTAATAGCTGCAGTATGTGGTTTTGCATTGTCCTGCTGAAATACACAAGGTCTTCCCTGGTATAGATGTTGTCAGGCGGGGAGCATATGTTGCGCTAAAAGCTTTATATACCTTTCAGCATTCATGGTGCTTTTAAAAACATGCAAGTGTCCCACACCATATGCACTAATGCATCCCCATACCATCAGAGACGCTGGCTTTTGAACTGAATGCTGATAACAGGAGGGGTGGTCTTTCTCCTCTTTAGTCCGGAGAACACAACCCCCATGATTTCCAACAAGAATGTCAAATTTGGACTCGTCTGACCACAGGACACTTTTCCATTTTGCTACAGTCCATTTTAAATGAGCCTTGGCCCACAGAACACGGCAGCGCTTCTGGATCATGCTCAACAATGCAATGGCTTCCTTTTTGCATGATAGAGTTTTAGGTGGCATCTGTTGATGGCACGGCGGACTGTGTTTACTGACAGTGGTTTCTTGAAGTATTCCTGGGCCTATTTAATAATGTCAATGACAGAATTATTCCGGTGAGTGATGCAGTGGCGTCCGAGGGCCTGAAGATCACGGGCATCCAGTAAAGGTCTTCGGCCTTGTCCCTTACGCACAGAGATTGTTCCAGTTTCTCTGAATCTTTTGATGATGTTATGCACTGTCAATGATGAGACCTTCAGAGCCTTTGCAATTTGACGTTGAGGAATATTGTTTTTAAAGTATTCCACAATTTTATTTTACGCAAGCCTTCACATGTTGGAGAGCCTCTGGCGATCTTTACTTCTGAGAGACTCAGCCTCTCTTAGACATCCCTTTTATAGCCAATCATGTTACACACCTGATGCCAGTTAATTACTAGCTGAATGTTCTTTCAGCCGATTCTCTTGTATATTAATTGCTTTTTCAGCCCTTTTTTGCCTGTGCCCCAACTTTTTTGAGACCTGCTGCAGCCAGAAAATTTTAAATAAGCTCATTTTGTGGATAAAAAATGTAAAATGTCTCAGTTTCAACATTTGAAATGTTATCTATGTTCTATTGTAAATAACATATTGGCTCATGTGATCTGAAAGTCACTGCATTTTGATTTTATTCACATTTTACACTTCGTCCCAACTATTTCGGAATTGGAATTGTAGTATGACTAAGCATACATATTCACTGCAAACAAAAAAACTCAAGAATAAAGACATTTTTGACAACAAAGGTATACTGTCCTTGCAGAAGAACCTCATTTCCTGGTTCTTTTTTTTTTTTTTTTAAATCACAGATTTCATGCTACATTGAAAGCCTAGGAGCTTACAATAGACTCAGAGTTGAATTGGGGTGATATTTGTGAAAATGCTCTGGCTTCCCCCAAGAACTGAGACATGGTTTTTGATTTTGTTTATACATAAATATTACTTACCACCATATTGCAGATTCTACATCAAACTAGATAGGTCATGCAATAGATGTTCTCACGATACAGTTGAAACATTTTTACATGTGTTTTGGGAATGTCCAGTAGTTGTACAGCTCTGGAATTATATTTTACGAAGCTTGTCTGAATTACTGAATATAAATCTGCAGACCTCATAAAGATGCCTCAGGAGAGGTCCAGAAGCCACATGCATGTCCACGGACCTTCTCTCAACTTAAGAAGAAAAACAATATCAAAAAAAGAATGGCTGGACTTCAGAATAAACCTTATGTCAGCATGGCTGCTTTATTATTTAGCAGCAATTGATTAATTTCTTAGGAGAACACTGTGTGTGGAGAAGTGGTAAAAAAAAAAAAAAAAAAAACTGAATGTTTTTTTAAAAAAGGAATTCTGGATATAGTTGGATTTTTCCAATTGCCTACATTCTATGAACAAAGACATCTTGGAGGGGAGTAAGGAATAAGAAGTTGATCAACATTTTCTGGGGCCAAAGCATTTAACGCTTCATATGCTAACAGTAAAATTTTATGTTCAATTATGAATTTGACAGGCAGCCAAAGAAGATTTTTATGGACTCGGCTAATATTTTCACATTTCTAAATTTCAACGAGGACCCTGAGTGAAACACTCAGTACAACTTGAGGGTGTTTCAGGGCAGAGTTAGTGTAACCAGGAAAAAAAAAAAAAAAAAAAAAAACATGACTCTGTCAGGGAGGTCACAAATGTGTAAAAACATTTTTCAGCATCCCAGAGGGACAGTATTTTCCTCCCTTAAGATACAACCCCAGCTCTGTGACTCATAAATTTCCTTAAAATTTTTCATTGCTGACAGTATGAAGACGAGGTATTTAATGTTTTTTTCAGGTCAACTCCATTTTATTTTTAATTATACATCCATTCTTGCCATTCAGCCGCGCCATGTACAACAGAAGCTGAGAAGGGGATATTTTAGCACTAGAAATGAGGTCAAAATAAGAATAATGATGTGATTTTAAACAGCTCATGACAACAGGAGATTGTAATCATGATTTTGTAGAAAAGCAGCATCCAGGAAAGCCTTAGTCTTCTGAAGCAAAGATGGGCTAAGGGTCGCCAGCTTGCCCACAAAGGTGGAGAACAGCATGGAAAGGCTTAAAACAATGTTTCTCAAAGACAGATAGGAAGGGATCTGGATATTTCACCCTCTGTGTGACATGATATAATTGAAAGGTTCCAGGGTATCTGGAGGAATTTCTGTGCATAAAGGGCAATGGCACAAGCTCTAGCTGAATAGCCGTGATCTCCAATCACTCATACGGCATTGTATTAGGAACTTTCATTTATCTGTAAGTCATTTGTATCATCACATGGGCTCAGGTTACTTTGGCTAGCCTTTGTCAAGTATTAGAATACATTGTTACTGACAGGAACTGGACTCAGGACTCCCGCAGACAGGAGATCAGTTCAGTGGTTTTATTGAAAACCAAACTTGTGGTTGAACAATCAAGAACCAAACAAAGAATGCAGTTCAAAAGGAATAAACAGATTTATGGTTGATATTCAGTCCAGGGTTTACAACCCAATCAGGAGTTATGCCAAAACAATAGGAGATCCAATCCATAGGTAATAAGCCATCGGAGGTCATAAACAGTAATCTCAATACACAGGGATCAGGCGGAGTTGTAAACTGTCGGACTAAGAGAAATCGTAATCGTAGAATCAGTATGCACAGAAAAAAGCTGGATTGTAACTCAGAGTTTACTCAGCAACGACATGAAGAACTGACTGAATATACTGGAATATTGAGGGGAGACCTAAGGAGGGAGTGAAGGAAAGAGGTGAGTGAAAATCTGAAAATTCATGACAGGGTTGTGGTTTTAATCAAGGAAACTAAGGAGGTTATTTAGTAACAGAAAGGGGAGGGCAAGTGTGGGAGTGAGGAAGAAAACAAAAGCATGTGGAAGAGAAGTCGAGTGAATGACTGGAAAAGAACTGAATGCAAAATAAAAAAAAATAAGAAAAATAGTACAGCATACAGAAAAATACACTCTGACAGCTTCAAATACTGACAGTTACATCCACAAATGGTAGTTAAAACTTAATTGTGCAAAAAAGATGCCTTTTGGTAACAGTGCTCGGAAGCGCTGTTGACTTCTCTGGGCTTGCAACTGGGAGGCCACCCCTTTTTCCAAAACTTTGGCAAGGAATGGGAGATTTGAGACAGGTTGCGACTTAGCCAGTACAATCAAATCAGACCCATTCTTTAACAATGGGAGTCATAGCTGCAGCTTCTAAATCTATTGGGACAAAACCAGGCTTCTGTATTAATCAGTCAGGAATTAAAAGCTGAGATTTCAGACAAACAGCCAATAACAAAGTAATGCTGGGGCTGAATGAAGCTGAAAAGAAGCGGAATTTCACTTCAGAATTAAGTCAGTGACTGTGGCCGGGGCATTGAGCAAGAAAGTAGAGAAAGACCAGTTTGAACAACTAGGAGAAAAATTAGAAGGGGCGATAAAAGAGGGGTGGAGGGAAAATGTTCGTGAATGGAATCAGTTTTTTGTTAAAAAAAAAAAAACAGAGGCATGCATCATCAGTGGCTGATTCAACAGCTAAACATGGATGGAGGAGATTGCTCTTAGTAGCGAACAGTGTTTTTGGATTGCAACTTGCATCATGAACAACAGAAGGACAATAGAATGAGCGGGCAGCATTACAGGCTGATCGTTAATTCAGCAGGTGCTCAGCATAGGTGACTGAGTGAATTTTAAGACAAGGGCTGTGTCTGAGTAGGCTTTTTTTGCCAAGGGTAGCTCCTAACTCCAAATATGATCTGGAAATAATTACATGGCAGCCATGATAAGTGCATTCAAATTATTTAAATGTTAAGAAACGATGTCTCAGTGTTTCCTAATTTACCTTCTTTAGCATAGGAAGAAAGAACCATCGTTTTCAAAAAGAAATGAGATAACACTATCCCACAATTCCGCTCGGCAGCAATATTTAAGGCGACTACCATTCCTCTGGCCAATCCTGAAAAGAAACTTTTATGACGAGCAGAGGACACATGATCATAGACTGTATAAAAAGATGGACGAAATAACTGTGACATCACCCATTGGTTTCAGCATACCATTTAGGTAGTCTTGATTTTGGCAATTTGAACAGCGCCATTTTGTCATTTCGAAACCGGATGTGATTCCTATTGGACGAGAGCCTGAATTGAAGATCCAGGGAGGAGCGAGGGGTGGATCTGACCGTATCTGACAAGGACAGAGAACCGTCCAAGCCCTGTCCCTCACCATGAGCGCTGGCTGCTGCTGTCCTGCTGTCCTGATCAGGTCCTGATCCAGTTCTGCACCATCCTCGGCTTGCCACTTCCTGGAGCTCCCGATGCCACTGTTTAGATGGACTTTAATGGAACTCTATTGCCATTTTATTCTATGATTACTTTATTTTGTTATTAATTAGCTAGCCCGCGGAGGATGGGCTTCCCCACTATAGCCAGGTTCCTCCTGAGATTTCTTCCCACTGGGGAGTTTTTTCTCACCACTGTTTGAGGATTTTTCTCCCTTCTGGGAGTTTTTTGCCTCATTTGCTGTAGTGGGGAATAGGCTAGGCACTGCCCTTTCATTTACTGAATCTCTCACTGTAAAGCGTCTTTGTGACAGTCTATCAGTGAAAAGCGCTATACAAATAAATTGAATTGAATTGATAGCCACGCCCCTAAAGCATATTCTGGCTTTATCCTTTATTCTAGTTTATTTGGGACCATAACTTACAAAAATAAACATCATGATATATCGAAAGAGACTTAAAACTTGTGATAGATACCATAAAATAATGCGGAAAATCAGTATTGAAATAATAAATCAGAGGGGAAAGCACGGTAATTTTCTCATAGACTTCTACAGCATTGAACTTCTTTCTGCAACAACCGACGTCACCATCTGCTGGCCATTAAAAAGAATGCAACTTTCACAGATTTCCGCATTGGCCTCATTTTTCAGACCCGGGTGCTGCGTCCGTCTTTTTATTCTGTCTATGCACATGATCACCTTGCCTAGTTTTAGTGCATTCGTATTTTCTAAGCAGCACGGTAGTCTCTCTAAGCCATGAGGAATTCTCTTTACACCTTCCCTTTACCTCATGACGTTTGCCACAAAGGTGAAAGAAAAGTGGTTAGGAATTAGTGGATAGGATGTAATTTTTTGACTATTCAGACGCAGCCGAGATTTTCTATACAGCTACGTGAAGTTGTTTTTAACGCCCGCAGCTTAGTAGTAAACCACAGAGAGCAGTGGGAGAAGGGAACTGACCTACCCTTGACAGCAGCAAGTTCTTTTGAAATTTTGGAAATGGCAAAATTATAGTGAGTCAAAGTATCAAAAAATCTGATATTTTCATAATTTTGACCTTCATTTATCACTCAATACAAATTACATTGGCACAATCATCAGTGGTAAAATGGTTAGAAGTAGTTCCTAACAGTGGAAACCCATTATTGCATGTCCTGTCATTCCCTTATTCTTAGAGGATTCCACAGGTTGGTCTGGGTCTTCAACAGTCTCAGGTGCATCGGTGTCACCACACAGAGGAACATTGCACCTGACAGCGATGTTACACAGTCCAAGCCAGTGTTATGTTGAATTCTCTTTGAGGCTTCACCCGCCAGTGGGATTTTGGGGACTGTTTTACATGGATAAAATTGTCATTTGGTGATTACTAATGAAAGGCTTAATGTGTCATTTCTACTTTATTCCAGTAAGCCTTAAAAAACAAATGCAAATGAAAATAAATCTGTGTATAAGCCACATGATACAAATGTATAACCAAAGAAATTTTAAAGTTTTTTAATTTTTCTTTCTTTTTTATTTTTATTTTTTACATTTTGTCCCTGAAATCAAACAACCCTTGTATCAAGCTAACCCTGATTTTTTTTGGATCAAAGCTATCCCTCTCCTTTTAAAAAGTTTTGAACAGCTCATACTGAAGTTTTGATTCAGATGAAAACCTAAATTTGATTACGTGATCTGATTCGATTTCAGGATCTTTTTTTTTCTTGTTCTTTTTTAACAACTCATTTTCAAGATTTAATCCAATGCGAGAGCCAAAATCCAATCAGACTATCTTTGAACAGCTGGGTCCTGATGACTCATTATTTACCCCAACAAACTGAAATCTATCAGAGAAATGAGAGGGAAACCATATGAGAGCGTGTCCAGCAATATCAATGGGTCTTTACAGCTACTGAAAAGAATGTTGAGGTCTCTAGTGTTGTATCACCATATGGTAAATTTTTCTGAGAGGTGAGGAGATTCAAACTGAGTGAATTCAAATATCTTGGAGTTGTGTTGGACTCAACTTTGTCCTTCAAGAGCCATATTAAGAACATCGTTAAAACTTTGAATTTTAACCTACATAACTTTAAACAGATCAGAACATCCTTGACTGATAGTGCGGCCCTCCTGTTCTTACATTCCATGATATTTTCACATATTGATTACTGTGTCTCTAGCTGGTCATTCACCGGTCCCTCTTTACTTAAACCTGTTGAATCTTGCTTCAAAAAGGCTTTAAAGGTTCTGGACAAGAAACCCTTTTCCTTCCATCATTGCAGTATCCTGGCGAAGTACAGGCTCTGAAATTTCAAAGCCACCTGTCTCGTGAATAAAATCCTGCATAGCCTGGCACCATCACCACTTAACGAGTTTGTCAGACGTAAATCTGCCAGAAGTTCCACTGCATGAACAACTAGAGCTATTGATCGAGGTGATTGTGAACCCTCTTTTAGAAGGACATCATTTTCTCAAAATGTTCTATCATTTAAAGGTTGTGCTCTCTGGAACAGTTTGCCATTTGCGATAAGGGAGTGTTCAAGCCTAGAAGCCTTTAGGAAGCAGTTAAAATCATGGCTAGGCGGGACCCAAGTCTGTGATCATGAATAGATCTGGTATACATGGGCAAGGGGTGTCCAGACTATTGTTAGTACATCTACTGTGCATACATAAGCATACTTATATATGGCACTTTCGTGCATTAATGTCTACAAAATCTATGTGTATATCACTGTGCAATAATTTTTACACTTCTGCATGTGGAATGTATGTTTGGGCATCGTGCAATACAATCTTGAGCAATGTGACAATGTGCAATATAGCAAGCGCTTTACATCTGTATACAGTTGGAGAACTGAAAAATGTGCAATATATAGACATCTTAGCATTTTTGCACTTAGCACTTTAGCACTCGGCACTTTGACTATGCACTCTTGCACTTCAACTCACGGCACTTTGACCATGCACTCTTGCTCTTTATCCCCTAACTTTTATCTTATCCCGTTATATTGACATGTTTTATGTTTGTGGTCTAGTCTCAGTGGTGTACGCTATTTTATTTTATCTCTTTTTTCTTGCTGATTTTGCTCTGTGTTTTTATTTTTTATTGTTGACACCAACCTGCCTTAGGGTTTAAAGATGGAAATTAGCCTCTGGCTATAATCTTGCTTATTTACATTTTTCTTGTCTTTTTGAAAAAAATATGTCCATCAATATGCACTGGCCCTGGTTTTTAAAATAAATAAATAAATAAATCAGCAGTTGAATCAAGAAGGAAAAGAACAGAGATGCAGCTGCTTTCCGGAAGGACAAATCATTCATCGCTCCGGCAAGAGCTGCTTCAGTGCAGTGATGCTTTTCACACCCACACTGAAACCTCTCATATACCTTATTAGCTTGCAAGAAAGAAGAAAGCTGTTGAGCTACACATTTATGATGGAATTTTGACGGAAGTGGGAGGTTTGAGATCGGTCTGTAATTGGCCAGGAGAGTGGGCTAATTCGAGTAATAGCTTGAATTCTGCCATCTAAAATGAAGTAGTGTTGAATTTACAAATGAAGAATTGGACTGCCAAGAACAGGCAGGAGCTCCTTCACTTCAACAGCTTTGTGAGGATGGGATCTAGGAGACATGTGGATGACTTGGAAGAAGAAACTAATTTGGCAAGTTGACTCTGAGATGGGAGAGAGGGACTGAAGTTGTTTTATGTGTCTAGTAGGTGGTTCTATATTATGAACAAAGCCATCACTGACTGCGGTGGAAGCAATTATCTTCTTTCTAATTCCCATTATTTTGCCACAAAAGAAAGTTTTTAAAAAAATCATCACAGACGCAAGAAGCTAGAGTTTGTGTTTTATCTGCAGCATGATGATTAGATAGTTCAGCAACTGTTCTGAACAAAAAAATGAGAATTATTATTTTCTTGTGTAAGTTTTGAGAGGCATAGAGAGAGCACGTGTATCTGCAAAAAGGCTGTCTTTCGAAGTATTGAGGATTACCTGAAGTTTTGCGGCACACCGCTGGCATTTAAGTTAATGGGATTTTCACTTGTTTGTGGCCGGTGTACCAAGGGGCTGGTCTCTTCTTCTGAATGATTATTTTTCATTTTTGTCGGGCAATTATATCAGGGTTTTGCACAAAGCCTTGGAAAACTCGTCTGCTTCACCCTCAGTGCATAGTAGGCTAATTAGACTGTCAAATTCAAAAGAAGTTCAAAGTATGTTGATACATTTTGTTGAAGAGGAGGCAGTGAGAGTACCACCTATGTTTCAGAAGAAGCACGGCGGGCCATCTGTAGATAATATGCAACAACCTTGTCATGGGCGTAGGTTTGTATATGGAAGGTCGGGACATGTCGCTACCAATATTTTGGGAAGCCACATTGTCCATACCAATATTTCAGCAAACTCTTTCTTATCATCTTTCCAGACTAGCCATATGTGACCCAATTATGGAGGCTACATCTCCAAGACAACCTACCATACAGGCCAGCAGACACTGCCTAAGTCCCACGAGACGTCTCGTGTATCTCTCGTGGATTTTTCACGATAATCTCCTCTTTATGTCGCGTGCTATTATCAACCTCGTACTCTGCCGAGACAAGCTTCGCAGTGGGCGGGCCGCCGAACCTACACACGTATGCCTAGAGTCTGCCAAATGCACGACGTGATGTAGCCTATGCACAGTTGTTACTGAAAATTATTTTTTATATGTGGATTTAATAGATGTAATACGTTGTTGCGTTGCTGCGTTGTTGTTGGTAATCGCTAATCACTAATCCGTGAAAATCGAGGGTGGGCTGAAGAAGAGTATACGATATCCAGCAGCGGTTGAAGAATCACTTTGAAAATCTCAGTATACATGTACCGCTGGTCTGAATAAAACATAATGTGGTACATACAACCCCAATTCCGAAATAGATGGGACAAAGTGTAAATTGTGAATAAAATCAAAAAGCAATGACTTTCAGATCACATGAGCCAATGTTATTTACAATAGAACATAGATATCATTTCAGATGTTGAAACTGAGACATTTTACATTTTTATCCACAAAATGAGCCTATTTCAAATTTTCTGGCTGCAACAGGTCTCAAAAAAGTTGGGACACAGGCAAAAAAGGGCTGAAAAATCAATATATAAAAGAATCAGCTGAAAGAACATTTAGCAAGTAATTAAGTTAACTGGCATCAAGTGTGTAACATGATTGGCTATAAAAGGGACGTCTTAGAGAGGCATAGTCTCTCAGAAGCATGGATGACCAGAGGCTCTCCAACCCGTGAAGGTTTGCTTAAAAAAAAATTGAGGAATACTTTAAAAACAATGTTCCTCAACGTCAAATTGCAAAGGCTTTGACGGTCTCATCATTGACAGTGCATAACATCATCAAAAGATTCAGAGAAACTGGAAAAAAATAGCCTTCTGTTTGACGACGTTGGTTTATTCTTAAACATTTATACTGTAAATGCACCATAGAATGTTTTCTGTGGACGTCTCATTGTGTCATAAATAAAGCAACAAATCTAATGATTCATATGTCAAATTATATTTAAACCGACGCTTTTTTTGCAGTATCCTGAAAACGACAGAGCTCACATTCCATGTCTTTTTTCCTTCAATTGGAATTGGTGTGTACAGTAATTATTAGTTTGATATTTGTTTGGCGTATAGATTTTGCCTCTGTATGTACAGTTTGATGGATTTAGTTTGAATGGATATCCCCTCTTATGCGATCAGACAGTCTCTTATGTGTGACGGCGTTTCTTGATTTTCATACAGAGACATTATACGCGCTCCTAAATAAGGGGAAATACGACGTATCTTCTCTACTGACATCTTGCTTACTGAATGATAATTTTGCTCATTACGTATGAATTTAAAGGACTGATGAACGGGCCTCAAGCTGTGGATTAAAAAAACGACTCCTTTTCCATTTTGATATCTGGAACTCACAGCCTTTGTATTATCTAAGCCGTGGCTTCTTTCACAGGTGGCATGAAATACTTGAGTGCAAAGGGACTCAAGTATTAATCAAGTATAGGATTATAAAAATAATGTCACGCAGGGTTGCATTCTTAACAGAAGAATTTGGTTTTTCCTTTCTGTATTTGTGATCATATAACTATCCTTAAACACACCCTACGTCCCAAACAATCAGTCCAAAAATCTAAACTTAACAGAGCCGGTAAACCTCTCAAATGGATAAATACAATAATCACAGACTAACAAATCTTTTTTTGACCAGTTTAATAATAATCTGATGACCGTTACACTCAAAATATGAATTTTTTATTTTTAACAAAATGTTTAACAATTAATTTGTTCCATGAGAGATGACAAATTAAAGGGGAACTTCCACCAATCGGTGGAAGATCAGGTCTGCAGGCTGGCCAGTTCAGCACACAGACTCTTCTACTATGAAGCCATACTGTTGTAATAGCTGCAGTATGTGGTTTTGCATTGTCCTGCTGAAATACACAAGGCCTTCCCTGGAAGAAATGTCATCTGGGGGAGCATATGTTGCTCTGAAACCTTTTATATACCTTTCAGCATTCATGGTTCTTTTTAAAACATGCAAGTGTCCTAACTAGGGTTTAATCCCGGGAAACGGGATTCCCGGGATTTGACCTCCAAACCATTTCCCGTTTCCGGAAATAGAAAAACGGAAACCGGGAAAAACATTTTGAAAATATTTATAAGATAATGGAATATATTTCAAAATATGTAGGCCAATTTTACTTTCTTAAAACATATTCAACAGCTGTGTGTGTGTGCATGCGTGCAGGGAAAGAGATTAAAATTAATCAAACTTATTTAAGTGCGTCCAAGCACAAAAATGGATCGAAATTGGCGTTAGATTTACATTTAAGTGTGGCTAAGATGCACATTGCTCCAATGCCCACACTTATTTTAAGTGTCCAAAGGTAAAATTTTTTTTCTTGGCCAAACTTGTTTTGTTGTTTTAAGCGGCACGTTCTAAAAACTGGAATGGTCATAAACTGGCGAAGCGAGTAAGTTGGCCACACGTATGAGTGCAAATAACATCGGCCTTAATTAATTGATTAACAATCACAAAACGCCCTGAATTCAAACACTTCTGACCGTTAACGCAGTTAGCTAAGTAACTTGTGGCTCTATAATCTGTATTAGACTAACACAACACGATTTTTGACATCAGCTGTGAGTGGCAGCACTTCATAATAGCCTACTTCAAAATATTAAATAATAAGGACACGCTGCACTGTCTGAGGGAGGGATCAAATGCGCGAGACGAGGTTCAACAGTCCGCTCACTGCAACATTTAAAATCTCAGACAAAACTCCAGGTGAAAGCTCAAAACTACAAGAACACTGGATTCATTCTTTATGCAAAACACTTCAGACAGAGATGCAATGGGCTTTGGTGAAATGGGGCTCTCGTTGAATAAAGAAAAATTTCCTGAATCCATCTGAAACCTCACACCCAGTGAGTGGATGCGTTTTATAACTTTGCCTTTTAACTTTGAGTGATCGCTGACTTTATTTAGCCGACAGTCTTGACACCCCAGCACACACCGTACCGGCCACCCACAGCGTCTGAATGCGAGCAGGTTATGGAATCTATCTGAGCTCAAAACCATGACCATGAAAGCACCAAACTACTTGCCTTAACGAATTTCGTTCGTTTATAATATGAAGAATTGTAAAATATAATTTCCATGAGGCTGTTCAGTCAGACAGCGGGACAGATCACAGGCTGAGAAATTTTTTTTTTCTCCTCTCATCTGCAGCTTAACGTCAAGCTGCATGCGGCTAAGCGCAGTTCATATTGCTATAATATTGATTAATGTTGAAATTACATTTTTGTGCCTCAATAATTATATATACCACCAGATAATACATTAAATCAGTTATGTTTGGGACCCACGTGTCTCTTTGTTAAGTATGGTGTTTCCTGAACTATGACCAATTTTATATAACGGTAGTCAAAATTATACCTTAAAAACAAGTTAATTTCCCGGGATTCCCGGGAAAATGTGCTTTTTTTCCCGGGATAGAAAATGTCTCATTTTCGGGAAAAATATTAATCCCTAGTCCTAACCCATATGCACTAATGCATCCCCATACCATCAGAGATGCTGGCTTTTGAATTGAACGTTGATAACAGGAGAGGTGGTCTTTCTCTTCTTTAGCCCGGAGGATACGACACCCATGATTTCCAATAAGAATGTCAAATTTGGACTCGTGTGACCACAGGACACTTTGCCACATTGCTACAGTCCATTTTAAATGAGCCTTGGCCAACAGAAAACGGCGGTGCTTCTGGATCATGCTCAACAATGACTTCCTTTTTGCATGATAGAGTTTTAGGTGGCATCTGTGGATGGCATGGCGGACTGTGTTTACAGACAGTGGTTTCTTGAAGTATTCCTGGGCCCATTTAGTAATGTCAATGACAGAATCATGCCGGTGAGTGATGCAGTGGCGTCTGAGGGCCCGAAGATCACGGGCATCCAGTAAAGGTCTTCGGCCTTGTCCCTTACGCACAGAGATTTTTCCAGTTTCTCTGAATCTTTTGAAGATGTTAAGCAGTGTCGATGATGAGACCTTCAAAGCCTTTGCAATTTGACGTTGAAGAACATTGTTTTTAAAGTATTCCACAATATTTTTACGCAAGCCTTCACAGGTTGGAGAACCTCTGGCCATCTTTACTTCTGAGAGACTCAGCCTCTCTAAGACATCCCTTTTATAACCAATCATGTTACACACCTGATGCCAGTTAACTTAATTACTTGCTAAAAATGTTCTTTCAGCTGATTCTCTTACTTATTGCTTTTTCAGCTCTTTTTTGCCTGTATCCCAACTTTTTTGAGACCTGTTGCAGCCAGAAAATTTGTAATAAGCTCATTTTGTGGATAAAAATTCGACAACATTTGAAATTTTATCTATGTTCTATCGTGAATAACATATTGGCTCATGTGATCTGAAAATCATTGCGTCTTGATTTTATTCTCAATTTACACTTCGTCCCAACTATTTCGGAATTGGGGTTGTATTATCAATACATAAGAAAATCAAAAACATAAATGACACTGTCCAGGAGCCATATTTTAAACGCACGTGAGACAATAAACCTCAAAACTGGATGTTAGACATTCGGAATCTCGTTCACTAACAATACTGTTTACCGACACCAGTTTCATGTGAGACTTATCGCGATACACATGTATACTTGTCACCGGCACTAGGCCTATTGCTTTTCCTACGCACAAAATATTTGACTCGTACATTTAGGCTGCGTCACGATATTCTCGTGTATGTCTCGTGTATTTTTCCCGATAATCTCGTGTAGAAATGGCACTGTCTGCTGGGCTGTACGGTATTTATGCATTCTAGCATTTGATTTGTTGAAAGGGTGGGGCTATCTGAAGGCTAAAAGTCAAGAGTAAACTGACCACGCTATTCAGGTCATGAATATTCATTTTTGTCTAAAGCGGGACTTGAGATGCGCAACTGGATCGCCAGCTTTGATTACATGTGTTTGCAGTGGCTTACCCGTAGAAGAGAACTGTAATTTGGCATTTGTTCCAGATTTTTCTTCATCGCGTAACTATAGCACTTTTCCCATGGACCAACTCATGACATACATTAATATTACCTTACGTACGTATCACTTCAGTGGAAATGTCATTGTCTGAGAGCGTGAGGAAAAAAAAGTTGCTCCATTTTAACTCATGCCGCTAATATTTTGCCAAACTGAATGCCAAGTGTAATGTTGGTTGAATAAGTGATCTAACTAGTCATAAACAGAAAGTTACTTAAAGTGAAAACTTGCTAGCTACCTTAACTTAGTTTTTACCGACAAATAATGTCAATGAATGTTAATTAAACATTTTCGCTAGTTTCAATTAGCGAACTAAACCTGGTTTCTGTCACATGTTGGTTAGTAATTGGGTTGTTAGCAGCAGTAAATATAAACCAGTTGGATATGTCAAATTATGAGGTGAATTTCAGTGGAGAAATCCCGTGAAGGTGCCATTATTAATTCATTATTTAATATGCAGGCACCACAGCAGCAAGCTAGAGAAACAGAGCAAGCTGTTGAGTATACAGGTGTATAAGGGCTTCAGGTGAGGTCATAATTATGACTTGTTCTGTGGAATTATAGGGAACGCATTAAAGTTAGTCTCATGATGTTCAGCAAATATAACCTTTGAAAGTCAAAATGTTTGAATTGAATTGAAGATGCTTAATAGAGAGGATTGCGAGCTGGCTTGCTAATGTAGTTATATATTCACTCACTTGGTATCAATGTCCAGGTTACTAGATCTGAGCGGGTTTCATGAGTGCGCTGAGATGGTTTGCAGCTATCAGTTAAGGTTGTGGCAAATTTATGTATGTGGCATCTTTGTATGAAAATGTTGGAGGCACCTTGCATCGCATAATTTGAAAAATGGAGAAACACTCATTCGGATGATCTCTGTATACAGTAAAGGCAGTATCTGCACTTTACAATTTACAAAAATTTTCCAGCATCGCATACGTGTCCCTACCAATTCTTACATTAAACCTACGCCCTTGAACCTTTTCAATATTAGCACCGAAGCTGAGGACCAAATATAAAGTATAGCCATGAAAATATAAAAAGCCAACTACATTTTGAGTAAAGACTAGAAAATAAGTATGTTAAAGGTTCATCCACTGTTTCAAAGCATCAGATTACTTCACCTAACATTCTTACTACTACACTGGTCATAGCTCAAAAATAAATCATGAATCAATTCTCTTACCACAGTCAGGCTATTTCGCCTGGTAGCTAGTAGACTGTCCCCAGGGGCTTCATTTATAATAGCAAGGTGCACAAATAATTGACTAATTGAACAAACATTGCAAACTTTGCTAGTCTGCAACAGAAATGCTAGTCTTTAGTTATTAATATTATTTATATTTATATACGAGTTATTAATTATTTATATTCAACACCTGTTAACTGTTGTGTGCCCACCAATAGGTAGTAAAAAAATCTGCAAACAGCATCGATTTGGGCTATAAACAGGAAGAATTTATATTTATTAATTATATTTATAATGGGGAGTAGGTTCTATTAGTGAACCCCTCAGGGTACAAAAATTCAGTCATTGGAATCCATTTTTTGAGATTTTAATGCCCAGAACTTGGTTTTTGTCCTCATTTTAGATTCACTTGTACTAAGAGATTTTTGAGTAGAATTAATATCATGTTGAAGATTAGATACTGCCAGCTGAACTGAAGAAGCAGGTGAGTAACATGTGCTTGATAGTTTAAATTAGAACAATTATTAGAAAAACATCCACAATTTTAAATAATGTTGAGTATATTGCATTGAATTTTGTTTGCAAATCATAAGTTCTGTTTCTCCTCAAACCATAATGAGGAGAACTGGTTCAGAGTTTTCAAAGTTAACGCATTGTTCATCAAGGGAAATTATCTAAATTAGGTCAAGACTAAACATCAGTTAATTTAATTTATCACTAAAGTTTTCCCTTAATTAGGTTTAAAGTCAGAAAATATATAGAATATTTTTTTTTCATATTGTTGGACAGTACAGCTCACATATTCTGTATCTACGGATTGCAGCGTTTCAGTGAAGCTTCTTCACACTTCTATTGTAATATTCAACTCTAGGATGCTATGGTTTTTTCATCATTATTTTTTTTAATGTGCACAGCATTATATCAAATGGAAAATATCTAAATTTTGTACTTTTCCCCGTAATTAGCAGGACATGTTTGGGATCCTTGGAAATCTTGGGATCTCAAATGGAATTTAATTTAGGCCTGAATTTCCACAAGTTTGAATACAGCAGCCGCATTTGACGGATACATATACATTCAGAGGAGAGACTTGATGACTGGTACTCTGAAAAATTGAGGTCATATCCTGTCAGAATTGAGTTATCAATAAGCTGTAGCTTGGGTTGGTTAATTAAAAGAACAGCATCCTTGATGCTGTGCTCTTAGATGTCTATTTAATGTAATTTGATGCTCATCGGGGTAGTTTTGTAACTTTTGACATTTTTTTCTAATGTGTACACCATTGTAAAGTTTACGGCGTAAGATGTCTGCGCTGTGGCGCAGAACCATAGGTGTCGGCGTCTAAATAATGCTGTCATTGTAATTGCTCCTGGAACACTTAACTGCAGATCGAATGTTCAAGAGAAGGTGGTGCCTTGGACCTATTCAAAAATGGGAGTTCTTATATCTGAAATGGTAAAATAAATGTCGCATGAATCATATTATCCCAAAAAAGCCGATCAACTATTAGTCTGGCATATGTGGCTATTGAAGCTACCAGGTATTATTTCATTATGAAAATCTGTCTTACCAACAAAATAAAGCCATACATACTCAAATAAAAGTGAATACAGCAGTTAAATGCTGCTCAGGGAATAGAAAATACACAATAAATTCCAGTGTTGTCAGTCATCTATCAAAATTTCCCATTTAATATTAATATACGTAAACAAAATGTAAGAGGAACCGTGTTGAGAGGTCCCTTTAAAAATTCAGCATTAGTTTTTCTCATTCATGAACCCCCAAAAACATAATAAATTGGAAAAAAAGAGTCATGCTCAAAAGTTGTCTCTCTGTAAATCTTGTCCAGAAAAATCTTAGTCACAGCTCTGGTAGGAGCTATAGCTGTTTAATCTGATAGGAGACAACATTCGCGTTAAATGGTGCATTGCTTTAATTATAATCTCGTTCCTGAGGGGTTGTAAACTACCAAGTAAGGAGACCTAAGTCTTTCGTTTTTTATTCCAGCTCATTTGTGCGTGCAGGATAATATTACCAAAAAATATCTGAGGCAAAATAACATCACCCATTGTCCATTCCCCACTTAACAAATGAGTTGGAAGTTAAATTTCCTGTTGTCATTGAGTATTAACACCTACATCATTAGCTATCAGAATGCCTGAGCGAGATGCATACGACTGAGGCAAATGGTATGTTTTTCTGCTTGCTAGATGTAAATTTTCTTTGTTAGGTCATATTTTCACATTTGTATGTTTGCTGCACTTACAAAAGACAAATCAATAGTGAAATAGTGACATTTGTAAAATATCATGCCACGACTGTGGAATTATGATAATATACTTTGTAGTATTGCATTATGTCCAATACATAATGATGTCGACGGTATGTATTGTTGACACAGAGACTGTGAAGATATGTTTGATTATTTTTCATTTTGGGAACTATATTACATCATATTAAAGGACTGTATTCAGTTTTCATACACATATAACTTATAGTGAGTTTTTTGTTTAGCTTGGACAGCGAATGCATATGAGGCCCCCTAATTTTGCCTGCCAAAAACATTCAAAATTAACAAGATGACAGTGTCATCACTATCCCTTGCCAGGATTGAGGGCCATAACTCCGTAAAAAAATATGCTTCAACATCCATTTTCAAACTCAACGTAGATCATGACTATCTTATAAAGCATACAAAATTTCATGCATCTAGGTATAATATTTTCAGAGAAATCTTGTCGCCATTGTGGCCCGGACGCACGGACAGACACATGGACGGACAGATGGACAGACCCCAATCCAATATCCCCCATCCCCCTTCGTGTTGGGGGATAATAATATTCACTTGAATTTGATGCAAAAGTTTTATCGTTCATGAAAACGGTTGGTATGAAAAGATTGCATTGTTTATCATTCTCACTTCTTCTCTCCAAAAATTCTCTCCATTTTTAGTAGTTTCAGGAGGAAGGGGGGCAGTTTTTATTTTGCTTCAGTTGCTCTTTCAGTAACACTGTCAGATTTGGGTCACTTCTTGTCAGTGAGTTTATTATCCAGGAAAGGTATTGTTTTATGGTCAAGCTATCTTTTGTTTTTCAATGTGTCAGGACTTCAGTGTTGAATTTTCATGACGTTTCCATGTGTTTGGGGCACTTTTTATTTTTGTCCCAAAATTTAAAAAAAAAAAAAAAACAGAAATAGGGTTTTCACCCAAATGATACAACTATCTTGCTTCATTGCATAATTTTTCCAGTCTCTGTAATGCTCAAATCCTTAGTTTTAAAGCCTTGAACAGGGGTCATGTACAACTGGCAAGGATAAGCTTGATTTGGCATCTACGTAAAGGGGTTAACAGAGTCGTACAAATGATGTTAATCCAGGCAATAATTGCTTGGCATGGCCTTTTCTTTTGGGATTATACTGTCTCCATCAAGGGAATTACTGCAGTTGAGTAGCTGACTGTTACACAGTGTCAAATTCAAATTCTGAATTATAAATTCTGAACAAGTCTGCTAAATGTTGATAAAGCAACACAATGCATATTATTCGTGGAGACCTTGGGAAATGGGAAATACAACATACATATTTTAAAATCCATAAAAAAACAATCTGAAAACGTATTTCCGTGAGTTTTGGTTTCACCTCAACCTCAAGTGCATGTAATCATAAATTACATGGATGTAAACTCCTCATCCCAGAAAGCACACTGTCATATGAACAATCATATTCTTCATTAGAGTGAAATATAGCTTAAAATGGCAGTGCTATTTCTATGGCATGTTTCTGAAACATAGCAAAGCAATGCGGAGTCTCTTCTATGTTGTGCACGTTTCCTGGAGTTCTGTTTGTATCTAGTTATAGTGAGCCTTGTGAGGATAGGCAAAACTTAACAATGCATATGGCTAGTTTTCTGATAAATGTATTTAATCTCCTAAGTCCACTGGATGACAGTACAAAGATTTGAGACAATTATATTTGATGCAGTTTTGTGCCATATGGCTTCTCAGGTTTACAGGTTCTCCTAAAGTTGAGAACTTTTTTATGGTGAATCCAAACACTTTGAGCATGTAAAAATATGCAAGGAGGCTGAAAATGAAGAATAAAAATAATTAATGAAAATAATAAAAAGATATGTATTCTCAAATATTATTAAGCTATTTGTTGATCATTTTAGGAGTGAAATAAATATTTACAAAAAAATATCAATTGGAGAAGGTGTCTTTTTGGGTTTTTATGAGACTACAGATTCAATTTAACAATGCCATGAACTTTGGGCTATATTTTTACATCCTGTATTGTACAGAGGACTGAGCATTATTCCCGCTCATATCCGTATTTATTAAGTACCCTCATGCATAATTTTAAATGAATATTAATTCCTCTCCTTGTACGTGCCATATCAGATGTAGGATGACTTACAAGATTTTATTAAAAGAAAGGCACTCCAAATCCATGTCAATATTTATTTTCTTCATTTAAAAAAATATATATTCTGAGAGATGCCTTCTGGGTGTTTAGTTTGTAATCTGTAATAGTGGCTCACGATTGTGAGCTTAATTGGTTCATAGCAGCATTTTTCATATTTCCAGACTGTGGAGCTCATGGGCTCTGGAAGGATTTCTCAAGGACATACAGGTCTACCACGTTAATGAGGGGATTACTGTTAATAGTGCTCAAATACTGTATATTATATATGGTATAGTATTTGTGTATACCTGTCATTAATATAAATTTTTTTCATGATCATGTTTTAAAAATGTATGGTTATTATTTTTCTTATTCTGCTGCAAAATTGATCCATTCTCGCCTCCCACAAACAAAATTAACACAAGACGTTAATCTCAGACCAACTGGAAAATATCTGGAGCAGTCACAGCCAGTATGTTTTTTTTTTAAACATCTTTTTGGTTTTTTCCAATTATTTCCCTAGATATTTAACGCTTTTCCACAGAAAGAAGGTCCTATGGAGAATTAATTTTTACTATTTTGATGTCACAGTGCTCTCTTACAGCTGAGCGGCTGTCTTCTCCACACTTGCATTGCATCACTTGCCTTTATTATTCAAGCAGCCCCACCACTCTCCTCTCCGACTGTCTATGTCAGCACCAAGTAATCAGCTACCGACTCCTCAGCAACCACTAAATACAGTAAATCAGCCACCAAGTGTACCATACCAACTACCTTCTGTAGTTTGACACTAGCAACCAAATTCTAAGACAATAGCAGTAACCTAATACACCATGTCAACCACCCTGCATGACTATGGAAACCAACACCTAAGCAACCACATAGCAACACTTTGGCGACTACTCAGAAATATCCATGCCTCCACCGATTACAACTCTGGTAACAACCAAGAACACATAGCAACAACCAGGTATGACCTTAGGAAACACTGAAAAGCACCATGGCAACAAACTAATATGAACATACTGTAGCAACCACATATTAACTTCAACCAGCTTGTAAAGACTGGTAACAACCTACATGATCTGTAAACTACTGTGTATTTGATGCAGTCATACACTGCATTTTCTTTAGGAAATGCTAATCTCTAAAGTGATTTGAGATATGTCCAGAATTAGAATTTGTATTCATCAAAGCTGATGAGCAACGGTGCATCAAAACAAACACTTTCTTAAAATGGAAAATTCAATATATGCAGTATCACTCAATGATAAAATGCACACACTTATTTTTAATTTTAATTAGTTTCATCATTTCTGACCAAAAACTATCTGAAAGTTTTGCTCTTGACATTGTGGGATTGGCAGTTACTGAAAGTATTAAAAAAGTCCAAAATCCTGGGTAGTTCTGACAGGTTATTATTCATTCTTATGAGATGCAGACACCCATGTATGACAAATATAGAATACAATCAGTCTTCAAATATGGTTGGACTGGTTTGTCTTTTTCTTCTTGCCAGCCGGTATGAAATATTTTTACATCAATGGAGGCTGGCTGTCTGCCTTCATACACTTACACATACATTATTTGATCCAAAAAGTCCTCCTGTGTGTAGTTAATATTCAACTGCTAATCTGTAGTTGTATAATGTAACTTCTAGCTGTATGAAAGAAAGACTGCAATCTCACAGACCTGGCACAGATTTCAGAAATGCAAATTGCTATATGTCATCCATTTCAGCTTGCTGCTTCAAGGTTTCCTTGTTTATAACAAATTACTCGAGCCCACTCGTGGCTACCAATAAGGTTCCCATCACAGTAACGTCATATCAAATTTATTCAAATTTAGAAGGCAGCATGGATGTCTGCCTTGGAATTAGAGTTACATTACAGACTGCAGGTTTGAGGAAATTCATTCAGAAGCAAATATTCCAGGGCTAGTAACTGGTTCGACATACTAAGCTTCAAAGGGTTTTTTTACTCAAACATTTTCCTGCAGGTAGTGTATTATGCCTCCTTTAAGAAGAAAGAAAGAAAAAGCAGTGCTACAGTGGTGTTTAACTAGATTAAAATAAATTAATCTATTGAGCTGTAGTAAGTCATGAATGCATGGTGAAATTTTAAATAGCATAAGTTCATTTAAAAACGGATTTTCCCCAAATCTGTATTTTGCATTTAAAAGGACCATGTCCTTGATCTCTATACGAACATCCACCGTCACAGATGAAAACCTGCATGATCGCACCTTACCCAGTCTGGATGGGATTAAGGTTTGAGGGCTATTATTGGACCTCGACAATGCTTTTGCGAGTCAAGTAAATGACACAATATTTTGCAAGGATTTGAATTGCAAGGCTTTAGTATTAATGGGGTTATTTTATAATTATTATATTATTATTATTAATTTAGTATTAACTGTTTTTTTAAGAGCATTTAACAGCATGTAATAGACGGGTTTTTACTGACGTGGGAGCGTGCAGTCTGCAAATGTTAGCTAGATTTGCACGGGACTAAAATTGCAGAAATGCTCTGGTAAATATTACTTGAACTCACAGTAAAACTAATCCCATCTTGTGAGGGCATAGGTCATGAAGATTATGAAATGTGTTACCTGTCTAGCAGAATGCAAGTGACTTTGATGTCACTTTGAAGCTCTTTGTTTTGCATGAAATAAAACAGGCTTGAATCCAGATGGAGAAAAGACCGAATCTTACCATCTTCTGGATCTGGAAAAGCCACAATGACATTTGCCCGAGTCCTCAGCCTTTATTAGTCTCAGTTGTTTCCCGACATCCTTCTTACGCTTCGGCTACGTTGAACACGTAACATATTCAGACTGTTTGAGGAGCTGGTGTGCTGTGAAATGTATCTGTTTTTCAGGCTTCATCTGCGGCACACATACAGCATAGGGCTGTGTGAATCACAGGCAAAACAAGCTTTTGTTTTGGGATTGTATGGGATCATCTCTTCAGTTTTAGGGCGAAGCATAGCCATGTGAAACTTCAACTTCATCACTTAATTTGTGCAATATGGCTAAGTTAAAATCTACAGACCACAATAGGCAATGAAAGAGATAAAGTTACTAAGCAACCAGCAGCTGATACTGGTGAAGGTAATTCTGAAAGGGTAATCGAGATGGTAAAGTGGTAGCCCTGTTTGGAACAAAGTAGCCAATATACAGTTTGGCACCTTATAAAAGGTTATTATAAATTCACAGGAAACTTTGATTCAAAATCAGGTTATTTCATTAAATTTGGGAAAATATGGAAAATATGGAAATAGTACTCAGCTACAGAAACTGTTCAGAGCAAGGACTTGGTAAAAATAAACCCTTGTCCCAGGGTACTAATAACTACATAACCCAACTCAGAGATAGCCCCATTTAGTCCAAGGTAATCCTGCCCCAACAGGAAAAGGAACCTACTACGGCGCGAGAAACAGAGACAGCCCTAGAGTCCCACAGCAATTTTATGCCTAAAATGGAATGAATGCAACTAAAGGGTAAAAGAAAAAGTACCTCAGACAAATACCAGCCTGTGGAAAACCGACGCTCATGCAAGGATACACTCGAGTACTGACTGAAAGACGAGCAGCTCTTAAATAGGTGCGCGCAATCAGCCAGCCGAGAATTCAGACAGGTGAAAACAATTAAGTCACAAGAGGTAAGATTGCCGTCAGGTGGCTAAAGCGAGCGACTGCACGCAACACCATGACAAGTAGGGAGTTCCCCGGTGTCATGGCTAAATTCCCAACTTGGCTCTTTCAACCTGCCACCTAATCATCCCCTGATCTAACTGGCTTGCAACTTGTTCTCTCCCTCTCCCCCTCAACCCCGGGGTTCCTTGAAAAAGATATTTCAATCTCAACGGGACTTCCCTGGTTAAATAAAAAATAAATCACGTCTCTATACTCTAATTGCTGTCATTGTATAACACAGCACTTTAGAAACATTTAAAGGAACTCCGATTCCTTTTTATTTTGTTGTCGTAATACTTAGCTATCTTAGTAATAGCCAGTACCTGTATTTCTGTTCATTGTGTTTGGAACCTCAGTTCCTGTTTATTTTGTCTGCAAGGCCTGTGCCCGCTGCCCTGCAGTTGGGTACCGGTATAAGAAATATACCAAATCCATCCTTGCACCTCAGTCCAGTCCTCAACTTCCTGTCCTCTGTGCAAGACATTGTGCATGAGACACAAACTGTTACACATGCACTCCTGAGAATACCTTCTTGTGGCAAAGATGCAGGATGAGCAACTTGGAGCAACAAGAATATGTGTGGATGTGCAGAAGTAATAGTCTGAAATGTTTTTGTTCAAATAAAGTGCAAAAATTTTTTTTTGGAACTTAACATAAGATAGTTGGGATTATACAGACTTGACTTGGAGAAGAGGATGGGGATGAAGGTTACAAGCTTGTAAGGAAAGCTATATCAGTAAGAGAGGTGGAAATGTAGCTCCACCTGTGAAAAAAATTTTGTGAAAAAATCTTAATGTGTAGGAAATTCCAGATATTGATCATTTTATGCTTTGCGAGGATATTTGGGTTAGGCTTATAATGTAGGCATGGGCAATACAAATGAATAAAATGACAACATTTCTTGAGTTGCTGAGAACAAAGTGTTTATTATTTTCTAATGATTTCTTGCAGGTAAGTACAGAAGACACAGACGAAGAGTTTGCCACAAGTCCAACGCCTTTACAGGAAAGGGTCTCAGAGCCACAGGGTCCCAAAAATGGCTGATTTCGGCATTTTTCAACAAAACCCATTGTGAAAATTGGGGGGTGAAGCCTGAGGGCATTTTCGAAAATATAGTCTATTCAGAAATAAACCAGGCCAAATTATCCATTAGGGTGCCCTAACAGAAATAATTGATGCTAAAGTCATCTACCCCTTTTCTGAAGTACAGCAGCACCCCTAGGCCCTTTTTAATGGAAAATGCATTGAATTTCACCCAATTATGTTCAACATTAGGTTTTGCATTGATATTAAAAATGGTATGAATGGGTTGCCTGTGGTTTTTTTTTTGGATCAATGGCCTGCAAAAATGTCAAAATTATTGGTGGGAGGGCAAACATTAACGCTACTCGCCCATTACTTTATAAAATGCAGTGAAGTCGCTGATGCGGCAGTTGTTTGCCCTCCCACTGCTACTTAGCGTTCCCCCCTTCAATAACCCGTGGTGATTAAAAAAAAAAAAACTTTGCAATGTTTTTACTATGTCCATATACCCTCCTCCCATGATAGTTTCAATGAGCTACTGTGAATAATTCATAGTAAAACACAGTGACGTGCAGTCGGAGGTTAGTTTGGCGAGGCAGAAACCTCCCCTTTGCTTGATTAGCAATCAGACGATTAACTAGTTTAGTAAGACTATTCGGCAGAATGACGGGCCAGTTTAAGTTTCATGGCGTTATTACTCAGTACATCGAACCTGAAATGCTCACTAGACAGCAGATTTGCGCGTACTTGCTTCCAGGAAGCCGAAGCAATGTCATCAACAAATATTAAAACAGTTCGACTTATGCAGAGTTCAATGCTTAATCAATATACAATGTATTCTCCTTTAAATACGGCGCTTTTTACATCCAAACAAAAAGCGGGCGCTTATTTTCAGTCTTCTTTCATAATCTGATTAACAAAATGTTTAAACGATATACAGAATTACCAAGAGCCGAGAAATTTTTCCTAATTGATTATTCAGATTTCCATCCTTGCAGTCTCGAATTGAAGCGTATACGTGAATTAATCTTGTGACCGGTGGGCTTCAAACGCCTGGCGCCGGTTTATTCCTTGGTATATTTTACTGAAACTTCACAAATAGGGTCACAGGATATTCTGTCAACAAACTATGTAGGGTAAAGTAAAAAATACGCTCACCTTTCTTGCTATTGTTGAGAAGAAATCACGGCGAACTCGTGACGAACTTCACCAACTTCTGTCGAACTTATTTCACATCCCCTGGAGGTCTAGCCTGGACGAACAGACTCCTAATTTCTCAAATTAGATGGCTGTAAGCAAATCAGGGCCGTAGCTGGGATAAGATGTCGAGGTGGGCTGTTTGAAATCTACCTCCTAAATGGTTATTTTTGCCACGCCGTGCCTTTGAAAATTTGTAAACACGGCGCAAATTGAGGTCATGCATTCATCCTACGGGCGAACAATAGCTCTGTTCAAATCGCGTTTTTGGCCATAATACACAGAGTTCATGTATGAAATGCGGGTATCCTATTGAAAAGGTTGCTTTTAATCAAACCATGGTGTTCTTTTTGTATGAAAATGGTATTTACGTCATTTTTTATAAGTTTTCTGAGGCTTGTTTACCGCCCCAGTTCAGCTGTTATGCATTCCAGTAGAGTTTATGCAGAGCGTTGCCCATGCCTATATAATGGAACTTGAGACAGGTATAAATATAGGAGTGTGCTACTGACTGCTGGCATAAGACAGTATTGTACATGAGAATTTGACTAAAACTTATAAAGGAGGTGAGATTATTATGATGGGTGAATCAATTACCCTGCTATTAATTGGGAAACAGTAAAAGGACAGGTAAGAACCGAGGATGAATTTATAGATGTTATAAAAGACTTTGGAGCAGTATGTCTGTTAACCTTTAAGAGAGAAAGCAATATAAGATTTAGAGCTGTGTAATGACCCTGACAGAATTTGCAACATTGAGGTAATGGAGACACTTGGGACCAGTGATCATTCCACAGTTTTGATGTGCCTCAGTAAATTTAAAGGGTCTGCTTTTATTTTAGTCAGAAAAGCTTTAACAGGGTGCAGGATGAAACTCCTTGATTGCTGGATTGTGAATGAAATGTGGGGTAAATTAAAAGGGGTTCGACTTGTTAGTGTAAATTCATTCTAAAGGTGTACAAATGTGAGTTGCAAAAGCAGACTCCACAGTGGATGACTACAGCAATTCAGAAGACATACATAAAGGACAATAATGAGAGTAATAGGGCTGCATATTTTAAAATGTGTGGTAAGGTTAAAAATAGCTGAGCAAAGCTAAAAGATTGTTTGAATGGCAAATTGCAGAAGATGTTAAAACTTATCCTTAGTGTTTTTTTTCAATAATGAAGTCGGAAAAGGAACATTGAGGAAGAGGTTACAGGTATTCGGAGCATAGATGGATCCTTACTGTATGAGAATAAGGATACTGCTGATGCCTTTTAAAGAGAAACTTTATTGAGAGTTTTACCGGGAAAAAAAATTCTCATATCTGGGCCATCAGGCATTTCTAATGCTTTGGATTCTCCATGGAAATTGACATTGGGGATTATGAAGTACCAGACAAATTGCTTAAGTTAAAAATAAACACAAGGATGTTCTTATCAATATCCCTACCACCGTGTTATCCCATTTTCAAATCCTGTCTTAGTAATGACCTGTAACATACACACACACAATTTAATTCATCTAGGTGCAGTAGTTTCTAAGAAAACTTGTCCCTGCTTACTTTAATGGACGGACAGACAAGCTCTGTTGCAATATACTCCATTCCACTTTGTGTTATGGCGGGGATTAATAAGGTGGCTGGCCCTGACAGCACATACGCAAGGGTCCTTAAAGAAGTAAGTGAGGTCCTCTCTAAACCAGTCAATTACTTTTAGGCAGTCTTTAGTAACAGGAGAAATACCAAATGATTTTAAGCAAGGCAATATACAGCAATACTAATATGTAAGAAAGGGGACTGTACTGACCCAGGAAACTATAGGCCTGTCTGCTTAACATGCATCACAAATAAAACAGTGCAATCTGGTTGGAATTATTTCGTGAAAGAAACAACATGCAGCGGCACAGCCAACTTGGATTCCATAAGGGAAGGTCATGCCTGTCAAACTTTTTTGGAATTCTTCGAAAAGGCCGCCAAGACTTATGGCCAGAGCAGGGTATTCCGGTATCCCCCACCCAGGAAAACATGCATTATAGAAACACTCCTACCGGTTCTCCTGACCAAGGACCTGGATTAAGAGCTGAAGTTGGTCCCCGGGTGCTGCTCTGTGGCGGCCCACTGCACCCAACTATAGGATGGGTTAAATACAGAGGACAAATTACCCCTCGAGGTTCAATAAAGTATATCTATCTATCTATCTGTCTATCTATATGAATTATAGGCAGTATTTCGGAATGGATTTGGAACTGGATACGGAATAAAACACAAAGAGCAGTGGTCAGAGGGATCTAATCTGAGCTAGACATTGTGGGAAGTGGAGTCCCACAGGGATTGATGCTGATACCTAGCCTGGTAAAACCAGACTCTGCTACTTTGCTTTGCTTCGTACACAGAGTCTGGACAGTCGTGAGTGACAAGTGTTTACTTCCTGGTGGGTGGGCGCTTGTCAGAAGTTTAAAATCATTGGTGCACCCATAAACTAATCAATAATGTTTGGCAATGATGTATGTTATGTGCCCGCTCAGCCGCCTAGTACTTCCGCTGTAAACACAGTCCTTCATACCAGGAATGCAGCAAAAACAAACTGATCAGTACATTAAAATTAATACTCTACTCATACATATGCCCATCTACCTCATTTTAGCCTTCACTCATTCACTTAAAAAAACCAAAGGTTCTCTTTCTGTTCTCCTTACAAGGAAACAAACTGTTGAGCTATCGTTTATCCTGCTGATACTGCTGCTATTTAAAAACCATAAGAGACCCGAAACTAACGGCAGAATCTGTGAGAATAATGCATTATTTACATTAGGACAAAATCTGCGTTGACACAAAAACTGAACCGTTAACCATACTTGCGCTAACATCATACCCAGCTCGCTATCTAACTTTATAGTGACACAGTTTGGCTCTAAGCGTTTGGCTGTTCAGACAGTCATTCCATTCATGGATAACGACAACATACCACTGAGACAGCGAATAGGTCTTGTGACACGAACAAAAACATGGCTTTTAAAAAATTTGCTGCTAAATTAAATAGTGTGAAATTCGCAGGCAATGTAACACTAAAAGCTACAAGCTAGCTGAGGTGGTTCGGCTGTCTCTCACAGAGATGAACTGAGTGCCTATTTCATATGTTTCATGATGGATATCAAGTAGATATGACAACTTTTCTCGAAACCTGTCGGGAGAAGCGCTACAAAATCATTTCCATTCAAAAAACTAACCAAACATTCCTCTTGTTGTGGCTTTAAGTCGCTGATACCAGGGATTTTCTCCACGACAGAGCAAATCTTTGTCCTCTCGTGTATCTATGTCCATGGCCATTGTTGATTTTGGAGACTACAATTTCAAACTCGGCACAGCAGCTACATCATGGCTCTCGGCCACGCCTTCTGTTCCTTGGTTGGTCTGTCGTATTTTCTGCCAAGGTGAATGAGGCAGAGCTCCAAGTGACCAGACTGAGTAATGAAGCAAAATGAAATTAAGCGGAAGTACGAAGGCTGGCGGATTCGGGCTAGCTGATACCCCTTTCTCCTCCTCATCTGCATTAATGACATTGACTGAAACATTGAATGCAAATTTGACAAATTTGCTGGCAATACTAAATTGGGAGGTTTCTGATCAGTTTTGAGTCTGCTAAGGTGACTCAGAATGATTTAAATTTAATAATTGCATCCAGAAATGAATAGAAATATGACAAATGAAATTCAATAAAGCTAACTGTAAAGTTCTACTTGGGGGGGGGGATTGGACAGAGGGTTCAAAACTGGAATTTGCTCCACTTGAAAAAGACATGGGAGTGCTGTTGACCAAAGCCTTGCAGGTTCTACTCTCTGTGCTGTAACAGTTAAAAAAGCCAACAGGATGCAGGAACATATAGCCAAAAGTACTGAGAATAAATCTAGGGAGGTCATACATAACCTGTACGGTGCCATTGTAAGACCACAGAGACCACATTTTCCACAGTTCAGAAGAGCCATAAAGTTAATTCCTAGTCTGAAAGATAAGAGCCATGAAGAAGACTGAAGAACCTTAATCTCTTCAGCCTCAGTAAGAGGAGACTTCTGGGTGATCTGATTGAGGCCTTTCAGTGTGTTAAAGGGATGAACAGAGTTAATTATGCAGGATTATTTAGGCCAAGTTCTGACAGCAAAACTAGGGTTCACAAATGAACGTTAGCCAAGGGTAAATTTAGCATTGATATTAGGAAGTGTTTTAGGTTCACATTTTGATAGGAAAATGGTGAGTCTAGTTGAGCAGAATTGTCAGCATTCACCAGTAGTAATATATTTTTCTGTCATGTTTGTATTTTTGTTTTACTTGTGTGTTATATGCTTTCATTTCTATTCATTTCCCTGTCCTTGTACTTCTGTTCATTTTTTCTCCATGATTCGTGTTGTTCTTGTTTTGGTTAATTGGTTTTTTGTCTTGTTACTCTTTGTGCATTCCTCACACCTTTTCCCACACTTTACTTGTTTGGTTGTCTGTTTGCGTCAATTAGGAGATAAACCTACAGTTTTTTTCGAACACGAGGTATTTATCATAGGATAGATACCTGGAAATTTCATTTGAAACTGAGCGCTTGCACGAGGTTTCAAATGTAAATTTCCAGGTATCAAGCCTACGATAAATACCGAGTGCTGAAAAAAAACTGTAGGTTTGTCTCCATTCTTCCATGACTCTTGTCAACACCCCTACGAAAATATTGGCGTGCTAGCAATGACACACAGTTCGATATCACTTTGGCTTGCTAGCTAGGAAGCCAACTAGCTCGCTAACGAGTATGACAGTGTACGCATTGAAAGCGAACTGCAGCCTTTTTAGCTCGCTAGCCAGTGGCTATGTAGCTAAATACATTGGCGCTAGCTATACTATTGCTAGCTAGGTAACCAACGAGCTCACTAGCGAGTAAGGCTGTACGCAAACTGTAGCCTTATTTTGTCGGCATAATCATGACGAGGTCTTGACCCAGTGCGAGGTAGTTTACCGGTGAATAGATACCTGGTGTTAACCAATCAAAATGCAGAATTCGCTGGAGTGAATGGTAGAATATACTGTGTACCTTTTCAGTCTATAGTTTTATTGCGAGTTTGTACCAGTTGGTTTTTTTCCCCTGTGTTCTGACAAGCCTTTTCTCTGTTCAGTCTGCCTGCTCCGTTTTGACCTTTTGACCCTCACTACTATGATTTCTTGATCCCAATTATAACCTGGTTTGCCTAATCACCTGGTTTTAAAAAGTTTTGGCTGCTTTTTTGACATTGACCTCTGGATTGTATTTTTGTACAGTACTGAATCTCTCTGGTTTGTGACCTCTGCCTGTTTTTTGACCATGATTCTGGATTCATGATTTTTAAAAATAAACTAAGGTTTATTTACGTGTTGTCTGTACCTGAGTCCTTGCATTTTCTTGATATGAATGGCCTGTTCTTGCCACTCATGCCATGTTATGTTGTGTACTTGCAGACTATCATAAACCTGCTGTCCCAGATATGCAGAATTCAACAAATTACCTTGACCAAAACACATATTGTAAAAAAATAAATAAATTGAACTACTTTGCAGTTATATGCAGAAGACATGGATAGAATGATAGAAAGTTCTGTATGAACTTTCTTTCGTCCCTTGTGAAACTTAGAGCAAAGCAGATGTATTTGGTACCCAACTTTTAAAATCCTCTCAGCAGTGTTTAAAGCACATAGCAGTCAGGATTAGCATGGGACTAAGCTAATGAGTAAGAAAGAACCTTGCAGACGGGATGAAGGCAATTTGGTTGCAAGCTACACCAGGGAAATGCAAAATGTTTTGGAAAAATCTCATCTTAGTCTCTAATTTGAAGGCATGTGGCAATCAACCCCAAAGAGCACTTCATTGCAAACAATGTAATATTTACTCACAGATAATATTGACTTTTTGCAAGTTGACTGGTATATTGTGAAACAAATATAGTGTCTGCATTTTAAAGTTTGTTCCTACAACTCGTGATACAGAGGTGCAAAACGTATTTTATATGCAGATATAGTGCCGAGGCTTTATGGAAAACAAATTTTCCATAATGTTCCCACACATCCTCATTTATTTATGTTCTCCTTTATTTGTTTGTTTGCTAAAGTTGTCATCAATTCTCCCCTTTGTTGCCCAAGGCCTTTCATAAATTCTTGACTAAATCTTGGCCATCTTGATTGAATGAAGGCAATAACTCCAGTTTTGCAAAGTCGCTAAAAGATTTGATCAAATCGAGCAGAGTTGCATAAAGGCAATGTACAATATATATTCTCTCTGCTGTACGCATGGCTTGCAGCTGATCAGATATCCTCTTGACCTTCAATAAAAAGTCAGTGTTTAAGTCATGAAGGAGTTGGAACCGACCACAGCTTCTGAAGAGACTAATCTTTATTGATTTGATTTCCTCCCCCTTTGATGCTTCATCGTTTATGGCCTTTTTTCTTTTCTATCATAAAACTAGTATTATGGATTCTTCATATCTCTCAAGCTGATGTCCTCAAGGCAAAGATATGTCCTTCAAACATTACAATGATATGAACTATCTCTGGCTTTCTGAGATATGAGCTAAAAGCCCCATGACTGACCAGATGGTCCAAACTATAGCAAGTGCTGTGTTCATTAGTGAGGGGAAATTTACCTCACAGCATGCCTTAATATTAAGAGAAAATCTAACCACAATTGAAAATATAGTTTGTCCAGGGGGATGACATATCAGAAGCACCCAAGAGAAATGACTTTACTGTTTATGTTTCTAAGTATCCAAAGCATGTGCAGGTCCTTCCCTTTAATTTTTTTTTTGGTTGCTAATCAATAGTGTATGTCAGGTCTGTCTAACCAGCAGCACTTTGCAAGGTAAGTATCTGAAATGGAGGATACTAGCACGGTTCCCATGGGGCCAAATAGTTGATGTCTGAATTGCAGGTGCTTTGGTAACAAAAATGGCAAAAATTATTTAAAATTGCAAGAGCACTGCATTTAAGCATGATAACATGTACGAAGTGCAGTGAGCAAAAAAAAAAAAGAGAAATTCTTTCTGCAAATGAAAGTTCTTCAACCGGGGCAGATGATATTTGTTTCGACAGTTGCGAGTAGTGACAGAATTACAACATACCACAGAATCCATACGTGGAATTGTCAGCATAATTATGAATTTAGGTGAACTAGTATCATGGCACAATATCACCATTATACACTTCATTTTCATCAAATGTTGCATGGGAGGGTGGAATACAGGCAAATGAATAAGTTGATGAGTGATAAGTTGAGCATTCATTACTGATTTTAAAAAGTATTTAAGATTTGATAATACTACTTCATAACATAAAAATAACATTTAAAAAAGTTCATGAATATATTTTGGATTAAAAAAATGTTAATCAGAGATCTAACTTAAGTAGAACTTCAAGCATTTATTGCTATTGAATTTCCTGCAGTTGTATGATTGATGTTATGTGACTGCACCTGTGAGCGTTCATAAACCAAACAATACTAAGCTGAATCACTAAATAGTAACTCGGCATAACACAACATTTACTTTTGAATAATTCATGACTTATTAAACATATCCCTCCAATCGCATTTTAATTGTTTCTGAAAAGTAACGAACAATAAAGAACCCCTTTCTTGCTGTTTCCAAATTTAATTTCATTCACAGAACAGCAGGACGTATTTCAACCTTGAGGGCTGTCATTCGAAGTATATCATTGAATTTGTCTGACACAGCCATGGGAGAAAGGCGTGGGTCTGTCTCTGCATGAATAATCTTTTTATGTTCGTCAGTCTTACAGACACTACTATGCAAGATTCCAGATGTTCATGTTTACTGAGATATACTGGTGTATATTCGTAGTTACAAGTTGTTGATCCTTGCTTGTGAAAGCCATATCATTTCGAATAAACTATGAGCCATGAGCTGCTCTTTGGTCAAATGGATTATTAATTTTTAAAATCTCCATTCATTTTCACAATTTGGAATGAAAAGATTACCATTTACAACCAGAGAGGGAGAAATAAAAACTTTATTAACAACAAATATAATGCATTTTTAAATATGCCTAGGATATTTAATAAAACAGCAGTAAAACAGTGCCCTTCCAATGAACATAAAGATAGTAGATGTATTTAATTGACCTGCTTTTGCTGAGCAATTTCTAGAGTATGCAGTAAATTTAACTTTGCAAATACTGTTTCAACTTGCCTTTTTTTTTTTTTTTTTTTTTTTTTGGTGCCACGAAAAAGACAGTTTTTTTCACCAACCAAATGAGAGCATATATTCCATGATGCTTCCGTCAATGTTATTGTGCTAAAGGCCACAAGACATGTCTCGGGCTAATGACAGTGTATGACAGGTGAGTACCCCTCTGCCCACTTGCAGCCAAGCGACAGAGGTTAGTTGTCATTCATTTTCTGCGAATGCATATTTTATCTTCATGGTGGAGACAGGCTTGCTGGTTTCCACAAAACTCCCATCTGTCAATGGGACACATTCATGGGCCGACAAGATTTACCACTGTTTGACAGTATATACTTGGGAATTGTTGAGATCACCAGTCAAGTTCTATTGAAAACTCAGTCTCCCCACACAACTCCAAAAAATCCCATCCATAATGCTGAAGTCCTGCATTCAATCCTGAGTACACGTGAAATGAAAATTGTATGTTGTGGCAAGCCAACAAAATTATCGCTCTGTATTCAGCAGAACTTGCAGAGCTGGCAAATTGAAAAAGACTGTTTCTTTCCTCTAAATTGTTCCAGATAACTTGAATGAGTGATATTTGCCAAATAAGCATTTTCCGACTTCTTAAGAGGATTAAAATATATTTGTGCGAGTATATCAAAATACCCAGAACCCACCTGGGAGATGTTTATTATTGACATTGAGGTGAAAAAAATTTACAGAAGAACCTGGAACTGAAATGAGATGAAAATAATTGACAATGAAACAGGCGTGGGTATACAGTATACCACGTCTTGTTTCAACCATAAATAAAATCTCCAAATTGTAAATAGGTTTTCAATTATAATGTTTTCAATTTATCCTCTCAGTGCCACTCCCAAAAGTGATTTATATTCTTTTTACATTTTTAGCTGATACGGCTTTTTCCTAGTGCATCAGGAGATGCTTCCAGGGCTGGAGGCTCTGCCTGACTCTGCAGAAGACATTGTTTGACAGTTTTCCTTTCCTTTTAGGTGAAGTCAATTGGAGGCTCACTTTGCCCCAGCCTGCTGACTGATTTGCTTTCTGTGTGTGCGCGCGCATGTGTGTGTGTGTGCGCGTGTGTGGTTGTGTGCATGTGTGAAAGAGAGAAAGAGAAATGATATTAATTCACTCAGTCAACTCATGTTGAAATGTTTGTTACAACAGCGGAACACAGAGTTTAGCGTTTAGACTCCGAGATTTCCAACCTCATGACTCATTGCAGATAAGTTTACATGAGATATTGTTGAGTGATAATTAAACCTTCCTCTTTTTCCAGAGCCTGCAGTTGGATGCTGGGGTGGTGGATGGGCTGAAGAGTAGGCTGCCATACAGGCGTAAGCTGTGACGCATGTGCTAACAGAGAGGGAGCTGGGAGATATTCTCATCTTCAAGGGGATAATGCATTATGCTGTTTTATACAAACATAATTGGTAAATAAATGTTGTAAAATACAAAAATGTGGAATTTTTGTAATCAAAGACTAGATAAATGAGGTTTTATTCCCCCTAATTAGCTGTCGTGTGCTACAACAGTTGTGTGATAATGACGAAACGTCGCCCTTTGCCCAGAGGTATGCGCTGTTATTGTGTTGGATAGTGTGATTGTCCCAGTCCATTATTTTATGAAAAAAGATCGTTCAATATGGCCCATTGGCTAGTTGCACAAGATGGTGTTGAGTACTTTCTGAAATACGCAGGGTTGCTTCAATATTAACGATTTGCTTCTGTTACTTATCAGCCTATATCAGATGCTGAGCAGATAACAGGTATATCATCCGAGAAATGTGATTTTAGCTACCGCCAATATTCCAGTGCCAGATTTTCTGTTTCGGTTTTATATTGAATTTACTTTGACATTTTCTGATGCAACTACCTAGCTAGTACTGCTACATCATATGGTTTTCTTAGATGTGCTCAGCTAACCATATCTACAGAAGCGATGGTCGAAAGAGTGCAACTGACGCCGAGTTGGAAGGTAAACGAAGTATCGGCAATATTAAAATATGCGTTGATCCCATGTTAGATTTTTGAAATCACATTTTGATGTTATGGAATATTTACACATTAATTACCAGATATTTTCACATTTGTTGTCTGTGGCTTGAAGCCAATTCATCACTCATAAGTGAGAATGGCTGGAAATGTGATGCTAGTTAAAAACCCTCTCGTTTCTCAGTGGAGCAGCTGATGTCTCATTAAGAGTGCCAATGAACAAACATCAGTCACGGGTAATCAAGACAAATCTTGCGAACACCATTCGCGGTTAAGTAAGCCAAATCCTGGGAATATCAGCGATAGCTAAAATCACATTTCTGGGATGACATACCTGTCATCTGCTCAGCATCTGATATAGACTGATAAGTAACAGAAGCAAACTGTTAATATTGAAGCAACCCTGCGTATTTCAGAAAGTACTCAACACCATCTTGTGCAACTAGCCAATGGGTCATATTGAACGATCATTTGTCATCAAATAATGGACTAGGACAATCACACTATCCAACACAATAACAGCGCATACGTCTAGGCGAAGGGCGACATTTCATTATTATCACGCGACCGTTGTAGCAGACGACGGCTAATTAGGGGGAATAAAACCTCACCTTTGCACTGTCACCGTTCAACAATCAGGCGGCTGTCTATCCGAGAATGGAACTCGGGCACTGTCACTGACCGACCTCACTTAGGGCAGCCACGAGTGACGATGGCAGCTCAAGAGCGCCACATCTGGTTACAGCCTGTACGTGACAGATTCCGGACAGCAACCAAAACTGATCATGAGATGAGGGGTCTGAGACGATTCAGGGTGTGCGCAAGTACCGTTTGACGCCGTCTACGTGAGCAAAACATGCGTGCACACGGCCCCTACAGAAAACCCATTTTTTGCCCATCAACAGGAGTAGGAACTCTTCACTTCTGTGTGTGGGCACCTGCCTCTGTGTAATTTTTTGGCTCTTTATTTCCCTGTTTCTGTCTGAGAATGGAAAACAGGGACTGTCGCTGACCGACCACGGTAAGGGCAGCCATGCGTAAATGGGCTAAAACTGGGTTTTCTGTAGGGCCCGTGTGCACGCATGTGTTGCTTACATAGACGGCGTCAAACGGTACTTGCGTTCACCCTCAATTGTCTCGGACCCCTCATCTCATGATCAGTTTGGTTGCTATCTGGAATCTGTCACGTGTACAGGCTGTAACCAGATGTGGCGCTCTTGAGCTGCCATCGTCACTCATGGCTGCCCTAAGCAGGGTCGGTCAGTGACAGTGCCTGTGTACCATTCTCGGATAGACAGCCGACTGATTGTTGAACGGTGACAGTGCAAATGACGCTCCACCTCTCGGCGGCTGAGATCTGCCCATAACATGCCAAAGCCTCTTTTTCTCTCTCCTGTGTCACAAGCCATTCCATTTTCTTGATGCAGTAGCATTTTTCGTCTTTTTTTGTTGGCTTAATGTAGGCCATGGACCACACCAAAAAGAACAAGTCAAGTGTCACTGTACACATCACGAACAGCTCAATGTTTGTTATTACTGACATGCTTAGCACGTGCACATGGTGCACGTCAGGATTACAATACCACTCGCTTTTCTTTATTTCCTCTCGTGCCTCACTGGAAAAGCAATAAAAATCAATCGATTCTCGAATTTGCCGCAAATACAGTACATACCTCACCTGTGCGTTTTTAATGGCACTGAATATATAAAACAGCATTATCCATTATCCTTGAGTTCCCCTTTAAGTAGGCCGCTATTTTGGGAGGGTGTGGTTGTAGGCATTATAGAGAGTGAGGAAATAGAGCAGCTCTAGTTGACAGTCTGAACTAGCTCGCTGACATTCCATCAGTCAGTCAACTCACGTTGAAATGTTTGTAACAGCGGAACGTAGTTAGAGTTCACCGCCTGGACTCCGACCTCATCACTCCATGCAGATACGATTACACGAGATATTGGGAAGTGATCATTAAATATCTCCCCCCCTCAGAACTGCGTGGATTCGGAGCCTAGTTCTTCAGATGTGAGGATCTCCTATGTGTGGGCCTGGCAACCGCTGTCATAGTCATTCAACATGAGCTCCCTGGCTACGAGGGGAATATCTGATCAAGTGAAGTTGCTATGTGTGGGGATACGCACCAGCCACCATGTGGCCATTCCCCGTGAGCGCTGCGGCTACGTCGTGAATATTTTATCAAGTGAGACTACTACTATATGTGTGGGGCTTGCAATCTTTGCCATGACCATTCCCCATGCGCTCTGTGGCTGCAAGGGGAATATTCTACAAACTAGTGAAGCTGTTAGTGTGGGCCTAGGCACCAGCTGCCATGTGGCCATTCCCCATGAGCTCATCAGCCACAAGGCGAATATTCTATCTCGTGGGACTGGTAGGTGTGAGGCTGGCAACCACTGCCACAGCCATTCTTCATGACCTCCTCAGCTACAAGTGGAATATACCACCTTGTGAACAGCAGACATTTGTGAGCATGCTGATGATAAATGCTTAGATGGAGGAATACTCTAACTCAGCATCCCCCTGATATGCAGAAATAGAATTAGGCAACAGTGCTATATTTATTAATCCAAATTTTTCCAATATTAGTCAAGACTTTTCACATTTACGTTAGACCGTGCATTTGTTTTGCAGACCAAGTATTTGGGCAGCATTACGTTGATGAAAGGAAACTGCGTTATATCCCTGTTGATAAGATTGACAAAGGCTTCATTGTCACTAGATGCCAGAGTGTGCTGTCCTCCATTGTTTGTCCCAAAGCATGCACATGATCACTATTGGTATAATTCAAACAGTGCTCTACATTTCATTTGTGGGGGGGGATGAATACAACTCAACTGGCCAAGCGTATGAAAGACTTAAAAAAAAAAAGTAGCTTCAGAGAACTTGAGGTTTCATCGAAAACATCATTTAGATTCAATTTAATTTACTCATTTAGAGCCTTTCACAATTGAAATTGATCAAAATGGCTTAACACAGAACAGGGCCCAAACCCCCAAGGAGCAAGCCAAAAGGCGATTGTGGCGAGGAAAAACTCCCCAGTTGGAAGGAACCTTGGGCAGAGCCCGACTCTAAAATAGAAACCCAACTGCCTGAGGTCTGCCCTAAAGAAAGGAGAAGGCGGGCAGGGCAGATTTATCATGTGCATTATGTGGCCTGAATGCATGTAAGATTAAGCTCACACAATTGAAAGAGTACAAAATTAGCAGCAATGCTAAGGCGGAGGTTTTTTGTTTCGTTGGAACAAAACAGGCTGGGGGCCACGGTGGTTCAGACTGAATCAAGTTCAGACTGGATTCAATTCATTTCAACTCACAGCATTTAAATACATTGTGAGTCGCTGCATTTCTACGAGACGAATTCATTACCTTTCGGCACACTGCTGTTTACTGCATTTCAATTTATTGTGATTCATTGCGATTAAATACATTGCAATACACTGCACATCAAATTATTGCAATTACTGCGATACAAATTATTGCAGTCTATTAAAATACTTTCACGATTTTCTGCCTTTAAATACATTGCAATTTGCTGCATCTCAAATTATTGGGATTCATTGTAGTCAACTACATGTACATTTACGCCATTTCAATACATCGCAATGCACTATATTTCAATACATTGAGATTCACTGCAAGGTGATTTCTCCTTGTGATTCATAAAATTCATCACATTTTGATTCACAGCATTTCTTTGAAATATTGAATCAGTAGCATATTTAGTTTTGCTCTGTTCACACACTTGCTGCCGAAGTTCTGTATTTGTAGCATATTTAGTTTAGCTTTGCTTACACGCATGCTGTTGAAATACTTCATCAGTAGCAAATTTAGTTTTGATTTGCTCATGCACTTGCTGTTGACATACTAAATCAGTAGCAAATTTAATTTTGCTTACACACATGCTGTTGACATCCTGAATCAGTCGCACATTTAGTTTTGCTTTGCTCGTGCACCTGCTGTTGAAATATTTATTAATCGCATATTTCATTTTGCATTGCTTACCCAAATGCTGATGAAATACCGTATCTGTTATATATTAGTTTTACTTTGCTGACACTCATGTCGTTGAAATACTGCATAAGTCGTATCTAGTTTTACTTTCCGTTCCATTGAATTCAGAGCTGTTGAGCAAGGCGGACAGGAACTCTGTCCTCGGACTGATGGTGTTGCAAATGAGCATAAAATTACCATTATCACCGCAAGTGGTCATCAATGTGGTCCAGCAACGTGAAGCAAAATTAATTATTAATTTATTGGCACTAGGAGCTTTTTGAAACAGTAATGCATTAAAACAATGGCAACACGAGTGCCCAGTTCCTGGCAGTGTTCTGGATGACTTTACTCATTACTTCCCAATATAAACTGACATTAAAAGGCTGAAATTTAAAGAGGAGTACAGCATTTTGTGTATGAGTCACTGATATTAAAAGCCACTGCTTCTTCTCGCGCAGCAATACGATTTCCCGATGTGTAGCAAGCTTTCAACCAGATCTTGAGAAGTTCACAAGAACAGGGCAATCTTCTTGGCCACGCAATTTTTTTCCCACGACAGCATTGGCCTGTGTGGACATTGTCCAGAAAAATCAAAGATGATATAAAATTACCTGTAATGCTCTCACAGTCAGAAGACGTTTGACATTCGAAGCTGAGTTCTCAGCAAGAAACCCCCGTGAAGCGCCATTGCTGAAAAAAACGGCGTGTGCAGAATCGGTTAAAACACGTTGATTGGAGCTGCCAGGTTGGCTCACTCAGTTAAGGTAGTAGTGACAACCACGGTGCAGGTTCGATCCCCGTTTGTACCAGCCAGCAGTGGTCTGCAGCTTTTTCAGAGCAGCACAGAATTGGCTACATGCTGCAGGGAAACAAACTGGGAAGGGACTGCCAGAATGGGATATTAAAAATAGTTGCCTTGTTTGTTGCTCTGGCGCCTCCTGTTGGCCAGCTGAGCGCTTGTCAGTAGCTTGCTCATGTTCGGGTGTCCTTCACCCTCGTCCTGAACTTGCAGAAGTTACAACCTATAAGTGTAAAGAAGCAGTAGTTGGTGGGCGCGTACTTTGGAGAAGGGCCGTGAGCTGTCCCTTTCTCCCGTGTTGGCAGCATGGAGTCACATACAAGCGAGCTTGTGCATGGTTCTTGGGTTGGGCATTCCAGATTTGGGTGGGATTGGAGATGCCAAATTAAAAAAAAAAAAAAAATCACATTGATTGTCTCAAAGAGAAATGGCGTAACATTCTGCGGACTGATGAGATTAAAATTGTTCTTTTCAGGTCTAGTGGTCGTCGACAGTATGTCAGACAACCCCTGGGTATTGAATTCAAGCCATAGTACACTGTGAAGACAGTGAAGCATGATGGTGCAAAAATCATGGTATGGGGATGTTTTTCATACTATGGGGTTGGGCCTATTAATCATATACCAGGGATAATGGATCAGTTTGAATACATCAGAATACTTGAAGAGCTTATGTTGCCATATGCTGAAGAGGAAATGCCCCTGAAAGGGGTGTTTTAACAAGACAACGACCCCAAACACAAGAGTAAGCGAGCAACATCTTGGCTCCAGACAAACAGGATTGCGGTAATAGAGTGACCAGCTCAATCCCTTGAAGTCAACCCCAAAAACTTGTGGGGTGACATTAAAAATGCAGTTTCTGAAGCAAAACTCAAAAATTCACAGGAACTGTAGAATGTAGTTTGTTCATCCTGGATGCCAGAAGTTTGTTGACTCAATGCAACACAGATGCATGACAGTTATCAAAAACAATGGTTATGAAACTAAATATACTCAGTCAAAAAAGAAACTTCACACTCATAAATTTCTAAATATTTTCTTGAAACTTAATACAACAGATATTATTATTATTATTATTAGGGGTAAATGCGTTGTCAAAGACATCATGACACACAGAAACTCCGACGTGCACAAGCATGCAGCACGTGCGAGCATACATCAAGGTAAAAGCATGTTTCCTCGTGTTCCTAGTCATGTGACCTTATGAGACACGTGCAATTGAGCCCACGTTAGCACGGTAGAGTGACATCTCGGAAAAACACGTTCTTACAGTCAATTATCCATTGATTTGCAATGCCACGACTGTCAAACATTCAACGTGAACGTGCCATTGGCATGCTGAATACGGGAACGTCGGTGACTGACGTTGCCAGGGTTATGGGATGCAGTCGACGGACTATCCATGATCTTCGGACACGTCTCCAACAAACTGGCACCACAGCAGACCGACCTCGTTCGGGTAGACCACGTGTGACGACACAAGCAGAAGACCGACAAATCGTCTTACGTCATTTGCGTAATCGATTTCTCACTGCAACGTCCACTAGGAATGAATTGTTTAGAGGTCGTATGACTGCCCAAACCATACGTAATCGCCTGCGCACTGCTCATCTCCATGCACGTCGGCCATATCGTGGACCAATTTTAACCCAGTTACACCGACGTCAACGGCTTCTCTGGGCACAACGACATCTGAGATGGACTCACCGTGATTGGAATAGGGTCGTTTTTAGTGACGAATCCAGATTCACTTTGCACTTCGCTGATGGGAGAGTTAGAGTTTGGAGGAGACGCGGTGAACGCAACGCCCAGTGTTGTGTGCAGGAAGTGGACCGTTTTGGGGGCGGTAGTCTAATGGTTTGGGGTGCCTTTAATGGTCCTGCCCGTTCCCGACTGATGGTCGTTCAAGGAAACCTAACTGCTGCAGGATACAGAGATCAAGTGCTCATTCCAGAGCTTTTGCCATTCATGGCAGCTCATGGCCCAGGTCTGACATTCCTACACGACAATGCCAGACCTCATACGGCCAATTTAATGCGGAATTTTCTTAGGAATGCTGGCATCAATGTCATGGAGTGGCCCTCAAGGTTTCCCGACCTTAATCCCATAGAACATGTATGGGATGTGTTGGGCAGAAGACTCCGTCAAGTAAGGAACCCTCCACAGAATTTGCAGGAACTTGGTGCCATGTTGGTTCAATTATGGCGACGCATCCCCCAAGCTGTGTTCAGACGCATCATTCAATCCATGAGGAGACGTTGCGTTGCAGTTGTGAACACTCATGGAGGGCATACGCGCTATTGACATGCTTTCATCAAGTTGTAACTTACCATTTTTACTCTCTTACATTTCTGTAGCATTTCCGGTGGAACTGGTTACATTATGAATATGATTTTTATGGTACACCATCCTTAATGGGTACAGAATGGAATTAAATCATTATTTAAAACCACTTTTCTTGTATGTTCAACTTATTGACCTCCAAACGAGTGTGAAGTTTCTTTTTTGACTGAGTATATTAGTTCAGTAATTTAAAGTGAAGTTAAATCTTGAGTTAAATTTTGTATTTGAGTTTGAAGAGAAAATTGTCGACACTGTTTTTTTAAACAAATGAATATTCCTTTTCTTTGCTTCCTGTAAAAGAATAACACAGCCTTGATCAAATTTGTTAATGCTTTGATTTGGAATTGAATATGTAATGTTTCCTCAACATTTTAAATATGGAACTGAAGGCTATTAAAAAAATATTTGCAGTTTATTCACATTTTTTAACATTCTGCTATTTTTTAAACACAACTGTTGCAAATTTTAGTGAAAGCATTTCCATTTCCGACTGTGATGGTTGAACTCAGTTTGTAATTCAATTTCCCAATAAATCACGTGCGCTGCAAATACAGCCTGTGGAGAATTTGCAAACAAACACTTCGATTGAAATTACCAATTGTGCTTGTAAACTGATATGGGACAACAACTTAGCTGAAGAGCAGGTAGCTGAACTGGTGTAAGCATTGACGGACATGCAAAAGAGAGAGAGCTGGGAGATTTTCTCAGCTGAAATAGGCTGCCATATTGGGAGGGTGTGGTTGCAGACATTGTAGAGAGTGGGGAAATAAGGCTTCTGGATTTGACTGCTGGAACTACCTTGCAGGCATCACCCCATTTAGCTGTGAAAGGCTTGCCATTAAAAAGGTCCATGACACACAGTCCGTAAAGATTGTTGCAGTGTGAAGTCCTGTACCACAAGGTGCAATTAAACAACTCTTGACTTTGCAGTTTTAAATTATCCACTGCTTGTTAAAAGATAAAGAAATACATTTTTTGTTGTTCTGAAGAAGCCTTATATTCTTTCTCAGACAAGTTTTTGTGGAAAAATTTTGGAACAGTGCGGTAATGTTGGGGCAATTCTTAGTGGATTTGTCTGGGGAATTTTTAATCCCTTGCCACAAAGTAGAGCAGGGGATATTGCAGTGGAGCTCTCCTGTCCATTCATGCTTCAATCCATCTGTCCATCCATTTTGATATGTAGGGACAAGTTTCAGAAACTACTTTACTTAAATGAATGAAATTTTGTGTATAGATAAGGCTAGTCTTGATTGGGTTCGAAAACATCATTCCACAATGGCGAGGGACATTGATAACAGTGTCTTCTTGTCAGATTCTCACATCAGTTGGGAGGACTGAATGCTGCAAACACCAAATGTTGTTCAATTTTTTACATTTTTTTTCCCCCACAACTTAGATTATCAAACTGATACAAGTACAAAGCTTCCAAGGGCAACACTTCAAATTTATGAAACATAAGATTCAAAAGAATGCCTGGATATTGAAAAAGAAAAATGAATGAACAAAGAAAACAAATCTATAATTTGCCATATTTATACTCCCATGCTTCTCTATTTCTGCTTTGTACCTGGAATTGAGACTTTTTTCATTTTCAGCCTTTGCAGAGACTCATAATTTGCATGGTGTGGAAATAGACATTTGCGTTAGTGTGCGGTTCTGGCCCAGTGAAATAGCTCCCAATACAGCCAAAGCACACTCACTCAAATTTACAGGGAAACCTACGCCTCTCCCAGTGGAATATGTGGTATTTCATTCCAATACTATCTCCTCGCTGCCCCTTTGTGAGCCAATAAGCCAAACCCAAAATACACATTCGTGATCCAATAATAATATAACAGTAACATAAGCTGACATTTAGATATTAGGTATTACTCATGCTTCTTATATAATAACATTATTCCCAGTTGGTTCTCTATGCCTTTACTGCTATCAGAGTTTACTTTTTATATATAAGTTTGTATATATTTAATATGCCAAAGCATACAAGTGCATTTGTTATTTTAGTGTAGATTAAATGGAAGAAACCTTGTGCTACTGGAATGCAAGGACCTAAAAACATAATTCCTAACTTTGCAGGGACTTTCTGGAAAGATAATTACAAAATGTGGAGTGGCCCATTCAGTCACCTGATTTAAACCCCACACAGCTGTTTTTGGGATTGCGTGGACTGTAAAGTTTGTGAGGTCTGCCCATCTTCAAAGGCGCACCTGTGGTAAATATTGCAATATTATAGGCTACTGATACTGTATCTAATTGGTTTGCATGGTGAATACATTTTGAGATGGCAGATACTGAATTTAATTGTCAACTGAAGGAGCTATATGCTGGCAAATACCAACTTCACACCTGTTTCACACATTATAATGTTCTTTTCCCCCCATCATTATAAAGAGGATCAAAATTTACCTTCAAAAAGTCAATGTGTTGAAGTTAGTTGCGCTTGTAATTAGAGGGTTGGAGTTAAAAAAATAAACTGGCATTTTATAAAGAGACAATGCATGGAGTAGAAGCTGAACTCAACAGGCTGTAAGAAGGTTCTTAATACAGGGGGATACATGACACTTCATTCCTGGATTGTATTCTTCAAATAGTCAAATAGCACTGACACTTGTGAGATGTGGGAGCAGACGGAAGAAAAACAGAGCTTGATTTGCACTGTTACCCAAATCTGAGCTGCTCTGTGCCTGACTCTGCCTGCAGTCTACGATGAGGTGAGAAGTTCATAAAAGCCCTTTGTTCTTATAATTCTATAGGTTTCCTAGGCTCCTGTGAAATAATACGGCATGGCCGACATGGACTCCATATCTTTGCACTTCCCTCATTGCAATACAATGGCAATGCCTCCCAAAGTCTCTGCGGCTAACTGAGGTCCCATCATCAGTATGGCTCCTTACTGCATTCAATCCATCATTCGACCTTACTCTGCCACAGGAGCTCCCTGTTCACCAACCTTTAATCTTCCTGAAGTTTCTCATCTCTTCTGACTTGTATCCCAAACTCAACTCTTCCCCTCATTAGACCTCTACTGCAATAATGAGCTGTCTGTTCCCCTCAGAACTGCCAGCATACTGACCATCTTCCAATTATGACTGAAAATCCAACTCTCTCAATGGTTCACCTGGCAAGCAGCAGCCAAGATGTATCTATCCCCTAATTCGCAATGCATGATCACTTCAAAGCCAGTGAAATCTGAAAAAAGTCTGTATTAAAAGGACATTGGTTAGGAGATCCAACCTTAACTCTGCCTTTCAAATAAATAAATTTTTTTTCTTCCACCACGCAAGGCTGTGGTGCTGATCTCTGAATGTGCTGAACACATTTAAAAAAAATAAAATAAATAACACATAATTTTATGAGATTTATGTGAAAATATTCTGGTTTTAAACCCTGAAATTTGAATGCACTTGTTAACATAAGAAGAAGCCATCCCTTTCAATCAGATGACACCATTACATATTGATCTTAACTTTATTCAAATACTAACCAACTTAAAATCCCAGATTATGCTGTTTTTTTTTTTTTTTTAAATTATTCTTGGAAATCCAATAGGGAGGTTTCTAAACTTTTTAAAAAAAAAAAAAAAAAAAATTGCCATGAAAATCCATAATTTTTGTGGCCTGTCATTCTCTTGCCTCTAAAGAGCAGGCTGATTTGAGACCCCTCTCTGAAAATGACCTCTGCATTGATTGGCTGGCGCACAGTGCTACCAGCCCTTAGCATAGTGCATCAGTGGCTAGCAACTAATACCTGAGGGTAAGAGAGAGAGACAAAGAGTGGAACTTGCAGGTTGAAAGGTCTGCATGTGTTACACTCTGGTGCCACTCACAGGTGCTCATAACATTAATGAAAGTCTATGGCGATTTAACAGAGCAGTTGGGTATCGGCTCTTCAGACTATAAGGCAAGGAATCTCTCTCTCTCTCTGTGTATGGATGTATGTGTGTCCTTTGAATATCTCAACAGCCGTTCATCCGCTTGACTTCAAACATGGTAACAGTAATGCTGAGGATCCAAGGAAATGCTGTATCAAATTGTTTGGCTGAGCGGTTCTCAAGAAATCAAGAAAGCTACTTGCACAAAAGCACCAATATGGCTGAAGTAGCAACTACACAGATATTGCACTAAATCTCACAAGCAGCAGTTGAATGGGCTCAGCACTTGTGTCAAAAAAGACAAATCAAAAAGTATTTATCTTTCTCCCAGATTGAACATGCTAAAATTGTCAGGACCCAGCATGATTGAATACAGCTCTGATGATGATTGTGGACAAAAATCAACTCGTAATCTTATATGCATCATTAAAATATGCCACTCTGAATGTTAAAAATGAAGTCATCTTTGAACAGTGACAACATTTAGTTAAGCATGATGCGGTTTCATGTCACCTTAGTTAACATGGTTGTTGTTACAAAAATAAAAATAGTTTATAAACGTAAGTTATAATTGCCAAATACTTTAACGTCTGCTAAGGTTTGCAACTTCTTGACTCATAGCTACCATCACTGATCACTGCAGAACATTTGCAAATGCCTACTTAACCTCTTCCACTCAGGACTTGCCATCAGAGGGATTATTGTCCGGCTCTCACCTCGCCTTAAAGCGCATTACCTCTCCAAACCCAGAGCATCGGAAACCTACTCAATGGATGACAAGTCCAGTGAGTATGCAGACCATGGAAGAACTGGGTCATAGTTAGGGGTGGGCGATATGGCAAAAATATCATATCCCGATTTTTTTATGGCAAGATCACGATCTCGATTTTATCACGATTCTTTCATTTATCATATTGGTTAAGACTATTTTACAAGTCACGGCAAATGCAGTCTGTGAAGGAGAACAGAAGAAGGCGCTACATGTTTGCTGCGATTGGTTAATCTGTGTGTATTTAGGGGAACGGAGTGGCAAACTGATTTGGTTGTGAAAAGAAAATGGTTGCGCATATGAGCAGGGTTGTAGTGCTATTTTTTTAGAAGTTGGGTAGCGCACGACTTAAGTCCCAACCAACTTTTTGGCTTTTTACTGGACAAAGCAAATATAAACATATTGTCGTAAATGTATGTATGGTCCATAAACTGGTACTTGAAGCATACCAAATAGCACAATATTTAATTAGGCCTAAATCAATTCAAGAGGAATAAGGGTGAAATTTTAACACAGTAATGAATCTCCGTCATGTAAAAAACACACAAAAAAAAACTGGCTATCAAGAGCAATTTGAACATGCAGTAGTTAATAATTAATGACAGAGATGCATCCGTAGTCTGGTACTTTGAAAGCATATGATGGCACAACAACTCTGTGTGTTGCAGGATAGTACCACAAACACCTATTTTGTAGAATCCGTTTCGTTACTCCGAAAATTTTATGTGCATCTCCTGTCAAGCTTTGCTTATCTTACTCCTATCATCAGTTTATAACCGTTTAGTTTCGGATTAAGTTATTGTTCTCAACCAACTGCCATACCCATTCTGTACATTAACGTTAGCCGACAATATAAAGGACAGTTTGATTACGATGAGAAATTAGCGCATGAATTCAGGGAACTGAGAGTTGTATTTGAAGCCATCATGTCAGTAATGAAGCATGGCAATACATCCTATTTATAATATTCCGTCTAAGGCACGAAACGCTGGGGTTATCATCCACTATGCTCTGACATCGCAGAGCCTCTCGGTGAAAGCTAACGTTAATGTTTGATTAACAGCGACTACTGAAGCTTGCTATAATTAACGTTAACCTATCGTTTAAATTCAGTCAATGCATTATGCCTCGGTAACTTTGCCTATATTTGGTCGCTAACGCTATTACGCTCTATAACCTGAATCTAATTTTCAAAAACCAAGTTAGTCAAAGTGGGTCTGAGTTGTCGGTTGCGACCTTGGCTACTTTAGCCAGTTCTTGCGCTGGCTGATGAGCGATAGACAGCAGCTAAGTATCTCACACAGGGCTTGGGAGTTCCAGGACCTGCGTGGAGGTCTTTGTTTGACAATCATCTGCGCCGACCCACATGAAATATTCAGTATAAAGGCGTGAACGGGGTGTCGACATGGTTAAGTCCATCAGTCTAAAGTCACTATCGCATTCCACAGAGCTGAATGAAATAAGTAGACCAAAATGAAGCATTTTGAGCACCACAACAGGCAATAGAACAACAAATATTTATATTACCTTCTAGGCTACAGGTTTATCTTGCAAACAATCCCCTGATACCTGGAGAAGGTGGGCCATGTTCATAAATTAGCTTGCCGGCTAGGACCAGCAGCTCTGCCCCTGACGCAGCGCACTCGCCCAGCAGCCCTAATGTCACTAACTACCTGCGAGCAAGCAGTTCATAAAATAATTTCACAAGTTCACCCTTTTCATTGCTAATGAAGGCAAGCTCGGGCTCATCAATGCTGCTTCGAAGGCAACTGATGTTTGAGATGGTTCCGTTCGTATTCTTTTATCTATGAATTTTAAGAATGATGATTGCTTAAGTTTAGAAATTATGGCGATCTCGCATTGTTCAGCTGATCGCATTTGATTTTGGCGCACTGTAGACGACATTCCATACTGTCCTTAGAGGAATATTGCCCAGTACGTGCTCAAATGCCCGCCCCCCAAAAAAAAAAGTTTGACAACTTGACACCCAATCACGAAATATCATGAACACTCACGCAGTCACATAAGAGGACAATTTCATGAATCTGATAAGTTGGCCAGCTGTCAACAGGTCAAGTAACAGATCAAATCTTTATTTATATACATTTCGAGAAGTTGGAGAACGCAGCTCCCTCGTGCTCCCCCTCCACTGCACCCCAGCGTGTGAGGAGCTGCAACAGATAGAATGTGTACTGACACATGATGCAAACGGTCTTCATGCAATAACGGATCATGGACACATTCTAATTGGTCACGGTGTAATATCATCATATCGCACACCAATAGTCATAGTCAGCTATGACACAGACCAGGTATTGTAAACCCAGCCGTAACGTGTAAAATGTATTTATTATCATTCGCTTTATTTGTTCTTGTGTTATTTATCGCACTATGGTCCATATGGGACTGGATATTGCTGCTATCTCCACACTAATTTGTTATCAGTGACAGAATGAATTGTTTGGTTGATGCGTATTGTCTTTTTTTTTTTTGTGTGTGTGTTATTTGACTGGAGCTGAATTGCCCAATTTGGGATAAATAAAGTTGGTTGAATTGAATTGAATTGAATTGAATTGAATTGAGCTTCCAAGAATCGAGTATATATGCTTCTGACATGGGGCCATGCATTTTCGCGCTGAAACATAAGGTGATTATAAAACATGAACGGCACAATAATGGTATTTACCACAGTAAAAATAATCCTTAAAACCATGCTCCTTTCACTGATAAATGCATTTATTTTGCCCACAGTTAATGATGCCTGTGGGCAATGAATGCTAAATAGCAGCGCAAAATTGGTAAAATTATAACAAAGTTGATAAAAAGATCTAAAATAACCCCAGATGATAATATACTGTGCGTATAATTATAAATTTATGCGCAGCTTTAATACTTTCCTCACTACTGAAGAGATCTTCTGTCAGTCAAGATTTTCACTGTTATATGGTGGATGCCACGGTTCTGGATAGATCTTCAGACAGAAATAGGTCAAACAAACAAAATGTGTGGTGCAGTCTGGTGCACCTTGCAAAGAAATTACATTTTTTCTTGGGAAGGTTCCATGATTACAAGCTGTTATTGTAAGGCCATTCCACCAGCTGTCCAGCTCACCAGTCTACTAAATCCCGGATTGCACTCCACTCATTATACGATTATCATCCGCACCTGTTTCTTATTTCCACTGGGTGGTAGCAGTGTGTATTAAAGACTGAGTTTTCCTCAGTCTCATTGTGAAGTCTGTGTTAACTCATGCCTGTTTGACATTAAGTATAGTATATACTGTAAATAAGTACAGTTTTCCCTATAGGCTCGATATTCCCGCACAATGAACAAGTGGTTACAGTTTGCAATCACGCGTCTGTCTCAGTATTTATCAATGTTGATCCATGTTGGATTCAATGCTATTTTCATACACCACAACACGCACTAGAATTGGGTATTTAGGGAGAACTACAGGGATTGGAAGAGGATTCAGCCGTTCTTCAAAATCATCTTTGGGACAGTCCTTCTATGAAAAGAGCTATAAAAATACAACTGAACTGAATATTTAATTTTAGTTTTTTTTATTTCAGGAAATAAATGATGGCTAGCAGTTAACATGCCATGAACAACAAAGGAGCACAAAACAGTCTGCTAATATTTTGTTATTTTTCAAAGAATTCTAGGGGTGACATCAAATGATTTTTTTTAACTCACCTTAATTTCCAATCTTTTCTCATGGGGAATATTTCATCAAATCAAATTTTTGTCCCCTTCACCATTTGTACAAAACTGCCTACTGCTGTGTCTCCAAAACTCCCCTTCAAAGTCATGCAATCACTTTCCCATTAAGAAGGGCATTGCGGAGCACACTGGCTCAGGTCCCATAATGACTGCATTACAGATTTTCAATTCAGCACAGCAGGAAATCAGAAGAACCTAATCTTCCCTCTGCAGTATGTCTGGCCATCTATTTTCACTGGGGCAAAAATGGGTTAATTGTTTTTAATTTAATTGATGGGTTCTCATAAAAAGTGAAACAGAACAAAATTAATCTACTCCAAAAAATTACAGCAAATGTGCAAATAATGTTGAAAAATTACATTTTAAACAGTAGATTATTGTTCATAACTGAGATTATGAAAATGCAGTATCTTGCGTCATGGAGTTTCAGTCAGTTTCATGTCATCAGTCAAACACTGGTAAATCTGATGTATTTTTCTTTGGGGGGGTGTCAGCAAGCTGGCTAAGCCAAAATCAGAGCCTCATATACGATAGTGTGTAGTGATGATTATATTCCACCACCTTCGTCTAAAAAGGGTCCTAATACATTACTTCTTGATAATTTTTTGGTGAAAGTGTATTCAAAAATACTATTGTAGGCAATGAGAACAAAAAAATCATTTTGACAAGTATATTGAGGTAAAAATATGGGTAATAAACAAAAACACTGAAAACATAAATTTTTTATAACGATTGAAAGATGTTGCTAATTTTATTTCTTTGACTATTGTATAGCCTGAATGCATGTTTGAAGGCTCATTCCATGATTGTTGATGCTAAAAAACATTATTCTGCAAAATTACCTCTGATGGTCAGTTGTATGTAAGGGGACATGAACTTTGAGCAGTGTCACAGTATTAAACGTAATGGCGCAATGGAAGGGGCTCCCTGAGATTGTTTGTAGCTGCATTGTGGCCTTACTTGATGCTGAAGACGTAAAATGTTGCTGTGGCACTGTAAGAAACACCATCAAGCATTTCAAAGAGACCAGTTGGCTGAAAACTTGTGGCAATAGGGCTGCAAAACAGAAGTTAAATGCCTCTGATGCTCATTATCTGTGTAAAAAAAAAAAAAAAAAAAAAAGGCAGTTCCCAGCACGATAACTCCATGATAATATTAATAGCACCAGAAGTGAAGAGATGAAAATATCAAGATCTACCATTTTCAGACGCCCATGTCAAAATGGTCAAAATGTATACATTTTTCATGTATAGTTCAATTGTACAATAATCAGTAAAATTACAGACTGACAATAAAGAGGCACAAGTTGCATTTGATTTTTCCCAAAATACATTTTAAAAAAACAATTTTCTTGATTACCGACTTGCAGTCTGCACCATTTACATCACTAATCCTGCACATGAATTACAGTTGAGCAAACCGCATTCAACCCACATTTGTATTTTTAAACCAGTGTGACAATATTGTGTTACTCATCGCTGATTACATTCCTGTGTGTGCTGCTGCTCAGAGTAACACATACTGTAAATAATTCTCTTACATAAACGTTTTATATAAAAGTTGGATTCCATAAATGTCACTGCCCACTGTACATACCCACTTCTTGGATTGGAACGTATTGTTTGTTCAAAAAATACAGGGATTTATTTGTCCTCCACTGAATGTTGTTGTGACTCAGCATAAACAGGCATAACCCAAGGGATATCCAGGTCAATACAGTGTGTGATTAATTGGAGAGAGTGCCTCATTTAGGTTTCTTTAAATGGAAAAGTGTCTGTATAACTGTAAAAATCTTTATCAATCCATCAGTCTTGCATGGCAGGTTACACACCATGCCCTCGATCTGAGATGCTGGCATTTTCCTCCATTTTCTCCCCTGAGTTACAGTAACGATCATTGGTCAAACAGCTGGCCTCAAAATGCCTTTTGCAAAGTTATAACAACTAAAAATTATAGTCACAGACATGTTCCATTAGAAATAAATTGCCTTCATGCTTTCAAATTATTCTTCAGCACAAAATATGAACCCAAAGCTATGATCACGATAATACGAGCAGTTGCTACAGTATATCTGAACGTACTGAATTTTAATGTTTTTCACTCCCATCCATGTCCTTTCGTCCCCGTCATAGTATTTTGTCCTTTATTAATACCAATGATACGCCCTCAGTGTAATTTGTGGCAGTACTTTCTGAAATGTTGATTATGGGTCAATATGTCTTGGAATGTTGTGTTTATTACTGATTACGGGAAAAAAATGGTCTAGGAGTAGATTTTAAGCTTTTGAACATTACAGTGCCATGAAAAAGTATTTGCCTCAATTCTGAATTCTTTAATTATACAAAGATAAGAGGTAAACACAAAATGCAGTTTTAACATGATGATTTAATTTATTGAAGGAAAAAGTGTTCTAACCCTACCAGGCCCTATGTGAAAAGTACTTGCCCCCATAGTTACTAAATCAACCAATTATGGAAATTTAATAGATAAGTTGGATCAATGTCAACAGACACACAGGCATGATTACTACCATCCTATTTGAATCCAAACATCACTTACATAGACTCTGTCATGCTATGGGGAAAAGCACATGACGCCAGATCTAAAAAAATTCAAGAACAGATATGAAACAAAGTTGCTGGTCTGGGAAGGTTTACAAAAGCCATTTCTAAGGCCCCGGGACTCCATTGAGCAAAGGTGAGGGCCATTTTCTACCAAGGGAGAAAACTCCCAAGTGCAGCCAGCCTACCACATTTCCTCCAAAAGTGCATCTACGACTTATTCAGGTGGTCACAAGAGAACCCAGACAAACATATAAAGAAGTGCAGGCTTCACTTGCCTCAGTTAAAGTCAGTGTTCACAATCCCACCATGAAAAAGAAAGAGACTGGACAAAAATGGTACCTGTGGGAGAGCAGTCAGGTGAGAACCACTGCTGGCCTAGAAGAACACAAAGTCTCACCTCACATTTGCAAAAAAAAAAAAAAAAGAATAAGAAAACATTGTGATGACACTTGAGACTTTTGGTTATTTTATTCTGTGGACTGATAAGTCAAAAGTGGAGCTTTCTGGAAGACATAAGTCCCAGTCTATCTAACATAAAGCTAACACAGCATTCCACAATAAGAACATCCTACAGTCAAACACAGGGGTGGTACTGTAGTGCTCTAGTGTTGTTTCACTGCTTCAGGACATGAGCTACTTGCCAATAATTGATGGAGCCTTGAATTCTGCTCTCAACCAGAAAATCCTGAAGGAGAATATCCAGCCATCAATTTGGAACCTAAACCTTAAGCGGAGTTTAACCGAGTGAGCTAATCCAGTCGCGTTATTGTAACAGTAAGTTATGCAAACCAAAGCAAAATTTCAAGTTTGTTACAAGTTTTAATTTTAGAATGCCATGGGGTTCAATTAGTTGCATGATATGCTGTATTTCTGGTGGTGGCAAGATGGACCATGGTTATTAGTAATAGAAAAGCTCACAGCTACTTTTTGCTCTTTTACACAGGCCGCATTTACAATAAGTAACAAAAAAAAAAATTAGACCAGCTTTATCCTTCAAAGTGATATTGAATCTTGGAAGAACTTTTTGTTGTGCTGTGCATGCTGAAAGTCCAAATTATTGATCTGCTCCAGCACCCCACAATTTGGCAACATTGAATGGCCCTCCATACACATTTATTGCTTGGCAAAACAAGAAACAGAAAACAAATGGATTCTGTTAAAATTCACCCAGACGAAGTGGATCATCATATTTCATACTTTTTTCACCCATAAATGGTGGGATAAGCTTATCCAATTTGACAAGAATACAGGAGTCTCTGAGATATATTCTAGTTGAATCTCCTTTTTGCCCATCTGCTTATGTGCAATAAGACTCGCTTTGAGTCCGTTTTTGCAATGCAATTAATTTGCATTTGGGAGGCTGTTTTTTGTTACAGACATTTGAAGCACATAAACAACTGATGAAGATGATATTTGGACTTATGTAATGGTCACTTAACTCCACATCCAAAACTTTAAGTTCAGTATCACTTCAAGGGTAGTGGCCCAGTCCTGATGTTAATAATGCAAAAGTATGTGTCAGACCACGCCTCCAGCAGTCCGGCTCACCGGTCTGCTAAGACCCGGACTGCATTTTTCATGTCATTCTTCATTGTTTGCATCTGTGTGTCATTGCCACTGGGTGGTAGCAGTGCGTATATAAGACCGAGTATTTCACTCTGCCTTCTGTGAAGTCTTGTAACTATATACCTGCGTTACATTGCTAGTCTTGTATAGATGTATTCCCCACATTTCGCGTGTACTAATACTCTAACTCTAACAGTGCTGTTTTTTTTTTTGTTTTATTCCAGCACTTTAGATTAAGGAACCTCGATTCCTGTTTGTTTTCTGTTTGTAATACATTGTTACTGCAGTCAATGCACAGAGTCTGTATTACCAATAGTGTTTATTAAGGAACCTCGACTCCTGTTTGTTTTGTATCGCTTCGTTCGTGCCTTCTGCTGTGCAGTAGGCGTAATAAATACAAGTCCATACTTGCACTTGAGTCCAGTCCTCAACTTCCTGTCCTCCGTGCACCAGAACTGTGTACGAAGCACAACAGTTTGAGGCTGTACAGTGAGTGCAGGTCAGATTAAAATCCTGAAGAAGAAGGTAATGAAGATGTGATCAGATGGTGCATTTTCAAAAATATTTGCCTTCAATCATGAGAAAAATTTTTACGAAAAGAAAATGACAGGGGCTATGACTGTGATTGAGTAAAGCTAGTTCACCAGTAAATGATTGCTAGGGGGGCCTTCTTCCAAACAATTGCAGTAAACGGAGTCTAGCATCAGACAGTATAACAAATATTGTACTTCACCAAAAATTTATACTATAAAATTATTTCATACGGCTGTACAGTATAATTTAAGTCTATTTTCTATTTGCAGAGCAAATCCAAACAAATAAATGAAGAACACAAAGGAAAAATGATCAGAGTCCAAATTTTGCATTTTTGTATATTTTATATATTATATATAATTATAATATTTATAATAATATATAATAATATGTATTATTATAATATTTAATATATTTTATAATTTTTGCATATTTTTTCCCGCCTTTGTTCCTAAGATCATTTTGAATTTTGAGTTCATCATTTCTCAGCAACGTGAAAATGTGATTCTGATTATTTTTCCATTGTGGTCTTTAAATTTGATCCATAAATTCATGAAGACCTAGTCGATCTGCATTGTATTTCCTTCCTTCAAAACTCGCAAGATGGAGAATTCACTGTTGCATTACCAAACCTTGTGCAGCCACAGTGGCCCCATAAGGATCAAATGCTTAAATAAGAATGGAAATTGTTGGATAATGGATACAGTTATGTCCAGGTGTGTTTGGACAGTGACACAGTTTTCATTATTTGCTTGTTTACACCACCACAATGAATTTGAAACAAATCAATCACGATTTGTTGGAAATGAAGACTTCCAGCTTTAAAATAAGGGGTTTCACAACAATCTTGCATTAACCGTTAGGAATTGCAGCCATTTTTACATGCAGTGCTCGAGTATTTCCAGAGGCTAAAAAGTAATTGGACGATTGACTGATTGACTGACAATCAGTTTCTTCGCCAGATATCGTCTGTTCCTTCACTATTTCATGACAAATTTAGCAAAGAAGGAGTTTATTTCATGTACTGAATTAGCATTTGGTAGTCGTTCATGGGAACTCCCAATATGTAGTCCAAAAAGGCGTCAATGCTGGTAAAGTAGGCCATCATTAGGTTAAAAAAAACATACCTATCAGACAGATAGCAGAAATTTTAGGAAAGGTCAAATCAACAATTTGTGTTAAGATTTTGGAGAGATTGCTTATTTACTTTGTTTTGTGAGGGGTGCACTTCTGTTTTTACTTTTTTTTTTTTTTTGTGTTACCGATAGGTTTTTGCCACTCGGCTATCGAATTCTTTTCCAGGTGTCTGCCTTCCCAGAGCTGGTAAATTGATGATTCAGAGCACCTGCTTTCTGTCGATATTTGTGCAGAAGTGGCAACCGCACCCTGCTTGATCGTCGCCTATACATGAGAGCCAGTAACAGCTAGTGGGTATTAGCTCTAGGTTTGTTTGCGAGGTTTCACATTTATTTTGAGAAAGGCTATTTAGAAACTTTGCATTAGTTATTCTGTTTAGTTTCTCCCTTTTCTGGCACCCAATTTTTGTGACGATTGGAAGGGTTATTTCCTACAGGAGTCTAAATCTGTCTTTTTGTTTTTGTTATTCCTCTGTCTCTATCGAGACCTTAGTGGCTGGTTGTTTCTTAGCACCAGCTTTTAGGTTAGTTTCGTAGTGGCATTTGGCCTCTGCCGATTTTCACAATTTGGTAAATTCTTGAAAGAAAAAATGCATTGGCGAGCTCAGCAACACCAAAAAGCCAGGAAGACCTCATAAGACAACCAAAGAAGATGATCACAGAATTCTTTCCATTGTGAAGAGACTCCCCTTCACAAAATCTACCCAGGTCAAGAAGTCTCAAGGAGGTAGGGATATCTTGGTCAAAGTCCACAATCAGAGACCTCTTCGTGAATGTAAATACAATGGATTTATCAAAAGGTGCAAACCACTGGTAACACTGAAGGACAGAGAGGTTAAATTTGACTTCGCCAGAGTACATCTAAAAAAGCCTGACCAGCTCTGGAACAAGATTCTTTGGACAGATGAAACCAAGACCAACTTTTACCAGAATGATGGGAAGAGAAGAGTATGGAGAGGGAAAGGAATGGCTTATGAACCAAAGCTACCACATCACCTGTAAGTCATAGTAGAGGCAGTGTTATGGCATTGGCCAGTGTGCGTGTTGGATGATCTGAAACATTTATTTATGCCAAATATGTAAAAGGAATAGTAGAGGAAATCAGGAAGGGGGCAAAACTTTTTTCACAACAATGTTCCTATTATTTATGTGTGTAATTCTGCGGAAATATTGGTTATTTTGGCATTGTCTACTGTACATGAGTCATATTCGTAACATTACTGTCAGCGTGTGAAGACAGTGTGTCCCCAACCATTAGGAGCAGTCTCATTTGTTTATATACAACAAAGTAGCACTGAACTGATGTGCATTTTATGATTAAAAAAATAAAGAATAACAAAAATAAAAGCAATGCATCACCCTAGCATTAACATTCCATGCCATTTCCATGGGTTTAATTGTTATGTACTTATGCAGGACTGTGGATCTTGAAGTCTGTGGCAGACTACAAATGACTGTGGGCAGTGAAGTATTGATATTTTTAAAAGAGATAAACCTGTGCTATGTTGACCTTGAGGAAAGAGGTTAAATGACTTGCAGTGTTTAATGATACCCCTAAGTCTTAGCAAAAAGACAGGAATGGCTAATCACTGTGAGATGGCAAGTGAATCCATATAAGTGCAAAACTGGAATGAATAATCATAATACACCATGAATGGAAACATTTTGGGTAGGAAAAAAAAACGTATTTGGGTTGTAATGCAGTTTTGCTGTAAATAAATTATCTAAATTTTTCTAGAACAAGAAAAAAATCTTGCTAACAACAATTTTTTTTTTGACCTGAAAAAGAACAGATGTGAAATGAGTGCAAAAATGTGAACTTAACACCTATCCTGCCCTGGAAACAGTGTATTCTTGGCTACCTAGTGTATAGTTGAGAGAAAACCGAGACATTTGGTTAAATGCAGTGTTTTCCCATCTCAGAACCAGTCACCCAATGCAAATGAGAACCTACTGGAGAGTGTCATACAGAGTGGTAATTTGTCAGTTTAGTTGTTTTGAATCTTTTAGTTCAGAAACTTAATAAGTACTTGGCAAGCCACAAAAGTACCCATGTACAACTCAGGGCAGGGTTTCTGAGATTTCTTTCTTTCTTTCTCTGGGGAGAAAACACATCAGACACTTTTCATGGTTTCGTTCAAACTGCTCAGTTGAAACAGGTAAAAAAAAAAAGGGCGGTTATTACAGGGTAGTATTAGTCAGATGAACACAAGCTGTGTCCATTCCAGATGCATCAACCAGCTGCTGCATTTGAATGGCAACATTTTTCATCATTTTCATCAAATGTATTTTAACACTGACTCACATTCACAGGGTCATGTGTCATAGTTTGATTTATTTCAACTTTTTTTTGCCAATACAGTGATCTATGTTCAGAATCTGCTATTCTGTTTGGTGTATGTATTTATTTGTCATTTAATGTTAAGGAGAAATGTTGATTCAGTCCAGATCTTAGTAAAAATTGCTTATATGATTTTTATAGTATTTTTATAGTGTACAGTGCTTCATTCTGTTTTGCGTTTATATGCAGCTTCACACACCTGTCAGTATCACATTTTGCACTTGCATAAAAAATGAGCAGTTAAAATTCTAGTCACACTAAGGAAAAGTGTACATTTTATTGGACATGAAAAAAACAACATGGAAACACGTTGGTTTTTATGTGCAATAAAACCTTTATTTTTCTCTCTCCTGCGCCTATTGTGGCTGGAATTTTTACGATTATGAAAGACAGCAGCACAGTTAGACCTGAGCAGTCCTCTGCTCTGTGGCCACATATAGAATCTGCAGAGACTCGGGACCCATAGGTACATGATGGTGTCAGTTAAATTCACTCGACAGCTGGGACCAAAGGTGTTAGAAAAGGGCACGGCGCTAGCATCATCTCTCTCTGGCCACCTGGAAAGGTGGCACCATACAAGTGGAATGTCAGATCAGAACGGAGGAAAAAAAAACGAAAATTATACACCAAAGACAGACATGAAATGGCTGAGCTCGCGCACCGTTTGGACGTGCCGTGTGTGTGCAAATGTGGACACAGCTGCAGTGCTTTTTATGGGCGGGTGGACACCCTGCCCAAAGCTGTCACTTCTCAGTGCTACCGGGGGCCAACCCCAGATGTCCATCCGTCACCTCTGAGAATGCCACGGACATACGGTGACATGGGGTCCAGTAGGGGAGGGGTACGTGCTGCCACTGAAATGCATTCCAAGAATCGCTGGAGCCATTTTGTGAATATTAAATATGGAAAACATTTAGGACATGCAAAGTGATGTGAGGCGTGCCATTTTTCAGATGTCACTTCAAGTGCACAGAAGTACAGATGATTTTACTGAAATGGCTGGCATGGGAATGCTCCTGGGTACTCATGGGTCTACTGCTGACGCATGGCTGAAGACATGCTTCTTATTAATGCACCTTAGAACTATTTGTGGTCTGAAAATTTCTTAGACCTTACTTGCAATAGAGCAATATAAACACAAAATGAACATGCTTTTATTCTTCATGGAAGACGTGGTTATTATTCTTATAGTGTGGATTAAGAAAATAATTACCCTCTCTGAACATGAAATGCGACTGATTGAGACCAATGAACAGCTTTACGAATTTTTGGAGTGCAACTGAATTTCACATTAAAATCATCATACACAGCAGTCCTCTGAGACTGATTTTGAGAATTGCTCGTTTCCAGTAGCAGACATGACGATGCAGATGCATCTTAGTGAGATAGAGAGAGAAAGAGAGAGCGAGAGAAAGTGAATTATCACCTCTTATGATCACTTTTGATGATATAAAATTGCATTGTTGTTTAGTCCATACGCTGCCTTGAGCAAGGACAAAAAAAAGCAGTCATTTATCGAGAGAGAATGAGCTTATTGCTCAGTGTGATAGGCATTCAACATGCACAACAACACAAATCCCCAATCACAATGCACTGCATTTACCTTTTATGAAGCAGACATATCAAATATTGTTAATCAAGCGCAATCAATACCCTTATGGAGATGAAATCTCTGCTCAAGTGCGCCATGTGTCTGCATTTCATGGCTGAGCGCATTCAGCTTCACTCAAAAGGCCCTCTCCGCTCTATTTGCGCAACAGACCATGAAATGTATAACCTGGAGCGAGTACATCATAGATGTCCCCTGTTTTGTGTGGTGTTCTGCCCCCACATTATTAAAATAAGGCTTTTTTTCCTACCAGACATCCAAGTTTTATTTTAATAACACGCACAGCAATGTGAGAATAACTGTGGCAGCTGGTGGGTTGGAAGAGCAAGGAGGGAGGATAAGGTTGTTTTTGACCTGGAGGGTCTGAGGGCATGTCATCCGTAATAACATTTTTGATATAATTATTTGGTAACAACGCAATTTAGATAAAAAACCAAATAAAATACAATCACTTGGCAAGGCTAAAGTTCAGAATAGTCCACTTCAATCTGAGGTTATTGTACATTCACATGGGTAAACGCTGGAATTACAGCCCTTCTTATACCTGTACAGAGTGCTCTAATTTCAAGGAACCATGTTTTTTGTATAAATGGCATTATCTGTGTTTTTGAATATTCAGGCTCTCGTTGGTGCGTATTAGCGTGTGTGTGCGCGCGCATGTGTGTGCATGTGTGTGTGTGTGTGTGTGTGTGTGTGTGTGTGTGTGTGTGCATGTCTGTCTGTGTGTGTGTGTGTGTGTGTGCGTGTGCATGTTTGTGTGTGCATGTCTGTCTGTGTGCCTGTGTTTGTGTGTGTATGTGTGTACAAGTGAAAACAGTTGATTATTCAGGAACAGCTTCTCTAAAAAAATTCAGCCATTTGTCTCAAATATTCTGATCCTCTGGAATAATAGGATGTATACATAAATATAGGTATAATATTATGAGTGAAAAGGATGGAACTTCATCATTTACTATATGAGCACAGAACTGAGCTTATGCACAGGGTTTGCCAAAAATAATATTTTCATTGTATGAAGAATATTAATTTTCCCTGTCCTGATGGCATACCTCCCTATCTGTATATGGCCTCCTGGGATTTACTTGGACCCGCAGTTCTTTATGACAGGGAATCTGCGATTAGACTAAAGGGCCTTCCACTAGAACAAAAATCTAGCCCTTAAACATTTTTTTTTTAATTTGGTTTTTTTTTGTTTTCCATTAAAAATTGGGAAAGAGAGTAGTGACTGCTCCAGCCACTGTCCAGTTTCGTTAATAAATTGCATGCAAAGGCTTTGGTAACTGAGATGTCATCTGCAAATTGACAAATCCTGGCCAGATGGGTTTAAAAAAGAAAAAAACAAGGTGAGCATCACATTTTATTCCGTGTCTGTTAAGTGTTATTCAAGAATGTTGGAATATCACATCATTAGCAGCATTATCAGGGTTGTCAAAATCAGGCAGTAAGTGGCAAGTTTTACCGTTCGTCGTGGGGCAACTTACCGCCTACTGTGATCCCAAAGATGGTATTTTTATGTATCTAAATTTTCTGCTCGATACGGCATGATTTGAGGGTAAAAATCGTCAAAAATCTGAGTTTATTTGCAGGGACGTGGGACCTCAGAGTAGGGAGTGCTGAGAGGGAGAGTCTAATTACGTCATATAAATGCTGCACAGCAGTGCAACATTCATGATAGGCTGCTTTGAATGGGCAACATTTACGTGTCCTCCCTAAAATTCAACATGGCCACCAAGAGAAAGAAAGGTGATGAGTCTTATCACACAATCACAGATTTCTACACGAAGAAATCCCATACTGATGGTATGTATCAGATAACTCAGCATATCCTATTGGTTTTGGTGCTTCAATTAAAATCAATCAACTGTACACAGATAATGCATAATCAGTCTCCACGAAACTTACAGATCCGCGGACCTTATCTGAGTGCGCGCTAGCCATTCACCACATCACCATTGGGAAATAAATCCATCTGTGGCAAAACATTTCTTATGGCTCTTCGCCACGGTGGTGAAAGCTTTCTGGCGATGCTTTCATAATAAATATATTCAATCCAAGCGCATCAAGCTGCTGCCAGATTCCCTCAAACAGCTTCTGCTGAGTGAAGAGCAAGCAGAGTTCGCACTGAGGCATCGCTATGTGAGTAATATCAGCTGCTATTGCGATTGCGTATTACGTTACTCTTCAGATTATATGACCATCTTGCTAGCTAGCTAACGCTATTTAAGGAAAGTCTTTGTAAATAATCGTCATATTTAAGCGATGTCATTTGCTTTTTGCCCCAACTTCACTGGCTAGCTAGCTATAACAGCGATTGCTCTTGAGATAGCTGGGTAGAAGTGTAGCTAACGTCACAAAAATCTTAAATACAGTTCGGATGCACGAAAGTGCCTCAATTTAACATATCAGAGAAGTTCATTCCTATTACAGCTAGCTAAGTGAGTAAAGTTACGGCAAAACGTAATCATCTCACTTAAATATGATGATTTTTTTACAGACTTTCCACAATTAATGTTAACTGGCCAGTGAGGGGGATATATAATCTAAACAGTATAAAAGTAACTTAAGTGATTGTGAACACAGCAGTATAATGCAGTACAGCCACCATGACATATGGTAGTTGCGCGTGCAACAGTGTTTCGATTGTGTGGCTAAAAAGATCCATTTGTCAAAATGTGACCAGCGACAACACAGTGTAATGCAGTATTTTAATGAAATGGATGGCTTTCCCTTTTTATTATTTTTACAATTAACTTTAAGTATAGCAGTCACTCCTCACAGGGAGAAATAGCACAACTTGATTTTGGATGTCTTTTTATTTCTATTTATTGACTTTTTATTCACTGTGTGAGCTGTGCACAGTGCTGGAGTCCAAACCAAATTTCCCCTGGTGGGGAATAAAGTGTATCGTATCGTGTCGTGTGTCCAGTCTGCAACTTGAAACCTAAAAAAAATGTGTAATATGATTATGTAATTTGATTGCTCAGAATGGAGCAGAATGCACCGTTCAATCATTCATTATCTATACCCGCTTATTCCTCACTAGGGTCGCAGGGGGGAGCTGGAGCCTAACCCAGCTGACTACGGGCGAAGGCAGGAACCCACCCTGGACAGCTCACCAATCCATCGCAGGGTGCACACACCATTCACACGCCATTCGCTCTCACACTCATACCTATGGGCAATTTAGTGTCTCCAATTAACCTAATATGCATGTCTTTGGACTGTGGGAGGAAACCGGAGTACCCAGAGGAAACCCACGCGAACACGGGGAGAACATGCAAACTCCACACAGAAAAGCCCCAGGCTGGATTCGAACCCATGACCTTCTTGCTGTGATGCGACAATGCTAAAGCCTCCCCTGAACTCCCCCCCCATTGGAGGAGGAGGTGTGTCCACTTTCTCGTTAACTTTTTCATTATCTATGGAAACCACTGTCCAGGACCTTAGAGAGAGAATTGTCTCATTATGTATGAAAATAGAAACAGCTGAAAACATCTCTCTATGCAGATAAAATATGTTGCCTAATATGACAGATATCAAATACTTCCTCATACATGCGCTCCTATAAACTGACTGAATTTAAAAGTTAAATTAATGCATTGTATCTTGGTTATTTTAACTGTAAGTGGAGTCCTGCATGCATTTAACTGTGATTTTACACTTGACATACATGGAACTCCATTGTAAACTTATTGTGAAATTACAGTTAAAATAACTGGCAAAAAGTGTGCACATTGTTTGATGTTTTGTGCACTTGGTCCTGGTACAAGATTAGGAAGTCTTCAGCTCTCAACTGTGGCAGTTAATATTATGTTCATGCCCTCAGGAATTCTGGTTAAGACACATTTTCAAATTTTGGAATACAGTACTGTGCTGAAGTCTAAGGCGCATCTAAAGCAATTTCATCGGGCAAATATGCTTGCAAAAATAATTAAAAGTTTCTAATAACTGAGAAATGTACTGTACACAGCTGAAAACTATTAAAAACTAAATCAAACCAATATTTTGTGTGACTACGCTTTGCCTAAAAATTAGGGACACTGTCCTGTCGTGCTATAGTTTTATAGGATGATTAGCTCTTTGTTTGCTCCAAGCAGAGTAGAAAATTTGACACCAATCTTCTGCAGACTGACTGTCTCTCATGTGTCTATCCCTCCAAGTAATTGCAGACAGCCATGATGCTGTTGACGTCAGGGCTCTGTCAAGACTACATCATCTGTATCAACTGTTTTTAATTAAACAAATATTTATGAAACTATTTTTTAAATTAGCATTTGGAACTTCAAACATACTTATTTTCTTGTTAGGAAGAGGTCGGGGGAAACACCAGATGCAGGAATAAAAGTGTTTATTGCAAACACACAAAACACTAAAGGAGAAAGGTAGGCAAACAAGCCAGAAATAAAACACTGTACACATGCACTGAACAAATGGGAGAAACTAAGGTACACTGCCCAAGGCAGGGGGAAACAGAAGTACACACTCAATGAGTGGCTAAACTAGAAAACAAAAAACCTAACTAACTGACGGAAACACTGGGAGACTTAGGCAAAAGGGAGACAAGACGTGGGCGCAGCAAAACACAAGGCTCAGGAATCACACAAAGGAAATACTGGGGAAGGCACAGGAGCTGAGATTTCACAATGTAGCGCAAAGCCAACAAAGTTCCATCTGAGGATTTCTTGTCTCCTGCCCACAGATATACACACGGGAGGAGGCGGGGACTCGGAAGGCAATCTCAGAAGGAAGCAGAAACACATGGGATTAATAAACAGATTCACGAGAGCCGAGTTAACAATAATGACTCGAGACAAGACGCTGAAACAATCAATCAAACTAGACTGTTTAGATTAAGGTAATCTGAACGTGACGAGTAAAAAGCACCATGAGAGAAGCGAAGGAAAGCATAGCTTTAAACGTAGTTAATCAGGGAAAGCTTAGGAAGAAATTACAAAAGCTAGAAACGCTCGCACTCGCTAATGAGTTAATTAAGGTTAATACTACGCGACAAGTATATGCAATCACCCTCAAATAAGTGCTGGTTAGTACTGGTTAGTAATGATCCTATCAGAGAACGCATTCACTCAGAGTTTAGCGAGACCCAGAATTAAGCACAGGTGGAAGTAATGAATGAAATACCACAGCCGATTCCGAATGAGGAAACATGATTGGACAACGAGACGCAGGCATGCTGAAGGCTGTCAAACGACATCACCGGAGTTTGGGCAAGAGTGAATCAATCCTCAGACGGCGGAAATAAAACTGAAAAAAAAAGCGAGAGTAAAGCACAGGAGAAAAGGCACAAGCACAAAAATAAAAGTAATAAGCACAAAGACAAAACAGCACACATGAGGCAGAACCATAACAGTCTTCAGCAAAACCAATGTGGAACACAAAAAGTAAACCCGTAAAGCCAGATTTAACCTTTAAAAAAATGGAGGGTGCCTAAGACTTTTGCACGCGTATTGGAAATATAAGTTTGAAGCAGCATAGTGGCGCAGTGGGTAGCACTGTCGCCTCACAGCAAGAAGGCCGAGGGTCTGATTCCAGTGGGGGGCCTTTCTGTGTGGAGTTAGCATGTTGTCCTCATGTTTCCTCCCTCAGTATAGGGAAATGCATGTCGGACTAATTGAAGTCTCCTAGTTGCCCGTAGGTTTGAGTGCATAATGAATGGTGTGTGCCCTCTGCAATGGATTGGTGAGCTGTCCATGGTGGGCAGGGCCTTTCATCCATAGTCAGCTGGAGTAGGCTCAAGCTCCCCCATGACCCTAATGAGGAAGACGTGGTTAAGATAATGAATAAATCTGTTTGACGATGCAATCAATTATTTAATTCAAAATTGACATTCATCCCTTGGTTGGCTTTCTTAACTCAATTTCTTTATCTCAACCAAATTTATGTTGAGACAAATGACACTGTGTCATTAATAATTTAATTTGGAAGAAATCAAATTTGCTAATTTACAAGTGATAACAGCAGGCGGATTGTCTCCACAAAATTTTTATTTCTAGTATTGGGCCTTCTATATGTTAAGGAAATACAGTATATACAACATGTCTATACTCTACTGTATGTGTACAAGTGCATCCGTTATACCACATCCATAATTATATGGCTAGAGGGACGGTCATTGGGCATCTAAACATCACTTCCTGTGACTTTAGGAAAATATTCTCTGACTAAAGAATCACAGAAATGTAAAATAAACAAAATAATTAAATAATTGCACAAATAAATATGTATAAAATGTTGTATTCAAATTATTGTCACTTAAACAATTTAATCTGCACTATAAAGACGTGTATTTTTTGATTACAAATCTAATATGGTTGAGCACAGAGCCTAATGAAATGAAATGATGCATTTCAGTTAATTTCTTGAGGTAAATAATTCCCTCACAACTAAATTGGTAGTGCTCAAAATAACTGCAAATTGTATTTTCAAGCCTTTAAAAACACATTACTTCCAAATGCTCTTCTTCCAGTGATGGTTCATTAATTGGAAAAAATAAGATCAATTCTGCAGGGTGTTATTTCGCCAGGTTGTTTATTTTGGCAACGTGTCTTTTCCCTCTTTCTGCAGCTAAACCTGTGCTTTGGCCGGTTTTACAGCTGCACACAGTAAAAGACAGAGAATAATTGTGAACTAACATTGTAATACCGACTTCACGGCAAGATATCCTCAAATCCAAATAAAAACAAATTCATGTGGTCAGTCAAATACATAAAATTTAGGCCAGATTACCTGATTTACCATTTTTCCTTCATGGTTACCAGCGGAGTTAGTCATCTAGCACATTCAATCCTAGCATTTGCTGAGAAATCCAAACTGATGCAATGTCTGAGACCAGAAGTAATCAATGTATGGGTTCAACTTACAAAAAGCTGACATTTTATAGCTTCAACTGATCCCAGACGTGCTCAATTGGAGCGACCTGATATAGCGTGAATCTGTCGTAAATCAGGAGATGAGATGAATGAAGGGTATTTCTTGTAGAAGAAAACTTTTCCGCACTTTCGGTAATAGGGCCAGCTTCGCCAAGCCAATGCATGCAATCACAGGCTAGGCTAAAAAGCTCCATCCGCTGTGGCAGGTAAGTGATGAAGTGAATATCTATGATTTAATATATTATTTGAATTATTGTCTTAATTCTGATATTTTTAAACAGTATAAAACTAAAAATTAAATAAACATCTCATATTTACAGTATGACTCCGTGAGGTGGCATTTGCACTGTACTGTATACTGTGTTGTTCTCCCCCAATCTTGCTCTGCCACCGTGCTATCGTATTTGAACTCGACTGTGATTTGATTTACAACCCCAATTCCGAAATAGTTCGGACGAAGTGTAAATTGTGAATAAAATCAAAATGCAATGACTTTCAGATCACGAGCCAATATGTTATTTACAATGGAACACAGGTAACATTTTAAATGTTGAAACTGAGACATTTTACATTTTTATCCACAAAATGAGCTTATTTTAAATTTTCTGGCTGCAACAGGTCTCAAAAAAGTTGGGACAGGCAAAAAAAGGGCTGAAAAAGCAATTAATATATAAAAAATCAGCTGAAAAAACATTTAGCAAGTAATTAAGTTAACTGGCATCAGGTGTGTAACATAATTGGCTATAAAAAGGATGTCTTAGAGAGGCTGAGTCTCTCAGAAGTAAAGATGGCCAGAGGCTTTCCAACCTGTGAAGGCTTGTGTAAAAAAATTGCAGAATACTTTAAAAACAATGTTCCTCAACGTCAAATTGCAAAGGCTTTGAAGGTCTCATCATCAACAGTGCATAACATCATCAAAAGATTCAGAGAAACTGGAAAAATCTCTGTGCGTAAGGGACAAGGCCGAAGACCTTTACTGGATGCCCGTGATCTTCGGGCCCTCAGATGCCACTGCATCACTCACCGGCATGATTCTGTTATTGACATTACTAAATGGGCCCAGGAATACTTAAAGAAACCACTGTCGATAAACACAGTCTGCCATGCCACCCACAGATGCCACCTAAAACTCTATCATGCAAAAAGGAAGCCATGGTTGAGCATGCCATGTTCTGTGGGCCAAGGCTTATTTAAAATGGACTGTAGCAAAGTGGCAAAGTGTCATGTGGTCAGATGAGTCCAAATTTAACATTCTTGTTGGAAATCATGGGCATCGTGTCCTCCGGGCTAAAGAGGAAAAAGACCATCCCTCCTGTTATCAGCGTTCAGTTCAAAAGCCAACATCTCTGATGGTATGGGGATGCATTAGTGCATATGGTGTGGGACACTTGCATGTTTTAAAAAGCACCATGAATGCTGAAAGGTAAATAAAGGTTTAAGAGCAACATATGCTCCCCTCCAGACGACATCTATTCCAGGGAAGGCCTTGTGTATTTCAGCAGGACAATGTAAAACCACATACTGCAGCTATTACAACAGCATGGCTTCGTAGCAGAAGAGTACATGTGCTAAACTGGCCTGCCTGCAGTCCTGATCTTTCACCGATTGAGAACATTTGGTGCATAATTAAACGAAAAGTCCATCAAAGGAGAACCAAAACTCTCCAGCAGCTGGAATCCTGTATTAAACAAGAGTGGGATCAAATTACAATGGCTAAACTCAAGAAACGTGTCACCTCAATACCCAGACGCCTCCACTCTGTGTTAAAAAGAAGAGGGGATGCCACACCATGGTAAACAGGCCCCTGTCCCAACTTTTTTGAGACCTGTAGCAGCCATCAAATTTGAAATGAGCTCATTTTGTGGATAAAATTGTAAAATTTCTCAGTTTCAACATTTGCTATATTATCTCTGTTCTATTGTGAATAAAATACTGGCTGGTGTGATTTGAAAGTCATTGCGTTTTGATTTTATTCACAATTTACACTTTGTCCCAACTATTTTGGAATTGGGGTTGTAGTTGCTCACTATGCGATGAGCATTTTGAATCTTCGCAAAAGAAAACCATTGTGGATATGAACTTAAAAAATACCGCTGAATTCTTATCTAAGCCTTTATCCACGTCTCGGAAGTAAACGCCGTAAATCGTGATTATATAAGTGTTCAATCGAGCATGGATATAGGCGAAAGTTCAGTCGTTTACATTTTGATCTTTGATCCGTCATTATCAACGATCGTATCTGCCTTGCAATGTGGCTTATTCTATGTCAGGTCGCTCCAATTGGGTTGAGATCGGGGACATGGCTGGCCACTGCACGAGGCACCCCCAACTTCGTTCAGTTGATCTTGGGCGATTCTTGCACAATGTGAAGGTGCATTGTCGTCCATGAAGATGAAGTCTGGGGAGTATTCCAGATACTGAGGGATGACGATGGGCTCTATGATGTCTTACGGGTAGGACTGTTCAGTAACAGTCCCATCAAAATGATAACTAGTTGGGTTTTGCGTGCACAGCTAACGCTTGCCCAGACTGTTACACCCCCTCCCCAAAACCGCTGTCTCGGGACCATGTTGACCTCTGCATTACGCTCACCCCGAAGTTGATGGTAATCGTTTCTGTGCAAGGTGACCCTAGATTTATCGCTGAACAGCACTATGGACCACTGCTGCATGTTCCAGGTAACAAGGTCATGTGCCCACTGGAGACGATCACATCGTTGCTGTGCTGTCAAAGGTGTTACCTGGAACAGGTGTCCAGCATTTAAGCCGCAGTGATGAAGTCAGTTGCAAATGGTCTTTCGGGACACCCTGGTGTCTGTCATGTCTCATAGACGTGCTTGAAGTTGGGCGGAACTTGCATCAAAATGTCTTAGTGCATACGTCCTGAGGTACTGGTCGTCACCCTGATCAGTTACACGTGGTGCTCCACATTTGGGCCAATCATGCACAACACCAGTGGCTCGATGATATTGATACATTTTACTGATCACACTCTGGGACACGTCAAGTTCAGTGGCTACATCAGACTGTGTGCTTTCAATCCTGAGATGGGCTAAGGCTAGATGGTGCTGCTCCTCTGACAATCATCGGCGTGCATTCATTGGTGAAGATACGATGTACTGGTGAAGCTATATTCATCATATCTCATATTTATAGCCTTGAAAAATCAGGGAGGGGCCATTTGACATGACTTTCCATTATTTAGTTTTTGCAGTAGTGACCCCAGCATGGCAGGTGGACCGTCTACACTGAGCATACTTCCTAGACATGAAAAAAGCAGGTGAGTCTGATATGCAAATACAACTGTCCAATCACATACAAAGTCATTCATGCAGAATGTGTACCCTCAATAACAGATCTTTGTACACTCTGCAATATCCCTGACTTATTTTCCATCCATCCATCCATCCATCCATCCATCTTCTTCCGCTTATCCAGGGCCGGGTTGCAGGAATACCAGACTAAGCAGAAAGGCCCAAGCACTCTCCTCCCCAGCCACTTCCTCCAACTCTACCTGGGTGACCCCAAGCCATTCCCAGGCCAGCCGTGAGATATAATCCCTCCAGTGTGTCCTGGGCTTGCCCCGGGGCCTCCTCCCAATTGGACAGGCCTGGAAAGCTTCTAAAGGGAGGCGTCCAGGAGGCATCCGGACAGGATGCCCAAACCACTTCAACTGACTCCTCTCGACGCGGAGGAGCAGCGGTTCTACCCTGAGCCACTCCCAGATATCTGAGCTCCTAACCCTATCCCTAAGGGTCAGCCCAGCCACCCTACGGAGAAAGCACATTTCGGCCGCTTGTATTCGCAATCTTATTGTTTCAGTCACTACCAAAAGCTTGTGACCATAGGTGAGGATTGGAACAAAGATCGACCAGTTAATCGAGAGCTTTGCTTTTACGCCCAGCTCTATCTTCACCACAACGGACCGGTACAACGCCCGCTTCACTGCAGATGCTGCAGCGATCCGTCTGTCAATCTCACGCTCCGTCCTACCCTCTCTCGTGAACAGGACCCCAAGGTTCTTGAACTCCTCCACTTGGGATAACAACTCACTCCCCATCAGCTGGGATAGGCTCAAACTCCCCCATGAGGAAGTGAGGAAGAAATGGTTTAGATAATGAATAAATGGCTATCTGTTTGACAATGCAATCAAATATTTTATTCAAAATTAACATTCATCCCTGGGTTGGCTTTCTCAACTTGTTCTGGTACTAAGTACACTTATGAACACCCTTATGCACAAACATGGTTTTTGTTATGGATAATCCATGACTAGCAATGAAATCCAATAAAAAAGCACTGCTTGGGTTCAGATCAGGGAGGACGTTCCTCCCAATCACTCCTCTCCAAGTGTCTCCGTCGTTCCCCACGTAAGCTCCCAGCAGAACTATGGAATCCCCAATAGGAGTCAATCCAGGACCCCACCCAGGGAACCCAAGAAGGCTGGATACTCTGAAATGCTTTTGGTGTGTAAGCACAAACAACAGTAAGAGTATTCCCCTCTGTAACTTGCAAGCGAATTGCAGAGACCCTCTTGTTCACTGGGATAAACTCCAACATGACGGCACTCAGCCGAGGGGCACAAGTATCCCCACTCCTGCTCGCCACCTCTCACCTTAAGAAACACCAGAAAAGGAGAGATTCCAACCCATCAAGGAACTTAGTTCCGGAGCCAGAAATGTGCATAAAGGTGAGTCTGAATATATCCAGCCGGTACCGCTCAACCTCCCGCATAAGCTCCGGTTCCATCCCCACCCGCGTGGTGACGTTTCATGTCCTAAGAGCCAGATTCCATGACCGGGGCCCAGAACGCAAGGACCTCCGCCCCTGTCTCCCACCCGGTCTACATTGCACCCGGCCCCTACTCCTCTCCTCGTGGGTGGTGGACCCACTTGGAGGCAGCTCCCCGTAGCCACTTCGGGCTGAGCCCAGCCCGGTCCCGGGAAAAACCTGGCCACCAGGTGCTCTCCTGCAAGCTCCCCTCCTAGGCCTGGCTCCAGGAGGGGGATTCGGTGTCCCCAGTCTGGGCAAGGTTCTCATTTCTATTGAGGAGCTCATCATAGGAGGCTGATGAATCGCGTTTTATCTGGCCCCTCACCTGGGGCCAATTTGCCACGGGAGACCCTACCAGGAGCTGCGCTCTAGACAACACAGCTGCCAAGATCCCCGGGGCACGCAAGCTCCTCCACCACGATAAGTTAACGATTCATGGAGGAGCCTGACTTATTTTGAGTAGTGTAAGTACTTTTAGCACTAGGCTCTTTGCACCATTCACTTTGTTATAATCAGTTCTCACAGTCATTCTCCCATAAACAGTAGAGTTCGGTGAACGAGTGTCAGACAGAAGTTGAAAATCAGTTCCAGGGCCAAAACAATGTTAATTTTTTATTCCACCTTTTGGATTCTTAAGGGATGTTTGTCTCCCTTGAAGCACCATTTTACTTGTTTTGGCTAATCACAAAAATGAGATGCATTATGATCCAGATGATTGTTATCAGAACTTTTATTCTCAATAGGATAGATGAAATATTGCCTTTTCAACCAAAAAAAAAAAAAAAAAAACTCCACTCCCATCACCCTCAACGGTGTTTGCAACTGCACTTTCTCCTCTTAACTCAGACAGCAATGCTTTTTTATTGCATCTTTTTCTCAATGGACAAAGCATGACACTGAGATTGTACAATGGTTTATCCCATTCAATGTCAACATCTTGCTTTTCCCCCTATTTTAGTCTGATTTGTCTCTAAATACAGGAGCAACAGTCTCATCTGTCTCTATTAAATAGCTACCACTGAAGAAAATTCTAGGTTATTGTTGTATTTGAGGGTGTGATTGTTGAAAAGGGAACAAAATATACTGAATGTTTGAAACAAAGAAACTTGCAATTATCCCCAAGTAAAGAAACAAATCTACAGTCAGGCCCAAACAAACTGGGACATACAATTTTTGTTAGTGTTTAGTGCTTTACCACAGAATATTGAAGTTTAAATTTAATAAGAACTATGTGCTCAACATGCAGACTCATTGCTCCAAATTTTAGGGTATTGCCATCTAAATCAGATGAACCATGTAGGAATTTGTATATCTGGAATTTCGTAGAATGATATGTGCAGACCACTCTTTTTTAAGGGATCAAAACATTAGCCTCATTAGCATAATTGCCTGAGTCATATTTTTGCCAAATTCAGATATTGGCTGTCTGTTTTTTTGTGTTGGCAAAAAATGTTTTTTTTTTTTTTTTCTCAAAACTTAAAAAAAAAATTTAAAAGAAAAAATAAATCCATTCTCTTAAAAAAAGAAAATAAAAAATAATTAGAAAAACCCAAAATGAGATAGGCTATTATACTGTGAGACTAATGAAAAGTAACTGGATAGTGGACTACACAGCTGTTCCATGGCCGTATGTGTGATTCCCATATCATTATATTCACAAATCGGCAAATGAAAGGTCTTGAGTTGATTTAAAAATTTTCATTTGCATTTAGAATGTTGCCATTGACTCTTGATCTGAAGTCGAAAGAGCTGTCACTGCCAATTATGCGAGCCATCATTAGGCTTAAAAATCAAAACAAAACCATCAGAGAAAGCAAAAAAACATGAGGTGTGGCCAAATCAACTACAGTAAATGGTATCTTTACCAAGAAAGAAAAAAGAAAGAAAGTACTGATGAGCTCAAAAAATGCCAGTTGGCTCTGGACACCACAAATAACGGATGTAAATGACAGAGAAATTATTTCCTTGCTGAAGAAAAACTGCTTCTCAACACTTTGCTCAAGAAGCTCAAGAACACTCTCTTGGTATATCTGTGTCAATGACAACAATCAAGAAAAGACTCAAAATGGGGAAATTTTCCAAATCTTATAAAAACAGCAACTGATGAAAACTTCATTGAAGGTCTGGCAGGGCATCACCAGGGAGGAAATCCAGTGTCTGATGTCTATAGAGTCACAGACATCTGGTAGTTGAGCCCATAATATTGGGCTGGAATGCATAAAAGTTATTGTAATTCCTACACTGTTTATACAGTATTGTCAAACCCCTAAATTCAATTAACGCTTTCTTGCATGACTCTTTTCCTCTTTGTCTATTATGGGTGGTGGGTGGGTTTGGTTACTTTAGTAACCACTATGCAACAAAGAGTTAAAAGTTAACCCTTTAGGCATATTTTGAATGATTCATTTCAATTACATAGTGGGTTTGTACAACAGCTGTTATGACCCAAGCCAGGAATCAAATGCAGCAGCAGAGTACAATCCAGTAGTAGGGTTTATTGATAGTAATATGGTAACAGTATGATGAAGCCCAGTAGAGAAAAGAACAGTTCAGTGCAGATGTTGTGGGTGAGGCTGAGTAGGAATTGCCAATCTCCAGCCAGTGGGATTCAGGGATGACTGCCTGATGGACTGCACACTTTGCCAGAGCTGAACTGTCCCAGGACAGAGAGGAGTAGCTTAGGAAGAAAGTGGTTCCAATCCTAATGACCATAGGAGTTGGAGCTTGTTCCTTATAAATTTTATAAAGGAACAAAATTGGACAGGATTCATGCCAACATAAGTAGCTATCTTAAATTATGGTTTTATTGCCTGTAAATTGCTCACTACACCACCTATAGCGTTTTCTGGTTTGTTTTACCAAACATAGCGTATTTTGGCCGCATTACTCAGGACCGCCAGTCCAAAACAAAAGTTAATGAGCTATACATCATGTGACTTAAATGACATCAAAGTAAGGCCAGTCAATGTAACACTTAGCTGGACAGTTATATTAGTTGACTCAAAGCGATTTACATTAAGTCCGACAATGAATCCAACCTGCTGGAAAGCCTGCTTACTCTCTGTCTTCAGAACCATGAAGTATGTGTACAATCCAATAAGGACAGTTATTTCAGAACCGGAAAACAGATGATCAAACCCTGAGCCTTCACAATAGTCGGACAATTCAAGTGATTGGAGTGACAGCTACAGTGGCAGTTAGAGTGATTAGTCTTGAAGATATGAGGAGGAAAAATTTAACTTAGTACATTTATCTACCATATTTGAAATTTGTGAAGTATAAGTTGAAGACCTGTGTAAAAGAAGAGCCAAAGTCACAAAATAATACTTTTGAGATTTTGGGGGTCAAAGTTTCAGATAAGATTTTTTTAAAGGTAGCATACTGTGGAGCCCATTGCTGTTTTCAGAGGCTATTGAGAGCTGAAAAACCCTTTTTTTTTGCAGAAAATGCTTATGCATTACAAAGTTCATAATTTAATTAGGGGCTGGGCAGCCTAAGCTGCCAGGACCCTATTGTTATCCTGCATGTTCTTCTTTCTTCTTCTTCTTCTTTGTCAGAGGAAATCCTACTTCCCATGCGCAAAAAATCACCAAACTTTGCACAAAAGTCCAGTCCCATGCCAGATTGCCTCCATTGCAAAAACAGGCCAATAGTCCTGATGGTGGCGGTACAGCAAGCCTCTAAAGTAAATTCACAACAAATCAACCATATGTGCTACAGATTTGCAACTTTCACCAAAATGTTGTCCCAATACTGAAAAAACCTTTGTACATTTAAACCTATTGCAAATTATGAAATCCATCACTCTGTTTTTTTTTTCAAAAACTGTAAAACTTATTAAACCTATCTCCTCCCACAATTTCTGCTCAATTGACACCAATCTTGCTACTGAGCATCTTCAGACTGTCCTACACAAACAATCAACACAAATTTTTGATTTATCGAATATTTAGCCTACAGTGCATCAAAATGTTTGACTGTAAACGTTATTGTAAACATATACTTGCAAATTCTTGCTAAATACATTTTCAATGTTCATTAAAAAAATGACAAAATTTTAGAGTCATGGTAGATGATGTCTGGAAAATATCAGAATTTTATCTCAAAAACTGAACTTTTTACAGCATTTTGAATTTCGCTCTCGTGTGAACAATTGGAGTCAATGCAAAAATGGCATTTTTAAATATCAGTTTTTCACTTATGGAGCCAATAATCATTGTTAAACACAAATGACCAACATCTCCATGCTGTCTAGATGCAATTTGTGTATTTTCAGATTTTTGTCTTAATAACTAAATTTTTGACAGCCGTTTGAAATCTGCCTTTACACGCTAACAGCTGCTGTCTTGCACACAGGTGACTGGCTTAGTCAATTTGTGAAGCTACATAGGACATTTCCATTTGCCAATTAAGTCGGTGAGATAGAGCATAGTCTCTTGTGCCAGAAATTGTGAGTTCAAGCCTCAACTGATGTAAAATACACATTAGAACGCCACCTTTTTTTCATCTTCCTACACTCTGCTTGTTGCTCAGAATTGCCTTATTTTGCCTAAAATTGCCTGGCCCCAACCATTGCTGCGCAGCAGCTATAATTAATTTTGGTCTTAAATACTTTTTCTGTTAAATACCAGGAGAAAAGTATTATTACCACTAAACAGCTGGACTCGAGCACTTTTAACAGGAAGGAAAAGAAAAAATACCGCATTCCTTCTTCAGCAAGCTATTGCGGCTATATGCTTCACACTGAAAAGGCATACTGCAAGTTTTGGTGTAAAAACTTGCCAAAAAAGCTTGAATGATTAAGCCTGTCTCAAAAATACGAAAAATTTTGCTAGTAAGTACTGATTGAGTTCAAGCACACATAGAAAATTACAATCCAGCAACTTCTAACTCAAAGGGGGGTGGGGGGGAGGTAAATATAATATAAATATACGTTGCAGGCACAAGAGGTGGGAACGATGAAACGACACAGCCGGGGATTAGGAAGCACGCAAGACGTAAACCAACCCAAGGAGACATTACTTTTAATAGACACACAAGTTGCTGAATGGGTGGAGAAACAGAAGGCATTCACACAAGAGTTATGACAGTGGCAGAATGATGAATACTGTGCAACTGTCTAATGCTTAGTGACTGGATAGGAAAAGCAATATTTGAGGTTGCCAGTAGGTTCATTTTATTATCAAATTTTGGTTAAAATATGTTTTTGCAACTGATTGGTTCTATTTTAGTATTTATTACCTTCATCCAGGGTGCTGGCAAGACTTTTTTTTTTTACAGAAATGGCCTGTGAATCCCCTTAAGTTGCCTAACTTGCTATTATTTTAGATCGCAAAAAGCATCAGAGGTACTTGGAGGAAATCCATGTAGGAACAGCAAGAAAATTCTGACTCCACAGAGAATATGACTGGTCCTTCAAATGCAGCATCCTCTTGAAATGAGGCAAAAATGCTATCAATTGCATGACTAAATTAGAGGCAACCTTAGTTCGAGGTATGGCTGGATAATGTGTTTTATTTTGTTCAATGTCAGGCCAGTTGACAAACAAAGTAACCAAAAAAAAAAAAAAAACCGCAATCAGCAAACTCCCACTAATCACAAGAAGACCTCTGCACTCTGAAACTGCTTGCGAATCAGCTAAATCAAGTCTCATCTGCTGCCTGAGGTGTTCACAGCAGGTGGGTTTTCACCTGGAACTACAGCACAGATGAAACAAGTCCGTCAGAAAGAGACTACAGAATGGGAGACTCTGAGTCACCACAAGATCAAAGCACCATTTTGTTTCATCTCCATCATTGTTGCAGATTTGCCTTATGAGAAAATCCAGAAGAGTCACAACACTGAATTAAAATTCCAGGAATGCTTCAAGAATATTGATAATCCATAAGCATTTTCAAAGAATATACATGCACAAATAGGTCAACTGCAAGACCTTTGGCTTCACTCCTGGATAATGGATAAATATTAGATACATCACAGGATACTATTGACCTCACAATGACATTGTTTTGAAGCTGTATATAAATTTTTGTTCATGTGCTTGCAGGCAAGTATAATATGCAAATATTATTGATGATTACAAGGCTTTCTACACTCTGATTAGTAAGTGAAAGAAAGGAAAACCAGTTCAAAAAGACAAAAATGCGGGTAAACCAAGCAAGTCCACAGCCAAAAATAAATGATTTGTTTTTCTTTCCGACGTATCTTCCAGAGCTTAAACTGACTATGTAAGGATGTATGCTCATTGTTTATTGAATGAGCAACTTCATTTTCTTCCTCCTGACATAACATCCTGCTGCAAGATACTATTGAAAAATATTTTTAAAATGCATTCACTTGCATTTATTGAAACCACACGCCTACATCATGCTTAAAAAAATACCTCATGACAATTACCAATGTAATTACTCATATCCATACAATCATTACTTGTGTTTATGAGAGGGATAAATTGACGGTATAAATTCAATTCACACCATTATATAGATAAATGTTGTTACAGAATTTTTTTTAACGCCATCCCACAATGCTCCCTTCATTGTGAATATTGCCAAGCTGTTTTATGTCTTTGTAAGTTATTATGTTTTTAATTTCTGCTGTAAACATCTTCCTGCTCAGTGGAGTGAATAAAATTCCAAGACTGAAAAAAAAAATGTCTGTCCTCTGCCCATGAAGGCCAAAAATAACTTGCCTCAGAATAGGTAGATATTGTACCAATAAATTATTTTGAACGGTGACAAGACATGAATTTTTGGATGATCAACGTACCATATGTACTTTGATGCCTGATTTTTTTTTTTTTTTGTATTCACTATTAAATATTTTTGAAATAATAATGTATATTATATTATAAAATACACATATATTATACATATATAGATATACACAAACACGCACACACACGCACACACACACACGCCGATCAGCCATAACATGAACCCCATGAAACGCACGGATCCATATGGGTCTGTCAAATGCAAGTGCTGTACTTGTGGAATTTCAGGCCAATGTTAAATTCTAGATCCCAAGGTTTCCAAAAATCCAAGTATGTCCTGCAGAATTACAAGGAAAGGTGTATTAAATGATGTGCGAGATCTAGATATTTTCTATTTGATGAAATGCTGTGCCCATAAAAGCATGGCATCATGGGCTTGAATATTTTTCTCTATATATGTGTGATGTTGCTTCAGTGAAGAGCTGCAACTAGCAGATACAGAATATGTGCTGTATTTCCACAATATGAAAACTCTTTTTTGACTTTGAACCTACTTATGGGAAAATTTAGAGTTCAAGGGGTTAAAACCACCAGCCTCATGCGCCAAAACACCTTAGTGAAATGGACATCCACTTCAATACCCAGAGCCTGGGTTTCCCAGCAGAACATTTCTCACTGCATTACACTCCCTCCAAAAGCTTTTTTTCCTCCCACACTGGATCCTAGTGCCTTCTTTTCCCCAGGTAAATTGTGAACCGGCGGTTGACTGGGAGTAGAATGGGCATTCCGACTGGTCTGCTGCAACAAAGCTTTCTGCTCAGCAGGGTGCAATGCACTGTCTGTTGTGGCGCTCTCCTCACCTAAGTACCACTCTCGCAGCTCTTTTTATGGTTCTGACCTGACAGGATAGCTTCCCTTGTGCATCGATGAGCCTTTAGTGTCCAACACCTTGTTACCAGTTCGTCTGTCCCTCCTTGGACCACTATGTATAAAAATGTAGACATTTAAACATTTTGACATTTACTAATGCATGTGAATAATAATAATAATAATGGCAGTCATCAGCATCATTATGACCAATACCCCTTGTTTTTTTTCTGCTATAAAGCATTAGTGGTATATTTCAATAAGCACTGTTATTAGATCCCTGAACACAATAGTACAGTACATGCTGCACCAAAGGTTCCTGATTCCTTGAAGATGCAATTATTGCTAAAAGTTCTCATCAGACACATTAATAGCACAAGTGGAAGAGCACTGGTAAGCAGCTAATGCCCTGGGGACTTTTTTACGCGGTAAAGCTTTATATAATTTTCCTTCCTCATGATGCCATCTCTTCTGAAGTCTCTCCAGCAGCAAAGCACCACCACAATATGATGCTACACCCCAGTGCTTCATACCTGTGATGGTGCTACACCCCAGTGCTTCACGCTTAAGTAGCAAGCCTCCCCCTTTTTCCTGCAAACATTGTGGCAGAACAGTAAGGGCCCCAGTTTGTCGACCTAAACAAAGTTGGTGAACGCAACACCTAAAGGTATTGCATGTCTGACTCCATTCTGGAAATTTTGTGACAGGAGGTGATAGCACAGCTCTGGCATGGTTGGAAAAAGGTTTGGACAAAGAAGAATTAATTAACTGTGAGTGCGGTGGGTGTTTGGTTTTATTAAGGTCAATCAGACTTGCCACGGTCATTCCCTCATCAGGCACAGAGAAAGCCCCTGACTTGTGTTACCGCCACCTCCATCGGTCCTCTGAAAACCACACTCCAATATTGTAATGTGCGTGAGCATTGCTGAGAGGTAAAAATTAATTAAGCTTGACCATCATAATTTGATTCTGTCCCACTTCAGTAAAATGCAAACACAGAAAACTAAACCATTCGCCAAAGTAGAAAAAAAGATGAATAAGTGTCCATGCGTTCAATCCCATGTTGCGTACATTGGAGCTGGTTCTTATCACAGTCCACCAGAAGAAATTTTCAATTCTGGAATGAAAAACAGGGGCACTCAATAATCAACTGAAGAAACAAAAATAATCCGTATGGAATCAAAAACAAAAAGAGAAAGTTCATCAACCAGACAAAAAATACAAAAAATGCCAGAATGAGGAGAAAAAAACAAATCAGCAACAAAAAAGGAAAAAATAAAAAAATAAGATTTCACCAGGTGTAGAAGAGTTCATTTGTTCTAAAAAAAAATTATAAGTTTTATCGGGATATATCTGATCTTCCTAGTGTGTTGCATTACGCTAATTCCACTCTGGTATTTTATTTAACAAAACTTTGTTGAAATATTATGGTGCTCAGGTCACTCGCAGACTCCCCGTGTTTTAACACTTGTCTCTCTCTCTCTCTCTCACCTGCAACTTCCCCCATTTTTAAAGCTTCTCCTTACGTAGTGGTCAGGACCGGTTTGCCAATCAGCTGTCCACCATGTCAGGTAATTTGGCACTCAGATGATTGTTTCTGCCATACCAAAAGAACAGATAGATAACAAAAAGACATTGCACAAATACAGTGCCACATATGCAGAGATAGTAATGACACATAATTTAAACACTGCAATTCAATGCAAAGGTCATTAACCACTTTAAGTTCAGTATTTTTTAACCCCTTTGCACAGAAGCCAAATCGGGTTTCAAGTTTTGAGCTTCACGGAGAGGGAGACAATGGCTTTAATGAAACAAGAGATTTGTAGCATTTAAAATTCCATCTTATTTCAGTTTCTCTTCTTAATTTTTGTTCTGAGTAAGGGCCACAAACACATAAAATCTTCATGAAAATTCAGCAATGAAATTATTAAAAAAAACATACTGAGAATTGTTAAATGGCTGGGAGTCAAAACAATACATTTCTGGGATCATAAACTCCTTGACCATAAGTGTGCCTCATCTGACAGTGATTTTTTTTTAAATTATCTCCCAAACGAGACAGCTCCTCTGGTGGCTCCCCCAAGCTGTCAGAGCTCTCAGAAATACGCACTGACAAATGTTAAAATAATCATTTGTTAAACACAAATCAACTATTGACTCATGAGTAACCTCTCCAAACCAAAACATGCCTTTGCTCGTTTTGTCCATTTATCTACAAAGCTGCATCAGCAAGCACACGTACACATTAAGGAAATACTTATTTTTCAGTCAGAACGTTCACCCTGCAACAGAAAGCTTGCTATTTACAATTCCAATCATCCAAGCAAAACACAAGCTTGGATAAATGCTTTTCACGCCCTATAAGGACCAAGTATAACCCACTAACACACTAATATCTGGAAATATACCTCATTATAACAAAACAGACATTCCACAATCAGGAAAAAGCAGGCAAAATTCTACTCTAGATTGAACAGAATCAGTGCAATGAATATAGCAGGGGTATTGCCGAAGTCCTGGAGCTGTTCTCATTTTAAACAAACAAAAACCCAGGCATTTGATTTTGTCGAATGCAGTATAAATTCTAAATCATCACTACATTGAGCAAAATGCCACCATATACAGTTTTATTATCAAAAGTTAATGGTTATTCATACTAACCAATGTGGCAAACAAGCTCTGTGATCATCATGACTATGGTAAACCGAAAATAAAAAAACAGCTAGCCAGCTAGCTAGCTAGCTAGCCATAAGAATGCATTATTATTTCATTCTACTCACTCAAAATGAAGCAAAACTCTCCATCACTGAAGTCCTCCTCCAGATAAACAGAGCCTTCCAGTAAGAGGAACCTTCCAGTCCTGTTCCATTCAGAATAACTCCCATTATCCATGCTAGAATCAAACAGCCAGGGTTGCACAGACAGATGTAAAAGTCACACCATACTTTGGTGTCTGGTTCCCGCCAACCCTACCTTGCGGGCTGAATATTTACCCTCATGTGATTATGTACACAGTTATGGGCATTCCACCTTTTGAATACCATCTGGGTTGAAGCCGCCTGTGTTTTCCTCACAGATGGAGAGCTCTAATGTACCCTCTACTGATTTCCACATTTTCAAGTGTTATGCCACATGGAAGCTGTCCTTAGTAAAGCCCTGGGCCATTGCCACAGGTCACAAACATCATTGCCCAGTTCACCTCTTCCAGATTGGACAAAGAGTGGCACTACCTACCCAAAATCTCTCAAACCATGAGCCCTTCAAGATGATGCATCATAAGATGCTGGAACATAGAATGTTTGGCGACATTCATATGTGCTGTCACAAGATCTACAATCCAGAGGGTGCACTATCCCTTGGTTGTATGCATTTATTGCATATACAGTAAAACTCGCATATAACGGTTTGAATTGGACCAGCTCATTTTGTCCGTTATAAGCGAAATCCGCTATATGCATAAAACAGACAAAATCTGTTATACACAGAAAACGGATTATATCTGCTATATGTGTATAACAGATTAAATCCGTTATATACATGTATGAATTTATATGTATGCTTTGTGTTTTAAGATCGGAACAACTTCATTCTGAAGTGCACATACCTACTTGTTGTCTTCATTTAGTCCGTCTTTGCCCTGACACAATGGATAAAACACTGTTATCAATTCACTGAATTTAGCAGTTAAATTAATGCATTTTCTCCTTGGTATTTTCACTGCAAGTAGACTCCTGCACGCATTTAACCCTTTATAAGGCACTAAAAAAATACCCTAAGAAGCACAGTGTAAAAAAAGTACCGTGCGTTGGGCGTATGTCCATAAATAGTCTTACCATCACTTGCTGTAGACTTAGGTGAAAAGGGCGTATGATCAAATATGACCTCACCACCAAATGTTTTGTTTTTCATGCAAAATCTCACTAATTTCTGGAAATCCTACACAAACAACACCTATCTCAACTTTTAGCAAACTTTTTCAACTTTACATTGCGTGAGTTTTCCCTCAGTTTTTTTTCGTGAGTAATGACGTTAGGTCCTTGTGAGTGGGACTGGGTAAGGGCATGCAACCACACTGTGAGAGGTCTGGAGAAGAAAAGAAGTTTGAGACGCTCTAGGCCACTGCTGATTGGTCGAGCACTCTGATGTCACTGCCTATTATATAGCCGGATTTTCTCTCATTGGCTGGGAGAAATCGCCGCTGGTCTACTGCCTCACGGAGAGGCATGGGGGCGCCACTTTGGATGCCGACTGAAGTTACCAAATATGGTTCCTTGCCCGATAAAGGGTTAACTTTGCTTTACAGTTAACATACACAGAGCCTCTGTTATAAACTGATTGTAAAATCACAGTTAAAATAATTGGCAATAATGGTGCCAGTTAAATTAACTGGCAAAGAAGGTGCGAGTTTACAACAGTGAGGATGATATTGCGTGTTGCTCCAACTGGGATGGAAATCGCGCCAGTTTCAGTTTCCACGAAGAAGAAAGCCAAAATTCATTTTGTTGCTCTGTTGCAACTGCGCATGTGCATGATGCAAACCAGCTTGTCTGGTATACATGAGCGCTTTTTAATGGAAATGCATTCTGACGGGACTGCAAATTTTGTCCAGTGTAAGCGAAAATCTGTTATATAAAATCTGGAAAATTCGATGTTTATTTAATGGAAAAACATCACAGAAAAATTGGGACTTGAGCTGTTGTCCGGTATAAGCGAGTTTCCGTTTTAGGCGGATCAGGCGAGTTCTACTGTATGTCTTTTTATTCCATCTGGAAACTGCAAGAATTGTAAAGCAGAGAAAGATAGAAGGAGCACTGGAGCTGTATCTGCCATGCATATGAAACATCTTTGCAGTACTCACGGTGATGAGTCTCTACTTCCTAAATTGCTAAAAAGAGAGTTTAAATTTTGGAATTAATTGCTGAGCTATGAATTGAGGACTACAACTTCTTGACAAAGGTCCACTCAAGGCCAAGAAGTCTGTCACTACTCCATCTTTGCCAGATTTGCCGATCGCTGTCCTCATTTCTGATGCCGGCACTGTTGCAGCGCCTGTTATAATCCTAGCCGCTGTCCGTGGTTCTGGAACTCAATGCCAGCAACTCAGGGCCGCAGTCTGTGGAAAGAAAACAATGAAAAGCGCGCGAGGAATGTGGCTCCACCCTCCACCCACACTACAGTGCCATTTAAAGGGGGTGTGAGCTTACTCCCAGTGTTGGTTTTTTTCCCCCCACTCTGCCTGTTTAAGAGCCACTGAGTCCTGTCTGTTTCTCTTTGGAAGAGTTCTTGCGCTAGCTCCAGTTTTGTACATCTTCAGCATGTCTGCCAGTTTTTGTACATTTATCTTTTAATAAGTAGTAGCTAAGCTCTTAGTAATTTCACTTCCTGTTTTCTGGTTTTGATTCTGGTAGATAAACCATTTGCCCCAAATTTTTGACACCTGTCTCTTGAATTTGGGTCCCATTTCTAACTCCAGTTGTGAACCCCAGCCATAGCTCAGTCAGTGCTGGAAGGTTGGCTCTGAGGTAGATCATTCCAACTTATTTTTGAAGGCAGTCACAGCAACCAATAGAGGCCCATAAGTAGCAACAAAAGACATAGGTCAATCTGTATTTCCAATGGTTGATACTAGCATCAGTAAAAAAAGTAATATAATAACTCAGTCCCTCCTTGCCTTTCCCATGGATGAATTTCCAATGCTGAGCATTCCTTATTGATTATTGGAACAGTGCAAATATTCCCTTTCATAATACACTCAAACGCCGAGGCTCAGAATTATCTTGAATAGACAGATTGTCATGGTTTGTGAGGTGTGCGTGTTGTTTGGACCTTTCTTTGCGGCTCTCGTCCCGGGACGACATTGAATTCTTGGGCCATCGAATTCTTAACCCAGCTGGTTGATTGAGCTGGGGCGGCGCTTCCCCAGAATCTATATAAACAAGATGTCCGGCACGGCTCCTTCGCTAGAGGGTCTGTGTTTAGCTTTGCACTATAGCCGAAGATATCTTTAGTCAGGTTTTGTATGACTTTCTATCTTCTTCTTGTGGGAGTTTCTTCTCCCTTTTTCTATCTCGCTTTGCTTCCGTGGTTCGGACTATTATATGTCCTTTGGAAGCGCAAGTATTTGCGTTTGGTCTATATTATTCTCTGTGTTTGTACTGTGTTCGTGCTACTCTCTTTCTCTCTGTCGCTGCGCTTGGCCATTACATTACCGGCCATTACACAGATATCAAAGAATTATACAGATGATTATCTGTTAAAGGCTGTAACAAGATTAAATCTGACAACAAAAAAATAGATCGTAGGAAAACAAATGAAGAAAGGTTAAAAACCAATTCATTGTAAGAAATTAATTATATAACATAAAACTAAACAATGATATCAGTTAAAAATTGCTGAACAGTTAACACACATTATTACCATTTTTTGTTTAAAAATGCTTGGCACAAACTGACTTGGATTCAGAATATTAAAAAATTCACCCTCAGATGGCCTTAGAAAAAGACCATTGATCAGTAGGAGTAGCTGAGAAGGCGGGAGTTGAGAGTTCAGATTTACTTTTTGAGTGTTTGATTGCTTCATAATTTAAGTCATATCGTTCTGCAGTTGGGATTCGCCTGCCGAGGGCGCAGCCATCTGTTCGGCTCCTTGTAATTCTGAAATGCAAAAAAGACATTACAAGAATACAACTTTAAACATGATACAGGAAGGATAGTGACATAAAATTAATCTTCAATAGCTTCAAAGGTACAAGCCTGTTCAATACTAAAACATTTGGAACATTAGGCATTAAAACAGTCATTTTGATATGTATAATATCTGCTTTGCTCTTAATTTTTTTTTTTTTTTTTTTGGAAAAGGCATATTTCTTCTTGATTGGGCTCTTTCCTTGACAATTGACAATCTGATGAAACAATCCTCATGTGGTTGCCTTGCGAAAACAACTGTGTAAATCAGTGCATTCATGGTTTTCTGAGTTGATATTAGACCATTTTGGATGTGCATTCTGAAGTGTGGATAAAACTAAATTTTGGATGAGTGTTCAAAATACATATCAAAGGAAAGAGTCCTGGAGCACACAGTTATAACTGGCCATTTATTAAGGTGCAGGTGACTGATTGAGGTCACCTGCGCCTTAATAAATCGCCCATTATAACTGTGTGCTCCAGGACTCTTTCCTTTGACTTTCGATCATATATCCCGTTTTTTCTGAGAGGCACCGGTTTTTGGGCTATAGATTGTCAGCTGAAGCGCGTATTTCTCCTCATGTTCAAAATGCACATTGTGGTGTGTGGCGAGCTGTGGTTAATTCAATCAAGGAATACACACGGGACACTGCTTCAAGCACCACTAGTGGGCATTCAGCTGACATCATCAATCACTAAACTTGACCTGTAAAATGCAGTAGGTAGTGTAGGTCCTTAGCCTACTTTTGAGAAGAAAATGAAAAGCATCTATCCCAGTAGTGCTTAAGAATGGAAAACATCAGACAAAAAAAAAACATCTAGTCTTCCAAAAGTGAACTCTCTCTTTTGTCCAGCATCTGTAAAAGGCCTGGCAGTGACTGCACTCATTCCAAAGTTGTGGCCATAGGCCCTGAAACCATGAAGCATGCAAAGCAAATAGTGCACTTTTAGTTATTCATGAAATATTGAACGTTTCAGGAGTTCTGGCCCAGAAAAGAACAGAATGGCAGACATCTAACCTGGAAACAAAACACAGTGGAGGGACAGACAGATAGACAGGAGGACAGGCGGAAGTATGAAAAGGCACATCTATACAATTATATGTATCAAAGTGTAAAATTTAATTGAGAAATATTGTACGGTTAAGGAGTTCCACCTAAGAAAAGAAGCATGATGGATGGACAGACATGCAGTCGGGCAACACTCATACCCTCATCCACTTTGTGGCAGTGGATAATAACATTAGTGCTAAGAGATGTAAACATTTTAAAGATAGAATTCAAAACCTTGCTTCGACACTGACACAGCTGAGGATGCTTTGTGGATGTTCATAGTTTATCAGAGATATTGTTCAGCTGTCTGGGATCTTGGTTTTAGTAGGCTACATGACTTTGATCTCCAATAATATAAGTGTGAGAAAATAATTTCATGGAATAGCCACGGTTTTTTACGTTTTGGCTGCTGTTTTGTTTATTTCCTAATATACCACGCGTAATTCAATATTAATGACAATGAGTCTCTAGAGATTCTGCAAGAGTATTTTTTTTATATCAGCATAAATGGCCAGATACAGCAGCACACAAAAGTTCCCGGAAGCAAAATGGACCCTTAAAAAAACTGAACGAAAATATTCTATGAGTCCTGCTCGAAAGCAAACAATTTGTTTTTGGAAAGAACAGCTCATTGGCCAATTTTTTTTTTTTCAAATTTACTTTGCATGCTTAGCCATGACAGTGGCCTTTTAACATTGCATAATTCCAGCTAATGCTACCTAAATCAAAACAGCCCACTAGCAAGGAAATACTCATTTCCAGAGGAAAATCAGCCAGTCACCAAACTGTTGGTGCAGTAGTGCTTTCAAAACAAGTTTAAGTCCTCGTAAAATAATACTTACAGTATGTGTGCATTTATAATGTGAGCCACTGCCTACTGGTTGCTGTTAGCTGTCAAACCCAGAAACATTAGGTTGGTGAGATTTCATCAGGTTCTTCTGGCCACTGAATAGTTAATATTGTTCCTTTATCCCATTTTTTGTTGTTTTGCTGTTTTGTTCACCTAGCTAATTCAGTGCTTCTTTGTAAACATTATAAGGTCCAACCTATCAATAAATTAGATACTCCATAAATTAACCTTTTTTGCTCCGGAATCACCATCACAGGGATTATGGCACTGTTCTCACCTCACCTTAAACCCATCTCTAAACTCATTCCCATTCATGTTTTCTAATTACCAACATAGTGTTAATTTTTTCAGTTACGAGGATCAATCTGTAACCATTTCCCCTCAGCTTGCACTACTGTTCATTGCTGGAATTATCAAGCATTTTCCTGTCCACATTAATGGTAGGCCTAACATACAGTAAAATGTCAATGTCTTACAAAGCTTCTGAATTTCTGCAGCTCATGAAACAGTGTATTTATTCTTTTTTTTTTTTTTTGCGTTCGCGTCCGAACGGCTTGATACGCTTAAGAAAACTTTTCTAAAAAAACGGTTTTGCCAACTCAGGTCCACGTGTTAAGGCTGCTCATGTAAAAAAAATACTGTCTTCACATTGAGTGACATTACCATAATGCAGGTTAACACTCAGCCTATTACCGTGTGTGAATCGGATAATAAATTGAATAATTTTACTGAGCAATGGGCATCCAATAAGCTGCATAAACAATTCCATAAACAATTAAGATATACAGCTTTGTGTCAATGAGGAAGGCTACAATTTGAGATTGCATTTCTCACAATACCATCTTGAAGTAGAATATTATGTTGTAAATACTGCTGAAGGTGGTATTTGGAGCAGTTTTAGATATCCTTAGATAATTGCTGTTCCAGAAGTTGAACTGTAAAGATCTCATGAATGACTTTGCTACCTTGGAAGTTCGATGCATGCCGTGCATATTAAATGATTTTAAATGTATGCCATGCATCAAACTTTCATAATGCACTCATAACAAGTTAAGGTAACACTTTACTTGAAGATATCGTCATAAGAGTGACATGACACAGTCATGAACGTGTCATAAACATTATGTCAATGTCATAAACGTTGTCATTAAGTGTCATTCGGTTTTTGAGATGACAAGTTGACATTGTTTGGGCTGTCTTGATTATAACAACATCGTCATAAGAGTGACATGACACTGTCATAACTGTTACATGACACATGTAACAGTTATGACAGTGCCATGTCACTCTTATGACGGTACCTTCAAGTAAAGTGTAACCCAATTTAATATTAATACTGCCTTCTTGGCCAGGTTACTCTTGTAAAAGAGATTAGATTTTTGAACTCAACGAGACTTTTACCTGATTAAATAAAGGATAAATAAAAATAGAAATAATAAATTATTCAATTACCAGCACTTCGACGGTTGTAGCTGGATTCATTTATTTTGTTGGTACTCTGGTAAACAACTTCTCTGGCCATAATTAAACATGAATAACCTTGCATTAACGTCACTGATTTTGCAAGCCTCATCATAGCCTCTGGTTGATTCTTAAACCCAAATTGCCCCAGTACTGGGGGCTGCGGCACAACTCACAACAAACACCATACAAGAACATGCTATCTGTATAGCAGCATATTCATACTGTACCCACTTAATGGGAATAAATGCAGCTAAAAGCCTATGATTTTTTTTTTTTTTTTTACCTAAACAAAACACCAGGTAGCAAAATGAGCATGTAGTAAGAACATGCATGCATTGCAAATGATATGTGGCGCTTGCAAATACACTACTTCAGGATACTGATCAAAAGATGTTCTTGTATAACATGAAAGCAGACCCTCTACAAATTCTAGTGGTATAAGTCTTTATGACCAAAACTCACCAAATTAGCGACCAAAAAAGAGCAAAAAATAAACATTATACAGCCATGACCATAAATCGTCTTATCTGGTTTCATTTCAATTTGAAAATATATAGCTGTCTGGTTGATTTTTCAAAACAAAGCCAAACAGTTGTACTTAGATGGAATGAATGACAAGTGAAATGATATGAGTTTTATAGTACAGCATAAATTTCAAATAGCAGAAATAGTACCACACTGTGGTGGCTGCACCTCAAGACTCATAAGTTGCCTCCCTCAACATTACACTACACATCCCATGTTTTCAGTTTTCTATATTTAGTATATTTACATATTAAATAACAACACATAGGTTTGGTTTTCACAATATTTTATTTTTTATACAGCTTTAGTTAAGCGCAGTGTTACCTAAAGATGGAGTGCACGCATTTCAGTTGACATTGTATTAATTCTCTTTTGTTGTATTTCTTTTGACTAACCTTCCTTTTTATTTTGAGTTACCTGCTGCCATCCAGTGCTGCCAAAGAGCGAGGCCGCGATGCCACTCCACTTAAGTAACCTGGAACAGCTGGTGGCCATCAGCAGGCAAATTGGAAGCAACCATTCTCCTCTGCATTAAAGGGGATGTGTCTGATTTAATTGTTCTAATAACTGTTCACTTTGATAAATAATGTTTCCTGTAAGGGAGTAGAGAGTCAGACAAACTACAGTGCCTGACAAAAGTCTTGTCACTTATCCAAGTTGTGGGAACAACAAATAATAACCTGACTTGTAGATGATCAATTGGAATCAAAAATGGCTTATATGAAAGGCAAAGCCCTCTAGATTATGCAAAATATACCAAAATAGAGTTTTGTGTCATTGATTGAGTTTTATAATTAAATTTGTACAGAAAGGTCAGATTTTGCTTGGACAAAAGTCTTGTCGCATTGAAAAAAAATGTGGAAATCATACATACACTTTATTTTGAATACACAAATATGCCACTATAATATCAGAACATAAAGCCATGGTGCCTTGGAAAAAAGAATTAATATTGCATATGACTCCCATGAGCTTGGAGGACTGCATCCATACGTCTTGGCAATGACTGAGATAACTTGATGATGAAATCATCTGGAATGGCATAGAAAGCAGTCTTGCAGGACTCCTAGAGTTCATCAAGATTCTATGGTTTCATCTTCCAAGCCTCCTACTTCATCTTACCCCTGAAATGCTCAATAATGTTCATGTCAGGTGACTGGGTTGGCCAATCCTGGAGTACCTTCACCTTCTTCGCTTTCAGGAACTGTGACATGGAGGCAGAAGAATGAGAAGGAGCAGCAGTATAAGTAGGGCAGCAAGAACTTCTTGATATTTCAGGCTGTTGACGTTGCCATCCACTCTGCAGATCTTTCTCACATCCCCATGCTGGATGTAACAACAAACCGTGATTTTTCCTCCACCAAACATGATTGTTTTCTGGGAGAATCTTGGGTCCATGAGGGTTCCAACAGGTCTTGTACGGCAACTGGCATGCAGTTCAGTGGATGATTCACCAGAAAAATAAACTTTCAGCCACTTTTCCAGTATCAATCCTTTCTGCGAGCTGTGGGCCTTGGCAAATGCAATGCAGATTTTTTGTTTTCTGTTTAATGCAGACTTCTGTGTACTAATTTGGCAATGAAAACCACTTTGAGAGAGAATTTGACAAACTATTCTTGTAAATACTGGGATTTTTGGTGACATTTCCTCATGTAGCTTCGCTGTAGTTGAAGAAGGGCTAGCCTTGTATAGTTGAAGCAACAACCAGTCCTTTCAAACAGTTGTCATACCGGGTCTGTCTGACCTGCGCTTGCCATGAACGTCACCAGTTTCTTCAAATTTTTCTCATCCCCTCCACTTGACATTTGGATTCATTAAAGATGTCTGCCACCTCAGCAGCAGACTCAGTCTTCAGGCTCTTGATGATCAGCACTTTGGTCTGTGGTTGAATCTTTGGTATGTTGTCAGAGGTCTAGTCGCACCTCATATGAAAGTCTGGTGTGCTGGGGTTATTTCTATACACATCTGGGAATGTGTTAATTACAGTATTTGTCATAGGTTAAACTCTAATCTGCAATTTGTTGCATCATCTGAAGACACAAAAAGACTTTTGTCCCAGCAAAAACAGATGTTATGGGCTTAGCCAAGCTGTGAACATCGGAACACTTTCTGATGGTTTCATTTTGCACCAAATTATTAATGTGAAAGCCCTTGACATTAAAATGGACCATTTATTGTAACAATTGATTGGTTAGAAATAAAGTTATATGCTATTTTTAGTTACTATGTCCTTATGCGACAAGACTTTTGTCAGGCACTGTATATGGTCAAGCAGGGCAGTAAGGATAGTAACAGGAAGTTAGAGTTAAGTTGTTTGTTGTTTTTTGATTACTCCCCCACCCCATGTGTCTTTTGGTTTGGCTAGCCACTATATGTTGCTCCAGTCTTTAATGGTGAAATTATTTTTTGGTTCTGTCAGCGCTGTGTTTAGTTGTCTGTTTTGTTGGCCTCATTTATTTTTTGAGCCCCTCATTAATTTATTGTTAATATTTCTCACTTTATTCTGGTTTTGTCACCCTGTTTTTGAATTTTTGTGGGCAAATAAAACCCTTAATTTTCCACTCTACCTGTGACTTCCTGGTTTTTGGCTCAGTCCCTAACACCCACAATGCACTCAAATGGCCAGTTTGGAGATTTCACTCAAGTATGCTGAAAAAAACCTCTCTAATTTTGCTTCAGTTCATTCACATCAGTCTTGGCACAGGTAACATTAAGAGGGCTAAAGGGTTTAGACTGCGACTGTTTCATTCTTATGGGACACTTACTCAAAAATGCACAATTTAGTCATGCGGAAATTAAAACTTTCATTTTGCTGTGTCCCATCTCCATTTACTCTGACCCAGCAACATATACACTGATGCCAACACCTCTGCAGATCAGGGGTTACCTTTATTGTGATGTATAGATTATTCACATAATCTTGGGGGAGGGGTGAAGGGAGGGGGTGGGTGCGGAGGGATACAAGCATGCAAAAGGGGGCACCTTTAAAAGTAATTTAAATGTTATATTCCCAAGGTATCTACATACTTTTATTTGTAGATTATATGGTAAAGTAATTCAGTTCTTATTGACAGAAGTTGCAGGTAACTGTAACTAATTTCTAATTTTCAATAACCCGCACATCACCGATGAATTGTCAGTGACAGAATACAAGAGCTTGCCAATGCCTTACAAATGCTTGAAAGATTTTTAGTAGGCTAAATATTTGATCATGTCAGGAAGCCATGCAGAGAGCTAGCCAAATTGAGAAGACACAGGCTGGGGGAGGGGAGGAGTTGAGAATGAAAGATGGAAGAACACTCGGAGCAGCCGCCAGAAACCACATGCAGCATAGCAACATCAACTCAAACATGGCTAAGTTGAGACAAGGTTAAGTCACCCCTGACTATGGCAGAGAATTAGACCAGAACTCTTTTATGAAAATGATCAGTCACAGAATACATTTAACCTGTGTCTTTATTATCCCAGAACAAGGCATTACAAAAATGATCAATATTGTGTCATTCTGGGAATTATAGATAGTTTGTGGATCCCTATTTAAATACATTTTTGGCAACAGAAGCTTGGAGGTTCAGTGAGCCCCCTAAACCAACACAAACTGTGCCCCTGTATGGACCCCCATAATTTATTTGGTTGTTCTTGCACTATTTTTGGATTAGGAGCTGGGTTCTGTGAGTCTTTCAAACAATATTTTCAATCAAATCACTCAAGAGAATGATTGATATCCTCCTGCAGAATTACTTGTTTTTTTTTATAATTAAATATCTCTCAAGCAAGGACATAATGAACATAACAGCCCCCAATCAAATGAAGAGGCAATGAATGAATCAAGGTTTGCAGTTACATACTGCAAGAAAACAGAACTGAATTAACTGGTTATAATGTTCACAAATTAATCAGTGATTGAACAACATTAATCACTCTGCAAATGAATTTGATTTCTCGTCCCCCCATCCCCCCATCCCCCGTCCGAGATAAGAAATGTATGCACTTTTATTAAGCTAAGCAACAAGCATCTCAACTAGCAATTGTTGTGGGTTTTTACATTTTATTTTATTTTATGTATTCATTTTATTTTTTTTGACCGAGGGTCCAATACTTCTCGGATTGCAAAATGTTTTTTTTCAATAAATGAAGCAATGAACAAAAGAAAAGTGTTAAAGTCATATCAAGTACAAAATTGCAAATGGTGGAAGCTCAGCGGTCACTTTGAATTAATGTGAGATCTCGCCCTTGAGAATATACTGCACGGGTGTCATATGTCATCTCCCATCGGAAAACTTAGAAATGCTTCTTATAAAAGGCAACGTACATTCCAAAACTGTTGTAAACAGATGGCATTTCAGGTTCTCATAAATCCACAAGGTATCGCTATTGCCAGGCATGAAAATAGGGGAAAAAACCCACAAAAAAGGATGTCATTTGATAATGACAACATTCTTGATGAATTCGGTACTTAATGGATTTATAATTAACTTCTGTACGTAGCTGATGGCTTCAGATGCCTTATGAAAGATAATGTAGTGTAACAACAAAGTGATTTCAAATCACAGTCAATCAGTGGCGGTTAAAATGATGGTGGTAAAAGGTCTATTTACATTCTACCACAGATTCAAAAGAGCCAGGATAGCCTCTCTCTGTCACAGAACTTACTAATTATCTTGAGCATTTTGAGCTGTCAACAACCCTTGTATTCATTTTAAGCAGACCATACTATTATTTTAGGAGGAATCAGTCAGACCTAGGAGTTGTGTTGTCTTTTTCAGGGACAAAAGTATATTTCTAACAATGAGACATGATAAGACATGATTCACAGGCAGAGATTAAATTGGAGCTCATTTTAGTTTCCATTTTTTCCACTCTCAACTTTTAAGTTGCCAGGTTTTTCAGTCATCACAATTACAGCTCTATCCTTCATCCAGCACCGAGCAGCGCCAAGCATGATGCAAGAGTCATTGCTAGTTTAAGGCCAACGCAGTTGCTATTTTCTGATGCGACTCCCATGACGCATAAACATCAAATCCTTGTGCACCAAACTGAGCCCCTTTGGGCAGGTTGGACTTAAAATGAGGTGTGGTCAGGCGCATTGTTGTCGTGTTGCCATCTTGAGGCTGTGGAAAAGCGATTGCGCGATTGACTAAAAAAAAACCTGGTAAAATGTCAATTGTCAGTGTTTGACTGCTATTTTAAGAGCGCAATGTTATGATAGTATTATGCACCTTTGAAGCCGAGTGCACAAATGTGCGTACACACTGCTTGTTACACGCAGGGGGGCAAGCAGCAGTGCACACACAAGCAACTGATTAAAAATAAAAGGATTACAATGTGAGAGATGACTATTGTGTAAATCAAGATATCTTTAAAAAATACATGTCATAATGGTGAGCGTGATCGATTGCACGCCCGTACAGTTATGTGCTGCATAACAGAGTGCTCTGTGTATTAAATTTCTAAGGGAAACTGTTCTATCAACATCCAGGTGATTAGCGATTCAGTGAGCAAGGTAACGTAAGTAGGTACTGGTAAATTATTCAGGGTAAAGCCATGACTCCTTTACACTGGCAAACTGTCATTCCTTCAGTGTTCGAGGGGATCCCCCTCTTGGTGAATTTTCATTCATTCTAAAACTGTGAATTTTTGTTCAATCAAAAACCCACAAAAACATGTACTGGAGTAGACACAATGTTTGAAGTGCTTTATTGCGCTTGAAAAATGTGAATAAGTCAGGTCAGAGTCCAGCATGAGTCGACCTGTCACTCGCAATTATCTCACAATCACTGAATCTGACCAGATTCATTACTACAGTATCTGCAACCCATCTGTCTCACTTCTAACCAAATTTTAAACTTTATTTGACATAATCACTATCTTTCTTGGTGCCCTGAAATAGGGTGTAATGTCACATTCAGTGAAGACAACCAAATCTGTTTCCATCACGAAAAAGTGTATTTGTCACGTTTTGAAAGTCTACAGCGGTCCTGTCCCGATCCATTTAATCATCATAAAAAGCACATCAGAAATAAGTTCATGGTGGCATCACCCTGCATTCCTTTTTGCATAAAAGAGAACGAATGTTGTTAATTTACTGTAAGGAAGTTCATTTCTCTCACGGTGATACACTTGATTGTCAGAATCACTGAGGACTGTTGAAGAAATGGCTACAAAGTTCAAATTGAAACCAGGACAGAAACTGCCCTAATTCAAAAGCGGTTACCATTATTTGTATAATAAGCTCTTTTGTTGTGATCGGTAATCTTGGTTGGCAGTTCTTGGTGTCTGGCTTTCTTGCATTTGTGATCATTCATGGTCAGTTGTAAGCAAATGGCCAAATACTGAGCATCTCACTTAACCAATAAGGTGAATCTCAAAATGGTTGGTACTTAAACAATGGCATATAACTTATAATAGCTTCATCTTTGGGATGTTTTTGCAAAAAAAAGTTTCATTACCATGGGTAACTGTCCAGATGGTGAACTTGCCAATCCAAAATTGGCAAAAACGTGACTTTTTTCAGCTGGGACCCTTTTTAGAGTCTCCTAACTCCACTATTATGCCTTGGGTGCAGGCAATCTTCCTTGTACAGACAGATCTATCCTCAAGTAGAAGAGATCCAGCACAATTTAGCCTCTGTAAGGGATCCTGGCCTCATAGGGGGCTCTTGAAAACTGAATTTTTGATTTCCGCCCATAAAAAGTTTCATATTTGAGAGGCCAGTATATTGAGAATGAAAAGAGATAGATAAATTTTAACAAGAGATTCCAAGACCCTGGACCCAAATTACCCTCTAGAGCAATTTTCAGCCCATACCTATGATTTGTTTCAAAGATATTGGCCTCCAAAATCCCAATAAATTAATATTGGTGATTATCTTGGGGCGTGGCCCCCGATTTTTGGGGGGCCTTATCTGTGAAACCCCTTGGAGTAGGAGCCTAAAAATTTGCATGTGTTCATTATGAATATAGAAGTATTCCCAAAATAAATTTGAGCCAAATCTGAGTTGGTGACCTGGGGACCTCTGGTTGACTTCATATGGAATGACCCCATACCGTTATTGCGTGTCTAATTGAAACTACTTTTATATTGCTGACTTTGTTTGTTCAGCGTATTGTTTGTGATACTTTTAAGAACTGCAATTCCTGTTGCTTTGCACTCTTCATATTACCTTTGTGGCTTTGCTGCAAAGGTCATTAAAGCCAAACACGTTTGCATTTGGACCCTGCCTTCCCTTTTTCCAATTTTTTAGTGTACATACAAGCATGCAATGATTACACCATCAACTGAGAGGGAGATGTTGTCATTCCTCACTCCCCTCTGGACTGAGAGACAGCGGGACTTATAAATGATTGAATGTGAGAAGAAAATGTGCATACCTCAAAAGGAAAGCGTGACCAAGACACACGGCTGGAAACCTGATATATGAAATAATAATCTGGTGCCTGTCTAAAGGGTCATGTAAACAGCTTGGAGTCACAGCAGCCATGAACATACATGACTCTGTCACTTGCCCCTATCTAAATACAGGGATTCAAAGTTTTCTGCATTTTCTTTAAAAAAAAGAGTGCCATTGCGCATGAACAATTTGACTTACAATTAAATGCTTGTTTTAACTTATTGGTGTAATTAAATTCAAAGGTAATTTGGCAAATATTATATACAGTTTAAGAGTAGTTATTTTTACCCTGCAACATTTTAGCAAATCTAAGGTATGAACAATTTTTGAATGACTTCAGAGCTTTGATTCATAATGAATATCTCACAATTCCCTGCATTAGCCGTTTAGTGTCAGTGATGGCTATCGATTAAAATATACTGTGCAATTTGTAACCAATGGCTCATTAGGTCTTAATCTATTCTCAGTCAATGAGATGAAAAGCCAATGTTAGATCTGCTCCACTTAAACACAGAGCAAATATTTTAAAATCGAAGTGCAATGAGGTCTGTCATTACTAAAGGGCAAGTGCATTAAGGAGCCAAAATAGTGACTGCTTTGTGCTTTGAAAGACTATATTGAAAAATATTCACTAATTTTCATGATGAGATGAAAAGGGCCAGTGGTATAAAAGCTACAAATATCCCCAATGTTTTATTTATTTATTCCTATTATTTTTTTATTATAATTTTTTTAGTCAGCTTTTCTGCAAGGTAACTTTTGTTTATACACACACACACACACACACACATACACACACTACTTTTGTCTCACTTATTTCATTAGTTCCCAAGTTGGGACACTTGATAATGATTTAAAAACCAGCCCATTGCCCAAAAATATCTGACATCAGCCCATACGACAGTGTGGACAGCTGCCATTTTACCTTGCACCCAGTGACAAGTTACTTTATGTACCTCATCAAACTTGTTTTCAAAGCTAGCCTCACAGTAGAGGATTACTGGGCATATTTTGGGTCAGGTTTGCCCCTCTTGAGGGCATTTACCACGTGAGGTAGTCAAAATAGATTATTAAATCTTGGACTCCCCGCTTAAGTGTTGACTTCACAAATACCGACAGGATAACATGGGTAAAATAACTGGATCCATCCACCATCACACGGGGACAGATAATGAGGAGCTTTCAATGCAGATAGGGAAGTTGACTGGTTGAAGAGGCCCTCTAATGCCATGAAATAAAAATTTGAAAAATCTAATAAATGACGCTCTCCAGATTTAGAGCAATTGCTCAGCTGATGGCAGGGGGAGGAGAAATTGACAATTTGCTGTTGACTGTTGGGGAAGTGCAATAAATGAACAGGGACACTTGACAGTGATACATTCCCAGGAGCCATTGATCAAAATCATGACAAAATGTTCTGCATAGCAGAGAAGAGCCCTAATTGGTGCTTTACACACAGCTTTACAAGATTGTTTTGACCAGCATCTCTTTTCATGTTTGAAAATGATTACAACAAATGTTTTTAATCCGAGTGTCGCAATACCTTAAAACTTTTAAAATGTATTTTTAATTTAATGTATTTCACTCTTGGAACACAAGTCAAAAAATAAAACTGGTTATGAAACACAAGCATAGCAATCACAATTATGTGCATCTAAACACTCAAACTGAACCACAACATATTGTCAGCCAACTCTTTAATCCCTGATGCCTGAACCCTGACAAGCCAGACTGCATTAAACACGCCTCATGCACTGGTGGTAGATTTGTGCAGTCTTTACCTGGCATGTTCTCACATCTGCCAACAAAAGATTCTGACATCCCGAAAGGGCCTCTGTCTTATAACCTAGCACTAAACAGAATTCTAATGATTTCGCTTGTGGCATCAGATATTTGGCCCTTGCCCATCAAATAAAAGCAGCCCTCTTTTGGTGCTGGCATGCCTTTTTTTTTAGATCTTCTCTGTGAAAATGCTTATTGTCCTGCAAGGAAATGTGACTGCGAACAATAGTATTGCTAACTTTACTTTAAGATTGTACAAAAAACCAGGACCTTCTTCCCAGAGCAAACTTTTGCTTGTACAACAAGAATTCTTGTCATTAAACAAGACCCAATTCTCATTATAATGATAAGCCAACCCATCATGGAAAAAAGCATATACTGTTAAAAACAATGTACTGAGCTAATTAGCTAAGAGCCATGAATTCTGGGGTGCGTGGGCATTGCTACCACTAGCACAGTTTCAAAACTTACCGAAATGTACACTGCCTATGTGGAATATACTGGGCACTAAAAAAGTGCCAAATGGGAAGATTAGAAACTTCATAGCTTTGGTTATTGTCCAATCTTGCAGCCTGCATAGTCAGCCTATTAAACAAGGGGAAAACCAGTTCAGAAGCTAATGATCCAAAAAATAAATAAATAAAATAGTTTAATGTGTCCCCAGCACAAGAAAAGCCCTACAGAGGATGACCATAACATTGAACAGAAAATGAAAAGAAGTGTTCTCCTTTAATGTGAATTTCCAAAAAAAAAAAAAAAAAAAAAAAAAAAAAAAAAGTGGCGTAGCTTGTGGAGCTAGTTCAGGCAAACAACTCAACACATGCCCTAATTTGCATAAACATTCCCATGCATATCTGCCACAGCTCCTCACTTCTGTAAAGTGGGCTGGTTAAGCTGTGCTGCATTACTCTGCTGCTGGTTAACACTGCCTCCGTGCCGTCTAATGGTGCATTTTAGATGTCCTGGGAACTGCAAATAGTCCCACGTCCGAGCAGGAAAAGTGTTCTCAAGTGACTCTCCTAGTGGGAGTCCCCACTGGGGAGCTCTAGAATGATTTCTGAACTCCCAGCTTGCAGAACTACATATTTTGTTAACAATACAGAATTATACATCTCGGACCATTCCTCGAAGCAGATCCTTTCAAGATCCTTCACCTTCTTGGGTTTGCATTTATCAACTGCCTTCCTCAACTTAGCCCACAAGTTTTGAACTGGATTGAGGTTTCGCGACTGAGATGGCCATTGCAGAATGTAGATTTTGTTGTCACAGAACCATTGCTGCGTCGACTGTGAGGTTTGCTTTGGGTCATTGTCTTTTTGGAAAGTCCACCTATGGCCAAGTCCCAGCCTTATGGTGGAGGCCAACAGGTTGTCAGCCAAAATATCCCGATACTTGGTGGAATTCATTATGCCATCAATCTTAACCAGTGCCTTTGGACCTCTTGAATTAAAATAGCCCCAAAACATAGCTGAACCACCATCATACTTCATCATCGGTATGTGGTGCTTCTCCTTGTATGCATCCCTGTTTCAACACCAAACATGCCGATGCTGTATCTGACCGAAACAAGCAAATTTGGTGTCATCTGACCAAAGCACCTTGTTCCAGTCATAATGTAAATTATGTTTTGCAAACTCCAAGCACTTACTTCTGTGTATTCTGGTCAGAAAAGGCTTTCTTCTGGCGACCCTTCCAAATAGCCTGTGGTTGTGGAGGTGGCGCCTGATGGTGCTTTTTGAAACCTGGTGACCCCAAAATGCCAAAAGGCCTGCAATTCCTTCACAGTGATTCTTGGGGATTTTGTTGCTTCTCTCCATCCTCCTCAGCAGTATCCCTGGGGGCAAAATACAGTTGCGTCCTCTTCCCTTGAGGTTCTCAACAGTTCATATCTTCGGAATTTTGTATTAATTGCCCTAACACTGTTCAGTGGTGTATTTAATCATTTATGAGTGCTCTTGTATCCATTACCAGATTTATGAAGGTCTATGACCATCTGCCTCTTTTGAACTGACAGTTGTTCTGTTTTCTTCAAGGTGTTGGATGAGAAAAGGATATTGCACATGTATTACCTCACTTTTTTACCCTAGTGAAACCGGAAGTGATGTAATAGCTCAATTTGGTTCCAGCATACTTAGATAAAACGTAAATAAGTGGAATTTAATACCTAGTTTAATTTTGGCTGATGTTATTTACAATAATCTTTAAGGGTTCCATCAATTGTGAAACCTTGATTTGGAGGAAATGGATTTTTATTTAAATCAGTAAATGAGTTTGGTTGATTCCATTGAATCATTAATATCGTACAGTGTTACTCACGTGTTGGTATTTTGAGTTTCTCGGTAAATATATTTTTTAGAATTTTTAAAAGAATTGTCTGTGCATTGCCAGTCAGGGGTGCCAGTAATTTTGGAGCTCACTGCGTATGCTTTCATATTTCACTGAACTTTATTAATCGTAGGTGGCTGATTGAAACTAAGAAATGTGCTTAAAGATTTTTCTTTTGATTTAGGTACACTATATGGACAAAAATATTAGTACACCTGGCCATTATACACACAGGAACTTTTATGACATCCTATTCTAAATCCATAGGTATTAATCTGAAGTTGATCCCCCTTTGCAGCTACTACAGCTCCTACTCTTCTGGGAAGGATTTCCATAAGATTTCTAAGTGGGAATTTTTGTAGAAATTTTTGCCCATTCATCCTTAAGAGCTTTTTTGAGGTCAGGCGCTGATATTGGACGAGAATGCCGGGTTTGCAATCTCTGTTCTAGTTTATCCCAAAGGTTTTTGATGGTGTTTCATGGGGTCAGTGCGGGCTAGTCAAGTTCTTCCTCACCAGACTCACCAAACCACATCTTTATGGACCTTGCATTGTGCACCGAGGAGCAATCATGCTGGAATGGAAAAGGGCTTTCGCCGCACTGTTCCCACAAATTTGGAAACGTAGAGCTGTCCATAATGTCTGTAATCACGCTGCATTAAGACTTCTCTTCACTAAAACGAGGGGCCAAGCCCAACCCCTGAAAAACAACTCCATACCATTATCCCTTTCTACTGAGCAACACCTGCCAAACGCTAATCCTACATTAAACTGTTCACAACATGGTCTGAGGATTATCTTGAAGTAACTGGGCCATGATTTCTAAAGATACTGCTTTAAAATTTCTGAAAGGTATTCCTTTTTCTTTGTTTTTCAGTGCTTTGGGACCCACTAGACAAATGCAGTTTAGCTCCATTATATTTGAGATAAAGCACACCTACATCTCGAAGATCAATGACTTGAAAACTCAGCAACTCACACCATAAAGATTTAGATGGATAAACATACCACTACAGGTAAAAGGAAAATCTGTACTTCTAATTTTAGGGTTTCTTCTATCAAATGCATGATTCAGCAATACTTCTGGGGGTGAGCACCACATCCACCCTCACATCTTCATTAGGGAAGGAAACATGCTTTTTAGGGAGTTGCACATATGTCCCTCAGAAACTTGTATAAATGTCTTCACTAATTTTTTGCTTTGTTAGTCATGATACATGTTGGAAAACACTGGACCCAATATCAGGCAACACCTCTGAAGTATCATACCTTGTGAAGGGCCAGCACACAAGCTTTTCTGGCCCTTATACTTGATGGATACACTGCATTCATTTGTGTGACATCCCCTTCACCCTTCAGCACACACCCCAATTTCCCCACACTTTTTCTTCCCCCCACCTCCTATTACTTTATGCAAATTACCATTTGTTCCATTGCATCCTTTTAAATGTAAGTTATAAGTGTTCACATTTTCCCTCAGTTGTTGGTTCTGGTTCATCTGTACTAAAGGAACAGACCCACTAAATCCTCTTCTCTATTAAACTACGCACTTTGCAACAACTAAGACATGCCTGCATTTATTTTTTTACTTACAAAGGGACAGAAGAAAGCTGCTAACTCTTTGAAAAATTTCCAAAATACATAGTAAAATTATTCACTGTCTTCAATAAGGGTACATTTTTGGTAAGCATTAGATAAGCATACCATATTTCAAGGCTGAAAGGTGATATCTGTTTTCACATGTATTCTCACCCCAAACTTTCCCAAATGTTGTTTGCATGCTTTGCAAAAATCAATCAATGAAAAAGAATAAATAAATCTGAATGAGCAGTAAAATAATTTGACCAAAGTCAATTTACACTGTATTTGTTAAAATCACTCGTGATTGTCATCCAAATAGGATGACAATGTATCACAGGAACAATTTAAATTTTTCATTTCATATTTACATGCATAATTGGGAGATTAGTATTCATAAAGTTATTGGGAATGATGAAATGAATGATGTGTGGAGATTCATTGAAGTTATTTTTACATGTTACTAGCAGGCATGTAACAAATAGGAGTCCTTAACCAGGAATTCATGCAAGTATCCTTCATTATATCAAATAATCAATTTCCACAACTTGTTATGTACAAGGGGAATTAGGAAGAAGACTAAGTTGAAGAAGAAAAACATTTAAACCCATTGATTATTGTACATGAATTCAGGGGGGTGTAGATAAAGAACACTGACAAAATGCAAGTTGTGCATTTCAAAAAACCTATTGTGGCACTTTTATTCGTTCCCTTGAATAAATCATTGATTTTGCTTCTTAGACATCAATGAGCCATTTAATGCAACCCTTAACACAAGAGAGATTGTTCCATTCCTTCAGACTACTGGAGTGGAATGCAATCTTAACAACAGACAGTCACTGGCTTCGCTGTTGTTGTCTCTTGAAATTCACACAGCTGGAATATTCTTGATAGTATCCCCAGAAACAGTCATGGCTTGCTAAAGGCACTATTGCCACAAGTGTGGAATATCTACGGAGGTTACGAATACCCCAGCCTGTGCATCAACCCATTGTTATTATTATTATTATTATTAATTGTAAAACCAAAATTAGTAAAAAATGCATCCTTACCTTGTTTAACAACTTGTCATTGGTGATAATAGTATTACAGTTATACAGCCAGCAGCTATGCTTGTAGTCTCTGGTGATTTTCTGCTTGTTAAATACTCAAATTTGGCCTTGTCAGCAAGCATCAGAAACAAAATACATCTGTTCCGTGTCTTACCAGAGCATCTACTTTGAAAAATGTGGGCGCTGTGACATTTGATTGCATGCACTGGCCAGGCATGCGCTTTGACCCCTGTTTCTCTGAAAATCTGCCCTCATTACCTAACCCCATGCTGGTCTGAAAGCCTTAAAACCATGATTAAAATGAAGCCCTTTCCAGCCATAGTACCTGTTTGATCTAGAATTCTCCAGTATTATGACCAGAGAATACCAAAGGAAATTGTATGGCATTTTGCAAACACTGCAACAGTCATACTGTATATCCTGCTCAAAGATGGCCCTCTCCAACCTGTATTCACCTGTAAGGGTCATTCCAACAAATTAACTGATGTATAATTTGATGATGTTTGTTTTTTTTTAATTCTGTTATGTGCCCTCAGTCTGCTTCTTATCGATTAGTTTGTCACCTTTCTTACAATGTGCAACTTTGTCACAAAGTAAAATTTAAAAGTACCACGGTGCCAGAAGACTGTGCTTTTCTGAGCCCTCTGTGATGTGAGCGCACTTTTCCTACGAACAGATAGCTTCTCCAGTGTTACAGAGACCTTTTACAAAGGAGTACAGTCACTGACTGCAGTGGTTGTTTTCCACTATATATGCCAAGCTGGGTGGTCTCTTTTGACTGCTTTACCAGAACGGACATGGCATCACAAAATTGAGTACCATGGACAGAGTCTGATAGATTGACTGTTTTTGCTACCCCTGGACTATCTGACTACTCCCTGCCAGTGGAACTATTCCTATTCAACTGAAAATGCAATAATGACATTACCTAGCAACACTAAAATCACTTTAAAACAACCCAGTGGCAATTTTAGTCTACCACCAAAATGCCAATGAGTTTAGTTCAGAAACAGCTGAGATATGAGAGACATTTCTGCATTTATGCAAAGTTCAGTCAGGACACTTGCATCAGATTTAACCACTTATTACAGAACTATATGCAGATGAGTTTAGCGGTGACTTTGCTTGAGTGATGCTTTGGAACAATCTAAGCAAGCATGACACAGACAGTCCCTGAGATCACAAACCCCCAAGCAGAGCCTGAGTTTCTTTTTGTTTAAATAAATGAACACGATATGAACAGATGCTGCTTATGATGAACAATGTTATGTATAAATGAAGAGGCTGGGGAGTTGATGGAGATAGGATGCAGATGTTTTTTTTTTAGTAGGTCAGAGTAGGAACTGTGTGGAGGACATGGAGTTGGAGAAATGATTGAACGCTGCCTTGGTTATAAAAGCTTGCTAATTTGGTGGGAGATGCTGAAGTCAAGAATGATTGGACAGAAAGGGGCTTGTGACTATCCTGACTTCCGAGCTTGACTGAACTAACGCTAAAGCTCCATTTTATTTACCTGGTAACTTTGCTTAAAATACAAATTCATGATTTCTGGCAGCAGTTATATTTATTCATACTGTACAGTATTCAGAGATTTAATAGCCTTGACTTCCTTTAGATTTTATGTTTCTTACTTTTTTGAGAGAAAGCCTTCAGCCCTGTCGTGAACGCTCCATTGCCTGCTTGATCGCAGAAAGTAGGTTGAATGAATGAAAATGCAGTAATTACTTATAGTAGAAGTGAAAAGTAAAAGCATGTTTTTGAAGTAATGCTGTGCAGTAAAAGTAAAATGCCGATTTCATATGAATAAACATCATTTCCTCAAAGAAGCATAATGATAGATTACTCCACCTGCTCCAAAAAAATGGGTGGCAGCATTCCACCAGGAAGCACATACCCCCTCCTCCTCCTCCCCCCAAGCACTCACGATAGCACTGCATCAGTGCCGTGGAGAGAGGCCTGACTGCGTGAGACTACTGTTTACAATGAATGTTTGCTATGGCATTGTCAAGTTTTCTTTACTTGTGATTCAGTAAGTTGCAGTCAACATTACATTTTTCCTTTTACTTCTGAAATTTGCTTTTCTGCTTAAGCAAGATGAAATCTTACTCATAGTAATGCTTCATCATGAGCGCCGAATCAATAGCGAATTACCAGTGCTTGCTTAGCTGGCAAACAGAGTAACTGGACTTTGACAAAGTATGATAGCAATATCAATTCAGTACTAGCGTTGCTAATTGCAGCAATGACACTGTGCAGTTAGACAAGCTTATTAAACCTTGCAATCTCCTCAAAAATGTAAAACAAACTTTCTAACCTTCCAATCTTGCTTCATCTCATAACAGTAATTAATCCCAAGTGGTAGTAGTACAGTGAACCAATCGTCATTTTTTCGGGTCAATCCTATACTGGGTTCATATAAGCTAACTTTGCATTTTGCGGTCATCGTTATGAAAGATGCCAACTACTGACAAACACCTGGGTAAGAGAGCCCAGTCTCATCCCAACTCGCCATATACTGACACTCCCTGACCAAGCGTCAATTTACAAAGCAAAAGGAGGCTTTTGGCCTCCTCATTTGAAGCCAGTTTAACCTCTTCCACCTGGGACTTGCCATCGGATGGATTATTGCCCTGCTCTCACCTTGTGCACTACCTCTCCAAACCCGTTCCCATTTACATTTCCTAAATAGCAACTAAGTGTTAATTCAATAGATTGTGAGAATTAGTTGGTATAGAATTGCTGTCCATTTCCCCTCAGTTTGCATTATTGTTAATTGTGATAATTATCATGCATTTTCCTATCCAAATTAATGGTGACATAAAACGTCAATGTCTTTCAGAGCTTCTGAATTCCAATAGCTCATGAAATAGCATATTTTTTTCTGCATCAGTGTCCGACTGGATTCATATGCCTAACAAAACGTAAGAAAAACGTAGTTTTGCCCACTCAGGTGTTAGGTTTGCTTATGTAAAAATAAAACTCTGTCTACACCCAGTGACATTACCATAATGCAGGTTAACTCTCAACCTGTTTCCGATTAGGAATCGGACAATTAATTGAATTCATTTACTAAGTAAATACGGTAACCAGAGGCTGTGTTGCCATTGATAACTATGACATAAAGCTTTGCGTTGAATAGGAAGGCTACAATATGAGATTGCATGGACGGAATTTAACTGAAATTTCCCAAAATTCCATCTTGCAGTAGAATGTTATGCAGTAAATGCTGCTGAAGATGGTATTAAGATAAGGTTTATATTTCTTTTCCAATTAATTGATAAGATCATTGTTGCTTACACAATCTCATATTGTAGCCTTCCAACAACTTTCCTAGAGGCTAGACTATAAAGACCTCATTACTGATTTTGCCACCATGATTGTTGGACGCATGACAAGCATTTTAAATGATTTTGAATGCATACCATTTGATTAATTTTCATGATGCACTAATAATCAATTTACAAAAGTATTCAATTAACAATGCTTCAAAGTAAGAATTGTTGATAATTTAATAAATTATTTATTCTTGGATTGTGGCGACCAGAGTGCAACTACGCTTCCCCACAAATGTAGCCTATACTTTTGAATGCTTAAAGCATTTTGATTAAGTGCAAAATTAAAATAAATTAAAAAACCACTGGATCGATCATTTTTTCCCCATCCTTATAATATAACTGTTAAAGGTCCCATATTATGCTGTATTTAGTTGTTTAAAATATGTCCAATGGGTCTTTAAAATAATGTTAAGAATTCAGTAATAAAAAAAAACCCACACACATCCAGGCCTTGTGAGACCTCTTCTCTAACCCCATCTGTGCCGGCCTGAAACATGCGCTGTTTTGAGTGGTCGGGGAGGCTATGCTAATGAGGTGCTGCTCTGATTGACCGCCTGTCGGCTTCGATTCCGGGGGAGGGTGCAGACCCGAAAACCAGGAAACCAAGATGGCAGATATTTCAGGACAGCTCTCTGCGGCATCTATTGCCTTAAGACCGCACTTGTTTAATCCCGAATCCGACCCTGAACAGGAGACAGAAGAAATTGAAGTTTTGCAGCGACGTTTACAGCAAGATCTTGATGAGTGGCAAGTTGAAATTTTAGTGTTTTGCTCGTACTGTCTCACCTTGCATGCATGTGATCGTAGCTGTACTGTTATATAGTCATGTTATTTACCCACTTAGCTATCCGGAGGAAACTTTGCTAAGAGCTCCTGTTAACCATTTCTACCAAAACAAAACACAATTCCGACACCAAGCTACCAAATGAGTTCGTTGCTTATGTGGAGCTAGCGAATCAATAACTTCTGCCGGAAATCCAAATCCGACCTCCTCTTCTTTTTCGGCTTTTTATTAGCCAGAACAATTTTTAAAGGTGGATGAAATTCTGCCATGGCAATGCAGAGAAATCGTTTGTTATACCAGACACGTTATAGTGTGTTTTGCGATTGCTTTCACCGTGGTAGGATCAGAGAGCTAGCCCACACCATGGAAAAGTACCCGGCTGACCCCGGTCATGGATAAGTAAAATGATTGTTTCACAGCAGCAGGAAGCAAACCCAAACACGTTACCTAAGCTCTGCAAAGCCTACGTTTGGTCTAACTGCAGCCTTATCAGCCCAACTTCGCAGACATGCACAACACCTCTCCGGTTAGCTTTGACTGTAGCAGCTACGGTCAGGTAATGTTATGATGAAATTACCACCTCAATGCTAACCAACGTAACACAAGCATGCCAATCTGAATTACTGCATATAAGTTCACCAGGAGCATTTTTAAAGTAGCATAGAACGCGAACTAACATGCGGTAGTAACCGAGCAGTCATCATAAAGACAGAGACAAACGTTACCCTGCAATACAGTTTTACAGACAGTAAATTCTATTACTGTGAACAGTTGTACCAAGCATCCAAATTACAAACAAGTATAAAAAGTTAGCTTCAAATGAGGTTTATGTTCACACACCTTCTGTTGAATGTGTCCTTGATATTATTTACTCTGGCATATTTAGGACATGAACATTAGCAACAGTAACTTAGCTCGATTAGCTGCAGTGCTACAGCCACATTCAACAGGCTATCACGTTAGGCAGGCTTATGTAGTAAAGCAACACAAAATGGTAAAACTTACTGCTTCCGCGTCTGTGAGTCACGGACAGTTGGTTCCGATCCAGGCTTTAGCTTCAGATATTTTACAAAGCCTGCGTTTGAGGCCAGTTGTAAGTGCTAACTATCGTTAGCGGTCCTGCTAGCCACCCGTAACACGTTAGCTTCACTTACATTATTTGCTGTTATATCGTTACTTACAGCTTGTGGCTCTGAGCGCTTGATTGATGCAACTGCTCCAGGTTTCAGAAGCAGCTGAGACGCATATCCAGCATCAAATTATCCTTTATTGACAAAGCTGTCTACGGTGAAATGCCAAGCACAAACAGTTTTGAGTGTGGCTGTTTGCCGCCAGCAAACGAAAAAGCTACCCACTGATTTCTGGTGGCATCATCTTTTGGAAGAGAAGACAGTTGTGCTTTTTTTTGCATCCAAAAAAACATGTACGAACGGCTTTGCGAGACATACTGATAAATCTACAGGTTATATGATTTGGGCTAATTTGTGTCTGATAGAATAAATTCCGTGGTGGGAAGGTCCAGCGCCATGATTGGCTCTGGCCAGGTCTGTCCTGATTGAACGCAACAACCTGACGTCAGGTTTTGCCCAGATCTCGTGAAGATCTCGGGACAAGCTGTTCAGAGAGGAAATTGCGTTCAGGAAATCATGTTTTCGGATTCCGGCAAAACCCATGTATCTTATGTTTAGAAACTTTGCAGGGGCTGAGTATGGACATCCAACATTTTAACATTACTTGTATGTATTAAAAGAAGGATCAGCATAATAGGGGACCTTTAAGTATGTTTTCAATATAGCCCATCGGTGGTCTCTATCATTTCTGTATATTTTCTTAATAATTATAGGCTTATTTGCCCGTAGTCAGCTGGGATAGGCTCCAGCTCGCCCCACGACCCTAGTGAGGAATAAGCGGGTGTAGAAGATGAATGAATGAATGAATTATAGGCTTATATATTGGTCTTGATTATTCAGTAAATAAATTGTGTGATTATGAATCAAGCAATTTTAAAAAGGAACAGCTTGATAGCAATAACGGCATGCTACTGAACAACCTGTAACACTGGTGTTACTGCTGGAGGAACAATGAGCTTTAGGAAGTTAAAATGAATCTCATCCCCTAACCCCTAATCCTAAACCCGAATCTTAACCCTAAACCCTTTTTTCGTCTTATATTGATGCTTGTTCAGGTAGCATCACTACACACCGAGTCGGGATGAGAAATTGTTGGGTAAGAATTTGCAAAATTGAATAAAACTGCAGAGACTCAGCCAGCTGGTCAAGATTACACTGCTATCTTATAAAATCAAGCTCCAATTTAGATCTATTTGCAATTTCAGCAACACGTTGATAGTAATGTGTCCTTTCATGCTCACATAAGGCGACAACAGTAATAACACATAACTTCAAAACTACTGTATAGAGAGTAATGTAATACCAAATAACTAGGTCAGCATGTATTAAAGTGCACACTGCTGTAGTGCAAAAAGTGTCAGTGTATATTTAGTTATCTGACAGCCTGGAAGTAGGTACTGTCCCTAAAACATAATGTTTTGCTTGTGATGCAGCTATATCCTCTACCTCCTTGAAGTTTTGGGCCAACAATGTGCCAGGTTGGAGGGGCCAGTGGTAAAGCTTCTGGCTTTCCTGATGATTTTGGTGGCATAGAGTAAGGCGATGGCTAGACTGCAAGCAATGTTCTTAGATGTACATAGTATTTTTTCAAGTTGATTTACATCCTGATTGGTTGTTTTACTGTTGCAAATAAGAATGGAAATATTGAGCACACTGTCTATAGCAGATCTGTAAAAAAAATTAGTCATACCTACATGACAAACCCTATACTTTTTCAGCTGTCAAAGGAAGTAGAGTCTCTTATGGGCTTTACTGACTATGAGACAGATGTTAAGGTCCCAAGATTGAAATGGTGTTTCACCGTCTTCCTAAAATCAACAATTAGCTCCTAAGTTTTAGACGTGTAGAGTATCAGATTGTTGGCTACACACCACTTCACCAGTTCTTCTACTTCCCCACAGTAGACTGATTAATCATTATCAGAAACAAGGCCAACCACAGAGGTATCATCACCAAACTTAAATATCTTAACATACTTTGAATGAGAGTGACAGTTATTTGTGTGAAGAGAATACACACAAATATGATGCATTAGAGTCCGAGCTGAATATTAGTTTATTAGAGCCAGTCAAGCAGTCCAGGGTATGAAATCAACCATCTCGATGGATAACACCAGAATTTCTGGAACTTGCTGGGGAAAAAGTTGCTGTGAAGGATCTTGCAAAAGAAACAAAAGGTGATGATGTCTTGGAGACATGCCACTAGTTTAATAATAAAGAAGCATTGTTATCAAGAAAACTGAAGCGAAATTACACAGAGAACTCCATAGAATATTGAGAAAATAAAAACAATTTGTGGGCATCTATGAAAAGTGCCGTCATCCAGCAAAAAAACCTCAAGAGGTTCATCTCAAATTACAATAGGCGATGAAGTGATGTATAACCAAAAGACAGTTGCAAATGAGTTTAATAACTGCCCCAAAGAAACAGTTCTGTATTCTGTGGGGCTCAATACTCAGCCCATTATTATTCTCTTTGCATGTTAATGACTTTCCCAGTGCTGTAAAACACTGCAGGAAGCTGATGTATGCTGACGACAGTGTATGCTGTATGTATTGTAACAGAGACAATGCAGACAGTGTTTCGACGATAATTAATGAAGACATTGCAATTGTGCAAACATATCTGAAATTTAACAAGTTAAAATTGAATCTAGAAAAATGTGAATTTAACTTCAGAGGTTTGGAAATGAAATTCATTTACTATTGAGAGGTAAAATTACTTCAAGAGTTACATCATGCAGTTACCTTGGGGTAATGCTAAATGAGCAGTTAACTTGGAATTTACATGTGAAAGAAGCTAAAGGAAAAAAAACTGCGCTTGCTTCATTTAATACAACCTTTTATTACCCAGAGACACGCATTGATGTTTTATAAATTAATGATACAGTCTAAATTTGACTCTTGTGATGTGGTTCATGAAAACTCCAACAAAATGAAAGTGAAAAAAGTATTGCAAATACCGCAAAATAGAGCTCTCTGAGGTGTTGTAAGAGCAGATTCACAATTTTCAGCTCTGAGAATATTTTCTATTCTGAAATTAGACAATATTTCAGTCAGAATTAAAAACGGGAAATCTTCATGATGCATATTACTTACTATATGAACTCACCATCATATTTATTTGTGAGATTTCAGATTAACAACCAGAAATATACTGAAAGTAATGTTAATAATTAGCTATGTCTTCCAAACTGTCAGAAAAACTGCACGTAAAGAAGTACATTTAGAGGTGTAAAATACTGGAAATCTCTACCAGAAAGGATGAGAACAATTATATAAAAAAATAATCAGGTTAAAATGGGGTTATCATTCATAATATGGTTAAATAGATTGAAGGGGGGTGGGGGTTGCGGCCTGGGGAACCAGATTAAGATGGCTAATTTTTTATATTAATTTTTTGTTTGTTTATGTATGTTTTTATAATGTATTTTTGTAAATCCTATATTGTTTTTATATTGAATATACTGTTTTTGATCTGTGATCTGTTTTTTCATGTTTGATTTTTTTATTTTATGTATGACAGCATGTACTCACGGAAGAACAGTTATTTGCTGAAGTGGTTATACTGAGATTTAATAAATAAAATGAATGAATTAATGAATACAATAAGGGAGACAAGACACACCCCAGTGGGGCGACGATGTTGAGAACCCCGAGCAGCAAGGCATGATTGCCAATTTTAACAACTTGCTTCCTAGAGGACAGGAAGTTCAAGGTCCATTGATACAAGATTGCATGAACACCCATTGCCAGTAAAGAGTACAACCGCTTGACAGGAACAATGGTAATACAGGGGAGCTGAAACAAAAATGAAAGCATACGAGAAATTAATTAAGTACTACCATTGTTATTGGGGTCCAGTGCTATGAAGTGCCAAAGTGCTTCTAAAGAAAGAAAACTGTGAGCAAAATTTGCTGTTTGTGACTAGGGGACCACCATTGTTATGTCCCGCAAGCAGGGACGTCAATGTTGCATCTTATTGGGCAGGGAGAAAATGTTAGAAAGGATCAGGCTAATTAAGGCTAGCCATGGACACAATGCCTTAGCAGGACCAGTGCACCCCCTCTACTACCCAGTTTGTACGATCAGTGTTTTGATCATTCCCCTGGGAAAAAAAGGGCAGATTGAACAGCCAAGATAGGATATTGTCCCAAATGTAAATAAATCCTGATTCATCCTTTTGAATTAATCCAGTGCAGGGTTCCCGAAACACGCAAACACAGACTCAACATACAAACAAGGAGAGTAACACTGTCGGCACGGGAAGGTGGTCTCATAGATCACATAATATTCTCATACAACATTAGCCTGTAGTTCACGTTGTAGCTTGCTTAGCTGAGTTTTTGGAAAGATCATAGCAGCAAGAAAACAGCCAAAGCAAAACCATACATTAATGCCATGTAGAACATTTCAATATGATTTGTGTTGTTGTTAATTCAGTCAGGTCCACTTTGTCAAAACCCCAAACTATACTATCATTTGCAGAAAATTTATTTGCAATATTTGAATTTGGCAGCATGGCTCTGTTCTGGGGCCTGCCTGCCCTACCATGTGCATGCATGAAAAGCCAGTAGGCAGGGAGAGCCAAAAACCTGCCCTTTCACGCATCTGCGTGAAAGCCATTCACGGAAAGAGCAGCAGCAAACCCCCAGGGGTTTAGAACAGAGCAAGCATCAATGACTTGCTTCGTCATTGAACTAGTCAGAAAAACATGTAAGAGAGGAGCTGGAGATGGAGGCGGATTGCAAAATGAAAAGAGAAAGCAGCAATAGTTGGCAGGAAAAGCCTATTTAAATCGGGCGCCTTGTTTAAGATTTGCCCATTGAGTGCCTGGAGGGAAACAGCTGAGCTGTCAGCTGATGTGGGCTTGGCTTGCAATCTGTACCATCACTAATGAAGGCAGGCTTGCAAGCTAGCTGTGACTCTGTGGCCTGTCTGAACTACCGCTGCGCTCAGTTTGTTTTAAAGATCCATTTTACTTAAGAACCAACATTAGAAGTTCACCAGCGCTACTTTTTCCTCTCATGTTGGACTCAGGATAGCAGACGCTACGCTACAGTGACTCACTATTCCTCTTGAGGTAAAAAGTAATATTACAAGACAGGACGAGCTGAACAGGGCTAGGACTAGCTGCGTAGAAAGCTAACTTAAGTATATGTCTCTGCAATTCAATACACAGATCTTTGACATAACGTCGAAACTGTTATTCAAATTCCTTCAAATTCAACTGATAATTTTAGAATGTTTTAGACTAAAAATTCAGTCAAATCTTACATATTGCTCCTTTGAAAAAAGGACATGCTTTTGCTCAGGAAGCAAATACAGTCTTGTGCAAATTAATTGGATAAAGGTGCTTGTCAATTGAATGAGCTGAATGGAGTGCAAATAGCCGTGCCAAGTGATGCACGTTTTATTTAAACACCTCAAAGATCACTGCATAGTACCTTTAAGCCATATTTCATTCATTTATGTGACTTGTATGATACAACTAATGTGACTGCATCATCAACACAGTACTGTAACTGTGTTGGACTGGCCTGGTAATTCACCTGACCTCAATCCCATTGAGAATCTCTGGTCCGCCATCCATCATGTCTGCAGCAAAAGGACTGCTCCACAAAAGCCAAAGTCCAGGTGTGGCATCACGACGAAGAAATCAAGGCAACCTGCAAAAACCTGGTCAGCTCCATGCCAAAACGGGTCGAACAGCTTATCAAGAACCGTGGAGGACACATCTCTTTCTGAGCACTGAATGGAGATGCAATTAAAGTAATGAAACGCCTGAAAATCTTTGTTGTTTGGTTTTTCCAACTGCAGCCTGCTTTATCCAATTAATTTGCACAAGACTGTACTTGCGAACAATCTTGAGGTCACCAGCACTCATTCTTTTGTACAGGGTTGCCTATACAGTGGTTAAGCATGTATGGCAAATTTTCTTTGTCCCCTGATGTGGTCACATTTGTTTTCTCTGCTGTCTGGGTCCTGGAGCTACTTTTCATTGATCCTTAGTTTACGTAAGCAGCTGTGGCAAGCTCAGTTGTTCAGTAATGCATTCTGAAAAAATGACCTCAGAAGATGGAAAAATAGGGTTTGAAGGCAAAATTATTCCATTGCCTTCTCGAAAAAAAGCTCAGTGGCAAGTTCGCAAGTTAGCAAAGTCGCAAGTTCCCTTCGTGTGAGTTTATTAAAAGCAGAGCCTGCAGATTTCATCATTGCCAAGTACAAGAAACGAGTTGGCGTTGCACTATAAAAGGACCAGCTACAGAGAAAAAGGAAACAACATGAGGAATATCATTAAAACAAAGGCTAATGGTAAAAGGAACAGGCCAGTACAGTAAGGGAACAGGCCAGTACATTTGAATGAATGAAATAAGGACTTCACTGATCTGAGCGATACAGAGGTGCATCCCATCCTACTGTTGTGACTCAAGTATGGGGATATTTTGTGGCACATCTTGGACTGATTTCACCAAGGCACAACCTTGTACAAGAAAATCTGTGACACATACAAATCAGTTCAAATCTGTGATAGCACTGATCTCAATTGGCTTTGCATTTCCAATTGTGTAGAATCAACATCATAAAAGAGCCATTTAATTTCAGTAGGCATGAGTGGGTATTAGTGTCCCCCAAAAGCACCATGCTCCAGAAGTCATGGGCGCCTGCAACATTTCTCTTAAAGTCCACAAAGCCTTAAGTGTAGCATATATACCGTATTTCAGATTGAATAGATATAAATTTGACATGTCATGAATCCACCTCAAGAATATCTCAAGTTGCCAGAACAGAAACCTATGCTACATCAAAAACCATTAACTTTGCTATCCCTACTGAATAAAACACATAGGCTATTCAGCGTACCTGAACAGCACTACGTCTCTGCCCTTATGAAAAATCTCTTTAGTTCCAAGCTATAGTTACACTATCGTAAATGGATGGTATTTTTTGCTACAATATTATAGTATTAAATTCCTAAAGCCCAACATCCTCCTAGAGGTAACGCCAGCGTTACGGGATTTTCAAATCACATGCTGTGAGCTTGTGACCCTTAAATGCATAATTGCTTTCAAGCTGTTCCTGTTCAAGATCACTTGATTAATAATCACACAATTTATTTACTGAATAATCAGGACCAATGTATAAGCCTGTGGTTATTAAGAAAGTATAAAGAAATGACAAATCACTGAAGGGCTAAAATGCCAATGGACTTAATAGTGATATTGTATGGATGCAAAAACCAAAAAAATAATACTTATTAACCAAGTGCTTTCCCTGAATTCCATCACCCATTCGGGGATTTTTTCAGCAGTGCAACCTAATTTATTTTAAGATTGCACTTATATTTTTTTTTCAATGTTTCAAACAATAGGTTGCATAGGGGTCCTTGAAAAGTCCTTGAATTTTGTTGGCTCTAGGCTGAACAAACCCTGTTACTGCCTTTGCCAACTTCAATTTTACAGCAGTCAGTTGTGAGGAAAGTAGTTGTGGTTATGATGACAGTGATGAAAAGGAGGGAATTCAGCTCCACTGATATTCATAAAAGCAATTTCCCTGAACAGACGGGGTGTTTATGTCTCCAGACACCAAAAGTACCTAATTAAGAAAACAGCTTGTTCAAACTTGAAATTACAGTTGAAACAAAAACCAGAATACACACGGATCCTCCAAGGATTAAGTCTGAGGATCACTGCAATGAACCACCTGCTAAGAGGAAAGTGGATGTATGATTTTATCCATCAGCCAACCTTGTCTAAGCAAACTGGGGAGATGCTATCCAGAGGAAGAATAAGGAATCTCAAAACTCCACGTATGCCCCCAACAGCTGATCCTCTGAAATTACACACCGTTCGCCCATAGCCTTATAACTATGGGCAATTGTAGAGTCTCCATTTTGCCTGAGATGCATGTCCTTGGATTGAGGAAACAGAAAGGAGCATTCAGAGGAAACCTAAATAAACAAGGGGAGAACATGCAAACTCCTCCTGAAAAGGCTGTGGTCAAATTTGAACCCTCGATCTTCTGACTGAGATAATGGTGCTCCCCCTGATCCCAAATATTCTGATATCTAGCGGTAATCCTTCCAAGTAGAGGCTATTATAACAGCTATCACTGTTCTCATTGGATCTAGAATCTAAGATGGCAACTGCAACTTCTTGACAGACTTTCATCTGCTGTTAATTACAAAAAGAGTTTTGGACTTTATGAATGCGGGGAATAAAATGATGGTTCACAATGCCATCAAGAGTTTCTTACTCGAACGCATTTATAGAATTCTCCTTTCCTTTTTATAATTCATGTTTCTTCTCTCTGAAGACTCGTTTTAATTCTTGAATACTTATAAAACGCTCAAATAAGTTAAAATATGATGTAGATTTCAAAAACTCCCCCATTACTGCTCCGACAAAAATTCCTGTCCAAACAAAAATTGATTTGTATTTATTAGCTGTGTGGAGGCAATAATGTTTTAGATTAAATGTACATTTGTGTTTCTATTTTCATGTAAACTTCATAAATTATGGATGACTGCAATAATAACTTGTCTTTTGGTGGTTTAATAGCTTTACTAGGGCATTTAATGAATTGCATATGAGATAGTTTTCTGCCACTCAGTCTTCTGTTGAACACAATTTGAGCAGCAACATTAAATCAATAAGCCCTTCATTCATTCACTGTGTTTAATATAATTTATGAGTTAATTCAAAGAGAGAGTCTCATGTGCTTGTGTGCTGGAATTATTTCAGTATAAAAAATATATTGTAGAATTATGCACAATGGTCATCTCCTACCAGGCTAGCAGAATATCATCACAATATGTGTGGCAGCTGTCGAGTCCAGCCTAGACTGGTATCTACAACCCCATTTGACTCAAAATCAAAAATAATAACATTAAAATGTAAAAGTATGGACAAATACAGTTTTTGCTTCACTTGAGAATATTAACCAGCATTTCAAAAATGAGCAGGCAGATGCAGCTGTACTGGGACCAGTGATAAAGGCACAGAAATAAGGCTGCCTAAGATAAAAACACAGTTAATAAAACATCCAAGTTTGTTTCAAACATATGGGGTTCCACACCCTATTGTTAAACACATTTGAAACATATGGGGTTCCACACCCTATTTTTTAACACAAGGATGCAAAAATGGAAAAAAATTTACTTCACATGATGTGAGTTAAAATAACCAATAATTGACTTACAATGGGACATTCGTTTTTTCATCAAATTTCATGAGCTCTGAGGCTACTTCACACAAACCTGAAGACAGAGCCCACTTTTTTCATTATTATTCTTTTAACCACACTTACTTCATGTTTGAATGCACCCAGCCAGTGTTTCTCTTTTTTTATTCCAGGGCCTAGTGATTTATTGTCCATGGCATCCAAGTTGCCCAAGTCCACCCCACAATTCCCAACAAATGTTGCAGAACAAAAAAAAATAGAAACTTAACAGAACTTTACCTACTATTTTTTTGTTTGTGTATGAGGAGTAAAAGAGGGGCATTGAAAATATAAGGCCTAGAAACCTAATTTTATCATTAAACAATCAGTGGATTTTTATTGATTCCATGAGGTGGGTGCACCTGCTTTCTCAAAACTAGTCTGTCAAACCACAGAGACACTGTTGACAGAAACACTTACACAGACTACAGTGCTGTCAAAAAGTACTTGCCCCCCAAAATTTCCTGCATTTGCTTATTTGTCATATATAAATGTTTCAGATCATCCAAATGATTTTAATACAAGACAGAGACTCACTTTTTCACAAAAAAAAAAAAAATCTGATTGGGTTGGTTTGCTTATTACCTTCAGTAACTCAAATCATCATTTAAAATCTGAATTTTGTGTTTACTCATGTTATTTTTGTCTAATATTAAAACTGCTTTGATGATGCGAGACAATATGCAAAAATAGAAGAAATTGGGAAGGGGGCAAGCACCGTGGCCAATTCCCATACTTTTTTCTTGGTTGCAGCGTTTTCAGAAGCCTGCCTCACACAGCTAGGTTGAGTGGGATGGCAGAGGTGTTCCATGAACGCTCCCTCGTGGATTGCCCCTGCCCTCAGACGTTACTGTCTCACTTTAATGATATTACGACATGGCAATGGAAATGCTCTGGTAATGCTCAACACCATTTGCAATGACATCCATAGACACAAGTTTAAGTTTACTTTCTAAAGCCAAAGGAATACATTGACTCTTTCCGAAAGTGCCGTGGACTTCTCTGGGCTCAGAGTCATCTAAGATGGACAACAGCACATTGGAAGCATGTTTTCTGATTTTAGAGTCAATATTTCAAGTTGCTTTAAGAAAACAGACATTCGTCTGTAAGCCCTGTGGTAGGGTGTTCGAATCCCAACCACACCATTACCAGCTAGAGGTTCACATGGGCGAGGCAACAATTGAAGGGTTGATTTCCAGAAGTGCACAAGTCCTTTTTTGTCTTTTTAAAGAAATGAGATTTTAAGAATTTGACAACTTGTGGGGTTCATGTTACATGTGTTAACCTGATAAAAACGTAATGAAAAATCAGAAAAGATGTCTTAAAACATATTAGGTGACCTTCTAGCCTCTATCTTGATTCTTAACCCAGATATTTCAAATACCAGTCTGCAGACTTGAGTATTTTTAGAAGCAAATGCCTCAAAATAATGAAAATTGAACTTGATTTAAAAAATGAACAGCATTAAATTTTAATATTTCAGAGTACTAAAACAGAGCATCTTTTTGAAAACAAAACACCACTTTCTAATGAAAATGAACAGCAAATACAGATATACCAGTGTACTATACTCATGGATGTCAAAAAGCTTCTTCAACAAAATGAATAGAATGTATATACAGTGAAATGGAAGGTGAATGCAGCTGAACAAAGGTCACAATAAAAACCAATCTCCATAAATTATGAATGGGCAGTACCACCATCCAAACAGGCTTAAAAACTTCATTTGTCATCGAATGGGATGTGGTGTGGTAATTAGAAAGTACAGCCCAAGAATAAGCAGCTAAAAAAGATTACCTTTTGCCAGCCTTCTTTTTCTCTATTTTTTAGCCCATGTTTCTGGCTGCCTGGGGTTTTTTTTTTTTTTTTTGTAGCTCTTTTGGGTTGAGTCCAGACACACAAACATCCTGGCCTGTAGAGTCAGCCATTTCGGTTAGGTAAGAAAGCTACAGTGGCTGCTATTGGCCAAATAATTTTTAAGCGATGCACTGATTGGCTGACTGGACTTGTGTACATGTAGAAGTTTCAGACTGGACTCGATCACTGCTAGAAGTAGCTTCTTGGGGAATTTCCAATTCACTGCTCAATTTATATTGTACTTGAGTGCTTCTTGGCCAAAATCAGCTTATGTGGCTTATTCCTCATCAATGACAGAATGGATTTGTAGTGTTATCTGATTTTTAACACGTTGACTGCCGACTACGAGATAACTCGTAATGGCGGGTCAGGGCCGGCGCTAGACCTGAAAATTCGGGGGCAAATATCCATCCCTTTATTGACAACAATTAGTCCTGGCTAATTCTAGATGGCTTTCCTTTATTCACGTTTTCCAATTCAAGAATAATCAAGTGGCAATTGAAGACACGGCTTCTCTCCCCCGTGCGATCTAACAGCGACAAAATAATGGGCTACATTCAGCACAGAAAAATAATTTACTTATAAATAGGTCTATGCTCTGTCACTCACCATTGGTAATTTTTTTTCCAGCGAGATGCATTTCAGAACTCTTTTGCAAATGAAGGTAATTTTGGCGACAAGTACGGACACCTGTTTTTGCAGCACGGTCACGCAACTTGCTGTAAAAAATAGACAGCTGTCCGATTGGAAAATGTAAACGGACAAAATCACATACTAGTCACCAAAATTACCTTCATTCGCTGAAGAGTTCTGAAATGCCGTCGCCGAGTGCCAGTGCATAGACCTAATTTTAATTATTTTTCTGTACTGAACCATTATTTTGTCGCTGTTAGATTGCATGGGGGAGAGAAGCCGTGTCTTCAATCGCCACTTGATTATTCTTGAATTGGAAAACGTGAACAAAGGAAAACCATCTAGAATTAGCCAGGTCTAATTGTTGTCAATAAAGGGATGGATATTTGCCCCTGAATTTTCAGGTCTAGCGCCGGCCCTGACCCGCCATTACGAGTTATCTCGTAGTCGGCAGTCAACATGCTAATGAATATGGACTTGAGCACTTATGGAAATAACCCCTTGAACTGGCGTACTCTTGCCGGGAATGAGTGGGGTTAAGCCAGTTAAAATTTGTTAATTCATTGCTCTGTAGCGACCAATTCTGGTCGGTCAGGCGCATGTAACTGTTCAAACTAAATTATACACTGACTATGTGATTCTCAAACAGCATAGACATTGTGTAACTGGTGGTGCAGTTGCATAGTGTAAAGAAGGGAGGGCTAGTCCTTACATGAGTCAGAGGAATCAATAATATGGAGCAACATGTGCTGCCATATACATGTGTCATCTTTTCCAGGGACATCCTTACATTTTCCAGAAAGACATCGCCAAACCACATTCTACACAGATTGGTGGTGCGTGGCTGCATAAGGCGTGAGTGTGAGTACAACACTTGCCTGCCTACATTCCTGATCTCTCTTTAAATGAGAATATATGGAAATTATGAAACGAAAGCCCCAAACCAATGTGCAGCTAAAGAACAGTACATTGGCGGAATGGGAGAAAATACTACCAGCTATACTTGACCATTGGTGCGTTCAGGCAGCGAACACTTAATGAGTGTGATTAAGGGCGCTTTCACACCAGAGCTGTTTGGTCCACTTTAAACAGACCAGAGTTTGTGTCCTCGGATATTCCACTTCGTTTGGGCAGGTGTGAAAGCTCATTTGATCTCTGGTGCAGACCAAACAAACAAATTCTGGTCCGCTTGAAAACGTGGGTCTTGGTACGCTTGCAAGTAAATCCTGGTGCTGTTCGCTTACAGTAGGAAATACAAACGGACTATCCAGCGAACCAAAGAGAAGAAGTGAAACAAAGGACAGCTCGCTGCCTCACCTGCTGCTCATACTGGGCAGCTTCTTGTGAAAAACCAATTAGGTTATAACACCAAAGAAAAAGCAGAAACCCGAAGACTGCATGAATTTGGTGTTGCTCCATTGTTTGTTTTTGTTGTGAACAAGCAGGCTGAAGGGGATGGAATTCCGTTTTTCGGTCCTGGCCAATCGATGAGCCGGGTTTTCTACTTCCTCATGTTATTTTTCTTCCTGGTCAGTGCTCGTTTGGGCCGGTACTGCCCCAAACTAGCAGCTCTTGTAACTGCATGACGTTTATCAGGCGGTTTGGTCCTCTTTCAAAAGTGCAGTGTGAAAGTGAACCAAACCAAATGAAGGTGTGAAATTTTTCGGCATTCCCCACCCAATCGAACCGAGTCCACTGAACTGTCCTGGCATAATAGCATCCTAAGAGACATTTGGATGTTACCCAGAGGTGAACATTACTGTGTCAACCTTTATGGATTCTGTTGCAGGTATCACATTTTATGTTTTCAGTAAGCAATAATTTCATGTTCGAACATCAACTACTGTTTTCAGCATAGTGAAGGGTGACTGGACTTTTCTAACTAGTCACTTTGAATTTTATTTGCATTTTCTATAGTGCGCTGCATTTTTCAGAATTGGGGTTCTCCTTTCAAAACAACCTCAATTTTTTTTTCACTCCCCATTTTTAATGACAGGAGATAAAAAAAGACTGCAAATTGAAGCACTTTCATTTTTTGATGTGTCAAATCTTGATCTTCATGGCATTTTAAGTCATTAGATTTTGAGAAGATGGTTTTTGTGAGCTAAAAGGTAAAGAGGGTTTTTTCTGTGTCTTCCACAGACAGAGGAGATAACTTCAGATGAGGTCAGTGAGATGACCGTCAAATCATTGCTGAACTGTGGGGCGGCAGCGCATGGGGACATCTGCAAAAAGCACAGTATTCAATATTGAACCTTATATTTTTATGAAGCATTATCTCAAATGATCGAGATGTGTCTGTATATTGAATATCAGAAATAACTGTTCCCATTCTAGATCATTTTAAAGGAAATAGCACAAAGCAAAGAAGGCAATTAATTTCATTCAAAATGAGTCATTAGACAACAGTAGATAGTTTTTAAGTGTCTTTTTCCATACAGTGCAGTGAAAAATTATTTGCCCCCTTCCTGATTTCTTCCATTTTGTCTTATTTGTCATATTTAAATCATCATTTATTGAAGGTAAACGGTCATTTCATTTATTGAAGGTAAAGGGTTTTTCAAAATCTATGTCACCCATGTCAAAAATAATTGCTTTCTTGAACCTAATAACTACTTGTGCCACCATTGGTGACAATAGCTGCAGTCAAACATTTGCACTACCTGGCAATGAGTCTTCTACATCTCTGTGGAGAAATTTTTGCCCGCTCTTTTTTGGAGAACAGTTTTCATTCAGCAAGTTTTTCTAGCATGACCTGCTTGTTTAAGGTCACGCTGCTGCATCTCAATCAGACTCAAGTGAAAACTTTCATTTTGATTCATTTGAGCCATTCAGAAGTGGACTTGCTTTGTGTGCTTCGGATCATTGTTCTGCTGCATAACCAAACTGTGCGAGAGCAAAATTGATTTTTCCTTCAATTATGGCTGGTTGCTCAGGTCTTCAAGCAGCAAAGAAGCCTCAGATCATCTGTACCACCACCATGTTTGACTGTTGGAATGATGTTCTTTTTGTGGAATGCTGTGTTAGATTTATGCCAGATGTAACAGGGCCCATGTTTTCATGTTTTCCACTCTTGACTCCATAGTGAAGGAAATATTATCATATTGTGGAATCAAGAACACTGACCTTAACTGAGGTAAGTGAAGCCTGCAGTTCTTTAGTTAACTAGTTAGTTAGTCTATGTTCTTTTGTGATCTCCTGAATGAGTCATCAATGCACTCATGGAGCAATTTTGGTATAGGCTGGCCACTCTTGGGAAGGTCCACTGCTGTTTCAAACTTTCTCCATTTGTAGAGCATGACCCTCACCATGGTTCACTGCAGACCCAAAAATGGCTTTGTAAAGCTTTAGAATGATAGATATGAACAACTTTGTTTCTCATTTGTTCTCGAATTTCTTTCGATCGTGGAGTGATGTGCTGCTTTTTTTTTTTTTTCCTACTTTGCTTTGTCATACATATTCTATTTAAGTCATGGTTAGATTCAACAGGGCGGGGTGTTCCTTGTGAAATTGAACCCAATAACATTTGTTTAACTGTTTTTAGTAACAAAGGGGGCAATTATTTTTTCACATAAGACTGGGTAGGGTTAGTTAGCTTTTTTCCTTAAATAAATGAAAGGGTCATTTAAAAAAAAGAACAAAACTGATAAATAAATAACTGCATTCCCTGTTTGCTAGTGTAATCTTTGTCTAATATTAAAATTAGTGTGATGATCTGAAAGATTAACTTGTGAAAAATATAGCAAAACAGAAGAAATCAGGAAGGGCACAAATAGTTTTTCACACCACTGTAGTTGAATATGAAGCTTGTCAAGCAATAGTTTAAAGAGGACCTATTATTCTTGTCCATATTTTGTGTCTTTTATATATAGTTTACAATGAAATATTTTCATAGTAAACATGGCAAAAGGTTAAAATAATGAGGAAAAGGTATGTAGAAGTAATCCCTGTGAGTAAAAACCTCAGTTTCACAACTCTGAACTCTCCATTTGCAGTTTTTCCTCCCCTGGCTACAGTATGATGTCATAGTGCGCCATGTGGTCATCTGCTCTTGGCACCTCCCGATTAGACATTCAAAATAATATTAGATCGTGAAAAAAAATACAGTGTAGGTCCCCTTTAAAGATTCTTTCCTATTTTTTGTCTGAGTTTATCCATTTTTCAATATGTTTTTTAGTGTATTTTACCTGTTTCTCGGGATAAATTGTTGTCCTACTCAGTGCTTACAAAATACCTCTTAAGCTTAGCATTTGATGGGTATCCTAGTAAATCACTGTTATATGGAGTCATATGAAAGAATACCCCCTTTGGTAACACTTTAGATGAAGTGATGCTCATAAAGGCCTTATACAACAGGTATAATGTCTTCATAAATGTGACAAAATGTTTTCATAAATCATACATAAGCAAATGTCATGCTTTGTAAAGGGTGAAATAACACATTCTTATTCAGCATGTGATGCCAGATGTGATAATGACAATGTCACTTAGTTGACAATGTCACCCTTTATAGCATTTCGCCACTAGCTAAGTGAAATTATCAGTTATATCACATTTGGCATCAAATGCTGAATAATGATGTGTTATTTCACCCTTTACAAAGCATGACATTTGCTTATGTATGATTTATGAAGACATTATGTCTCATTTATGAAGGCATTATATAAGCTGCATAAAGCCTTTATGAGCAACACTTCATCTAAAGGAATACTGCCATTTTCAATTTACACTTACACATTTTAGCTCCCGCCGCTCGCGGTGCGGGAGCTATGGTATCGGGCTCCGTGCGTGCGTGCGTGTGTGTGTGCGTGTATGCGTCCGTCAACTCATTTTGCTTTATCTCATCAAGCATTTCAGTTACAGGCTCCTAATTTTTACTGGATATGCATCTCATAAAGGCCTACAAGTGCCGTGCCTAAAGGTGACCTTGGCCTATTTTTTCAAGGTCACTCGCCTCAAAATATCACCAAAAACTTGGACATTTTGCTTTATCTCATAAACTATTTCAGTTACAGGCTCCTAATTTTTACTGAACATGCATCTCATAAAGACCTACAAATGACGTGCCTAAAGGTGACCTTGGCCTATTTTTTCAAGGTCACTGGCCTCAAAATATCACCAAAAACTTGGACATTTTGCTTTATCTCATCAACTATTTCAGTTACAGGCTCCTAATTTTTACTGGACATGCATCTCATAAAGGCCTACAAATGACGTGCCTAAAGGTGACCTTGGCGTATTTTTTTAAGGTCACTGGCCTCAAGATATCACCAAAACCTTCGAAATTTCCCTTTATCTCATCAACTATTTCAGTTACAGGCTCCTAATTTTTACTGGACATGCACCCCATAAAGTCCTACAAATGATGTGCCTAAAGGTGACCTTGGCCTATTTTTTCAAGGTCACTAGCCTAAAAATATCACCAAAAACTTTGACAATTTGCTTTATCTTATCAACATTTTCAGTTACATGCTCCTAATTAGCTCCCGCCGCCCGAGTGGCATGGGAGCTATGGTATCGGGCTCCATCCTGGCGTGCGTCCGTCCATGCGTGCGTCTGTCAACAAAAACTTCGACATTTTGTTTATCTTAACGGCGGGAGCTTCTGGGGCCGCCAGTGCCCTATATTTTTTTCAGATGTAAATTTTTAGTTCACCAGGACCATCGATTCCTGTGGTGGGTGTATTTCTTTCTTATGGAGTTGCTTGGATGGTCATGCTTTATGCCCTTAAGCAACCAGTCAATTTATGCCTTCAAGTTAGGTAGTTTATTTCTGTCTTTGGAAATTATCTTTACCTTTATGATAGTGAAATACATGATTACTCTTTGGAGCTTCATTACAAGGAACATCTGGTTCCTTCTCAGGATCATAACAGAGAACAAGCAACATTAGGGAAAACTTGCATTAGTGAAGCCGAATTCTTGCCAGCCTTGATTCTAATGGTGGCAATCCAACTAACTTGTTGATGACTAGTACTCACAGTCAGTATAACCAGAGATCAGACTGTTAGAGACATGTTGAATTTACAGTAGTCAAAAAAAAGAAAAAACTATACAGCATATATGCAATTCAGATTATAGTCTAATGCATTTTTTTGTGATTTTGATGAGGTATTGATTGGACATTATATGAACACTAATTCAAATCCCAACAGTAATAGAACTGTATATCTGTGAATGTATATCACCTGGCATAATGGAATCCATGACAGTTACTTGGCGAGACTTGATCAACAAGGTCACTTTGTCCTCCACAGCTGACGTTGTCATGCCTGAAGTACGTCCATTGAAGGTAAATATGCTGTTACTATCTGCTCCCACGCGTCCAAAGTCATTTTCCAGCTAGTCCAGCACAGTGGATTTCAAATGATTCAGCTGATCACTTGGTGAAATGATTCCATCCATTGTTCTATCAATGGCCCTCAAAAAAGGCGGGAAAGTATGTAAAGGATTGTAATACATGAACTAATGAGCCAATTAGTGTGTACACAACCTTAAATTAAAGCACATTCTGCACTCTAACCTCATTAATTTGCATGGATTGCTGTGTACAGATATGAGAGGGGGAATAAATGAAAATCCTATAGTGTTCTGAATCAATGAAGCATTGAAGCAAATAAAATGTATTCTTATTAAATACTGTACCAACATAGTTCCCACGGCATTCTTCCTGCCATTTCTTGCAGCCAGAAAATGCAGTGGCACTTCTAATATATCTGCCATATTATCTTCACGTGCAAAATTTTGCCTTTCCAACAGATTGTTGATGAATTACTCATGATGGTTTTGCACCTGCCCTCTATTCGGATTCAAGGTTACCTTCCTCTATTCTGGTTATATATCAAGAGTTCATGCCTTGAGGCAACTAAATGCATGGTTTGAATTACAATAGCAACAGCAGGATGAGTGAGGGAGTAAATAAATAAACAAACACACAGGAAGCAAACACGTAAAAGATCATCAGAAATGTTCATCTGTTGCTAAATTTAGAGATCATTCTATAAAAGAGAAATTAAAACTACAAAGTGCAATTTGAAAACAGACCACAGTGGTATAAAAGAGGAGTCATGATAGCCAGGTCGAATATATTGATTGACTCAACCAAGAACAACCCCTTTGAACCATGTGCTTAGATTACTCGCCGTTATACTTGCAAAAATGGATTTGGACACCCCCTAAATGCTTTTGGGCCATGTCTTTCAGACCATGTGCTTAGATTCACATATAGAACTGTAGACCTATTTTTCAGCTCCTTAGGTTCTAATAGCTGCTTCTCACTCTTTTGCATGTTGTGATGTATGAATGCGTAACTTGGTTAAGGAGAAGGTAATAGGCCTTCCCTGACTTCTAAGATTGATTAAATACAACTGATGTCAAGCAAAAGTTCTCACATGACATGAGTGAGCATCGGTACAACCCTCATGTGAACGCCTTTAGTGTCAGTGAGAAGTATTTTCTCTTCTGATTGGTTTGCGTCTTGCGTGCTTGCCTTTCACACGCTGTTTCATTCATGGTCACCCCTCCTCACATGTATGTTGACGTACATATTTATACCCTCGACTTTAAGTTTGCAAGTTGCTAGATTGTCACTTGCTATATGCACTTTAGCACTAGTCAGTATTTACAAGTAGAACTCTTCCTCTTTTGAAAGGTAGGGGAGAGCGGGGAACCATGAACATACATTCACCATGAACCACCCCACTGTTCTCCCTTGGTACAGGTTTCTTTTCCTAGATGTCTCTAGTGTAAAAGCCCCTGGTGGCGAGTGGATGAACTACAGAAGTACATAGAAGTTATCCATTGTCTCTTGAATTTCACATGAATTTTTCGATTTTGAGACCATCAAAGTAAATTTTTTGAGGTAAGATTTTGTTCCATTTCAGCAGTAAATATTATGGAAAACTTTGGCTGATCAATTAAAACAAAGAGCTTCTTTTGTCATGCTAATTACGTAGTTATTGATTCTGAATCTTCTCAGTGCATATAACTGTAAGCATGCAATTACACATGTGAGTACCTGTGGGGCACCATGAACCAGAAAAAGTGGGGCAGGTTGAACCATGGTTCATTGTGCCCCAGCAAGATGGTTTGGATAGAACATGATTTTTAGCTAGTTATGCTCATAGATATTTATTTCTCCCTTCAGAAAATATTCTGCAACTACAAACCAAAGACTGACTGAGCAAATGCTGATGGTGGTCTGATGAGGAGAGGTGTCGAAGAAGTTAGGAATGGGCGTTCAGTTATGTGTCTTCCAAAGCCTCTCACCACTGGTGGCACTAAAAGGCTTGCCTAAATGCTACAATTCAGTGTTGATCTAGGGGACTTTCACTGCCAATAAAGCATTGTAGGACACATGGTAAACATTGTATCTGTAGCATACTTGTTGCAACCATGACAGAGGACAGAATCATTTGAGCATTTAAAATCATTTCAGTATCCATTTTGAAATATGTAGGCTACTCTAAATATTAGAATCGATAAGGGATTGTGGATAGGGCCCCAGGGGATGGCAGTCACCAGGGTTACCTATTGATACAAGTTTTCAACATGTCAAAAATACCTGTGTATGTATGTCATTGTTAATAAATTTAAGCAGTTACTTTGAATGTTTGTATTTGTTACATTATTCCTGGTTTTTATTATATGGTTCAAAAGTGCCCCAATGTATGGTTCAATGTGCCCCACCCATGGGGCTCCTTGAACCACTTTCCAATATTTTTTTTAAACCAAGATGATATATGGACAGAAAAACTCCCAACAATGTTTTACCTTGGCAGAAGGTTGCAAATTGTCAACACTTTCCTTTGCCAAACAAGGGATGTGCCCACTTTTGATTGTCCAGGTGTCACAGCAAAAAAATTATAAACATGTTCATGGTGCCCTGCTTTCCCTAATCATAACCTTTAATGATGGTAATATAGGGAAGTGTTCCTCCTAGTTCAGTCAATACCAACATACTCCCAAGCCTTACTCTCGGTCTCAAGGATTAGGACCGTGTTCTTGTTAATCTACTCTTGGTCTGTTCCTCTGTCCAGTTTATTAAGAACCAGCTCCCAAGCCCTCCGTGGTCATCCGAATTGGGAGCGTGTTCCTGTTAAGTCTCTCCATTATGCCATCTGACAATTCAGCTCTGGCAAAGTGTACATTTCATCTGGCAGTCGTCCCGCAAAGCCACTAGCCAGGCACTGGCTATGCCTACACAGCATTGACTGTTACATCTGGACTGCTGTGCCATTCTCCTCTGGGCTTTGTCCCACTGCCTACCGTATTACAATCAATAAACCCTATCACTGGATAGTACTCTGCCTCTGAATTTGATTCCTAGTCTGATCATAATTTAGCATAATGAGTGGATGCCACTGAATTTACTATAAATTATACGCCTGTATTTTTTGTCATGAAAAATCACAAAAAAATTATGAAGATTGATGTGAAATTTTGTCAAGTCTTTTAAAAAACATGCCCAACAATGACAGAAGTTGCTTGAATTGCATGTACCCTCCTAAACTAGTAACAGTGCTTTACAGGGTCTTTTAGTTCAATTAAATTTTATATTTCTTTCAATGGACCTCTTTAGAGGCTGTCACAAAGCACATCACAGAATAGCAGCAACTGGGCATGCGCCCAGTTTAAGCTCACAAAATAGCTTATGAGGTAACAAAAAAAACCCTCACATTAGGAGGAAATATCCTCTAAAAGTGGTGAGAAAAACTCTCTAAAAAAAACCGTGGGAAGAAATCTCTGGTGGAACCTGGCTATAGTGGGGGAGCCCATCCACTGCTGGCTTGTTAAGTGAATTTTAACTAGTTTATGCATTCATGATATAACAAGAGTTAAACATGCAATGATCTCTGACCCAGTTATGACCATTTTATCACCTGTCATCTCTGATTTGAATGGCAGGCGACACTGCCTGCCTTTCAAATACTTCTAACAATGCAAGCAAACCCCAAGGGTTGAGGGGTAACGAAATAGCTAATGGGACTTCGTTATGTCTAGGACCCTAAGATTTACTGGGTTGCTGTTTAGGTAATTAAGTTCACTGTGGGCAGTATTTGGTGCCTCAATAAACAGTGCACAGATAGGGTAGGAGGTATAGAATAATTGGATTTCACCACCCAACAGTATAGCTTATTTTCAGGGTGTGGAGCTTGAGAAACCTTTGACTGAAACTTATTTATTTACCTTTGACAGTGATGATCACAGCACAAAGGCTGCACCATGGATACTGATGGATTCTGGCTGCTTGTCTCTCATTCTCTGGCTCAGAACAGATTTAGAAAAAAAGCTGTACTGCTGATTCAGTTCTGCCTACTCTGGCATATCTGGCCCAAGCACAGAATAGTAACGAGTCGCACAGAATCGCCAGCGCTGAAATGGCAGGGGGGTTCTTGGTTAGCATGCAGGTATAAGTAAAACACAGATACTTCAGGCATAAATAGCCAGCCAAAAGGAACTACTTATCATAGTGAGCCAAAAAAAATATCTGGAAAGTGCTGTATACGTACACACAAGAGGTGTTTTTTACATATGCATGAGCCAACTGAGTTTTAAGCTTTCACTTTGTTCATGAAGCTCAAAATTAGATTTCCCTCCAATGTTGGCGCGCTTTGCCTTATTTGAACTATCTACGTCCAGTCTGCATGAGACTAACAAAATCAAAGCAGCCATTGTTCAACCCAAAGGAGCCATTCTATTCTATTCTTTTTCACCCAAAAAGCAAAAACACACAGACGGTGCTTTAGTTTATCTGCCATAAAATTTCTGCTAGTGTGTGAAGTGTGGTTCAGAGTACTGACACATTTCTTTATACAGCATGTATTGCAGTTCTTTCTTTTCAAGACGTCTTTTACCCCCCTACCCAAGCTATCAGTATTCACAGTGTGACAACTGTATTTTCTTCCATCCATAAAAAAATAAAATTTTTCCTTTGTTATTTCTTCCCCTATCTCTTTTTTTAAAAGGCCCCAGGGTTAGGTCTCTTCTTCTGCTGACACTATATGATGGAATGGCACACAATAAAAAGTTGATATTTCCCTCCACCTTTTTGCATATTTCTCAGCATGTTTTTGTTGCTTGTCAGACAGTTTATTATTGTGAATAAGAAGGAGATAAGCATTTCTCTCATAATGTGAATGTGTTAGAGGGGGGAAAAAATCCAACTATTTAAAACAAATCAACAGCTTAATAGAATTCTAGGGTTGCATTTGTGATTGCAATGAAAACCAGCATACACATTGACAGTGGTCCCCCAGGACCGAGTTTGAGAACCACTGGGCTAGGGGCATGTTAACTGAATCCCCAGTTAGACTATTGCCATTTTCCAATTAGTGAAACCTAGTGAATGTGATGTCTTTTGTCATTTGTAGCCGCAAACTTTCGACAGGGGAAACAGAAATATGCATCTAGCTTCACTGAGTACTCCATGGCCGAGAGCGGTACCAACTTGAGTAGAGTGCCCGAGGCTCTTAGCAAAATGTCTGCATGGGGTACATTTTTAACATTGGCTGCGTCGGAGCGCTGTCATTAAGTCCATGCTCGCTGACTGAATCACCCGCAGCAGCATTATTCTCCATACCATGAGAGGAAGAAAAGCTAACGCAAGTGCGCTCTGCCTCCTCTTGAGTAGGTCTTGCACTATACATGTCTGAGCTAGTAGATGCTTTGGTGATGATAAAAATGATACAAAGATTTATACTTTTTTCCTTTAAACAAACTTGTATGCAAATAAGAAAAAAGTGGCAGTGGATAACCAAGCTAACAGGACTAGCTTACCTATTTATGGTAATTGAAAGACTGTGTTGACGATGAAATTTGAAGAGTACTAATAAAGGTATGAACTTAAATTAAGGTATGGTATATTTGTGTTTATTATATATAGTAGAAACTAATTGGGCAATCAAAAGTTAATAAAATTGCTATTCCACACAGCTAACAATTACTCCATGCGAGACGAGAGTGGTTAAGAAACTTCGGGTTGATATCAGATTTATCAGTGACTGTGGAGGCGGAGTTACGGACTACGTTGCCAATATTCAACCAGCCAATCAGAAACATCTAGGAAATCCATTTGCTATTAAATGATTGAACGATCTTTAGATTTAGGCTGAAGCATACAGTCTATGGGCTGAAGTGTACGTCAGAAAGTCAGGAGAAGCTGGGGGGGTGTAGTCCAACTCTGCACCCCCCTGGATCTGGCCATGCTGGATACTAATATGAACACTTTGGAGCTTTTTCCCATCAATGAAACTCCATAGAGTAATTACATTTTTCTTGATCTTTAATTTAGCTAAAACACACACGAAAAGAGCTCAGCTAAATATTAGAAGACACAAACTGAATGGAGGACTTTGTAGGGTAAGAACCATGACAATCCAGCAACCATACTAACACCACAATTAGTTTATATAGTCATGACATTCAGAAAAGGGTTGAGGCAAATAAATTATAATACCTGGAAGCACGCGAGGAAGCGAGAAAATAGATCAATTAAAGGAGACATGGCGCAAAAACACATGCAGACTGCTGGAACAAGGAAAGAACCCAATAATGACACACAAGGGCTGTGACAGCCACTGACTTAAAGTTATTACCAACTTCAGGTTATGACTAGTTCACCACGTTGACTTGAACCTTGTGATGATTTGCACCATTCTACAGTACTTTTGCCATATGAATTTGTATCTGACACTGGTTTTTCCTTATTCTCTTCATGAGAATTGTAAAATGCATATTAAAACCAGGCTTGGGAACGCCCCTTGAAAATTGCTAAATTGCTGTGAACAATTATGTTATCCATGAGATGTGAGCTCTAGAAGGACAATACTGTGAGCAGAGTCACGGAAAGTGAGTCTTGTCTGCAGTACCTCGTATACTCGCCGTGACCTACAACTGAACGTTTGTATGTTTCACTCCCATGTTCAATACAAGTCATGTGTAACCCTTCCTACAACAGTAGTGAGGATGAGATATAAATTGCTTTGTTTTCGGAGTCCGCTGAAAAACTGAGTTGTCAGAAGATCGTGAAATTCAAGCTAGAATTTAGGCAGCTGGAATAAGTCAGCCATATCGTTAAAAGCTTGAGGAGAAAACGCATACCGATTATGACTCCGGACTTCTCACTCTTTTCTTTATTCAGGGATTGGAAGCAATCCATGTGTTTCATGATCGGTTAAATGAAATAAGATAATTTGAAATGTCTTTATGCAATGCCATTGCTTCCAACCCCTCCGGTGCAAAGGACTTCAATTCCGCGCGAGAATATCTTACATACGTGTTGATTGAATAATTGCTGACTGCAGCAGAGGAACGTAAATATGTCACTTAAACTCACGCCAAATGCGTGAGAGTTCACAGGTATGTGTCATAAATGAAAACTGGTCACACCTGATAATGTTGAGAGTTTTCGGAGTTTCTGTAATAGTAATTGAAATGAATGATTGAAAACAGGTCGTGACCAATCATTAATTTTAAGGGATTGTTTTGAGCCTCCCCTATCACCAGATCACCAGCCGCCACTGATATATACAGTTGCAATCAAAATTATTCAACCCCCATTGCAAATTGGGTTTACTGGCAAAATTTACAAACTTTCAGCTGTTTGTGATGAACAGATTAAACAAGCACATTTTAAATAGCTCAACACAACTAATATTATGAGTGGTTTCTCCAAATTTAATTCAAAATGCTACTTTTAATGACTACTGCAGTCTCAAAATTGTTCAACCCCCTGAATAGAATCCGTCATAAGAGCATATTTGCAAGTCAGGTATTGTCTCAAGCACACCTAATGCAGCTAATCAAGATCTTAATTAGTTGCATCAGGTTTGCTTGAGATAAAACACATCAAATACTTGCACTCACTTGGGGTTTGTTGACAGTGACATTTGATTGCATATTAGAAATATGGCTGTCAAGAGAATTGTCCAAAAAGCTAATAGAGGAGATCATTGCCTGGCACAAACAAGGAAAAGGATACAAAAGGTAGCACAGGCACTGAATGTTCGTAGAAATACAGTTGGAAGCATAGTTCACAAGTTCAGAGTTAAAGGAAGAATGGCTACAGTACCAGGATGTGGCAGAAAGAGGAAGCTATCAATGGCTGTCACCAGATTCCTGAGGAGACAGGTGGTCAAAAACCCTCGGGTGACTGCAGGAGACCCACAGCAAGGCTTGGAGGCAGGAGGCACTGAGGTTTCAGGTCACAGAGTAGGGTGCATACTAAACGTTGAAGGTCTCCAAGACACACACCACTCCTGATCCAAAAGCACAAGCTCCAATATGCTCAAAACCGTATAAATAAGCCACAGAAGTTTTAGGATACTGTTCTGTGGAATGATGAAACAAATCAGGAACTTTTCGGGCTTATGAATCAGTGGTATGTCTGCAGGAGGAATAACGAAGCATATGCTGAAAAGTATACCTTGCCTTTCAGAGAAGAATTGTGGGGGCTTTTTGATGCTCTGTAGCTGCTTTGCTTCCTCTGGCACTGGAAACCTGCGAAGTGTGGAGGGCAAGATGGATTCAATCAAGTAGCAGGATATCCAAGGAGAAAATGTCATGTCGTCTGTATGGAAGCTGACGCTTGGGCAGCATTGGACCTTCCAACAGGACAATGATCCTAAGCATACCTCCACATCCACCAAGGGTTGGTTTCAGAAGAAGTCTGGGAAGATTCTAGAGCGCCCATCACAGTTGCCTCTTGAAAACCCATAAAAAATCTCTGGTAGGATTTGAAGACCTGGGTGCAAGAAGTACTTAAGTCACATTTTCCAAAAAATGAGCTGACACTACTACCATAAAGTAGAGTGTCATGTGCATTATTTAAAGCCAAAAAATTCCAAATATAGGTACTCAAGTCCTCAATACTTATATACGGCCTTCCCTGAATCTACTGAATTTTTGTGCAAGAAATACTCAAGTCCTTGACGTCATCAGGAACAAGTGCCTAAGTCCATGACTGTCCAATCAGCTGCTAGTATGTGTCATGTGACAAGCGTAGCAAAAATGACTGCTTGGCAATCAGAAAATGATTGAAACGGCTTTTGTGTGGTAAAAGTACCGAAGTCCATGCATTTTATGGCAATAAGTACCGAAGTCCAGGCATTTTATGGTAAGAAGTACTAAAGTCCAAAACTGATTTTCTTGTTTTTTTCGTAATAAAGCATTATTTTTCCACAAAAACGTGTCTGTCTACTTTGTATAACCCCTGGGACTAGCAGCAGGCGCCACTGTTATCTTTTAAAAAAAGTATCTGCAGCATGTTTTAAAAACTTTGACCCTTAATATCTCAAAAGTGTTATTTTGTGACTAAAATACTTCTTGCACCCAGGTCTTCATTTGAAGAAGGCAGTTGCAGCACGCAAACCCTAGAATATTAGCGAACTGGAGGCCATTGTCCATGAGGACTGGGCTAAGATTCCTTGGGAATGCTGCCAGAAGCTGTTGTCTGCCTATGCATCACATTTCCAACACGTCATAGTGGCTCAAAGGGTGCTCTATTAAGTATTAAAGATGCTTGTCATGAAGGGGTTGAATAATTTTGAGCCTGCAGTAGTCATTCAAAGTGGCATTTTCTGTTGAATTTGGAGAAGACACTTGTAAGATTTGTTGTGTTGAGCAATTGAAATTGTTCTTGTTTGATTTGTTCATTGCAAACAGCTGAAAGTTTGTAAATTTTGCCAGTAAACCTAATTTGCAGCGGGGGTTGAATAATTTTGATTGCATCTGTATATATTATATGGCAAAGCTGCATTAACCTTAGCTACGTAGTATTACATGTAGACTGCTATGTATGTCAGCTGCCTCGAACTGCCTCTAACGTGAAACAAATGTGTAAGTAGAGTATACAGCAATGAGATTGTAGTTTCAGGCCATAATCTATGCAGCTAGTAAGCTGAAAATGGCTACCGTGTATGGTCTACAAAAAAGAAATAAATCTATATCTAGATGCAATTTTTTGATAAGCTGACTTTGCACCAGTAAGCTTGCCTTCTTGAGATGACGTACACGGTCACAAAACTCACATTTGTGGTAAGTTAACTTTATTAAGGAGTGTGGCTTAGGAAATTAAACAGTACACACTAACTGGATAGAAATTTCCAATTATTTCTCAAAGTAGTGATTTCACAGGCAATTCATGGCAAAAAATATCAGTCAATAGACTTATTTACATGTAAAAATGAGCAAAATCATTATGATTACATGGGACTGCCAATGATAACTGAAGAAGTAACAATCGGATAAAAACCAAAACCACAAAAGAAAAGAGGATGGCTGCACGTCTTTACAGAATAAAGAAATAGTTGTCCGTGAATTGACTGGACAGAACTACTGGACATGTGTTCAGCTGATTGCAGGGTTTTGCTTTGACTGGCAAGCATTCGTTATTAATTGCGCTCGTGAACGATTTCCTTGCAGATTGTTTTTGTTTAATTGCATTGTTTAATGTAGCTGTTAGAATGTTTCTATGCTTTACTTACAGCTCCAAGTTTTTGATTTCTTTGAGTTAAATTTAAATAAAATGAATTTCCTCTTTTCTTTGAGCTGGAATTATCGCTATCTTCTCTGAAGGAAAAAGAGTGCGCTTCAGATATATTTGTTTTGCTTGAGAACAACCATTGCTTCCAGTGTATTTGCACCAACAAGTGTCAAAAGACAAGGCACAGCTACAACCATCGTCAGTCTGCCTTGGTGCACCCGGTATAAATTCAAATGGAAAAGTCTTCTTTCAGACCTATTTTTCACCCTGGTGGTTGTCTCCATGCCTACTACTAAGCACATAGGAGAAGCAGACTCCAAACAATATTGCAGATTTCACAATCTTGACATTGAGAAACACCTTGGATTCATGATGTCCATGCTTGGTTTTTAGTGAGCTCACTATTAAACCATCTACAGCTGGTCTCACAAAAGCTAATTACGTCACTGATAATTTTTCTTCAAAGTCTTTTCTCTTTTTAGCTAGAATAGTATAATAGAATCACTACAGTGATACTTCTTGTTTACAAACTTTGACGTCATATTCAAGCATGCGCATTAGCATGGTTGGCAAGAACAAGTGTAAATCAATACAACAAAACAGGGGAAGTATGGCATCCTGCAGTTGTGGAACCAATTTGGCGGTCTCTGAATATGTACAAAACCTTGACCGCAAAGGCAAGATATTTCTCTAAGCTCAAGTGCAACGAAGGTCTGTGTAGGCTTCCGGATCCTTACGAGCTGAAAGGTTGGATCAATGACCCTTCTTTGAGTCTGGGTCGGCTGGATCATCAATTGATATTCCTACATCGAACAGAAATTCACCATTTGTTGATCATTGTTGATCAGTGAAAGTAATTCACAGTAGCACGTTTACCAGAACAATTTTAAAAGGGGGCGCCAACATATTTTTGGGGGGGTTTTATTCGTGATAAGGGGGTTTACAATTTATCATTAATATTTAATATTGCAAATGCATATACTGCGCATTCCCTCGCCACCTGGGGGGTATTCCATCAGGCAGGCTAAAGGAAAATCCAGACTTAAATGGCCAAGTCTGGCTTATGATAGCGAGAGTTCAGTTCCATCAAAGTGGCTGAGATTAGCCCCACATCGGTAACCATGGAAACTATGGTTCTGGCTAAAGGCCCATTCACACCGGGGCGGAGCGGAAAAGCAGCACGGATTTGCGGAATATTCCCAGCACGAAAATTCTGCGTGAAACCATTCACATCGAACTCGGTGCAAAATTTCGCGTTCTTGTGTTCCAATTCCGCACAGCGGAAAAACAAATTTGCGAGTTATAATTTAACCTGATGAACCATGATAGCAGCAGCAGCGACGATGACATTGTTTGTATGTATCTGAACCATAACGTTAGCCTCGCAGTCTACTTTTGCACTGACGTAGCCAACGAACGTTTTCCTTATTGATGTCCGGACCTGGGGCTGTTTGAATAAACTAACTTGTCCAACCCAGAAGAAGCTTCTTCATAATTTGCACCTCAGCGACGCACAGCTTCATGATTTGGTGCATAAATATTCAACATATGAAAACATTAATCAAAAAAAAAAAACTATGATTAGCTAGATCTCTAACTACTATGAAAAAGTAAACTAACTGCACACATAGCTATAAGATGTCACATTAAATTTAAGTGTTAACTGAATACAAGCTATCTCATCAAAAGGTTCAAATGCTGTGACATCAATAAAAACAAATCATTTCATTGGCTAAAAGTACAATTTCGCAGGCGGATTTTCACAGAAGCTTAAGTCCGCGCAGATGTTTTTTCTGCCGCACGGAAATTCCGCCTTGGTGTGCAAGCTTACATTAGAGCCCATGGAATTAGCTCCTATAAAAATCTACGCGAATAATCCGCACGGAAATCCGCGTTTGGTGTGAATGGGCTTAAGCCTGATACATCCAGCTAAATTCAGATTTCTGTTCCGTCAACCTAAGCCACATCTCCATTCCATCAAGGTGGATAAGGTGAATCCCAGCCTAGTAACCATGGTGATTTAAGCTGCGGGGCAATCCTGCCCGGTAGCAGGTTTACGGTGAGGATTAGCTTCATCTGTGTTCAAAGAATGTCCATTAGACAAGAACAGACACCCAAGAGACAGTTCTGCCGGTGAATTTACACACAACTGTCGTGTAATTGTAAATTTAAAAAAATCAGACTACTAGAAACAAAAATTTAATAAAATTAAACTGAGGTATTAAAAACAAAAGATTGGATATATACACTAAACCACATGAAAACCCCATCTTACTCTGCCTTCAATTGGCAAACAAATTCACAGCCGATTAAGGTTAACTGACACAGGCCTAGACTACATAAGCAGTGCATCCAAGAGAGGGACACACAGAGAGTGAGAGACAAAGAGAGAGTGAGTTCTTGTGGTTATAAGTGAAGCTTGAACAGAGATCATGGCATGCCCATTCATTGAAGATCCTGTGGATGAAGAGGCCCTGATTATTCCGACCACCACCAGCCCCAAGGGTCTTCCAGGACAGGACAAACCCACTAGCGAACACTGATTCCTACCTGTGGGAGAGGTATCGGTTCAGCAGGCAAAGCATAGTGTATTTATGCAATTTGCTGGAACCACACATTATGAGGGTTACACGCCGCAGTGAGGCTCTGACCACTGTGCAGTCGGTTTGTATTGCACTGCGGTTCTTTGCCAGCGGTACGTTCCTCTATAGTGTCGGTGATACTGAGAGGCTAAGTAAGGCAACTGTTTGCAGAGAGGTAAGAAGGGTATTTTTCTATTCATTCTGATTGTTTCTAGCATTACCATACATCATGCATAGGTTTTGATGATCACATGACCATTTGGCTCTTTTATATTTATAAATTAACCATGAAACAAAGCAACTATATTACAGGTAAGGGCAGTCTACTTCGCCCTAAAACAGTTCCTGAATATTTTTATCACCTTCCCTGGCCATCATAATACACAAAGGATCAAGGAGGCATTCTATGCAATTGCAGGTATGTGACATTCAAATGCATGTGAAGGAAAATGAAAAGTGACCCACATGTTGACATGTACCTTCATTTTCCCAGATAGGCTTCCTCAATGTCCGTGTCCAGATCCAGGCCCCGTCCGGACCTGCGGAGAAGGATTATGCACGTAGACCAAAGGAGTCTCCACAGCCTTAATGTGCAGATATGTAGCCTACCACTGGTGCCAGATGTCCCAACACTGCTAGTGTCAAGCATTATTGTCACTCCCCATGTTGGCAGATGATCTGTGATGCCAACTATCTGATCACAAACATCAAGGCAAAATGGCCTGGGAGTGTCCATGATGCCAGGATCTTCAGGGCATGCCCACTGGCACAGAGCCTCGCACAAAGTAAGAATGTTAAATCAATCTTCATTATGTCTGAACACTAGTGTGGAGAGGGTCTGATTTATCCAACCCAAAAGAATGTCACATACGTCACCCCTTCCTTTCTTATCCTGCAGAGGAGTTTGAGGGAGTCCTAGTTGGGGACAGAGGCTATCTCTGCTTGCCGTAACTGCTGACTCCCTTTACTGAACCAGGAACCGTTGCAGAGGAGGCTCTTAACGGTGCCCTCAACACTACCAGGGCACAGATTGAGATGGTTTTTGGCCAGTTAAAGTCCAGATTCAGAGCTCAACAGTTCAGAGTGCATTAGGCAGCTTCAAATCACATAGTGGCCTTCAAGACAATACTGCTAAGACAACCCTACAGTTTCACGTTGTTCTTGCTCCAAATCCCTCTAGATTCCAGTGTCTGAAATATCTCAGGGTTGCACCTGACCGCGCCTGTGACATCACAGTTGCCTGTGCCATCCTCCACAACATCGCCACCACCCACAAGGACAGGCTGCCGGAAGTTCTGCTAGAAGAGAGATGGGAGGACCCCAACCCGGTCCCAGGACCCATTGACCGGAGGACTGTGAGGGACCTGTACCGAGACACCTATTAGAGTCTCCAACCTTTAATTAAATCCTAATCAATGTAGTAACTTTTCCCCCTTACCCCCCACCTACCATTTAGGATGTGTGCGCCTGCGCACACCTTTTGTTTCAATGAAAGCTTTATTACCCTGCAGGGGAATTTGCTTTGGACAAGAGCTTGCATGGCAAAAGCATTAGGCGTCTTGAAAACAATCAAGAAAAAAATAAAGTGTGACTTTAAAATGCTACAGGTGTATGTTCAGTTTTTGTTCCATTGTCATCTTGCCACCACCATTTTGAATGAAGGCAATTTTAGGGTAGATATTGTTAATGTGATTTCTAGCCAGCCACTAAATGTTTCATAGTCACCAATAGTAAGTTTGATGGCAACTGGCCTCTTCCATTTTCCACCAGCATTTGGCTGGTGGCAAGTGGCAATTTAAGGCAGGAAATGAAGTGCTTTGGGTGCTAAATAGAGCCACACTTTGTCACCAAATAAAATAATCCCCCCCCTTTACACACTTTTGCTGTGTGTAGGGATGTAACGATTACCGGTGTTACGGTAAACCCCGATGAAAATGTTGACAATAACAATTACCGTTTTCATTTCAAATAAAATTAATATCTCGGTGAATTACCGAGGTGTGGAAACCGTGTGTTCAATCCTTCCCAGCTTCATCCGAGTCTCCTGAAGTAGCCGCGCAGGCGCACTGTGTAGCCTACAACTTGCGTTTAAACTTTATTTAAATTGGAAATGGAATCATGGCGGAAGGAGGAGACGACTGCGCTCAGGACATCTATCAGCCCTCTAAGAGGACTAGGTCTGAAGAATGGGCATATTTTGGGTATTATAAGAATGCTGGGGGACACTTGATTGAAGACAGTTATCCTGTCTGCAGAAAAAGTTTCTGCTAAAGGCAGCAATACGTCAAATCTCATGGCACATCTCCGTGACCATCACCCACAACTTTATAGCCAATGCAAAGTTAACGTTAACGTTTTAGCTGAAATATACTGGACAAAGAAAATTAGGGATCACCCCAATTTTCAAATTTGAAATATTTGATAGTTCAAATTATGTTCCATGTCATATTTCAATATTAAAAATCAGAGTGATCCCTAACTTTCTTTGTCCAGTATACATGATGTGGGGACATCGGGTTGAGGTTGAATGCAATGATCCGTCTGTCTAACTTATTGACTTGTCAATAATGTAAACAGAACCCTAAGTACAGTGCCCATCGCCATCGAGAATGCATATCTAGCAGCGAATATTCTAAGCTAAACCGCTAAACTTTAATTCACGAAGAGACGGTGAAACGGTGAAAACAAGGAATTATTTAGCGCTAGTTGAAGGCATCAAAAATGCCATAAACTTCGTTTTCTGTAGAAATTTAATTGACAGTGACTACGTGTATATTACCATATATCATTAAATGGACATTGGAATCAACCAAATAGGAGCTAGCAGCTAGATCAGCTAAATCACGCTAGCAGATTTGTTTACTATGACAACGGTTAACACAACTAATCAGCAATGTCGTGAACATTTGCTGAAATGAATGACATGGTACCAGAACCATTCTACCTAAAATCCACATTTTCGTTCAGTGGTGGAGTGTGGCGAAAGCTGCTGGACACTTTCTTAACCATAGCCTAAGAGCAAGACGGATGCCCACTTGCGTTTATTAAACAGTAGTAGATTACAGTATTTTATTGCATTGCATGCATTTCTTGATTTCTAAAAGATTGCATAATTTGTATTCGGAGTGGCTATTCGCACAGCCGCTGCTCCTTATGAGCAGCTACTTAGCAGCTGCGCCAATAAGGATGGGCCGTAACATTATTCACACAGTAGCGCGTCCATTTGTATTTGTCCAAGGTCAGTAAATGGTTTAATTCTAGCGAAGTTGGATAACTTTAATTTACTAAGTCACACGGTCTGAGCCAAGTGTCTTTGAAAACACGAAACATGATTATTTGCCCTGTAAGATTATGAATTTCTAGCCAATCGTTTTCTTTTGATTTTGCAACAAAAACAGCTATAGGCGAAATCGTATGTACATTGATATGAATGGTAGCCCAATGATAATAATAATACATGATGCTAGATCAGCAGCATCTTATTTGTTGATGATGGAGAGAATAAGTATACAATCAGTTCTGCTCCACTGATTTGTTTACATATATTTTTTTAATTTTAATGTCATCAACACTTGAACATTTGGATTTGATTACATATGATTGTAGTAGTTATTTTTGTAATTTGTTTATAGTGGCTATTTTAAACGTATAATGCACTTTTGTCTTGTTCTTTTAAGGTTTACTTTAAAGTGCTCAGGTGTACAGTTCTACATTTTAATTTTGATGATGAAGAAAGCGGGTATATAATAAGTGGTGTTTCTTAGATTTGTTTACGTATTGTTCTTTATGTCTTAGCTTGAATGTTTGGATTTGTATAATTTAAACCTGCACTACTGGAAATGTTCCTGACAAATAAGCTGTTTACATTCTGAACCCTTGTTCCTTTGATGCTAAGAGTTGCACTTTTGATAAGGTTTTGCCTATATTTTTGAAATATAATAAACACCGTTACATTTTTAAGAACTATTTCAGTTTGTGTAGGCCTGTCAGTGCTTTCTGAACATATTGAACACATTTTTAAAAATACCGCGATAATACCGAAAACCGTGATAATTTTGGTCACAATAACCGTGAGGTTAAATTTTCATACCGTTACATCCCTAGCTGTGTGTATTCACACTTATATCCTTTTCCATATCCTTGACTTGTAGCTTCAATTTCTTGATCTGAAACTTTTTGTGCTCCATTGCAAGTTGCAGATAGCGCTTATACACAGTGCGGATGTCCTATGAGGAATGTGTCAGTGCAGCCAATTATGCAGTTAACGGTGTGTAGAAGGGAAAGGTTACTCACTTCACTCCTTCCAGTTGGGGTAGTCTCCTGCAGCAGATCGTGTGTGTCACTAAGGTATGACTTTGACAATGCAAACAACCAGTATATGTACATTTCACACTTGTGCTTACGTCTTGGAGTTGACTGTCTACAGCACACTCCTCATTGTCATCTTGCTGGTGGCTTGGGCCTTTTCCCTGCAAATGGAGGAACCAGTTATTGGAGCAGTGGTAGGGGGCATGACTGAATGTTTTGCAGTGTTTCAACAGGTTGGGACCTACTGGGTCAACTTCAGTTCCTGCTGCCTCCCCAGGTCCTGGTTGTAGCTCTGGAGGGTCCAGCAGGTTAATTTAATCTCCCTTCACTGAGTGAAAAACAGGTGTACAGTTAGTTATTCCAGTGGAGGGGCTGGCACCAGCAAAGAGACAATGGTGGACAATACCTTCAACATACGGGGCCCGGATCTCTGGGGCAACAGGGTTGGAGGAGCTCCCCCCCTGGATCCCATCAATCTTGGGCCCCTTGTTGAGAATGAGGGCCATTGTCTCAGCTGTTGTCAGTTCCTCTGGTGGGGGTCCCCCACCAGTGGCCATTGACTCCGTCTGTTTTCTGGTAGCTGCAAGGTACATGGTCACAGCTTTACACCTATAGTGACCAATACATTTCACATTTCATTATGGAGCACTTACCAGTTGAAAGGCTGTTCTTATTACCTCCGCCAACAAAGTTGGGGCGGAGGTTATGTTTTCGCCCCGTTTGTCTGTCTGTTCGTCTGTTTGTAAACAACGTAACTCAAAAAGTGATGCATGGATTTGTCAGAAATTTTGTGGGTGGATTGCTATCACATCAAGGATAGACCCTATTGATTTTCACCACGATCACTGAAACAATATGGCCGCCATGGCAGCCATGTTGAAATCCTATCACACGCGATAACTCAAAAAGTAATGCATGGATTTGTCTGAAATTTTGTGGGTGGATTGCAATTACATCAAGGATGGACCCTATTGATTTTGACCGCGATCACTGAAACAATATGGCCGCCACGGCAGCCATCGTGAAATCCTATCACACGCGATAACTCAACTTTGCTCCCACTCATGCACATTTGGATTGTGCTGCCTGGACGGAGGTTTGCACTCTACGAGTGCCTCTAGTATTTAGTCTTAACCTGCTGCCAAGTCCTCTTCTGGCTACTGAGGTTGCTTCTGTTGAGACAAGAGTGAAGGATGAAAATCTAGCCATGGGACACACACACACACACAGACACCCTCATTTTTATAGCACATTCTATGCATAAAGGGAAGGGGGATTTCTTATTTTAATGTAGCAAGGGGAACAATTTACTCCTTCAATTGATAGGAGATAATGGAGTCACTCTACCCTGCTTTCACTAAATTGGGGGTCCTCATCTCCAATGAATTAATGGAGGTAGAAAATTGCATTTGCTAAAATAAATAGATAAATCATTACCTCAAACTGACACATTTAGGAAAGGTCATCTACAGTCAATTGTATGATGAATGTGAATTTTGATTAAATGTCATCTCAAATTTACGTAGTAATCCATTGATAAATGATAAATCTCAGTTTCAAAAATTCAAAATATTTGGTGAATTTCTTTAGGACTATCTACAATCAATTGTTAGATTTAATTGGTGTCATCTACATTTGATTTTATCCCTTTGATGCGGGATACATGCATGATATTACGCTGAAATACGGAATGATCTTTCTGTCACTTACGCATTTAGCCTGTAGGTGATATTCTGCCAGGCCACCTCCCTCGCCTTGCTGATCGCAGCAGTAATCCCCTTCCTTGAGATAATTCCCTGATAATCCTCAAAAATCTCTATAAGGAGATTTTGCTCTGTAGACGAGAACACCTCTGCTCACTCTTTTCCTTTAGCATGGGCCATTCTGCGACATTTTCAGCACTCGACTAGTGTGGGCTTTTTATTTTCCCTGGGTGCCTGCACAGGATGCGGCTTAATGGGTGAGGCTCGAATTAGCGTCAGTTGGAGCCAGCTGATTTCACTTGATAGAACAGGTCGGGGCTAGGTTGGGAGTTGGCGTTAATTCAAGCCTCAAGATTACACCTTAGTCTGGACATTCTTAGCTACGTTGATCGAATACCCCCCCCCTTGTGGTCATCAGTAATAAGGCTGCCGCCGTTACAGCTGCAGTAGACATTAAACTCTAAATTTTCTTGACTGGATGTACGCTTGACGTTTTTACATGCTCAAATGTTTCTCTGGGTACCCAAAAGTCAAGGTAAGCCGAAAAAGTACTGATCTCAGTCAATACTGATGAAGGTTGAAAACGGAGTGGGCCGATGGCACCCAGTTTTTGCAGTCCAAGCAGATTTTTTTTTTTTACGTCGGAAACGTATTCCTGAATCCTTCACGAAATGGTTTGTGCAGTTAAAAACGCTGCAATTGACTGGCATTACGACGAAAAGTGTAAGACAACTTTACTTCACCTATAAAATCAATTGTCACGTTGTGGTTTTTTGCCAACCACGCTAGTCAACAAACCCACGTGACCAGGTTCGTGACATCACAAGAAGTATCCCTATTATGACAAACTCAGTTTCACAATGGAATTGATAATGTCCGTGAGACTAACTCGAAGTTACTTGATTGTACCAAATATATTTAGTCCATAAAGTTTATGTCCATTATGACCTGGCTATTTGTTGAGGATATTCCTTCTGTTTACACAAGACATACTACAAACCCGATTATGGAAACGTTAGCACAATATGGAAAATGCAAAGAAAACCAAGAACAAGTGATTTGAGAGGTCCATTCACCCTCTGGTACATTAAAAACAGGCAGAACAAATTTGATGCTTTAAGTTGTGAATTCAGTTGTTTATTTAAAATATATGTATAAATCTGATGACTGCAAAAGGCTCCAAAAACATCAGTGCAGGGACAATTTAGGACTAATAATGAAGTGAGAAGTTGAAATAACAAGGTAATTTGAAAAAAGATACAAAGTAGGTGAGGTAATCGAGTTGCATTCCAAGAGGAGTCTCCACATAAGGCCTAGTCTCTCAAGAGCAAAGATAGGTCAAGGCTCACAAATTTACAAATTGACATATAAGCTTAGGGCAGGGGTGGGTTGGGCATTTTCCACCCAAATTTTAGCTCTGCCCTCCGCATTGTTTTTTTTTTTTTTTTTCTTTTTCTGCGCATTTGGATCCAGCAATCATGTTGACTTCACTCCTGAAATGTCTTATCGGGGCATCAAGGATTTCTGATTTATGACTTGGGCAGTATAATGTCAGGACACTACAAAAGTCCGTTGTCACTCCTTTCCAGCACATTTGTAATACCTAGCTGGACAGGTTTGCTTGCAGCAAAAATCTAAGGTAAGAATTGTCATTTTGTTAAAACTTGGTGATTAAATCTGTGAATCTATGTGAATTGTTAACAATAGTTTTTGTTTGTTTTGATGTTGCTCTCAATTATGAGTTCTGCTGGCGGTGGATTTTGAAATCGGTGACTAATCTGTCAGGATGGTGGGATTCAAATTTGGTTTTTTCAATAATGGCTTAATTTCTGCCATCTCAAATGTACTGGGAATGTAAGCAGGTATCAGTGAAGAAAAAAAATATGCATAAAATTGCACTGAGCTTCCTCATTAGCTTTCTTAGAATTTCAGCGCTGATGCCATATCACTGAACCACTGAAACAACACCTCACGCTCAAAAATGGCTGTTTTAAAGTTATGTCAACTCATCTGCATATATGATTAGGGCGAGTGCATGATCCGTATTAACTTGTAAAGTCATATGATTTACTTTCTCAGTAACTTACAACACATATTGTGCCAGTTTGCCATGAAATCAACATAAGTGCATGTGTATTCTCCCTTGCTCGATACTAACTTAATTAGCTGTTATAAAATACTATTAAAATGTTAAACCGGAATACTTATGTGGGGACCCAATTAAACTGAGCATACAGTTAAGGGAAATGATATTAACACATAAATGACCACAAAAATTAGCATTAATGATAAACATAAATAAATAAATAAATAAATAAATTCAGCCCTGGGGGGTATTCCATCAACGTGACTAAGGCATAATCTTGAGGCTTGAATTAGTGCTAACTCCCTATCTAGCCTCGACCCGTTCCATCAAGTGAAATAAACTAGCTCCAACTGATGCTAATTCGAGCCTCATCTGCTAAGCCGCACTTCGTGCACGTGCCCAGAGAAAATAGAAAGCCCACACTAGCTGAGTGCCGAAAATGTTGCAAAATGACTCAAAGCTAGGGAAAGGAACGAGCGGAGGCGTGCTCCTCTTCTTCTTTTTGGTTTTTTCAGGGTTGGTAAACCAACGTTAAGGTGCATTACCGCTTCGCACTATGGTCATGTAAGGTTTAGAGTGACTATTTCAATATGCAAAAAAAAAAACCTAATCCACAGTTCTCTTTTACAACAATTTTTTTTCTATTTCCCTAGCGCCTAACTTCCTCGACACATGACTGTAGCCTACACAACTCATTAATTTGCATTTGGCTCTCGCCAAAACCTTTTTCTATAATTTCTTGGATTTCTCCCTTCACTTCCATAATTCCAAGAAATTCCCTCCCTGCATGGACCACCATCCTAATTCTTTCCATCTTATGGCTCAGTCCCACTGAGGATTTAGCATTTTGCGATGGTTGCCAATGGGGAAATTTGGAAAAGTTTGGCGATGCCTTGCGATTGTGCGGGACAAAATGATCAAAAAAGTGGAGCAGTCCCATTATAATTTGCTCTTGGGATTGTTCGCCGAAGGAAGGGATGACAGTCATTGTGCGATAAATTGGCGACAGTCACCGATGATCTGCGTTGCTTCGGGGGACCATCACCAAGAATGTTCGCCGACTGTTGGCGACATATCGGCAAATGTTCTGCGATGTTTGCCGAAGGTTCGCCGAATATTCGGCAATAGTTCGGCGAGGGTCGCCGACACTTTTTCAGTTTTGAAAGTGTGGCGGATGGTTCACCGATGCAGCGCATACATTCGCCGACCGTCGGCAAACATTCAGCGAACATTCTGCGACAACTTCTGAGACTTTAAAACGTCGCGAATGGTTCGCAGAACAAAATTCAAAGCAGGCTTTGAAATTTTTCGGGCTTTTGCGATCCACTCGTGATCCATTGCGATGGCCAGAATTTGCCTGTGACACTTGGCGAACGTCGCCGCACATTCTGCAAATGTTCAGCAAATGTGTTTGCGATGCATTGCGATTCTCACTTTTTCCATCGGGAATGCCTCGCAAACCATCGCAATCCCCAGTGGGACCTAGGCATAAGATTCAATTTCTTTTGCGCAACTAATGACCATTGCAATGAAAGCCAAAAATGTTCCCTACAAACTGCGGCAACATTCTTAGCCCCAGAAGCAACATAGTGGCACCCTCTCATAAGCCCTCACCATATAAGTCACGTAGTTCAAAAATATTCAGTGCGGTAACTTTTTCGAATTGAAGCAATACCACCATGCTGTCTTGCTCCTTCCCGTCTCGATATGTGCCGAGCTGCACAAACTCCCTCTACTTCCAAAAAAGAACCAATTTTAATGGAATAAGGGACAACTCCAGTAACACCCGTCTTAGTTAGCTGCTGATGCATTTTAAGACGTAATTTGAAAAAGATCCAATTATTTTATTTTAACTGCTTTTGCCTTGTTTCGTCGTCCTACATTCAATTATCACAATTCCACTTCTACATACCCTGCCATCCTTTACGTCCCCAGTTCCATTTTTGACAAACTTCCCGACAAAGTGATTATCACTGAATACACGATTGTTTTCCCATCTATTTCCTACCACCTTCATCCCTACAACAAATGGCCCTTCGTCAGTTTCATTGCCACTTCCTTTATTCCTTTTCTTTTTACCCCCTTCCACCTCATCACTCTCCACTTGTCCAAAATTCAGAATTTCAAGCAAAAGACAACTATCTAATAATCAAACAAAACGCTATACTTTTGAAATTCGCACCTTTCACTCTACCAGAGCACCCCATCTCCACGCTCTCCTCAGCGGAGCAAACCCTTTTTATGGGAGTTTATGAGGATTATCGCTAAATTATTATGAGGAAAGGGAACACTGCTGCCATCAACAGGGCGAGGGAGGTGGCCTGGCAGAATATCGCCAACAAGCCACATGCAAAAGTGACACAGAGATCATTCAATAGGTTGTATTTTATAATAAAAATATCCCGCATAAAAGGGACAAAATGAGTCTAGATAGGCTTACTGATATTCACCAAATGTATTAATTTATTTTCAAAAGTGATACTACATTTATCAACTGATTGCTGCAAAAATTTTACGATTTGCTAGCCAAGTGGAATTTTATTAATTTTTTTAAAGTTTTATTTTGCCTTTATTGGAATGATCTTATTTATTTTTGTATAGTGAATGTTTCTTAATGAATTATATTTATGTTTCACATATTACTATCATTACATGACAGTTGTGAGTGTGTAAATGCACTGGCAGAACTGTCTTTTGGGTGTCTGTTCTAGTCTATTGGACATTCTTTGAACATAGATGAAGCTAATCCTCACCTTAAGCCTGCTACAGTGCAGGATTGCCCTACAGCTTAAATCACCATGGTTACTAGGCTGGGATTCACATTAACCACCTTGATGGAACGGAGATATGGCTCAGGTTGATGGAACAGAAATCTGAGCTTAGCTGGATGTATCAGGCTTCGCCAGAACCATAGTTTCCATGGTTACCGATGTGAGGCTAATCTCAGCCACTTTGATGGAACTGAACTCTCGCTATCATAAGCCAGACTTGGCCATTTAAATCTGGATTTTCCTTTAGTCTGCTTGATAGAATACCCCCCTGGTGTGTCTGGAGTCATTTTCTCACCTGCTGCTAAATGCAAAATAACAATGCTTAAAAACACTTGAAATAACATGTACGACACCAATTCCAAAAAAAGATGGGATGCTGTGTAAAATGAAAATAAAAACAGAATGCAATGATTTGCAAATCTCATACACCCACATTTTATTTATAATAGAACATAGACAACATATCAGATGTTGAAAGTGAGACATTTTACCATTTCATGAAAATTATTAGCACATTTTGAATTTATACATTGTATAATGTTACATAAAATCCATAAATATCAGACAGTATGACAGTAACTCACAGAAATGCTAACAAATTCAAAATTTGAATTTGTGTCTTATTTTTGTGGGGAAGAATGTCTCAGAAAAGGGAGAAATACAGCAGGGAGACAGTGGTAGAAGCAGTGGAAGAAATCAGAGCAGGCGTAACCATTAGGAAAGTCTCCAAAAACTGTAACATACCCGAGTCTATCCTCGCTTACGACAAACTAGGGAAGTTTGAATGCAGCCCCCATTGTAATAGGGCCATCATTCAGGAGAAGGAAGAAACCCTGGTGAAATATATTGTCTGGATTGCAGATCTTGGATTTCCTCTTACCAGAAACAAACAAGAGCCTTGCCTTAGAAATCATGAGAGATAGCAGCCAGAAGGCACAGGTGAATCTTTAGAGGAGCCTAAATGATAACTGGTGGCCTGGTTTTAAAGCCCATCACCCAGAACTGAACACCTGGACACTTTGATCAGGCTAAACCTGAGGCAACATTGAAGTTTTTCAATCTTTATGAAAAGATCCTTGGGAGTCACTGTCTCACAAGGCCTCACCCTGAAACTAGGTTTGAAGATAAGATGACATCAGCAATCAGTAATCTGTGCTGTATTTTTTGTCATGTTTTATTTCATTTTCTCTCATTTCACTTTTGGTGTTCATCTCTGTGTATGTCTTTGTTTCCCTTGTCCACGTGCCTCTGTTTACCATTTCCTTCCGAGTGACCAGTCTGTTCTCCCCCTTATTGAATTATTTAGTCTTGTTATCTCATCCCTCCCTTTCTTGCATTCCTCCCACCCTTTCCCTCAGCTGTTTCTTGTTTGCTTGTTAGTTATATACTATACATATTACAACATAGTATATATACTATATTACATACACTATCTCTACTCTCTTGTCCTTCTGTGTTTCAGGGCGAGTTAGTCATTGTTGATTTCTGTCCATTGTCGGATGAGCCAATGCTGTCTGCCTGTCTGTCCATTTTTTATTTTTTTTTAATACCCTTTTTCACCTGCGTTCTGATTTTTGAGATTTGCCCTGGTTTTGAATGTAGCATGCCTGATGAAGACCTATTACCTGTTTTTTTTTTTTTACTGCAAGTTTGCATAACATGTTTGTACTGTATTCTGCCAGCCTGGTTCTGGAAATCTGCCTGCCTGACCACTGATTCTGTCTTATAAACTTCAGCATATTTTTTCATTTGCTGTCCGTGCCTGAGTCTTGAGTACACCTGACTGTCGAACGAAAAAGTGACGTGCCAGAAAGGGTAGAGATATGCCAACCATTAGCAGAAAACCACCTGGGAGCACATTACTGTGCACTTGGCTGTCAGTGCAGCTAGAGCATATGTCCTTCCCTTCACCATTTATTCCCACTGTAATCCCATTGTCATTTTTGGATGGTTCAAGAACTAGCCTATATGGGTACACTAATTAGGGATATATGACCACTGAGCACCTCATGAAATGGCTGGACCATTTTATTAAGCATGCCCCCAAAGACCACGCCTTGGTCCAAATAATGGACCAGCTTGAAACTCCTTGCGGCTGCAATGTAATTGGTATCTGCAAACCAAACCAAATCGGGATTCTGCTACTCCCCTAACACACTTGTCACATGCTTTAGCTGCTGGACATCTGCAAATTCAACCCTGTTAAGGCTGTGTTGAGTACATGAGCCAGTTGGATGGCCCTAGTGAGGAAACAAGGGATGCATCTGAGGTCTCTTTAATTGCATCCTTGTTCCCTTCACACGTGCCTTATCCTTGCGCCTTGAGGATGCATGGAGAGATGCAAGGAAACCATGTGCGGAGAGAATTGAGGAAATATGTTTTTAGAGAAATGAGACGTTTCCTCTGAAGTGTCACATGAAGCAACATTGGCAAGCATGTAAACTACGAGTTAATTGCCAAATTTAATCATAGTGTGAAACAGTTTAACTGCCCCAAGCTTTTTAACACCAGAAATGCTATAGGGTAAAATTCAACCATGATGATTTTTAAATTGTATATTAACTTTGAGAGCAGTGAAATAAATTTTTAAAAAATTTATTGTCTTGTGCTGTTGAAAATCTATCATGTCCCAACTTGCTTAAAAGAGCTCCCCTACTGGCGCTTTTAAAGAAGTTGCAACATGATAGGTTTTCAACAGCTTTGATTTTGATATTTTCACAAAAATGAGAAACGATAGCTGCATTTAGTGCACTAAGGGTTGATGTGTTTTCATAACATATTAAAGTTCTCCAGTTAACTCCTAAACTTGTATTGTGCTCCCCATTGTTAAATATACCCATGATAAATTTATATTTAAAACACAGACATTTAGGCTCTAAGGTTTCTGTACTATCATCAGATAATATTTTGCTTCCCCCTTAATGCACACTTCCAAAAATTTCCATTTTTATCCATTGTAATCTGCTAAGAATAACTTGCCGGAATTTTGCAGATCACAACAGAAACATAATAAAGCCTTCGTCTTGTGTGTAACAACCTGGTGCCCATGGGTGTTGAAAGGGCACCAGAAGAGTGATGGAACGTGAAGGACCTAGGTGCAGAAACTTGGATTTGTTAAATAATAATAGTGAAGTGAATAAATAACCCAAATGCAAAACCTCAAAGGCCAAAACAAAAACAGAGTGCTCACAAAGTGTTACATACTAAGGCTACCTGCCAGTCAGGGTGAAAACTAAGGTTTAAATAGACAATGAAATGATAATTTACCAAGGAAAACCAGGTATGATGATTAACTGAAGGCCTGTCTTCATCAGAAGGAAGTTAAACTAGCCAGCTATTTCACGGTTAGGAAACTTAGCTCGAAAGTACAAATTTGCGTCTCCATTAGTCTGAAAGCCCTCCACTCGAGAAATTAGCCCGTAGTTGACTCTTGCGCACTTTGCATCATTTCCCGCGCGGTTCAATTAGGCTTTCCCAATTCAATTTCGGTCTAATGAAGACGTGACACAAATAGCAGGCTAATTCGCAATTAGCTGACTATTTCGCCAATTAGACCAAGATTTATCGGGAAAATTTCCCAATCAAATTAGCGGGCTATGTGCATCTTCACTACAAAATAGCCAGCTAATTTGACATTGCGCTAATTTCAAAACCGCAAAATAGCTAGCTAATTTGAAACTTTGGTCTAATAAAGACAGGACTTGGGAGAACAGTGGAGATAATTGAATAATTAGGTGAGGGCAGGTAGCCATGAGTGTGGAATGCCTAGGGGGAGGGAAATTTCAGAATGCCTGAAGTGCAGGAAAACCATCTGTGGAGAATTGACATTTAAAGCAATACATGTCAGTTTCTTAAACTTTTGACTAAACAGTGCCCCTACAGTTCCCGGGTGTAATTGCACTGTCGCAAATACCCCTCAGACACTTGACGCGCATCCTCCACTACTTCTCAGATCCGTGCACATCTTTGCACATAACAACAATGTCATCCGACAAGGTAAAGTGATTTTGCATGACTTTTCAGGAATATTACTTATCACACGCAGTTGTATTCATTTTGTCACGTAAGATGAAGAGTAATAAAATATCAAAAAGAACGACAATGCATTATTTTAGCTAAAATGCTGTTCGGTAACATTACTGCTAGCTTAATATTTTTGAGAGCAGCACTACAACGGGACTCACTAAAACACAAGATTTCACCACAGAGAAAGTGGTTGGTTGTAGGTGGAGCTCATATAGTCTGCGGTTAGCCCGGTCTATGCAGTTGAAAATACTGAAAAAGTAACGAGAGGACCCAATATGAGCTGTCGTCAACATTCATGTAAATCACGCTCACAATATAGGACGCGCTGCATGAAATGGGCATGGTATTATGCAGTCCTGTTGCAGGTTTTGGCCACAGCTAAGATAACCTTAGTTGAGCTTAGAGTTTGCATGTGTTCAATTATAATTTGTAGTTCACTTACAGTAAATACCTTATGGTGTAACAGCGGTTAGAAAATTTCCACAATGTTAGCACGCCAAGATAACACACCTCCTTGGTTAGGACTTTGATTAGCAAAGCTCTACGTCCCCACAGCAGGCTTGTGTTACATCAGCAAATGTGACCGTCAGAATATCCCACCACCTAAACCCAAAGTCAAGTTTCTGACCTAAACTCAACCAAAACGCTGTTTCAACCAGGCGGAATTCTGACGGTCGGCTCTGATGTAGGAAAGTTAGCTTTGCACTTACAAATCAAGAAGGAAGAAGCATAGCTCTGCGTCTGTCTTCAGTCCCAATCGATCTCGAACCTCTTGCCAGCGACCAAAACCCTTTCCGATGTTCACTCTAGTTTTATCTCTTGCTCGATTGGATTCACTTTTTCGTTTCTTGGCCTCTTCAGAACGCGTCCGCTTTGGTTTCGTTGGCTCCGCCATGATCCCCGAAGCGCATCTGATGCTTAAGCTAAACTTCCTTGTTTATATGCTGTGCGCCGTAAAGTGGAACGTGACGCAAGATGCAAGATTTTCGCCTAGTGGTCCGGGACGGACCACGGCCACTTCAGGCACTCATAGTAAAAGAACTGCTGACATTGTAGAAACGGTAGAAGGATCATTTGCTATATTTTTAGTCAATATAACAGTTAAATAATTATAAGGCATTTTTGTTAAGGTACAAAAGTTGTCATGTATTGCTTTAATGTGCTGAAAGTCTGTAGAGGGACATATTCAAATTTTCAAAGTTAGCCTTCTCACAAAATTTCATTATGTGTGAAAATGAATAGATAATCAATGAACTAACAATGTAGACACATTTAGAATTTTGAAATAACATTTTTAAAGATATAAGATCAGGTCCACTCTGCTTTTACTTTTTTTAAAATTTGGACGCAGGCTATTTTTTCATTCTACAATGTATTAAGGAAAAGGGTATCATGCCTCATTGAAGTAGGCTGAACAAGAATAGTTAGGTAGCAAACGTCCCAACAAAACCTACCTTGTTGAAATTGTCCTCATTCTCTCCTCATTCGCCAACATCCTCATTACACCCACATTTGCTCATAAAGCGGGAGGCTGAGTGCATGTTAGCCATTCACCACATCACTGTTGGTGAAAGAAATCCATCTGTAGCAAAAAATTTCTTATGGCTCTTCGCTGCGGTGGCAAAAGCTTTCCAGCGATGCTTTAATTGTGAATGATTATATTCAATCTGCGCACATCACACTGTTGCCAGATTCTCCTCTCTGAGCGGGACGCCAATTTGGGATTCTCAAATCACATAGCTATAGGAGAATTTTTCATGACCTTGATTGGTCCCTTTCAATGCAATCCCCCTCGAACTTCTTCACCTTTGATAAACAGCTTCTGTTAAGTGAACAGAAAGCAGACAGTTCGGGCTAAGGCATATCACTTCGTGGCAAGCTTCAGCTGTGTGACAACACAATGCATGTAATCGCGTATTACGTTACTCTTCAGATTATATGGCCATCTTGCTATGTTACCAAGCTAACAATATTTAAGGAAAGTCTTAGTAAAAAAAAAATCATCATATTCCAGCAATATCTTTTGGTTTTTGCCCTAACTTCAACAGCTACGTAACTGGCTGTAACAGCAAATGGTCTTGAAATAACTTGTCAGTTAGGTAGCAAACGTCCCAAAAATCTGAAAGCACAGTTCGGACGCACGAAAGCACTGCAAAACATATCAAAGAACTTCATGTCCATTTCAGCTGGCTAAGTGAGTAAAGTTAGAGCAAAACCTAATCACGTCACTTAAATATGAGGATTATTTACAAAGACTTTCCTCAGTTAAAGCTGCACTTGGTAACTATGAGGAGAGAGAGGACTTAGCATGCAAATTTGAAAAAATGCAACTTTCAGATCCCTCCCCCTCCCTCTCCACTGCACTCCTGCCCTGTCTCCAAAGACCCTCCCCCAGAGGAGACTGCCGTGCATGCGAAGGCAGGCGACCTGTTATGCATGCAACCGATAAAACTGCCAGGTTACTTCATAAAGATATTTTCTTCTACTTTCTAATAAAGCGACGCCAGTAACGTTAGTCCTAGCATCAGAAACAAGCTAACGTTATCCCGACTGCAACATCACAGTAACATCACATCCACTACGGAGTAGTGTAACAATTACAAGACGCTGGCTATTCGAACAGCGACTGTGCTTGTAAGCGACGTTCACTCGCATATTTGCAGAGCGAAAATGAACGGATGCCAGTTAGGGCTGGTGATAGTAGCAGCTGTGCATGTAAGCGACACCAAATCACTTATTTGCAGAGCATTGTGGAGCAAAAATGAACCAACGAAATGCCAGTTGCATTAGCCCTAGCATCGGAAACAAGCTAACGTTAGCCTGACTGCAACATCACTGTAACATCGCATACACTACGGAACAGTGTAACGATTACAATTAGCTCTTTAGCCCCGTCAGAAATCAAACATTACGTAAATAAAGCAGGGGTTTACCTGTCAAGCAGAAAAGTCGCCAATTCTGCGTCGGTTTTTATTAATCCTTGCAGATCACGGAGTTCCCTCCACCTCTGAAAAGCCACTCCGATGTTGACTCCGGTTTTATCCCGGGCTTTGTCTAATTCTTTCTTTTGTGCTTTTTTTTCTTCTGGCTTCTTCTTCTTACTTGTTTTAAACGTGTATGTTGTTGTCGGTAATGGAGGTATCGGTATTTTTTTCCTTTCTGATGGCTGTTGTTGCGCCATTAGTTTATCTAAGCTCCTGAAGCCTCTCTCGGAGATTTGAGCTTGACTGAGCACTAGCGTGAACTGAGGAGGAAGGGAGAGGAGGCTGTCCGCAGCGCGTGCATATGCAGTGATTGACGGCTGTCAGACACTCCCTCAGACACCATCCTGGCTCTGATTGGTTCCTTTTGATCGGTCTGAATGGATTCTGCTAAATTGCAGTAGGAGCAGTAGGTGGGGCAAAAGGAGCCTTTTGTTTATTACAGAGTACTAGTTTTATGTAATACTGTCTGTACATAGTGACAGTTTTAGCAAATATGACACAAAGTTACTTTTACAAGACTTACCAACTGCAGCTTTAATGTTAACTAGCTGGCTAGATGGCTATGTAATTTAAAGAGTAACGTATAAACGCAACTTAACAAGTGATCGCGCACATAGCAGTATAGCGCAAAGCTCCACTGGCCCTTTCAAAATCAGCATAGGTGCCTCTTGAGATATCTGTGATAGTTTTGAAAGTTTTTAATAAGGGTTCCTGTGACATTTTACTGTGATGCTCATGATCTGTCTTTCAACTTTCATTTGTTTTCCCAGTGGTATTGTGTTACTTAACCTCTTCAACCTGTTATTATGCATTCTAAATACAGCATGTTACCTGATAGCTACATTGTCATGCTGTATATCCACTTTACGGGAAGAGACTCAACAAAAAGCTCATGTTGAACATTTTTACCTCAACCAAACACATTTCAAGCACCAAGCAAGTTAATAAGCATGTAGCAAAACATAGGATAAAATAAAGTCAGTGCTCAATCGCTAGCTTTTCTACTGAATTTGTGCTAGGCATAAACACGATACATCAAATGACAGAGGAAACTCCACAGAATCCAACGATATGAGCCTTGTCATTTTAAATCGACAGCACACTCAAAGAACAGCAGGCTTACACTTTACATTCTACAGAGATGAGCAAAAATTTTTTCTTACCTTTGATATTTTGTAATAAAAAACTGTTCGAGGGTAAATCTGTGCTTGCTATTGTTAGCCCAATGTGTCCGTGTTATATCAAAACTAGATCTGCCAGTCTCCTTGCGTGTTTTTATCCGGGGCACTGCTTCAAACGATGTCAGCTCTAGAGCATTCTGCTTGCTCACACTGTATTTTCCTCTCTGTGATCGGCTTGTGATGCTGTCAGTAGGACTTTGTGGGTGATTCTATGGGCTCCGACGTTTCCAACGAGCCCTAAATCACATTAATCGCACAAACCTAGCCTGAGACAGAGCCTTGTGTTCCTGGTGCGTCAAACTGAGTCCATGGGCCATTCACATATACTTAAATAGGGCAACAATAGAAACGCTTAACTGGTTTGTTTGTAGCATTTTCGGCATAATTATCTGCTAAATATTCAACAGTCGTTTTCAAAGTTGTTTTCTGACTGGGAATCCTTGTGTCATTCTGCCTGAATTCTGAGAGCGCGACAATACAAGCGGGGTGCGTTTTCTAGATGTGTTTTCTTGAGTCACTCTTTATATCAGCAATTTGACCCCAGTTGAAGTAGCCTAGTGGTTAGGGAGTTGTGCTTCACTCTAGATGACTAGGGTTCAAATCCCTGAGCAGCAAGAACTCATTTAGGCAATTATAGCATTTTCTTCTGTAAATAATTGCTGGGGTTTTTGTGCTTTTTACATTTTACCTTTTTTAACATCTTCTTTGTATTTACAATTTTGTTTATTTGCTTTTTTCTTTTTAAATAAATCTGTTCCAGTGGAGTCAGACTTCATTTTCTTTGTATGTATTATCTTTGAATGGGAAAATGTATAAAGGACTTGCAGAAATAATATCAAAAAATATTTTAAAATTCTAAAAATTAAATAAGTGGTTGTATTTGGATGGAATATATGCCTGTAGTGACGTGAAATCAATTGAGTTTTACAGTTTGGTACCTGAGAAAAATGACATTTTCGAGAGGCCACCTTGACATTCCCAAACTAAAACCTCTTTAATTTTGCTCTGATTTACTTGGTTAAATAAACTTTGGCTCAGATAATGGTGAGATTCTGCGCTGTAATTTTTTAGAGGTTTCAGATTGCAACTGGATAATTTCAAAAAAGACAGAAGTAAAACTTTGTTAGGTGCACATGAGATGTTTCATTTATGCAGTGTTCCATCTTCATTTTCTCTGATTCAGTGACATATACACTGATTCTTACACCATGACAAAAATACCCAAGGTCTTGCCTTTATTATGATACCAAGATTATTCAAATGGACCACGTAGTTGCAGAGATATACTAATTTCACTTTGGGCATGTCATTTTTGAACCAGAGGCTAAGGGTTTAAGAGGTTAATTTGAGATTTAGGATTTTATCTGTACTTATTCATGATGTACTTTTCATTGCAGCAGATTCAAATATTTGTGGTTTTCTACTACAGTAGGGGCAAATGTTAGTGGTTACCTAAAACAGTATTAGACGAGTCAAATGTAGTTGTTTTGCTAAGAATGTATTACAAAAATAAATGAATATCTGTCCTTCAAGAAATGACCTAGTCTTACATGCAGGTTAAGAAACAAACGTGTGGAATACATGCAATAAATTTAGTTTGTATTTGTTGTTGATATTGCTTAATAAGGCAGATACATACACTGAGATTATGTTTTGAAGTCACACTTGCAACGCGGTGTTCTGATTGTGCTGTTATTTGTTTGTGGCTAAAACATTACCAGGTTGTTTAGCCGCAGTGGCTAAAGGCAAAAAAAAATTCTTGAGCACACCCAGGGAGGGGTCACCTGCCTTTGCTGCCTCTACACAAGCCAGGGTCATTACTACTCAGCAAACAAGCCCTTTTTGGGCCAGAGTGGGGCCACTGTAAATTGAAAATAAGCCCCCTTGTGAGCTTCTTACAGCAGGCCCATACCAGCTGTGAAATGACGGCCACGTGTGGGGTCCAAAGTTTGGGGCCTTAGTGGCCAGCCCACATTCAGCCCAAAGCACCTTGCTCTTTATTGGGCCATTGTGGGCTGCTCACAGTGGGCCAATACTAAACAGGAAATGGCGGCCATATGCGGGCCCCAAAGTTTTCCGCCCTACAGAGCAGCCCGTATTAAGCCCATTCCTTTGGGCTTTACGTGGGCCGCCCAGACCTTGGGGCACACAATAATTCCATAACAAAACTCCACAGGAGCACCCATGGATGTCAGCCATTTATCTCCAAGTCCTTCTTCCCCCATCCAGGTCTCAAGCAATGTGGAATCAAGTTTTAATCAAAGCTTCCTCTTTTTGTCACAGCATCTAAGTGAGAAAGAAAACAAATATTTTATTTCAAAATAAAAAAAGGATTGTCCAAGTGAATGTTATTGTATTATCCCTACTCTTCGGGCATTTCCCATGGCACAAAAAATCCTTGGCAAGCTCAGGAACTAAACTTGCATTTTGACTGGAGGAATCAGAAATTAATTAGTCTCAGGAGGATAGTTCCAGATGTTCATTTATTGGCATGATTCAGAATAAATTTCCTCCAAATCAAGGTTTTATAATCAATGGCTCTCCAAAAGATTACGGTTAATAAAATCTACCAAATTTAAAAATGTAAGGAAATGGAACTTATTTAAGTTCATCTAAGTTCTGAGGAACTACATTTTGTAATTATAGCACATCCTCTTTCACTTGGGGGAAAAAAATGAGATAACACGCATTCAAAATTCCTTTGCCATCAAGCACCTCAAACAACAGAACTGGCAATTCAAAGGAGACAGATGGTCATAGACCTTCAAAAATCTGGTCATGGTTCGCATTGTTCCTTGGCAGTTTCCCAGAAGCAGTCTTCCTCCACTGCTGCTCTCTTAGTAGAAATCATGTGATGTGTTGCGTTAAAAGAAGTGCTAGATGGAGTGCTAGGACTCAGAGCCCCCATTTGTCTGTGTTAAAAAAGAAACAAGGCCTTAGTGACATCACTGGCTCTCATGAAATCATATCATCTGTCTTGCAAAATGTGCAGCTCTCCTCCCTTCAACACTGTGTTGTGTTTACAGCTATTTTCACAATTGCCCACAGAATTAACCAACACCCTCTGGCTTGGTGATAATGGAGAGTAAATATAAAAAAAACCCTGCCTCTTTACAAACACAAGGAACAGCATGGATTTCAAATGGAGAAGAGCATAGACAATGATTACATTTCAGTGTCAATTCACTATGACTGTGGAAACATTAATTCAATATAACTTGGTTTGATATTGTAAAGCAGCTGAGGCATTCCCCTCACTGAATGCTAGCCTGTCTCACAGTGCTGCTAGGGCAGCATCTGTATAGCATTGTGGAGGTAGCTTATAGACGTGAGCATGCATTGTCGCCAATTCAACTAGTTTTCTTGTATTTAATGATGATGTGACGGCTGACAAAGTCAGCAGGATAAATTCTGAAACATACAGGTCTGCAGCCTATGCTCACATTTAGCCAAATGCTTCAAAACTCATTGTACTGTGCTTCACAGTGCAGACAGACAATGACCCAAAGCATACCATGAAAGCAGCTGAAGACTTTTAGTCAAAGGGATGGAATCTACAAAGATCAAGTTTTTCACCATGTCTAAATTTAACTGAGCATTTATCTGTTTTGGAGAAGGCAAAACTAAAGGCAAAATGCCCCAAAAACAAGCAGGAACTGATGACAGCTGTAGTGAAGAGTATCACCAGGGAAGGAACCTGCATCAGGTATTGTCTGTGGGTTCCACACTTCACGCAGCCATTTTCTGCAAAGGGGAGAGGGGTGGGCTTCTTACAAAAGCAGCTGTAATTTCTACACTCTTCATTCAGTTACAATACCCTAAAAATTCAAACTGGAAATATACATTTCAACAGATCTTGGTGGTTTCATTTCAAATCCACTGTATTGATGCACAGAGCCAAAAAGGTTAACTTTGTGATCCTGGGCTTCTGATTTCTTCTATTTTTGCTCATTTGTCTTATTTAAATACTTCAGATCTGTCAGTGTTTGGTAATCTGTATGTTTTATTTTATGTTTTTATTGTCTAATTCTCCAGATTATTTGCCATTGTTGTAATTATTTTGGTTTAGTTGTCAGTTCTACATATCTTTGTTTTCATTCATGCTCCCCTCTAGCCCCCCCCACTTTGTGAGTCAGTTATTTAGTTCAATTCCTTGTTTGTAACCATGACCCTTGTCACGCTTCCTTGTTCTCCCCATGCCTGTTTTAAGTTTGCCTTTGTAATTTGTTCCCTACTTAAGCTCTGTGCTTTCTTTTGTTTATTGTGAGGACTGATCCCAGTGTCTGTTTGGTTATGGGTGATGATTATTTGCCTGTCCTCGGTCTATGATTCAGCCTGCTCCCTTTTACTGCATTCTGCCCATCTAGATTTTGACCTATTAACTGTTTACCAACACCATGGGTGCTCAGAGATTTTTTCAAAAATAAGGAAATTCTACGTGGTAGGATATAATGATAAGGAAGTACTGACATCACGACCCGAAGTGCAGCAGGGTCCAAGGGAATGCCCCCCGGAAAATTTTTTATTTCTAGGCTTTAAATGGTGCATTCTGAGCACTTAAAGAACAATTTATAATACATCACAATTTTGGAATTTTTCAGGCCAACAGAAACGACTTGAACTTGTATACTAAGAAACTAGAAAATATGTATTTCAAGATAATATATATATATATATATATATCTCAAATCATTCCAAAATTGAAAAATTTTTTACTAATGATTGAAAACACTATTACAATCTACCTCACATTACAAATCTACCCTGAGATTACCTCTTTAAACTTCACACAAAATTTGAAAAAGTCTAATTTTTTTTTTTTTTTTTTTACATCTTTGAACCCTCTTGAACATATCTGAACATTTTTGAACCCCAGTCCATCCTCCATTTTTCAAAATTGTCATTTGAGGTATCTTGGAACATGAAATCATTGCAAAGGTGGTGTTGCATCAGTATGGGAAAATTGCCCATGAAAGCTTTTGATTCCTTACCATATTGACTGTGTGGAGAGATGTATGTGGGCCTAGAAAATGCTTTTGTTTTTTGTATCATATGTGCTAGGACAGATGTGGGCCAAATTTAGATCAGCACCCCCCTTAAAACCAACATATGGGGATAAATCAATGAATAACTCCCAATTATCACAGTGCTAGTTCTAAAATTTACATGTTATTGTTGCTGCCATTCAAAGGAACAATTTGACACCAAACATGGCTTAATTGCTTTGAAAGATGAGACCCAGGAGGAATTGAAGCCATTAAAAAGCATAATTTGGCTACATTTTTCACCACAAATTTAAAGTTTAACATTAAAATTATAAAGTTCCCAAAGTGATCCACCCTAAATACAAGTAGGTGCAGTATGCCAAGTTCTTTTGTACGAAGTTTCAAGAAATTCTTTCACTGGTAACAATGTCTGACAACAAGCTTTCTTTCAATAAAGCCTGTGAAACTGAATTTCTGTCTCCGCTTGAGTTTTGAGTCCAAGGTCTGTCAAGAGCATCCACAAAATTTTATTCTAAGACAAAACAATGTAGGTGAACAAAAAATTACAATAACTTAGTCTTTCATCTGTTCTTGAATTTCTTCAGATCAGGGCATCATTTGCTGCTGTTTGCCTACTTCATGTGGTCAGAACGGTTCTTTTTTGCATAATGTGAAGCTTCAACAGAGCTGACAGCAATCATGCCTGGGTGTGTCTAGTGAGACTGAACCTAAGTATTAATTAAAGTTTAATTCGTTGACTGAGTAACTATGGGAGCAATCACTTTTCATGTAGTGCCAGATAGTGTTGGATGGCTTTTTTTCCGTCAATTAATGAAATAGTCATTTACAAGCTGCAATTTGAGTTTACTCAGGTTCTTTGTTGCATGTTAAAATTAGTTGGATGATTTGAAACATTTAAACACTACAAGAGAACAAAAATAGAGGAAAGGATCGAATACTTTATCACTGCACTGCGGGATCATAGACGCAGCGACTAAATCCAGTGAGTAACTGTAATTTTTCAAAATATTCATAAGCCCATGGGGTCATATTCCCTTCAGTAGCATATTAGTTTTTGTATGCAATGCCACCTGAGAATCGAAGATCATAGGCGTTTAGTATTGGTTTTCAGCATTGCTCTTTACACACATAGATTTCTCCAGCCTCTGAATAATTTAACACTATTATGGAGTGCAGCTAGCGGAAGTCTTAAATTCCTTGAAATCATACTGTGAAATCACACTGTTGCCATATTTCCTTATGTAGTATACTGCAAGTGGTGAACCTCAAACCACCCTTGCTCAACTTACAACCTGTCGCTGATGCGTATTTTCCAGCTAATCATAATTTCATCGTCTGTCACCCTACTAATCTGGTTACAGTAGAATTTTCAAGACAGGCATTTTTTTTGACATTCCTCAACCCTCAAAGCATTACACTGCCTTTGTCCAAACTTTTTTGGAATGTGTTGCAGGCATCAAAATTGGAATAAGTGTATTTAAGAGAGATTAATGGAATGGATGAGGTAGAGCCTTTACAATGCTTTTATTTGTAATATTTTCAATTAAAAATCTGTGAATGACTTCTTTCTTTTTGTATTGGTATATTATCATATTACATAATGTCCCAACTTTTTTAGAGTTTGGGTTGAGCATTTACACCATATTTTTCATTAATGGAAATAATTGTATTTTGAGTATTATAAGAGACTGGAATTGCTATCTTCAGAGTATCTGTCTTTTGCAAGGCAACTTCGCTGGAAAATCATTGAGGAAAGATAACACATCAGGCTTATAGCCAGGTGGGTAATTCCAGTATATGTCCCAGCAGTTTGCGGGACATAAGCTGGTATATGGTATATGTATTTAAGGTTTGCCAACTTCAGTCAGAAGTTAGGAATCAAACTGCTTTCAATTCTGTAGATGATGGTGGACTTTTTGGAACTGTAACTTCTAGTTGCAAAGTGTCATCACTAACCCTTGTTAATGTCACTTTTCAAAATGTCATTTGATTTTATTAATGCCTTTTTCCTAATGTAACTTTTCAAAATGTCATTTTAATTTTATAAATGGCATTTTCATAATGTCATGTTTGACAAGACCTGTTTGATAAGTTCTTATGGTGGCTCCTAAATCCCAATTATGCGCCTTTCTGGTAACTATATAAGAACTGCTTTTGGTCTGCACCTCTTGTGTGCTAAGAGGCAGAACAATGTATACATGCATTCATTCATGTATATTTCTTCTAACCATTTCATTATTTATTTCATACTTAAGTCGCCCATGTTTCTGGGATTAAACAGTCGTCAGTGACATACAACTCTGGTGGTTATAGATTACAACATTTTTTTTATATACATACTGAGAATTTCAAATGAAAATGAAACATTTTGAGCAACACATGCAAGTATGTTTAAGTTCACGCCAACATTGAATGAGGCCTTTGGTCTGGGAGAAAAACCACAAAATTGATTGCATAAATCGTTATATGTGCTACAGGCATACATCAAGCCTGCAAGCGCAGAATAATTGGAATTTTCAGGAGGTTGGATATGTCCATCTTCCAGTGGTTTTAAAGGATTCTTATTTAACAAGCAGCACCTTCATCGTCTCACTAAACTGTTACACTTTCATTGTATTGTGTCAAAGATTTTAGCTTCAAATATAGCTGGTGAAAGCACCCAATCAATCAGGAAAGATTACTGGTACCACATCAGATGCTGACAATTCCTCTCGCTGACGCTGAACCCCATTTTATGTGCCCTTAGCTGCTACTAATTATGTGCCACTCTGCGGGGCTCCTGTTCACAGTTGGCACTGCTGCCGCCAGCACTCAGTGCAAGACTACAGGGCATGTCCACACTCAGAAACAATGTATTATGAGGCAAACCACAGAAATACCAATTTCATTTTCTGGCCTTTTGCATTCTTTTCTCTCTATTATTTCACTTTTATATTACCAAAATATTAAGGAGTCAAACCCCAGTAAACTTTGGACTTTGGAAACTGACATAAAAATATTAATTTATGCATTGTTATTGTTAGGTCTACCATTGTTAAATTAGCAATTTTCATATGCATTGCTTAAAAAGTATGACAGAACACAAGAGTACAAAAAAAATTGCTACTGCAACAACGTGTATTAGTTGTGTCATGTTGATGTCCCCAAACAAAAATAAATCTTGATAAATCTTGATCAACTTCTCATGTTATGTTCATTATTTTTTTTCCTAGAATGAGTTTTGTATTAATTTGTCAAGTAATTGATGATTGTGACTTCTTGTTTTTGTTCTCAGGTAAAATAAGCTGCTGCAAATCAAATCACAACTTTTATCTTAATTTGACATTTTAAATGATACATTTAAATGTCTCAATACCTAATGTATCAAATTTTACTCGCCACTTAGACATTACTGTGACAGTAGCTGAGGACGTCACTGTGGCTTGAAATAAGGAGAACTTGGACCCTGTACTGCCTTGGTTTTGATGGCAAAGTCTGACTCAGACATCAGAACTTTTATTCAAATTCGTTGTAAACAACACGCTCTAATTTAATAATGTAATAAATAGACTACACTTGGCTGCAATAAACAGTGACAGTTTTTTGTCTTGAGACTTATGTACACGGTCATGGATTATATGTGGCGATTATTATTATTATTATTATTATTATTATCACAATTGGCCAGTGCAGTTATTATTGTTGCAATTTTATAGGCCTAGCTAGCGCAAGTGAATTTTAGTCTAACATTGCACAGCATTGCTGTGAGAAGTTAGCCGTCTGAGTTAGAATATTAGTCTGTATGGTAAATATACAGACTACTACTGTTGCAATGTCATAGTAGCTTCTAGCTAGCCGGTGCTTGGGTGCTGCCCTCAAATAAATCTGTTATTCACTTCATATAGTTGCTCAGTAGTAGGTTGGTCATTCTTGCATTGGGAGACTGTGTGTCAGTCCGCGTTGCAACTTGCTGCAACTTCAGAAACTTGATCCAAAATGCTTGTTGGTATTCTCATGTTTTGGCTGATAACCCATGCTACTCTACATATTTGAACCTCAGTTTTAAACCTTAAAATGCAACCTATTCCCCAAATGAGTTCTGCATGCACATCCCAAACATATGCTGTCTTGTTTACTTTCTCCTTCTGATAGGGAGAGCAGCGAGCAAAATGAAATTTAGTAAAATGATTTATTCCTTTACCAAAAACTAAGAGTGCTATGTGGGTCCTTCGTGAGGCAAATGGAAAACAAGGTGCTTTTTGGAGAGGGTGAACACCACGCAAAACAGATCTGTTTGCTTGCTTTGTACAACATAATAAACATGCAAATAGAATACCATAGACCTTGGACATATTTTTAAATTAGCTGATGATATTCTATAACGAATGTTTATTAAAAAAGTGACAAACTTAGACCTGTTTTGCGTTATTCTTTCCTCTATTGTGCTCAGCACCAAGTCCTTGGAATATTCATTGTGAGTTTATACTCATAGTGACCTCTGTTCATGCCTTGCGACATTAGAATATTCATTCTGCAAATTCAGTCGGGCGACGTCCCATCGCTGGACTATAAACAGGCCTTTAAACACACAACTCTTAAAGAAGAGGCTCATACATCAACAAAAAACTGTGTGAGGAAGTCCATTTCTTAACACTACCGATTGATTTGTTCAGTTTTCTAGACTATGCGAACATCTGAATTATATCACACTTGATTAAGCATAAAATTCTACATCGTATTGTACAATGATTTGTATCAAATCCAACAAATATCACATTGACTAGGAACCAGCAGCAAGCAATCAGGATGTTTCCCTATCAACTGACCGGGAACTCTACAAAATGCATCTATGTAGCCTTTTAATACTATCAAATTTGCTGCGTTTATTATGTACATGCACTATGAGACTAGCAGTGCACCAACTAACTCCGGATGTGAGTTTGTTGTCATATTTGTAACAATGGATTTGGGTTTTTTTTAAGCGAAAAAACACCCATTTTTCTGCAAGTTAGTGATCAGGACTGCAGACAGGCCAGTTCAGTACATGGACTCTTCTACTACGTAGCCATGCTGTTGTAATAGCTGCAGTATGTGGTTTTGCATTGTCCTGCTGAAATACACAAGGCCTTCCCTGGAATAGATGTCGTCTGGAGGGGAGCATATGTTGCTCTAAAACCTTTATATACCTTTCAGCATTCCTGGTGCTTTTTAAAACATGCAAGTGTCCCACACCATATGCACTGATGCATCCTCATACCATCAGAGATGCTGGCTTTTAAACTGAACGCTGATAACAGGAGAGGTGGTCTTTCTCCTCTCTAGCCCGGAGGACACGACGCTCATGATTTCCAACAAGAATGCCAAATTTGGACTTGTCTGAACACAGGACACTTGACCACTTTGCTACAGTCCATTTTAAATGAGCCTTGGCCCACAGAACACGGCGGCGCTTCTGGATCATGCTCAGCAATGGCTTCCTTTTTGCATTATAGAGTTTTAGGTGGCATCTGTGGATGATATGGTGCATTGTGTTTACAGACAGTGGTTTCTTTAAGTATTCCTGGGCCCATTTAGTAATTTCAATGACAGAATCATGCCGGTGAGTGATGCAGTGGCGTCTGAGGGCCCGAAGATCACGGGCATCCAGTAAAGGTCTTTGGCCTTGTCCCTTACACACAGAGATTCTTCCAGTTTCTCTCAATCTTTTGATGATGTTATGCACTGTCGATGATGAGACCTTCAAAGCCTTTGCAATTTGATGTTGAGGAACACTGTTTTTAAAGTATTCCACAATTTTTTTACGCAAGCCTTCACAGGTTGAAGAGCCTCTGGCCATCTTCACTTCCGAGAGACTCAGCCTCTCTAAGACATCCCTTTTATAGCCAATCATGTTACACACCTGATGCCAGTTAACTTAACCACTTGCTAAATGTTCTTTCGGCTGGTTCTCTTATATATTAATTGCTTTTTCAGCCCTTTTTTGCCTGTGTCCCAACTTTTTTTGAGACCTGTTGCAGCCAGAAAATTTGAAATAAGCTCATTTTGTGGATCAAATTGTAAAATGTCTCAGTTTCAACATTTGAAATGTTATCTATGTTCTATTGTAAATAACATACTGGGCTCTAAAGTCATTTTCCAGGCGCAGGTGCGGCGAATGGGGTGTATCCAGGCGTATTTTGCAATTTCGTGCCCCGCGCAGCCCGGCGCAAGTACTCCTCTGTCCCGCCTCTGTCCCTCCTGCCGGGCAAGTGGCAAAGAGGGAAGAGAGATGGCGTGAGTGGGTTTAACACAGCCAAGTCAAATCTTCTACTTTTGCTGCTTAAAATTTTGGGATTAACATGCATGGACAACAATGCAAGATACGTTACACATTTATTTTCAATATGTGATCTTAACTCAGTACGAGATCATAGCAATCAGGCTGTATTCCTTTCCCCCATTAAAAACGATAAAACCTAAGTGACAATAATAGTATCAAGCCACTTGCACACTGGACGCGAAACAAATTTTTCGCACGACTGATTACATTCAAAGTCAATGCAAAGACGCGAATACATGCCTGTATTCGCGTCTTTGCATTGACTTTGAATGTAGTCAGTCGTGCGAAAAATTCGTTTCGCGTCCGGTGTGAAAGCAGCTGAAGGACTCATACCCACATAGCCTACACACGCACTCACGCGCCCATATGCACACATCTCTCTCTCTCGTATGTTGCAGACAGGGGTATTTGCGGTCAAAGCCACGGCCGCAAAAAGCGGCTACGGCGCTCAAAGTAATTTAATATCAATACTCACTTATGTTTTACAACAGAATTTCAAAACTCTGATATAACATAGAAAACACATATTTAGAAAAAGTCATGGACGAATGGACTCATATCGTTTACTGACATGAAATACCATGCATCACTAACATCAGTGCAGCGGTTCAAGTGTTAAGGACAGAGCTGTGCAGCCAGGTGGTCTCTCCTCTCCCGTGCGCGCTGCTGCTCTCCCTGCTGCTACGGCACATGCAGTTCAGCCTCTCTCTGTCTCAAGTCCTGTAATGTCTCCTGCGTGAGGTCAAAGTGACATCCATGGCGTACAGCTATGTTGTGTAGCACGGAACATGCCACAGAGAATGCACTGACACTCTGAGGGCTGTCAGGTCGAGTTTCCATTACGCGTGCCAACTGCCTTTGATCTGACATCAGGACAATCGATAAAGATAGTATAATTTATGTGCTGATTCAGATAGTTACATTCAATAGTGGTTGCTGTAATTATTTATTGCATTGAAATGTGCCTGACATTCTGGAAACCTGCCTGTGAGGTTTCGGTGACGTGTGCGCACTGTGCGCCGGACAGCCAAATTACCACTGCACAGAAAGGAAACCAGGTTGGAGCTGGCGAGTTTTCTGCACAGTTTCAGCGGAGACTTTTGCTACGAAATTGTCACTGCGTCATGATGAATATGTGACACCTCCCCCAACTATGCCGCCACACCCATCTCGGCGCACGTCTGTCTACCAAATTGCCAAAGTGGCTGCGCATGGTGTTGCACCGCACGAAATTACCACTGCGCGTGCTGCACCGGACGAAATTACCACTGCGTGGGCTGCGCCACCCTGCGCTGCGCCAAGAAATTAGAGCCCATAGGCGCATGTGATCTGAAAGTCATTGCATTTTGATTTTATTCACAATTTACACTTCGTCCCAACTATTTTGGAATTGGGGTTGTATGACAAAATTTGGCCCAGAGCAGGTGGCAGCACAGCTGTAATAGGCGACAATATTGCTGTTTGCCAGGGGCTAATGGGCAGGCTGGATAATTCAGAGCTTTATTTTATTAATTGACAGTCCAGGGTCGAGAACCGGAAACCACCGCTATGTAGGATGAGCTTTGCATAGGCAGGGAGCAGGCAGAGGTCAAGTGGGCAGTGAGGATCCAGAGGGGTGATTAGAGCGAAGTCTGAAGTATTGTCCATGGTCAAAGCTGATGAGTTAGTCTCAGGGGAAGCGGCAGCAGACTGGACAGGAATCTTCCGGCTGGGCGTAGCACAGACATGAGACTGGGGTGACACAGACAATCCAAAAGGCTAGGAATTAGAACTAGGAACAGGGAAGAACTAAGTAAGTAAATTCTATTTATTTAGCACTTTTTACAAAGGGCTCTATCTTACTCCTGGCACATGGTGGCGCAAAGAGTGGTGCTAGTGGCTTTGCTAGTTTGTGCACTGGCACAGATGCCACTATCCCGTCAAGCGGCTAATTTGCATAAATAGGAAGTGTAATGGCACCGAACTGAGCACCCATGGGCGTGTTGGTCTTAAAATGAGGTGTGGTCAGGCGCATTGCTATCTTGAGCGTAAGTACTATAACATGGAATGATTCTTGATTATCTTAATAAGTTTTGTTCAATTTTTTTACACCCATACCATATCGTAATCTTGACATGAATGAAGTAAATTACCAAAATTAATATTCCCTCCAGAATTATGTTGTTGTTTATCCAAAGTTGTTAGCAATTGAAGACATATGTAGTGGAACTTTGAAATAAAGCAACGGTTCCATGACAATCATGCTCAGGGTATTAAGGTTGAAGTTGTTTACTTGTTAACAATTTGCAGGTGTTTTGTTATGTTCGATTAATTAAAGAATGCGTTGCTATGCTATACACATGAAGTTTTATTTCTTTGTTGCATTTGTTGTCTACCGATAAAATCATATTAACCATTCAAGGGTGATCAGTGCAATTTTTGGAGTAAAAGGCCTATCTATACAAATATCATTGACTTCATTTCTGAGAGTGCATGTCAGGGAAGAGCAGACACAACTGTTAACTTTGTGGACCTTTGAATAGGTAAAGAGGACCCTTCAGTCGATCCCATGGCAAATACCTAATTTCGGTAGATTATTTAAAACATTAAGAAATATCTCTCCGTGAATATTACAGCAAGAATTCTATACATATATCCTGCCTTGGCCAAGCATGATTATGAAAGTACAAAAATGTACTTACAAGAAGTATAACCATCGACGTGTTATATTACCGAATGAAATGCGCACCTTGGTTCTGACATGTATGCTAGAATTTAATTAGTTAGATATAGACTCCAATTCTTGCCTGTAACTACAATGGGATGTGTTATCATTTTGAGTGACCGTTTGAGCGTGTAGAATTAGTCCCAGAATAACTTTCGAACGTACTTCTTTGGTAAGAAAAATGCACGGCAACTATATTCCAGTAATATACCTATCGATTTGTCGTTCTTTGCGCTGCACGTAAGATAACTAAACTGGATCGCTCTTGCCAAGTGTTTATTTTGTTTAGATAAAACGAGACGCCCATTTCCGGTGTGCACGCAGGCCATTTGAAATCGATCAGAGGCACAAAAATTGCTACAAATGCCTCAAAATGATAAAAACAAAATTCTAAGTGGATTTTTAGATTTTTGAAGGTAGTTTTAGGTGGTTTTAGGTGGTTGTAGGCAGTTTTAGGTCACTCCATGTTTTAGTACTTACGTGTCTCGAGACCAAAAAAAGCGATCACGCTATTAACCAACAAAAACCTGGTCTAAAGTCAATGGTCAATTTTTCACTGCTCATTTCAGGGCATATAGTCAGATAGTATTTTGCGTCTTTGTAGGCGAGTGCACAACGCACATACCCACTGCTTGTTACACACAACCCATGCAGGGACGAGCAGCAGCACATGCAACTAACAAAAAATTAAGAGATTATGATGTGAAAGATTTTTGTCAAGATATTTAAAAAATGCATGCTAGAATGCTTAGTGTGACCGACATCTGCACATCAGGGCATGCTGTGATACAGCCTATTTATTTTGTAAGTGAACCTGTTCCATCAGGTAATATGCGATTCAACATGTGAGGTTATGCATGCAGGCGTTCGCAAATTTTTCAGGATAAAACCACGACTTCTTGATATTGGCGAGCTCTCTTCCGTCAACAAAACATTCTCAAATTCAAGGCATTGTACTCCTTTACAGTTTGTCTTAGTCGTTGACCAAAGAGTTTGTTTCCTTTGTCCTTAACACAGTGACAGCCCCAAAACCTGGCAAAGTCAGCATGTACTGCTTCAAAGTCTTCTTCACAGAACCGGGCTAGACCACAGTTGTGCAGAAGGCTCTCAGATGGTCCCTGATGATATGAAATTTTGAGGTCATACTGATGGACAGCTGCATGTAAGCATCGCAGAACGTATCCTTGCAGCCGGGGACTAAGTATAAGTGATTGAGACATTTTGGAAATCAGCTAGTTATTGGACAAGAATCCGGTGTCAGTTTCAGTTCATGGCAATCTCAGAGTGTAAAGATTTTGCCCCTATAAATTTAAAACTGGATTAATTTTACTTTGTTGTCATTGCAATCAGCTTGTATTTACTTAAATTTGAAAAAAGGTAATTTGTTGCCATGGAAACAATTATGTTGGCAATACTTTGGCAAATAAGTTACAAATTGCTTTTTATTGGCAATAAAGAGCCGTGTGCTGCCAAAGAGGAATCTTCCGGTAAATTCTTTGACCATCAGTTACCTCGCAATATGTCAAAATGGCAAATTAAAAAAAAAAATCAAAATTTCTCAAAAAATTCCTGACAGATGTTTTTTTTTTTTTTTTTTTTTTTGCCCCAGCACCTTCAGAGTCTGAAGCTGAGTCCACAGCCCCTCCCCCTGCTTCCCAGATGTTTCTCCTCCTGGCCTCCTCCACATCTCTTTGAAGCAACTCTTGTTGGAAGACAGCAATCTGGAGCAAAGAAACATGGTCCAGGGGGTCCATACTCTACGGTGGTTGGGCTGAAAGTGATGAAAATGCTAGATTTGACAGCATTTTATACCTTATCGGGGACCATTCTGGAGGCATTCTTGGTACACTCGGGACATTCGTGTTACATTTTAAGCAGCCCTCAAAATTTGAAAAATCTCTTTGACCAGAAAACAGGTTACGTGGAATTTACCTTGCATAACCCATAGTTCGGTTAAGCACTTTTTGGGTTACGCCAAAACGGGTTTCGCAGGCACGAAATGTCTCCTTCGTCGTTCAAATCGATAGAAAAGTCATCTTTAAACCACCATTTTGAAAAGTTTTGACGTTCACCAGTGTTTCCTCTAGAATTTTTTGTAGCAGCGGTGCTATGTGTCAGTAACCTAGCAACAGTAGGGGGGTCCAGGGGAATTCTCCCCTGAAAGAAAATTTTGAAAAATTGCACTTTAAATGGGGACTTCTCGTAAGTTTTCTGGGCAAATTACAATTTACCAAACAATCAACAGATTCAAGTTATCTGCTGACACTAGATACTGATAATAGTTATAAAGCATGACCATAGTTGAACTTGAACTAGTCACGAAGTACCATTTTTGTATTGATTTTAAGCTTTCCTTTGTAACAAAAGATACTAGCAAAATGGGGTGGCTTAACACAAATTTATTGAAGCCAATTTGACGTCGCCTGCCCTAATTTCCTTCACTAACCTTAGCTCCTCCATGGTCACCGTTTGCCTTTCTCTTTAACCAGTTTATGAGACTCATCTGAATATCACAGTAGTGTTTATTAGTACTATCAGGATATGACTTACGATCTTTTTATTTGGAAAATGTTCATCAACAAGGTAGCTGGTGGAATACCAACATCGTTAATGTTGTAGGCCTAATATAGGCCTACATTTTTAACCTTACATTCAAGAACAGCTTACCCTATTAATAGAAGAGTAGGCCTAGTCACAGCAAGATCGACAGTATCAATTCTAACGTCAACTCATTCAATAACATTCACGACTGAAGTGGTCAGAGTGCACCACAGCCAGCAAACTAGACAGATTCCCGAGCGTCTGCTAGCTAGCGAACGGCGTCAATAAACACAGAATTACACTTCGTTTATGATCAGGCTTAACATTACAATAGATAGGAAGGCTTTTACCTTCAGTAATTTCCAAACTAGCCTTTCAGTCACTTTTTTACGAACTGAAGCGATTTGGCGAGGCCTATAGGGAATGTCGCTCCCATAAAAATAAATAAATAAATAAATCGTTCCCTTATCATTATACCGCTAACCTCTCCGCAACACAACAAGCGATGACCTACGTCTTTATAAAACATAATTATATACTCAGTAAAACTCGCGTATAACGGATTCAATTGGACCAGCTGATTTTGTACGAAATCCGCTATATGCGTAAAACAGACAAAATCCGTTGTACGAATAAAACAGATTATATCCGTTATATGCGCAGAACAGATTATATCCGTTGTATACATGTATGAATTGAATTTCTACGTTTGCTATGTGTATAAAGATCGGAACAACTTCATTCTGAGTGCGCATAACGTTACCTACTTGTCTTAATTTAGTCCGTCTTTGCACTGACACAATGGATAACAGGATGATAGGCTACTGCGTGCTGCTCCAACTGGGATCAATGACGAAGACAAAAAAAAAAATAGTGTGTAAATGAAACCGCGCCAGTTTCAGGTTCCGCAAACACACCATTATAAACTTCACATTTTTGCCAGTTATTTTAACTGTAATTTTAGAATAAATTTACGACAGCGTTCTGTCCATATTAAGTGTAAACCACAGTAAATTGCGCGCAGGACTTCACTTACAGTTAAAATAACAAGGAGACAATGCGTTAATTTAACAGTTAAATTCCGTCAGTTTATAACAGTGTAGGAAAGCCAAACTTCATTACGTTGCTCTGTTGCAACTGCGTATGTGCATGGTGCAAAACAGCTTGTCCGGAATACACGAGTGCTTTTCAATGGAAATGCATTGTGACAGGACTGGACATTTTGTCCGATGTAAGCGAAAATCTGTGAAATAAAATCCAGTATATTAGATGTTTATTTAATGGGAAAACATTACAGAAAAATCGGGACTAGAGCTGTTGTCCGATATGAGCAAGTTTCCATTTTATACAAGGACGGTTTAGACGAGTTCTAGTGTAGTTTTATTATTATTATTATTATTATTATTATTATTTAACTTACATTGGTTTCTTTGTGGGAATGTTGAGGATCCTCTTCAAGCAAGTTGACAGCCAGAGTCAAAAGTTACCTCAGAACTGACGGTGTGGCAAAAAAACCTTATTCCTGTGCTGTGCCCCCCTAATTCCCCGTTGGCTGTAATGCTATAGCTATATACATGTTCGGCGATGTAACGAGCGGGGACATATGAATGGGGTGTATTGCCTTCCTTTCTGAGCTCTCCTGGGTTTTATGGAAGAGGAGGGGAAAAAATCGAGCAGAACATGTTTTGTTTTGATTGCCGGTCAAGAGAAATCAAAGATTTTTTTTTTTTCTACGTCGTTTTATGCGAACGGAAAAATGTTCGCCCGTTTTTAAATGTGCGTAATCTCTGCGCGAACTGAACGATCGTTTGCGCCAATTTTTGAGGGCTGTTAAGTACATTCCAAGTACATTCTGAGTATTCAAGCTGCATTCTGTTTGAATTCTTGGACATTCGAACCATATTTGGCGGCCATTCTGGGAGCGTTCTGACTGCATTCGAGGTGATTTTGTACAGAATTCGAGGCACCTTCCAACCAGACTGCGGTCGGTACTGAGGCAGCAATTGAACTGCATTCGTATGGCATTCGAAGTGCATTCGAAATATTCTGACTGCATTCTAACAGCATTCTAAATATTCCAACTGTGTTCCACCTACATTCAAGCTGCATTTGAGAGCTAATACACCCGGATTGTGCAAGAATCATTCGAAGTGGGTTCGAAGCGCATTCTAAGTATTCGAACGGCATTCTTACAAAGCTGTAAGAATTTTGGTCAATTTAAAATTCCCGCCCAAATGTGGCGCGAATTTTGAAAATTCTTAATTCTGGCTGGTTCTGCATGATTCCTGCTGATTTAGAATAAGTGTGACGGGGGCGTAAAGGTGGCACTACTTTTTTCACAATAGTAATATGGTTGTCTGATTACCTTTTTCCTTCAATAATTGAAATCTTTCAAAACTGTGTCTCATGTTTCCTTGTGTCTCCAGCAAATTAATTTTTTTGTACAGACCATTGGGTTTGACAAAAATTAAAAAATTTAGGAAATCAGGAGACAAAAAATACTTGGTAATACTTTACAATAAGGGTACATTAATTAACATTCCCTGATGCAGTAAGAAGCATTAACTATCAGTTAATGTATTTTGGACCACTCCCAAAGTGGAGGAGAGTATTCGGTGGAATGACGGATAGGAGATCGGGGCGAATGAGATGTTGTAAGGACTTGGTCTGTGATTGTTCGAACGTTGGGAGCCCCAGGTGGCGAGACTCAGGGTGGGGCTCGCGTCTCTCGTCGGAGTCTGTGTAGGCTCCTAAGCCCCCCGGGGTCCCACGTGGTGGCTGTTTCTTGCTTCCTTCTTGGAGAGGGGAAGGGTGGGAGAGATGTAGAAGTGAGATGAGTGGGAATTGTGGGATTGTAGATGGTATATATAAGTGTAAGGACGAATAGGAAGGCGCATTGGGAGTGGTCCTGTTCATTAACCTACGTTATCGGGAACTCCCTTTAATTAACAGTCAACTAATGGGTCTACTAATCATTTACTAATTGTGTTCTTGTTAACTAAGGTATTAATTTATACATTATTAAATAGTTTTATAGTTTGAGGTGTTACTTAAAGTGTAACTTGCAGGTTGGAGCCCCAGTGAATTAATGATTTGATTTTCAAAAAAAGATACACTCATATGCACATTACAGTGACTTCTGGAGCCGTTTTTGCGAGAGAATTACACTCCCACGTCTAAAAACGACAAACCGGAAGTGACATAGATTGAGGCAGAAGTGCTGAATTCGATCATAATTAACATTAAGAAATATGGATCCCAATGCCAGTTTTGAGTCTTTTAAATATGTATTCATAAAAATTCTTTACGGAATTCTTATCTAAAAATTTTCTTTGATTGTAAAAGATTTCTAAATGCTTGACCCTTGACAACGGGAGAGCTCTCTAAACATGGAGATAGCTTTACTACTGAAATTAGGTTGCATAATCACTTGCTCGGAACGAGCATTTGCTGACAATGCATCTGAGTTTACGGATGACACAGATAATAAATGTCAGAAAGAGCAAAAGCCAAACTGGGCAAGTTAGGAGTGTTTGGCACTCGGTAATTATGTAGCTGAATATAACCACGTTCTGCGCGGGAAGCCAAATCTGATCTTAACTTTACTCAACGCATTTCATAAGAAGACCAAGAGCATAATATTCTGTTTATCGCAATGGAATTGTGTAATTTTATTGGGGGAAAAAAACACCATTTCCGTTAGTGCCTTTACGGTTACTCCCATTCGCTGTATCTTAACGTAAATCACTCGTCAACTCAGTCAGTCAGCTAGTCACAGATATGCACGTTTAAACTAGGCAGCTAGGGCTTCTCAATTCAGTTAATTGAGTAGCTAGCTAACGTAAGCTAGCTAGCAATCAAAATAATATGACATAATGGTTATGGAAAGGTACTGCGTGCACGCTGGCGAGCTATTTCAGTAACGTTGATTATGAGAGTGGCACTTAGCTAAGTTGCTATCAGCACCCAGGAGCAAAAGCTAGCACCCGCTCTTCTCCTGTCAGGAAATCCGTGGACTTGATGTCCTAACATGCAGGAGTTTGTGCACCCGTAGCACACACAATGATTCGGCATGGTCACCGGAATTGAACTGCAACGTAAATCAAGCTAAAACATACGCACGCACCAGAAGACAACTGCTCAGACTCAATACCACCTACTGCTGCACACTGGTCAGAGGCAGACTCAGGCACAGTGTTTACCTCTTCTTACGTCATATGACGCGGTACTTGCAAAAAACGGGTTTTAAGGGTTTTGCTCAAAAAGACCGCCGTTTGCTCTGATTTTTTTTTGTCCTTATGTCCAAAAAATCTTAAATTATATTTTCAAATTGTCATTTTACAGAAAATTACATATTAATCTCATTAGGATATTTAACCTGCAAGTTACACTTTCAGGGATACTTCAGGGATTTTATCAACTTCATAATAAGGATGTCAAAGAGCATTAATAAATGGTAAGTTAAGGTTATATAATGCTTAATTAGCTGTCTGATTCATTAGTTAACTGTTAATTAATGAGTAGTTAATACTTATTACATCATTAACTAATGTATCCTCATTGTACAGTGTTACCAAATACTTTTTTATGGCGCTGTAAGTAAGAGTCTGGCATAGTACCTTCCCCTTTTTGTGCATTCGGTATAGCATTGAAGGAGGTGAGGCTGGGTCAATGATTGCAATGGCATAATTACACCAGGGAAAAGCATCTCATGTGGAAGATAAAAACTGCTTTAAAATACAATCAAAAGTGACAGATTTCCCAACACACTTCAGATAAAGATGTTTATTTACTGTACACAAAATCAATGCAGTATTTTAAATGATGTCACTGGATTCTCCTTTTGGTTTTCATATGGCAAAAAGTGCACATGCAATATGTTGTACTTTCTTTATCAAACTGTGCACTGCAAGACCAAAAATAATGTTTTTGACTTCATTGTCATGTGCTCCAGCAGATATGTGGGTATTCATTTGTTAAGTTTAAGAAAAGTATTTTGCCTCCAAATAAATATGTATCAATACTCTAAAGAAATGCCAAGCTTATTTCCATATTCAAACAAAATGGAGAAAAAATATTGAAAATAAATTCAGTTCATTGAGGTCCAATTACAATATGTAAATATTTTCCATTTGTTTACCCCTATCCTTGACTGATTCATAAATTGTTTTTTTCCACATAATTTAGTTTATGGCTATTATTTTGTTTGGGGCTTTACATGCTAAATGACAAGCTTGAAATGGCTTACACACTGCATTGTGCAGTGCCACAGACACTTGCCTGAACTAATAGAATAATTTTGCCAATATTTTAGTGTAAATTGATTGACCTGGATGCGAATGGTAAGTGGTTAAGTGGTAAACAAACTTGAGATCACTCCAGTTTAAAGGGTCATTAAAAAACAATATTGTGTCTGGTCCAAGGAAATGAGTTGGCCAGATTTCTGTCAATTTCCTATGGTTCTTTGAATCTGATTAATGCATTGTGGCCTTTCACAGCAGAAATTTCTGTCCTTTTAGCAGTAATATTACTGTATTATCAAGATAATTTTACTGTTACTGTTGCATAAAGCATGTTGTTGTAGATTATGTTGTCTCAAGAGCAATATTACTGTATTATGAGCAGTAATTTCCAGTTCATGCTTTATACAGCATGTTACTGTCATGTTACTAGGAATTCAACAAGAATATGCTCTGAAAATGGCACATGCCACTAATGCCAAGCTGAAGTGGCTGCAAAGAGGGCACACACATACAAAAAGTTAATCAGTCTCGCAAATTATGTCATGGTGACAGCTCTTTGCCATCAACAATCCATTTAAATGATTTGCTCTGCCTATACCTAGTATGTCAGAACCTTGCCAGGGGCATAAATAGAGGAATGGCCCCATAGTCAAGGTTTTTTGTTGGATGTTCAAAAAAGATAACCCACTGGCAGTGGCAGCTGGTGAATGGAAAATTGAGGAGGCACAGAACATCCCTTGAAGCTAATTGGTACTGGCCTCTATTCAATTATTTATTTAAATTAGCATGAAATCATCACCGAAAATACTCAACACTATCAGATGTAGCCAGCTTTTGTCAAGGCGAGAACTTGTAGGCTAGTCTTGACCTGTTTTCAATCATTTTCCTTGATTAACGAGTTTACCTATGATTAGAATAATCCATCTGCACTTGAGCAAACAGCTTAGTTCGTAATGCAATTTTGCTCCGATTAAATAGAAAATTCAGTTTGCAAAAATGTTTTATTCACTTTACATAAAAGTGAAACTAGTAGTTTGTCAAACTCTGTGTTTGCTGGTCCCCAAAGAAGAATAAAGCAAGAGAGAATGTACCAGCTCAATAATTTAAATGTAATAATATATATTTAAAAAGAAATCATTTAAGAAATGAAAATATTCTAAGATGTGTTGTCACCAATTCAAATGTAACTTATTAGCTTTTCGCATGACCCACAGAAAGCTTGCATTTACCACATTGCAGAATTTTGGAGTGGGCTCAATGTGAAATATATTACGTTCGTGGAAGGACACCAGTAGCGAGACGATAATCCAAAGAACGAGATTTATTAAACAGAAAAGATAAACAAACAAGGCGCGTAGGATAACAAAAACTCTACAACAGAATAGAACAAAGCTGAGGAAAGGAGGGCTCAAGGCCAACAAAAAACTACACTTAGAAAGCTGAAAAATCAAATTAACAAAACTGCAGGATTAAGGGAGCACAAGGCCAACGAAAAACTACACTCCAAGAGCTGAAACAATTAGGTAGTACATATGCAATAGTATAATCAGGACTAATGACATAGCAAGAAATACGTGGCACGAACAGGCAAGGAACAGAACATGGAAACAACCAGCATGAAAACACAATGGACCGACTGCCAACTAGAATGCCTGTACGGAATATAAAGGGGCAAGGCTTGATCAGGGAACATTTAGCCCACAGTCAGCCAAATTCTGGAATAGTATTGAGGGTCTAGAGTGGGCTTGCCCATGCAGGCCTTATGTAGGTTTTTTGTTGGTTGCTCAAGCCCACACAGCCCAGAGTTGGGCAAAAGTGAGCCACTGGTGGCTTGCTAAGTGGGTATCCTGCAAGCTAGTTGCAACTTGTGAGCTGTCTTACTGTGATGCTGTGTTTATTTGTGACAACTTAGCTTTTGAGCTGAGTAAAATTAGCTTTGGTGGAAGTCAATAACAGGTACTTTAGAAATAAGGAAGACTTTTTCGCTTCAATTATTTACTGCTATTTATTTTTATTTGCTATGGCAGCTGTCCTCAAAACATTAAGGGGTTTAAGCTGTACAGCAGTTATTATGGTGCTCATCCTGCTCAAGCCAGACAAGTGGGTAAAAATCCTGTTGCACGTCTGTTTGTGTTGCTCTACTGCAAAGCTGCTCTGTTATAATCACTGCTTTGTAAAGTGCTCCTGGAAGGTCTTTTCACGTGATTCCTTGCCTTCGTGCATACAAGTAACTTGTCAGGATCAGAATCAAAAAAGAAAAGATGGCTAAATTCCAAAAAGAAAGCAGTCCGAAGAAGGATTTGTGATCATTTTAAAGGGAACCTCTACTCTTTTTACAAATGTCACATAAAAGCTTTGAGCTGTACATAATAGAAGATCTGTAATAAAGAAAATTTCCTAACTTGTGAAGTTATTTTTTGATTGTCTTCGAAAGATCGGCCTCACTGTCAGTTCAAGAGGCACCGCCACCTTGAATAGCACACAATGTACTGTGGGCTGATAATGTATCGTGGTTGCTTTGCTTTGCCTTGGCTACGCATTCCTTGTGTGTTTGTTTTGTTTACTTCCAAGTGACTAGGCTCAAGACATACCCAAAGTTGCAGATTCACATTGACAATCAAATTGTAAATGAATATTGGAATGCTAGAAAGCCCATCTTTGGAAGATGATAAAACTTATTTCCCTTGATAGGGCATTTTCCTTATCACAGATCTTCTAAAAAGTGCAACTGGAAAATTTTAAAGGACAATTTAAAAAAGAGTGGAGGTTCCCTTTAAATCGTCAGTACTAGGTATGTGACAAACCCAGGTGATCAACACCCATTTTTGTGACCGTGCTCAAGTGTGAGCTCATTGCTCATAATGCTCAGAATCCTGAGCTTCAGATTAGTTATCTTGGGGTTTCGATGGGGGACATTTGCTATTACAGGGCTCGATCTTTGCACTCGCCTAAGTTCCGTGGCGACCGAAAAATCATTCGGGTGACCGGATAAGTTCAGCTGGCGAGTGAAAGTTCTGCATCATCTTCATTGAATATTCTTACGATCCAACCGTATATTCGATCTTCATAAGAACGTCGGAAGCTCAAACAATTCTGCCTTCCTACCCTCATTTCTCACACAATGTTGCCAGATTGGTCATATGGTTTCCTCACCACAGGAGTGCGTTTTCTGAAAGCACAGATGCTAATTCACATAGTTGGAACCACTGACTGTGTATGGACGGACTATGTAAGTTGATAAAAAGCCCTTTGACCGCAAGTAGTTGCATTTCTACTCCTGAAGACTAATCATGAAAGCACTGCTCCAGCCTGGCTGATATCAAAAGGCTTGAACATTCCTGAGAGTAGTGAAGTAATTGGTAATGATTTCCAAGAGATTGGTTTTGGCCATTTGAGGGAATTCACTGCATTTTCAGCCAAAGGACAGAATGGGAAAACTTCTGGCCTTGCCACTTACAAATTCTCCTGGGAGAAATGGTTTTGTTTGACATGCAGGATGTATGCCCCAACACCTTGCAAATCAGCATCCTCTCTTGTTGATCACACACCTCTGGATCTGCCCGATGAATGTTGTAAAGGATGTCCTGCAGTGAAGTGGCAGCACTGCTCACTTGGTGAACAGCACAGTCCAAAGCGTCAGGTTATGTCAGAAAAGGAAGGACTTTCCATTATACATGTAAATTGAGGAATGAAAATTTGTTAATTTCTTATCATGGCACAGAGGCTATTGAGATTGTTTGAAATGCCAAAGCAAGCAGTAGTGAGACGAGAAATTGGAGGGAATGGCATACCACATTTCCTCTAATGGGACTCTTCTGAAACATAATCCTGCATTCATTCATTCATTCATCTACTTATTTAAGTGCAGGGCTGACTGAGACTTACAGCATGTTAAAAGGAAATTAAAATGATAACACAATAAACAGAATTTTAAGCAGAAAAGCAAAATCACAAGAGCAGTTCTCTTAATAAAACAATTTGACCAATGTTTTTAACTGTTGGAAATGGACCAGTTCGTTCCATTTCAGTTTACTTTGTAGATGATTTCAAGTAAATGGAATGTTATAATTAAAAGGAGTTTTACCCCGCTCTAATCTAAACCAAGGAACATCTTGACATGAATGGCAACCGACTCGCTATACAAGTTGAAAAGCAGGATATGAAGGGATTTTAAATAAAACAATAATAGTTTCATCTAGATTTATGTGACCTCCATCGTATGGACTCGTCCGAAGCACAACGGTAGGTGCAGAAGCCAAAACCAGCAATAAACCTTTGAGCAGAGTGGTAAAGAGAAGCTAGGGGGTTTAGACCAGAAGTGGATGTATTTCTGCAAATTACATCACCATATTCAAGCATTGGGAGTATCGCTGAATACACAGCTTTCCTCTTATTTTCAAAATTTAGGATGGCCTTATTTCTGTTGAAGCCCATTTTACCCCTCTTTCTTCTGTCAAATTTTCAATTTACACATGAAAAATCAGCTTGTTACGCAGCCAAATACCCACGTTTTAAAAAAGGGGAACAAGGTCAGTTCTGGCACCCCACTGGATACAAATACAGTGCTGTGAAAAAGTATTTGCCCCCTTTCCTGTTTTTTTCTATTGCTGCTTATTTGCCTCATTTAAATGTTCCAGATAATCAAACTAATTTTAATATAAGACAAAGACAATGTGGGCAAACACAAAATGTAGCTTTTTAAATGATGATTATATTCATTGAAGGTAAAGTTGAAGTTGAAGCGTGTCTGAAATGAGGAAAAAACCAAGTTCATGGTATTCTCCAAATCCCAAAAAATCGATCCCCATGACTGTCATACAATGCTGTGAAAAAGTATTTGAACCCGTCCTGATTTCTTTTATTTTTGCATATTTGTTGCACTTATGTTTTACATCATAAAAATATTTTTAACATTCACAAAGAAATGCGACAAGCATTTGCGATATGAAAATGCCAGGATCGGTATCAGCAATTAACTGAGTTTATGCACCAATCTGATATCATGTAATGCTAATTTATACTGAATCCAAAAATGACCGCCCGTTCATTTCAATGGATATTGCTCAGTGGTGCAAGATGCCGACATGAGGCCTTATGTCCAGAGCCACGCAGACATGCGCTATGTGACACTTCTTTTGCATGCATAGTTTGTTCCCACACTGCTGCTGTTTGTGATAATCTAGCAACAGCCCCCGCCTATGGCTTTCCCATCTCCCTGCGCGTGGCAGCATGTCTAAAACTAATGGACACTGCTAATTTATGCGAAATCCAAGCTATAAATGGCATTAAACGCAGTACTCGGTAAAGGCTTAAAATAAGGTTTGGAAATAATAACTGGAAATATACTTAACTCCAAAAGAAACGCAAGGGTGAGGTATGTACTGTATTTGCGGGAAATTGAAGAATCGATTGATTTTTATTGCTTTTCCAGTGAGGCACGAGTAGAAATAAAGAAAAGCGCGTGGTATTGTAATCCTGACGTGCACCACATGCACGCGCCAAGCACTTCAGCAATAACAAACATTGAGCTGTTTGTGATGTGTACAGTGACACTTGACTTGTTCTGTTGGGTGTGGTCAATAGCCTACATAAAGCCAACGAAAAATGCTACTGCATCAAGAAAATGGAACGGCTTGTGGCACAGGAGAGACAAAAAGAGCCATTAGCATGTTACGGGCAGGTCTCACCCGTCGAGAGGTGGTGCGTCATTTGCAATGTCACTGTTCAACAATCAGTCGGCTGTTTATCCGAGAATGGAACACAGGCACTGTCACTGACCGTCCCCGCTTAGGGCAGCCACGAGTGACGATGGCAGCTCAAGAGCGCCACATCTGGTTACAGCCTGTACGTGATAGATTCTGGACAACAACCCATGCTGTCTGCTGTAACAGGTTTAAATCAATACATAAATTCTTCAGATCATCAGATACAGGAGAAAACCAGTCCGAGTTTAATTCCCCAAGAAAAGCCAATTCAGAATTCAAAGAAGCTACAAGTCAGTCAAATGAAGCATTCACAGAGTTTGCATAATTGCATGGTGACTGATAGACACCTGCAATAAAAAACTACAAATGAGCATTTAATATCATTTCCTCCCTCCCGCAGTAATTTATCTTCTGTGATACAAATTGAAGTACAGTAAGGGAACATTGAGGGTTTATTACAGTTGGAAAGCCAAACACTGTTGAGTAAATTGGACACAAACATAATATTGCCACTTTTAATCCCTCAAGGTTGCTGTATGAAAAAACTGTCAATTAAAACTACGCCAAAAACACATTTTTAACAAATTAATACTGGAATAATTCACTGAATTGTACAGGTTTTGAGAAAGGTGGTAAAATAATATTTAAAAATAAAATTTAAATACTAGGACTGTCAGATACTGTCATGGTTTAGGTGGTGTGCATGTGTTAAGGACTTTTCTTTGTGGCTCTCGTCCCGGGACGATATAGAATTCCTTCTCTATCGGATTCTTTTCCCAGCTGGTTCATCAGGCGTGGGCGGCGCGTTCCTCAAAGTCAATATAAGCCGGATGTCCGCCACGCCTCCTTTGCTGGAGTGTCTGCTTTAGTTATCACTACAGCCTGAAGATATCACTAGTCAGGGATTTTTGGCGAATTGTTTCGCAGTACTTTTCTGATTATTATTTTGTTAGGGGAAATTCCTTTTTAGCCTTTTCCCTCTCTATCTTTTATATTGCACCATTTGAGGCGCTTGTTAAATCTCGGATCTCAAGATACTTCCTCTCCTCTTTCCCTATTTGTTTGTTCCTCTCTCGCACTGCTTCCTGGTTCGTATTGCTGGGCGTTCGGTGTGGAAGTGCGAGAGCAGTTTGTTTATATTTCTCACTGTTGGTATTATAAGTCCGTGCTAGTTCTGTGTTCTCCTAGTCGCTGCTACTGGCCTCCCAATTCCTTCGGCCATTACAGATACAAAGTAGTAATGTTTTCTTGACGAGAATACAGGAAATTGCATTACTTTTCATAAGAAAGAAACTATTATTGACAAGCTACTTTACACTTTTGCCCATGTTACTTTTCTTTTTACTTCAAAGCAAATCCTTTCAAATGGCTTAATAAAGGCCTCAGATATGAGAATTCTTTTGAACACATTACAAGATGATGCTCTTCATTAAACTGAATTATAAAAGGTATGTTAAATGCCACCTGAAAAACAACATGGGCCTGAGTAAGTGGACGTACTATTAAATTTGAGCAGTTGTAGACTTGCAAAACAAAGAATACACTCTGTATTGATGAGATTTTTGTATTAGGCAGAATGAATTCAATGATTCTGCATTCAAATGAAGGCCTTTTCACCACCGGAGAATGGAGACGGAACACTGCTGTGGCTACAAGGAGCATATGACAGGTGTCTGATGTGGCCAGACAGTCTGCTTGCTTTTGTTTTTTTTTTTTTTTTTTGTGTACTGGAATGCAGAGAACTGGAATGTTTGAATGTTCTTTCCTTAGACCAGTAACTTTGCAGTCTTTATACTTTTGAAGTTGTATATTCTGCTTATATTGTGAAGGGAGAACTTTATGGAACTGCAGTCATCATTTATTCTGAGAAAGATGCTGGTTATTCAGAGTTATGCCTAAGTGGTTACACCCAGTATTCAAAATTGAGACATGACACAGCTGTCTGTACTGATTAAAATATCAGTCCTTATCGGAATCAAATTGCTAGGATAAAGAGGGGACCTGTCTTTCCCATGCTGCGCTAGAAAGGGTGAGGAGACATCTAGGCTGTGCAGCTGGCCAGGAATACAAAGATGAGCTCTTCAGTGGAATTGGGGAAAATAATTGGTTATCAGCACAATACTGTGAATTTGATATAATTGGTGTGTGCTGTTTGGGTCAAAATGACCCATTTTCAATTAGGATTAAAGGAAAGCTCATTCAACAAATTATTTTTTCAACTTGACAAGCCATGGCCTTGGTTTATTTCTTGCAAATAAGTATAAAATAAAAATAATTTAAAGCTTACTTATGGCAGTCCCCCTTCAACACATTCATGTCCTCAATCTGATGTTCCCTACTTAGATGTGTTGGTTGCATTTACTATGCAAATGGGCAGGGAATTTGTTCTCACCATATCTCATGTTTTTCTGAGTTGCATGAACGCACGCACGCACACGCACCCACACACACACACACACACACGCACATGGACACTGGCCCGTGCCACACACATAAATACACACACACATAATCAAGCCAAGGGTACAACATTGTATCATTGCAAGCTTCGAGAACTCCACTGTTATTCCCTCCCTTTTTCCTGGGAGAACCTGCTGAATGTTATTCCAAAGAATTCTACATTTTCTTCTAGTTTACCCAGTCTCTCTTGAGGCAGCTGGGAGGTTTGTACCATGGGAACCAGCAGAATGTAACTCCAAAACATTCCAGTCATCCGACAATTTCTCGTACTTTGCCCAATCTTTCATTGGACTGGTGGGAGTAGTGAACAGATAAGTAGATTTGCGTCAGTGTCATATCATCAGAATCAACTTCACATTGGCACACCCAACACCAGGGGCAGCCACACACCCAACACCAAGGGATAGCCACACATCCAGCAACAGGCAGCTGTACACCCAGCAAAAGGGGCAGCTGCACATCCTGCAAAAGGGGCAGCCGCACACCCAGCATCAGGAACAGCCGCACACCCAGCATCAGGAACAGCCGCACACCCAGGGCCAAAGGGCAGCTGCACATAGTTTTGAGCAGGATTATGTAGTTACTGCAGTTTCATAACAACTTTTTCTGTAAAATTAAGCAAAATTGAACTCTGAAACTTAGTCTCTAGATGCTGCACATATCAAGAAGTTAATTTTAATTGTAACTATATTTTGACCAAAACTGTAGTGACTGTGGTTAGCCTATGGACAACAGTGTACATCTCTAAGAAGAGGATTGGGCAGCCCTAATCAATAAAGATATTGGTAGGCTACTTTGTGTCATGGTTTTTCAAAATTCATGTAACATTATCAATGAAAAAGCAGATGGCTTGCTAGCTCGCTGATCATACTTCTAGCTTCGCTATTAATTTCTATCTTGGGTTATGTAACTAGGTTATGTTTATTCAGAATGGAAGTTTTACTTTGTGTGATGTAGTAATGAATTAGATTGTAAGCAAGATAGTGTGCAAGATGTGTCTTGATCATGCTGGGCATTCAACAAAGCTAGAACCAAGGCAGATACTGAACACAAATATTCTTCCTGACTGACCAGCAAGTGAACTGATAGGCGTGGTTTCAATGTTATGACACCACTCAGCAGCTTTGTTGCTATTGATGACCAAAATGAACAAAGGACTCATTTCAGACTCAACAAAAATAATATAATTGTTAAAATCTTAATCAATGTACTGTAATTTTGTGGGAGCATTGATTGTCGCATTCTGAACATTTTAGGAAGCCCTGCTGATTTATTTCTTGAAATTATAATTTTTTATATTAAATTTTTTTCTAGCACTTTTAAACTATAAACATTAGAAACTGTGCATTAGAATGTGTTCAAAAATGTTTTTACTCAATGCATTCATACTGTAAGGCATGGGAGTTTTGTAGACCGAGGGTTAGCCAAGTTTCTTGATTCACTCCAGCCGGAAGAAATGATGACTTTGACAAAAGTTCATAAAGGACCGATAACTTTTCAATTCAGCACAAAAAGCCAAGGTAGCACAGACCAAAAAAAGAAAACGGGCTTCTCTCTTGCCCCTGCTTCCTCCCCTCACATTCCTTTCCCAGAGCCAATAGAAACTCACATCAAATAGCACAACTTTTTCAAAATAAAAGAATCACTTCATGAGTTGCCCTTGTGTGAAAATAACTAAAATTATGCCTCACATTAGACTCACCATGGAAGAAGAAACGTCCACATTTCTATCAAATAATTGGGTTAACTAACTCGTGATTACATACTGAGAATATCAGCATAAATCATTAGATTATTACTGAAACAAAAACAAATTTTTGTAAACAATGAGAACGGTATTACCCCATATCATTTTTTCCCCACTATTATTATTTGTATTTCTATTTCATAACAAAGTCCCTCAAACGAGCAGGCAACTTAACTGGCCTGCGACCCTGAGGTCTTCTGAGCTGAACAGGGACCTCGGAGTGAGTGGAAGTGGAGTTCTGTGGTCCGGGAACTGCTGGAGCAGTTGGAGGCTCTCGGGAGGAAGCTGGCAGTGCAGTTGGCTGCCTCTGGCCCAACCTCCAGGCTGGGCCGTGATGCTGTGTTCCTGGAGAAAAGGTGATGAAAGGCAAATCCTTTGTAGAAGTAGGAACTGGTGACGTTGAAGAGTCACTGCAGGCCGGCACCTGTTCAGTGTGCACAGGAGGGAAATGATGATCATCTGAAGCACTGCCATCCTGACTCAGGTGTGTCGGATTCAGGTAGGTCTTCAATCGGTTGTGATGAACCACTTGAGTTAGCCCATCTGAATTTCCTTGCTGTTGGATGACATACAAGATACCCTGTCCATCTGAAGGTTGAATACATCGTATAATGACATTGGCTCCACGCTGGAAAAGACCCTGTATACAACGGGAATGAGCTGGATCATTCAGCCAGACTAAATCTCCTTCATGGTATGGGATGTATTTCACCTTTTTGTCATACTGTGCTTTTTGTTGAAGATGGGCATGCTGTCAATGTTCTTGACTAGTTTTGTAGGCTATTTGTAACTTCCTACAGACCGAAGAAGTATACTCTGCTGGGTTTCCAGGAGATGCTGAGTTGGGTCGCCTGGAGTAGAAAAAAGTAAATGCACTGGCAACCATGTCTCAAGACCATGCACAAGAAAGAAAGGAGTATACCCTGTGCTACTTTGAACACTGATATTATACGATAGCTGAATAGAGCGTAACAGGGCATCCCATGGCTCAGTGTGCTGGTAAAGACATTTTGCTAACTGGTCCTTTAGGGTCCTATTAAACCGCTCAATGAATCCATCCCCTTCTGGGTGATATGGGGAGGTCCGGGTTTTACTCACATTCAGTTTTGAGCACAGTTCTTTGATTAAATCAGCCTCAAACTGACAGCCTTGGTCAGTGTGAAGATCTGGCACTCCATGTTCAGTAACATAGTGCTCAAAAATGTAGCGTGCAGCTGTTACTGCCCCTTGATCTTTCATTGGGTACAAATTCACATATCTGGTGAAGTAATCCTGAATAACAAGGACATATCTGTTCCCTGAGGGTGTGATAGGAAGTTCCGTAATATCTGCTGCCACTCTTTGGAATGGATGACTGGCTTGAATGGTCTGCAGGGGGGCAAGATTAGCAGGCACTGGCATGGACCTAGACTGGCACGCGACACAATGCTGACAATACTTCTCAATGTCCCGGGCCATGAAAGGCCAATAAAACTGCTCCTGAGCCCTGGCAAGGGTCTTTTTGTGACCAAGATGGCTGACAGTCGAGTGTCCATGCAAAAAGTGCAGCAGACGTGGAACAACTTCATCAGGAATGATGATGTGTAAAGTGGGCTCCTCGCCTGGTTTGTTGCAGGAGCGACGGCACATTTTGTCATCATTCAAACATTGTCTCGCAAACTGTCGCCATTACACTCTTAATTTTGGAGAACTGTGCTTTATAGTCCACAAAAGGGGTCTCTTTCCTCTGCATGACCACTCTCGCACTGTTGCCAGAGTGGCATCAGCCTTTTGGCACAGGGGAATGTCCACGGACAGTTCTTGTGATAAGTCTAGTACAGAGCAAGCAGTGACAATGGATAGACACACAGCTGACTTTTGAGGCACTGTGTCAACAGGTCCATCTCTATTCAATTTCTGAGGCGGGAATTCCTCAGTTGGACGCCTATAGAGTGAATCTGCATTACTATGTTTACTGCCTTCTCTGTGTTGGATGGCCCAATCATAAACGTCAAGCTCTAGTGCCCAACGGGCTCGGCGTCCTGTAGGGTCACGTTCAATGGACATTTTCTTAAGGCCAAGTAACGGGCAGTGCTCCGTGACTATGATGAAGGGTGAGCTTGGTAAATAATGAGAAAAATGCCTGACTGACCACACAATTGCCCACCACTCTTTGTCAAAGGTCGACCAATTGCACTCATTTGAGTTCAAAACATGAGTGGCATAGGCTACTACTTTTTCAGATGAGGCATCAGTGTACAGAATAAATGGTAGGGCAAAATCTGGGTAGGTGAGTATGGGTGGAGAGGCAAGAGCATTTTTGAAGTATTGAAATGCTTCCTCACACTGCTCAGTCCATAAAAAGGTAGTATGCTTTTGAGTCAGTCTGTGTAAGGATGCAGCTTTCTCGGCAAAACCCTTTACAAATCTTTGATAATATGAGCAGAGGCCTATGAATGCCCTGACCTCAGTCACTGATGTAGGGCGAGGCCAGGTCAGAATCTTCTCCGTCACTTTTCCATCTGGCTGAATGCCGTCTTTAGAAACAGCATGTCCCAGAAACAACACAGACTGCCGGAACAACTGACACTTTTTGGGATGTAATTTTAGGCCTGCCTGACGCAGTCGTGTGAATACATCAGCAAGGCTGGCTAGATGTTCTTCAAAGGTTGTGCTAAAGACAATAATATCGTCCAATTACACTAAAGTCTTGGACCAATGGAGGCCGCGCAACACCAGCTCTATTAGTCACTGAAATGTTGGCGGTGCGTTAGTTAACCCCATAGGCATCACTTTAAGGTGATACAAAGAGTCACCTGTAGTGAAAGCTGTTTTGTCCTTATCACTGTCTTCCATCTTAATCTGCCAGTACCCACTGGACATGTCTAAATTGCTAAACAATGTGGCACCAGATAGTGCATCTAAACTGTCGTCAACACGAGGTAAGGGATGGGCGTCCCTGATAGTTACTGAATTTAAGCGCCTATAGTCAATACAAAATCTGTATGAACCATCCTTTTTACGTACAAGAAGGACTGGAGATGCCCATGGACTATGACTAGGTTCAATTAAGTCAGCATCAAGAAGTTTTTGCACTTGTCTATTAATTTCCTCCCTAACAGGAGGGGAAGTGCGGTACGCTCTTTGGCTAAAAGGGGTGGCAGATGATGTGCATATCCTGTGTGTGAAAAGGTCTGTTCGTCCCAAGTCAGTGGGGCTTGAACTGAAAACGTCCTGGTAGTCACATAAGAAACTGTTCACCTTCTCTAGCTGAGAAGGGTTAAGGGTCCCTTTATCCAACTGCACATCAGGCAATTTGGAATGGGTAATACAGAGCACTCTATCGGGGCATAGAAATCAGATGGCAAGCTGCATACAGATTAGAACTGGCCTATAGGAGTATTCTTGGGCAGCTCTACATCTTGGTGTGTAGGGTTAAGCAGGTGCACAAGAGTGAGTCCATTGTCAACTGCAGTGAAGCTACGGGCAACTGCAACACCTGTATCTGGCAAGAGATGAGGCTCAAGGATTCCTTGAGATCCATGTAGTGGAGTTCCAAGGTCACCAGGGCATGTCACTGAGGCTGGGATTATAAGCTCAGTTAAGGGTGGCACAGAAACTGGTGAACACAAGGACACAGTACAGCAGAAAGGCAGTGTGTGAAAGGAGCTAAGCAGGAGAATCTTTTTCACCTCTGAACAGAAATACACCAGAATCTGTGTCAATTATGGCACCATGTGTTTTCAGAAAGTCCCATCCAAACAGAGCATCTTGTCTTGAGTCCCTGACTACATAAACATCTGAGCTGAGAATGTGTGTACCCAAGCGCAGTGTCACAGTCAGTGCACCTAAAATGTCAAATTGTTGACCAGTGAGAGTATGTGCAGTTTGAAAAGTCTTTACCAGAAGTCGGTGTTTTAATGCAGGAACAAGGTCACGAAGTGACTCACTGATGAGGGATAGGCCAGCTCCAGTATCTAAGAAAACACTGACTTCTCTATCCTCTATCAGTCCTTTAACATAAGGGGCTCTAAATTTGTTGACCAGGCGCAGGCGCGGCGAATGGGGGGAGCGCCGTGCTAACAGGGTCTATCCAGGCATATTTTGCAATTTCGTGCTCGGCGCAGCCCGGCGTGAGTACTCCTCTGTCCCGCCTCTGTCCCTCCTGCCGGCACAAGTGGCAAAGAGGGAGGAGAGAAGGCATGAGTGGGTTTAACACAGCTGAGTCAAATCTTCCCCAATCAAATGAGCTCTTCTCCTCACCTTTAAAATGTTGGAATAAAGAAGGCTCTGTCCTATATCTGCGAGATGCGTTAATGTTGCATTTTACTTTGCTACTTCAGGCATGTTTTCTGCACCGCTTACGTCTATATTAAGCATTACGCATATGAGTTAGCTGGCTAGCTAGGGCATTCGCAAATTATTACCATTAGCAAACTTGAAAGGAATTTCAAAACGAAACTACGTCAGATCATTCAAACTTATGAAGTTGGAATGAAAAACAATGGTTGCTCATTTATTTCTTCTGCCTGCATCACTGGGAAGAGAAACGCTGGATAGCGTGTTCCTATTATCACACCCTGTTGCTGCTCAAAATTTTGGGATTAACATGCATGGACAACAATGAAAGATATGTTATACATTTATTTTCAATATGTGATCATAGCAATCAGGCTGTATTCCTTTCCCCCACTAAAAACGATAAAACCTAAGTGACAATAATAGTATTAAGCCGCTTGCACACTGGACGTGAAACGAATTTTTCGCACAACAGATTACATTCAAAGTCAATGCAAAGATGCAAATACATCTTTGCATTGACTCTGAATGTAATCAGTCATGCGAAAAATTCGTTTCTGTCCAGTGTGAAAGCAGCTGAAGGACACATACCCACATAGCCTACACATGCACTCACGCGCCCACATGCACACACATCTCTCTCTCTCTCTCTATCTCGTACGTTGCAGACGGGTATTTGCGGTCAAAGCCACTGCCGCAAAAACCGGCTACGGTGCTCAAAGTAATTTAATATCAATACTCACTTATGTTTTACAACAGAAGTTCAAAACTTTGATATAACATAGAAAACATATTTAGAAAAAGACATGGGCGGATGGACTCATATCTTTTACTGACATGAAATACCATGCATTACTAACATCAGTGCTGCAGTTCTAGTGCTAAGGACAGAGCTGTGCAGCCAGGTGGTCTCTCCTCTCCCGTGCGCGCTGCTGCTCTCCCTGCTGACACGGTACATGCAGTTCGGCCTCTCTCTGTCTCAAGTCCTGTAATGTCTCCTGCGTGAGGTCAAAGTGACATCCATGGCGTACAGCTATGTTGTGTAGCACGCAACATGCCACAGGGAATGCACTGACACTCTGAGGGCTGTCAGGTCGAGTTTCCATTACGCATGCCAACCGCCTTTGATCTGACATCAGAACAATCGATATAGATACTATAATTTATGTGCTGATTCAGATAGTTACATTAAATAGTGGCTGCTGTAATTATTTATTGCATTGAAATGTGCCTGACATTCTGGAAACCTGCCTGTGAGGTTTCGGTGACGTGTGCGCACTGTGTGCCGGTCAGCCAAATTACCACTGCACAGAAAGTAAACCGGGTTGGAGCTGGTGAGCTCTTCGCACTTTTCGCAGAGCCTTTTGCCACTTAAATTGTCACTGCGTCATGATGAATATGTGACACCTCCCCCTACTACGCCGCCACACCAAATTGCCAAAGTGGCTGTGCACGGTGTTGCACCGCACGAAATTACCACTGCGCGGGCTGCACTGGACAAAATTACCATTGCGTGGGCTGCGCCACGCTGCGCCACCCTGCGCTGCGCCAAGAAATTAGAGCCCAAGGAGTCCAAGTTGTTACAGTTGATGGAGACACTACTGTTGGTCCATTTTGGGCCAGTGGGAGGAAAGCTGAAGATTGGCTCTCATCTCCAGCTACCATCCATTTCCCTCATGCTGGCAGTCAGAAAAATGGACATGGCGTGTACTGGGAGGTTTCGGGCTTGGGGAGTGATATCTGTTGCCCGTGTCATCATGATACCAGTTATCTCTGGAGCGAGTACTGTACTGCTGCTGGTCAAATGGAGAGCCATCTCTATCTCCATCGTACCTTCTCCGAAGGCAGTCCCGATCCCGAGCCCCAATGGAACTGCACTGGCGGTGAAGATCTGGATTGGGGCTGCGATATGCCTCTCCTGGTAGCTGTAGCCACGGGAGGGAAGCCGTCCTCTGAAGTATGTCTGATCAGCTGCAGTGGAACGTGGTTGGCTAGAGCATGCAGTGCAACGAGTGTCCCTGAGACGCTCAGCAGAGGGTGATCTCCTTTGTGAAGACCCTTCGCGCTCTGAAGAGCGAGCTCGAGGTGAATGTGTGTGTGTCAGCATAGCAACAGCACTCTGCAGCTTGTCAACTTTTAATGACAGCTCACTCAGCTGAGCTGCAAGCTTGTTATCAGTAGTGTTAATGAAATTATGAACAGGGGCAGTCAGCACAGCCTGAGGAGAAGCAACTGACGACAATGGAGGAGGCATGTGGAAAGTGGAACGAGCCCTCTCACATCGTCCAGCCACTTTAAGAGCATCCTCAAGGGTAACAACTCCAAACTCATATAACTTTGCCTGCAGCACTGGGTCCAGTCCAGCAATAAAACGCCTTAGGACCTCTTCTGCAATGGCATTTTGTCCATAATCTGGAAAAGCTTGATGTACTGAACGGCGTATCTCGGCACCATAGACCTCCAAAGGCTCATTGCTCAGCCGAGGTCGTGCATTCAGATAGGTTTGAAAAGTTCTTAGCTCTTGTTTCTGTCCAAATACAGCTTGCTTTTGTGCACAGCTGTCATCAAAATTGCTGTTAACAGCATCAGAGAGACTGTCCCAATAGCTAGAGGCAGACCCTGCCAATCTAGATGGAAGTACTCTGGCAAGTTGGGCTTTATCCATACCTGACATTTCACAGCACACTTGGAAACGACAGGCCCACAGTGCAAAACTTTCCTTGCCCTCCCCAGTGAAGTCTGGGGGCAAAACAGCTTTAAAGTGCACAGAAGGGACTGATGGTGGATCCTCTGCCATTTCAGAAATCAAAACACATGCTACAATGGACAGATTTCTTTTGCGAACAACTTGAGTCCAGCAAAGTCTGTATCTGAATAAACGTTGCCTCCATCATGAGACTTTAAAACAAAAAGAAATCATGAAACAGATGCACTTTCGGATAAGAACGCAGACACCACACCCATTGTTGAGGAGAAAAAAAAATTGCTGTAGAGCACGTCAATTGCTACATGAATAATTGCAAAAATGTCCCGCTAGATGGTGCCAAAAGACCACAAATGGAGAAAATGAGATCTCAGCAAGTACTGCCACAGAGCTCGCTAGCTAGCTAGCGCAAATAGCAGGAGTTGCCCAGTTTGTAGCAGCGCTAAAAAAAAGAAAATGCAGACAGAAAGCGAATACTTTGGTTGATACCGGAGAAATTACTGAAAAAAATAAAACACTCATGTTTCGGTGATTGTAAACGTCCCAAAGTTATAAATGAAGTCTTCTTATTGGTTTTAAGTCAACATACAGGGCTAGTTAAAGCAAAAATGGAGCGTCCCTTTCAAGAGAGGAGTAAGTAGCCTACCATACAACAAGCAAAAAAAAAAAAAAAGTATATATATGTGTGTGTGTGTGTATATATATGTATATATATATATATATATATTTTCTTTTCTTTTGCAAAAGTCCACAAAGATCCTCAATAAGTAACTGGTCCAAAGCACCCAATGTACTCGGCGGTAAAACGAAATCTTCTCGAAAGATGACCACCGCTGCCACCAGAAAATATGTAAGGCATGGGAGTTTTGTAGACCGAGGGTTAGCCAAGTTTCTTGATTCACTCCAGCCGGAAGAAATGATGACTTTGACAAAAGCTCATAAGGGACCGATAACTTTTTAATTCAGCACAAAAAGCCAAGGTAGCGCAGACCAAAAAAACAAAAAATGGGCTTCTCTCTTGCCCCTGCTTTCTCCCCTCACATTCCTTTCCCAGAGCCAATCGAAACTCACATCAAATTGCGCAACTCTTTCAAAATAAAAGAATCACTTCATGAGTTGCCCTTGTGTGAAAATAAGAACTAAAACTAGGCCTACGCTGTCGGCGGCCGACAGCAAGGGGTATATCCCCAAAATTCCCCAATCCTCGAAGCTCCCTTTATTAGATTCCCCTTTACTAGACCTACAATATGAGCCAAATTTGAGGTCTGTGTAAGTAATTGTTCCAGAGATATGGTTAAAAAACTGATTTTTTCAATATATAGCACCACCTGGTGGCAAACCTAGGAATGCATACTTGCCCAAAATCTAATCAGTTCATCTCCTTTACTAGACCTGCAATATGAGCCAAATTTGAGGTCTGTGTAAGTAATTGTTCCAGAGATCTGGTTAAAAAGCTGATTTTTTCAACATATAGCGCCACCTGGTGGCAAACCTAGGGGTGCATACTTGCCCAAAATCTAATCAGTTCATCCTCTCTACCATATCTACCCATATGCTAAAAATGAGAAGCCAATGTAAAGTATTTTGTGAGTTATTGCGCTAACAGCTGAAATCTGCGGACGCAGCAGCGGCGGGTGGGGCGAAACCATGATATCCCCGAAACTCGTATTTCGGGGATATAATTATGTCTCCCAATACTATAGTACATTGTACCACTGCCCAAATCTGCAATCAGTCAATGGAAAAACATTATTCTGAATGAGAACCCTCGGAGAACCCAGAATTTACAGGTGGTGGGGCAATTTCCTGTCACACAGATGCAAAGAAAAAAAAAGAATTTATCTCTGTAAAGTGCCATACACTTTGTTTGATTGACTGTTTATAAATGTCTCACAATATTTACATTGATTTTGCTGGAAGTAAAGTAACTTGTTTTCCCACCCACAGTTATGCAGGCATTTTCTATTGTGCACATATTTGATATAGAATAAGTTTTTGAACCCAGTCCAGTTTATAACTGATTGGCCCCTCGTCATCTGCTGAGCAGTGAACTGTTCTTATGATGCTTAGCAATCATAATGTTTAAAGATGTTTTTTCAGTCTCAATCTTTTTTCTATTTGTATATTAGTGGAGATCTGCAATTAATGATGTGTAGGTGCTTGACTAATATCCACTAATTATGAGAAACAAAATGGTGATTGGCTGTTTAGATATGATGAAGAAGAATTTCTGAAGTGTGATATGCTGTGCTTTTGACTCTTCACAAGAGCAGTACTTATGGTATGACTTGATAAAAGCATTTAACAACCATACAGTTATAATCATCACATAATGTTAACACCAAAATAGCCAACTGCTGCATAAGCTGCCTATGTACAACGTAATTATCCAAATTTCATTTAGATGTCTTACATTTTATTTTGATTGTTTTTATAGCTAATAGACAAAGGGAAAGTGATTTATTGAATAATAATTTTAACACGCTCATATTATTTTGAAAAGGTACCAACTGCCATACTTATTTTTGCATTTTTATTTTTTACCCCTCATTTGATTCAATGTGACTGTCCCCTCCCCTTCATTCCCATTGAGGTGAGAACTGTTGAGGTACGCTATTGTAATTATCTGCAGTAGAGCATATACAATTGCCCAGTATAACCAGTGTTCCATTATACATTTGATATTTGTGGATTTAAGTGGATGTTCCCAGTAGCAGTAAAGCCAAATTAATTTGCTTTCAATACAAGCCATTAACTGGAAATTTTGGGCTGGATTTTATAAGCATTCATTTCTTAAGTTTGATTTGCCATTAAGTTGCATTCCTTTTTATTCATTAACTGCCCAGTGAAAGTAAATAACTTAAAAAAAAACAGGATGGCAAATCGTGTGTGTGTGTGTGTGTGTGTGTGTGAGGAAATCTAAGTGAACTCTATGTCGCGCTCTGGCCCGAGGGTGGGCCGTTTGGCAGCATTTTTTATGTGGTCAAATATTGTGCTGTGTTGAGAAATAATATATTGTTAAGATTCTACATTCAAACTGCGTAAGTCATTTTCTATGGAAATACTGTAGTAAAAACAGTACTTAAAATTTTACATTATGAGCCTCAGCATGACTATGCAGTCCCATGGGGTTGAGTGTATATCATAGTATAGATCTGACAAAATATGTTGATATCAATAATCTTACCTCAGTACGGGTCTGGTAATCAAAAGCCAAAATAGGGTGCATCCCAAATCTGTTTCGACCTCATTCTGACTGTCACTATGGTCTAAATTGGGTGATAGCCTTTGCTTCGCCTGCTCTGAAGACCTCATGTAAACAAAGTCACTTCCGGCTTGTCCTCTGCCCCTTTCTCACCTCATAGACCAGGTTCAGGATGGAAGCTGATTTACTCTTGTTAACCCAGCATTCATTTCATCACCCATAGTGCCTTGTGTCCTTGTGAATTTAAGTGATTTAGTTGCATTATACAACATTAGTTTGCAACACGTGGTGATAAATTAAGTTGTTTTATTTATTAGCTAGAAGCTAGAACCCTACCTCTGGCTCCATAGTGTTGGTGGTATTTTCGGATATCCACCAGTGAGACATTGTGAAATATGCTTCCACTGCAAGGATTCCTACAGTGCCTGACAAAAGATTTGTCACTTATCCAAGTTGTAGGAACAACAAATAATAACCTGACTTGTAGTTGATCAGTTGGAATCAAAAATGGCTTATATGAAAGGCAAAGCCCTCTAGATTATGCGAAATATACCAAAATAGAGTTTTGTGTTATTGATTGAGTTTTATAATTTAATTTGTACAGAAAGGTCAGATTTTACTTGGACAAAAGTCTTGTCGCATTGAAAAAAAATGTGGAAATTATACATACACTTTATTTTGAATACACAAATATGCCACTATAACATCAGAACAGAAAGCCATGGTGCCTTGGAAAAAAGAATTAATATTGCGTATGACTCCCATGAGCTTGGAGGACTGCATCCATACGTCTTGGCAATGACTGAGATAACTTGATGATGAAATCATCTGGAATGGCATAGAAAGCAGTCTTGCAGGACTCCCAGAGTTCATCAAGATTCTATGGTTTCATCTTCCAAGCCTCCTCCTTCATCTTACCCCTGAAATGCTCAATAATGTTCATGTCAGGTGACTGGGTTGGCCAATCCTGGAGTACCTTCACCTTCTTCGCTTTCAGGAACTGTGACATGGAGGCAGAATAATGAGAAGGAGCAGCAGTATAAGTAGGGCAGCAAGAACTTCTTGATATTTCAGGCTGTTGATGTTGCCATCCACTCTGCAGATCTTTCTCACACCCCCATGCTGGATGTAACAACAAACCATGATTTTTCCTCCACCAAACATGATTGTTTTCTGGGAGAATCTTGGGTCCATGAGGGTTCCAACAGGTCTTGTACGGCGACTGGCATGCAGTTCAATGGATGATTCACCAGAAAAATAAACTTTCAGCCACTTTTCCAGTATCAATCCTTTCTGCGAGCTGTGGGCCTTGGCAAATGCAATGCAGGTTTTTTGTTTTCTGTTTAATGCAGACTTCTGTGTACTAATTTGGCTATGAAAACCACTTTGAGAGAGAATTTGACAAACTCTTCTTGTAGATACTGGGATTTTTGGTGATATTTCCTCATGTAGCTTCGCTGTAGTTGAAGAAGGGCTAGCCTTGTACAGTTGAAGCAACAAACGGTCCTTTCAAACAGTTGTCATACCGGGGTCTGTCTGACCTGCGCTTGCCATGAACGTCACCAGTTTCTTCAAATCTTTTTCTCATCCCCTCCACTTGACATTTGGATACATTAAAGATGTCTGCCACCTCAGCAGCAGACTCAGTCTTCAGGCTCTTGATGATCAGCACTTTGGTCTGTGGTTGAATCTTTGGTATGTTGTCAGAGGTCTAGTCGCACCTCATATGAAAGTCTGGCGTGCTGGGGTTATTTCTATACACATCTGGGAATGTGTTAATTACAGTATTTGTCATAGGTTAAACTCTAATCTGCGATTTGTTGCATCATGTGAAGAGACGACAAGACTTTTGTCCTAGCAAAAACAGATGTTATGGGCTTAGCCAAGCTGTGAACATCAGAACACTTTTTGACGGTTTCATTTTGCACCAAATTATTAATGTGAAAGCCCTTGACAATAAAATGGACCATTTATTGTAACAATTGATTGGTTAGAAATGAAGTTATATGCTATTTTTAGTTACTATGTCCTTATGCGACAAGACATTTGTCAGGCACTGTATGTATTGTATCCCCTTTTGTGACCTATATCACTGCTTACAGTTGGTGTGGTTTAGCATTTGACCTGCTTGGTGCATGTCTGTACTTGGGTGAGCCATTTAGTTTGCGTGGGTTTGATTTGTCCTTTACTGCTTTACTGCAGCAGTGGTGTGTTGTGGTCTTATCCCATTTTGTCGCGAGCATCATTGCTTTGCAGTTGTGTGGGTTTTGCCAGGCTGCAACAGACTATCAAGATGTGCACTGGGAATGCCCTATGTGGTTGGGGATGGCACATCTGTGAGAGTATGTGGATAATCCCTACAGGGCAAATTGTGACCTGTCTTGGGTGGAGCGACTTTGCCGCATTTCCAGAGCTCGCCACTCTGTGCCTGAGTGTGGTATGGAGAAGGAGCACTGTCCAGATAGGCCTGGTGATGAGCACTCCAGCAGGAGCTTGTGTGACCCTCACAGATCAAGCCCTGAGGAGGTACTTGAGATTGCTAAATGCCTGATCGCCGCTCCAGCAGCAGAGAATAGCAGCTCAGACATCCAACTTCAGGTTCTGACTGTCATTCAGAGTTTACCTAGGAAGATAGACAGATTTGAGGCTAGTCATTCCTCCTCTTCATCCGGCCCACTCCCAGCCAGGACTGCGTTCCTCTGCCTGGGCCCGGGCGTTATACAGGGAAGGCCGCAACGGATGATGCTGAAGTGCTGTCTTATTTTGCTCCCCACTCTCTGTTTCACTGGGACCATCATTCAGAAGGTGAAAGCCATGGAGGAATTATACTTCGGAGGTGGATGAGGAATCTGCAGTGGTGGGGAGTCTTACACAAATAATCTGAAAGGTTCAGAAGGTAACTTTTATAAACATAACTTTTTTCCTCATATTTGCTGAAACTTTCACTCTATCATGACAGTAGTACATGAGGCTGGTAATCTGTAAAAAAAAATTCAGGTAGATTTGGCTCCTCCCAGTGCTTCTGATGGCATTGGCAAGAATCCACCAAGCCCAAGCAAAATTAACCAATTAGAGCTTGGAGGAGTTTCAGACACAGCGCTCATCACTTCTAAACAGCATCATTGTCTCTCATCTTTCGATTGCCAAGTACACTTACACTAACTTTGAGATGGTGAGGTATGTGTCTGAGAGCAACATGCAAATGCTTAATGTTGATTTCTTGTAATTATCAGTGTTTCGTAATTTACAATAATACATACTGGAGCTCAAGTGGTTCTGCTGGCCGTATGTCTTTTGAACTGAACTTGTGAATGAGCTTGGAAGGATGGATTACTGGAGGGAAAGTAAGAGCAGAGCAGGAGAGGCGAGAGTGTTTATGATCAAAATCTCTTTCTCTTGCTCTTTTCTCCAAAGTTACGGGCTACAGCTTTAATGAAAGAGTACTTAGCACAGCAGAAATTATCGGACTGCAGCTCCCCATATCTGACTCAGTCCATGTGGTTGTTTCTTGGGTGGGGGACAGGCAGAGGCGGATGGCAAATCACCTGCTTGTGTGTTGGAGTTGCTACTTGTGGTAGGCTGTACAGAATCCTCTTTTTCTTCATATGCTAGGCCACAAGTAGCTCCAGCAGGATATGATAGCGAGCCACAACCACTGCAGGCCTCATCAGCCACAGGCTCATGGGTCCTTCCTACGCATGTGTCCATCAGTCCTGGGGCTCAATAGAGGGCCACCTCCCGATGGCCTCACGCATCCGGGAAAACCACAGTCAGTAGATTTTTGACCTCCTGGAAGATACCAAATAAGGGACTGATCACTGAAATGTAGATGCACAACCTTTGCAATGTAATGAATTTTGTAAAATAACAACAAAAAATGTTTCATATACAGTGCCTGTCACTTATCCAAGTCTTTTCACTTATCCAAGTTGTAGGAACAACAAATAATAACCTGACTTGTAGATGATCAATTGGAATCAAAAATGGCTTATATGAAAGGCAAAGCCCTCTAGATTATGCAAAATATACCAAAATAGAGTTTTGTGTCATTGATTGAGTTTTATAATTAAATTTGTACAGAAACATCAGATTTTGCTTGGACAAAAGTCTTGTCGCATTGAAAAAAAATGTGGAAATTATACATACACTTTATTTTGAATACACAAATATGCCACTATAATATCAGAACATAAAGCCATGGTGCCTTGGAAAAAAGAATTAATATTGCGTATGACTCCCATGAGCTTGGAGGACTGCATCCATACGTCTTGGCAATGACTGAGATAACTTGATGATGAAATCATCTGGAATGGCACAGAAAGCACTCTTGCAGGACTCCCAGAGTTCATCAAGATTCTATGGTTTCATCTTCCAAGCCTCCTCCTTCATCTTACCCCTGAAATGCTCAATAATGTTCATGTCAGGTGACTGGGTTGGCCAATCCTGGAGTACCTTCACCTTCTTCGCTTTCAGGAACTGTGACATGGAGGCCGAAGAATGAGAAGGAGCAGCAGTATAAGTAGGGCAGCAAGAACTTCTTGATATTTCAGGCTGTTGATGTTGCCATCCACTCTGCAGATCTTTCTCACACCCCCATGCTGGATGTAACAACAAACCATGATTTTTCCTCCACCAAACATGATTGTTTTCTGGGAGAATCTTGGGTCCATGAGGGTTCTAACAGGTCTTGTACGGCGACTGGCATGCAGTTCAATGGATGATTCACCAGAAAAATAAACTTTCAGCCACTGTTCCAGTATCAATCCTTTCTGCGAGCTGTGGGCCTTGGCAAATGCAATGCAGGTTTTTTGTTTTCTGTTTAATGCAGACTTCTGTGTACTAATTAGGCCATGAAAACCACTTTGAGAGAGAATTTGACAAACTCTTCTTGTAGATACCGGGATTTTTGGTGACATTTCCTCATGTAGCCGCTGTAGCTGAAGAAGGGCTAGTTTTGTACAGTTGAAGCAACAAATGGTCCTTTCAAACAGTTGTCATACCGGGGTCTGTCTGACCTGCGCTTGCCATGAACGTCACCAGTTTCTTCAAATCTTTTTTCTCATCCCTCCACTTGACATTTGGATACATTAAAGATGTCTGCCACCTCAGCAGCAGACTCAGTCTTCAGGCTCTTGATGATCAGCACTTTGGTCTGTGGTTGAATCTTTGGTATGTTGTCAGAGGTCTAGTCGCACCTCATATGAATGTCTGGTGTGCTGGGGTTATTTCTATACACATCTGGGAATGTGTTAATTACAGCATTTGTCATAGGTTAAACTCTAATCTGCGATTTGTTGCATCATCTGAAGAGACGACAAGACTTTTGTCCTAGCCAAAACAGATGTTATGGGCTTAGCCAAGCTGTGAACATCAGAACACTTTTTGACGGTTTCATTTTGCACCAAATTATTAATGTGAAAGCCCTTGAAATTAAAATGGACCATTTATTCTAACAATTGATTGGTTAGAAATTAAGTTATATGCTATTTTTAGTTACTATGTCCTTATGCGACAAGACTTTTGTCAGGCACTGTAGAAGTGAACCGAGTCGCACCATATATTTTCTATTTGAATTGTCCCATTTTTTGCGACTTGTGTGGAAACAAGTCGCCCCTCAATGCCCATCATCCTTGTGATTTCTCCGTGGAGTGCAAACATGGAAACCTATTGCAGTCCTGGTATAAAACAAGATAGTTATGTCCTATGTAGGTGAAAATGTATCTCTCATTAGTAATTCTTCAGTAAAGTGACAATGCAAGAACATATTCATCTGGAGCTTTATTATTCAAAATCAATGTTATTAGCATGGTTTATACTCGCATAGGGCATTTGACTCATAAGAGTCTCGTGTAAGCTGAGGAAGAGCCTAAATGTGATCATTACAATAAGTAAGATACATTGCAATTGCTGCAAATGTTTATATAAAGTATGCACACAGACAGTGGAAATACCACAACATTAAGTTGATTAGCACAGAGTGCTGGTGCTTGCTGGTGAGCAAATTAGCATTGTAAAAACTATGAATTCACTCCCAGACCATCTTGGCTGTGTGCCTCCTCTCTGCAAAGAGGTGATCATTTTCTGATTTGTGTTTAAAATTAATTTTACTGCGTCTTCGTTTGTCCGTGTTATATGAGACATATTTCAGACCTTTCAGCAAAGAAGAACTTACAAACAATGATATGTTAACGAAACATTTTTCTCACATAAGTCTAATAAATAAGGCAGTACAATAAATATTACAAACGTTAGAAAGCTCTGTCAACAACACTTATGACATGGCAGAATGAGTTGAGAATGAAATAAACGCACAAAATAAAGGGCACCTACATGTCAGCCGAAAGTCTTTCAGGAAAGCTTGTGTATCCTCGATCAAGGCACCTCAGAGAAAACTGCTCCTCGATCCTTGCTCCTTGGAGCAGAAATAAGAGCTTTGGGCAACCTTCTACATGATGTACCAAAGTGACTTCAGGTTCAAGCCAGGAGAAATACTGAACAAGAGACTTGAGATGTTTTTATAGTTCTTCGCCTACAACGCAAGCAAACGGGGCAAACAACTACTTGGACAGAGAAATAACAGCTGTGCATCTAAGTGAATTTACCGTGATAAACCTTTCTTACAAATGAATGCAAGGCTCTATATCGAGTTAGCCCTTCAGGAACAAAATAAGCCCTCCCACTGACTGTTATCTGCTGATCTCACAGAACAATAAGTATGTTAGCGAATCAACCCTTACTCAAATGTATCAGACAACTCGATTTCTTTTACTTTACATGGAAAGCCAATGGTCTGGAACTTTTAAAAGGCAGATGCTTGTTCTGGCCAACAAATTTGATACATTGTTTAAGTGATTTCTGATTGGGGGAGGAGGGTGAGGGGAGTCTCAATGAAACAAGGGGGACTTGGAGCAACTTTACCAAGTCATAATGATTGGGAATTGTTTGAGGAAAACTATCTGCAGTTGAAAAACTGTTGTAAGACGGAACACAACACTGATGAGAAAGACCGTTTTTTGAAACATACACAGACATTAACTGGAAAACTTCCATAAAATATTAATTTTTGGTTACAGTATCAAAATATTTGAGCCTGCAGTTGGTCAGGCTTCTGGCTGTTCCTTCTAATGTCTTTCTAGGCTGATGAAGATTGGTCGACGCACCACTGGACTGGAGGAAAACAAAAATATTTATCCACATTGAAAACATACACTACAGGCCAAAAGTTTTGGGCCACCCTCAGATTTATAATGGTGAACCAAGTGCAATGTGACCCTTTGGTTCTGGGGAAGGCATTTATACAGCATGCCTTCTTGTTTCACATAATTGTTCACGTCCTTGTGACATAAAATCATGTAACACAAAGGCATTGGAACTCAATTATAAAACATTGTGGTCAGTGATCAATCAGTCGAGAGAGCTTTAAAATGTGGTCTGAGGTCTGGAATTCACCCAAAACCTATTGGCTTCCTACATTTTTAAGTCATTTCATGCGCAAAAAATAAGGAAAGAACAGTTCATATTTTTAAATCTGAGGGTAGCCCCAAACTTTTGGCCTGTAGTGTATATTTGAGTGTTGTCAGTCACACCCTGCATATCTGCTTCATTGACTCTCCACCTGTTCCAGCAGTCTTGCATGTTGTTCCTGTTAGATTGATTCTCACGTTATTCCCAGTGTGATCAACTGTAGCCACTCGGACTGTCCTGTGAATATAGGTTGCTGGTTTTGTTTCAGTCAGGGCTGCATCATCTTGCTGGAAGGGGTTACCCTAACCTCTTACTCTAAATTCTAGTTTTCCTTCCTGGTGTCTAATCCAGTGAACAAAATTATTAGTGGGAAAATTATCAGGCGCAGCAGATTCTCCAAGGCTTCCATTTCTCCTCATCCTCCTCATTATAAATGTACCGCAGTAGCTCATCCTTGATCCCCCCCCCCCCAGTTTGTAACAGTTTTTACTCAATTTGGGTAATATTCTGAGACTTTTGGACAATCTCCTGAGTATCACCTTGAAGAGAACATGACTATGCTTGAAGTCAAAATGGTTCAAGAACTGTAAACTCTTTAGTTTGGGTGGAAATTTGCTCAGAAAAAGGGGTGAATGTTAAAGAGTTTTTGAAGACGGATGTGGCTGTCATCAAAGCATTTTCTTTTTCACCCTGAGTCGCTTTGGTTTCAGGCTGCTTTCATGCGTGATAATTAGTAATTCCTCATGGATACTGAGGGGTCACAAAGGGAAGATATGAAACTGCATTTGTTGAATGTATTTGGTACCAGTAGAATTGTTATATTACATTTTGCACAAACGCTGAGCACTGGGATGCAGAAGCTAATTTTAGGTATGCAAATTGGATGTCTCCCTCTAATAGTTGCTGTTAGCCTTAAATCGAGTGCAATGGGGAGGGGTGAAAAGAGGGATTAATGAATCATTTGCTTTTGATTTCAAACAGGAGCCAGTTTGTATTCTATCGCTTTCATCTTCTGTCCAAGCTATCCCTTCGCACCACATGACTTCAAACTAAATTTTAAAGACTGATCACCTCATGCTGCCCCCAGGGCAGAATAATGAGATTTTTGGCCCTCATTAGCCTAGTTAACGTGTATCTGGTGACACTCAAATACCTTTTATAGACTGCCAGGAGCATTTTACCCTCATATGAATATTTACAAGATAAATTTATTCCTTTTGACGTAAATACTTCCTACTTTGGAAGGAATTGGGTTTTGTTAAGAGGAGAGTTTCAGGGAAAATCAATTCAATAAAAAAGCATGTACAAGCACAATATAATGATCCTCAGATAAGAGTGACAATCATGTTGTTTTTAAGTCACATTTTCAGTTTGAGTAATGGGGTGCAGAGTATACCATTGGTGGAAAAACCTAATTGCCTATATCAGATGCAGAGAAATGACTTTCATTAGGGCTCAGAGCATCATGGATGACCCATGCTCTGAAAATGTGTAGCTATTTTCCTAAGAACTGACACAGCTCAAACACTGGACCACGCTGACTGATTTTAGCCTCCAAACACAGCTTCTTGAGATTCTGCAAAGCTGCTATTAATCGACAAGCCTGTTTGATAAACAACCTTTCACCTGGTTACAACTCATCACATTAGCTTATCTCTATTTTAAGGTCCCAATCATTGGAACTCTCCTGTGTGAAGACCCAATACCATGTTTTTTGTTTTTTTAATGGAGGCTAAGAAGAGCACTGATCATAATTCATCGCTTGGAATTCTTTCAATAAAGTAGCTGCACAGCAAACTCCACTGACAACAATCCCAAACAAAGAGATCCACAAGACACTATAAATGAGCAATCTGGGACCAATGAAGCCAGAAGTCCACAAAAGAGCTCCTCAGAGGACCACTGCCCTCCACAAGCATGAGCAACAAACTGACTCAATATTTATGTTTATTGTGTTTCCAATTGTGTGGTTGGTTGTCTCAGAAAGGGTAGCTGGTCATACAGGGGAACAGTTTATATATCTTTATGGAATCCTGTGGGTGAGAAGACTTTGAAAGCTCCCAGACTGAAGATAAGGATTCCTCTATGGAAAGACTTGTGGCTTTTTGGAACCCTTTCTTATGGGAGTCTACGATTTCTTATAATGTCAGTCTTTTCATGTTTATATGTTAGACCTATTAATATAAGTAGTATTTACAGATAATGTGTACTAACTGTCAAAGGTATAAAAGTCATTTGGTAACCTCACCTTTCAAGACATGATCACTCTGAACCTATTCCAGAATACTTTTCCTGATTAGCAATCAAACATTGGTTCTCTCAATTACAAAGAATAATAGGTAGAATGACTGGCCATTTTATTTTAAGACAGATTTATTGTTCATTGCATCAGAACGTTATGAGACATTTTCCTATCAGCACTATTGATGACACGGAATTTCAATGTATCTTTCAAAGATTCTGAACTCATGTAGCTAATTAATACCCCTGTCACATCAGAGTTGCATTCTCACGGAGTCTCCGCCATTTAAAAACCTATCTGAGGAGCAGTAGCGGAGATGCTCGTAGCAGTAACCTTGGACATTTGGCTATCAATATTAAAATAGCACGAGCCCTGAACGTCGACAAGATTATCGATGCATTCGCCCTCAGCCATAACAACCGTCACTTAGTCCTCCTGTGATATGTCAGTTGGAAAGTGTTTTTTTTTTTTTTATTCCCATGGTGATGGGTTGCTGTTTTGATATGCTCTTATCGTGTTGTGAATGATTGCAAGCATGTTATCCATTGGGTTTGCATTTTGATGTTTTTGTCTCTCATGGTGCAATGGTTTTAATCATTATTTGATGGGCCCATGTGTTTCTACTTTCCTGCAGTTCTGTTTTGAGATAGTGGCCTCATTAGGTCGGTGCCTCGCATCATCGTTCATGCATGCTGCAGTTCTGGTTGTGCTAGTGCTAGACGAAGTGACGTTACTTGTTTAAAAAATACGATTTACTTTTTTCATGTGCATGTCAAATGCCTTCGGGTAATTTCATAAAACTCAGTTTGATTCCCATGATCTGACAGTGGTGGAATAAATGTTTGTGTGTTTGGTTGTGCTAGCCTAAGTACAAAATACTGAATTCTTTTCTGCATGTGGATGAAAAATGCCTTCAGATTTTTCATAGAACTCAGTTTACCTTCTGATTCTCATCTGACAGTGGCGGAATAAATGGCTATTTTCTGATTGTGCTAGCCTAAGTAGCTTGAGGTAAAAAAAATTCTTCTGTTTCTTTTCTGTTGTATGCATGTCAGTGCGTTTGGATTTTCCTTTAAGCTCATTTTAGCCTTTGATTCCAAGTTGACAGTGGTGGAATGAAATAAATAAAATGCATGTCATTTAACTGCACTATTTTTTTTCAATAAAAAATAATGCAATTGAAATCCCGTTGTTTCTCGGTCTGTGCATGGAACCTTTGGCTTTTTTATTGAGAGAATGTCAGACAGTGGCATAGCAATACAGGTCTGGAACACTCGCAAAACTATATTAACGCTGCATAACCACTACTGTTTATGTGTGTGCACATACTGTATTTCTGGGAGCACCCCCAGTCAATGTTGTAGCACACCCAAAGCACCTGCAATCAAGTTTCTCTGCCGCCGCCCCTGATGAAGATGTTGATGCCGCTTAGAAAGACTTGTATCAGGGCTGGTCGAACGTGGTGTATAGAGTGAATGTATGAAATGAAGCTAGAAAGGGAAACGATGTCGAGTGCCGGGAATGGCAGTCGGAGGGCTGAATGGAATTTCTTGGTTTGCTTCCGTCCTGCGAGGTACAGGGAAGGTAAACGTGAAGCAAACCCGTTTAGAATGGTATCTCGAGATAAAGCGGCGAATGGCTCAGGTTGTGGTGTCAGGGGTCGACGGTCTCGGAAAAAACGGAGGAACCGGAGTGGGCCAATGTCCAAGTGCGGTGCTAAGCATCTGATTGTCTGCCAGGAGAAATGAGGAGGGGCGTCAGCAATGGCGTTTTACGGTCGGGAATATGTGCGGCTGTGAGCATGGACTGGTGTTTTGCGGAAATTAGGATTATTTTCTTGAGGAATGGCATGAACAAGAGGGAGCGGGAACGGCCTTTGTTTACGGTGTCTACTGTGGTTGGTTGTCATAATGTATGGTTATACATTTGGCGGCCGGTTCGTGACCCCGAATGAGGGAGGAAGCGATGACGGGATACGGTGAGGCTTAATTAATAGCGCTCCTTCCCGGAAACGCTAAAGGAACCCCAAAAAAAAGCGTGGGTCGAGTGGGACGGCCCTAAACGTTTGTGATATCGGCTTTCGCCAACCAGGCGCCGTTAACGGCGAGGCGGAGAGTGGTGAGAGTGGTGAGACGGAGAACAGTCAGTAAAGGGTTAACCACTGTTGGGCAAGCGCCCAGTCGGATTGCATGGAGCGACGTGGTTGAGCGTGGAAACGCAGAGATGGATGGTGTGCAGGCGAGGCAGAATGATGGATTGCGGGACTGAAAGTGAAAGAGCGTGAACCTTGCCACTGCAGGTGGCCGTGAGGTGGAGACAGAATTTTGGTGAATGTTTTGCTGGTAAAAGGACGGAGAACAACCAAAGCGGTAGCGGCTGCACCCACTGGGTGGCGTGGAGGAGGATACAGGCGCAGTATCTGTGAATGTTTGCGGGCGCAGGCAAAGTGCACCAATAACCAAAGCGCTAGTGAAGCGATGGATGCGCCACTGCCAATGGCCGTGAGGAGGATACGAGTAGTATCCCTTAATGTTTGCAGGCGAGGCAAAGTGCACCAATAACCCAAGCGCTAGCGAAGCGCTAGTGAGCTGCGCCACTGCTGGTGGCTGTAAGGTGGATACGCGTGCAGTATTCATGGATGTTTGCCGGCGAGGCAAAGTGCACCAATAACTGAAGCGCTAGCGAAGCGCTAGTGAGCTGCACCACTGCTAGTGACTGTAAGGTGGATACGCGTGCAGTATCTGTGGATGTTTGCCAACGAGGCAAAGTGCACCAATAACTGAAGCACTAGTGAGCTGCGCCAATGCGAGTGGCCCTGAGGTGGATGCGCCTAGTATCCGTTTAATGTTTGCCGGCAAGGCAAAGAGCACCAATAACCGAAGCGCTAACGAGCTGCGCCACTGCTAGTGGCTGTAAGGTGGATACGCGCGTAGTATCTGTGAATGTTTGCGAGTGGCCGTGAGGTGGATACGCGTAGTATCCGTGAATGTTTGCAGGCGAGGCAAAGAACATAAGCATTTGTAATGATTTTACAATTTTGGAATAAGCATTGCAATCATTCGCCAGCACCATAAATGTGTGGTATTTCATTTGCGAAGCACACTACGTTCGTAGATAGCAAGAGTTGCTCGAACTAACTGGTATAACCGACGAAAGTCTAATTTATTTAATTTTTATTTTTTTTTTGAAAGCTGTGTTATACAATGCACTACGAAATTATGGCATTTTCTTCCACACATCGATGACTACAAAGTGAAAACAACGCGTAGTGAAAATGCGTAGTGAAAACAACGCAGATTCGCGTAAATAAGTTTGCAAGGCTCATAGAGCAATAAGCCATGAGAATCCGTTCTACGCTCTGAATGAAGTGGCAGCTAAATGGCGTTGTTAGGTATGATGCACAGCTGAGTGATGGCGAATATAATTGCTGTGAAGTCAACAAGAGTTTCGGATTTGCAGATTGTCATCCATGCGGAGTTACATTAATTATATCAATGGAGCCAACAGGCAATCGCTTACTGTACAGCCGAAGCGTAAAGCGAGATCGAGAACGAGTGTAAAGTAATCGTCCAGTTCTTGCCTCCGATGATGAAAGGACTGGGGGATTGTGTCTCGGTAGAGTGGGATGGCGAATGGCGAACTCGGTTCACGTGGGCTCCCCGGAACGAGCGGGGTTCGGGTACCTGAGCTGTGCAGGGTCGATGACGGCCAGGATGTTTTTTTTTAATATACTACGAAATTATGAATGCGGAAACGGGCAAAATGCACGTGGTATGGTGAATTATAGCACTGCCGAAGCGAACAGCGAGACCGAAAACTAGTATACAGTAATTGTCCAGTTCTTGCCTCCGATGAAGCAAGGACTGGTGAATTGTGTCGGTTGAGTGGAATGGGGAGTGGCGAACTCAGTTCGCGTACACTTTCCGCAACGAGCAGGGGTCAGGTGTTTGAGCTGTTGGAAGTCAATGCCGATTTGGATTTTATTATATTTTTTCCTCATGACTAAAATATGAATGCGGAAATAGGATGGTTGAATGAGCAGGCAAAAGACAGGCATGAGACAGAGCAGGCAAAGTTGGAGCTGCAGAGGCAGAAATTATCATTGATTAGTGAGGGTAAAGTTACTGCCGATGTTCTCCTTAATGACGTTCCTCCCGTTCCGGGCGTTGTCTCGGGTAGGGCAGATGATTTGAGTGATTTAGGGCTTGTTCGCAAGTGATTTAAGGCTGTGGGAGACATGAATGGTGAGGTGTTTTTGTTTGTTTCTTGTATTGTAGTATGAGTCTCAGATTTGATTATTTTGTTGTTTGTTATATGGTGTGATTGATTTAAAAGTGGCAGCTATGGTTGAATCTGTAGTTGAGGAAGCAGCAGTGTTATAAGTGGACTGGTTTGTGCCAGGGTTCCCTTTGGGACCCTGACTTTATGGGGGGGTGTGAAGGCCCCAGGGCCTTGGTCCCTCTTGTGGTACTTGGTGTATGCTCTGTTTTGCAGGTGCAGCTGGGTGGAGCGGAGTAGGCATCAAGTAACTGGGAACACCTAGCCAGTGTTCCCAGGTTACTTAACCCCGCCTGCCCAGTCATCTTTTGCTTTGTAATCGCACTAGCAGTTGGAGCGGTTGCGGTTGCTGCCGCGTTGCTGTCGATCCCCTCCTCAAGCCATGCTGCCTTTTCTTTTTGTGTTTGTCTTTTATTTTGCATTTACAACATGCACCACATATCCTTCATTACATCCATGCACCCTCACACACTACTGATACTTACTTCCACACCCCATTTAGTATTTATTGTATAACATAACAAGAATAAACTTTTGTTAACTTTTTGAGCCGCCTTGTCTACATCTCCCTTACGTGCTGCGGCCTACGAGCCGGCCGTAACAATGTGCAATAGCTTACGTGTGACTATGTATCCCTACTGAAGGGTTATATAAAAGGGTGAACTGTCCCCTGCATGTTGTCTGCTTCTTGCCGGTGTGCAGTACAGTGGATAGATATTTTAGCTTGCCCCTAAACTCCCAGATTAGACTCTATTCTGAACACTTTTCACTCTGAGCTGTGCCACATTGACTTATCCATGCAGTAGCAACGAAAAGCTGTTTTCGTAGCATTTTTAAATGCTACAGTCATGTTTGTTTAGTTTTATAGCAGAGCATTTGCTGTATTAGTGGCTACAACACGTCTTCAGTGAGAGCAATTTTTACCTCTTGCCACTAAAGAACTGTATTATTATTATCCTTTATTTAAGCAGGAAGGTCCCATTGAGATTAACCTTTAGCATGCTAAGTTAATTTAAGCCTATTGCATGCTGGCTGCTGAGTTCTAGATGACTGTGATGTAGCCTGCAACTGGCTTATTTTCATGATCCAGATATCCCTCCGCGGCCCAACGAGTTCCGAAATTCCCCAGACGCTACAAACCTGTGGCGTAGCCAGAGGGTGTGCCAAGACACGTCACTTTATGACAATAATTAGTCTTGGCTAGTTCTCAATCATTTTCCTTTATTAACGCATTTTCCAATTATCGTAATTTGCAACAGAAGACATGGTTTCTCTCCATATGCGACCTAACAGCGATTAAATCATGGGCAAAATTCAGTACAGTTGCGCAACAAGAACAGAGAATTGGGTTGCACAAGACATCTGTTTAAAACAATTATTAGTCCTGACCTGTTCTCAATCATTTTCATAACAGAAGGTTCACTCCGAGAGCACTCCACACTTAACAGGTGCTGCTTGTTCTCCCCGATTAGGTAAGACGACAGTCATTCATCTGGACACATATTTGCTGTATTTAAATCAACGTTATTCAAAATTGCATACCTGTCGACTCTCACACAAACAGCTGGAGCTGCAGGCTTTTTATAGCCTATTGAACTGCCGAGTGCCACTTTTTTTTTTTTTAATTTAATCAACCCACACAATACCGAGAGTGAAAGTCTGCGTTTCATTGGAACACGGATCAGTTCAATCAACACGAAGCATTGGCCTATTAATAAGTAAATTATTTTGCTGTACTGAATTTAGCCCATGATTTCATCATTGTTAGATCGCGTATGGAGAGAAACCGTGTCTTCAGTTGCCAATTACGATAATTGGAAAACGCGTCAATAAAGGAAAATGATTGAGAACTAGCCAGGACTAATTGCTGTCGTAAAGGGATGTGTCTTGGCACACACGCTGACTACGCCACTGCTACAAACAGGAGCACGGTAAACTGTGTATTATATGCGCCATGTTTTTGTCTTCATTTGTGAGACAAAATAAGTTCTAATTCAACATTTCATATAGATTTATTTGGTTCGTTAACAAAAAGGGAACTCTTTGATGTAGTATGAGTGTACTGGTACTGTCAGCGAGATGCGCATATAATACTGAGGATTACAGCGATCACAACAGTCATTTTACATTCGCATGTATGATGAATAATGGCTAGATTTGCAATACCTGTCCAACAAGAATTGTCTACATAGCTAGCAAGAACAATGCAAAACAGATGTGGGACACAAAATCCATAATATCAGCATTTAATAATCTGTCACATTTGGCAATGGTCGTATGCATAGCCACTGACTCTCGATTGCTTGCTATCAGCGCGACCGCACTCATACTGCGTCATGTACTCACTTTAAAATGAAGTGATATAAGCACTTGCCGCTGAAATGATATTTGGATCTTCCGAAATTGTCGAAGTCAGTGGTCCTAGTTGAACAGAATCCAAGTCATCTCGACCACAACGGAGGCCATATCTGATAGAAATGTTGACTGACAGTCCATTATAGCTCCTTCAAAAAAGCAACCAATCCGGAAAGAACTCTACATGGGAAAAATAATCATCCGTCTTATTTTGAAAATAACACTTGTTTCTACCGCCCGACTTGAAAGTAGTTCCGACCATTTCAGCCCTGTATGGCACTTGTGGCGACTGCAATCGCCGGCAGTTGCACAGAATAAGGAATATATGATCGAGAACGGTCGCCGGCAGTTGCACAGAATAAGGAATATATGGGCGAGTACGGTCGCCGGGAGCACGCTAAAGGTTAAAAATCTGTTTTTCAAGGGAGACCTGGCCAAGACAGGCAGCAATATAAATTAAAAGAAGAACATAGGTATTACAGACAAAAAACACAAAATGAAGAAAGAGGAAAAAGGTAAATTATAAACACTGACATCTCAAAGAAACTGCCACTTGTGCTTTAATTCTAGACTTAAAGCATTCAGCGAGATTAGTTCATTGATTTTCAGGTCATTCTCCTATGTATACCGTGCTGAGGGTGCAGAATACACAAAGGCCCTTTTTCCAATTTCAGTTCGTACATTAGGGATAGATAGCATAAAGAAATCCTGAGAACGCAAGGACACTTTTCTGCGTGGTTAATACTCATAGGAAATATGGGACCAGACCTAGAATGGCTTTATATGTGAAAGCGTACCAGTGTAAAAGCCTACGGGTGGCCAGAGCGGGCCATCCTGCTCGAGCGTATAATTCAGTGGTGAGTCAGGGCTATACAGTTGACTGATCCCAAGCCCCGCCCACTTTTGGCTACGTCACAGTGGGGCAAGCAGGGGTCTGACTGAACCTTGGACAACTTTCACCTCAGGCAGCCGTCAGACCAGGCATTTTGGGTTTCTGACGATGGTAAAACGATGTAACGTAACAGACACTTGATATGCCGACCGTGTTAAAGGCATGTTCTTTTTATTCCATTTCCAAAACCATAATAAGCTTTTTAATGTATTCCTAAACTAATTTAAAAAAAAGATCTGAAACAGTTGTGAAATTAGTGTCTTAGTCATTGGTGATAAATCTCACAAGATAATTACAATTTACGACACAAGAATATTACAGAAGGCACTTTTATCAAACAAACCCACGCAGTTGTATTCTCATGCGTTTTGCAGCAATATTCATTTGAAGGTCTGTGATAAAACATTTCATGCTAGCTAGCTAATTAGCTGTCCCATTGACTTGAATAGACCGCTGACTAACAACAAACGCTAGCGATTGATTACGGTCACCAGCGAGCTGCCTTGGTACCCTTACCGTCACGGGGACTGCATTAACTGAGCAGTTGATAAAATTAACAAGGTGGCTAACAAGCTAGCTGCTTGTAACTCCTCCAAAAAGCACATATTTAAGGAGACAAAATGTCGATGCCAAAATAACACCGACTCGCATGCAACACATCAGTGAAGGGAACCGGCGCCGCTATCCTTGTTGATTTGAACTCAGGCAAGGCTGAAGTTTCCTGGTTAGTTGTCCAACCTAGCAACAGTAACAATGGGAGGCGGGGCTTGGGATCGGTCAATTGGTGATGAACCTCAACGAATCATGGTAAGCTGTGTCTACCATACGAAGACCCTGAGCAGTGGTATGCATATATGAACGATCACTAACACAGTCCAACACAGGTAAAAAAAAAAAGGCGTTGCAACAAGACGCTTTCTCACATTAATAGAAAAACATAACTTATTTTGAAAATAAAAACACAGTTTCAGCTTCATCTTTTTTACCAAGTACTGCACATGTGGCTTAAAAGTAAGAGAATCATCAATCAAAATTCCCAGGTATTCATAAGAATTAACTATCTCTATTTCACTTCCTACAAGAGTGACCACCATGGGGGTATTTTGTGGCTTATTCTTAGAGTTTGTAAACAATATTAGTTTTGTCCTTTCTGCATTAAGAACAAGTCTCAGCTGAAGTAAAGTATTTTGTACAACAGTAAAGGCATTTTGCATTTATTCAATAGCTTGTACAAGAGTTGATGCACAGCAGTATATAACAATGTCATCGGCATAAAAATGAAAATTGGCACTTGACACATTTTGAGCCAGATTATTTATATAAACAGTGAATAAAAGTGGGCCTAATACAGAGCCCTGTGGTACACCCTTGTGGATAGATACAATATCAGAACAAAGACCATCATATCTAATACACTGAGATCGATCACTAAGGTAGTCTGTAGGACATTTAGGACTGTAGGACATTTGATGTTGCTGTTCATGGGAAAATGGTGGATTCGATGATGTTTTATGTAATAATTATTTGGTTCAGCTTTGTCTTAAAATGATCGAAAGATATTTTTAAACATCTAAGAGGCAGTTCTTTTGTTTGAACTTAACTTCAGACAAGTTGTCCTTCTCTTTAATACACATTAGTGAGTATTTTGCTAATGACATTACTGTACTCGGGCAAATCCAAATGGCTGCTGTACTGCATAAGGTTAAGCAAAATAGTATTACCATCATCGTCCAGTGTGAATCTGTGTATGTTCCTATTTAGTATTATACAGAAATTATATGTTATATAGTTAAAACTATTTGTCTCTTTTTTAGTCATTGAATTTTGGCCAGACACTTACCTTTGATCTGCGGTTTTTTGCAGATTGGTGAATCTCTGTCCATCTTTAGCTCTGAGAGACTCTGCCTCTCTAAAATGCTCTTCTTATATCCAGTCATGTTACCGACCTGTTGCCAATTAACCTAATTAATTGCAAAATCCTCCTCCAGCAGTTATTTTAGCAGTACCACCTACTTTTCCAGCCTTTTGTTGCCCCGCTCCCAACTTTTTTGAGATATGTTGCTGCCATCAAATTCAAAATGAGCTAATATTTTTCATGAAATGATAAAATGTCTCACTTTCAACATCTGATATGTTGTTTATGGGGGGGTAGCATAGTTAGAAAAATAAATGATTTTATTACAAAAAGCACGTATTTCAACAAATAATTGGCCCAAACCAACAAGAGCTGGCTAGGACATAGAGTGGTTGTTGGAGAACTGGCTGTTGAGTTCCCCTTTCACTCAGCACCAAACTTCTTTTGTAGGGTGCTGCCAGGTGCCACCAATCCTGCAATCAAACCCACATAAGGCACGCAAAAAAAAAAAAAAAAAAACAGTCCTCCCTAAATTAGTGACTCCAGTCTCCAAAAAATGACCCAAAGGGGCTACTGGGTTAGCTCACTCGGTTAAGGCACTGCATTGCAGAGCAATAGTGACCACCACAACCCGTGTCCGTTCCCTGGTCGTACCAGTGCCGGCAGTGGTCGGTAGCCTTTTTCAGGATATCAGCACCTACAGACTTTTTTGGGATGATTTTCAAAAGAGCATCAATCACTTCTGAGTTAAAAAAAAAAAAAAAAACTCATAGAAAAACTACAATGTTTCATATCACTCAAAAGCACTGGTCCTTTTTGGCAAATATCATTTTGCTTATCTTGACTCATCCAATCAGTGGTATCAGGAAAACATAGGACATGTGTTGCCACTGGTCTCGGAACCAGTGACTGTACAGTCCATGCTCGGAATGCTGCAATTGCATATTAAATACCTGCCTTATCTTCAGCAGAACTGGACAAGTCACCTAACTAGCCTGCCATTATGATTAATAAGCTGTTCTGAATTTAACTGTTGAAAATACTTCAAGCGGGAAAAAGATCTTCAATCACTTTCGATTCAAAAAAGATAATAGAAAAACTACAATGTTTCATATCTCTTGTAAACACTGGCCCTGATTGGCAAGTATCATTTTGTTTATCTTGACTCATCCTATTAGTGGTATCAGGAAAATTTATTTATTCTATCAAATAGATGTCCTGTACTAATAATGTGATCACTAAAAGCAATACAGTTTTCCCTCTTGTCACTTATGGGACCAGAGTCAGGCCACAATTGCGAGAGTGCTGGGGCAAAGTCATTCTTCATTTATTTAATTTTTTTCCAAAGTTTAGCAGGGTTACCAGCTCTTTTATGTACAGAGTTGAGATAAAAAGCTGATTTTGCTTTCCAAATCATGGTAGAACACGTTTTGCAGCTGCCTGAACAAAATCTAATCAAAAACAGCCCTGGTTTTTCTAGCTTTCGCCCATGCCAAATTCTGTTCCATTAATACTTACGATAATTCATGTGAGAACCACACAGTACATTGTTTTTTAATCCGTAGTCTCCTGAAAGGATCAATGGTATTTAAAGCACTGGAGAAATATGTGAAGGGACACCCTGTCTAATTCAAGATTATGATCTCTTTATAATTTTATCAGTTGAAAATATGATCAGGTACAAGTCCAATATGTCTTACTGCTTTTCTTTGTCGCGTAATTTTGTTTAGCTGATAGTTTTTTTTTTTCCATACAGAGCTTTTTGTGAGGGTACCATAAAAAGTAGTTAACAGGCTGAAACTGCCTTAGGAAGGAGGGGCCTGGTACATATTTCAACCCTAGGAGAGAAACAATTAACCTCATCGACAGGGTCTGGCTTAATCCAGGTGTCACCTGGAATGTTGGCGAGGAACTTGCAACAATCATTATTCTCTAGAAAAAAATGATGCAAACACAGTAGAAATCGGATAACTTCATAATTTTAGCTTGTCAGACATATATTGATTGATGTGTTTTTCAGTATAGATCACAAGTCTGACAATTAAATTAACATAAAACGAAAGAGGATAGTAGACAATCACATGATTATCACATCATATTAGCATGAGAATTTAATTATACATGACTTAAAATTACTCTTTACATGAACTGCCATCGAATTATGGAGATCACATCATAGAATATATCTTTTAAATTTACATTTACAGAGCTAGAATTTTTATACTCCATTTAAAACTAAAATTGGACCTTTTTCCTGTAAAATTATGCCCTCGTCCCTCACTGGAATGCACATTTTCATGACTATAAGGTGAATGAAATGCTGAAAGAAGCATAATCTAAAGTTATTAGTGCTAATGACCATGTAAATAATGGTTTGTTTGCGTCATTATGATTCATGGAACATGGCAGGTCACTCATCAAACAGATTCATCAGTGCCAGTGCAGCCAATTATATTTGAATGCCAGTTTTAGATTTTTCAAATCAAATGAAACATGGCAATGAAAAGACCTTTGGAAAATAAGGCAGAAATATATAAAATACTGCAAAGAGTTCAGTGCCTGGGGGTTGTAAACTATCTGTTATCCGTCTTCAAAAACAACAAAAAACCTTTGTAATTAGCAGTTGGGTGAATTGTGCTTGAAGTATGACATTTTTCACTGAAAGAACATCAGAAAGGTTTGCATTCATTTTAAGGTCTAATTTTGTCTCTGTTTGTACTGGTGTTTGCATAGGTGTCCTAGTCATACTCAATACTTCAACAAGTTCCCATACACAAACAACTAAATATGTTGTTTGTTCCCAGCCCTCTGATATAGCTATAGGACCAGTTCTGATACAACCCGTCAAAGCATTTCCACAATAACCATGGATAATTGCACCTTACTAAACAAACAGTTACTGAAATGTGGTTTTGATTTACAACCCCAGTTCCAAAAAAGTTGGGATGCTGCATAAAATGCAAATAAAATACAATGATTTGAAAATCTCATAAACCCATATTTTATTCATAACAAAACATAGACAACATCATCAGATGTTGAAAGTGAGACATTTTGCCATTTCATGAAAAATGTTAGCTCATTTTGAATTTGATGGCAGCAACACACCTCAGAAAAGTTGGGACAGGGCCATGTTTATTATTGTGTAGCATCCCCTCCTCTTTTCACAACAGTCTGTAAATGTCTGGGAAGTAAGGAGACCAATTGCTGCAGTTTTGGGAGAGGAATGTTGCCCCACCCTTGTCAGATGTATGATTCTAGCTGCTCAACAGTCCTGGGTCTTCTTTGCCGGATTTTTCGTTTTATGATAACGAAAATATGCAAGGCCTTCCCTGAAAGAGACGTTGTCTGGATGGGAGCATATGTTGTTGTAAAACCTCTATATACTTTTCAGCATTGATAATGCCTTTCTAGATGTGTAAGCTCCCCACGCCATAGGCACAAATGCAACCCAAAACCATCAGAGATGTAGGCTTTTGAACTGTGCGCTGATAACAGGCTGGAAGGTCTCTCTCCTCTTTAGACCGCACAACACGGCGTCTGTGGTTTCCAAAAGAATTTCAAATTTTGATTCAACTGACAGCAGAATAGTTTTCCATTTTGCCTCAGTCAATTTTAAATTAACTTTAGCCCAGAGAATACGGCGGTATTTCTGGATCGTGTTCACATATGGCTTCTTTTTTGCATGATACAGGTTGAGCTTGCATTTGTAGATTGCACGGCAAACTGTGTTCACAGACAATAATTTCTGGAAGTGTTCCTGGACCTGGTAATGGGAGCAAGACAATCTACTGAGATAAACGCTGACTGAAAAGTGTGATTAGAATTCATTAACATACTTGCCCAGTCAAAACCTGCTGACTATTTTTTTATGTTCACTGGCTAGGCTTCTTAAAATTAATTTGTTGAGTTAATTTATATTTTAGTTAAAAAGCTAATGCTATCTTTGTAATTTTTATTCTATTGGCAATTCATCTAGTTTTCTTAGATGTCATTAGCTAGCTTATTGATATCCCTGATTAATAGGCTGTGTATCCATCCAACTATATCGCAAATCTTCATTGCATTTTTGAAAATGCGGCAAAAGAAAATGTGTGTTTGTGCGCATTCCCAACCACCACAGTTATGCACTTTTGTTACACCAGATAAGCCACAGGTGCCATTAGGTGGTGCTAATTCTCAAGTCAGTCACCATTGTCTCTGCAGAAGAAGACGGCGCACGCAATGACGTCAATAAGCGCGATGAACAAAAAGGAAAACAAATGGGAAAGCTGGTGGCGAAAACGAATGAAAGTGATCACTTTAGCAAGTTAGCTAGCTTGTGCTTACGAAGTCTTTAACGTTATAGCTAGCACACCAGTGTAGCAAGGTAGCAAACTAGCTAGCTAGCTTACTAATAAGGCTAAAATTCACCACATGCAAGCAGCCATGGGGGGGAACAGATTTTACAGGAGAATGGTGCCTCATCGCCCTTCCCACACATGGGAACGTAGGCAAGTAAAAATGATGTAGTTAGTAAACGTCATCATTTATTTGCACAACTTGTTTGCTTACCCATTTCCACTGCACTAAAGCACATTTAGGAGATAAACCTACAGTTTTTTTCGAACACAAGGTATTTATTGTAGGATAGATATCTGGAAATTTCATTTGAAACTGAGCGCTTGCGCGAGGTTTCAAATGTAAATTTTCAGGTATCTAGCCTACGATAAATACCGAGTGCTCGAAAAAAACTGTAGGTTTATCTCCATTCTACCATGAGTCTTGTCAACACCCCTATGAAAATATTTGCGTGCTAGCTATGACACACTGTTCAATATCACTTTGGCTTGCTAGCTAGGAAGCCAACTAGCTCGCAAACGAGTATGACAGTGTACGCATTGAAAGCGAACTGCAGCCTTTTTAGCTTGCTAGCCAGTTGGCTATGTAGCTAAGTACATTGGCGCACTAGCTATACTATTGCTAGCTAGGTAGCCAACTAGCTCGCTAGCGAGTAAGACTGTACACAAACTGCAGCCTTATTTTGTCGGCGTAATCATGACGAGGTCTTGACCCAGTGTGAGGTAGTTTACCGGTGAATAGATACCTGGTGTTAACCAATCAAAATGCAGAATTCGTTGGAATGAATGGTAGAATTATCTTTATCAATATGGTAAATTATCCACCTCCTACTTGCTCATTAAAAATTGACGCGCTATTTCGAGTTGATGCGCATTTTGGGCGTTTCCATTTAGGTTTTTTTAAGCGCAAATTCAAACTGCGCTTTAAAATGGGTGGATGGAAACACGACTGTTGTCACATTTATTGCTACTAGCTCATTTTACCCGCTTGAATTAATTTCAACAATTAGGCTACATTCAGATCAAATATTTTCGGGAAGGTATTTTCACAAAAGCTGAAAAGCCTGACATGTCACCATGGTAAATGGCAAGGTGGCAACCATCCGAAATGGACCTTTCCGACCTGTCAATCAAGGGTAGAATAACTACCAATCAGATTGCCTTATCTTACTAAGGCCCTGCGTGCCCTGACAGCACCACCATATTGTCCCACATGAAATGCAGTCATTTTCTGTGTATAATGGGCAAGGTGTCTGACTATTTTGAAAATAGTTCTTAGATGCGCTCGGGGAACATGTAATACTGAAGAAAGATACCCAGCCTGGCTACAGAGAGGTCAATGAATCCTCATCCAATGCCAAATTGCAGTTGGAAAAGTGTCTGCGATGGATTAAGACATGCGGAAAGCCTCACATGCAACTCAATTTGCATAACACGGCTGTTAGCTTGAAGGTAAACCAGTGAAATTTTTTGCCATTTCATCTTCACTGGTTAGTCACCAACAATCTATGCATATGTTTTTGCTGAGGAGACTGAATTACACCAACGACATCATTGATGTATACGTTAACATAGTTTTGTTTTTCCCCAGTGGACTTCTGCATGCTATACCACATGTAGCTACAAACCAGTAGCTATTCTGCTTAGAACATGATTCCTTCATGCCACCCAGCACTAGCATTCGCAACACTAGATAATATAAAACATTTAGCCTGATGGTGAAGGATTTTGTAATGACCTGATGTAATCTGCTTAGAAACTTTAACATGAGAAAAACTGGCTAGGCAGGTAGCTAGCTTACAAGCTACAATCGAATTCAGAATGTCAGTCGCTTAGCTGAAATAAGTAAAGTTAGCTTGTCATCAAAATTGGTTTGGAGGGAAATGCCGACATAACAAACGTTAGATTAATAACTTGATTATGCCTAATGTAGCTCATTCAAGGGTTTGGTGCATTGTGTGATATGATTTATTACAAATTCTAGCTAGCGTATTGCCTGACTCATGGCCAACTGTCGTTAGACAGCATACTGAATCCAGTGTTATTTTTAGCACAGTGATGGCAACAAACATATGAAAACAACTTACCCTGCTTTACATGTGCAGTACGATTCCTCAATTTAGCCTGGTTTGATTTCAATGTGCAGTTTATTGGGCGCTTGGCTTTTCTGCATTGTTCACCAGCACTTCACGGTTACTCTTGTATCTCCACCCGTTTCGTTAAAAAATTTGATGTCATGTCATGGTTGGTCCTTGCGTGACATTGTTAAGGCCTCTAGAAGACTTTGCCGGACAAGTTGGACACATTTGGTACAAAATAAACCGCAATATTTTTGGGAATATGCAGCAGAGAGTGGTGCTCAAACTTCTGCTGAGCTACTTGTCAATGTGGAACTGAGCTGCATAATTGTGGCTCTTAGCAACAGTAACTAAGGGAGTCGCAGCTGGTTGGAGTTGGTCGGAAAGGTCCATTCTACTGTGGCAGTGAGTGCCCCGAGACAGTGCACTAGTGGAGCAGGACAGTAACTACACTGGCAAGCCACTGTCCCGCGACAGCATGGTACAGTACACAAAAATGCAACAGGCCCCTGTACTGTACTAATAAAGCATATCAATAAGATCGCTAATGACACCTAACAAAACCAGATGAATATAAAATAAAAAGTAACTGAGACTGTGTTTGCTTATTAATGGAAATATGAATGCCCTGAACAGCCTAACTTGTAAACTTTATAAAATAGTCGACAGGTTTGGCAAGTAATGTTAATGAATTCTTATCACACTTAGCGGTTGGCTGTTATCCTCAGTAGATTGTTTTGCTTCCTTTCTGCAGCATAGAAACACAATTTTAAGTACACCGCAATAACTACAGTATACCCAGGCAGAAGAGTGTAGGCTAATATAGTCAAATGATTTTACAACCTCATTTCCAAAAAAGTTGGGACACTGCACAAAATGTACATAAAAACAGAATGCAATGATTTTCAAATCATTTGGACTTCATATTTATCTTGAAAATAGTACAAAACAATACACTAGATGTAGAAACAGATATTTTACTGTTGTTTTGGGAAATATGTGCTTACTTTGAATTTGATGCCAGCAACACATTTCAAAACAATTGGCACATGTTTACCATTGTGTTGCATCACATCTTCTTCAATCGACACTCCGTAAGTATTTGGGAACAAAGGAGAACAACTGCTATAGTTTCGAAAGCCAAATATTTTCCCATCCTCACTTCATAGGATTTCAGGTGCTCAATACTTTGCAGCCTCCTTTGTCATATTTTTCGTTCATAATGTGCCAAACATTGTCAGTCAGTGACAGGTCTGGACTGCAGGCGGACCACTTTAGCACCCAGGCTCTTTTACTACAGAGCCATGTTGTTGTAATACGTGCAGAGTATGGTGTTTGGCATGGTGTTGCTGAAATGATTAAGGCCTTCCCTTAAAAAGGCATCTGGATGGCATAAATGTTGCACCAAAACCTGTACATATTGTTCACCATTATGGTGTCTTCATGGATGCGAAAATTACCCATGCCATGTGTATAATGCACCCCCATGCTATCATGAGTGCTGGCTTTTGAATTGTTTGCTGATAAGGAGCCGGATGGCCCCTCTCCTCTCTAGCCCAAAGGACGTTGCATCCATGATTTCCAAAAAAGAGTTTCAAACCACAGGGCAGTTTTCCACTTTGTCTCAGTAAATTTTAAATGAGCTCGGGCCCAGAGAGGAAGGCAGTATTTCTGGATCTTGTTTATATATTTATTATAATCTCTGCATGGCAGAGTTTTAACTTGCTTTTGTGGATGCAGGAAAAACTGTATCTACTGACAGTAGTCAACAGAAGTGTTCCTGAGTCCATGCAGTGATTTCCACAACCGATTCCTGTCTGTTTTTAATGGAGTACCGCCTGAGGACCTGAAAATCATAGCCATTCGAAATTGGATTTTGGTCTGTGTCCCATGCGAACAGAGTGATTAAAAGATTCTTGCAATCTTTTAATGATATTATGTACCATAGAGGATAAATCTCCAAATTCTTTGCAATTTCAAGTTGAAAGTGTTATTCTTAAATTGTTGAACCACAAACCCCAATTCCAATGAAGTTAGGACATTGTGTAAAACGTGAATAAAAACAGAATACAATGATTTGCAAATCCTTTTCAACCTATATTCAATTGATTACAATACTAGACAAATTATTTAATGTTTGTACTGATAAACATTTTTTTTTTTTTTTTTTGTGGAAATATTCACTTATTTTGAATTTGATGCATGATTGGGCCAACTTGTTCACTTACTGAAAATACTAGTAAGCATACCACGGGTTCAGATGGACTGGGGATAACTTACGACAACTCAAGCTGCCTCTCTTCCCTTGCACTGAGCGGTGTCTTGAAATACCTCTTCCTCTCTGAACTGTCTTCAACCTTTTCACCTCTTTCATCCACCTTTTCCTCTCTCACTGTATCCACTGCTTTTTCTCCTCCCTGTTTACTCCTCTTTGTTTAGGAATAGCTGGTGATTTCACCTTTTCTCTTCAGTTTTCAAGTCTGCACTCCAGCATTCAGTTCAGCCTGACATGACATTAAACAGTTATAATGATTAATTTGACTTTATAACTTTATAATGATTAACATACTTTCTTGAAGGTTCAATATAACACATTGCAGCTTCATGCTTACCATGACATGAGCTGGCTAAATAACTTTTCCAGGTTTCTTGATTGCATACTCGAACTCGCTAACTTATTTGCAACTTCTTCAAAGTGACCACCTACAAGCTTATTGGACTGTTATGGTTTTTTGGTTGTTCATTGCATCCATGTGAGGCATTGGTAAAAGAGTTTAAACGATAACAAATTTTGAATCACTGAAGTTGGTTAACTTTAACTTGCAACTAGCCGAATGAATGCACACCTCAGCTAGCTTGCCAACTACTGTCAGTTGGGGTATTGTGAAGAGACACCCAAAAAGTGCATCAGCAAAATTATGTTTCCCAAAGAACCAAAAATAAATGACATAGCACTGACAATAGTTGTCATATTATTATAAAAGTAGACTGACATTACTTTTTTTCCTGTTGAGAAGCCAGGACCACTTGCTGTTGATAACATATAGGAATTGTGTAAACCCAGAAAAACTCATTGGAAACATCAACAAACACGTGCTATATTAGTTGATCACAATTCAGAATTGGGGTGGTAGCTGGGGTGGGAAGGAATTTGGTTAGGGTGGCCGTTTCCACCCTATGCGACCCCAGTAGATCTGCCCTGCTCTTATGGGAAAGTTTTCTGTTTTTGTCCCAACCACTGCCCGGACCTTCTCCCTTAGCAGACTTTGTTGCTATATAAGGATGTCATCTGATTTCTTCGTTTGGTCTTCTGTCACTCAAACATTAAAATAGGTTATTTTGGGCAGTGTATTTACAACCTATCCAGTCCTTTTTCCTGTGAGGACTGGTTCCAATGATGCTAAAGATAATATTTATTGCACAAAATTATGTTTATGATGAGCAATCATTCTTTTAAAAGGTAAATCAGTAAATTAAATTATATTTTGCCAGTTATGTAGAAAAGTTGCTGGACCACTGCAGTTTCACCAATTAACAAATCTGGGGGAAATAAAATACTAGAACTGCATATGAGAACAACAGAAGAAGTTATAGAGGTGCCAACAATCTCTAAGTAGACTTATGTGATGTAAAGCAGTAAACAGTTAATTTATCTCATGTTGCAGAAAAATGAAATTTGTGCAGCACTGTACCAAATCTTAGACACATTTAAAACAATTCTATGAGGCAAAGATACACACAGTGTGCTTGAACAAAATGCAGGGTTAAAAAAAATTGAGCAGACATTTCCTTGGTATCAAATTTTGACAAGGCCTCCGCCATCATAATAAGCTGAAAATTAAAATATTCTGTTGGGAAAATATTGTTTTGTACAGTTTTTTGTTATCAGTGAGGCTTCTGCATACATGTTTTTATCTCGTGTGAAAAATGGATAGTCTCATGGATATCCTTTAAAATGTAGTCTGGGGAATAGATTATCAAGACAAAAAAAATAATGTAGTTATTAATAATAGCCTTTATCTCTTCACAAAATCATTACAGACCTCAAGTGCATATTCTGTAAATGTATACTACATGTAGTACACTGCCCTATAACCAAGTGTCCATTTATATAATACTAATGGCTTCATATCTTCAGATATGGTAAGAATTGAAATGCATCACAGCTCTGTAAAATTTATCTAAATAACTTGTGTGGGATATGTCTTTGATCCGATTGCTATTGAATAACTTGTCAAATTTGGAGTGACAAGTTTTAACCACCTGCTCAGAGAATCGACCCAAAAGGCCAGTTGTGGCACTCAATGAACTCTGGAACATGGCAAATCATGATGTGGACCTTGCTGGTAACTGAAATGTTCAAATCCTTGTATGTCCTGTCAAATCTGGCCACCATTTCCTTGTACAGTGACCCCAAGGTGAAACCTAGACATGCATGTATATCAGTTACCAGCAAGGTCCACATCATCATTCCCCATCCCCATTCCCCATGAATGTACATAACACAATATTTTCCCAACAGAATATTTTAATTTTCAGCTTATTATGATGGCTGAGGCCATGTCAAAATTTGATACCAAGGAAATGCCTGCTCAATTTTTTTAACCCTGCATCTTGTTAAAGCACACTGTGTACATGCTTGAAAAAACTCTAAACATGCCAGATGCAACAGTAAGTTAGACAGTGAGACTCAAGTTTCCCGTTTATTGGACTTTATTTGGCTGTACTCTTTAGAGTGGATCCCATAATTATTGGGTCTGCAGCCTGCATTTTTGACAGAAAAAATTTCAGAACATTTTCAATTTTCAGAAACAATTTAGGTATTTGAGGCCAAAATACAATCCTTTTCAGTTACCAGGGGTTATTTGGGACCTGTGACCATTTCCTGCCAACTTTTATCTGGCCTTCATTTTCAGAAATCTTCAATGCCTGTAAACATTTTGGCTATTTTCTGCCAAAGACCCTTTTGGATCACGTGGAGTAATATTTTTACCAATATATTTCACATTTGCGGACCAAAAAGTTTGAACATTTTGAATATTCTTTGCAGTCTGAATAGCCATGTAAGCTACGAAGTCTGTAGACTTTTATTGGGAATTGTTGATGGTATTAACAGTATAGGCTGCCACTCTGCATTTTAATGCCCGCATGAAAAGCCAATTCTAATGCTCAAAATAGCCATGTCACAGATTACTGTGATGATAATGAAAATGACCATCGCTGCGTGCTGACCATGCCAATTAAAACGAATGCAATCTTTTCAAGGCTGTAAACAACCTCTGTTGGCCGCATGGGGGACAAGAAAACATTAGACTCATTTCCATTACTCTCTGCTTAACTTGTTATTGCTCCCAATTTAATGATTGAGACATTCATGGTCCTGTAACTCAGTGGTCTGCTTTGAAAATGAGCTCATAGTGGAACTATGTAAAACTGGGTTTGCACACGCACATTTTTATGCGCATCTCTGAATTTACCCCAAAGTGAGTAAATGATAAAAGAATTTGCAAAAAAAAAAATACAGTGATCTTACAGTAAAGCTTGAGGGCTTCTCTTTAATGAAAAGCTTTATCTGTGTTAGAGGCCACACAATAAACTTGTCTAAAGAAATGCAAGTCTTAGGCACTGTAAAAGTTATAAGAACAGATAAAAGAAAACTAAATGCGGGCTGAGAAAAATTAATAACTCTTGCTGGAGCTGAATTAACTTTTTATGATTTTCCGATATGCCATTCTCTAAAATTCCTGACTTTTACAAGCTATTAGACAATTTTTTTCTCCCAAAGCTGAGAGATAAACAGTTTGAATAAAAAGTTTTTCAAAAGTGCCATACTTTACCAGAAAGCAGATATTTAATAATGCATTTTAATCGAGTTTTGTTTATCTTATTGAGGGAAGTGTCATAAGCATGTCGACATGGTGCGTGCCATCTTATCAGGCTCCCCATTTTTCAATTACTTGCTGCTCCTGCAGGCCCCTTTGATTTAATGCTGTAATCAGTCACCCAATCTTTCTGCATACAGCTTTGCTCCTGCCTGAGTTGCATTAAGCTCTGAATAAGGGCTGCTTCAGTGATCTGGAATTTGGCTTATTATCATAAAATTAGAGGAGAAGGATATGCTTGCATCAAGCAGTCCCTGCACCGTGTTGTGTTACACAAACCTTGCTCTTGAATCTTTGATGTCGTAAAACTGCTGCTGAGTCTAATTCATGCTTGTTAATTTGAAAAGCCATTAGTGCCCTGTTCCTGTGCAGACACATACATCTTTTTTTTTTTTTTTTGGTTACTGCTCCAATTTCATAATTAACAAGAAGGAACTCCTAGACTCCTTGGCCCAGTTCACCAATTGTGAAAACCCCTTTTCTGCGCAAAAATATCGCTTGTTATGGTGTTTATGTTTGTGATGTGAAAGTTCACACTTGCAGAAGGAATTCACCTGTCAAATGCAAACAGTTTTGATTGATTTATTAGTCCATCGGCACCTGGATGAGAGTGTTATGGCTTTTATCTTCAGTAGTTTTTGAGTATGATTGCCAGACCTCCATGAAGTTAAGATTTTTTGTAAATACAAGCTTTTTGAGAGTATTTGAATACATTTTCCCTGCTAACCCTGTTTAAGATTTTTGACAGCTTTTTTTTTTTTTAAGATTTCACTACATTTTGTAGAAGCCATTTTCATTTCAGCCAGGGGCACGGTGTCAAGAGTACTTGTCAAATTGATGTTCATTTTTTGGTTCTAATTCCAAAGTCTGTGGAGAATTTCATTAAGAGACAAAGCACGGATTGACAGGTTCAGTGAACCTATCAGCTGTTGAAAATCACTGTTGAAAACTGTCCTTAGCATTTCCATGGTTTTCTCTGGCCTTGATCAGAATCCTAAAAAAAGAAACTTGATATCAGACTCAGTGACAGACACATTAATTTAAAATCCATCAAAAATGATCAAATCAGAGGTATCGCTTCAAATATGCGAGTGATGCTCAGGCTTTGATGTGAGGAAAGAAGACAAATAATAATGAATAAAATCCAGTCACTTGATGTGAAATTTAAATTCAAATCAGTGCATAGAGTACTGCCCTCATGTGCATCAATTGGTACACTAAGGCCAAGGTCTGGACAACCTGGCATTTGCCAGAATAGCCAGATTGATTTTTTTTTTTTTTTTCAAATGGGCTGGTCTGTGTGTCCTGGTCTTATTCCATGACATTGCTAAGCTGTATGCAGTTGCTGGCTGTGGTCATTTTTCTGTGACATATGTGCACTTGGCAGCAAGTACTTTGTATTCAGTTAATTTGATAAGCAAGTGCTATGACATGAAACTTAGACAGTGTCTTGCTCTGAGATTCTGTTATCACTGTAAACTTGCCCTAGTGTCCTAGCCAGGGCAAAATGATATGGTGCCAAGTGCTGAATTAATTTTTAATAAGGAATAAGAAGCTTCAAGTGCTTTTGGTTGAAATAAAATGTGTCTACTTTGCTGGTTTGCTCATAATGAGCATGTGATATATAAATAAAAAACATAAAGCCTGTCTCAAAAAAATGATCCTAATTATGTCCCCAAAATAGTGTTTTGGCAATATGTTTTTGCCCCGACCACCGCCACAGAGATTTGGCGTTAGTGCAATAACTGCTGCAGTTTTTATAGTTGGTTATTCATTCTTGGCAGGTAGTTAGACGTCACAGAGAGGAAGAACAGATTAAATGTCTGATAGCACAGTTTGTGGACAATGCTGTCGTTTCGGGGATATACCCTGCTGCCGTCCACTGATAGCATTTGTTCAGTTAGGTATAATAGCTTTCAGTATGCAGTGAACACACGCAACACTGTGAGTGCAAAATAATTGTATGGAATAGCCCTTATGATTATAATTTTTATATTCAAAACAGATTCATTTAGTGGAGCCCAAATGCCAGGGCCAAATTTTGGTTACAGTCCTCGCCTGAGTACACTGCAAAGTTATATGTCAGGAGTGAGTACCTTTTATGTGGATAATATTGCACACATCCAAAACATGATTGTTCTGACTGACAATACTACAAGCAAAACAGGTGCTATGGCCATCTGTGACATACCCCTTTGCCATAGCATAATTTTCAGCAACAGAATTGTCTGGTAATTGGACAACAAAACAATACTTAAATTTGGACAGAATCATTACTCTTTCATTTTTGTGAGGTACAATGTGCTTTATATCTTGCTGGCGATCTCCTGAATTATTTCTTTTTTTGATTAAAGTTAATTTAACATACTGAAAAACAACATACAACTGAAGTTCTTGTGCATTCTTGAATCACTACAGACTGTTTACAAATGAAGTTGTGTATGCGATCCGATTTCCATTTTTGCTCTCCAAGTGTGCGTATCTAGCCAGTTATTTTATGTCTGCACAGAAAAGTTAAACAGGTAATAGCCAAACTTACCAAACATTCTTAAGACATTGCAGATCTTACTCTTGGGTTGAACAATTATCTGACCTATTTTCAACCTCCTAGATGGATTGTCTGGCCCACATATAAATACCATGGCTTGTGTCTGCATACTGAAAAGACCTCATGCTTTAGAAAATAAACAGATATAAAGGAATGACAGTTAGAGTTCTGAATATCATACAGTTGTGGCTTAATCACAAGCAGGAAAATTTTAAATGGAAAAAAATGGATCTTGGACTGTAAATGCCAAATGTGGCAAAAGAGAATTGATGGCATGATTCTGAAATGATTCAACCATCAAAGATGATCCCAGCAAATGGATAACTGGAGAGAACATTATTCTGCAGCCTGAGACATGGAACTGGGAAAGTTAAAAAATAAATAAATAAAAAATAATCTTTTGAACCGCCCATAACTGTGCCAAAAATTGTGAACTAGTCCCTGTGATAAAACTGATTCAGAGACGGCTATTGACAGATACTCTGGCTCGGAAGTGGTTCGCACGTTTGCAAAGGATTGACCAGCTACTGTCCAAACCCATCCATTTTAACTATCAAGGCTGTGTATTTTAAACAGAGGAGTGCTGTTCTCAGGGAAATGTTTTATATTGTACCAATATTCAAAAATGCAAATATGCTTTTAAAAAAGCTGATCAACCTTTTTCAAGAGTAAAGAAAAAGCTGAAAAATTGTCTCAACTCCTCACTGACACTATTACCAGCCCCTAACACAAATCAGAAGAAAATCTACACACAATATTAGGCTCTGCTGAAATGCTATATTACAATGACACGTCATAATGACCCATTGTAAATGCGCATTATGGTACTGCTAGGTAAATGATGCAAACAACAGTAAGGTCATGAGGCCTTGAAATCACAGGCCAAATGATAGCTTGTATGTTAACCAGTAATAAGTGAGCTGGGGTTGTAACCTATTGATCATGCTTTTCAGGATGAAAAGGCGGTGAGCAATCACTTTCAACACTTTAATTACCATTCCACCGTTGTGTATGGAAGGTGAATAACCTTTGCAAAGCATTAAGCAACTATATTAATTACACTCCCTGAGCCCAAAGTTAAATAGAAGCAGGAAGTGGGGGATCACTAGAGATAATGTGAGTTTCTGATCACCAAAACCTGCACAGCTGCTTCAAGGATGACACCATTTTGAACACATCACTGAAAACATTCTAGTTTAAAGATAAACAAATGTTCAATAACCTGAAATTGCATAAGGTTTGTGTTCAATCTCTAGGCTCGTACCAGGACACAAAGCGTGATTGCGTTCATAGACAGTCAAATATTGTGCGGTGTTGGCAAAATGTCCTTTGACAATGAAAATATTTTATGTGGCCTTAAGGGTATTGCAAAGAGCAAAATTTAGTATATCATTATACCAGGAACCAGTATGGTCCTGCAGTCCTGTACTCCCATCTTCCTTCATTGACTTAGTTGAAAAAACTGCAGAGGAGTTGGAGCAGTGTGAAGCTGAAATTGAAGAACAGGAGCAAGACAGTGACAATGAAGAACTTTTTAGTAACCAGGACTAGTCGTTTCAGGACTTTCTACCTGACATATGCAGCAATATTATTTCAAAATGGCAGAAATTAGCATGTTAATTTGGCATAATACATGTGATACATGGGATACATGTGACTGAATTTTAAGACTGGACCATAATACATCTTTAACTGTAATCCTACAAAATGTTAAGAAACTGAAAAGAAGGCAAAAAGTCATTTGAATTCAATACACCTACTTTATTCCCCAAAAGGGCATTTTTCAATATTTTGTCAAATTTTCCCGGAAAAGGTTAATAAAGATGGACTAAGATTACCCCCCACCCCCATGACATCATCAGTGACCTAATTACTAAAACAAATGGATTCGCGTGATAGTAGAGATGAAGCCTTTTCCAATGATAGTTAGATTGCATATGTAAATCAATTTTTAGTATACTAAAATACACATTGCATTTCCCCCACCCCTAATTTTGGCACCATTGTTAAGTCCAGGACTGCAGACAAACTTTTGGCAAAATGACCCTCATGGGACAATTTTTGGTGATGGAAACATCGTTATTCCTGTTTTTGGACATCCCAAGGATGATAAAATTTCAAGTTAGTAAAATACATCATGTGGGTGCGTGGGGCGCCTATCTTCCTAGTAGACTACTTCCACGAATTATGTACAGGGAGAAACACCTTTTGAAATGGGAATTATTTTTGTCAGTAGGTTGCACTGCACATAGAGGAGTTCTTGATTTTTTTTATTTTCTGGCCTAATTATAAAATTCTTAGTATTGTAACCATTATTTTTTTTAGCCACATGCAAGCCATTGCTTTTAATCCAACCTCTTAAGGTAGAACAAATTTTATTCAGCCATATGCGTGCTTCACAGATTCTCAGCTCCTCTGGCACAATGTGACAAGAGGTGACAGTAGAGAAGCTGACAGGCTCCCTGGCCTGCTGTCCCCGTGGGCCTTTTGACGGTGTCTGTTGGGACACTGCCTGACTGAGCAGGGCCTTTGTGTACCATAAAGGCCGGATTACTGTGGAAAAATGACCACTGCAGTTTTTCAGAATGTACAAAATGAAGTTTTTAGAGAGAAAGAATGAAGTTTACCTCAATTTTGACTTTCATTCACTGTTCTTATCACTTTAGATGACTTGAAAGGCTTCTTTTCATCAGGGTCAATCAAGTAGTCTCCACAAAAAGATGTGAAGCAATGCTGTCTTATGTGTGAAGTGCTAGAGATACAGACACAGACACACACAGTTTGTCTCTGTGACTTCTGAGGACATTATATAGACTTGCATTCATTTCTTGGAGACCTTCTCTAACCTTAACCATAACTGCTACTTGCCCACATCCTAACCCTAGCCTTAACTTAATCCAAACCTACCCTTGACTTAAAACGTCATCACCTTAAAATGTAATTATTTACATTGGGGGTGCTTGCCTTTTGTCCCGATAAGGACAGGCCCCATAATGTGACTGTGTAAACAGATTTAGGGTCCCACAGCATCAGTGATACCAGTACACACACACACACACACACACACACACACACAGGCTTACCCACATGCACAATTATCTGAAGCTGGTGAGCACAAAGTTTCTGACACAGTTCACCTATTGTCCCTATTCCCTTTTTCGATCCTCTCCTCTGAAACAAGCCGAGTTCAGCTTTCTGAATCATCTAGGTGTACTCAGTAACGACTGCATTGATTGTAAGGAGCTCTTAATAGTGGAATTGGCACAAAGCTTTTGAAAAGCTAAGCAGAAGTTTTAAGAACAAAAGTTTGAAGGGAAAAAGTCTGCACAAAAGTGGGCCATTCTTTCGGGCATTCAAATTCTAAGTGGATGCAATGTCAGTGAAAGCAATTTTGTACATAATTGAGCATGATCACTTTTGTTGATTCTTTATTATTGCAGTTAAAACTGTCCAAGACATCATTCACTCTCCTTATTAATAAGTGGCAAACGCTATGATCATATTTCCTTGACTAAATTACATAAGGGGCCACAGTAATCATTCACCAGCTTGAGATAGAGATGAATAGATCTTTACTGTAATTCACTCTTGTTAGCTCCTGAAATTGGTACATTTGAATTTGCCTCAGCAGTCCAAGGAGCTGGTACTTTTACAATCTTTTCTTCTCTAATGCCCCCTTGCAATGGAATTCTGACATCTTCTGATCTGAAAATCAATTGAAATTGAGCCTCATGAATTAATGTATGGAATGTAAATTTATTATAATATATACGGCGAGAGTAGGTAGCAGAGGAAATTAGTATTTTATAGCCAGGTTCGTGGCCATTTGAAACATTAATATCTTTTGGTGTTTAAGCATGGCATGCACTGCATATTGGGCCAGACGTGCCTTTCTCTCATGACAGTTAATATTCAGCTACTTCTTGGTTAATTGTTGTCCTTTGTACTTACTGTCCCTCCACAATTTTTGGCATTCCTGGCAAAGGTTAGTTAAAAATGGTTATAAATAAATAAATAAAGAACCTTTCCAATCTCCCAATTAAAAAAAAAATTAGAAAAAATATTCAGCCTTTAATTGTCACAATTATTGGCACCTGTAGAAATTCTTATGAGCAAACCATCAGGCAGGGCTATTCAACATTATCCTGCAAGGGCCGGTGTGGGTGGAGGCTTTCATTCCAACGAGGCACTTATACACTGATACTACTAATCAAGCTCTTTAGCAATGATTCTTGGGGTTGATTAGTAGTATCAGGTGTCTAAGTACTTGGTTGGAATGAAAGCCCGCACTCACACCAGCCCTTACAGGATAATGTTGTATAGTCTTGCCATAAGGCCTGGATGAGCCGGCATGACACCTCAGTTTCATCACAAATGTGTTTGTAACTTAAGATTCATTCAAAGAAGAGTTAGAATTTTAAATTGGCACTCATAGAGTGGATTATTTGGCTGAGATGGTCTTCTGTGATGATAGTTCACATTGATTGCTCTGCAGTGATCTTTCCTGTCGTGAACAACTGCCTTTTTTAGCATTAATCACAGAATTAAACTGTTATGCCGTCCCACTTGATGACAGCCCCCCACCCCCATCCCATCCCATCCCATCTAGAGCAGCTCCCTCCCTTCACTCACCTTTGATCCCAAGGGTGAAAATTTAAGCTGAAAAAATGTGTTAAAAACCTGCCATACACAAATACAAGAAAAGTAAAATCACACTACATTGTGAAGGGGAAATGTTTGGTGTCAGGAAGGGCTCAAAACACAGTAAATTAATTTAATTGCAAACCCATTTGTGAAAAAGCTAGGATGGTATGGAAAATGCTGGCAGATCAAGAACATGACTGGAATGGGTTGTTATATTAAATACACCACCAGGCAAAAAAAAAAAAAAAAAAAATTGCACATTTTTAAATTTTGTTGGTCCACTTTCAGCTTTGATTATAGCACGCATTTGTCGTGTTATTGTTTCAAGAATCTTATGCAATGTGACATTCATTTCTGATGAGAGTTGCATTATTTTTTGACCAAGATCTTGTATTGATGAGAGGGGAGTAAAACTACTCTGTAAAGCCATTTCTAGCACATCTCAAAGACTTGCAATTGGTTTAGGACTCACTGGTGGCCAATTCATGTGTGAAAATCATTCCTTATGCTCGCTGAATCACTCTCGCAATTTGAGTCCGATCAATCTTGGCATTGTCATCCTGGAATATGCCTGCGCCGTTAGGGATTAAAAAATCTATTGATGGGATAACTTGGTCATTCTGCACATTCGGGTAGTCTGCTGAATATATTGTGGTGCTGCATGATGTTGCTGAGCCTTGACCTGACCAACTGAAGCAACCCTGGATCATAACACTGCCCCCAGAGGCTAATACAGTAGAGCAGTTATTTAGAAATAATGGTACCTTCACAGAAGTACAAGTTTGCCTTGCCAAGGGCACTGACACTACCCCATGCCATGACAGAGCAAGGCTTTTGGACTTGTTGTTAATAACAGTCCGGCTGGTCTTTTTCTTCTTTGGTCCAGAGCACACGGTGTCTAAGACCTAAAATTGTGATTTGTCTGTCCACAACATGTTTTCCCTGTGTAACAGCCCATCACAGATGCCTCCAAGCCCAGAGAAGTCAACAGTACTTCTTGTTACTGTTAATATAAGGCTTCCTTTTTACACAATAAAGTTTTAACTTGCATTCATGGATGTACCGACATATGGTTGTGTTTAACAAAGGTTTGCCAAAGCAATCCTGAGCCTATGTGGTTATAGCACTTGCAGATAAATGACAGTTCTGTCTCATCCCAATTGTATCTTTAATTGGTTTCCCTTGTTCCAGCAGATTTGCATCAGTATTGTGGTTGTTTCTTTTTCTTTGTTACATGTATATATGTGAAGCTGGTTATGTTGCTGTCTTGAACAGGACTCCATGGGAGAAGAGATGTTGTATCTCAGTGTGACCTTCCTTGCCAAATAAAGGACAGATAAGTAAGTAAAAAAAAAAAAAAAAAAAATTTATTCATGGTTGTGCACAGACTCTAGGTGGTGCCATTGCACCTGCCCTTTGCCCTCTGGACCAAGCAAATGCCCTTTTGAAAGTTTTTTTTTTTTTTGCACTGTATCTGGCCTATATTGACCTGATCATTGAGAACTGCTTGATGATTAAAAGCGTAAAATAAGAAGCAGCAACCTCCCCCGCTGAACAAAAAAAAAGAAGCATCAACCCCCCCCCCTCCCCCGCTCAACAAAATAAGAAGCAGCAACACCCCCCCCCAACAAAATAAAAGCATTTCCCCCCACCCTGGTCTGCCACCACACATTGCTGTGGGAAACATTGAAGTGCTCTTATTTTTCACTGAGCACCTGCCCCCCAAAATGTCTGTGCACGCCACTGAATGTTTTATCTCATTTAACTCCCTGCCCTTCTCATGCTCTCAAGTACTCCTTGGCTCATGTCTAATCGTTGTTATTTGTATATCTGTTGTTTTTGCTGGATTATTCTGTCTGTTAGATGTATTCTAGCCTTGAGCCTTTATCTGAGTTTACCTCCCGCATCCATTTTTGCTAAATTAACCAAAATGTGACATACGTATTTTGAGTCTTCTATTAGGAACACCCTAACCCTGCTTTCTTGTGGTCTCTAGAGCGGGGAAAGAGAGACAGTTCTAGATGTTCAGCTCTGCAGGTGCAGCAATCAGCTTGACAACCCAGCTTGTGACCAGACCACGGCTTGGAATCTCCCCTTGAATTCTGTTACTAATCACCTGACCTGGACTGCCTCCTACTATGGATCGCCTGTGCCCTCTTCCAGGGGCGCAAGAGATATTTTCAAAGTGGGGCGCGGGGAGCAAATGGACCTTTCTGACCTGTCAAGCAAGCATAGAATCATAACCAATCAGAATGCCTTATCTTCTTAAGTTCCCGTCTGACCCAGTAGTTCTGCCTCATTGTCCTACAAGCAAACCGATCATACGCTGAGTGTAATAGGCGTGGTTGCTGATTTTGTCGATGGCTAGAACTGTCCACAGGAGCTGATGGGACGTACAGTGTGAGCACTCAGGTCATGGCTTAATGATGGGAACAAACAGTGTGAGCACATAACCCGTGAGTTTTGGCTTTATATCGCAGAGGATTCACTCGTGCAATGTGAGCTGGATTGAACAACAGAATTTTTAGACATCGAACAGTGTATATCTGGCTTTAAGCAAGCTGGTGAAGTTTTGTGGCTTTGTTATCGAGCTGGCTACATAGGTAGCAAACATTCTGCTAACATTAGCTTGGACCAGGAAAGCAATCCGATTTCCCAATGTACATAGTGAATGAATGGTGGCATATCCTCTGCATGATTTTGCGGCATGCACGGTAGCTCGGTACAGATAATCCTGAGCTAATCTCCCGGCCTCTTTTGTGGTATAACCCAGCCTCTTGGCGATGTAATCTTCCCATCTCCTTCTCTGCCTGCCTCTTGATCTTTTCTCAGGCCTCCATCTGTAATAGTTGTAGGTTTTTCCAAAGAATCATGCCTCTTTATGTGTCCAGAGAACTTTCCGCCTATATATGGTGTTCAGCAACCAGCCCTCTGGACTTCAAGCTAGGTTCCGATGGAAGCATTCATCCTTTTATAAGTCCACCGCACTTGCAAACTTTTTCTGCTGTAATGTACGTTGTACTTTGTGTCGCACTTTTTGACTGTCCAGGACTCACATCAGTACGTGGCTGTTTGGAATATACATGCTCGCAAGACTCGCAGTTTGACATGTTTGCTACAGTGCCTCAAAAGAGTACTCAAGTTTTAGTGTTCTCATGCTGATAACTTACTGCCGTCTTTCTAGAGCACAGTACCCATCCTGAGATATCAAGGACCCCAAGTATTTAAATTTGGTGACTTCCTGCAAATCTTCTCCGTCAACTTGGATATTTATCTGAGCCTCCTTTTTGACAGTCTTCATAACTTTTGTTTCTTGTTGTTTGTTCTCAGACCATATTGCTCGTTGAACAGCCTTGTCCTTATGAGTGATGTTTTTCAAACTTTTAGCACTTCTTCATAACAGGAGCCTGTCTTCAGCATACCTCAGATCTGCGATAGTCATTCTGCCAATTTTAACTCCTTCATAGTACTTGTTCTGGTCTTCAAAATCCAGCACGGGAAATATATCCTCAGCGTATAGATTGAACACTGGCTGAAGAATCCAAATCCCTTCATATATTTCTTTGGAGAACCTTGTTTTTAGAACTTAAGATATACTTTATTACCTAACCCCGTTAGGCAATTTGTCCTCTGTATTTAACCCATCTGACAGTTGTGTAGCCACAGAGCAGCGCCCGAGAACTAACTCCAGTTTTAAAGCTAGTTCCTTGGTTTGGGGTACTGGTAGGAGTGTTCCTATTATGCATTTTTTCTGGGTGGGGGAAACTGGAGTACCCAGGGAAACCCACACAAACGCCGGGAGAACATGCGAACTCCACACAGAAAGGCCCCAGGCCAGACTCCACCCACAATTTTCTTGCTGTGAGGCAGCAGTTCTAACCACTGCGCCACAGTGCTGCCCAATTTTCAATGATATACTCATGCATTTGTGGGCAAATTGGTAATCCTTGGCCCACATTGCTCCTTAAAGGAGGTCACATTTCCTAGATGATGCTTTTTACCAACTCATGATTGCAATCACCTGCTGACATCAGCGTTTTTTAAAGTCACTTCATTATCCACATTTTTTGAACTCATTACCAGTCCTAACTTGCCACCTTCCAAACGTATTTGGAATGCTTTGCAGGCCTGAATGTCAGGAATGATTGTTTAACTAAAATGAAGTTCAGTATGTAATAACCTGATAAATATCAGTATTATTGTTACACTTCTTTCCTTCTTGATTAAAGCATAAGAATGCCTGATTGTATTTTCAGTTGTCATTTTTAAATGATGTTAAACTAACAGAACCTAAGAAGGCATAGATAATTATTTGTTTGAAAAGCGTTGATAGTTTACTGATAAAATATGTACATTTCATGTGTTAAATATTCTGAAAGAAGATTTAAAAATACTTCTGCTATGTTACGTTTACGTAAGTGAGTTAATGACCTGGAAGTGTTAGTTTGTGTGACCAGGGGACGGAGAAAACAGGAAGCAGGGAGAGAAGAACGTGGAGTAGCGGAGCTGCAGACTCGCAGGACAGTTATTACAAACTTTGCTTTAGTTATCCCGTTTTATCCTCCTGCTGGACTGTGAACTGCCGCCGGTTACCACGCTGTGATTTGCGTGCGTTAGTGACTGTTTACTGCGGACGGAGTGTGAGTTTTCTCAGTTGAAAAGGAAGCTAGCGGTGTTAGCGTAGCCGCTGCCATCCGAAGAGAAGACAAGGGCTACCGATACCTCCCTGTGCTGGACGAAGTGGAGACTGTCTTCAGCGGGTGTCACAGAAGCCGAGGCTGGGTGGAAACGACGGCATTTTTCCGCCTGATGGGTGTGGGCGTTTACCTAGCTGTCCATCGCTGCTGTGCTGTTGAGACTGAGGAATACATGAGGGATTTCTGCATGGTAGAAGTCGTTTCCATTCAATCTAAAAGGAGGTAAAGCTGTCTTATTTCCAAATGAGCTCCAACATTTGAAACTAACTGCTAGCTTGCTAAAACAAACAAAGAGTGCACTCAGGTTAAGACAGACTATAATCTTTTTTTTTTCCTCCTTAAGTACCTGGGGTGGTTTATTTTTTTCCTCTGGTGCTTTCTTTTTTCCCAATGTTTCTGGATTTCATGTGAAGCATTTTAAGTTCTGCTAATACACAAGCAAAACTGAGATACTGTGTTGAGTTGTTCATTGCTGCATGCTTTAAGGTTGATAAGGTGCCATATTTTGCTTACCTTACATCAGGTTAATTTACCTAGCTTTCCCGGTCGCCTCTAAATAATATTTTTCAGGAGAGTGAGAGTCATACTTAACCCTAGACAAGTTAATTTACAATGAGATGTCTCTTTCACCACTATACAGTTTTGTTTAGTTTAAAGGGGTACCTACTTAAGTGTTTTATTACATAAAGCGTGTCATATTTGACGAGCCGGGGGTGAAAGGGTTACAAGTAGATAAAGCAAAAAATATTTCGGCCTCATACAGTCTGCAAGAAATACATCTCTAAGTATAGAGGCTTCGAATTGGCTCTGCCATCTGGGTTGGTCCACGTAATCATCAAAAGAATTAAAGCTACAGCATCATATCTAACTCTGTTAGCACAATTTACAAGTGAATTTTATTGAAGCCCAGAGAATTTTCAGCTGGATAATTAAAACATTGCATTAATTTAGACAAAAAACAATAATCATAATTTCAAAAAAAAAAAAAAACTTGTTACGAATACAATTCTGAGGACGACTTTTACTTACTGTGACCCTAGATGTTTCGAATGCAGGACAAAACCGCACTCAGACAAAACCCCACTGGACAAACCCCCACACCACTCTGATTTTTTTCTGGAAAAATATGAAGATTTGTAATGATAATCATAGTAATAATTTTATATGTGATGTAAGAGAAGTGGGGTTTTGCCAGAATGGTCTATTTCATTAGTGGGGTTCTGTCCAGGGGTTTTGAGCTGTGGGGCTTCATCTGAGTGGGGTTATATCCAGTGGGATTTTGTCAGTCTACAGATGTTTCACCTCTGCTGCTAAACCCTCACTGTAATCAAACCAAAACATTTTGAATGGTTCAATTGCACTCTCGTTAGTGAAGAAAGAAACGATCCAAATAACATGGATTCTCGGCAACATCATCACTGCGCAAGAGAATTCACTTCTTATTTTCAAAGTCTGAAAAATGCTCTTTTATTGTTTGCTCATTTCTAGGCTTCTTGTTTGCTAACACCCAAGATAAACTATGTCCAACCTTGCTTGCCAAAGTCATGATTAAGCATCAGAAATGTTGATCATGCAATGACCTGTAGCGAGTGACATTTACACCAATCATTGACCTTCAAATATAATAAGTCTGATAACATTAATGAGTGGATGCAGCCAAAAAATGCATCTCAAGCACCTTGTTCTAAAAGAGCCACCAGGAGATGGCATATCGGCCCCACATCAATTTTGGATTAGCAAAAGGCACCACTTCAGGTCATGATTAATGTGCACACCAAGTTTTGTGGAAAAATATTGAGAGGTTTTCAAGTTATGCATTATATGCCGGGGGGGATAATGATAAACAATCGAAAGACAGGATCTACTGTTGTTAATTTTATTTTCAAAGCAGAATCTTTGGCGCCAGCATTCCATAGGATCTCAACTTTTTCCGAGTTGGGCCTGTAGTGGGCCTGAGTTCAGTAAAAAAATTCATGAGTTTTGTCATTCTAATTCTTATTAATTGATTTTTCTTTAATTCAATGAATTAGTCTTAGAGCTTGATAGTTTGTTTGAATTTGTTGGTTGATTCCTTCAAGTTAGTGTGGAGTGACTTGTCAATAAATTTGGCAATTTAATTCACAAATGTCCATCCATTAATTATTTAAACTGCTTCTTCCTCACTGGGGTTGCGAGAGCTGGAAGGTGGAGCCTATTTAGCTTACGATGGGCGAAAGGCAGGGACACACCCTGGTCAGCTCACAATCCAACAGAGGGCATAACAAATAAATGCAATTTTTAATCATCATTAAATTATATAAAATATATTTTAAATGTTGGTTAAAAGAGGGGTTTCAACAAACAATACCACTCATGTTTAATATTCAGAGTTTTGAACATTTTACAAAATCACTGATGATCAGAACTGCTGTATCCAAATATTGAAACTATTTTGATTTAGCCTGTCTTCCCTAACAGATTTCTAAATGAGTAGCTTCCTTGAATATTGCAATTGAAAATTATGATAGGAATTGGTCATATTATGGATCACTTTAGATTTTGTGCAGTGTGTGGAAACTCTGCAACATTGAAATAATGGTGATCTATTTCACAATATATGTATACTTCATTACAGACCTTCGCATGCATTGACATTTTCATGGGTATACAATATTCCTACCATTCAAACTGGAAACTGTACAAATTTCAAAATATTATGCAGCTCCAATTCTACCTGTAGAGAATACTGTTTCTAACATGTTCCCATCCAGAAATATTTGGTACATTCTAGACATGCATTTGAATTTTTGGTTTTACATTTCATGGATTGCTTCCTGAGGAAGCACGATTATAAGTTTTCTCCACTTCGTTCTGAGTATCACATTAAAAATGGAAGAGACAGCTGACTTCTACCTGTATTAGAGGAGAGCCTTGAACTGTTACTGTTCTCCCAAGATGGTATCATTAGTGGCAAATCAGAATACTTGGTTTTAGTTTAATTCCAGATCTTGTGGGATTAGAGGGAGGAAATTACAAAAAGAAAGTATAACTATATGGATCTTTTGAATATGTTTGAATATTTGAACATTCTTGAGGCAAGAAAAAAAAAAAAGAAGCCAGCTGTCAGCATCATACCTACTGAACGTGTTCACCCTCACAAACCATCCAAATGACACTAAAATAAATTATTTTTACTTTACACTGACCTTAATTAGCATGCAGAATTAACTAGCAGTGCAGAAAACTTTGATTAAAGTGCCAATTCTGATGGGAAAGCACAACTTATAATTTAAATAATTACTGCTTTTCCATTGCATTATGATTGATTTCTTTGTGCCCACGAGAAATTTTTTTTTTTCACCCCATACATCTCCTCAACATAACCTTTTGATGCACAATGGCTGTGTTCCAATCATCAAACCCACTTGGTCTCCTAATTGAAAAGACTTTGCAACCTTGGTGTTTGCTCAGTCATCTGAACAATGACTTCAGAAATTTGTGTCCCAGGAAATGCTTGCAAACAGAAGCAATTTCATGCTGGTTTAGCACTGATCTCCTCATTTCTATTTAAGCCGAAACAACTGTGCTTCGGTGTGCCACACTCTCTATTCCTTGCTTCCTCTGTTACTGCAGAATAAACCTAACTGACTGGTGGTTTCTTTATCAGCAGTTGAAGATCTGTGGTAGAAATAAGTTTGTGTGTTAGTCAATTAAAGTATGGCCTGAGTTCCCAAGATTCAATGAGGCAATGAACAGTTCCAAACTACAAAGATTATAATTCATTATTTTAGCAGACAAAAGGGTATTGGCTTCATTGATTAAAAACTGAAGCTGTAGCTTTTAATTTCGGGAATACTGAAACATTGTCCCCATATTGGAATGCAGTAATATCGCGAATCTGGTGATAGGATGAAAAAGAAATTGAAACTCACAGGGTATTCAAAACCAAGCTTGACAAATGCATTACATGCTGACAAAATGGGAAAAATTGTTGGGATGGGAAGATTTTTCATGACATCAAATGTTTATTAGTCCCTCAATTTCTATGCGGAACAAACATGGAATGCTTTGGTATTATGGTATTATATACGTATTTCCCCACATGTAGCTCATATGGTGCAATATATTTTCATTTGTTCGAAAGATTCATGGTAGTCTTATATTGTTTTGTTTCCTCACAATGTCTTTCGATTGCGCTTTTAAGAAATGTTGTTTGCTGTTGTTTCCAGGCTACCTTCTGTTATTCCAATCGAAAGGAAGAATAATTATGTGTTATTTATTATGCTTGTCTTCAGTGAAAAACAGTATTAGCTCACATAAATGCATTTTAACAGGTAATTAAGTATTTCTTGGCCAGACAATTCAGTGACTTAGTACAGGAGAATATAATGGTATTTAATCCAAAGGCAGGGGTAATAAGGCCATTAAGGTACATTATTTTCCTGACTGTATTAAGTACTTTGTGGAATGTGGTGATCTTGTGATCAAGTAGAATTATGTTTTTTGTCCAAATGTCATTCCAGGGACAGAAATAGGATCTCATTAGATAAAGGCAGCCACAAATCACTTGTTCATCCACCATTTTAAAACTCAAATCCATAAAAAATGTGTTATCATTTATAAAAGCATATCCACTGAACTGCCAAAATAGGTCATGGGCTAATGGAATGAGCTGATCATGGGCTTTTAAGAATGCTATTTAGACTTGGTACTTGGAAAAGCTTGGAAACAGCATTCAAACACCACTGAAATAAGCCTTTCTTACGAGTTGAAATTGAAACATATTTAAGGTCTATCATCGAGAAGACGGGATGTCCATATATGTCCATATATTACTATGCACCGTTGATGTTTGAATATGTGCATTAACAAAATCGATGTTGCTGTCAACAAGTGTTTACTTTTGGTAGTTCTAACTAAACCTTGGAGAGACAGATAGAATAATTTGATCAGTACTGATTCGTTAGTTACCCCGCATGTGCTGAGGGATACTTTACCCCTTAATAATAGGGATGTTGTCCATTCTTTACCTGCTCCAGCATATACTTCTGCAGACATCAGAGAGGACCCTTTCAGGGCCATTAATGCTCAACAGATGGTCTTTAATCCTTGAGGATCCGGTGAGTTTTCACCCAGGGAAAAACTACACAACTTTCTAAGATCACAGAGAGACCATTTTTGCAGCCTTATGTGGTTGAAACAAGACAATAATACTGTATGTCCCCTTTTTTATTTTTGTTATTTTATCAGTTTTTGTTATCTGAATTCATCCCAAGATTTTTCTGTAATCCTTATGTTATTAGAACCCTTTCAGAGTTATTTTATTTTGGAGCTTCTTCACCTCCTACATGTTCAGGGTCACAAAAGAAAGACAGAAACCATGAATATCTTGATAACAATTCCCTGACGCTCAGCCCTGCAACACTTAAGGCAATGTAAAACATACACTAAATATCCTATTTTGAGGGACACAGTTCAATTCCTGGCATTTATCACACCTTCACCCATCTGCAGGTTAACCCCCCCCCCTCCGATCTTGAAGAATGGGAGAGATGCATTCCCCCCTTTCCTTCTAACCTCATAAAAGCATGGGCCTGCATTGAGTGAGTAGCTTTTTAACATCCAGAAAACGGAGTAACATCCTCTGTGGGAGGACTTTCAGGGTTGACATTTGCTTGCGCCATCTGAAGATCAGGCTGTCTTATGGTTTCAGCATAATCAAGCATTTAGTCGATGTTCTCTTCCTTTCTTTTCTTTTGTAATTGCGCTTGTCTGGATTATTCTTGTTCAAGGAGAGAGACCCTCATCTGTAGACATAAATGTTGTATATTCTGCTGTGACTAATCGAATTACCGAATTTTAAATAGAATTCTGAGTTGATCTACCAGGTTGCTCCACCAATAAAAGAATTCAATAATTTGTTAATTGATATTTTTGAAAATAATTAATACATTACATTGTATAAGTTAACTTTACATGTTGGATAAGTGAGGGGTCTTAATGGTAAATTCAGTATTCACAGAGGTGGACGCTAAGTGTTGGTGTCTAACTGTTTAAACTTCTGGATTTAGAAATTGTGGGTAATTAACTCCTTCAACCCCACAGCCCTCTACAGAGGGCTGACCAACATATTCCCTTCAACCCCAAATTCCTGTAGGGAAAATTCAAACAATCTGACTAATTGATTGGAACATATCAGGTTACATTTAATGGGATTCCAGAGATAACAGTAAGATACAATGTCCAGATAATGACCAGCCCTCTACAGAGGGCTGTGGGGTTGAAGGGTATAGTGATGCTAGAATATCTGGGGTTGAAAGAGTTAAATAAAACTGCACTTCCTCACCAAACCATTACAGCAGAAGCAACTCGTTGACTTTTATCAGTGTACCTGTTTGTGTCATCCTATTTTCTCATTTAAAACCCAAGCTCTAATTTTATCACAGAAGCCAACCTTAAAGAAACGTATGACGTTAAAATAATAAAAAATACTATAAAATTCAAATTAGCTAACTGTAATGGGTTCTGAATGTGCATGGCTAATTTCACATTTGATGACCAATTGCACTCTCTTTTTGCCTCATACAGCTGCATGTATAATAATGTACACAATGGTCCTTGAACAGCCACGTAGAGGTTGTGTGAAGATGGCTTGTTTCTGCAATTAGACTTCTGCCGTAAATATAAAGTCTCTAGAGCACGTCTTGGTGGCCTCTCAAGAGATTGCGCAAATGGAACCAAATTAGATTCTGCTGTGTGGCACTTTAGTGGGAACCTCAGTCACAGACTGGCCTGCTTTTGGTCTTGCAGTATTTTGTTACACGCTAATAAATTTTCCACACGGACTGCATTGTGCAAGGACAATTTCTGCGGAAATAACTGTCCTATCACAATATTATTCATCACTCTGTATGAATTGGATGTTGTATCTGATGCAGGAAAAGTATTTAGCAGTCTACACATTAGACTTTTGTACTTATGATTCTCTTATATTGAATATATGCAACATAATAGAGCCTACGTAATTCAAAGTGGTAGTTGCCCTGGACATTGAGTGCTTTTATTATTCAGTATTTTTTTTTAACGGAAATGTTCACGAAGAATGCAAGCTAGTAGAATTGATGACCTTGAATTTAATTCTAGGAACTATGGTTACTGAGCCACATATGATATATTGAAAATTCAAGGATCTATGATTTCAATACTGCACAGTTAAATGGAGTGATACACTAGTAAAATAGTTTCAATTTGAATGCAAAACCTCTAATCTTTCTTTTTTAACTGAAAAATGAGGTCTCTTTTGTATAGGTATGATTATTCATCTGATCATTCAATGATGACATTGCGAACAAATTGGATTTACCCAAAATTTCGAATTAAGGAAATTACGGCAATTAACCTCTTTAGTACTTGCCATTGGCTGGTCAAGAACATGCAAGCATATCAAAAAGAGAGAAAAAAATGCAATGTTAGGGACGTTAGAATCCTTAGATTCCGATTCTGTCTCAATATTGACAACAAAAGTGCCTTTGCTTTGTCCTAAGAACATGATATTTCAGAAATTGTGGATCAGAACAAAGTACTTGTGTGAGCAAGAGTTCTGTCCCTGACTACACGCATCGCATATAATCATGGAATCTACACCAATCTTTTGCCACCAGCATTTCTTTTCATTCCTGCTAAGTAACATCCCACTTCCCAGTTTCATTCCCTCCGTAGCCATTTTTTGTGCAGAATAGCCTTCTGCATGCCCACCTTTGAGTTCATTTTTAAACAAGGAAATTTAAACAGAGGGCACAAATGATGAACATTAACTTCATTCAAATGAAAACATAACCTTGAAAATATTTTATAAATTATTTTAAGCACCACCAGCATGACAGCATGGAGAGGCCTGTGCAACCAGAGTAACACAGACCTCTCCTCCAGCAGGAACGAACAAGTTACGCTACCCACCCCTGGTCCGTGTTATGAACAGCTCAGCCTTGAGACAGTGTCACAGCGCAAGCAGAGCAGATTAACAAGAAGGAACCAAAGATGCTGTCCCATCAGTCAGTGGGGGAAATTGACAATTAATCTCCTAAGGATAATTGAGAGAACATGGCAATGGTCAGACGAGAACTGGACATGACAACTTGTCCCTCACCAAACAGGGAAAGCACTGGAAACAGTTCCTGGAAATAGGGTTGGTTACTACTGCCCTTGAAGCTTATTCAGTTGTAACATATTCCTAAAGGAGGTATGCGCTTTTAAGTTAGACATGTATCCCGAGACCTACCTGTAACACTTCTGGGCATCGAAAACACTTTCACAGGACATGGCCACAGAAACCGACCTCCATTTTTAGGGATTATACCACCAGTAGATTTGACTAGAACAGCACTTATTTAACTGTGAGTCAATAACAAATATTAATCAAATACAGGCCTGAAATAGGTTCTGTGATGATAATGGTCTCACAATGGCTCATGGACAGATTAATTTTTGCCTACGTGAACAATTTTGAAATTAATTATGCAGCAGGTCTGGAGAGGACATATGCCTGCCAATCTTGTTTTAATCAGCAGTCTTTAAATTGGTTTTAAAGTATTAGCCGTGGCAAGTCTTCTGTGGAGACTGTAAATAAAGCAGGAGTTGATCTTCTGAGCACCTTTCATCTGCAGTCAGGAAGGCATCTCAAACACTGGGGGAAATATTTCATCTCAGTCCTCACTCTGGTTGCGTACTTTTGGACGTACATCCAACAGATCCCTCAACTGGAGGTGAAAATGCTTGCAGAGCATCATGTGGTAATGAGATGGCCTCAGGCAATCTGCTGTCCGCACCTCCCACTGGTCCAAAGCTGGCCAATAAGGAATTCAGCAATGTGTCAGAAGTCGCATGTGGTAATTGGCCATGGCAGAAGCTCAGTGGGATTTTTCTAAAGGCATCCAATCAGGTGCCAAGATGAGCAACTTCAGCTTTGACAACACACCCCTTACTATGTGGTTTTCATAATGCAAAAGTATGGAATTATTGCATGTAATGATGCAACAAGAGTAGGGAGGGGAAACACAGTCTAAGATTGTAACTCCCTCAACCTGTTAAAGAGAAAGTCTGTGCTTTTGCTTGTTTTAAGATGATTCATGTGGTCCCTCACTGGCAAGTCTTAAGTTGCTAGAATTCTGTGCTCAGTCCCATGGGAGGGGCTGCAAAAACAAATGGCTTTTCTTCAGAGTGTGCAACATTCAAATGTAATTTAAATCACCAGATGCCTCCAAGAGTTGAAAGAGTAAATATTTATTACCCACAGTTGGGTGGTGAGGCAGTGAAATATATTTCGTACTTACCAAAACATTTGCAAACAATTCCCATTAGAAGAGAATCTTGATGTCTTTCAAGGCGTGATAAAATTTTAGGAAATTTGGTCTTTATGCCATTTAATACGTGAAAAATGACAGACTCGTTTATATTCAGAGCTTGAAAGTGAATGCAGCGACTGTCCTCTCTTGTAATTCAGCCTTTTCAAAGTCATTGAGATACACTTTCGTCAACATAATAGAAATCAAGCAAGTTGTATTCAGTTAAACAGAACAGTGAGATGAATTCTCAAAAAGGATTATGATGCCCTTGAAATTGCTAAATTGCAAGAAAAAAAAAATTACATACAGTGGACAAAGCACAGACAGTGTGTGGACCAATAAGTCAACAGCACGACCAGGGCAATGGCATCATAGTTTACCAGCTGGGTCACACATATTTAAATTCCGTTAACTATGTGCATTTGAGCATTAAAATGACTTGTTTTTTGAGCAAAAGGTGGTAGGGCCTGTTTAATTCACATAGATGGTTGAAAAAAGTATAGTTGTAGTTTTCTTCTTTTTTTTTCATTAGGGCTCAAATCCAATACTATGCATTTGTAAGAAATGTAAATTATGAACTTTTTAATGTGCAGTTGCCATATTCACTAAAGGAATGCTTTGCTAATGTAATTGGTTAGCAATGTTAAGGATGGCATAGAACTTGCCACTCTTAATTTGTTTTCTCTATAAATTAAGTGAGCTCTACCATTTTTTACACTGAAAATATATTTTATATGTATCTTCAAGAAACATCACTCACTCAAAACAGCCAAATTCTATGAATGAAGACAAATGACAAAACTAATCAGTAAACTATAAAATAGGTCCATTTGCTGTTCAATCAACTGATCTCCTCAGAGGATCATTGATTCTTTTTAAATCATTCTTCCTCATGCACCATTACATTTTACGTCAAATTAAAATTAATTTCATGAACATATGTTTCAAGCTTCCAATTTACGTTATTAAACCAGCAGTTGTTCAAACTGGAATGTGCAAAACCAACCTACTGCTTTGTGTCAAGGTTTCATGAGAATTTGAGAGGTTTTAAACTAAATATATATAAAATGGCACAGCCTCGAATACAAGCATCTCTACTCGTTTGGAGATGCATATGTAAAACTTTTTCTTGACCAATGTTTGTCTCACCCGAATAGTGCTACGCTGGATGCTACTTGTAATGGTGCCTGTGATAAAGAAATTTCTCCTTTTAAGATTACAGTACTACCTCTAATACCTTACCATAACTCCAACTACCACTAACTACGTCCACTACTGCTATTACTATTACTACCTCCACTGCTACTACTATTGTAGCAATGATATTTTTCGCAATTGAGCTCAAGTGGAAACTACTATGCTGCATTTGCTGATTTAAATTTAGTTTTAGTCTTTTTAAACAGTGTTGACCCACTTCACCAACATTCACCAAACATTGCTTGCACTGAGCAATTATTTATGTTATTTTCTGTCCATTTTATGCTGTCTTTTTAATGGCAGGTTTCCAGTGACATTGTAACCAAACCTTGTGGGATAGGACAAAAAAAAAAAAATTGCAACCATTTAAAGAAATGCATTATAAAGGAGGACCCAAGGGTGCACACAAAAATATGCCCTGAAAAACCACCTACTGTAACAAAGGCATTCTTAACCCTTGCAGTAAAACTACCAATGACACTGCACCACTTTCAGAATCTGACCTTCAGCAAAGGCATGGAACTGAAAACCATAGTTTGTGTAATTACTGCCTGAGGAGAATCAATGACATGTCATAATCATCTATACTTTATGTGACAAAAGGTAAGGATATTCACAGCAAAACACCCTGTCATGTCCAGTAATGCTGCTGCTATTCATGTTTAGCTAAATGAATATTCAAGTGGCTGTAACACACACTTAAGTGTTTCAGAGTTAAGAGTAGATCCAGGAATGAATGATGAGCAATGCTTTCACACATACTGTTTCACAGGTCCATATATCTTTGAGTTTATGAACAGTTAAAATGCATGGATAGGTTCTTGTCGAGCAATGATATTTTGAAGTGTTCAAGAGATGAGTTCTTGGTAATATGATTCACTTAGCACCATGGTTTCAAAAGAAACACGCAGCTGGAAAGAGGTGACGGCTGAAGAGCCATTGAAATTACACTTTTAGACAGCCAGCAGACACAAGAGAGGCAGTCGAGTGCCAGTCAATGTGCCTTTTATTTCATTAGCTGAGCTCAATCCTATGGCTATCATGGGACTATCCTGATCAAATAAATCTTTAATCAGGTGATTAGCAGAAGACAGAGGTAATTACCTTGTGGAATGGTCCATTACCGTGTCAGTGGTAAGTCTAGACTCCCATCTTAGTCCTTAACTTTTTTGTTGTTTCATCACATCACCACAGAATAGAGATTAGGATCAGCCCTGGCACATTTCAAGGTGAGGCCCAAAATATTACAAACTTTTTGACCTAAAATGTACCATTTTGGCTGGCTTGTAACAGCAATCATGTGCTGCACTATTATAAACTGACCTCCAAACAGAACAAGTTTTAAATTATTTAAGCATTCATTAATGGGGCTCATTTACATGAAATTGTGAGTTGCTCTGAATGAGAATTATGCAGTTGCATTTTTCTCAGTGGAGGCGTGTTTGGTTATTAAAGCAAGTTCAACTTGGTAAATCACTGTCCTTAAGAACAATGCATTTTATATTTGCGTATTTACATAATCTCATGAATAATATATCACATGCATGATACCCAAATGGCACTTACAGCATATTCAGAGTAAAATCAGCTTTAAACCGTAGTAAAGGAAGCCTATTTGTTCAAGCGATTTTCTCACCTCTATCATTCTTGACCCACAAGCAGTTTTTTTTTTTTTATTCTAACGACTGTGTGTGCAAAAAGTAGGGAAACCCCAGAGGTAACACGTTTCTGCAAATGATTAATGCAGTGCAGAGTGCATTGCAGAGGAAAGTACATGTTTATTGTGACTGTGGACTTGAACCATTTTGTAAGTACTTTTGTGGATAGGGGGTAGATCACCCCCCATAAATTGGCTAGGTTAGTTGGTTTACTGAGCTGCTAGTTTCGTTTTTACATAACACTCTGTGAGAGTTGAGGAAGTTGACTGTTCTTTAACCAGAGATCAGCTTCAAAGCTTATCAAATTAGGACTAATGTCAATATACCTTGGCCATTTTCTGCAGTTTTAGAGCAGCTGAAAAAGGAAGCACATTTTTCAAGTTTTACATACAATTTATATTGGCACAAGGAAGAAGTTCTACAAAATTATGAATTTTTTTAAAGTTTGTCTTTAATGAGTGAATACTAAAATTTGGCCTTCTGAGATTTAAAAAAAATGTCCTCCTTATAATTACAGATTTTCAAACACATGTTACTAGCAACAGATTATTTTTTACACCTGGAGAAAAAAAAAAACAATGCTAGGTTCTTGAGGTACCTGTGGGGAATTAAAAGTGAAAGCTTGAGCACAGCTTGATATATTATTGTACATTGTAAACTGCTGATGCTCAAGAGAATAACTTGGGCCTTTTGCCTCTAAGAATGCAAAATTGTTTAACAGGGGAAGTGAGGAAGAAAGAAAAAAAATCAGATGAAAATTAGACCTGTTGTTGTTGCGAATGATGACTGAAGTCCATTGATCTCTAGTCCCCTAAATATCAATAAAATTATGCCATTCAGATATCCAGTCTACTTCCTGTAAGATGAGAGTCACAGGAAGACGTTGTGTAAAGTACTCAACTTAGCCTGATTGGCACATCATTGGAACCCGCAACAGTATTCCATCTGTCATATGTCATTGATCAGTCCGCTACTAAGCTAACCAGAGGAAAACGATATTCAGTGTTGTTGCAAACGAAGAAAATCTATCAAGCTATGAAGGCTGTGGTGCCAAAAGAGACAAAAAATAGAAATAAATCACTCGGTAAATAATTAAAGAAATATGCCATTAAATGCAACTAAAGTAAAATACGGTGTCTCTGTATATTGAAATGTAAAAAAAGACTAAACTGATATAAATACTTTTGGAAATACAAGTCCGAGGAAAAATACTGGAGAAAATAATGCATTATGAAATGTAAAAACACAATGTCAAAATGCAAACCTTTGAAATACAAGTGGGGGAAAATGCTACAGCAAAATAATGCATTTTGAAATGTGAAAAGACTATGTTGATATGCAAACACTTGGAAATACAAGCACAGAGAAAAACGCAACCGCAAAATAATGTGTTTCAAAACGTGGAATACGTTGGTATGGGAATATGAGTAGGGTAAAAAAAAAAGTCACAATAATGCATTAAGAACTGTAAAAATACTATGCTGAAATGAGCATGTTTGGAAAAATAAGTCAGGTAAATGCTTGGCAAAATATTGTGTGACAAAATGGTGAGCTAGGGGAAAAAATGCTATGGCAAAATAATGCATTGCGAAATGTAAAAAGACTAAATTGAAATAAATATGTTTAGAAGTACAAGAAGCGGACAAAATGTTACGGCAAAATAATGCATTGCAAAATGCAAAAAGACTAAGCTGAAATACAAACATTTGGAAATAGAAGAAGGGGAAAAACTCAATTTTGGATTTTAGCACTTTCGGTCCTCTGTAGTATTTAAGCTGAGACCTAACTTGATGGGAAACAAAGAAAAAATATTTTTTAAAAAACTGAGAATCAAGAGTTTTCACATACCTCATTTTTAAAGTGAAAGGCCATTATGACATCTGACTCATTTTGATGGATCATCACATTTTCGGCGTACCCTTAATTAATGAAAGAAAGTGTTGGCAGGAGAAAAGAAGGCCTTGATTCTTACAAAATGTGCCTTCAATTGTATTGAAACTGAATTAATATGTTGGTCTGCTCATTTCAGTGTCCAGCATACAGCAAGTAAAGCAATCATCAGATGTCTACTGCTAAAAATTCTCTTTCCAATTCTAACCTACACTGAAATTTAAATAACGGCATCAAAGCTACTTTCAGAAAGGCACATTCACTCATCAGGGAAAAAATTATTTGGGAAATAAAATAAAGACTTGAAGTGTAATTAGCACATTCCCACCTCACCAAGCCAAGTACTGTCAGATTGCAAACAGTTAGTTGCTTGGTACATAAGATCATACATTTATTAAGGGTGTTAATGAAAATTAACTTTCTTATGTATCACTTCATTGGTGATAATCCACTGAGGCACGAGGCTTTCACTGTCATTAAAAAATGCACTCTGCAAAGCAAGGAGAGGCGGTGAATTATTATTATCATTATGATTATGTAGCATGTGTCTTATACTCTTCAGTTTGCTTTACTATTTGCTGCCAGTAATGTCCTTATGGACATTGCTAATTTTTGCAGATAATGAAAACTGGCTTAACTTCACTTGACTTTGTTGTGGGGTAATTCATGGAAGAGTGAAAATACAATACTGAAAAAAAAAAAAAAAATTGTGTTTCTGGCATAATAAATTGAGGTCAATTGTTTATCATGTAATAATGTAATCATATTAAAAATAAAAATCTGGGTTAAGATCAGTACAAATGAAATATGGTGGATATCAAGCTCAAATAGTCATTTGGTCCATATTTGGCCTATTATTATGTGTTCCATAGTCCTTTCAAATTATTTTGGGAATTAAAATTTTTAAGTTGGCAGAATTACACCAAAGCCACCAGCACAGCTGCGGTAACAAAAGTGCTTTTTTCACTAGAATGGGGATATTTTTTACTCTGTAGGCCACACCATGCTAGCCGACAGTGCTACCATTGATTGGACAGGTACACTTAAAACAAAGCTATTGGAATCTGCAATGATGGAAGCAGCAATGTGTTAGGAACAGACGAATGCTCCAAGCGCAGATCAGAGTCAGCATGGCGTTTATTAACATTAGGATTCGATTCTAAACTCATTGTGAAACAGAACAGGGTCAAAGCCAGCAAACAGGTATGTACAGGGAATCAGAAACAAAGTCAAGAAACAAGCCAAGGGTCAGAAGCCAGGATATCAATCCGCACAATGACAATGAACAACAGGAATCTAACTAATGGAGGGGTAAAGGGAAAAGGGAAGAGGGGAAAAGGGAAAGGGAAGACAGATTAAATCTAACAAAGGATACACGGGGAATAAAAGGGAAAACGGGACTGGCAAGCACTCAAATCAATCAAACAACAAGAATACAATACAAATATACAATGACAAGAATACTGACAAAACTAGCAATCAACAATCGAGAAATCTTACAAACCAGAAGCGCAGAGACGAGATCAGACTGAGTCAGAAAACGAATCGACTTAGAGTAAAAGGGAAATGGGATATTTAAGCACTCAGACAATTACTGTGCTTACCCGACTAGATAGAGCACAGCTGTGGCAAGAAGCCAGAGAGGGGCGGAACCAGGAAGAGCAGGACAGGGATAGGTGAGTAGAATGGAAAGGGCGTGGAAACCTATGCTAATCTGCTCTACCCACCCAGGCCTTGATTCTAAGCTACTCTCAGGTGCAGACAGGCAGCAAGAACAGAATGAAGGAAGTTAGAATCACCTCACCGAATTAACAGGGGAATTAGTGTGTTAACAAGGACTGACAGGAGGGAAGAACACAAGGATTTACACTGACAATGACAATCAATCAGAACAATACACAATCACTCAGAAAAATAACGAAAGGTACATAAATGAAAATAAAAACTAACAATAATGAAAACTAAAAATAAAACAGGCAGACAAAATCTTACTTTCTAACACAATGTGTGACAAAGTGAACTACACCAACCAACTTAAATTCACCTTACATGTGGCATGATGTACCAACCTCACCGTGACAAATACGCAGTCAGATTTGGCTGATGTCATGGCCCAGAATCGCTCGCATGTGAAGCCTTTAGCCAAGACTTCACACATCATACCCGAAGTCCTCTCCCCCGTCTCCAGAGTCTGTAACATAAAAACACAAGAGAACAGTCTGGCTCATACATATGCAAGTGGTGCGCTACCCGTATGACAAAAAAGAGTTACTGTCTGTACTGATCTCCATGCAACATGGGCAGGGATGCAGAAAGTAAAATTCCAGGTCAATCATTGGCTTCCGCACAGCACCAATGGCTGCACAGTGCATCTGTGCAGTTTGTCGCACTGTGTGCCATGTAGACAATTCAAATAACAGCCCACTCCCTCTTAAAGGAGGGGAAGGGGAGAAGATCAAAATCAAGACAGTTGGAAGGACCATTTGCATCATATTCAAGGTCAGATTTTATACTGCCTTTAAATGAAGGTCATGCATATAAATTTGTTTCATCAGTCACCAAAAATTCTGACTGGTATATGATATTCACAAATATTAGTGGGCTTCAAAAAGTGGATAAAGGTGATAAATATCATACTACTTCTCTTATCAAACAACTGCTTAATTGTCTGCCATATTAGGTCAATTTAATTGTATATTAGCCTTTTGACAGGGGCATCATTCTCAATATTCCTTGGCCAGCATGGTTCTTTTTCATCTTTAGACCTAGAGGTACTTGTCTATGGACTGTGAAGGGAGGAGAACCTGCAAAAAGGCCCACAGGATCATGTAAGAGTGTTCAAGCACTTATGCAAAGACCATCTAAGGAGCCAGTTTCACAATGACTTTGCAATAAATTAGCGATGCAGGGGCTTAGTGAAGCAACTGTGACTAAGCAACTTTAGCGAAGCAAGGGATTCACAAAAGCCTTCACTACCTATTCGTAAGAGCGTCGCTTTTAGCGAAGTCTCAATTTGTGCGTGGCTTCGTCTTCCTACAATATATTATATATTGACGCTTCCAGACCAAGTGTCATTATAAGACGTAAAAGGACACTTTTGGAGTCCTTATTTGACACCATTTTAAAACTAACCCTACCCCTTAGCCCCCAACCTTTCACCCGAACCCTAACCCTAAGCGTCAAATAAAGATGCCAAGATCTTCCTTTCGCGCCGTATATTGACACTTATTCAGGTAGCGTCACTAGACGAGTTGGAATGAGAATGTGTTGAATTTTCACATCATGCTCATTTAATGTATTCATTTAAGTGATGCAGATAGTGTTACTGCAACAGGCCTACACAACTTGTTTCAGTCCAAGCATAGATGGCGTCGTGGTTGCTTGTATAATGGCGAGACATTTGGCAACAAAATCAATGAATTTGAACTTGTGAAAGCAAATCCCTTGTCCATTAATCACATGGTACATCATGCAACAAATTAAAATGTCTTCATTTTGGGATGGTCTCTTTCTAACAATAAGGCTCCCATCAATACTACCAATGATGTTTGGTATTCTTCGAGCCATTCATCAAAATACCCCTCCTTTATTTCTTGTTAGCGATCATGTTCGTGCGGGAACTTGAAAAGATGTGCCTTCCTCATCTATACAGTGGATACACGGAGTGCTTCGTGAGTTACCGACAGCTGGCAACAGCCCATTAGATCCCTCTGCATGTGTACAGATAATGCCCCATGAAATAAAACCAAAGTGCACACAACACCTGCAAATCCACGGGAATCGCACTAGACCTTTGTGTTGGGCTTTCCAGATCGTCCTTAGTAAGTTCAACCTATTCAAGGATGACATGTCTTGGTAACTGAAATTGTTTTTGAAGCCTTTGTCATTCAGAGACTCTCCTGGGTTGATCCTATCAGGGATAAGCCTCTCTCAGCTGAAAACACAACAAGCTTCCTCTTCCAGCTCAAGAAACAATGCCATTTTATAGGCTTCTCCACACTTTGTGAGGAGTAAGGAGCTCCCACTAAAATGGCAAGTTCATGAAGGGATAGCATTCTGACTGCAATTGCCCAAATTTAACGAGGGCTTTGTGAAATCACGCCAAAACCAAGTGGGATGTGATTGCAATTTACCGATTTCAGCAAGCTCATCGCAACCTGTGAGTGATGCATGGTCTTTGTGAATTGCAAAAACAGCAATGAGAAGACTTTGCGTGCCTGCAAAGTTTGAGAGGCCTTCGTGAAACCGGTCGCAGACCATCCCAGAGCCTTGTTCTCGTAAGGCATCAGTGGTAAACAAAAGCACTACCCACTTTGCTAATGTGCCACCGAACATTGCCTCCCAATTACAAGCTTCCAGAAAAGTTGGGACATTGTCTAAAATATATAAATAAAAACAGACTGCAATGATTGGCGAATCATTTAAACTCTATAATAAATAGAAAGGAGGATGAAGACAACATGTTTCATGCTGAAACTGAGAAATTTTTTTTTTTTGAAAAATATGTGCTCATTTGGAATTTGATATCAGCAACAAGTTTCGTAGAGGTTGGGGTGGTGCCATGTTTACCACTGTGTTAAATAATCTCTTTTTTTTTATTTTTATTTTTTTATTATCTTTATCTTTTTAAATAAAATTTGGCATCTCCAATCCCACCCGAATCTGGAATGCCCAATTGGAGAACTATGTACAAGGCTTTTTCGTATATGCAGCCGCCTATTGCCAACTCAGGAGAGTGAGACAGCTTGCGGCTCTCCTCTGAAGCACGTCCTTCGCCACTGCTTCTTATACACTCATTGGTTGAAACCTCGCAAGCTCAGAATGAGGGCAGAGGATACCCGAACATGAACGAGCTTAGAATCTTCCTAACGAGCGCCCGTCTGGCCAACAGGAGGCGCCTAAGAACTTATTATGGTGACCCTCCCCAATTTGCACACCTGTAGCGCATTGGCCAATTGCGCGCTACTCTGAAAAGAGCTGTTGACCACTGCCGGCTGGTACGAGGCGGGGATCGAACCCGTGCCATGATAGCTCACTCGGTAAAGCATCGCGTTGCGAAGCAGAAGTGACTATTCGGCAACTCAATAATCTCTTCTTTTAACAACACCCTGTAAGTGTTTTGGAACTGAAGAGACCAATTATTGTAGTTTTCAAAGAAAAATGTTTTCTCACTCCTTCTTGATTTTAGATTCCAGCTTACCAAAACTTTTTCAGAATCTTTTGTCACATTTGTGCACCAGATTTTTCAATGGGTGACCTGTCTGGACTTCAGGCAGGCCAGTTTAGCACCCGGACTCTTTTACGATGGATCCATAATGTGGTTTAGCATTCTTTGCTGAAATAAGCAAAGCCTTACCAGAAAAGATGTCTGTTGCAAGTCCAAACCTGTATATATTGTTCAGCATTAATGTTGTCTTAACATATGTGCAAATTACCCATGCCACATTCTCTTGCACCCTCATACTATCATGGATACTGGCTTTTGAACTTTGCACTGATTAAAAAAAAAAAGAAAGAAAAACAAGATGTTCCTTCTCCTTCTTAGCCTAGAGGACGTGGCATCCCTGATTTCCAAAAAAAATTGCTGATTTTGATTGGTCAGACCACAGGATAGTTTTCCACTTAGTCTCAGGCCGTCACAAATGAGCTCAGGCCCAGAGAAGGTGGCAGCATTTCCGGATCTTGTTTATTTATGTTTTTTTTTTGCCTTTACATTGTAAAGTTTTAACTTGCATCTGTGGTTGCAGTAACAAATTTTGATCACTGAGAATGGTTTTCAGAAGTGTTCCCAAGCCCATGCATTGATTTACACTACAGAATCCTGGTTATTTTTAATGCAATACTACCTGAGGGCCTGAAGATCATGGCCATTCAATATCTCTCCAAATTCTCTGAATAATTTTATGATATTACATACAGATGATTAAACCCCCAGTTTCTTTACAATTTCATTCTTAAATTGTTGCACTATTTTACATTCTGTCACAGTGGTGAGGTCCTCACCATCTTCTGAAAGACTCAGCCTCTCTGAGATGCTCTTTTCATACCCATTCATGTTACTGACCTGTTGCCAATTGATCTAATTAGCTGTGAGATGTTCCACTAGGTGCATTTTTTTAGTATTATGAAACATTTCCAATCTTTTGTTGCCCCGTCCAAACTTTTTTGAAACATGTTGCTGACATCAAATTCAAAATAAGCAAATATTTTCTAAAAACAATAAATTTCTTACTTTCAACATTGATATATTGTCTTTGAACCATTTTCGATTAAATGTAGGATTTAAATGATGTGCAAATCATTGCACTCTGTTTTTATTTACATTTTACACAGCGCCCAACTTTACTGGAAATGGGTTTGTAATAAAATTGCCTATTGTTCTTTAGGTTTCTCCAAAAGCAACAATATCAAGGGAGTGCTTACAAATCGAAAGCAAGTTGATTCAGAGGTAGTTTCTAAAAAAATATATAATCCTCTGCTGGCAGCCTTCTGTGCCTCGAAGCAACAGCTGAGGAAAATGATGCGTTGAACATAATAGAACAGACATTTTGCAGAGTGACAGTCTGAGACTGAATTTGGTCACATGGCATTCATTGAAAATGTGTTTTAAGTTCACTGATTCTGTCAGATCAGCTGATGAAACCTGCCAAGCTTTGAGACATGCTGCAAAGCATCCGTAACAGACACATCCAGGAAGATTTTTAATCGAAAACAGATGGCAGTAATGAAAGAAAGACTCAAAGACTTAAATGACGGCTATAGAAGATTGATGGTGAAGAAACGCACAATATCCAACAATAAGTCAATTTGTTTTTGACCAGTCTCCATGAGATTGGTACAGTTGCCAGGTGTGATGCGCTGCCAAATGCATTTTGTCTGGCACTAACTCAATATTACTTTGATAAGCATGTTTCTATTAGAGATCAATCTTGTCTGTCACCTGTTTTGAGTCCTGAATTTTTCTTTCAGATACAATCACAATATAATTAATACTGGACATACAATAAATAGGAAATGGAATGAGGCAAGCACCCATAATTAAAGCAAGATAATTTTTTAAGGGACACTTAACTTACCCTTTGCATAAAGGATGGTGAAACTGTTCAAATAAATATATTAATTGAGGAATTCCATCGTTATCTATGCTCATTGTAACCTTTGGGAGCTAAATATAGCCATTTCCCACTGAAGATTTGTGACATATGGTATGCAGGCAATTATTTTAATTTGATAATTAGTATGAGGGGGAAACAAAAATGAAGCCAGAATAAAGCATTCACACTAGCAGAGGAGCAACAAATGCAGCTGCTGGCATTATAATTTACCAAAAAATTAATGGGTTTAACATTCCACAAGATGTATTCCTGTATAAAAATTAGTGGGCAACTTGCATTTAGTGGAAAAAAAGGTAATCATTATGCACTGCCACAAGCTATGACAGAGCACTCCTAATTTTTTTTTTTTTTTTTTTTTAGCACATTACTGCCAATGGGGAAAACATACTACTGTTTTATTCTTTATGATATAATTTAACTCATCCTCATTATTATCTTAATGACCGAACACATCATTATCTGTAGGACAGTGAAGTCTGTATTACAGTGGCTCTGAAAAGCTTATGCCCTTTGGAAAGTTTTTGTAGATCAAATTGAATATGTAAAAAGAATGAAATAGTATCTTTTCCGGATAAGTCTTTTGTAATCGTGCCATTATAACACAATGTATGTAGGATTCGCCAGCAATGCGTTAAAACCTCTTTGTGACCGTGAGATCCAGAGTTCACAAACAAAAGTAGCACTACCACCTGCCCCAGTTCATTTTGCAGAACAAATGGCCGCTTATTCTTTTTTAGAGCTAATACTCAGAGTCAGAGCGGACTGGTGCAATCTGAGGCAGTAAATAGATGCTATCCTCTAAGGTGAGCGCATCGCTCCTTCAACCAACAAAATCATTAAGTCTCAAACAAAACTTGCAGGAGAGTTGATTAACATTTCTATTAGAAAGATTTCAAGTAATACTACCTGGCCAAAAAAGGTCACAGCCTGGATTTAAATAAGCAAATAGGTAACAGCCTTCCATTGGATAATTACTGCAGTGATTAATATGTTTCTGCTGGCAACAATTTATTTAATCCTTGCTTAAACAACCGCGTCAGAGGACATACATGGTCGAGTCACATTATTATGACCACCTCCTACTTTTGATGTCAGCAGACTGAAGCCAATGAAAATAAGGCATGTGTTGTGAGCTGGCTTGGAGGGTATATAAGGTGTGCTGTAGGTATTCTGCAAACATATCATTCGTTTCTGTCATGTATCACGTACACCCATACATGCTGAGTGTCTTTCCTGGGGCAGATGGGCTCATTCAGCAAGAAAATGCAATGTGCCACAGGGTTAGAAATGTCCAACAGTGGTTGGAAGAGCATGACCAAGATTTCCAAGTACTACCCTGGCCCCCTAATTCTGCAGACTTGAACCCAATCGAGCATCTGTGGGGCCACCTCGATCCTCATGTTCACCCTATGGATCCTCCATCATGCACCCTCCAGCAGCTGTGGGATGCATTGCAGTTAGCATGGCTCCAGATACCTGAGACAACCTTCCTGCACCTTACTGAGACACTCCCAGCCCGTCTAGCTGCTGTTCGTGCTGCACACGTCGGTTACTCTGTATATTAGCTGGTGGTCGTAATAATGTGACCTGACTATGTATCCTGTGGTCATGGAAAAAGATGTTACTCTGTTTCTGAAGGGTCAAATAATTAGCCTGGGCCACCAAAGAAAACAACAAAGAAGACTGCTGAAACTACCAAAACTGGGTTAAGAACTGTCCAACGCATTATTAAATCCTGGAAGCATAGTTGTGAACCATTGTCTTGAATGATAGTGATTGGAGATCGCTTAAACAGTTTGTGAAATCAAATCATAAAACATCAACAGTAGAACTCATGGATATGTTTACTAGTGAAAGTTAGAGCATTTCCACATGCACGATGCAAAGAGAACTCAAGGGATTTGGTCTACACAGCTGTATATCCGTAACCCATTTGCGCAGCACTGTAGACGCCAGCAACTCAATGATGACGTCATTGTTAGCAACTAACTGCTTACGTGGAGCATGTAACTGTAGTGTAATGGCCGGTAGTATACGGAGGCCAAGCGCAACGACAGAGAGAAAGAGAGTAGCACGAACACAGTACAAACACAGAGAATAATATAGACCAAACGCAAGTACTTGCGCTTCCAAAGGACGTATAATAGTCCGAACCACGGAAGCAAAGTGAGATAGAAAAAGGGAGAAGAAACTCCAACAATAAGAAGATAGAAAGTCATACCAAACCTGACTAAAGATATCTTCTGCTATAGTGCGAATCTAAACACAGACAAGGAGGCGTGCTGGACATCCTGCTTATATAGATTCTGGGGAAGCGCCGCCCCAGCTCAATCAACCAGCTGGGTAAAGAATTCGATGGCCCAGGAATTCGATATCATCCCTGGACGAGAGCCGCAAAGAAAGGTCAAAACAACACGCACACCTCACAAACTATGATATGTAGATTGAATATTCAAGAGGAGGTGACGCCCTAGAACTATTCAAAAGACGGGAGTTTGTATGTCTAAAATGGTGAAATAAATTTAGCATTAATAATATCTCCCCATAAAATAAAATTGGACAGTCGACTGTTTGCAACTGTGCAATACTTAAATATTAATCCATTCAATGTGGCATACATTCTCAATCAGAGATAGATATCATGCTATTTTTTTTCTAAGTTGTGAAATTCTTTGATGTCCAAAAAAGACGTTGATAAAGTTTATAGGTAAATTAGAAACTTTAAAATCTGTGATTTCTAGGCATTTTTAAAAGCCATGATTCCTGGGCAGATTCCTGTCAGTCCTAACCCTACAAAAAACTGGCTGTTCTGAGTGGGCATCCCCTCTTTGCAATGAGCTTTGCTGTGACTGGCCAGTGAAAAGAGGCCACCTGCCTCAAGTGTCAATGGAGACTTATGATGTCAAAATCCCCTATATACTAGCTAGCAACAGTCTCAAAATGCATATAACCAAGTAGTTACTAGCAATTAAACTGCAAACCCATTTCCAAAAACTAGCTGGGACACCATAAAATTGAACTTAAATTAGAATGTAAATGATTTACGAATCATTTATACCCTACATTTCATTAGAAATATTACAGAGACAACATACCAGATGTAGAAACTGAGAAATTTTATTAGAAAAATATCTGCTTATTTTGAATTTGATACCAGCAACACATTCCAGAAAGCTGAAACAGGGGCATATTTACAACTGTATTGCATCACCTCCTGTCTTAGCAACATTCTTTTAGCGTTAAGGAACTGAGGAGACCACCTGCTTTAGTTTTGAAAACAAATGATCTCCAATTCTCGCTCAGTGTAGGATTTCAGCTACACAACATTTTGCAGCCTACTTTGTCTTTTTTCTTTTTGTTTCATAACGCGCTAAATATTTTCAGTTGGTGACAGGTCTAGACTGCAGGCAGGCCAGTTTAGCACCCAGACTCTTTTTCTGCAAAGCCATGTTGTTGTAATATTGGCAGAATATGGTGTTTGGCATTGAATTATTAAAATAAGTAAGGCCTCCCAGAAAAAAAGACATCTGGATAGCAGTGTTTTTTGCTCTAAAACGTGTATGTATTGTTTAGCATTAATGGTGTCTTCACAGATATGCAAGTTATCCATGCCATGTGCACCCCATACAATAAAGGATTCTGGTTTTTGAACTGTGTGCTGATTATGTCACGGGGTGACAGCGGCTATCCAGTTATGTTTTGATGACACTATGGCTTATAGGTTTGTGTGTAGTATTTACTTTTTTGTGCTTTATTGGGTATTTTGGTTTATCGCTGTTTGGTGTATGGTTTTAAGTTTAAATTGTAGTGGATTAGATATTGCATGAAATTTGTTGTGGATTCACTTTTTGTCTGCATTTGTAAGAAGCCACTGTTGACATTATGAACAGCTGTGGACACTATGAACAATGACATATGGTCCCTCCCCCTTGTATCCTGCTCCTTCCTAATTGTTCGCCAACGATTGGCCCGCAGTCAGCCTGTTCCAACATAAATTGGGTGGCATTTGCCTGGTTTCCGGGGCTTCCTTGGGCGTGCCAAGCGGTACCTGCTCTCTTCGGACGTGCATCAGCTGCTCCGGTGTGGGCGATTTACAAGTCGGCCAGCTGCTTAAAAACCTTCGGTGAGCCAGAAGCCTTGATAGTGGCGCGTCCCTCGTCCCTTCAAGCTCCTGTGTGACCCAGCGTGTGCCCAGACGAAACGGTTCGGCGGATGACCAGAGTTGGTGATGAGCCAGTGATTACAATAAGTAAAGGGAAGATGATCAACCTGTGAGGGTGTGATTGGTGTAAATGGGCTGCTGTGTGAAATAAGCCCAACAGTAATTGCAATTGTTTGGTTCTAGCATCTTCCACATCGGAGCCACACGAGGAGCGTTGTTGGACCAATCAGACGGGGCAGCTGATACACCAAGCCGAAGTAGCCGCACCCCCTGCCTCAGGACGGACTTGTTGTGGACTGAGTATTAATTTATTTATTGGGTGGGCCGTCGCGCGGGGAGGAGCCAGAAGATCGTTTTATTAGTTTTTTTTTAATTATTACCCTTCTATTTTATTCTCATTTTATTACTGAATACTGGCCGGAAACTATATTGCTTTTTAGCCGTATTTTAAGTATCTAGCTGTTGTACTATTTTTAATCTGCTGTAATAAAATTATTGTGGTGCCTAACTCTGCCCTCCTGTATCTGTGTTGGTGCGGCTCAGGAATTTCAAAATTGGTACAACCCTGTGTCAATTACACGCCAGATGGTCCCTCTCCCCTTTAGCCCAGAGGACATGACGTCTGTGATTTCTGAGAAATTTCACATTTTGATTGGTTAGATCACAGGACAAGTTTTCCACTTTGCCTTAGTCCATCCTAAATGAGCTCAGGCTGAAAGAAGGCGGCATCCTTTTTGGATATTGTTTATATATGGTTTAACTTTACACAGAGTTTTAAAGTTGCATTTGTGGATGCAGCAACACTGCATTCACTGACAAGGGTTAACAGAAGTGTTCTTGAGCCCTTGCAGTGATTCTATAACAGAATCCTGTCTGATCTTAATGGAGCGCCACCTGAGGGCCTGAATACTACAGCCAATTCAGCACTGGTTTTCGGCTTTGTTCCTTACATACAGCGATTTCTCGAGATTCTTTGAATTGTTGTATGATATTATGCACCGTAGAGGATGAAATTTCTAAATTATTTGCAATTTTAGTTGAGCAATGTTATGCATAAATTTTTGAACTATTTGCCCATGCAGTCTTTCATAGAGTGGTCAAGACCTTGCCATCTTTATTTCTGAAAGACTTTTTATACCTGATTGTGTTACTGACTTGTTACTTATCAACCTTATTAGCTGTTAGATGTTCCAGCTGGTGATATTTTAGCATCATGCAACTTTTCCAGTCTTTTGCTGCCCCTGTCCAGGCATTTTTTAAACCTATTGCTGGTGTAAAATTCAAAACGGGCACATATTTTTCAAAAAAAAATAAAATTTCTCAGTTTCAACATTTGCTATGTTGTAATAATACCATTTTCAAATAATTCTAGGGTTGAAGTGATTTGAAAATCATTGCATTCTGTTTCAATTTGCATTTGATACAGTGTCCTAACTTTTTTGGAAATGAGGTTGTACACAATGAGTATTCAAAGTTAATTTGTTGCAGGCTTAGTAACCATGAGGATGGAAGTTACATTCACAAACAAGAGCGACATGCACTCACCATAAAATTTTACCCTCACATGGAATTCAGTTTCTAGCTAAGATTAAGTGTAGTCCATTGTCAGCATTTGTATCGTTGCAACTGTTAGCTAGGATTCCATTCATTGTGAATGATAGCTATTCTTCTGAGTAGAATCAGGTGCGTAACTGCTTGGTTGGAATGAAAGCCTGCACCCACACTGTCATTAGCCTAGGGGTTCACATACTTTTTCCACCCTGCACTGTGAATGTTTACATGTTTTGTTCAATAAAAACAAAATTATATGAAAACATAAAATTGTTCGTGAGGTATTAGTTTAAGAAGACTGTGTTTGTCTATTGTTGTGACTTAGATGAAGAGCATATCACATTTTATGACCAATTTATGCAGAAATCCAGGAAATTCTAAAGGGTTCACATACTTTTTCTTGCAACTGTATATGCACTTATGCATATAGACTTGCAGTGCATTTAACAATCTCCATGTATGTGTGCACTGTAACGGTGACTTTGACTGCTCATATGCATGTATGCATATACACTTGTAGTGCATTAAAGAATTTTCATCTATGTGTGCACTATAATGGTGACTTCCATTGTGTATTTGCAAGTATGCAGGTACACTTGCAGTGCATCAAAGAATGTCCTTGTATGTGCATGCAATAAAGGTGACTTTGACGGTACACTTGCACGTATGCATACACTTGTAATGCATCTTTATAGCAAAAATCTATATGTGAGCACCAGAACAGTGACATATATTTTATAACTGTACCTTTTATCCCTCATGGAGTGCAACATAGGGGACCATTGCTAACCAGCAGTGACTCATCAACTTCAAACAGTCCACACAGCAGTAAGGCACTTTGCAGCAGCAATTAAGTAAATCCCTACTCAGAACAACTGGTAACCTGTTACCACGTATTCTGTCATTTCCTATGTTATGATCAAACGTGAAGTTATATATCAGTGCATTAAAAAATGCGATTTCATTGGTATTACCTGTGTTGTCAACCTTATTTGTAAGCTAGTGTTCTAGAAGTCAAGATGTACGACTGCCTTGCATCTAAAGCAAGGATTCACAAACCGAGTCCTGTCATCCAAGTGTAATTGTCTAATAAACATGCTGTATTACTTTTGAAGGCACCCTGCTGGGTCCAACATGCAGTAAAAAAAAAAAAAAACAAGGAAAATAATCACAGTCATGACACTGCTGGAAAACCACCTCTGGAAAAATAGAGTGCATTTGAAGAAATAAAATATATGACAGCACTCTGATGGGCTGGCAAACCATTCCTCTCACCTAGAGCCGCTAAAAGATTCAATTTTAAAGCGCACTAAAGTTTTATATACTCTCTAATCTAATCTCTGATCCTGGTATTTTTTAAACTGTGAATATGGGCAGAACCTGGGTCTCCCACAGACACAGGGCAGCCTCCTATTAGGTTTTCTGAGGGGGAAAAAAAAATAAACTGCTGCTGCCATGCTAGGCCATATACAAGCCAAATTACTGAATCCCAGTCTAATCACTGACTGCGGTCTGGCATGGGTTTATCTGAGGAGAAGCACATGTCTCAGTGTTAGCTACTTATAATACGTGGGTGCCTGGTGGGTTGTTGAAAGTAACTAACAGAATGACAACCTGATAATCCCTGATGCACTTAAAGTAAATCCACTCAACCAATGGATGGACATGGCCTATATTGTCCCACATATGCAGATCTGCCTTGTTGATCAGAAAAGAGCCTTGATGCAGGAAGCACAGTAAGATCCATTGGAGAGTGACATTAGGGCTGATTCATCTACTGTTCAAACCACATACATACAATACAACTGCAGACCATCAGCTTTAATTTTACTGCACAAAATTATGAATAAACCCTATGAGTGTAACAGCCATTTAAAATTTTGTTATTTTCCAAATACCATACGTAAGAACCTCACTGTGTCAGGCCAAACCCTTACTTTGGGGAAAGGACATTTACTGACGTTTTTGAGCTTGGTTTCAAGATATCACAACACACTGCTGGAAACTAGTTTTCATTCCAAATGTGGCTATCCCAAAAATTTAACAAGCTGTTCAATTTTCTTGACTGGTTGCTTTTAGTGTGGGATTACTACAACTCTCAAATTATCTTGCAGGTATTGTCTTAAGCCAAATCTGGCTATTTATGCGTAACCCTATTTAAGGCGTTATAATGCAAGATTTGAGCTTCAAAGAGAGGAGGAGAATGGCTTAACTGAAATAAGATACTTGTCACGTGAAGAATTCCATCATATTTCAGTTTAGTTTCATAATTTTGGTAGAAAGCAAACACAAAAAAAACGAAATTGCAAAAAAAAAAAATATTGAGAAAAATGCATTGAAATTGTTTTTTTTTTAAAATATATATATATATATATATATATATATATATAAATAAACACTGCACGTGCCTGTCAAAAATCATTGGTTGGTTGAGACTGAAAATACCCGGACATGAACAGATTGAATTTTTGAGCCAAATTAGACAGCTCTCCAAAGCTATTTGGCTATTTCCCGACAGTCCTTCCCAATTTGAAAATTAGCGCGATGGCCAAATGTCAACTCTGAAAAAAGTAAACTTATTATATTTTTGAAGATCAATATGATTTACATTGTTTTTTAGACAGTGGCTCTCAAAATTTAGCATAAAGATCATCAATATAGCTGCAGCTGAGGACATTAATGGTCAGCTGGGCATTAATGGTCACCAGTAACCTCTACAAACCAAAAACATGCCTTTTATCCATTCTAAAGTTTTAAATTTTGTCCCTTTTTCTTTAGAATCCCATCAACTAGCGCACAACCTGAATAAAGGGACTGCTGATTTTACAGTCAAAACTTTCACCCTGAAAAGGAAGACTAGCCGTTCCCACCTACGAGCACGCATGCTTGTATAAATGCTTTCCACACCCTATAAGGAGCAAGTGTAACTCACTAATACAGTAATATTTGAAATATACCCTCATTTATGTAGAATCTGGAAATGGCTGATAAGCTCGGTCCAGAGCCAGGCCAAATAGCAATAGAACTTTTATGGCCTTCCCCCTAGGATGTTCCTGCAGCCTGCATGTGGAAGGTGTCGGTGATCTTTCTGTTACTCTGTATGGGGGGTAGTTGCAAAGCCCTGGCTGAGACAATGCCCCTGTACTACTGTCCTCAATCTTAAATCCAGTTATGTTAATCTGTTTAAAGTAATCTAAACCTCTGGGAATTTCATAATATGCTTATATGTTCAATATCCCACTAAGAAATCACTTATATACTTGGAACCGAATTTACCTATATAATAATTCATCTTAAGACTTTTTCATGACAACTACATCATATTAGTACATATTCATATCATGTTTGGTCTTGTTATTCTCGGGAGAATCCAAGGAGTTGAATGGAGAATGTTTCATTCCCATTGAAATTATGGTTCATTCCCTTTTGGAAACTCCTGAGAATTTGGTCAGAATCCCCTCTGGTAATCACCCTATTCTCCTCTCTTTGCTGAAGTGTTTTATTACATCCTCCCAAATACCCCTGACCAAGGAGCTGGCTTTAGAAAAACCAGATTTGGCTGCCCACTTCCAGGATGGGTCAAATTATGACCATGCGGGGTTCAATAAAGTGTATCTTATCCTCCAAATGGTGGAAACCCAAAAACCAGATTCAAAGGTGTTTATGGCCATGATTTGGCGTGATTTAAAGCAAAGGAAACAATCCATTCTGGGAAGATCGTGATCCAATCTGTCCCCGCACGTAAGTGCGTGAGTAGTCCTTTTAATTATGGAAGATCGTAGTTGACTTCCCATACGCATCCCTATGCCGTATGAAGCCAATCTATATAGTCAGGAAGATCGTATCCGATCTGTCCCCGCGCACGTAAGTGCGTGAGTAGTCTTTTTTTGGAAATTATGGAATATCGTAGCCAATCTATATAGTCAGGAAGACTATCCGATCTGTCGCGTAAGTGCGTGAGTAGCCTTTTCAATTATGGCTTTTCCCTCCAGGTATGACTTTATTCTTTCTCTTTCTAAATTGTGTGTAACTTGTAATTGGTTTAACGTTGATTTGTTTGATTTAAGCTTTTGCCTACCTGGTGAATAAATTATTGTTATTCCTTTACGCTTGCGTGGTCTCTGTGGCTCATAATCCTCTTATTCTTTCTAGCCACGTTACGACCGGTACTTAGGGGGCGAGTCCTTACCATTCCAGACTAGCTAGCTGATGTTTATAGGTAGTGATGGGTTTTAAGTTGGATTGCAGATTACGGTCTACTTATATAAAGGGTTTATGTAGTATCGGTCCTGGGGATTTGGCCTTAAGGGCACCCTTGGGCTTATAAGCTTGCCTGGCCGATTCCCTTAAGGGGCCCTGTGGTGCACATAAATCTGGGTTCATGATACGTTTATGCCAAAGTTGCTACTATCATGGTAATTTCTTCCATCCTCTAGAACTCTAACCAAACTAAGATCCGGCAACTGCGCTATTACCCGGGGGCATCGGTTGAGTAACTGTTTTTCACGGAAGAGTCTGGCGGCGTAGCTGCCTCGAGATTCACGCATGTGTCCCTAAACTATAAATTCTAATTCTAATATGGAGTCAGATATTTAACGAGGGTATAACTAAATTTGGTATTCTAAATGTATTGTGGAGTCAGATTAACTATAACCATTGTGCTTTTGTGCCCCTTTCTTCGAACGGAGAAAATATATCCATTTTATTGTGATTCGCACCAGCCAGGAGGTCGCGCGTGCTAATACCAGGAATCCACACGCATAAACCTTCAACCCTGGCTCTTCCGTCATTGGTCGAGCTGCGTGGGTCTTACATTTATACATAACAGACATTCCAATATCAGGAAAAAAGTAGGCAATATGCTACCCTAGATTGAACAAAATTGGTGCAACAAAACAGAGGAGTCTGCCGAAGTGCTTGAGCTGTTTGCATGTTAAACAAGCAAAATAAACCTCGGCATTCTACTTTGTTAAACACAGTATAAATTCTAAAACAAATCACCACATTGAGCAAAATGCCACCAAATTAAACCGAAAATAAAAAACAGCTAGCCAGCTAGCTAGCTAACCATAATTAAAACATACTCCAAACTACTAATTGGACTTTCACTTAATGAAGAAAAACTCTCCATCATTGAATTTCTCCTCCAAATAATCAATGCTATCAGCCCTCCAGTCCTATTCCATTTAGAATAACTCCCATTGTCCATGTTCTTATCACATTTCCATCTGGTGAATGTAATCTGAGCACTTCAGGGTTGGTTTTGGAAGTCTTTTTTCTTTGCAGTCCCGTCATTTTCAGCTAGGCAAACTTGAGAGGACACGACCTAACTTGCTATTCCACAAGGGTTTTAATACTTTTCTGAGGGTCCAATCAATGTCTTTCAATTACTGTGGAAAGTTTATACAATCTAGAATTGGATTTTAAAAAAGTGTCATTTAATAGATAATTACAGGGAGAGTTTCACAAGGGCGTGAATTATAGCTTCCTCACGCAGATCATCCGGAGCAAGCATTAAAGTGACTGGATTTCAACGAGAGTTTGTATGAGGATTTAAGTGAGCACTGAATTCTTCAAGGGACGAATCTACGCGTCAATCAATGGGACGGAATCATGCGTTTTTAATATTTGATTACTAAAATTGAAGGTTTTGATACTACATCATTCTATGTTGAATTTTTGCTTCAGAAAACTGATTTTTTTGTCACTACTTAATTGGGATATCTTTGCCCTTTTATAACTGAAGTGGTTGCAACGAAGCGTGCATTTTTTTCTGTCGCAAGTGATCATTTTTATTAACTGCTGGATCGATACTATAGTCAAGTATATTAGGCAGTTTGTACATAAGGCTTGGCTGAGGAGGTTAATTCATAGAATTCTTGAGAAACAGGGATGGGACTTAACTCGTCCATATTAAATAAATAATTTACAGGCACCGCTTCATCTGTTCTATTTGGCGCTCCCCAAAGCAGCTTGGAGCACTTCCGTTGTGTTGGATGTGGATATGCAGCATTTTTCTCTTGCATTTGCTTTTGTGGTTAGTGTGTTTTTGACTTTGTATCATTTGTTTTTGCAGTGCTTTTCTCAAATTGGAGATGTTTTGGGCTATTGCAGCACGTTTGCCCCCGTCGGCCACCATATAACATAACATAACATAAGATAACATAACATAACATGAATGGTGAGAACAGGCCGTTCAGCCCAACTAGGTTCGCCAGTTTCTTTGTACTATCGTGAAAATATCACTTCAGATGCTCAATGACTCAATGGTATCTAACTTTAAGTCAAGCCTGCTCTTGAAAACTCCCAAGGTCTCTGCCTCAACAATATGGTCAGGCAAGCTGTTCCACACCGAAATTACTCTTTGGGTGAAGAAATATTTCCGAATATCAGTGCTAAATTTACCTTTGGTCAGCTTCCATTTGTGACCCCGAGTTCTACTAACAACACTTGGTTGAAGGAATCCTACATAATTCACTTTGTTAATCCCTTTAACATATTTAAAAGACCTCAATCAGATCACCCCTTAGTCTCCTTTTCCTAAGACTAAAGAGATTAAGGATCTTCAGCCTCTTCTCATAGCTTTCATCTTTAATACCCGGAATTAGCTTCGTGGCTCTTCTCTCAACTTTCTCTAAAGCCTCTATGTCTTTCTTAAAGTATGGTCCCCAGAACTGTACACAATACTCTAGATGTGGTCTGACGAATGTGTTGTACAAAAGAAGCATCACCTCCTTGGATTTGAACTCAATACTTTTGGCAATGTATCCCAGCATCCGATTGGCTTTTTTAACTGCTACGGCACAATGGCTAGAGCCTGTGAGGGTTTGGTCAACAATCACTCCCAGATCTTTCTCTTGTGGAGCACATTCCAGTTTAAAACCTCCCATGAAGTAATCCCGTCTAATGTTTTTATTACCTACATGTACTACTTTACATTTCGCTACATTAAATTTCATTTGCCACATTTCTGTCCAATTCTGGATTCTATCCAAATCATCCTGAATCACTTTAGTGGACTCTAAACTATTTGCCAAACCTCCCAATTTAGTATCATCTGCAAATTTCACTAATCTGCTCTCAATATTCCTATCAAGGTCATTAATGTAGATGAGGAACAGCAGGGGTCCCAATACCGATCCCTGGGGGACGCCACTCCCCACCATACCTAGCTCAGATGAGATACCACTGACCACCACTCTTTGTGTTCTGTCCTGCAACCAGTTTTGAATCCACTTCAGAATACCTCCTGTAACTCCAATGGAGCTTATTTTAAAAATTAGTCTCTTATGCGGTACTGTGTCAAATGCTTTCTGAAAATCCAAATATATGATGTCATAAGCCCTGCTCTGGTCATAAGTCTTGGTGGCCTCTTCAAAAAATTCCAGAAGGTTTGTCAGGCATGACCTTCCTTTACGGAAACCATGTTGGCTATCCCTCAAGATATTGTTACGTTCAAGAAATAAGTCCAGCTCATCTTTTATGACAGATTCCAATATTTTGCACGGAATGCAAGTTAAACTGACTGGCCTGTAATTACCTGGCTCAGTACGGTCCCCTTTCTTATATATTGGTATTATATTACCCTGTTTCCAATCATTTGGTATTTCTCCAGTTTCTAAGGACTGTCTAAAGATGGCGGATAGCGGCTTAAAGATGATCTCACAAACTTCCCTGAGCACTCTAGGATATAAGCCATCAGGACCCGCCGCCTTATCTGCCTTTAGTTTATGCAACTTGTCTAATACTACATTATCCCTAACCTCAATTTCCGCTAAATAATCTTGAGCATTGGACATGCCCTCTGGCCGAATAAAGACCCGCTCTAAGGTAAAATTCTCAACAAAGTAACTGTTTAAGGTGTCCGCAATATCCTTGTTATTATATAGCAGCGATCCATTTTTATTCTTTATGCACTTAACCTGCTCTTTGACTTTTTTTTTTTCTACTACAGTACTGAAAGAAGCGCTTAGGGTTAGTTTTTTGCCCCTCTGCAATTTGTCTTTCATACAGTCTTCTAGCATTCCTCAGCTCTTTTTTGACCACAGCCCGCATTTTACAGTATTCGGCCTTAGTAATCTCATTGTTATCCTCTATGTACATCTTATAAAGATTCCTCTTTTCCCTCAAAATATAATATGCCAGTAAAAAAAAAATAATATTTCCAAAATGAGTCTAATGAAAATGAAGCCGGAAATGTGGAATGATTGCCAACCACTGTTTCATATTAAGAGTATAAGGGGAAATTTAAAAATGTTTATTTTGGGGCATTGAGTTAGTGCAGTACAAACTACCTGGTGGAGTTTTCTTGCTAGGACTATATGCATAATCTTGAATGATGCAGCCAAAGGTTAAGAGGAGCGAATGAAAGAGTTGTTACTCCAAGACCATAGATATTGCCAGGTTAGTCTGCTGCTACCTGTTTAGAAGCCACATGTCAGAAGATTGCATCATGTCTTTTAATATTGCAAGAAGCATTCTCTCCCTCACAAAAATGTTCTTCACAAGATTGCATTGTGTTCTTTGCCATCTTGATATTGAGAAACACCACTAGTCTACGGTGATTTTTGTGGTGCAAGATTCACCTCCAGTTAAAGATACATTGCAAGCAGACGTACTATAATTCGAAAATGTAACCGTCTTGTGTCACAAGGTTTTTCAGAGGATGGAACTGGAAAGCTGTGTGTCTCAGAGACAGTAATATCAGTAATGATTTATGATATAAGGGGCAAAAAGATTGTGCCAAATTAGAGTTTCCTGTTAAAGTGTATATGGCACAATTTTTTTGCCTGTTTTTTGGTTGTTTGAAAAATGCAATAAACAAAAACTTTTTTAGAAATAACAAAAATATTTGTCTTTTTTTTTTACTGTCTGCCTGTAACAGCACACCTCCAGCACCCTCAGTCACCAGCTCAACAAGACCTGGCCCGCATTCCACGCTCCACCTAATTCTACGCATCTGTTAATCATTGTTGCAGTGTAACTAGCGGCCTTACTGAGAGCTTCGCACTGCCTCAGTATGAAGTTTTGTAAGCCAGTAGTTAACCGCTGTGTATAGTATAGATGCTTAAGCTTGTACTAACGAATCTGTATTCTATTTCTAAACTGCACTGTTGTAACCTTACCAGCGCAGTAGTATATTACAGTATCTCACAAAAGTGAGTACACCCAGTGGCGACTGGTCATGGTGTCACCAGAAAGGACGGCAGGCAAATTACATTATTAATTCTCAAACATTATCTTATTATCTGCTAAAATGTATTGTCTACAAATTTAGCATTTTGCTAAATTACATAGATTTTGTGTTTGGATTTAAGTTCATGTTTGTTAGTCTCTGTTTTGCTGCTTCAGACCGATCTGCTGATCCATGTCTGCATGAATGGGGCTAGCCCCCCTTACGCAATGCAATGTTTACGAGACGTGTGAAAATATAAGTACACATGCTCAGAGTGTTGGCTGTATTAGTGGAAGTGGCACGAATTTGTTGACATGTGGGGCTGACACCTCCAAGCCCCACTCAATGAGTGTATATAGAACTGGAGAGGCTGCCGCCGCTTCCTTCTACGAGCACAGTTGAAAAACAAATATGGCGTCAAGTGCACCGCACTTCTCAATCGCACGTTCTTATGCGAATTAAGTCATATTTAATTAAACTTGCTTTATGGAAACGGTGAAATTTGACTTGATTTTCAAGACATCGACATTAAGTTTATACGGTTTATCTCATCGGATTTTCTCTTGATCGGGAAAAGGCTTATGCGATAACTGCTGATGGAAACGTTATTTGCCGAATAAATCTGCGACTGCATCATGACGGTGTTTTGATGCCGTTGTTGCCTTCTGATAATGGTTTGCTACGTTGCTTATAGCTGGCACATAAGCACTATTACAACTTGTGCAATTATCATCATTTGTTGGTAGACGCGATCCATTATTGAAAACTAGTTAATTTTGTTGGCTACCACACTACTTCTGTTCACTCGAAGGTTCTGCGATTCAGTGCGAAAATGAATGGAAACTGCTTAAAATGTCAGAAATCTATTGGATACACCGATTTGATTGCATAGCAGCAAGTGACGTAATTACGCACAAGTTTTTATTCGCTGTAATACTGTTAAATGGAAATACATTTTCACCGCCTTTATTCAATGAATATTTTTGGTGAACTTCAGATAATTCGATTGACAAGTGGATGGAAACATAGCTAATGATTGCCAGCGAAGATGCCGTTTCTGCATAGCCTACTGCTTGGCTGTCTGGTCTGTTCTATATGTTCTTGTTGGCTATTCACCAATACTATGCGAGTGACCAATCAGAGTCAGATGCGAGTCATACTGACCTACCAATGGATTAAGTGTTGACTAAAACAACCTCTTACAAGTTCGTTCTCGAAAAGCGTCAAGCAAAATTGCGTCTCGATTCATTTTTAGGTTGCCGGCCGTAGGCCAGTAACCTATTGTCGAGGCCAGTAACCTATTGTCATCACTTTGTTTAAAGCCGCATCTCAAAAAACGGTCTGATGAATTTTTTTAATTTGGGATGTGAAAAATCGGTCATCCAGTTAATGCCCGAGCAAAAATTTTTTTGATTGAATCGTTCGTTTGGACTTGGCGGCCATTTTTATGTTGAAAATGGCCATTTTTGGCACTTAGGTGCAATTTTCTCAAAAACTGTCGGATGAATATTTTTTTTTAATCGCAGCAATGGAATCAGTATCATGACCTACTTCAATGGTGTAAACGGCGTTTTGATTGAATCGCTCCTTCATAGCGCCACCTAGGCAGCATGTCTGGACTTCATCATTTTTCGGGGTGTTTTGTGCTATAACTCTCTTAATATAGCATTTAGAGCTTAGGTATGTATGAGGCACCTATAGGGAATCAGGTATGCCAAACATTGTGAGTCAGTCACATTTGACCTTGACCTGGAGGCCCAAGGTCAAATGGGTCTAACTCTCTTAATATAGCATTTAGAAAAATGAGGCACCTAGGGAATCAGGTATCGAACATTTAATATTAGCATTTAGGTCAAGGTCAAATGGCAAAAATGGTAACTCTCTTAATATAGCATTTAGAGCTTAGGTACCTATGAGGCACCTATAGGGAATCAGGTATGCCGAACATTGTGAGTCAGTCACATTTGACCTTGGGCCTCCAGGTCAAGGTCAAATGGCAAAAATGTGCTATAACTCTCTTAATATAGCATTTAGAGCTTAGGTATGTATGAGGCACCTATAGGGGATCAGGTATGCCGGACATTGTGAGTCAGTCACATTTGACCTTGGGCCTCAGGGTCAACGCCAAATGGCAAAAATGTGCTATAACTTACTTAATATGACATTTAGAGCTTAGATATGTATGAGGCACCTAAAGGGAATCATGTATGCCAAACATTATCGGTTGTTTGAATTTCACCTTGAGCCTCAAGGTGAAGGTCAAATGGCAAAAATGTGTTATAACAGCTTAATGTGGCATTTAGAGCTTAGGTATGTGTGGGGCACCTGTAGGGAATCATGTAAGCCAAACATTCTCAGCAAGTTGGATATGACATTGGGCGTCAAGGTCAAATGGCAAAAATTGCTGTAACTTGCTGAATATGATAATTAGAGCTCAGGTATGTTTGGGGCATCTATAGGAAATCATGTATGCTGAACACTCTTTGGCAGTCAGTCAAATTTGATGTTGGGCCTCAAGGTGAAGGTTATATGACAAAAATGGCCCATATTTGTTTGTAGAGCTTAGGTATGTATTGGGCACTAATAGCAAATCATGTATGCTGGTTGTTTTCAATATATTGGATTTGACCTTGGAGCAACAAGGTCCAGGTAACGACAAAACGGCGTAAAAGTCCTTTAATGTTGGCTTTAGATCTTCGGTATGTATTGGATACTAATGACAAATCATGTATGCTGGTCAAACACACCATATTGGATTTGACTTTGGTCTTCAAGGTCAAGGTCAGGTGACAAAATCAATCTATTTATCTCCTCGTTTAATAATGTCTTTAGAAATTAGTGTGAATTAGGCACTATCCTACATATAATTAAAATTTTTACGGGCATTGTAACCGCATGGACGACCTTTTTTCACGATCAATTGCGGCAATAAAAACTGGTCAAAACCCATTTTTGGATGTTTGTTCCTATTAGCATCATGGAATAGAAAGAATAATACTAATTAGACCCACTGTCCCACTCGGTGGCAGTGTTGTGTAAAAAAAAATCATTGTCTGAAAGCAGAGCAAGAACCAGAAGTGAATTGAGAAGATGGCGCACTTCACAAATTGACAGCAGACAACAGTGAAAGTTCAGGTTAGAAAAAAATCTAATCAGATTTCATGATGTAGACTTCTTAAAGATTATATTTTTGCTAAATGGCAGAAATGTTGCTGTCTGTCACTCATGAAAAAGTGTGACTGCTCAGTCGAGTTGCCCAATAATGGTAACTAAAACCCCTTTCTCACTGAGCTGCGTTGGCCTGCGGAAGTGTAAGGATGAAACAGTTCTCTTCTTTCGCAAAGAAGAATTGATTTGAAGAACCGTGAATTGATTCGCAGTGGTACGGGAGCATTCGCCATCACCGCCGAAATTGTCCGAGCTTGAGTTTTTTAACGCCAATATCATGTAGACAACGTGTTGCTTTCGCAAGAATTCGTGTTGGCTTGCTGTTGAATCCCGGACTGATGCTAGTTACTTTTCTCCTGTTGGGAGCTGTAACTGTCGGCAACCTTCAGGGCCCTTGGCACTCTAATTTATTATGTAATCCAGTCCTACACAGGGTGGATTTACGATTGTATACCTTTTAGATAACAAAATAATAGCAGGAGTTTTTACATTATAGACAATGGGAAATTCAGAAATTCATTTACCCAGACCTGAAATACATTCTTGCCCCACCAAGTTTTACACTTAAAAATGCCACTGAGTACACCCCTCACATTTCAACAATTAATTTATAATAACTTTTCAAGGGGCAACATTGCAGAAATGAAAGCTGAATATATTCTACAGTAGTCATTGTACAATATGTGTAGCAGTGTAGATTTACTGCACTGTCCAAATAACTGAACAAACAGTCACTATTTCCAAAATGGGTGGCAACAAAAGTGAGTACACCTCACCGTCAACATGCCAAATTGTGTCCATAGTGTCAATATTTAGTGTGACCACCATTGTTTTCCAGCACTGCCTTGCTTCGCCTAGGCATGGAATTCACCAGAGCAGCACAGGTTGTTGCTGGGATCCTCCTCCACTCCTCCATGACAGCATCATGGAGCTGGTGGATGATGGACACCTGCTGCTCCGCCATCTTCCTCTTGAGGATGCCCCACAGGTGCCCAATGGGATTCAGGTCCGGAGACGTACTTGGTCACGCCATCACCTTCACCCTTAGCTTCTTCAGGAAGGCAGTTGTCATCTTGGAGCTGTGTTTCGGGTCGTTATCATTTTGGAAAACTGCCATTTCAGAAGGAAGAGCATCATGTTCTGCTTCAGAATGTCACAGTACATGTTGGAATCCATTATTCCATCAATGAAGCGTAGCTCCCCAGGACCAGAAGCACTCATGCAGCCTCAGACCATGATGCTGCCACCACCATGTTTGACTGTAGGCAGTACACACTTGTCTTGGTACTCCTGCAGGGCGCCGCCACACATGCTGGACACCATCTGAGCCAAACAAGTTTATCTTGGTCTCATCAGACAACAGAACATGGTTCCAGTTGTTCATGTTCTTGGACTGGCTGTCTTCAGCAAACTGTTTTTGGGCTTTCTTGTGGGCTAGCTTCAGAAGAGGCTTCCGTCTTGGCCGATGGCCATGCAGACTGACTTGGTACAGTGCACGGCGTATGGTCTGAGCACTGACAGGCTGTTCTCCCACTGCTGCAACCTCATTAGCAATGCTGCCAGCACCCCTGTGTCTGTTTTCGGAAGCCAACTTGTGCACCTGACGCAGAGCACGAGGACAAAACCTCTTCCGAGTAGAACCCATCAGGGAAAACCATTGAGTAACCTTGGCCACCATGCTGTAACTCAGTTTCATGGTTTCACAGATCTTCTTGTAGCTTAGACCATCTTTGTGGAGAGCAACAATTCTCTTTTTCAGATCCTCAGAGAGTTCTTTCCCATGAGGTGCTATGCTGACCATCCAGTGACCAGAATGAGAGCATTGCACCCAAAGCACCACAATTCAAACCTTCAACAAGTTACACAAATTCATATGGCCCAGTCGAACAGACAAAAGCAGGAACATGATCAATAAGAAACTTTTCATTGCTTGGTTGACCATTACCAATTGGGGTGTGTGCTCAATTTTGTTGCTACCCATTTTGGAAATAATGACTGTTTGTTCAGTTATTAGCTCCTGCCGCTCGTGGTGCGGGAGCTATGGTATCGGGCTCCGTGCGTGAGTGCGTGCGTGCATCCGTCAACACATTTCGCTTTATTTCATCAACGATTTCAGTTACAGGCTCCAAATTTTTACTGGACGTGCATCTCATTAAGGTCTACAAATGACGTGCCTAAAGGTGACCTTGGCCTATTTTTTCAAGGTCACTGGCCTAAAAATATCACCAAAAACTTCAACATTTTGCTGTATCTCATCAACTATTTCAGTTACAGGCTCCTAATTTTTCCTGGACATGCATCTCATTAAGGCCTACAAATGACGTGCCTAAAGGTGACCTTGGCCTATTTTTCAAGGTCACTGGCCTAAAAATATCAAAAATTTCGACATTTTGCTGTATCTCATCAAATATTTCAGTTACAGGCTCCTAATTTTTACTCGACATGCATCTCATTAAGGTCTACAAATGACGTGCCTAAAGGTGACCTTGGCCTATTTTTCAAGGTCACTGGGCTAAAAATATCACCAAGAATTTCGACATTTTGCTTTATCTCATCAACTATTTCAGTTACAGGCTCCTAATTGTTCTGGATATGCATCTCATAAAGGCCTACAAATGACGTGCCTAAAGGTGACCTTGGCTTATTTTTCCAAGGTCACTGTCCCAAAACTATCATCAAAAATTTCGACATTTTGCTTTATCTTATCAACTATTTCAGTTACAGGCTCCTAATTTTTATTGGACATGCATCTCATAAAGTCTTACAAATGACGTGCCTATAGGTGACCTTGGCCTATTTTTTCAAGGTCACTGGCCTAAAAATATCACCAAAAACTTCAACAATTTGCTTTATCTTATCAGCATTTTCAGTTACAGGCTCCTAATTAGCTCCCGCCGCCCGAGTGGCACGGGAGCTATGGTATCGGGCTCCATCTGTGCGTGCATCCGTCCATGCGTGTGTCCGTCAACAAAAACTTTTAAATTTTGTTTATCATAACAGCGGGAGCTTCTGGGGCCGCCAGTGCCCTATATTTTGGAGAGTGCAGTAAATCTACATGGTGGGGAAGCAAAACTTGCACTGACATTTAAAAGTACAAACAATCCCACAACCACTCCCCTGAATTGTGTGCACCTGTTATTTGAAAAAGAAAAGACTATAAACTGTAATCTGAGTCTAATCTCTTTTTTTCAATAAACATGCCAGTTGAGAATAATATACAATCTATGGATGGTGATTTATTTTGCAAATTTTTCTTCCCCACCCTGTACACTGCTACACATATTTTACAATGACTACTCTAGAATATATTCAAGTTTCATTTCTGTAACTTTGTCCCTTGAAAAGTTGTAATAAATTAATTGTTGAAATGTGAGAGGTGTACTCACTTTTGTGAGATACTGTAAATTGGAACCAAAGTTCCTGTTTGCTTGCATTTTTGCCTTTTTTCTCCTTCGCTGTGGAATAGCAAAGTCGTAATAAAGCCAACTTCATCTTTGCATCTGTATCCAGTTCTGTAATTGCCATTTTTCTTGACAAATTTCAAGTCAAAATAGTAGTACATTTAAATGGGAAAAATGAGCACTATTAAATTTTAGACAAGCTTTAATGTCTGTATGCTTTTTTTCAGTATGACAGCAAGGGGTACATCAGCAAAAGCCCCTAAGTGAAAGCTCCCCAAAAAGAGGTGTTCCAGCAAATTAATTGGTTAATTAATTTATGATTATTTATAATACAAAGCCCAAAATCAATCCATCTGCATAACGTCTAAAGGCATATAAAATTGGAAAAGGATCTATAAAATAGTTTTGGAGTTATTGTGCTAACACAAAGGATCTGCTGCGGAAATGGCGGCGGCAATGATGATTCCATAACATCGACAAAACACTTTTCGCCAATAATATAATATACTTCAGGGACTCAGGAAAAGCCTGGCTGGAGAGGAAACAATGCACTGACTGGGGCTGAAATTGGATGGGAGATAGTTGCCATGGTGACTTGAGGCTGAAACTGAAAGGAGGTTAAGGGGTAACTATAGAAACTTGAGCTTTGAATTCATTCTTGTCACATTTTATGACTTAATGGCACGTAGAGGGCTGAAATCCTCTGGAGGCATACATTGACTTGAACATGTTGACTGTGCAGGCCTAATCAACATCTAATTATATTGTTTGTTGTTTTTTAACAGAAGTGCACTGTCTATTCTAGTGTGACAAAAGTCATCTCCTGTGAAGGAACCCCTAATGTGAGTGAGTTTGTGCCTCGCTCCCACTACTACGGTATTTCAAAAGATGCAAAAATTTTTTTGACAATGGAGATACAAGAAGGCCTCTGGTTGGTTTTGGTTAGCATTTAGTGGCGATAGAGAGGGGGGAGATGCTTGTGAGTTTGTGCACATGCTAACTCATGTCACATGCTGGAACTAGATAACTCGGTCGCCACAGGAACCGAGTCGTGTATCACCCCGATCCCCAAATTTTGGACAAAATGGCCGCCGGCAGCCATACTAGATGTCCGAAATTCACGAAAATCGGTCTTGAGCATTGTCAAATCAATATCTTCGCCTGTGTGAAATTTAGAGAAATTCCTGTAATAATTGTGGCTTCCAGAGCCCGGAACAGAAAATCTCTGTGGCGGCGGCGGCCCCGGAACTAAACCATATTATCTCCCGACTATCGTCGTTGGGGAGATACAATTAAGAGCTAAATCGCAAAGTATCACCACTTTTATTCCGTAACATGGAGCTTGCACAGGAAATTGCACATTTTCCTCCATTTGTTAGAGCTAAACAAGATCTGCATCCGTCATGAATGCAAGAATTCAATTAGGTCGCGTAGATTTGATTGCTGAAAAAACAGTTGTCGATCATCTTAATTAATACTAACACAACAATGACTTTGCTCACAAAGCAACTTATGAAGTACAAAGCACACACAAAGCTATGTTTTGCTGACAATAGCTAGCAATCCCTTGGAGGGGTGAAAATAATATTTTTACTTTTTGTAAGTATGATAATGTAAAACTGCAAAGGATTTTATTCAAGGTTGACAGTGGTTCTGGTATGTTCTGCAGAATCTCTGTTACAGCAGTCTTAGTGTAAAAAGATAGCTAAGTGGTCTTTTTATCCACCCCGGACCAGGTCGCAATAAAGGTCCAAGCCCCTTTCAAGTCTAACTTTAATATAGTGACAGTCATGTACATGGACTGGGTGGTGTGTGGATGGATGATCATGCCCATGTAAGTATGTCTAAGTGAACTTGCACTGCGCATTTCAACCAGAAGGTTTGTATTGAGCTTGATTTCTTGAGGTTAAAACTGGTCCTGGCACACTTGGGTTCAGAAGCTGAGAAAATGACCCATATCATTTGATTCCATAAGTTAACAACATTATGTAGAAAATTATAGCTCAAAATAAGCGTTTCTGTATGTTGTTACTCTTTAAGGAACAGCTATAGACACACTGGATGTATTTTAACAGTGCTCAAGGGAGAACAAATTTACTTTTAAATTTATATTCTGCTTTTCATTCAGTTTTCACATCATTAATCTGGGTGTGTGCTGTTCATTTATTTCCTGACAGTGTGTAGTAAAAATGGCTATCAACCTTTTTTATGAGCATTTTTCCATTATTATTATTAAATTACAAAGCCTTAAGACTTCAATTTCAACTCTGTCTTTGCAGGAGAAAGTGCATTAATGAAAGTAATTTGTCTTATCAGAAGTGCTGAGTTTTCATAGTTTCCATTTTCCATCCACTGGAAAAGATGGTGTGCAAGCATATGCATCAGGGATGTAACCAATCTTAAAATGTATTTTCATAGGTTTATCTGGTGGCATTATTTATACATTTATTTATTTATTCAGTAAAAGCACAGAATTTAACTTTGAGAAAGACCGGTGAAATTAGAAAAGATAAAAGTCACAGATATGTAAATCGGATGACAAAAGGTGATTAAACAGTGCGTACCCTAAGTCTTGGAGCAAAGACACTTCTTGATATGCTTCCATGATCCAAATTTGATTCAAAATCATACATTTCATGCTTGAGCACATTGGAAATATTCAGGCTTCATCTGCGAGTATTTTTACACATTTGGTTTCCAAATCTATCATAAGTAGCACTTTTTATCCATAGTTCCACTGCTTCAGGCATACTACTCAAGGCAAATGACTTCACAGGTGTTTTCAAATGGTTAGTTGTGTTCAATTGCTTCCTTTGTGTGCATATTAAAGAGCGTTCAGTGGTTAGTCTTGATTCAAGGCTTCTGAAAGAGGCAATTGTAAGTATAAGACATTATAAGGCTAAGAAAACTGTATTCCATTCATTCTGAGTCAAGTCTAGCAATGAAATAAGTCAGAAATGCATCCTTTAAACAGCCTGTTAGGATTAAGATTTTTATGGGTTAATTTTTATCAACACAGATTTTATACCTCCCATCTTGTTTCACTAATCTTCACCAGTCATTTACATGTGTTTGCCTTTAATGTCCAGTGCTCACTTCTCATCATGTGAATAATTTATTCATTTTTGAAATATATTTGTGATCCTTCATTGGGTTACTGTAGCACTCAGTACTAATGGCATGAAAGCACTCTACTAATAAAGAATATTATGACGAGTAATAGCTTTACCTCTAATCGGCCTTTATTGTCTCGAAAATTCAAAGTAATAAAGTACACTGGCCTTTGAAAGTGACAGTCCAGGCCAATGTTCTTCGTTGATAGAAGGAGAATGGCTGTTTGTGAGCCTAAAGAGATTTGTGAGGAATGTGCAACATCAGAAGAATAACATCTAGATCAAAAACCTCCAAAAAAGAAAGGTAGCAGACTGTATTCGGCCTTCACTGAGCTCCAGATGAGGGCTATTACAAAACTAGCATGGTGGCTGCTGCAGTACTATGGGGGGTTGTCATGCTGCCTGAGCTGATAGAGAGACCTGCCAAGGTATTTAAGTTTACAAGACAGTACAGTATGTGCTGCTTATAGAGACCTTCTTTGATTGCATAGGAAACAAATAAAAATAAATAAAAATGAACTTAAAGAAACAAAAAAATATTGATGGGGGCCAGTCAAAAGAATTTTTAACCGCATAATACCTGTTGTGGGGTAGGCATTGCTTTTGTAAACAGAGCATAATACATGGAAGAGAATGAAAAAAGCACTGCTGCAGTTGCTACATACATAAATGTAACTACAGTATTGCTACTTTACCTGATTTACTTGACTTGGCTTGTATAGAGCTGGATTAAGTTAGCCTGGCCTGGGGAGAGTATTAGTTGCAGAGTTTGGTAGCTCACGAACATTATAATAAAAACTGTCCACTGATGGAATAGGATTTGGTAATATAATATTTAGGAGATTACAAAGAAAGTAGAAAATTGAGGTTGGCATTATGGAGCACTCAGAAAGGTCATAAAATGCTGCTTATGCATGCTAACATGGTCGGTGAGTTCATCTGTATACCTCTTATGGGGATGACACGTATTTGGCTGGGGATTTGTAATCTTGACTACTGTTCCATTTTGAAATTGTTAATTGATTGCGCGTCTTTTTTGTGTTAGCTTGCAAACTATGGCAAACTTTGTCTCCTTGAACCATCTAGCCAGTAACCTGCTCGATCAACAGAGAATTGTCACAGGTCAATGTGCTTGAAAAGCTGGCTAGGGAGAAAAAAAGGAAATTTAGCAAAATGGAGGAATAGAATACACTAAGGTCATGACTTATTTACAGTATTATGGAAAAAGTGGAAAAAGTTCAAAGCATGAGCTGGGGAGTATGTAAGTTGCAGAGCTTGTTAGCTCACTAAAATTAAATTTAAACTAGAGACTGTTTTTAAGGCAAAAAAAAAAAAAACAAATGTCTCCCCCCACTCCAATGCATCTGCCCCTTATTGATGTTCACAGACATTTAGGAAGAAACTGGAAAAGTTCGTAACCTCAAAATAGCAAAAGGCACATCTGCACGACCTGTGGCAAGTGTGTGCAAATTTTCATGGAAATATATCAAATAGTTTCTGAGTTATGGTCCAGAAATGCTGGGAACGCCAATGCGGACGCACACGCACACAGGAAACCGGACAAAATGTCCCTTCAGGGGGGAAACATAAATAGCTACCTTGATGGAATAGGATTCAATAAATAGATTTAGGGGATCAGAAGCAAGTGGAAAGCAGTGGTTGACACATCGGGGCATTAATGGGGGTCAGAAAATGCTGCAAGTACAGATTGACATGGTCAGTGAGTTTTTTTTTTTTTTTACTCCTGTTACATAAATGGCTGGTATTTGGCTGATGAATCATAATCTCCCAGAATTTTCCATTGTAACATTGAGCCATTGGTATCTTTATTAATTATCATTGCAAGATCAACAGATTAACAAATTATTTTTTCTGTACTGAATTTAGCCCATTATTTCGTCGCTGTGAGATTGCATGGGGAGAGAAGCAATTGCCAATGGATTATTACTATAATTGGAAAACGTGTCAATAAAGGGAAATAATTGAGAACTATTCAGGACTAATTGTTGTTATAAAGTGATGTTCTGTAGCCCCCAGATTTACGGTTCTGGCACCACCACTGCCACTCAGGAAACATCTCTGTTAACTACGGCCTGGCGTTCAAGAATTCCGAATATGCCGTTATTTCAGGATAAGAAGCATATAGTACTTGGGAGAAATGGCAAGAGCACAATCTGCTGTGAGCTGAAGGGGGAAATGTTTTCAATGAGAAAAGTGAATCCAGGCATTTCTTCTCTCTAGTCCTGTTGGAAATGCATGGAGATACAATCCCTTGTCTTTCACTGAGTTGAAAATTCAGCCAACAGCGGCACAGTACAGCATTTTCTCAAGACAGGTTGTAGATAATTCTTCGGTGACTATAATGGTCCATAAAAATCTCCCACACAAAATACTGGGAATTCACTTGTGTGACGTTCACTGACGGCAAATGCCAAGCAGAGCCGGGAGAAAATGCATAAGGTTACCAACATTCTAAAAATTCAGATTTTGATTAATTACATCTATGTGGAGTTTTTAATGTATTATTTTACCAAAATCTAGATTTCTGAATTTAAATGTTAGGTAACGATCTGGAACCAGACGCGAGAACCAGGAATTGCAGTAAAATAGGATCTTTATTGGAAAGGGGGCGAACCCCCGCAGAGCAGGAGGCAACGGTACACAGTCTACAATCCAAAAATCAAAAATCCACAGGGCGTAATCCGGGTCGTAAACAGGGCACCAATCACAGAATTCGTTGTCAGACAAAAGAAGGTTCGATACACAGAAGTAGCAAGCAATCCAAAACAGAGCCAAAATCAAAAATCAGGGACGGTCCAGTCAGAAGAGAATCACTAGAGAATACAAGGCGAAAACAAGCGTAGCACAGGCAAACCAAGAGCAACGTTCTGACGGGGAACTGCTGTGAAAAGACTGTTTAAGTACACTCAAGGGAAGTCACATGCTATGATTAGGGAAAGGTGAACTGGATCAGACTAATTACGTGGGAGCAAACACGAGGGAGAACCTAACCACATGAAATTGGCAAAAGCCAAAACGCGGACAGGGATCACGAGACAACCTATAGACAAAACATATAGCTCCAGTTAGGGAGTTCTAACGTGCACAGATAATGAGAGGTAGGACAGAGTGGAGCAGGTGCGGAGGATCCGCTGAATTGCAGCAAAGACTAAGAGAAGGCAAGAGGCGGAGACTAGAATAAGGCGAGTGCTGAGAGCTTGTTAATCAATTAGTAAGTGCAGCTATACAATCCCTGGTGCTTGTTAGTAAATTAGTATTATATACAATGTTAGTCTTGGTTAGTAACTTTAACAAAATAACAAACTGTTAGTATTGGTTAGTAAAATAGAAAAGTAAGGCGAAGGAAGCAAACAAGATTAGAAGGAATGTTTGAAACCCAGAAACCATGAAATCACCTAAACATGTGACACGCAGGACTTGGGGAGAAGCTGTAGCTTAACAAAAGACCAGACAGGGGAGACAAAGTGCAATGAAGGGCATGGGCAAAGACATGGACCGGAGAGAAACAGAAATGTGGATCTGGCATGGCAAAAACGAAAACATGGCAAGGAACTCAAACTAAACAGAACATGGCAAAACATAACAGGCAAGGTAGAAACATAACAGGGCATGGCGAAAACATAACAGCATAGCAGAAACATGACAGACATGGCAAAATCAGAACAGGAATGGCAGAATCATAACATTAAAACTCCCGCAAAATGTGGATATGAGAAGTTGTTTCTCGAATCCTTTAACTTCGTCGTTGACAGTTAAGATGCTTTCACATACGTTGTACGATGGGTATACAACAGGTCTACAACAGAAATGTGGGGTAATTTTTGAGAAGCTTGTGAGTATCTCCCATGAAATTCATGTATTCTATGAACGAAATACCAAAAAACATAATTACGATTCTGACCTCGTGCCATAATTTCGAACAAAAATCGATTTTTGAAATGGAAAAGAAATGAATAAATGTCAGGTTTGATTCAAATGGAAATTCGGGGCTACTGATTATCATTTCAAGAATCTAACGAGGAAATTGAATGTGATGGTTTATTCAGATGCTATTGTGAAATACAACAAAAATCATCATATTTGATTTTTAAGGTAAATAACTCCTACAAAGAGCCATTGTACAATTTCAGTGTAATTGAGACTTTCATAGAGCTTTATTTGCTGATCATTTTAGCATTTGAAAGGTTTTTCTATGTCTCTTATAGTTTTCATTATATAGGCCCAAAAAAAAAAAAATGAATTAATCAAATTTGATTACAGTTCAATACCTCCTACAAGGAGGCATTGTATGATTTCGATCCTATGAAGACTTTTGTAGAATGAAATCAGCTGATCATTTTGAGGTAATGGTTTTTTATCTTGCTGCTTTAGTTCCTGAGATATAGTTGAAAATAGGTTGTTTTACCCCTATGTTCTATTTTTAGTAACAGCGGCCATCTTATTCAGACAGCGGGCATAATCGACAAAATGTTCTGAAGTAGACATCCAAAGGATGGCAAAAGGCATACTCCCTCAAGAGCAAAGATGGTTTTAGGCTCGCCAGTGTGCCAACAGATGAATGAACTTATAATCTTTTATTTTGGGAATTCGATTCAACAACAAATGGTAGGATTTGGCCATTTTCGACAAAACAATAATTGTATCCCTGGACAAAGACTCGGGGATACTATGGATCAGTGATTGTTCGCCCTGGATCTAAATGAAAATTAAGAGAATTTCTAAAATTACAGAATCATAGCTCTCCATGCATTCATTTCATATTTGGCGTGGACTGAAGCTTATCAGTTTTGGGTGTGATTGCTTCAGGGCATCTGGGGATGCACATTGACCTGCAGGCAACCGACTGTCCAATTAAAAATTAGAGGAATTTAGTCAAATCTCGGAGCATAAAGGGCAAGGTCGAAAACCACTGAATTTCCGTGATCTCCAGTCCCACAGACTAGTGGTTCCCAAACTGGGTCCTAGAGACCAACTGTGTCTGCTGGTTTTTGTTTTGACCACAGTTGCAGTCCCAGAATTTTAATGTGTGGGTTTATTCAGATGCAACAGGGATTATTCAACTTTCCTCTCACCCATATTCTGATTTTTAAGGTAAATAACTCTGAATTGCTCTGCATCACGTCTGTAAGTCACATCCAGTTGCTAGTTGGCAGTCTGTTTGCCACTGCTTTTTTCTGGGTCTATTTTTAATATATCTCATTATTATTTACTATTTTCACTGTTTTATCATTTTTTAAATGTTATTACTTTAATATTTTTTGCATCCTTTTATTGCATACTCACTGTTTTATGATTTGTTGTGTTATCTTATTTTATTGAAAAGCTGATTCCAAGCTGCAGTGATTGAACATCTAACTGACTGCTCAGTGTATTCATAGCTATATACCAACTAGCCTATACAATTAATGAGTATTGCCTTGAGCTATATTGGAGTGAACTAGTCTATTCAATCAGAAACAACAGCGCCATCTTATTGGAGACAGGGCTGCATCTGCCTCAAAAGTTTTGAAGTAGACATCCAAAGGATCTCCAAAGGCTATAAAATTCAAGAGCAAAGATGGTTTTAGAATTGCTAGTATTCTCAACAGATGAATGAACTTTCCTTTTATTTTTGGGAACCTCAAATGGGTTCAAGTGAGACCAAATGGTCTCCACCTTTGGCCATCTCCCCCGAATACACCTGTGTAGTATAATTGTATCCCTGGACAAAGACCGACCTTACTATGGATCAGTGATTGTTTCTGCTTCCTCCACTGCCTGTCCTCCTTCAACGGCTCCCTGTCCATTGCTTCTCCCATCACCCTTGTCATCCATTCATTTCAAATTTGGTGTGCATCATGCTTAGAAGTTTTGGGTGAGATGCTCTGTTTTCTGGGCGCTAAGATTCTTGACCCACTGGACAAGATCCCCAGCCTCCTGACGAAAAAACCCCTGTGCGGGGAATGTCATCATTCATGTTGGTTGTAATTAGGTTTCAAACCGCCCTTCTAAAGTCGTAAAAAGGAATTTTAGCAGACTCCTCAATGCGCTTAATCACTGTGGCAAATGCATTTTTATCTCCGGTCGCATCCCTTCACTGGGCTGAGGCATTGCTCGATTTAGCCAACTTCTTAGCCTTCATACATGTCTCCAGTCTGTGAGCGTGCAGCATGGTTTTTTTGAAAATTTTAACCTTTTTTGGAATCATCCATCCTTTTATCTGAGGGATGGTACTCATCCTAGCAGACTGGGTGCACATATTTTAACGTTTAATATATTTTATACGGTTTTTAATGCGCCTGCACTCTGACTATACCATGCAGCACGACCAAACAACCTAAGGTTTGCTACATTGGTCACTTCTGATCCTCAATTTCTGGCCGATTTCTACCCAGTCCCACAATCTGCATCAAACCAAACTACTAATTCACTAGTGCCTTTTGTGCTGGGAAGTTTTCCATGCCCATATTGCCAAGTTTTAGGCAGTGTTCGAATAGTCTTTTTTGCTTAGGAAAGTTCCTATTTCCTAAAAAATGACCCAGAATTATTTATGTGACAGCCATGAGAAGTGTGCTCGAATTCAGTAAATGAAAAGGAAAGGTGCTTCAGAGCTTCTTGACTAATCGTCTTTAGCACAGGGCACACTGAACCATTCCTTACGAGAAGAAAGGAGATAATGCTGCTCCGCAATACTGAACAGCAGCAATATTTAGAGCGACGACCATCCATCCGGCCAATCACGAAAACAAACGAACATGATGGAATAGAGACACATGATCACATTACTTATTCTAAGTGCATTTAGATTCTCTTTTTTACTCTGTTGTCTTCCGAAGTCAGTGTGAATTCCCCTTTCCACGTTTCCTTCACCTCATGACATTTTCCATTGAGGTTAAAGAAAAGTGGTTTGGAATTAGACGATAAGCATAATTTTTTTACTTTTCCACCGCAGTCTTAGTCCACGGTCACATCCTATCACCAATCAAATTGGTTCTTCATGCTCCTTTTCTGCTGTTCATAGAAAGCTTATGTCCGCTAGCAACTCCCCTGTTCCTCATACTTCTTTTTATATTAGGCCTGTTTTATAATGTAATTCTCTCCCAAGAATTCTCAGATCCGGTTACAGGCTTAATGGTATATCCGTTAACAATCTGATTTATGCACTTTAAACCCTGGCAAGTGTGGTGTACTCAAGTGTTTTCTGGAAACTGATTACCCTCAAAAAATTGACTATGCTAACTTCATGATCTAGTGTTCACAGCACTTAAAAACATGTATAAAATAACTTGACCTTATTTTCTTTAAGTTCCTTCCACACAATGCAATTAAGTTGGCCTACACAATATTTTTGAGGTAATCGGTTTCCACAAAACATATGAGTTCACCACACTATCAGGGTTGACAGTGTGTGCTCTTGGCTAAGTGTAATTCTGTTGTATCTGCAGATAGTGCACCCTCCGTCTTAGGTTAAACAGCATTGTACATCCGTTTTTAAATCCAGAGATGTGCTGAATGTGAGAGGTCTGGCCACTAAAATGGACTATGTCAATATTTTGATCTAACAGACAAATCTTGAAATTTTTGTCATCTCTGAGTCCTGGTGAAGAAAAATCTGTCATAGATTCTGACATACATCTGAATGGATATAACATTTTCAGAGCAGACATAAGAGGGAAAGGAGGAAAGTGTGGCCAGTAGCTACAAGCCACCTACGTTAACACAGAGTACCAAAGATCTGGAAAAATGCACATTTTCTTCCAGTGCATAAGGGCAGCGACATTAGATAGCTAAATAATTATTGCCCTATTTCCAAGCTACCTTATTTTGCCAAAATTCTTGAATCCAAAGCAAATCACAAGTTTTGTTTGTGTTTTAAATAGAAATAGCATTTTAAATACGTTTCAGTCCGGTTTTAGAGCTGGTCAAAGTACTATATCAGTGGCATCCTTGTGAACGATATGATGATTCAACCTGCTTCAGCCGCATGGCTGAGGGTAAGCAGGTGTGGGCTTGGTTAGTTGGATGGGAGACCACCTGAGAAACCTGGCAACCTGATGAAAGCTTTGTGCTGAAACGTCGTTGTATCTTTGGGCCTGCTGGGCACAATAAATATAAAAAGGTTGAGTTGGATTGAATGTATCTGGGACCCACCAGGAGAGGTTTGGTTTTTGTGGAGTGTGCACGCTGTTTGGATTTTTAGACCACCTGAGAAAACCAAGTTGCTGCTGGAAGAGGTGTTGCTGGGCTAGAAGGTTGCGATCTTCCCTCTGGTGGAATGATTCCCAATGCCCCAGTGCAGTGATGGGGACACTGTAATGAAGGAGATGCCATCTTTTGGTTGAGACCTTAAACCAAGGTCCTGACTCTCTGTGGTCATTAAAGATCCTATGACACTCTTGGCTAAATTCCCAACCTGGCTCTTTCAACCTGCCACCTAATCATCCCCTGATCTAATTGGCTATGCAATTTTTGTCCTCTCTCTCTCCACCTCAACCCCCAGGGCTCCCTTGAAAAAAGAGATTTCAATCTCAACAGGACTTCCCTGGTTAAATTAATAAATATTGTTTCTGTACTTGATGGTGGGCAACACTGTGCTGCTCTGTTTGTTGATCTAACCAAGGCCTTTGACCCAATTGATCACTCACTCTTAGTTGATAGGCCAGCCTCAGTAGGCCTAAATCAGAATGTTTGCAAATGGTTTACAAGTTATCTTTCAAATAGAACAAAATGTATTGTCACAGTTTTTACTCAGTGAACTCTTTTGGAGGTCAATATAAAGTTAAAGGGCAGCCTTTTCCCATAATTTTCTCGGTATTTTAGCTCAATAAAACACCGCTTACACTTTAGACCTGTTGAGAAAGCCAGTGGCTTTTATTTTATGCATTACTTCAGTGGATCATTTTGTTAGCTTCATAACATGTGAAATGGCCTAAGTCATATTTTTGCCAAATTGAGATATCAGCTGCCTGTTCTTTTGTGCTGGCGAAAAAATGCATTTTTTTCAAAACCTTAAAAAAACCTATTCTCTTACATAAATAAATAAAAACCATTAAAAAAAAAAGAGAAAAGCAATTATACCATGAGGCTAACAATATTAGAATCACACTGTAATTTGCACACTAACCTTTATGTCCCGGTGAGTCTTGATGGAGCAATCGGTGTCGGGAAGACAAATTTTCTGACAGCTCTGTGCCTTGCACATGCTCTCACTCAGCCACGAGCGTGCAGGTGGGCGGACTCTTGTTTCATTATATCATTGTATGTAGCAGTTGAGCAGCAAATGAAGTGATAAAACTGTTCTTTTGGTCAAAAATGGAGCTGCTCTCCCTCCCACTCCATCTAGATAAGAAGGAAGCCCTTCCCTCCTTGGCTCAGGCAAAATGGAGCGCTCCCCAGGGGCACGCTCCTTTTGGTAAGGCTCCGTAAAGCCCTGAACTTTTGCTCATGATCATCACAGTGACATGTGACAAAAAATTTTCCAATCAGTGGGTTGGTTGGATCAATATCACAAATGTATTTCAAACTCCTATGAAGCTACAAGTAAGGCAGCAAATTGAAAATTTTGAGAAATTTGAGTAGCCAGTTACCACACAGCAGAGCCTGGAAACTCATTGAAATCAGGTGTCTCAAATAAAATTTTGCATGGCCATGATAATCTAGCAACAAAATAGTTTGATCTGAAACAGGGGAATGATACTGTGAGTAAATAGGAGATTATTGTTGGCTTTTGGCTTTGTTTTTCGGCCATTTTCAGTAGGACGCCTGATTTTGAAGCGCCACTATGCAGTAACTGGCCACATTTTCAATTTTCCTCTCAAAATTTTCAATTTGCTGCATTGCTTGTGGCTTCATGGGAGTTCTACTTGCTTTTGCCGTTTGTATACAACCAACCCACTAATTTGAAAATTTTTTTATCATGGGATTATCATCACGCAGTATTGATGACAACATCTTGGCACCCCAGTTTTACGCCGTTATTCAATTTTCCAAAAAAAGTAGATTGTCCAAGCAGAATATTTTGACACAAGCTGAAAAGCTCCCAAATTTTGAGGGTCAGGGTCAGTGGTCAAAAAAAAAATGACGTCCCAATTTTTTTTTCTTTTTTGCGATTTAGTTGGCCCAGGAGTAGATATAAGTAGAGATGATTGCCTATATCCTATAGAGAGTTGGCCATTATAGATATTTGACAATGAAGATGTTGAGTTTGGACCTTTCTGAAACTGTGAAACTATGTCATCACTTAGTGGATGATTAAGTGACACTGATTGACAAGCTGTGATCCATATAACACAATACTTAAGCAGTGAGCTCACAAGGGGTGCACAGGAAACCATACCAAAGGGGAATTGAATTGACTGAGTTCTAAGAGTAGGAGAGTCTCAAACTTGGGCCTCATTTTGGGGGTTTTCTCCTAAAAGCCATGAGGATTAGTTCCTCTCTAAGTAAAAAAAAATACCTTTAGGTTGAACTGCTCTGGCTTCTCGAGTTTTTGGGAGAGCCCTTTCATCAGGCGAAGTTTGAAGGAAATCGGTGAGGTGGCATGAGTCACCCTAGTGGATGATTAAGTGACACTGATAGTGGATAAGTTAGGGGTGCACAGAAACCATACCAAAGGGAACTGAATTGCACGGTCCTCTCATGGACGCGCTCTTAACTTCTGCTATGCAGTACACTGCAAACCCTGACAGTGTGGTGAACTCATATGTTTTGTGGAAACCGATTACCTCAAAAAAATTGTGTAGGCCAACTTAATTGCATTGTGTGGAAGGAACTTAAAGAAAATAAGGTAAAGTTATTTATTTTACATGTTTTAAGTGCTGTGAACACAAGATCATTAATTTGGCATACTCAATTTTTTTGAGGTAATCGGTTTCCACAAACCATTTAAGTTCACCACACTATCAGGGTTTACAGTATACAGTTTACAGTAGACCTATTTTCGAAGTGGTCCTGTGAAAAGATATAACAAAATGTATTTTTTTTTTGGTTGATGTTTTTTCTGTTGCCTAATTTATGGTCAATAAATGTGAAAAACCAGTAAAATATATCATATGGTCAAACTTCACATTTTTAAATGCAGTCATAAACATAATCTGCCCAATCAAAGTTTTTGATTTGCCTTCCCAATGTGAGAAAAACGTCAAAAACAGAGTCCCCAAAAGAATTTTTCCAATGCAGTCTTGATGCCTACTACATTAGGTTGTTTTCCAAGTCTATGTGTCAACTAAGCTTTAATTTTGCAGAGTGTTACAAATTGTTAAATTTACTTAATGGTGCTTCAAAGAATGGATAGCCACATTCATTTAAGGACTTTATTATCTTTAAGACCAGTCCTCCTACAACTAAAGTTTTAATTATGTTGTGGATATAATGACTTCAGGTGGGAATTAAATATATTTAAGTGATTAATAGCTACACTGAAAGGGGAAATCATGGTAGGACCTTCAATTCTGACACTGAAAATGCCTGGGGCTCAGATAGAGCTAATTACTGTAGCACGCACGATGCCAAAAATCACATCTCTGCCTTCCTTGGTATTTGAGGGAGGAAGTCACTCTTACTAATGCTTGTAAATGAGCACAGCCACAAGATTTTTATGTGAATAGTAGCAGTGATGTTAAATAATCTGCACTTACACTGTTGGTTTAATTCTCACAGAGCTTGATAAATTGGATGTAATGGCTCTAATGCGTATTATACACTGCCCTCCCACATATTTGAATTACTTCCCTGTGTATATCCTCAGATTGCTCAAACTTTTTGTACAAATGCAAGGAATGAATTCCCTTGTATTTTAATACATCGAGTTTTACTGCATATCTACGTTGTAGAATGCCACCATGACAAAGATAATGAAATAACTTGATAAACCGGTCCTAGAGTCTGGGCCCGTGCTCATTCTTATTCAAAGCAAAAATTAAATCTAATGAGTAAAATGTAAGAATTTTAACGATGAAACTGAATTCAGTGGAAGCTCAAAGCTTCAAAACTCTGGCCATGAAGCCGACCAGCAATCTGTTGCATGTACATTGTGGCTACTGCGTGCTCTGCTTTTTAAGTTGTTTCCAAAGAGTCCACAGATTCCATCAGTAATCCACTTTAGGTTCAGAAGACTCCTCTTTCTGTTCAAAACAATCAGCTGTTCCTGCTACAAGTAATCTGTGTCAGCATGGTAGAGTCATGGTTCTCAACTTCAAAACTTATGCTTTGTGATTATCAGAACTCACTACAGGCCCAGCGCGAGGATGAAATGACTGAGGAGGCAATTAGAAATAGTGAGGGGGCTAATCTTTTTATATAGTAAAATACTGGGTTATCATCTTGTTATGCCTAATTCTACTTTTTCTCGCCCTGCGGGTGGCAATATAGTGGCGTAATGACTTTGTGAATGATTCCCCACCTGTTCCATGTGTTAGTGCGTCATGGCAATGACATGAAATAAAAATATTTGGGGCATATTGTCCACTCACCACACCACCTAAAATTGTTCTGGTCGTAGGTTTGCTTAGATTTATTGATTCAACTATGGAAAAACATCTGAAAGGCTTAAAAACAACAACTACTGTTATTATACACTTGAAGACCACAATGGATAAATTATCAGTCACATTTTCACGTTGTGGAGAAATGATGAATTAAAAATTCAAAACAATCTTAGAAACAAAGCACTGAAAAAAAGCAAAAAATATAAAATAATAAAATATATAATATTGTTATATATCATTATAAATATTATAATAATATATAATAAATAAAATATACAAAAATGCAAAATTTGGACTCTGATCCTTTTTCCTTTGTGGTCTTCATTAATTTTACAACAGTGATGAGGCCAGTAAACCTGAGTCTCCTCGCACAATTTAGATAATCGGATCACTTGGAACGTAGGCTTACGAGATGCAAAATAATAAAATTTATGAACATTTCTAACCACCGAGAGATGACTGCTAAAAACAACAAACTAACCACCTACTGGATCCTCTGTCTCAAGAGCGGAGTCGGGGCGGCAGTGGACCCATTCCGACTGTGCATGTTGTTGTAATGGCCGATTGAATTGAGAGGCCAAGTGCAGCGGCAAGAGGGAACCAGAGCAGCACGGACTCAATACAAACACAGAGAATGATACAGACCACACGACAGGAACAGTTCTCGCGCTTCCAAAAGGAACCATCCATCCGACCACACGGAAGCAAAGCGAGAGAGAGAAAGGAGACGTATCTCGGAAACCAAGATAAACAGAGCTCCTCAAATGGGGCGACACAAAGACTAGAGAGGAAAAGGGAACCCCAGAGAAATAGAAACTCCACAAACCACGAGAGGATGTAACGTCAAACAAATCCTGACCACAGATATTCTTGGCCATAGTGCACAACCACAAACAACACTCTAGCGAAGGAGGTGTGGCGGACCTCCGGCTTATATAGAGTGGGAAGGCGCCACCCAAGTTCAATCAGCCAGCTGGGTAAAGAATCCGATGGAAAAGGAATTCGATAACGTCCCGGGACGAGAGCGACAAAGAGAAGTCCTTAACTACACAAACATCCAGAACCATGACAGTTGTGGCCAGGCCCGCCAGGGCAAAGTCATCTGCGGCTGGTGGAGCTAGCTGATTCGGTTCGGACTCGGCAATATCTTTGCTGCAGCTGGGGCTACTGGCATCGGCTGAGGTTTTTTTTTTTTTTTTCTTAAAAAGCCACGTTCTGATATCTGCCTTCTAACCTGCTTTTTTGGCTAACGGCAAGGAAGTTACTTCATGCGGCGGTGAAGTTAGAAACTTTTTAGCAGGCTAGCTAACTTGGGTGTTACCGGTTTTAACTGTTTGTTTGATTTTTTCTTAATCACATCATGTACATGTGCCTCGACAAACAAATCTATTTGACAACGCACAACAAGCAGCGCTATGTTTCAGAGCCATGGGCAGCCTCGTTCTGTGCGTTGTCTGGGCCAATATTTAGCTGTTTTCCTATAGGGTAAATAAAACAAATTAGGGGGGCAGAAAATACAACTGAGGGGGCAAAACCTCGTGGCGGGGCTGACTCACTTTGACACAAAAAATTACTGACATGCCCCTAACACATAGGTCCCACACAATAATACACAGAAAAAAAAAAAACTTGGCTCAAAGCAGAGGATGTTTAAGCTAATGCTATTTTCTAAATAAAGTAAATCAAAAGTGTCATTTTTCAACTAGTTAGTTCTGACTTAGAATTGAGAGACATAATTAGTGCTTCCTGCTGACAGTTGCCAGGGTAAAATTGCTGGCTTGAAACTGGATGGAGGCACTTTTTTTTTGCATTTACTAGCATGGTCCCTTGCTCTTCGGTACTGACCATTTCTAAAAATCCAGATGGGAAACGGAGGAGGGCTCGTCAGAAAAGGCTGAGTGAGAACTGGTTTTTGATCCACATACAAAATAACAATTTAAAAAGTGACTGCAGTAGCAAAATCAATTTTGTTCTTGATACTCGTGAAAAAGGCGAGACGGAGCAGTCATTAGAGGGTCGTTATGTCCCCGTGAAGTTAAAATCGCACACCTACATTTCTGTCTGCTCCCTCACATGTAAACCATAGATTCAAAGATCGTCTGTTGTCTATGCTCTGACCCTGACACATCCTGCAGCAAGGAGTGTCAGGATATCCCCACACCCCCTAGTAATCCAGAGCCCGCAGGTGGGATGGAGATGGGATTTTAACTAGCAGCTGGCAAGAGTGATGTAGCAGGCAGAGGAATGTTTTGCCATGGATGCAGAGCAGGAGAGCAGATCAAATAGCCTGCCTACCAAAGCAGTGTGTGCATACTGGAGCTGTGTAATATGCATGTGACTGTCCACAGGAAGCAGCCATGTCACTAGCTGACTGGCAGAACTAGCCACCCAAGCTGTGCCCCACTAGTGAGGATAGATTTTTTTAAAAATGTGCTCATCACAACAGTACTCACATGGTGTACATATAGGGGATATATTTCTATATCCACGCTTTTGATACCCAATAGCAGTAATTAGTCTCATTAATCCCTGGAGCACAGGGCTCAAAGCACCCTTTTTTAGTGCTGCAGAGTTTTATATATCACTGCATTAAGTCATTTTTGCCTTGTCAGCCCATTGAAGGATTTGGCCTTTGTATTTCTGTCACAAAAATATGTTTGGTACAGAAGAAAACAAACAAGCTCCGTGTCCAACATAATCAAAGTCGATACTGCTGTTTAGTAGGCTTACTTTGTCACAATCGTCATCAGTACTGACACTGGCATAGATATATGTCATTCCCATAAAGAATTAGAATGGTCTGACTGGTTGCAAAAACAGATTTGTAGACAATAAAGCATTACAATTGCAGATTTGGCTGTCTAATGCACACAGAAAATGTTTACTTTCCAAGGATTGCTGTACGTAGTTCCAATCTACTTCCCTACTGTGTGAACAGTTCTTATCGACATATTTTGGGGGAATGTAAAGACAACTCAGCATTCCTTAAAATGATGCATGCATCTCAGTGGCAACAGATTTGGGCCCTTCTGCAATTAAACGATTCAAAGGAGACAACATTTGAAAAGAAAACAAGTGAAATGACATTACACTGGTTGTTGAAATGTGCTTTATACCATTTGTTTACCTAAAGGGAATGTACTGACAGTCTAGTCTTGTAATTAACCCATTAGGTCCTTAATACAGAGAACCACAAAAACTATAACATAACCTAATATAGCCACAATCTAATTCCTCCCGTCCCTTCTTCTCTCAGTTCTTTTGCTTTGTTTGACTTTCGTAAAGCCTTATTTCTTTTTCTTTCTGGCCTGAATTCTGTATCAAAGCTATCATATAATGGGTGCTGCCATCCTGGAACCATGTGCTGTCCTTTAATATCAAATTGCTCATATAATCTTAGAGGGGTCCAACTCCTGGAGTTCAGCCATTGTATGATTCAAAGTATTACACACACACACACACCAATATTTCAGGCATTAATGATCTGGAATTAGGCCTTGCTGCAATAACACTGTCGAGCCAAAACCTTCATCTGCCCTGCCTGGCTAAAAAAAGTAGCATCCTCTGATATTTTGTTGGACCGCCTTTAGATTTGATCACAGCGCACATATGTTTCGGCAATGTTTTGACAATCTTATGCAATGTTTTGTTCACTTCTGACCTGAGTTGCATTCAGTTTTGTCTGAGTTCTTGAATGGATGATGGGAGAGTAAAACCACTTCATAAAACTTTTTCCGAAACACTTTCAATTGGTTAAGCTCAGAGCCCTGTGGCGGCCAATGCTACGGTGAAAATGGGTCCTTATGCTTGTTGAATCACTCTGTCACAATTTTGGCCCGAAAAATCCTGGCATTGTCATCCTAAAATGCCTGTGCAGTAAGGGATTTAAAAATCCATTAATGGGATAACCTGGTCATTTAGTACTTTCAGGTAGTCTGTGGACTTCATTTTATTGCAGCGTAACATTCCTTAGGGTGCTTTCACACTAGGGACTCTAGGCACACTTGACCCCAAAGTCCAGTTTATTTGGTGTGAACACAAGCGTACTGTGCTCGGGCACAGTATGTGAGTCTGCTTGGAAGAGGTGGTCTTAGGCATGGTTCATCCATACTCAGTCCAAATGTGAGCATGGAAATGGACGGTAACGTGACGTCTTAACTATTCGACTCATTTGTTCTAACAAATATAGCAGCAAACGGATCTCTCTGGTCAAACAAAGAAATTCAATGCTGGCTCGAAATTTGTGCAGCAAAAACATACAATCACAACTGGATACTACAAACAGAAACTAAGAGATTTATGGAATAATTTGCGAGTGTTTACATCCTCGTAGTTATCGGAGAACAATAGAACAGTGCCCTGACAAACTAGAGAAAATGCGGCAGCAATATCTTAAAAGTATGAAAAATGGTGTGGAAGTCTGGCAGCTTAGGTGATGAACAAGAGGCCAGTCCTATCCTAGAGAGCTCCGCTGAGGATAAGTGAAATGTCCATGTCATAACTTAATTTCAGAAATTCTTGAAAACTATTGCAATTTGAACACACAAGACACATTTGGTAACCAGAATATACTGTGAACCAGTTTGGTGTCACAATATATGTAGTATAACAATAGAAACAAAATGCAAATTGCTATCATTTATTTCAATCATCTTACCACCAAGCAATACTAACAATCAACAAATACCCTTCCCCCCAGTACATCACAAATATAGCAGTCACAATCCTTCTAACACTGTCATAGGACAATTTGATTCGGAACAATATTATGCAGAACAATTAATCCAGAACAAAATGATCCAGAACAATGATCTGGAACAACGTGATCCAGAACAATGATGAGGAACAACATGATGCAGAATAACATGATCCGGAACAATATGATAATTTCAGTCATCCTTAGCGGAGCTCTCTAGGCCGACAAGCCTCTTGTTGAGATATTAATAAAAGACTGAAAAAATGAGCATGAACACTGATTTTCTAAGCCCAAAATGTTGAATTTCTCAAAAACTGGGACGTAGAATTTTCTAATTTTCGCAGGGGATATTCAGAACATCGTAAGGAAGGCTCACAACACAAATTAGACAAAGTGTTATCAGACGGTTTTTGAGACATTAATGAAAGACTGAAAAAATGACCACAAACACTGATCTTTTAAATCCAAAATACTGAATTTCTCAAAAACCGGGACGTAGAATTTTCTAATTTTCACAGTGAATATTCAGAATATCATAAGGAAGGCTCACACAAAATTAGAAAGAAATTTATCAGAAAGTTTTTGAGATATTAAAATTTGAAGTGAAAAGTTGACGCTGGACAGACAGACAGAGAGACAGATGGATGCCAGACGATTCGGCCCCAGAAAAGCTCCGCTGACTGCTGACTATCTTCACAGCGGAGCTAAAAAGATAAATTTCTGTGGCTTCTTCTTCTTTGTGTATATTTTCCTCTTTAAAAACCACCTAGGTGCATACCGCAACCTGCTGTAGCGGAATTTTGATAAAAGCAACCGTACTCGGGCACGGTACAACATTGCTTGTGTGAAAGCTGACCAGTGGTGGGAGTGGAAGGGGGGACAATTGTACTGTGGCATCGTACAGAACAATCGTACGTAGTGTGAAAGCGCCCTGAGCCTAGACCTGACGAGATGAAGCAACCCCAGATCATTAAACTGCCTCCAGTGACCACGGCATTAATGATGATGAGTGTATTGCTTCATGGGCCTCCTTTCTTACCCTGAAGCACCCACTGCTCTGGAGTTCGGTAAATCTGGGCTCATCAGACCACATGACCTATTTTCATTGCCACACAGTCCAATCTTTGTCCTCCTTAACGAAGTATCGTCAATTAACATTACCTGACTCAAATCTGATTTTTTTACCTAACATGACACAGATCTGATGCTTTCAGAGCTGCATGGATGCAGAAAACCAATCTTATGTCTGATTGTCAACTCAAAATTGAGCCACGTAGATATGTGGTCCTAGACTGGATACAAATCTGATACGAGGCCATGCAACATCAATGAGAATTGTCGGATCAGAATCCATCTGGCTTCTTGCTGCATGAGCTGAGCACTGTAAAAAAAAAAAAAAAAAAAACTAAAAAGCTGGCCATCTGGCTTTTTTGCCCTCCCAGCCTCATCAGGTACAGCAGATAAACTGGCTTCTATCCTCCAAGGGCAAAAATCCCATCCATACACTACCAGTCAAAAACTTTTGCACACCCAGAGATCTTATCAAGTCTTTATGTTGCATGTATCTGTACAACAAAGCAATCACTGGAACCCAATACTTTTTTATTACAAAAGATACATTTACAAGAAAGATCCACAAGGAATCCAGCACAGGTGATTAAAATGATCAGTTCACTATCAACTCCCTGAAGCTGCTTGTTGATCATTTGAATCACCTTTGCTGGAGCAGGGAGAGATCTATAACATACAGGACAGGTGGTTCTCCAGTGGAGGTTTGAGAAGCACTGGATTAGACCATTGTTACTGCAATGACTGATCCAGGTTTCTCTTCATTTGTTTTGTTCTGTACATGGTTTATATATTCAGTTTTCCAACCTTTCTTTCATACAACCAATATGATACTATTACTTAAAACAAAAAAAAACAAAAAAAAAAAAAAAAAGATAAAAATTACTGAAATTTTTGGAAAACTTTTGAGTGGTAGAGTACATTCACTCCAAGCGCCAGGGTTGGGTTCAATTACTTTTTTCATTTACAACTGATTGTAATTGTAATTACAATTACAATTATTTTCTGGACAGAATGTCCAATTACAATTACAATTACTTTTTGATAAAAAAATTTATTCAAAATAAATTACAATTACTAAGTAATTGATTACAATTACTGTAACTGTAGTTGAAAAAAGTAATTGAACCCAACCCTGCCAAGCACATCCATTTTCTTGATTTGAATCAGGTTTTAATATCACGAGCGCTCTCACAAATTTGACATTTTTTGTTGTCGATGAGGCAGACGACTCATGCATATGTGAAGATAGAACCATTGCAACGTATTTCAGTTTTTATCAAGGTACCGCATATCATGAAAGTAATTAAATTATTCTTGTGTTGCCTGACAAGAAGACATAGTTTTTAATACCCCAAATCAGTAAAACTTGGGACGGCATGTTAAATGATAATTAACAGTTAAAGCAGGAATATGTTATTTTTGACTTGTATAACACTGCAAACAATTCAGCACATTATTTGAAGTTCTTCCACATTAATTTTATTGATTTTTAATAATAGACACTTATTTCAGTTCTTATACTTCAACATATTTCAAAAGAAGTTGGGTCAGTAGAGTATTAACCACATTATACTGTTGCCATTCCTTTTCAAATCATTCCATAAGAATTTTGGGACTGAGGATAGTCGTTAAGTGTTTCAGATGTAATTTTGTCCCATTCTTCCCGTAGACAAGTCTTAAAGGTCCCCCATTATATCACCAGGTGTGCAGCTAATTGGCCACTACAAGCCATTTCACATCTGCCCTTTGTGATATCACAAGGGGGTGGGATCACCCAGAATTATGAAGGGACTGATTATCTGGGTGGCTGAAGTTGATCAGTTCATTCACCTCTGGGTGATTACATCACAATTTTATGTCACTTTGAAATGGCTTGTAATGACTAATGGGCTGTGCAACTGGTGACATAATAGGGGACATTTAAGGTGTGCAGCAGTCATTTTGCATCAAAAATTCCCCTCACCTTATATTTTGGAGGAAAGTTGAGACTGAAAGAAGGCTAGTCTCGCACCTGCACCCTCTTTTAAAGCAGCTTTTTGATGCATGCAGAATATGATTTTGCGTTAATGAAAATGTGCACGGGCGTCCCTGGAAAATATGTTGCCTTGGAGGCGGCATATGTTGCTACAAAATCGCAGCGTACTTTCCATCAAAAATGGTGCCTTCACAAAAAAGCAAGTTACCCTTGGCAAGGGCACTAAGAAAACCCAAGACTATGACAGAGCATGGCTTTTGGACTTCTCATTAATTACAGTCAGGATGGTCCTTTTCTTGTTTGGTCTGGAGCACATGGTGTCCAGTTCTTTGAATAAAGACCTGAAACATGGATTCTTCTGACCATACTACACTGTGTGATGGCCCATAACAGATGCCCCCCGAGCTCAGATAAATCAACAGTGCATCTGAACACTTTTAAAATATAACTTTTTTTTGTGCAGGAAAGATTTAACTGGTATTTGTGGTTGCAATTCATATTGTAGTATGTAACAAAGGTTTGCCTACTGACCCCATGTGGTTATATCACTTATAGATAAATGACGGTTCTTGATGCAGTGTCGTCTGAGTGCTTGGAGATAGCAAGTATTCAGTTTAAGCTTGTGCCCTTGCCCTTTTTGCTCAGAAATTCCTGCAGATTTTGTGAATCTTATGTTATGCACTGTAGAGAGTGAACTATCCAAATCCTCTCCTAGAATCCTTGAGGAACATTGTTTTTAGAGATTTCAATGATTTTCTCATGCATTTGTGGGGAATTTGGGGATCCTTCACCAGTCTTTGCTCCTGAAGGACTAGGCCTTTCTTGAGTGCTGCTTTTGTACCAAATCAAGATAAAAATCACCAGCAGACATCAGTTGTTTCAAGTCACATCATTATTAAAATTTTTTACCTCATTTATAGTCCCAAAATTGCCCCCCTTGCGACTTTTTTTGGAACGTGTTTCTGTCTTGAATAGCAGTAATGGATGTACGTTCATAAATGACATGAAGTTGACCAGACACAAACATTAAGATGACAGCCAACTTTTACAGAACCCTGAAGGCCAAAATATTACAAAAGCACAAAATATATTTCACAAAACACAAATAAATTTCACAAAACATAAATACATTTCACAGAACAAAAATAAATTTCACAGAACACAAATGCATTTCACAGAACAAAAGTACATTTCACAGAACACAAATAAATTTCATTGAACAAAAATACATTTCAGAGAACACAAATACATTTCACAAAACACAAGACTATTTCACAAAACACAAAAACATTTCACAGATCACAAAAAACATTTCACGAAACCGGAAAAGGTAGGACCCTGGTACTTGTTTGTGATTGGCTAAACCCAAGTCTGTCCGGCATCATTCGTTTATCATTTCCTGTTTACACTGGATACCGCAATAGCTGAGCCAGCGCAAAATTTCAAGTGTTTACCAGGATGGAAGAGGAGCTTGAGTTGATAGCGCAATACTTCAACAAGGGACATGCATATAGTGTGATTCTTGAAATGCTGTCCTCGTATCATGAAATACACATATCAATTGGAACCCTTAAATCACGCTTAAAAGACCTCGGACTACAGAGAAGGGGCGGATATTCTTCATTGAATGTCGTTAGGAGGGCAATATCATCAGACCTGCTGGTACCTGGACAGCTGTTTGGATACCGAACAATGTGGATAACTCTTAAGCAGAAACATGGTCTGCATGTCAAAAGGGAGACAATCATGAGAATGCTCCGGCAGCTGAATCCTTGCGGGACCCTGTTGCGGGCACGTCGCAGGTTTATCCGTCACACTTACCATTCAAAAGGTTTTAATTTGTCATACCCGTCTACATGCCACAGGTAGTTCGGACCCATTGAATGGTAAGTACGACGGATAAACCTGCGACGTGCTCGCAACAGGGTCCCGCATGGATTCATGACGGTCTCCCTTTTGACACGCAGACCATTTTTCTGCTTTAAGAGTTAAATTGTTCAGTATCCGAACAGTCAGTGGCGCAGATAGAACAGGGAATTGGGGGGGGATTGCATACCTGTCGACTCTCACTCAAGTAGCTTGAGCCGCACGCTTTGTATTGCCTATTTAACTGCCAAGTGCTGCTTTTTTTTTTTTTTATCAACCCATGCAATACCGAGAGTGAAAGGCGATATTTCATTAGAATGCGGACCAGTTCAATCTGCTCCAGCCACGTGGCTGAAGCTAAGCAGGTGTGGGCTTGGTCAGTACTTGGATGGAAGACCACCTGGGAAAACAAAGTTGCTGCTGGAAGAGGTGATGGTGGGCCAGTAGGTTGCGATCTTCCCTCTGGTGGAATAATCCCCAATGCCCTAGTGTAGTGATGGGGACACTGTACTGAAGGAGACGCCGTCTTTTGGATGAGACGTTAAACCGAGGTCCTGACTCACTGTGGTCATTAAAGATCCTATGACACTCTTCGATAAGAGTAGGGGGTTCCCCGGTGTCATGGCTAAAGTCCCAACCTGGCTCTTTCAACCTGCCACCTAATCATCCCCTGATCTAACTGGCTGTGCAAATTGCCCTCTCCCTCCCCACCTCAACCCCCAGGGCTCCCTTGAGATTTCAATCTCAACGGGACTTCCCTGGTTAAATAAGGGTTAAATTTAAAAAAAAAAAATGCGTCAATGAAGGAAAATGATTGAGAACTAGCCAGGACTAATTGTTGTCATAAAGGAAGTGTCTGTCCTCCCCCGGTTCCCAGTTCTATCTGCACCACTGCAAACAGTTGTCCAGGTCCCAGCAGCTCTGATGATATTGCCCTCCTAACGACATTCAATGAAGAACATCCGCCCCTTCTCTGTAGTCCGAGGTCTTTTAAGCGTGATTTAACGGTTCCAATTGATATGTGTATTGCATGATATGAGGAGAGCATTTCAAGAATCACGCTATATGTATGTCCCTTGTTGAAGTATTGCGCTATCAACTCAAGCTCCTCTTTCATCCTGGTAAACACTTGAAATTTCATGCTGGCTCTGTCATTGCGGTATCCAGTGTAAACCCGAAATGATAAATGACTGATGCTGGACAGACTTGGGTTTAGCCAATCACAAACAAGTACCATGGTCCTACCCTTTCCGGTTTCGTGAAATGTATTTTGTGATCTGTGAAATGTTTTTGTTTTTGTGAAATGTATTTTTGTTCTCTGAAATTAATTTTTTTTCTGTGAAATTTATTTGTGTTCTATGAAATTTACTTTTGTTCGGTGAAATTTATTTGTGTTCTGTGAAATTTATTTTTGTTCTGTGAAATTTATTTGTGTTCTGTGAAATTTATTTTTGTTCTGTGAAATTTATTTGTGTTTTGTGAAATTTATTTTGTTCTGTGAAATGTATTTGTGTTTTGTGAAATATATTCGGCGCTTTTGAAATATTTATTACTATTGGCCTTCAGGGCCACCGTAGAAAACCAATGCTAAATAAAAGAATTACCCAAATAGAGTCCAGATATTATGACTTGGATTTTTTTTTTTTTTTTAAAGTTGTACAATGCATCAAATAACGAGAATGTGACCTATTAGAAAAAGAAAACAACTGAAGTACACCATCTTTCCACCCTTTGAAAACATTTTTCAAATTAGTGGCAAAGGAATGATTTGCCAGTCACGTGGCAGTGACAGTAACTGACCATATCTTAATCAAAGTCTTTGTTGGCATAACTCATTATTTATAGCATATTTATATTAGCGGAGGTATTACTGTAACCCGCTATAACGAGGAAATTGCTCATTTATAGTTCTGGGATCTGGGAAATTTGCTGCAGATTTGATCATTACACACTGCTTGCATGTTTAGCAAACTTATTTATGTTTTAGTTTATGTGGTTAGGCTGGCTGGCTGGCATCATTGTTAGATTACGGTGCATAATTAACAAATTGGTATATCCTCTCTCAATTCTTCCTTCAGGAAAACCATACATACAGTACTTATGTATCTACATCCATTCATACATGCGACTATGTATCCTGTCCCTGTGTTATGGAGGAATTGGCAGACACCAAATGCCACTACGAACTGATCTAAAAGCTGGCACTAAGAAGCAACCAGCCACTAAGGTCTCAATAGATACAGAGGAATAAAAAAAACAAAAAGATAGGGAAATATTCCAGTAGGAAATAACCCTCCCAATCCGATTGCACCAGTCACGTGAAGAACTCGCAATTCAATGTAAATGTACTGATTTGGAGCCAAACTTGACCCGCATGAACTCATGATATCTGAGCAATGCCTCCATGGCCGCTCCCAAAAAGTAGCTATTCTTAGTCCGGAGCATCACATGAAAACTCAACTCACTCAGTGCCTTAAACTGAGTAGCATATTAAGGCCTGTCTCTCGTAAGCTCTTAAAGTGCTTTTGACATGAAAATAAAAGTTTAAAAAGACCTCAAGAATTTGAAGTAGTAACATACTGGAAGGTTTGTGTCATAGCTGCTCCAGCCGCAAAGAAATAATAACAAAGAGAAAGCGATTCAAAATTATATTTCTCTTGCACCACTGAGTGAGTCTTGTCGCGCTTAACCTTCTTGACTGTGACATCATCGCAAGAACTCTTGCAAACCCATACTATGTGTAGTGCCCTTCTAATTTGATTTCATATTGTAACTATCTGACTTGTCATTTAGTTCAGTCCTTAGACTGTTTGTAATTAAATACTGATTCATTTACTGCCATCTGGGTAAATTTTTGGCATAAACATGGAGAAATGCCTATTTTGGTGAGATATCTACATACCAACCGATTTGAGCAGACCTTGACCTTTTTAAGTCCTTTTTCAGTTTCTGTGGTTAGTCGTCGGGTGGCATTTTGTCACTATGTTGTATTCACCAGTCAACGCTAGGTTTAGATGAATCTCATAACCAACCGGATTCTTGGTAGGGCACGACTTACACGTGAGCGTAAGGCAGACGGAACTAGAGAGATTCGGGTGAAAGATGCGTTGTTCATTCGTCAATGTATCTTGTTAAATTACCTCAATTTGCTTAAGTCAAGACCCGACGAGACTTGTAATACTATGTGCCTTGATAAACGGTAGAGTGAGCCGTGTTTGGAGATTTTTCTTTGAGTGAGTATCGTTGCTAAATGGTTAGCTCGACACTATTAGCCATGTGTAGACTGTTCTTAGCTAACTAGCCATGACCCTCACAGGACCGAAGGAGAGCAGACTGAATGCGTGTGGGAAGCAAGGTTATATTAACAAGCTTTTAAGTGAGTATGGATACTGTGAACTGTGAAAATACACACATTTTTGGTTAAAACAACAGCGTGTTTGAGGTTTTGAATTTTATCGATAGTGTGCTTCGGATGCTGCCACGCATGATGCTGTTGCAGTGGAGGTGCTCAGGACTTGCTGCTGTACGGGAAACCAGCTTCTTGCTCGTGGATAGCGCCGCAGGACTGGGTTTTTCTCCTCATTGGTCAGCTCACTGCTGGACCGCGGGTTTGAGTGGATTCTTACTTCCGGTCTTCTAAATTTCCACGGGACCATGAGTACAGATAATTCTCCACCGGAGGTTTATAAACGAGCTCCAACAGCGCGCTAACGTACTTGGTATCATAGACTGAGTTACATAATCCGGGGTATTATTTTAATTTGACTGAATTTTATTTTATTGGGGGTTCCAAATAAACATTGCATTGTTTTGCATTATAAATTGTTTTGTTTGAGAGTTACTCATGTTTGAGTCATGTAAGCCAAGACAATTGAGTGTAATTTGACTGATAGTTAAAGGGCTATAGTTTAGTTAATGAGATGCACGGGAGATAAAGCTCACACGTATATTATAGCTATTCAATAAGCTAACTGGGCCTCTTAGCACCTAAGTTTGAAGGTGCATTCCTAAAGTAGTAACGGTACACCTGTATGAATGTAATTTTAGCAGCTCTCACCAATCCCTCTCCCATGCAAAAAGGTGACAAGGTACAAAGGAGTGTGCCTTAGAGTCTGGCTTAAAAGAAATTTGAATTGAGTGAGTGGGCTACATACGCATTTCAACGGAAGGATATGGCAGAACAGAGTAAGATATCTTCGGATGCATCAGACTGTTCTTCAGTCAATGATACTTTCTATTTCTGATTGAAGCTCTAGATCATAATTATATGGATATAGGCTTGCACAGCCGCCAGTATGTCTATATTGTCATTCCAGTTTGTAATGTCTTGAAAAAATACTAGCATTCATTGTATTATGTCCAGTCACCATGAATTACAAATTGCATAAATAATTAATATTGCCAATATTGTAAAACAGAGTTACAAGCATTAGCGCCTATTTGGGTTTAATATTGCAACAAAGTGTTTGTAATATTTGATGACACCATTGTGTGCTTAGCACATATGTTTCACTCCAAAATTCTCCCATACCCTTCCATTAAGTCGCTTTTGCGACAGTATTTGAGGAATTATTCATTTTCGTGAAAATTGCTTTGGATTCAAGAGCCTGCTAATTCAATCAATGTCTGCACGTAAAAATCACTCCTGTTTGAGTTTATTTGCATTTCCCATTACTTTTCACAGTCAAGGTTTGTACTGTACATCAACCAACTACAATGCGTGTTCCACGAATTTGAGATCATTTTTATCCCATAAATGTTGGTGCTGTATTATTTGGATCATTTAGAAAAGCATCATCTTCTAGCTGACGGTCTATTCAAGTCAATGAGATGAACTAGCTAGCATGCTAAAGCATTTTGCCATTAAATTTATTACTTCCAGTTTCTACAAAAACAGTGACTCTTACAACTTATTATTTTAAGAGCAAAAAGGGCTAGCATGCTAGCTAGCAAATTATTCATCTCATTGACTTCAATAAACCACAAACTAAAAACAAACCCTAGCGATGGTTACCGGTTTCCAGCAGGAGGATTGGAAACATTACCATGTTTGCCATTGAAAGGAATCTGACCGAATGCGACTTGAGAAAGCTGCATTACACGTGTATAATGTCAAACCTGTATATCACAGGTTGTATCACAACGATTTTTCATCATTTGTGGGATAAAAATAAGAATCAGACAATCTGTTTGGAAAAATGTGACAGGGCGCAGTACACTAATGATGTTTCAGAGCAGGAACATGATCAAAATGGGCACAGCACAGGACTGGAGACTTGCTCAGAGACCAACTGGTTGTTGTTCTCCTAACTTGTTTGAACCACTGATCAGTCCTGATGAGTCCATTGGATTAAAACCCTTTTCCCTTGTATTCAAACAAAATCCAGCAACGCAGCGAGATGGCATTTTCAAAGAAATACTAAAATGAGTACTCCACCAAAGTATTCCTTGGCCTTGATAGCTTGTCAACAACTCACACCAGTTCTTGCGCTTACGTCATTTCCACCTTCTTGCTCACTGGCCTGAGCCTCGGAGGCTATTGATTTTTTTTCGCGGCGGTAAATTCAAATGTGTCAAATATTCGACAACTGGGTCAGATCTCGTCCAATTATGTTTGTGGATAAAAAACTTCTATATATGTCGTTCATAATCATAAATTGTAATAAATACATGGCATGAGCACTTTAAGGTCACTAAGTCGTAGGCTAACTATGATGGATAGAGCATTCTTCGCACTCGCAAATTAAGGCGGTCACCCAGTTAAGGCGTGGAGTAGTAGTGAGCACCACAGCCCCAGTTGAGGCCCTGGTCGCGCCAGTGCCCAGTAGCCTTTTCAGAGCAGCTCACAAGGGAAATAATTTGGGAGTGACTGCCGGTTTGGGATTATAGCATTGTTCATTGCTCAAGAACCCACTATCCAGCTGGGGGCTCCTCAGTAAAATTCTAAGCTTGTATATGTTTGGGTTTCCTCTGCTCTCTCTCAGGGGTAGGTTTCCCATAAGCATAGTTGCTACCTACGTTATCATCTTACATAGCTAGTTCGGTCACATAGTACTGTCAATGATTCCAACAAAGTAAGCAAGCAACTATGCTTTTGGGAAACACACCCCAGACCTTGCTTCCTTCTCACTCGCCCGTGCCTGAGGCTCCAGCTCGTGCTTGTACGCTTGAGGTAGCTGGTGGCGTTCAGCTGCATCTGTATAGTTGTGGATTTTTTCCTCATTTTTAATCTCTCCTACCTCTCCATTGTCATCATTACTGTCACTAGTTGTTGAATTTGCACTGGAATCCTCCTGTTAAACTTTGATGTCCAAGTCAAGCAAATATTCTGACATTTTTAGAGGATTTTGATGTCTTGCTTGCAATGTAAAATACACATTCAATAGCCTATGTGTCAATTACTCCTACGAGTGAATTCACAGCTTTTGGCCCAATTCACAGTGCTTTTCAAGGGTGATATTGGGGGTTGCTAAATGCCGGTTTTACATCCATGATGACTCTATTCCACTATCATCTCCAGGTGAAAAGTGTTGATAGTTTGAGAGAGTATTGCATGCCCTTTTGTTTGATACCAAATATAACAATTTTTTATTAAGTTTGATATCAAGGCCTACCAAAGAAAATGGCCAAGCTGTAATAAAAGTTTGTCAGATGTCTACCTTTTTCAAGTAACCAGCGACATGAAATGGAAAACATGCCACATTGCCGCAAAACTTTGCACCGCAACACTTTAAAGCCGATATATTTTCACCAGAACCAAACTCATAGAAATCACAAGGCCTGTAACAAACCCAGAGACGAACCAACTGCGCATGTTCACTCAAATCAAGCATGCCTGCGGATCTAACCTGATAGTGGCAGGTGTGGTGAGGGAGCTCCGCGTCCCGCTCCCATTAGGATGAGACTTCCCAGGGTTTGAGGCCCTTTGGCGCAGTCGGACCAGTGCCGGGGTTGGCAGCAGAGCAAAGACACGAAGACGCCGGACAAGGGAGAAGGAGGATAGCCCTTACATGGCCTGCCAGGGGAAGCGCATAGCCTCAGGGGCAGAGGCAGGAGAGGCAGATGAAGAAGGTGAGCAACAACTAACCCTCTCGTACCCATCCCAGGTACGTCCCCGTTTAAGGTTCGGGTTGGAGCAGCTACAAGACTCCCTCCTATGGCAAGTATTTTGTGGCTCTTTTTTCCTTAGGTAAGTGGGTTCACAACTTCGAAAGCATCCTGATAAAGTATCAAGCTGAAAGAAGACTCCTCTGTTTGGGGTGAGTTCGGTAATGTTTTCTCCACTCCACACATCTTGAAAAACAACCTTAGTTTGGGTACGGCCATTTACTTGACTGTATCATTCACAGACTTGGAACATAAAAGAGCTTCAAGTGCTTTTTTTATGAGGATATGTTCAGCAAAGCTCTCTTTGCTTGCTTCATTTAGTCCCAGACTTATAGGCACTGGTTCAATATAATTAAATTGATTCTTGGACAGTCTTTCTGCATTGATCTGTTTTCAGTTTGTGAGCACTGAAAGTCCAAAAAAGATCTTCTGCTTTTAGATCATCAATAAGAGTCCTGATATCATCATCTGGAATCCCATGCATGTGGAACTTTTTATTCAGTCTGAAAAGTAATTGTGACTGTGATGTCATATATTGCTTGCAAATCTTCAATGATTGTCAAAATGGCGGAGGAAGAAAGCAGCAACTTTACTTGCAGTACAGTAAAAAAGCACAATTCCTCAAAATTGATGTATCGTCAATATTATCCGGGCTAACCTCCAAATAATAAGTATTGTCAGCAGCATCAAGCTTCAAGTCACGCAGCAAATTGCTATCATTATGAGTGCCACTTCTTCCATTTACAGTTTCTTGGTCAATGATGGACTATATTACAACGTAAATTTCCCTCACCACTTTAACAATTTCTGGACAAATGAGTCCAGAAATGAATAACTGCTTGTCCTTCTTTTGATGTGCACTTGAAGATTAGAATAAAACTTAGTCGAGGAATCACATTTAACACTGCAGAAGTCAACTTGGCACATCAGATCCACTGACATACTCAATCTGGGCTCAATCACACTTCGCTTATGATTTCTCAATAGAAGTCCTTTCACACCAGCACATTTTTCAAAGGTCCTTTTGCAATGAGATATGCAACACTAGAGAACAAAGTTAGGTATATTGCTATGAATTTTCACATACCTCAAAAAGGCCACTGATGTGTTACTGTGGAACAATGTCCATAGATCTGGTAAGAAGACATCATTGCAAGCTTCATAGATCTGACTGGTTCAATAACCAGTAAAATAAACTTGTAAAAATTGGAAGCAACAAGAAAAAATATCCTTTTGACCAGTTGGCTGACAGTTTTTTTTAATTCCAGTGTTTGAGAGCTAAAAAATGAACTGATGAATTGTGTCACGATGAAAAGCAAATTGCTTACTATGATCAGTAGGGCAGCCGTAATATCAGAGAAACATGCCAAAAATCAACTTCAATACAACTAAACCATTAGAATGAAATCACCTCCAAAACTCTCAATGGCTTAAAGGGACTATGTCAGCCGGGGCGCATGCGCGCGACGAAGCGAAACTTCTTGAAAACGTTGGTACAACTATTTCAAGTTCATCGGAGATTTTGTGTACGCGTTTTTCAATCATTTTATATCATGTTCATCCTCGAGAAAATTTGAAGATGTGAAATTTTTTGGTGAAAATGCTCTTTATTAATCGTAGAGCCTGTTCGTAGCATCATTTTGTCATAGTTCGGGTTTTTGTAGTGTTAATATTGCTTCTAAGTTAGCCTGCATTGAGAGAGGGAGATTTCCTTTCATTTGTTGCGCGGGGAGGGTGAAAACAAATGATTTTCTAATCATTTTGTTGAACGGGGGGTGGCGGGGGGGGGGGTGAAATTTGCGTTTACTTTCGTTCATTCATGACACATTATTATGCAGGAGTTAAGGAATAACAGGTAAGTCCCTCAATGCTCAAATTGCTGGTTTTTTCACTTGCTTGCGGGTCTGCGGGTTTTGCTATTCAAATGCGGGTCGGACCCGCCAAATGCAGGTCACTTGGGAGATATGCTGTTGCTAATGTCCAGTGTTTGTATTACCAATAGTATTATCCAGGGGCGGAGTGGGGCAAAAAAGTGCCCCGGGAATTCGTACCTGACCGGCCCACTCTCCAGACGATGGCGAGATGGGGAGGTAGTGGCTGGCCGAAAAAACTTCATGTTATTTGACAAAAAAATATGCATTTTAACACCATACTGGATTATATTTCCCATAAAACATTGATATTATTAGTTCTTGAGTTTATATAACACCAATTAGCCTACAACAAAATAATTGTTCTGTTTATCTAACATACAAACCCAGTGGCTACATGCATGTGTGATCTTAGCAGATGTTAACAGATCACCTAGTCCAACCCCCCGACTAGACTATGCATCCATTTATGAATAAAATAAAATTGTGGCTCATCAATGAGTTAAATGGGGATGGATGAAGAAATGATCCAGCTTCCCATGTGCACTTCAGACCAAATTGCTCTTCCCAAAATGCAAAAAATAATGCAAAATGCTGTCACTTAAGATACTCTGGATGATTTATGAGCAGTAAGGTGCTATATTTTGCTATATTAAAGTTATGTTTAAAAAAATGGTCAGTAGACAGTAATGTAACAGAATTAATTCCATATTAGCTGTAAAATTATGTTTTTGAAAATAACAGTTTAATATCAGGGAAATCTTGCTGTTAATTCAACCTCAGCTACAGCTAAAACTCAAAACGTATCAGTCATATTTCGAGCAACACTAAATACAACAAGATGTAATATGCATAAACCCATGGGTTCCAAGCTTTACTGTATCATTTGGTGGTATTAATCATTTTTAAGGCAAACAAATGCCATTAATGGTAATCAACATTAGAATAAACATAAAATGAACTTTTTATGCAGCTTGAACTTCGCTGGAGCTGTGAGGAATATAACATGCCATGTTCAGTACCTGTAATCTGTCTGCTGAAAACAGCGTTGTGGAAGTGATATTTGGCAATTCCTCACAGTAAAAACAAATTAACTTTGTTAAAGTAAATTATGAGGTATTTTCAAATTCATTCTATTAAGCTGAGGTGTATTCAGGTGGCATTCAGAGGCTGCTGGTGCAAGCCTTCTGCAATAGCCAAGCGACAATAGTTACTGTAATAATAAAGTCAATGACCACTCAAAGTTAATTGAACGAGTATTCATTGGGAGAATAGGCAGTTAGCATTATTATATGTCTGGGAGAATAGGCAGTTACCATTATTATATGTTTAGTTAGCATTATAGAGTTGGATGGAATTCACATATGCAGTGCTTAACAAATTTATTAGACCACCTGTCATAACAAGAGTTATCAGAAGACAACACAGCTTGCGGAAAACTTTTACCTTGCTGTCCACGGACGCCGACGCAGAGGGTATGGCGATAGCTCTCTGAGGACATTCGTCCCGGCGAGCTAACAGAAAAATGAGATAACACAAATATTGAAGAAATTTGTCAAAAACTTGTTAAAAACTAAAAATTATTTTGTTATTTCTTCGGCAAATAATGAACTGAAACCATTGAATAGTCCTCATTCATACATAAAAACCAAAAAAAAAAACTATATTTTGTATGGCCTCCTTTGGCCTTGATAACAGATTGTATTCTTGCATTCAACCAGTAACACTAATTTCTATGTTCAGGAATGCAAGAAAATAACTGTTATTTGGCATCTTAATCAAAAAATAATAATGTGCTTAACTATTTTTTCTGCTTTTTTGTAAAACAGTAAATTCAAAAGTTCATGGATAACAACAATAATTATATTTTAGCATTAAAAATATAATTTCAGTTAAAGAGCTTGTGCATACTGGTGGATTAACCATTAAAGAAACATGAAAATTATTTTGGTAATTACCAATACTGTTAATTTAGGGCAGCTGTGACATAAACCTTACATAGGGTGGTGGTCTAATAAATTTGTTAAGCACTGTAGATTAGATTAGTTTCTTACTAATAATGCTGATCAATTCCATTCCTACAATCTCATATTGTAGCCTTGTCACCTCCTTGTCTTTATCACGTCTTAATCATTGTCAGGAACATATTGGTATTTAATATTCAGAAAATTCATTGTGCAATTCTTAATCGGAAACAGTTCAGGACTAGGACTAATCCTGCATTGAAGTTGAAGTCGCCTGCCTGCATGGCTCGTCTGTATTTCTAAATTTATTCAAGTATGCTCTCTTTTTTTATTTATTTATTGTTTACTCGTTGTTATATTTCTCTGTAAATGTGAAATGGTTTGGATGGGTATTTCTGGGAATCTCGTCGCTCTTGTAGTGCAGAGAGGCGAAAATAAGCCTTATTCAAGGGTGTTGTACTTCACTGGGGGGCCCCCAGACCCCCGCAAACATCGCCAATGATTCAATATACTCTGATTTAATCACAAGGCAAATAATGTTTTTATTCTTTCATTTTTTTAGTTTGTGTGGCATTTAAAACACAATTATATTGCATTTGTACGAAATACTGTGCAAAATAAAAGTGGTGCAGCCACAACCAACTTCAAATTCTTTGAAATAAGAGAAAAGTAGGCCTACTGTGAAAACATTGCTTACCATAGCCTGCATGGGGTTCATGACCACTGTTTTCCATCAAATAAAATTGAGCAGGGACTTCAATATCGAGCTGCGCAAGTCACAGAATTTTCCAAAACTCATGGTTTAAAAATCATCTAGATTCTGTCTACAAAAATGCTAGATTGGGCTTTTACTTGCTAGATACAGGAAGTGTTGAGTGATTTTTTTTCATGTCTCGGACATATTCTAAAGGTACACATATTGAAACCTTAGCTAAAGATGCATATGTTGCTTGTATGATGTCAATAATCCTATCCCAGACCATTACACCTTCTATTTTTGCTGTGAACTGTGTGTCGCAGAAAAAGTAGGTGAGATCCCGAATGTCTAGATGAGGTACCGCTACAATTGAGAGAGTTGCGCGTGAGCCATGCTGCTCACACGAGTGGTGTGGTTTGTCTAAACCATGACCATGGGTGCCAAAATGAAAAACAAAAGGTTCCATGGTGCACGCACACTGCTCAAGCAGGCAGTGTGACCTGGGCGTATGGGTAGAAATTTGACTGGGATAGGAGATATTATTTCCACCCTTTTCCTCTTGTCCACGTAGTCCTTCAAAATTCCACGGCAGCCCCTTGTCTTTTCCACTTCCCTCCAGGGACCCTTTTCCGTCTGGGATCTGAAGGCGTAAAGTGGCATGAGTTCATTCTTCCACATTAGAATCCCAGCACAATCGCACCTCTTGAAGAACTATTGAATGGAGTGAACCCTTCTCTCCCGATATGGCTGCTTTCTCCAATACAAATTTCTAACGTTTATTTTCATTTTTCCCCAAAGATTTTAAATTATAATAAAAATTCAATTAACGATGTTTTAATGTGCGACCAGTCATCTAATAACATGGATAAACATTCAGCATAACCCTCTGAGAAAATGACCCCTTACAGGACAACATAGGCAATCAAAAGGGGAGCCCAATTTATGAATGAAAAGTTTGACAAAATTTATGAAATATGCTTCAATTGACACTCATTTACTTTTATTTTTTTATTCACATTTTTAAAATTGAGTAGATTAAACAATAAAAGGTATCTTACTCTCAGTTTAGGTTATGAGCTGCCATGGTAGCACAGTTCCAAATGATGAATGATACTTCCTGGACATGATTTTAATCAATGTTACGGCTAGAAACGATTTAGAGATATCTGCTAGTTGTTGGAGCTTAAAAAGCTCCTTTTAAGGCAAAAAAGTGCTGTAGAGGGTGCCCAAAAAAGCTAGCTGTATTTTAAAATGCTGAAATAAACATTAGCGGGATCAAGAAAAATGCTTCTCTGATAAAATTCACTAGTACACAGCACTTTAAGACAAAAGTTTTAAAACAAATATTTTAATGTGTGATCATTCATCATTTTAAAACAAATGTATTGTTTAGATACGTCATTATGCGCAGCAGCATGGACCAAACAGTATCTCACAAAAGTGAGTACACACCCCAATTGGTAATGGTCAACCAAGCAATGAAACGTTTCTTATTGATCATGTTCCTGCTTTTGTCTATTCGACTGGGCCATATGAATTTGTGTAACTTGTTGAAGGTTTAAATTGTGGTGCTTTGGGTGCAATGCTCTCATTCTGGTCACTGGATGGTCAACATAGCACCTCATGGGAAAGAACTCTCTGAGGATCTGAAGAAGAGAATTGTTGCTCTCCACAAAGATGGTCTAAGCTACAAGAAGATCTATGAAAGCATAAAACTGAGCTACAGCACGGTGGCCAAGGTTATTCAGCGGTTTTCCCAGACGGGTTCTACTCGGAACAGGCCTCGTCCGGGTCGACCGAAGAGGTTTGAGTCTTCGTGCTCCACATCAGGTGCACAAGTTGGCTTCAGAAAACAGACGCAGGAGTGCTGGCAGCATTGCTAATGAGGTTGCAGCAGTGGGATAACAGCCTGTCAGAGTGCAGACCATGCACCGTGCACTGCACCAAGTCAGTCTGCATGACCGTCGGCCAAGACGGAAGCCTCTTCTGAAGCTAGCCCACATGAAAGCCCAAAAGCAGTTTGCTGAAGACAACCAGTCCAAGTACATGAACCACTGGAACCATCTTCTGTTGTCTGATGAGACCAAGATAAACTTGTTTGGCTCAGATGGTGTCCAGCATGTGTGGCGGCGCCCTGCAGGAGTACCAAGACAAGTGTGTACTGCCTACAGTCAAACATGGTGGTGGCAGCATCATGGTCTGGGGCTGCATGAGTGCTTCTGGTCCTGGGGAGCTGCACTTCATTGATGGAATAATGGATTCCAACATGTACTGTGACATTCTGAAGCAGAACATGATGCTCTTTCCTCTGAAACGGCAGTTTTCCAACATGATAACGACCTGAAACACACCTCCAAGATGACAACTGCCCTCCTGAAGAAGCTGTAGGTGAAGGTGATAGCGTGACCAAGAATGTCTCCAGACCTGAATCCCATTGAGCACCTGTGGGGCATCCTCAAGAGGAAGGTGGGGGAGCAGCAGGTGTCCAACATCCACCTGCTCCGTGATGTTGTCATGGAGGAGTGGAGGAGGATCCCAGCAGCAACCTGTGCAGCTCTGGTGAATTCCAAACATAGGAGAAGCAAGGCAGTGCTGGACAACAATGGTGGTCACACTAAATATTGACACTATGGACACAATTTGGCATGTTGACGGTGAGGTGTATTTACTTTTATTGCCACCCATTTTGGAAATAGTGACTGTGTGTTCAGTTATTTGGACAGTGCAGTAAATCAACACTGCTACACATATTGTACAATGACTACTGTAGAATATATTCAGGTTTCATTTCTGTAATGTTGCCCCTTGAAAACATATAATAAATTAATTGTCGAAGTGTGAGGGGTGTACTCACTTTTGTGAGATACTGTAAATGGAATGGAGGTAAGAAAGAACTTGTCAGTCTGTGTGTGGCCATGTGCTGCACCTGAATCTGATGTAAATACATGCAAAGTATTGTATTCAAATAAAAATATTTTTCCTACTTAAAGTATTTTCCCTACCTAACACACTGTAGGGGATGTGCCACTAAGATACATGAAATGGCGAGAATGGATAATTAAGACGCATTTGTCATTATGATTCCTCCCGCTGGATATGAATTTGGTATAGCAGGAAATCACTAATTTAAATTAGTAATTAAAATAACCAATAATAAACAATAAGTGTGCAGCACACTTAGAAGAATGAAGGCAGGAGTTCTACGTACGTAACTCAACCTAAAATGACCAGGTGTGTTCATCTTAAAAAGAGATACATTCCACAATCAACAAAGTTGTTTACTTGTTTAAAATATCATTTCCGCTAGCTTGCTAGACAAGTGTTTTTTAATCAAGCTCCTGCATTGATTTCTATGAACTAATTTTCATTGTCATTGCTTTTTTGTCATCTCAAACACTGCCTAATGCGATAACCACCCACAATCTGTTTACCTGACAGTACCACCATGATCATGAATACACATTAAAAAAAGTTTCATCCAGTAGCATTTGTATCATTTACTTGAATGGGTCTGGTTCCAGAAATCTGCAGAATAAAAGTATTCATGTAAAACACTGCAAGTCTATAAAGTAAAATAAAATGTATGGTATTGAAATTTCTTTTGCTATTAAAAAGAATTTTGTTGAATCACTCAATGCAATATCTTGTCTGGGGCAGGATTAATTTATTGAAGATAAATGGTTTGGTTTATGAGCATTGCAGTAAGATGAATGAACTCTCATGGGGTAAGATTTTATATCAGCCAGGTGTTATTATATCAGCCAGTATATCAGTCTAAATTGGTTAAATTGAAACCCCTTATGATGATCAGTCTGTTCCTGTGGACCTCTTTACTCAGTCATACTGCAGTTGCTGCAGAATAAGGACATTTTCCAGCGAATCTGATTATATAATGTTTCTGCTTTGCCATCGATATCCATCACTCCAGCTTATTCCCAGACTTTCTCTGGGACTTACAATTACCTTTGAGTAGCCAAACAAGACCAGGAGGTTGGAAAAAGCAACTCACAACATCAGTTCAAATACAATATGAGAAAAGTTTTTGCTTCTGAATATGCATATGGGTAGAGACATTGCGATCAAGAGTATAATATTGTAGATATTTCATAACTTTCAGAAACCTCAGCTTTGTGTTGATCTAATTTGCATGCAGCGAGTGTCTATTGCCCAGTGAGACCTTGGAAACAAGAGAATGTTTGTATTCTGCCAGTGGGCCTGTTAGATGAAAATCACGCTGACACATTGATCTATGCACAGCTGGCCCTAAGCACAAGAAATGCCGTGTTAGGAATTTTGGCCTGCCCCCCAGCCTTAGCTTTCAGAAATCCTGAAGATGATAATGCTGGACTGCACACACCTGGTTCTTATGGAAGAAACAACAGGCGCATTGTTAACATGGCCGAGTGGGGATTGACCCTGTACTGTTTCATTAAAGAATGAAAAAGAACTCTGGTAACTCAACTGATGGAGATTTCAGTAATCTCTGCCACAATCTCTGAACTTGTTTGCAACTTCCAGCATTTGGATTAATAGATTTATCTTCATCTGTAATGGACTAGTGATTTTAAATTTGTTCATTTATCTTACTGGTTTCAGTGTATTTTATATGGCATGTAATAGCCTTGCCTGCTTCTAACTCTAGTGATGTTTGCTCGCCATGTGAAATATGTTGCTGCCAGTATGCTAGGAAGCTTCACAAGCTTTGACATATCGTTAAATACCTTTTTCATTGCCATTGCTAGGGCCATCACAAATCTTGTGAAGGCTCTGAGATAATCATCCTCAATCTGCTTTTGACTGCTCTGGCTTTACTGGCAAGCATGCATATTTAAAGAAGGGTTATCCTGAGTCGCAACTATTTATTTATTTTTAACTTGAATGTTTCATGAATCACTACATAATAGGGATTTAGTCACAGTGGAAAAGCTACATTACACGCCCCAAAGCCTCTGCCAAAATCAATGTAGCTAAAGCCATTATTGACTGATTCAAAGCCAGTGCAGTGGCAAAATCACTCTCCCTCCCTGATACACCTGTCTGAATGAGTGAAAAGGCACAGAACACTTTCTTTTTCTCTTTTTTTTTGCTGCAGTCTTTGAGTCTGCTTATGACCCCATGGAATAATTGCTCCCCACATCTCCAGGTCTTCTCCATCATGGTCTTTCTCTTCTTTTCCCAACCTCCAACATAATACTAGATGTCCAAATCATGAACAACATCTACTGTGCATTTTATGTACAAGACATGTCATGAACAAATCTTGGAAAGAGGAGAAACTGTTGACTGACTTCTGGTTTTGCAGAAGGAAAATGAAACACTGGCAATACTGTTGGAGACTTCTAAGGACAAATCAATGTTCTTGGGCTTCACTAGCTAGCTTTTAATGTTTGACAGTGTAATGTATTTTTTGCCAATATGTCAGTCATGTTGGGGGGGGATTTTTTATTTGCAGTTCCCATAGCAGTTGTCTATGCATAATTGTTTCCCTCTTATTGCCAAGTCAGTGTGGTTATTTTCAAATTCCACAGTTCTGTGGAATAAATGTACTACGTTACTGTGCATTTGAAGAAAATTTACATTAATTTCAGGGTCACTTAAAGCTGCCAGAAATGGCATTTTAATGCTAAAGGTATCGGCAATTTTAATTTGATTCACACCCAATTTAGTGGGTTATCACAAATAATTTACATTGTGTATTTTTAATGATTTCTCAATGTACAACATTGTGCAAAATTCTTCAGTAAATTACAGAAATACATTTTACAGGCCAGTAATAAAATAATGCCAAAGTTATAATGAATACAGTGCTTCATTAAATGAGTGTCTCTACTGAGGCTGCAGCATTGTATTTTGATCAGATCAAAACATGCATAAAAATGCAAGCATCACCTGATTCCATGTATCCTTGACAATGGCCCAAAGAAACCACCTGCTCCCCACCAGGTGTTAAAACAGTTCTGAGGATCACTACCATGGTACAGCAAGCCTTAATAGAAAGTGTTAAGAATATTCAACCCATAGATTTGCATGCAACATTCACAATATGTTCCCAGCTACCAAAAATCCATTTCCCTAATTAGTCAATCAGTATTACTGTACTTAACCCTTTAAACCCGAACACACCAGAAGAAATGGCTAAAAAATGAAGCATTACCAATGTAACAATATAGTCATGCTGCACATCAAATTAAACAGAAGAACCACAGCTACAAGAATATACAAGCTATTTTTACATGCTCCAAACACAATTCCGACACCAATGAAATGAATTACCAAACACCAAAATCCCTACAGCGCCACCTAGTTAACCCACTCGCCACAATTTCCATGCTATCGCTCTGCTGCTTTATGCCACATGCACAATAGCTCAAATGAAACCAGAGACTCCACAGATTCCAATGATATGCCTCTCTTTACTCTATTCCAAAGCAACTGCAAAATATCAGCAAAAGAAGAGCAACAATAGAAATGGGTTCATTAAAAAAACAAGAGTATTTATACATCTGAACAAATCTCACAAGTGTCTCCTTGATTTTGAGACCAAAATTATTCAAATAGACCTTATGGTTGCAGAGATATGCCCTTTTCAAAGTTGAGGTCTAAAAAACAGGCTAGGGTTTAAAGGTCAGTCCATATTTTATAACTTCGCATAAAAGCATTTCTGTTGCGATGGTGATAAAATAATTTAGTTTTCATATGTTTCTCCTGTAAGCTGCCCGAATTTAGTCCAGTTTGGTAAAAACATCCCCACCATGCATTGACATGATGTACCTTTCTACATAGCTAGAGTTGTGTGGAGGACCGATGCACGCACAAGCCTTGTATGATGAATTGGGAAAGAGCAAGCATTTAAAGACCATGAAGCATTTTTCAGATTCTTTTGCTGAATTATATGGTGTCAAATAATATTGTCCAGTCTCCAGGAAGTTTGCTTTCTTCAACTATACTACAGCTGGTTTATCTTCTAAAATATAAAGCATGTGAATAGCTTCACAGGGCTGGCAATGTATCTCATGCAAAATGTGAAGTTTTTTTTTGAATCGTCAGGGACGGGCTTTTTGAAATCCCCATCACATATTTTTGCGATATAGTCTTCGGATAATTGTAAAAAGTTTTAATCCAGTTTTGAACAAAAAGACTATCTCTTAAATATCGTTCGATCGCCTCCGAACTACACTATGAATAACCTAACGGGCAACTCTGAAACCATGGTAGCGAGTTGAATGACCTCATTTTTTCTACCTCTCGCCAAGGACTACAGAGCTAAAGAAAACACCAAACGTCATTGGCTGAACCAACCACAAAACCTGAAGATCCGCCACCCTTTGTAAAGAATCGGCAGGGAAACGCAATCAAACACTGTACATGTATATAGCGACGAGATAAAATTTAAAAACACTGGACTGGTGACACCATCAGGTGTTATCTAACACAGGTATTAAATATAAAAAAAAAACGGACCCAGATGGCTAATTGCAAAAAAACTGTGAATTATTGCATGATAGTCGAGATCCGGACCGTCCGCGTTGGAATTAGAGGATTGACCGACTTTAGACCTCGACGAACATTCTGACAATTTCAGAAAAAAGAATGAGTGGGTAAGTTAGACAATGGTCTCAACCGATGTATGGACTTCAACCCATCAAGGAAAGGACATATTGTTGTATTTTTGTATTTCTGTATAGTGTACCGGAGGAAATATTAGGCAGTGAGTCAAGCATGTGAGGACAACATCGATTCTAACCCAACAAATCGACAAACCTGCATTTTAGATCCATGAGGTTGGATTTCTTTTGTGCAAGATTGTGATGGCTGGTGTTTCAAAGACGCCAAATGCAGTGGCGGTTTTTAAGAGAGACAAACACAGCAAAATGTAGAGAGAGATTAGTCCAAAATGAGGAGAGCAGCGAAAGCTAGACTGTACTAAACAAAGGAAAAATCTTGGAAACCCAAAAGCACTAGTCGGTGCACAGAAAGAGGAAAAGGAATAGAAAAGTCAACACTTCTCTAGCTGCAATGGTAACACTGACACTCTAGCAAAGGTGGAGAGGCGAACTTGGCTTAAATAGAGTCTGGGCGCCACCCACAATTAATTGGAAAAATCTTCCGCCAGCCTCTAAAAAAAACCATCACAAAAGGGACAGCTCCAAAGTCCCTAGGGAACTGGAACTCCCAGAAGAGGACCCACAGTGGCCCCCAAATTTGTTTGCTAACACCAGAATCTAAGCTGAGGATCCTTAACGGGTACAGTGCAATGGTAAACTGAGGGTCTCAAAAGGTCAGAGACAAGCCATGCAGCCCATGCAGCCAGAACACACGGTTAACCGGACAAGAAGGGCCTTCATCTGCATTTTTGAAGGCAGAAAAGAACGGACCCTGGTTCAAACTAGACAACGACAAAATGAGACCGAGGGCCTTAGAAAACAGTCAGGAAACAGTGGGGGACCAGGATCAAACCGTGAAAGACCCGTGGAGGAAGACAAAGGCAGCCCAGTAATAAAATCCACTCCATGAGGATGGATATGCATCCAAGGGCTCCTGGGAACGGGCAATGGTGGAACCCAGAGGAGAGACTCACAGACCAGAAACGCCCACCAGAATCTGGGAGGTGGGAAGTCTTGTTCCTGGAGAACCTTAGAAAATATGCCAGGATGACAGGCACAGGCAGCCCAAATAAAATCCAGCGAATGTCCCTTATCATACCAGAGGGAGGGAGGTGGGAAGTCTTGCCACCAAAAATTCCCGAATGTCCCTTTGTTGGGCCAGGAGCTGTTTAGTCCGATGGGCTCCCTGGTGCCCCGCCAAGCGGGAGGAGTGTCCCCACTGAAGGACCTGTGGCCTAACCCTAGGCGGGACAAACAAACAGCCAGGGGGCTCCCCCCCAGGACCTGGATTGGTCTTCAAAGCCTCCTGAACCACAGCCGCAATCTCCCATTGAATAGGCGCCACAATCTGAGCAGCCGGAATAACTGGCTCCGGGGTAGGATCGCGATCAGAGCGGTTGTAAATCCGCAACAAGGCGTCAGGCTTAATGTTTTTAGAGCCCGGGCGGTAAGTTAGCGTGAAATTAAAGCGGTTAAAGAACAATGACCACCGCGCCTGCCGGGAATTACGTTGCTTAGTTTGCTGAATATACTGGAGATTTTTATAGTCTGTCCATACCACAAAAGGGTGTTCAGCTCCCTCCAACCAGTGGCGCCACTCTTCAAGCGCCAACTTGACCGCCAATAATTCCCGGTCACCAATGCTGTAATTCCGTTCCGCGGCAGACAAAGACCAGGAGAAGCATGCACATGGGTGTAGCTTATTATCCCAAAGGGGGCGCTGGGACAAAATAGCACCCACGCCAACCTCTGAAGCATCCACCTCCACCACAAATGGGAGGGAGGGATCGGGCAAAACCAGAATGGGCTCTGAGCTAAAGCGTTTCTTTAATTCCTGAAAGGCAGCATCCGCCGCTGGAGAACAAAAAAACGCTGAGGAGGTATTCTTCCTGGTGAGCGCAATAATGGGGGCAACAACTACGCTAAAATTACAGATAAATCTCCGATAAAAATTAGCAAAGCCCAAGAAGCGTTGGACCTCCTTAACACTTTGAGGGGCAGGCCAATTCCTGACTGCAGCCACCTTCTCCGGGTCCATGCGGACCCACCCCTTGGAAACAATAAAGCCAAGAAATGAGACAGTTTGGGCGTGAAAGACACATTTCTCGGCCTTGACAAAAAGCTTAGCTTTATGGAGGGCCTCAAGCACATGTCTGACGTGTTGCTCTGAGAGTGTTGAAGAAAAAATCTAAATGTCGCCAAGATAAATGAAGACGAATTTCTCCAACATCTCTCGGAGGACGTCATTAACGAGCGCCTGAAACACCAAGGGGGCGTTAACCAATCCGAACGGCAAGACCAAATATTCGTAGTGCCCGTCATGAGTGTTAAAAGCCGTTTTCCATTCATCCCCCTCCCGAATGCGAACTACATTATAAGCATTACGGAGATCTAGCTTGGTAAAAAATGACGCCCTCTGCAGACGTTCAAACGTGGAATTCATCAACGGAAGGGGGTATCGGTTTTTAATGGTGATTTTATTCAAACCCCTATAATCAATATAGTCTAAAACCGCCATCCTTTTTTCCCAACAAAAAACAACCCCGCTCCGGCAGGAGATGTGGACGGCCGAATAAAACCATTAGCAAGAGCTTCCTGAATATATTCTCGCATGGCCTTACGCTCAGGCCTTGACAGCGAGTATAGCGAACCCCAAGGAGGAGTAGTACCAGGGTAGAGATTGATCTCGCAATCGTACGGGCGATGAGGAGGTAAAGTTGAGGCTCGTTGTTTACTAAAAGGAACATTAGAAGGCAAACAAAAGTTCAGGGTGGCCCCCAATTCCTCACCCTGTTCAGAACCTAACGTCTCGGTGACTGATTCAGAATCGGAAAAATCCTCTCAAAGGTAATCGTCTTCTGGCTGGCGCCAATCAAATTGAGGATCCCATTCCAACCCCTCCTCTGCCCCTTTTTCTAGTTTAGGAGGGTACAGTGAGACAACCTCCTCACACTCGCTCCAGGCATCAGCCTGCCCCATAGCTTGATGTCTGGGAAAACAAGTCACATTTTCTCTACAATGGGACCTACAATGGGCGCCCCAGTGGACAATAGGATTATTCTGTTCCCCCCAAGTGATGCAAGGCATATGTTCCTGTAGCCAAGAATGCCCTAAAACAATGGGAAAAGCAGGGGAACTGATAATAAAGAACCTAACCTCCTCTGAATGGCCACCAAAGAAAATAAACATATTTAGCGGTTCAGAAACCTCGGTTATAACTCCCGTTCCAAGCGGGTGACCATCCAAAGTTCTCACAGAGCGTGGCTGTGAAAGAGGACAGGGGGAAACGGAGTGCCGCCTAGCCCGCTCAACATCCATGAAACAATTCACGGTGCCCAAATACACGAACGGTTCAATAATAACTCTCTTGCTCCCCAAAGTCAGTTCAACAGGGATTAGTGTTCGGAAGGGAAATTGGGTCTGCCCTCTAGCACCCCCAAACCGCTAGAAGGATTTCCCGTTTCCCTGAAGCTTCGGGCAACGTGGACAGGTATGACCCGGTTTATTACAATTAAAGCAGATTATTCTTCTGCGAGCAGGTTTGTGAGTCCGACTCTCAAACGAGCTATCAACTTGCATGGCCTCAACCGGAGTGGAATTTTCAATGGGTGGAATAGGAACCGCACACTCGCCACTAGCAGCCTTGGCCCCATTGTCAGCAAGCGGCAATCTGTTTAGTTTCTCCCTGTTACGTTCGCGGATGCAATTGTCAATTCGCACCACAATGCGAACCAAAGAATCAAAAGTCGAACAGGGCTCCAATGTAGCCAACGCGTCTTTTACCTCCTCAGAGAGAGCATGACTGAACACAGTCATAAGAGGAACCTCCGGCCAGCCCGTCTCTGTCGCCAGGGAGCGAAATAAAATAAAAAAACTCTGCAGTACTTTCCCTGCCCTGTTTCAGATGCATCAAACGCGTAGCCACGTCCTGACCAAAAACTGACACCATCTCCCTAACAAGAGCCTCCACAGAATTTCCGACCGGTGAATTAGATCTGATAAGTGGGCCGACCCAAGTGAGTGCTGTGCCAGGCAACAGGGATAATATAAATGCCACCCGAGAATCCTCACTAACAAATCATGACGGCTGAGCCTTAAAAAATGTCTCACATTGGGCGATGAAATCCTTACATTTTCCGGCCTCGCCGCTATATCTTTGGGGTAATTGTAATTTTGGTTTTCGAGAAAGGTGTGTGGGCAATGCTTGTGCAACATTTTGTGAAACTTGTGTAGACAGGGATCTGATACTCTCGGTCAAGCTTAACAGAACGCTCTCCTGCTTTTGCAATGAATTCTCCTGAAGGCGGAGTCTCTCAGCCAAACCAGCCTGCTGGTTGCCCAGGCTGGAGAGCCCCTTGCCGAGACCAGAAAGCATAGCTTGCTGACTGTTGACAACCTTTTCAATCTCGGCCACAGCTGACGTCTCCATGTTGGCTAGAGTGTACTGTGAAGGCTGGTGTTTTGAGACACCAAATGCAGTGGCTGGAACGAAAGGAAGTACAGGAATGTAAGAGAGACAAACAGACAAAATAGGAGAGAGAGACTCGTGCTTCCAAAGAACATAAATCTAGTCCGAGTGAAATAAGGAAGCAGCGCAAGCTAGACTGTACGAAACAAAGGAAAAATCTCGGAAACCGAGATAAAAAGACAAAGCACCAGACGGTGCACAGAAAGAGGAAAAGGAAGAGAAAGATTTCCTTTACTAACTAACACTTTCCTTTTTTGCAACTAATTCCTCAACACTTCTCTAGCTAGAGATCTTGCGTGCTACATTGCAATGGTAACACTGACACTCTAGCAAAGGTGGCGAGGCGGAACTTGGGCTGAAATAGAGTCCGCCGCCCACAATTAATGCCCCAAGTTTTGAGTTACGAGTTCAAGATGGCTGCACTGTAAATCAAAAGTAAGCGAAAGCTGTAATAACAAACTTTATATTTGCAATTCTGGATAATTAGCATTTTAATATATCAGTCGTACACACAGTATTGAATAGATTTTATCGGTGGACTTACTGCTACAGTGTTTGCACATGAAAAATATCGAGTAATGCGTTGTTATCAACTTGTATTGCTAACAATATCTAATAAAGACTATAAACGCTACAGGACACCCCACTGACCTCAAGTCAGTTTTCCAACTTACTTAGTAGAAGGCAGTCAGCTCGGGTATGATGTTATTCCCAGCCCCGACTTCGAACTTCCGAGACAAATCGAACGCAGCATAAGCCTACCTAACGTGACACCCTGTTGAATGTAGCTGTAGCACTGCGGCTAACGTAGCTAAGTTACTGTTGCTAATGTTTGTGTCCTAAATATGCAAGAGTAATATCAGGGGACATTCAACAGAGGGTGTGTGAACATGAACCTCATTTGAAGCTAACTTTTTATACTTGTTTGTAATTTGGATGCTTGGTACAACTGTTCACGGTAATGGAACTTACTGTCTGTAAAACCTGTATTGCAGGGTAACGTTTGTCTCTGTCGTTATGATGACCGCTCGGTGACTACCGTATGTTAGTTTGCATTCCATGCTACTTAAAAAATGCTCCTGGTTAATTTATATGCAGTAATTCAGATTAGTATGCTTGTGTTACTTTGGTTAGCATCAAGGTGGTAGTTTCATCATAACGTTACCTGACCGTAGCCGCTACAGTTGAAGCTAACCGGGGAGGTGTTGTGAGTGACTGCAAAGTTGGGCTGATAAGGCTGCAGTTAAACTAGACATAGGCTTTGCGGAGCTTAGGGTACATGTTTGGGTTTGTTTACTGCTGCTGTGAAATGATCGTTTTACTTATCCATGACCGGGGTCAGCCGGGTACTTTGCTGTGCTGTGGGTTTAGCTCTCTGAGGCCACCGTGGTGAAAGCAATCGCGAAACACACTATAACGTGTCTGGTATAACAAACGATTTCTCTGCATTGCCGTGGCGGAATTTCATCCATATGAATAAAATAAATAAAAAGTGAATAAGAAGCCGAAAAAAAAGTGGAGATCGGATATGGATTTTTTTTTCCAGTAGAAGTTATCAATTTGCTTGCTCCACATAAGCAACACTTACACCGTTTGTGTGTTTTTGCAACGAACTCATTTTGTAACTTGGTGTTGGAATTGCGTTTCGTTTTGGGTGGAAATGGTTCACTGGAGTTTTTTGCAAAGTTTCCTCCTGATAGCTAAGTGGGTATATAACATGACTATATAACAGTACAGCTACAATCATGTGCATGCAAGGCAAGACAGTACGAGCAAAACACTAAAATTTCAACTTTCCACTCGTTGAAATCCTGCTGTGAAAATTGCTGCAATACTTCAATTGCTTCCTCCTCCCGTTTGGCCTCGGATTCGGGATCAAACAAGTACGGTCTCACAGCAATACATGCCACAGAAAGCTGTCCTGAAATATCTGCCATCTTGGTTTCTTGGTTCTTCGGGTCTTTGGGCCCTCACTGCCCACCTCCGGTCTAGCACTTTGGTTTATTTGCCACCTTCTCAAACCATTTTCTGCCCCAAGGTCCCTCATGTCATCTAACCAGCTATTAACTTCAGTCCTGTGATCACGGCTGAAGCTCAAGGGTGATCAGGCCTTTTCTGACGCCCCTTCTAGGCTGTGGAACAATCTGCCCCTCCACATTCGGTTTTCCCCACTATTGCCAGTTTTAAAATCCCTTTTTTATGACTAAGCATTTCAGGCTGCTTGAATTTAACTTCCCTATGCTACTTTATTTAGCAACTTTAATTAACATGTATGTTCAGCCACTTTTATTTGTCTCATTTTTTATTACCTTTATTTATTGAATGTGAATTGTATTGTTCAGCACTTCGAATTAACATCTGTTGTGTTTAAATGAGCTATAGAAATAAATTTTAATTGAGTTGAATACTACAGTCTCTGAACTTTCCAAAGAAAACATCCAGAGCGCTGCAGTTCGTAATGTGTAAAAACCTTATTAATGAGAGAGGTTAGAAGAGGCGCTTGTATGAGCTGGCAGCATGACCACAAATGGTAATATACCAGTGATTTACAACTTCGGTGCTCAGAAGTGCATCTCTAAATGCAAAACCATTAACGTTGCCAGGACTTAAATATTTATGAGCTTGTGATATTTCTGAGTGGGCCTCTTTAATGCAATTTAGAAAAAAAATCCTGTTTGTTAATTGTCTATGTTTCTATGTTTAGAGGAAATTAGTAGACTAATAACACGCATGGAAGTAACTCATTGGCAGTAAATGAATATATAAACATTATAACAGCAAAATGGACAAAATAACAGAAATTTTTCCATTGTCAGCTATGTCACAGTATGTTTTGCTATGGGGTTGCACGATTAATAAAATCACAATTTTTAAGTGGAGTAAGAATAAATACTGCCTGTCAAGCTTGCGTCTTTTCTTTTTCATGAATCATACCTGATGCAGTCTTAACCAGAAGCTCCATGTTGCATCCTTTTAGAATGATGTGGACTTTGAAATTCACTGTATAAATGTTTGTCTAAAGAACCTTCAGGGACTGCATCAAGTCAGAGTAGAGTTTGTCAAATCCCTGAGGAATGTCTATTTATTTATTTATTTATTTATTTATTTTTATTGTACATAGCTGAATCCATGCCATTAACAAACAGCTCTGAGGGCAAAAGGGGATCCTATCCAGTGCCAGATGGGCACACCTAATAAAGTATAAGATCAATGTAATTATACTTCCTAAACAGAGTGGCTCTTGGAGAATAAGCCCTCATTAAACATCAAAAGTCTCAAAATAATGACATGATACAGGGCTAAAATAGAGGAAATGCATTTTCACAATTTTCAGAATTTAATCTTTTTACGATGCTGAAGTCCTTTTTATTCCCGGAGAGGTTTCTTTTAATTTTATTGACCTATAATGCAGTGTTTTTCATGGCGAACCAAAGACCTATAGAGCAAATCCATTCTAAAATAAATGGCTTGTTGTGAAAAAAATAAATGAATAAAAAATTGACAGTATAATGCATAAAATAATGCAAATCAAGCATCTTCTACATTATACATCAGTCATGCGTGAAATGTGATTCAGCTATATTTAATGTCATGGTGATGAAGGGATTTAGCCACGGCAAAAAATTATGCTTCCCTGAAGTCTCTTATTGCATGCAAGAGGGTAGGCTATTATCTAAACATGTTATTTCCTAAAGCCACATGACATGTATACCAGTAACTGAAGCCCACAAACTAACAGATGGCATGTCGGAGGATATGACCATATTACAATTTGGAATTCTGGCAGAACTATTTCATTTGGCTCCACAAACACTACATCAGAAGTATTAAAAGACCATTGTTTCCCACAATGCAACAGAAAGAGCCTTGAGTCTGCCATTCGCCATCTGTCAATATTACCCCCTCCCCATTTAATTTACATAGGCAAAAAATTAAGTATTCTCCATTGCAAGTGTATTTTTTGCATCATGCAGAAAAAGTTGGATATGGAGAATATCTTTTTTTTTTTGTTTTTACATTTTCAAATGGTATTCTGCGAGGGACTGATTGAGGATTATGATTTTGAACCGCAACAGGTGAATTGTTTTCACGCTGAGGGTGCATGTGCTTGTGTGTGTGTGTGTGTGTGTGTGTCATCATGGCAAAATGTGGGAAATAGCACAGAAATAGTTTTAAGTGCTTCGCCAATGGTTTATAATGTCTGCCTGTCTGTGGACTATTATGTCAATGCAACAGCATCACAACCGCATTTAATGAAGTCACAAAACTGAATCAAAATGAATGCTGAGTTCAAAAAGTGTATATGGTCTGAGCAAGGACCCTGGGAGTTAGTTTAAGCCTCACAAGTCTATGAGCCCTTTTGAATGTGGTTATAGGCAGGCCCCATATACGGAGCACACCCATTGCACTACACTTTACAGTGACACAACCAGGGCAACCAAGTGTAACTATTGTTGGGCAAGAGCGAAATTAATGAGAAAAATTACGAAGACTGGAACAGGGGTATTGCCAAGATTTGAGGACATTGGAAATTTATCACATTGGACGGTGGGGAGGAGATGTGGGTTGGGGGTGGGGGTGAAAGTCTTGAAGCATCCTCCCCTGGGAAACAGCATGAAACAACAGCTTTTATTTAATAGGACATGTGTTTCAAAAATGAAAAAAAAAAAAAAAAACTACTCTCCATGAGTGGTTGAGACAAGGTGGTCTACAGCATGAAAAGAGTCCCTTAATTGACATTCCAGTATGAAATATTGCCAGTCTAAACCTTATCAACCTTTTAAACAGCAAGAAACAAATCATATCTGCTATGTAAATTAGCTTAGTACAATCAAAATCTGAAGAAATTCAGTCATGCAGTCAACACACCATCAAGCTTTTTCTGAAGCGCATGAAATACTTATCTTTTGTATACAAGTATTCAACATTTTTTATTTAAAGCGCTTGACAGGATCATAATAAAAATGAATTTTTATCAATCCTCTGTCTAATGGCTGCAAAACTGAAAGAAAACAGTAAGTTGAGCTAATTAATGAAAACAAGACAGGGTAAAAAACTAGTATATGGCTGGATGGTGAGGACATACCCAAGGACTAAGTAAAAGCCTCTCGATGATGTAATCACTTCATTGACTAATGATGAAACTTCATCACTAACTTAGTCACAGACATTTGTATTCACAGGGCTGGCCCGGTAAATCATCACTGCATAGGTGTACACATCCTTTGAAAACAGCAAAATCCAACAAAGTGTCTTTACCTCTATGTCTAATCCTGTCTTCCAAAGGTTAAAGCATAATTGGTAATTTTATGCAAGCGCACTGAGCAACTGGGCAGAGTTGAATCGTGAGGGCGTACTTTGATTTGTGGGAGGATTTTCAAGTAAATTAGGTGGCACCACTGGGAATGTCATTTAAATGACTTTTAGGAAGTTGAGATGTTCTCTTGAAACATAAAGCAGTCCATATATTACCAGTGAGAACTAGGTTTAAACAGCAGTGCCACGTACTTTGTGATTCCGACAAACATGTCCAAAGTGGACAGCAGCAACATATGCCTATTCTGGGATATGGAATAATGCCTTTCATAGCAGGCTTTTTGGTAGAAGAAGATGAGGATTGGGAGAGGGCAAAGAACTCAAGCAGGGTGGCTGTGCTCAATAGCTGATGGCTGATTGGTGGTAGGTCGAGGTATCCCTGGAGGATTACTGGGGTAGCGTCCCATGGGAGGGAGCTCGAGAGTGTCAAGCTCATCCAGAAAGCAGCCAAGAAGACCCTGAGCACGGTAGAGAACAATGTTGAGTTTACTAAGGGGAGTAACTGCAAAGGAGGAGGAAGACAGGGAATGTCTGGTGGAGGTACAGACTGCCATGATGGAGAAATGAATATGCCAGTACCCCCAGTAAGCATGGGATAAGGAGGCAGGAATGGCTGTAGTATCAGAAGTGATTGAGGTCTCTGTGAGGGCCAAGAGGTGGAGGGAATTCATCTCGCTATAGGCTGCACAGCTGACCAGCAGTTCCATAGTTAGTTAGTCCGGTTAAAGCTCCTGTTATGCCTTTGTGTGCAGTTACATCTTGATGCTTCAGGGCAAGGGCAACTAAAGTTGCTGTAATTTTTACAAATTGGAATTTTCAACAAAGAAATGTTAATTTTTTCCAAATAAATTGACGTGTTTGTAAATACCATCTTTGTAACCAGTTTGGGCTATTTTTGGTGGGAACACTAATGAGTCCAGAAGGGCCAGCTTTCAAATCCCTTTGGTCTGAGCCAGCTGGGAAGTGTAATTAATATGCAAAGAAACCAGGTCATGCTGAAGCAATCTGCGGCTCATAGTACACAAATATGTCCATTTTCATCTCACCATTTGCGCCAAAATCTACGTAATAAAGAAAAACACCAAAAAAATCAACAAAATGATAGGTTTTCTTGCTGCATGTAAACCATGACAAAAGTGAAGTCACTAATGCTCATGAAAATAGCCACAGACAAGAATAAGATGTGATCATGTAATAGTAATAATAATAATAATAATAATAGATCATTATTAACAGGGTTCACATGGCTTATAATTATGTGTTGGCTCATAGGAGACAGATCTAGCATGGTTAATCTTTTTATGCATTTATTACCTCTGCAATAAATGACAATCAAGGCATTATGTTTTTCATACAAAATCATATGTTTTTAAAGAAACCCAGCTTTTACTCCATCTACCTGTGCTAGTATATAAACCCTCTGCAAAAGTCAGTCAATTACGTATTCTCCAATATCAAAATAGCATCAACACTGAGACATGGGAGAGCGGCGCACACTTCAGAAGGTGAAACTATGAATCAGCTTCCATTTTGTAGTACTTGAAGCAAATTCTAACAAAAGAATGGACTTCAGTTAAAATTAGTATTCCATTTGCTATAAAAGAAATTGCCCACTGCGTGCCTAATTAACACAGCACTTGACTTTTTGCATTAAAGAGGATGGGGAAGGACACATTCATGGTTGCCCAGGACAATAGGAGTATCAGTACTTCAGTTGCAATTAAAAGCATAACTCTTGCATGGTGGATAAATGCTGAAGTGTATTAGTCAGCATGCAGACACTTTTATGAGGCTCAGCATAGAGATAACAGCATATTACAGCAGGAGATCTGCAGTTCCACATTAGCCTAGTAAATCAGCTTTAAGTCACCTTATCAAAAGTATTGTCTTCTTTTTTTCTTCAATATTAAACAGCATTAAATAGTATGAAATATTATAAAGAATTTTAATAATATATATAGAATCAATATAAATATAGTTTTAACCATTATTTCTATTCTAATTACTATTCTCATTGGTAAAATATTTGGATAATCATGTGCAACAAGAAGAACATTTTTCTTATGCACTACTTGTATTTTACTTCCATAACAATTCTGTAAATCAGCATTCTTTATTACCAGCCACAACAGCATTGGCTGGTATTGTTTTCAACTTTGTGAGTCTGTGCATGTGTTCATGGCAAAATGTGGTCCTAGAGACAGCTATTGTAGCAGAAACTACCATTGAGCTGGATTTGAGTTCTTCGCCTAGTATTTACAGTGGGCTCCAAAATTACTGCCACCCCTGACTGGCAATGCACAAACAATACAAAAAAATATATAAACAACATACTTATAGACAAACAGGATATTTCAACATGTGTGAAATACTTTATTAATGTTTCGATGGAAACAACTAAAATCATGACAATCATTTCATGCAAAATAAATTTCAACGTAATCAAGGTTTCATAATAATTGGCACCCATCATTTAGTACTCATTGCAACCACTACTGGTATGGATCACATCATGGAGTCTTTTCCTGAAAGTTTTGATAAGATTAAGGCACACATTTGGGTGGATTTTGGACCATTCCTCCAAGCAGATCCTTTTAAGATCCTTCACATTCTTGGGTTTGTGTTCATCGACTGCCCTCCTCAACTCAGCGCACAGGTTTTCAATTGGATTGAGGTCTGGCGATTGAGATGGCCATTGCAGAATGTAGGTTTTGTTGTCACAGAACCATTTCTTTGTTGATCTTGAGGCATGCTTTGGGTCATTGTCTTGTTCGAAAGTCCTCCTATGGCCAAGTCCTAGTCTTCTGGCGGAGGCCACCACATTGTCAGCCAAAATATCCTGATATTTGCTGGAATTCAATATGCCATTAATATTAACCAGTGCCCCTGGGCCTCTTAAAATAAAACAGCACTAAAACATGGCTGATCCACTACCATATTTCACCATGAGTTTGAGGTCCTTCTTGTATCAGGGACGGCGCCAGGATTTTTTCTCTCCCGGGGCTAAAGGGGGGCTTGACCAAAACTTGGGGTGCTAAGAAAACAGTCGATTTTTGTGACTTCAGAGTTATTTTTTTAATATTTTATTAGACAGTTCTTGTTTTTCCAATAAAAGCAGATAATGGTGCTTACAGCACATTCAATATAAATGTAGTTTTTGATTAAATTTGCCCAAAGAATATTCAACAAAATACCTATAAGCCTAATACAAGAGACCACAAGGCAAAAACATCTTTTACGCACAAAGGTTAAAGACTTCAGCACCGGAGAGCACCATCTAAGCCACAGTTGATAACACCATAAAACATTCAAAATATACTCATGCATCGATGAGGATGGCAACGCATTTGACCTTGTCACTGTCAGCTGAGTTGTGCCCGCGGCAAATTTGTAAATGGTCATCTGACAAAAACTATGTAAGTGCTCCACAATACGCGAAATTACAAGTAAGCTGCAGAAGTCCAATATTCTATTTTTATATTAATATCTATATTCGTGTATGAAATCGGTGGTTGGTCCGAGTGCAAGATGATTTATTTTCATTAGAGTACGATAAAGATGAGATAAGCTGCGGTTGTTATCGATTTATAGTCCGTTTTCTTTGAGATTCCGATAATTGGCCAACGGTCAGCAGAATTCTATTTTGTCGATTGCAGCAAATGTTCAAAATACTGATTCAAAAAATAAATGGTAACGCCTCCCCAATGTACTCCAGCGACGACCATATGCTTATAAGTGCAATGCCTCAAATAGGTGTCACCAACGGTCACAAAGCAGACTGTGATTTTTGGGCTAATAACGTCAGACATTGTCCTCACTCTCAAGGTGCGTTTCCATTTAATACCCTTAGAAATGCGCAAAATCTAAATAGCGAAATAAAAAAAAACTGGTAATGGAAACACGGTGATATCACGAAATTTGCTCTCCAATCTGCAGTATTAGTCACTGAAGCCAAGGCCTAATAAATACACTATTAGACTTCTGCAGCAGACCAGCTAGTGTACTAGTGTAATTTCGCGTATTGTGGAGCACTTACATAGTTTTTGTCCGACGAGCATTTACAAAATTGCCGCGTGCACAACTCAGCTGACAATGACAAGGTCGAATGCACTGCCATTCTTATCGACGCATGAGTACAGCCGAGCTGTGATTGGCTGATGGCACGTATAATGGTACCACAGCCGATCTGTGATTGGCTGATGTATGTAACAGTACCAGCCAACCCGCAGAAAAAGATTTCGCAGCCTGAAGTGCAGTGCAAGCGCAGAGAGTAGCCCACTCCCCCCAACCACACACACACAAACCGCGCGACACGAGCACGCAGCCAGCAATCAGACTGGGAACAGAATGGTGAGTAATTACCTTTTACATATTCCTTTATTCAAATAAATAAACAAATTAATCAATTAATTAATTTAAAAATACTTGAGGGGGCTTAACTGGGGCTATGTAGATTTGTGACGGGGCTATAGCACCCCCTAGCCGCGGTGTAGCGCCGTGCCTGCCTTGTATGCATCTCTGTTTCTATGCCAAACATGCCAATGCTGTATCTGAACGCGCAGTTTTGGTCTCATCTGACCAAAGCACCTTGTTCCAGTCATAATTTAAATGATGTTTGGCAAACTCCAAGGACTTTCTTCTGTGTCTTCTGGTCAGAAAAGGCTTTCTTCTGGCAACCCTTCCAAAGAGCCTGAAACAGTTGTGTCTTATACCCTTGAGGTTTTCATCAATTCCATATCTTTGGAATTTTTTAATAATTGCCCTGGCAGTGCTCAGTGACATTCAATCGTTTGTGAATCTTCTTGTAGCCATTACCAGATTTATGAAGGTCTGTGACCGTCTGTCTCTTTTGAACTGACAGTTCTTTTGCTTTCTTCATGGTGTTGGATGACAAAGGGATACTGCATGTCTGTTACCTCATTTTTGTACCCTGGTGAAATAGGAAGTGATGTAATGGCTCAATATAGTTTGTTGACACGTAGTTAAAACTTAAATCAGTAAAATTTAATACCTGGATTCATTTTCGTAGATCTTATTTACAATCATTTTTAAAGGTCCCCTATTATGCTGTATTTAGTTATTCAAAATATGTCCAATGGGTCTTCAAAATAATGCTAAGAATTCAGTTACAAAAAAAAAAAAAACCACACACATCCAGGCCTAGTGAGACCTCTTCTCTCACCCCGTCTATACCGACCTGAAACACGAGCCATTTTGAAATGGGCAGGGAGGCTATGCTAATAAGGCACTGCTCTGATTGGCTGCCTAGCTGCTTCAGTTCTGGAGAAGGGTGCAGACCCAAAAAACCAGGAAACCAAGATGGCAGATATTTCAGGACAGCTCTTCGCAGCATATATTTCTGTGAGACCGTACTTGTTTGATCCCGAATCCGACGCCAAACGGGAGGAGGAAGCAATTGCAGCAACGTTTATAGCAGGATTTCAATGAGTGGCAAGTTGAAATTTTAGTGTTTTGCTCATACTGTCTCACCTTGCATGCATGTGATTGTAGCTGTACTGTTATATAGTCATGTTATATACCCACTTAGCTATCCGAGGACACTTTGCTAAAAGCTTCTGTTAACCATTTCCACCAAAAGGAAGCACAATTCCGACACCAAGTTCTAAATGAGTTCGTAGCAAAAACACACAAACGGTGTAAGAGTTGCTTATGCGGAGCAAGCGAATCAATAAATTCTACCAAAAAAAAAATCTGTATCCGATCTCCACTTTTTTGGGGGTTTTTTTATTCGCCAGAACAATTTTCAAAGGTGGAAGAATCATTTGTTATACCAGACACATTATAGACAGGTAGTTCCGTTACCGTGAACAGTTGTACCAAGCATCCAAATGACAAACAAGTATAAAACATTAGCTTCAAATGAGGTTTATGTTCACACACCTTCATTTGAAAGTCCCCTGATATTACTCTTGCATATTTAGGACACAAACATTAGCATCAGTAACTTAGCTACCTTAGCCGCAGTGCTACAGCCACATTCAACAGGCTATCACGTTAGGAAGGCTTATGCAACACAAAATGGTAAAACTTACTGCTTCCGCATCTGTGAGTCACGGACAGCTGCTACCGATCCAGGCTTTATCTTCAGATATTTTACAAAGCCTGTGTTTGAGGCCAGTTGTTCGAGTTAACTATCGTTAGCGGTCCTGCTAGCCACCCGTAACACGTTAGCTTCTCTTACATTATTTGCTGCTATATTGTTACTTACAGCTTGTGGCTCCGAGCGCTTGATCGATGCAACTGCTCCAGGTTTGAGAAGCAGCTGAGACACATATCCAGCGTCGAATTATCCTTTTTTGACAAAGCTGTCTTTGGTGAAATGCTGAGCACAAACAGCTAACGTTCCCTTTAAGTGTGGCTGTTTGCCGCCAGCAAACAATAAAGCTACCCACTGATTTCTGGTGGCATCGTCTTTTGGAAGAGAAAATAGTTGTCCTTTGAAAATAGTTGTGCTTTTTTTTCGCATCCAAAAAAACAGGGACAAGGAGCTTTGGGAGACATACTGACGAAACTGCACCTCAAATGATCCGCGGTTGTTCTTCTTCTTCTTTTGTATTTCCGGAAGTGTAGACGCTACTAAGACGTAATATGATCTGCGGTAGTTTGTGCCTGCTAAAATAGTTTTTGGGGTGGGCAGGTCCAGCGCCGTGATTGGCTCTGGCTAGGTCTGTACTAATTGGATGGCACAACCTGACGTCAGGTTTTGCCCAGCTCTCGTGAAGATCTCAGGACGAGCTGTTCAGAGAGGAAATCACGTTCTCAGATTACAGCAAAATCCCTGTATCTTATGTTTTGAAACTTTACAGAGGTTGAGTATGGACATCCAACATTATAACATTACTTGTATGTATTAAAAGAAAGATCAGCATAATAGGTCCCCTTTATGGGTCCCATTAATTGTGAAACCTTGATTTGGAGGAAATTGATTTTTAATTTAATCAGTAAATGATTTTGGCTTGGTATTTTTTGGAATTTTGTAACGTATTGTATGTGCATTACCAGTCAGGGATGCAAGTAATTTTTTAACTCATTGTATGTCCTTCACAAAAAGACGGAGTACAATATATGTTCACTCATTTCTGTTCTGTGGCAAAATGTTTCCATGAGGAAAAACAAAACTTCTTGCCATTTTGAATGAATAATTAAATGAATGCTGATTGTATGTACAATGTGTCGGTGTGGTGTGCCTTTCAAGACATTGCATTTTTCAAAACTGGAATAAGAGGCTGAGAGAGACTACCCTTGGTTCCCCGTTCCCCAATACATTTGAACAAATTCACAGTTCAAGATGGGGGCTTCTGAAGTGAGCTGAACAGAAATGGTTAATGGCCATGATGTCACAATACCTTGAAATGCACTGTTACCAGAAGTATTTACCAGTTCCAGACCAACAGACTTTGTGCCATGGTGAACCCCTGCATTACTTGTTGCCATACATTACAATTCCAGGAACAATCTTCTGTGCTGGTATGTGATTGATTAGGAAAAAATGCATGTAACAGTTTGCTGAATCAGGACACAATCGCAGCAGTTTGCAGATCGCAAGGGAAAAATAATATTTATGAGGTGTAGAGAAAAGAACCTTGCTTAGTGAGAAAGCCAAATATATGCAGTGAACGTGGTCTCTAATGAGCTGTTTAAATTCATCTTCGGCATCCATCTGGAAAACCGTGCATCCCCAGTACTGATAAATCTGGATCATGTAATATCACGTTTGGCAACTGTCTTGATCTGATTCCAGGACAGCATACTGGAATATGGCCCAACTGGGCGGAAAGTGACTGAGTACAGCCTCAGGGGCGAACTCCAGCTGCACTCAAAACAGATCCCTTGCCCCTCCACCAATGCATCTGTTTCCAGTTATGAGCTCCTCTTTTAAATTACCTGACAAGAGTCAGAAATGACATACCACAGGAGCTGATCCAAACACCTCAAAAGGGCAGTGGACACCAAAGCTGGATGTCACTGTCCATGCCCATTAATCACAATTAATGGGACTGTTTCAACTTAATGAAAGAGAGGAAAATCATTGCGTCGCACCTGCTTACATTACTACACGCAAAAGAAAATGCTATTTCCTTCAGATGATATGATTTCACAACAATACACCTAAGTGGTAATTACAACTTTAAATCGATTTCAAAGCCTGGAAACTTATTGATTTTGCCATTACAACCCCCTGTACAGTATTAAATTGAGAATAGTTTATTCCAAACATCTACCCCCTTTAATTTTGAGATTATATTAAACACATGGGAGTGCTGACTAATACAAGCAATGCCTTTTTTCATCCCCAACCCGCCTCCCATGCACTGGTCTTATATGACTTGTAGATCAAATAGGTGTATTCATGAACACTTTAGAAAACTGCATTGAGGTAGCTGTGTGCACATCCGACCTGTGTTTACGTCAGGTGCAGGACAAAATTGGTAATGAAAATAAAAACAAATGTCTGCACATGGATGATGTCATTCGCGTCTATATACGGGTCAACGACGTGACATTGTCCGAGTGCACTACTTTGGTTTAAAATAATTTTAAATGATTCTTAATAAGCATCATTTTATTCTATATAACCTGTTTTATTTGAACATATTTCCAGTTTATCATAAAAATGATATATATTTTATGTTTTGCCATCTCAAACCCTCAAAATGTCAGGTGGCGCAACCGTCCAAGCAAGTTAACACCATGTGAAATGTATTAAATATGTAATTTAAAATATGAATTAATATAATATTAATATGGGGGCATAATTTTACATTGAAAACCTTTCAAATAAACAAAGTTTAATAGTTCAATTGTTCTTAAATTGTTTGGAAAACCAAAATACCCACCCCCTACAATAAAGAATCCATAAGTTACTTTAAATACCCAGCTCAATTACAAAATAGTAATGTTTTAGGCAGAGTAGACACTCTCAGGTATACTTACTTAAAAAATCACTTAGAAAAAAAAGAGGGAAGTGTGTTTTTTTATTCAAGAAACTTTTGGTTGCGCCACCTGACATTTTTTGGCTGGTAAAATTGCAAATACAGTCTAAAACTGTACTAAAACCCTGTAAATGTTGTGCAACCATTAAGACTTGTTTAAACACACTCTTCCAACTTCAAATAAATGTATTCTGTACATTTTTAAAGCTTTATTTAGAAAAAAAAAAACATTTTTAAAAGGCTTATCTGTCATTGACCATACACCTTTCTACTGAGATGAAAGTCATTTGCCTGATGAAAATCCTTTTGGGTTGAAACGTTGCTTTGTAGTTAATAAACTATTAGGAGCTACAATCCAGTAGCTCCTTTGTGGAACTGGTCATTTGAGGGAATAATGTCCAGAAGAAGACCTGATTGGCAGAGAAGTAGTTGCTTTGAAAAAATTGAAGTCATTTTTCCAAAAATAATGCAGTAGTGCCTGCTCAACATGCGTCTGTTCGGAATGTGCCGATTGTTTGGCCTCTGATATTGCTGCTCACAGCTTTCACAAGATTTCTTGAGAACCACTCAGCTAAACAACTGCACTCTCGACACAGAACTTCCTTAGGTCCTCAGCAATACACCCGCCAAGTATGAAGCCGATCGAATAAAAGGTTGTTGAGAAAATCAAAGGGCTGACAGATATGAATACATATATACAGACATAAGAGACTCCACCATTTATAGTTTGATGAACAGTCAGCAGATAACAATCTGGGTGACAGGAAAAGCAAAGACGGTGATAATGTCCTTTTCAAACCACAGTCTACCCAACTGAAAAGTGCGGAGGTGTATTTGAACATTGAAAATATGAACTAGTGATAAGTTAACCACAACCAACCTAATTTACTTTCACCAATGAGATACATTAAGTGGTGTACTGATTTTATTGATGACAGGATTAACCAAATCATAAACAATACATTTTCTTACCTTGACAAATGATATGGTTCAGATATATTAAGAATAAATCAAATTCTTCTCAACAGAAGAGATCGAGCGGCATGACAGATCAATTGAAAAGAATTTGTAATAACATATTTTTGGTAATTGAATTGTCAAAACATGCTGACATGGGTGTATTTCCAGAGAGAAAAGAAAACATGATTGCAGTAGAAACTACTGGACAGATCAATGCATTGGTTACAAGCTATTCACTGTCAATCACTTTTCACAAAAGTAGTCATCTGTAGTAGCACAGCAGAAATTAAAGAAATGTACCCATCACAAAAGTCTAATATTTAGACTTGAGCTCCTATTTTCAGGGATCTACGCTTATATTTTTTTCAAGGAGCACATATGCTCCTGAGTAGAAAAGGCTGGGAGCTCCCGATGATTTCAGGAGCAAGCACAAAGAAATATAAGATCAGAAGGACAACTGTAAGCAGAGCTTGATGCTCGCATTTTTAGGAACCCCATGTTGAACAAATTTAGGACCACAGCCACAATATTTTTTCAGGACTTTACAGGTGCAGTTGGTAACTTTCATAAACAAACACACATATACCCCCCCATATTTTCTGAAATGTTTACTCTATCCAGAAAGTACTACATGAGACAGATAATCTGTTAAAAAAAAAAAAAAATCAGATAGAAGCACTCGGAGATGACAAATCTAAGTGGCATTGATAAGAATCCATCGCATGCAAGCAAAATTAACCAATCGGAGCCAGAAGGAGTTTCTAACGCAGTGCAAATCACTTCTTGAGCGCTTTCAAAACATTTGTAGCATACAGTACATTATGTTATTTCATAATGAGATGTATCTGTAACAAGGGGTACACAACAATGAAATGTTGATGGCAACCTGAATCTGACAATTTGAATCAGATTTTATTTAATAAAGTGATGCAAATATGAATGAAATAATTCTAAATGATCAAAGACGGTCAGAGCAGAAACGCTAAAATCAAATTGATAATCACTAAACATAAAATTTGTAAGAGAAACTAAAATCAAATGCAGAAGTTGTAAGAAAGCCCAGGGAAATAACATCTGTGTGGCAATTATTGACAGGATCACATTTCTGTATATTAAGCACAGAAAAGAAAAATAAATCATAAGTTGCAAGCAAGGTGTAATTCCCAGACATCTCTGTGCAGCAAGTAATTATGGGTGCCCTAAAGCTAGGCCCATTACTGTAAGCAAGTCTCTCAAAAATGTTTGTACAATCTAAATGTCTCTCACAATTTGAATTACAGTTTATTCACACTACCGACTCCCGCCAACCCAGTAAACCTGCTCAATTTATCAATCTGGATGAAACAGGTCTGTTTAAAAATCTCAGTATTCTCTCCATCAATAAAGAGACCCTTTGAAATGGAGTCAGCTTGAACCACTGTATTAGTTTGTAATCTAATGTCAAGTTGTTGCATCCCTTGAACTCCAGTGTGGGCAGACAATTGAATAGGGTTCTTCATTTTCCTGCTGTGATGTACTTTGTATGCTACAAGATGCAGAGATTGTTAAATTACTTCATAGCCAAATGGAAGCACAACCTTAACTTGGAAAAATTGGGAAAGTATAGAAATGCACATTAAATCATGGAGCAGTAATTTATAAATGTACTATGACTTGTATTTCATTGCAGTCAGTATGTCTTGTCAACTCCATTTTATTCATAAATACACATCCATTTCCACCATTGAGGACTGCAATGCATTAAAAAATGTTGAGACAGGAGCTATTTAGGACTAGTACTGAGGGCGTTCACACCTTCATGAAAAAGGAAGATTTGACAATCGATTTTTGGATCGCGAAGCAAATTTAAATTTCTTGTGTGACAACATAAAAATTTCACTTATAGGCCTATTTGTGATTTGCATTGCGATCGAATTTGCAGTAAGTCTTAAGCTTTTTCATGAATTATTGTGAAAATTTGCCGTGTGCTGTGTGTGTGAACAGAATCGAAACTCAAATTTTTCTGTCCCATGATTCAAGGCGGAACGCCAACATCCGGTACGATGTTCAGGTACTCGATCAGCTGTTCCCCTTGCATACGTATGCGATGCATGAACGTTGGCCAGTGCATTTTATCATGAAACTGTGGTACTTTTCCCATTGCCCAGCTCATGACTTATTTTTGTATTACCCAAGGGTAATATCACTTCTGCAGGAAATTCATTGGCTGAGAGCATTGGGGGGAAACAATTGCTCGATCTGGCCAAACTGAATACCAAGTGTAACGTTGATTAAATCGGTATGGCTTAGCGCTGTAGCCAGCCAGCTAAGTACCACTCTCATAACAAAGTTATCGTTACTGAGCTTGCTGGCCAGCATTCATGGAGTACCTTTCCATAACCATTATGTAATATTAGTTTGTGTCGTAGGGAAACAAAACTTCGTCCGAGCAAGAGGACAAAGTGTTCCACTGAACCTTGTAAATCTATCTCCAAAAAATGGACACATTCTCCGCAGTCTGATGCGATTGGGTTTATTGTAAGTCAATCCAGATGAAACATGGAAACCCAGGCTGGTCTGCGCAAACCACATAGCATTCATTCTTCATCAATCACCCCACACCGACTGACCACCAATTGCCCGATCCCTCATATTCAGTGGCCTTTTGGCACATTCCTTTAGGTGGGATTAAACATGACACTTTCTACCTGATCCAACATTATTCATTCTGATTGGTACATTGTCATATAGCAACCCTCCACCCTTAGTAACAAGTTTGCCATTACATCATAGTGTAAATTCATTTTAGGCCTCCAGGGATGCTCGAAGACCACATATGAGCCTCGCAAATCTTGGGTTCACCTGAAGTTCAGTAAGTTATCTCGGGCCATGGATGGTTCCAGAACACTCGAGTGCGCATGCTCTGATCATGGGCACCAGGTTTACTACCGATATGGTCATTCCGCAAGATTAGATGATTTTAGAGTATTTAGGATTATTTTCCCACCTCATTTGTTAGCTAACTAGCTACTCAGTTGATTATGACTTTAAAAACCATGGCTAGTTCAACCACGATTGTCCGTGAGACAGGGACTTATGGGAGTATCGCAGTGATAGAGTCAGCTCAGTGCTAATATAATGGGAATTAGCTTTAAGGGTTAACGGGAATCACATTTGTTTGCTATTAAATTACACGATTCAGTTATGCTCACTAAAGCTTGCAGCAAATGAAAAATTTACTCAACTCATTTCATAACTTTCATATGACACACCTACTCGTGTAACATTCTCCATATCTTTAGACTGAGCCAAACAATTCTTCGGTATAAAGATTAGTAGACACATACCTGAGCACTAAGTACCTTGCTGTTGACTGATATAAGTGGAGGTTGTGTTATCGTCTGCACCTTTCGGACTCCCAGTTTCTTCAATATCGGGTGTAATCTGTACGTGGAAGGCTTTTTGCTAGCCGGGCCAGCTCCCAGGAGCTTGTAATTTTTTCCATTTTATTTTAACCTTGCCCACGTGCCTCTTTGTTTGGTAGTGCTCCTCCAATGTTTTCGCTCCATGAGAGGCATAAATTATCAAGTCCGAGTGCAACGTGCACAGGGCTTTTCCTGAACCTCAATCTTCCGTAAAAACTCGCCTACTGATGACCCTGCGCTATTCACTGTGACCTCTTGTTCCATCCAGTCCCATTTGAAACGGTTATTCACATCTTTGTTGATCTCGCAAACGCGATTGTCATCTTTCCGTACTATTGTTTTGGCCTTGTTTCAGGCGGAAATCTTTGCATGAACGATGTTACTTTTTTGCACGTACGATAGACGACTGTTAGCCTCTTTTGCGGTGATTTCGGTGCCACGTTGAACACTTGTGCCCCATACACAAGACCTCTAAGCTCCTTTACCTTGCCAGCAACAGGCAAGTCCCAGTCACGCAAGTATTGCCACAGTTTCCCTTTTCCAGAGACATATTGCTGTAGGACTGGTTGGCTATGATGGTGTAAATGCAAGCGTGTGTTTGTTTATGTGCCTTGATCTCTGACACCAGGGCTGCCAGGTCTGTGCGACAAAACCAGCCCAATGGCCAATCTAAGCCAGCCAAAAACTAGCCCAACAGCTAATAAAGCCAAAACGGGGAAGGGCTGTGACGCTGCTTTTGTGTGTGTGTGTGTGTGTGTGTGTGTGCGTGTGCTGGCACAGAGGGTCCGTTTGTGTCTGTGAGCATGCGTATTTAATCATGTGATATATTCCATGTGAACCTGCTTGTCAGTTTGGTTGTATTTGAGCATTAACAAAGTAGTTTATTTGTGATATTAATTTTATTGTAGCCCCTGGACAAAGTCAGGTGGCTACTATGGATTCATGCTTGTCATCTCCGCCGCCGCTGTGTCCCCGCCGTGTCCATAGACACTTCCTTGTGAACACTCTACAGGCTGTAATTTTTGACCGATTAGTTTCATATTTGTTATGGACGTGTTATACTTCAGTTATGACACCTATTGATTTTGGTTGCCGTGGCCATAGTATTGACCAAATAATGCCAAAAAAAGGGAGAAGTGGGCTTTCGGGGGCTACACCCATGCGGTTAAAGCGACCGGACTGTCTGATTATTTTTTTACTTAACGTCATGAAAAGGTCCACTTGACCAGTGGACAAAAAATTGTGCCCGCAACACCATCTCAAAAGTAGCCCAATTTTGCGGGAGAACTGAGGACCTGACATGCGCACTTGGAACCGTGAGCTCGCTTTTTTGGGTGCGCGGGGGTCAATCTTCGGTCAAGTTTCAGGCATGCGCAGTTTGGATGTTGATAGTGCTTCGCTTACCGTCAAGTGAGTGTTTCCCCTGTGTGTGAATGCGCACAAAAAAGACAGATTTTTGGATCGCGATGCAAATTTCGCAAAATTCACGTGAGTGAACGCTCCTACTGAGGTATAAAATTAGAATGACGATTGGAAACAGCTGATTGTAATCACACTTTTCTACAAAAGCAGCATTTTAGAGAGACCTTGTCTTTCAGGAGCAAACAAGGGTTAAGGATCAGCAATTTGCCCACAAGTATGCGAGAAAATCATGGAAAGGTTGATAATCAATGTTCCTCAAAGGGGTTTGGTTATTTCACCCTCTATGGTGCATAACATAATTAAAAGATTTAAGGAATCTGGAGAAATTTCTTTGTGTAAAGGGTGAGGGCGCAAGCCAAAGCTGAATACTTGTGACCTCCGATCACTCAGATGGCCTTGCGTCAAAAACCATCAGCTATCTGAAAGTGATATAATCACATGGGCCCAGGAATACTTAAGCCAACTTTGTTCAAGTATTTCACTATGTAATCACATCCATGAATGCCAGTTGAAACTTCACTCTGCAAATAGGAGTGCCTTATTTTAGCACTGTCACCAGAGGCTCTGTCAACTTCTCTGGGCTCAGAGGTGATGAACTGTCACACACAGAAAATATGTATAGTGATTTGACAAATTTAGAAGTTTTTGGAAGAAATGGCTGCAATGTGCTCTGGACGAAAGAAAAAAGGACCTTCCTGAATATTTCCAGCAGCAAATCCAAAAGCCATGCTCTGTTATGGTATGGGGTTGTGTCAGTGTCCTTGGCAAGGGTAATTGGCACTTCTGTGAAAGCACTAGGCAAGGATGTCTGCTCTCTCCACTGTTATTCACACTATTTATAGAACCCTTAGCAGCCGCCATTTGCCAAGATGTATGAATCACATCATCAAATAAGGATGACAAAGGCAGTGAAGTATTTTTCATGCCTTGATTATTGATATGCTGTAGACCAATTGCTCTCAACGTTAGTCTTGTTGTTTTTTGTTCTAACTACAATTGCAATTGTAGAATTTAAATGAGCAGTAGTAATTTTGTCTGAATAAGGTGCATTTCTTGTTGAGAGCAGTTATTCACCATTTTAAGCCACATTTTAGCAGAAAGAACAATTCATGCCATGAAGAATAAACGATCTGTTCACACACATGCACACATGCGCGCGCACACACACACACACACACACACACACATACATATTCTTATTGTGGACTCAGAAAATTAATAGGGTCCAAATAATGTTGCTGAAAACAAGTGTCATAAAATGCATAGCATAAACCAGATACAAAACAGGTTTGACTCTATCATTTGCTTGCCAAATCAATAAGTGCATTCAGCTGATGCAGCTGGGTTGTGGGGAAAGTATGATGCATGATGGGAAATAGCTGAATGCTGAATTTGCTGACTGGCACAGACACCTGGCCACATAACGTTCATGTGATAATCACATGCGCCTCTGAACTCTCTCAAGATCAAGTCAGATACACAGACAAAACTCCACAGAGGCAACCACCATAGTGTGAATGACCATGTGAGTTCACCCTCATTGGTTAGGCACTTGAGCCCTAAAAATCTCATTTGGAAAAATAACTTCCCAATCTCTCAAAGATGCTTGATGTCATTAAGATTTTCAGAGCAATATACTCTAATTTTTAAATGTACTTTTCAAGTGCCTTTTACAGATGCATTCTGTTTGAGTATTGCAGTGTGAATTACCACAAAGGTGGCAAATGCTGCTTGACTTGCCACAGTGAATGTTAAGCGACTACTGAAGCAGCACACAATGTGAAAATTGTCTGTCTCCTTGACAGCTGAACCCTAAATTCCCATGTCAAGTCCCGTACAGACGTCTATGCAGCCATTTTTATACTTCATGCCATGCACGGTCATTTCGGACATGAAGCGGCTTAAAAGGTAAACGTGAGTAATTAAGAACAGTGTAAGTAACAACTACTTAAAGCCCTGGAATTGCCATTGTGGTTGGTACAGAAACTAGCATACACAAGGGCTACGTTCACATTGCCAGGCTGAAGTGACTCAAATCTTATTTTTAGTCACTATGGATGTTACTAGCCTCTACACTAATATTCCGCATGATGTAGGCTTGACTGCCCTCGAGTTCTTTCTTGACACGCGCTCCGACTGCACCCCACCAACAGCCTTTTTATGTGATATGGCTAGACTGGTCTTGACGAAAAATTACTTTCTTTTCAATAAAGACTATTTCCTTCAGGTGCGGGTACGGCAATGGGGGCTACCTTTGCGCCTGATTATGCGAACCTTTTTATGGGCTTTCTTGAGCACAGACATATCCACTCCAACAACCCTTTCGCCAATAACATTATTTTTATACAAGCGCTATATTGATGATTTGTTTTTAATATGGAGGGTACGGAAAAAGAACTCCGTAATTTCCATCTGTACATGAATAATCTTGTGGACTCCATCACTTTTAGCCAAGAATATGATAGGAATAGAATACATTTCCTTGACACCTGGGCGGGCGTGATACCACTAGGCTATACACTACACTCTACAGGAAACCTACCGATAAAAAAAATAGTTTTTTACATGCTTCCAGTTTTCACCCTGAGCCCAGCAAGAATGGTCTTCCTTATAGCCAATTCTTACGCATCAGGCGCATCTGCCTGAAAGATGAAGATTTCCACACCGAATCACAAAAATTGTATGGTGACTTCATCAAACGTGGCTATACCAGACGATGTTTAGATGATGCTCTTGAACGAGCCACAGCGAACTTCAGGCAATCCCGACCAGACCCAAAGCCAAGCGCACCGATTCTCCGCTGATCTGTTGCACCACATACACTCCCTTTAGTTCTTGCATCAAGAAGATCATACGCCAGCACTGGCATGTCCTGCAGGTTGATGCTAAGTGTGCAGAACTCTTCCCTAGCCCTCCACTTTTCACACACTCCAGGTCCTCCAACCTTAAAGACAAACTGGTACATTCCGACACCTTTGATCACTCTAAACGTCCACGGGAACGCTTAGATGATATTACTGGTTTTTTCCCTTGTCGCAACTGCACTTCATGCAGCAATGTCCGGAAGTGTGATTCCTTCACCAGTTTCTCTACTGGTAAAAAATATGGAATAAGAAAATTCATTACCTGTAACTCTGTCAATGTTATCTACTTGGTGTATTGTCCATGTGGCCTGCAATATACTGGCTGCACGCCAAGAGACAGCTTGGGGTCCGCATCAATGAACATCGTAGCGCAATTAATAGAAAGGACCCTAAGTCACCGGGTTGCGCGACACTTTACTGAAGCTAACCACCCAGCGTCTGACTTAAAGTTTATGGGCATCGACAGAGTTTTTTTCCACCCGCAGGAGGAGTTGCACTGCACAGGCTCTTCTCCAGTGCGAAGCGCGTGGATATTTTATTTAAGAACTCTGCACCCAAAAGGTTTAAATGATGAATTTGATTTAACATGTTTTCTGTAGGTCCATATTGTTTTTTGCACACTGGTATTGGTTTCTGGTACGATTATCTTAAATTCTCATTAATACTCTCCATGTCTGCATATGTACCACTACATTGTATATAATCTATTTATGTATTTATTTTTCCCTTTTTTTTTTTTTCTTTTTTTCTGATCTATTTTTCATTATTGTATATTTATCTAGACCATTGTCTGTTAACCACCACTAGGTGGATGGTGCCCTCTAAAATGTCAGGACAACACTCCAACCTAACTAGGCTGTTTGATTGACAAGTCTGCCGTCAACTAGACACAGTCTATATAAGGGCGTCTCTCCCCATTTTCTGTTTGCACTGAGGATGGTCTGATTGTGACCGAAAACGTTTTGCACTGCACGCACTTTGGTAGCACTTTGCATTTTCTGATGTAATAAATACCTATTTATTTTTTGTATTGGCTTTTTTGGTGTGCGAGTTTCTTTTGACTGATGGTCAAATCTTATTGAACACAGACACCCAATCCTCAAATCCAAATCTCAAATCAGAACTGAGTCAAAGGACTGGTCCCAGATCGGATCCCAATCTGATATGTGGCCATGCGACATGACTGAGAACAGTCAGATTAGAATCCATGCAACTTTTGGCTTGTATGTCGTAGTGGTGTTAGCAATAGCTGTTAAAATCACAAAAGCAAGCCGGCTGGCTTTGTTTTTGCCGTCTCGACCTCATAACTTCAGCTGATGAAATGTTTGCCATCCTTCAGGACAAAATCCTATCAATGCATTCGGTTCAAGTGCATCCATTTTCTAGGTTTTAATTGGGCTGGAATTCTATGAGTGTTCTCGCAAATATAACTTTTTTTTTCTTTTGTCAGTGACATAGGTGACACTTGCAAAAATGTATCACTGTGCGCATGCAAGATGAGGACAGGTGCGTTCACATTATGGTTGGATACAAGTCACTTGTGATAATGAATGTGAATGGTCAAATCTGGCTAATCTGATCTGAGCAAAAAATTGGAATTGAACAATGAGGCTTAAAATGTGAAAATAGCCAGGGGGCCCTCGGACTGATGATAAGCACCATTGGTATAGAGTCTTCCTTTATTCTTTCTCTGTTTCATGCGAAGCTCACCTTACCTCTCACCTATTGCAATATTTCATCTTTGCAGAGAAATATATTAAAAGATTAAAACTCAAATTTTAGACTTTTAATTAAATGTCGCAAATGACAGGATTGATCATGGAAAATGACCCTCAATAAATAAAATTTTACACATTGATTGGGTTGTCACTCTCTGAATGGAGCTGTTAATTAAAACGGATTTTCTCCTTTTTCTTCAGCTGTGGCCTGGAAAGGCAATTTGCTGTCACTTTTAATGGCAACCTTTTTTGATCACAGAGATTTCAGGTAGAATAAAAATGGGAAATGAACATGATGCTGGTGTTTAACAAGCAAGATACCTCCAAACTCCTCAAACCATCTCAGAACTAATTTAAGATTCTGACAGTGTGGCTGTCTCCGCTCAATGATTGCCAGTTTTTCAATGAACTATATGGTGAAGGACTAAGCTTTGAAGGGAATATGCTCTAACTGATTAAATTCCAGTGTTCAAAGATCCCGTGGCAACGCGACTGCAATCAGACGATTAACTAGTTTAGTAAGACTATTCGGCAGAATGACGGGCCAGTTTAAGTTTCCGCGGCGTTATTACTCAGTACATCGAACCTGAAATGCTCACGAAACTGCAGATTTGCGCATACTTGTTTACAGGAAGCCAGAGACGTGCGGTGAGGTGAGGCAGTGACCCAAACTTTTATCACAGGATTTTGTGAACCAGTTCCCACTTACTATTCCTGATTGACAATCAAAACAATTAAGACCAAGCCTATAGGAAGCCTGTATACTGATAGAGGAGATAATGACAATAAGATTCATTCATGTATACGCTTCAATTCGAGACTGCGTAGGACGGAAATATGAATAATCAATTCGGAAAAATTCTCGGCTCTCGGCAATTCTGCATATCGTTTAAACATTTTGTTAATCGGATTATGAAAGAAGACTGAAAATAAAAACGCTTTTTTTTTTATTTGGGTGTATTTGGGTGTGGCATAGTGGTTAGCACTGTTGCCTCACAGCAAGAAGGTTGTGGGTTTGATTCTGGCCTGGGGCCTTTCTGCGTGGAGTTTGCATGTTCTCCCCGTGTTCGCGTGGGTTTCCTCCGGGAACTCCCCCATCCACAAAAACATGCATCATAGGAATACTCCAGCCAGTACCCCTGACCAAGAAACTGGCTTTAGAACTGGAGTTGGTCCCCGGGTGCTGCTCTGTGGCTGCCCACTGCTTCTAACTATAGGGTGGGTCAAATGCAGAGGACAAATCACCCCACGGGGTTCAATAAAGTGTATCTTATCTTATATTGATTAGGCATTGAACTCTGCATAAGTCGAACTGTTTTAATGCTTAGGCTTCCTGGAAGCAAGTACGCGCAAATCTGCTGTCTAGTGAGCATTTCAGGTTCGATATACTGAGTAATAACGCCGCAGAAACTTAAACTGGCCCATCATTCTGCAGAATAGTATTACTAAATCATCTGATCGCTAATCAAGCAAAGGGAAGGATTCTGCCTCACCAAACTAACCTCCGACCGCACGTCACTGCTTGATGCCTTTTTTGTCAACGAGTCGGGGTGCTGCAGCCGCAGTTTCCATCTTTCACATGGGGTTTGTTGTGATATGTGAGGTCTACTTCTTTGTGACGACCTTCTGAATGCAAATATCAACTGGAACACTCTGAAGCGTATACTGCCCCCATTAGTTCTGGAATACTCACAGCACCGAAACTTACCGTGCCTCGGTGCTTACGGTGCCTCAAAATAATAGGCATCGTTGGTGTTTTTTCATTAAAGAATCGAAAGGTAACGCAAGTATCGGTTCTTGTGACATCCCTAATTTGCGCAATCACCAGTTTGGTGGTTATGTATAAAGTACTGAGTCAAAGGTAGGGTAGGGCCTCATAAATTGATGTTATGTGTTAAAAAGGAGTAGAGTTTCATACTTGTCACACTTAAATGTTTCAGATCATCAAACAAACTTAATATTAGACAAAGATAACCTGAGTAAATACAAAATGCAGTTATTAAATGATGATTTCATTTATTGAGGGAAAAAGCTATCCAAACCTACCTGGCTATTCACAACCTACCTTTGTGAAAAAGTAAACCAATCAGCTGCGCAGCCGTGGCAGGGCGCAGACGGACCAAACACGCATCAGGTGTAAATTGGGGGTTCGCGTTTCAGGACATGTGGCTATGCTTTGAATAATCTGGCCAAATTGCAGTGGCATAGTTATGTTTTCATTAATTGGCACCATGCTGCGTGTACCTGCTCGGATTCTGACACCCTCTCCCATGAAAGTCGTTAGCTATGATCAGTGTCATTACATTATCATTAACAGGTGTCAATTTAGCTGTAAAGTCTGAGTAAGCTGATGGATGCAAATGCTCTATTCCACGTACTTTGCATGCGGTCGCAGAGCTGAAAATGTTTGATACAGGAGGCTCAGTTGCCGTGAGTCTAGTCAGGTAGACATTGTACGAACAAATATTCACTACCTGAGGCCATGGGGAATGTTTAATCGTAATAGATTGGCCGCACGTGCAAGTATTGGAAGTTTTGTGATTATGCAGGCTCTGCTCTATGAACACTGCGCGGGGCAGTCACACCCGCAATACCCGCCGGCACCCGCACCCGCGGTCACCCGCAGGCAACCCGCAGACAACCATGCGGGCGCAGGTGCGGGTGTGGATGTAGATGTCTAAAAACTGCGGGTGTGGGTGCAATTAAATTATTTGCGGTATTGCGGGCGCAAAATATAATGTGTGGGTAACTGCGGGTGTAAGAGTAAAGAAACATGCGGGCGCAGGTGTGGGTGCAGATTTTGCCTGTGGGCGCGGGTGTGGGTGTACATCTGCGGGTACTGCGGGTGCAGGTGCGGGTGTGGGCAAATTCCTGTGGGTGCGGGTGCATGAGAATGCACCCGCGCAGTGCTCTGATCTGTATTGACATTCCAAATTGGCTTGCGTCCCTTCCAATTTGGCCAATAATGTGTTTTCATGATTATAGGCATTCTGGTACCCTACCCAGTGTGGTGCTACGATTGCTGCACTTTGCCTGGCATGCAAGACCATAAATACTTTGGCAGTATGAAGCGCATGTCCTCAAGCTTTCAAAAATGTCACTCGTACTGAATTGCACATTGCCAAGTAGGCTACCCATTTCAGATAATTTACTTGTTTATTGCTTTTATCCACAAGTTGTGGCTTATCTCATGCACTCCCACAATTGCAATAGCTATGGAGGCATGTTCCCACGTAGACAAGCAGTGCTAATACATTACTAGAATCATCCTCATCTCTGTAAACCTTGGCTCACCCCTTATGCTCTAAGCTAGTGCCACCATTATCAGAGCATGCTGCCAAACTGGCAAACTGTCCTGATATCCTGGCAATATCTGCTTCACATTCCTAAGCTATGGCTCGTTTTGCTTGCTTAAATTACTCCATTTTCTCCTGTGATTTCAACTTGAGTTCATATGTTATACATCTATTTTTCAGTGCCTCTACAGTCATCTGCTCCAACATCAGCATACTTCATTTGGGCCCCTTCACCTCTGTCTGCTTTGAAATACTGTATCTTGACCCCTCTGGCCAGAACGTCAATTGCCTTGGTTGAGCTTATGCCGTAAATACAAGAGCTTGTCGCTTCTGGCTCCAAGGGGCTCAGAAATGTTAGCCTAAGGTTTTTGGGCCCAGCCGGCATAGTTTGTTTTCAGGGGGGTTCTTGCTGCACTCTGAATTTTGAGTTGCATGCAGTTTCGCTGGCACACAGTTTAGGTAAACTCACGTGCTCGCATAAAATATTTTCTTTGCATCAAGTCACCGTGACGGTGTCTTTCCAGACGTTCACCAGTTTGCAGTCTGCATGGCAGCTGATCTTCTGAATACAAATGAGCAGGTCATGCATGGTTGCATGAAATCAAAGGAAATGCGACATGCTTGTCGTCTTACATGGTGTTGTACCTCACTTGGCGTATTTCCTTTGAATCGTGTCACTCTAATGGTGTCTTGCCAGATATTCCACTGTTTGTACTCAGAATGTGCTTTCATCTAGGGGACAAGGTCACTAGTGCTCGCGTGAATTCAAAGGATACCGCCACACAGATTCATACCTTGTGTAATATAATTTCCTTTGTATTGTCACTCGAATAGTGTCTTTCTAGATGCTTCTTTGTCTGCATTTAGTACATCTTGCTGATTTCCCGGCATTCAGATTAGAAGGATACGCATGTTTGTGTGAATTCAAAGGAAATGCTACATGGTTTTCACCACATTCAGTCTCATGTTTCACACAGCATATATTCCTTGTATCCAGCGACTCTAGCAGTATTTTACTGATGTTGTGGTGTTTCTATTCTTCACGCCTGCTGATCTTCTTGCGTTCAGACTGGAAGGTCATGCTTGCGCAAATTTAGTGGGAATATGTCATGTTCATTGCCGCACATAGTCTATTATCTCATAGTATATTTCCTTTATATTAAGCCACTTTACGAGCATCTTCCCAGATGTTCCTCTGTCTGCATTCAGCACGCCTGGTGATCTCCTGGCAATCAGAGGAGAGGTCACGCATGCTTGCATGAATTCAAAGGATATGTGACATGCTTGTCACCACACACAGTCTCATATCTCACATAGTATATTTGCTTTGTGTCAAGCCACTTTATGAGTGTTTTGCCAGATGTTCCTTGATCTGCATTTAGCATTCTACTGATATCCCTGCAACCAGAGGAGAAGGTCATGTAAGCTTGCATGAATTCAAAGGGAATGTGACATGCTTGTCACCACACATAGTTTGTACGTCATGTAGCAATTTCCTTTGTATTAAGTCACTTATAGTGTCTGGTCAGGTTTTTCCCTGCCTGCATTAAGCATCTCTGCTGATTACACTGCTTTCAGGGGGGAAGACCATACATGCTTATAGGAATTCAAAGGAAATGCAACTTGCTGGCTGCTACACATTAGTCCATTTCATTCAATTCCATTCATACTCTGATTTTATTAGGAGGTGACTCTGCTTGCCTGCTCCCTTCAGGAGTGCAGGTTCGGGGATTTGTGATCTCAAGGACTGTCTGTGTTATGCTTGCTCAGATTGTTCCAGAGCATCAGTTGAGCGGAATCACCTCCAAAGTCAAATGCACGTTGTCATGAAATAAATGGCTAAATCTGACATGAGCGTTCTGACTGAAATGGAGCTTTGCATGAGTTCAATCAGGCTCAAGAGGCAGGCTGGTTACAAGCTTGTCTCTGTCCAGTCAGTCTTGACTTCAGCTTCTCTCACCCAACTGGTGAGCTTTTATAACCAAGGCAGTGTTCATTCATTTGTATAGCTCTTTGCCCTCACCACCGCTGCAACTCTGGTCAACAAAAAAAATCTGCTAATTATCTCCCCCAACTGCCCAGCCTACTCCTGTATAAATATCGTTGTTCATTGGAAGCAGCATCTGTTTATTTCAGGTTCAAATAATTTACACCATAATGAGATTTAAACAAATTTCAGGCTCTGCCTGGGGGTTTCAGATCTCAGGGACTGTCTGTGTCATGCTTGCTCTGATTATTCCAGAGTATCACTCAAGCAGAGTCAACTCAAATACATGTTGTCCTGTGGTAAATGGTTAAATCTGATGGAAGTGTCCCAACTGAAATGTACTTTCCCCATTGTCCTGCTGACAAACCAAACTTGACCAACCACCAAACCTCCTTGGCAGAGGTAAAAATCACTTTGTGCCAATACCAACATTTCCTAATAACAAACATGATTGGTTGATTCTTCCCTACCATCAGGTAACAATCTACTGAGGCTCATGTCAGAGAGGTTAACCCATTATGAGACTGCCAGCCAAATGACCCTAGCCTCTTTGCTTGATCCCTGTTTTAAGACAATGGGCTTCTGCAATCAACCCCATGCACAGAATGCTGTGAAGAGGCTTACAGCAGAATGTGCATCTAAAATCAGGGAGATTGCAGTACCTGACCCCACACCAGAGCCTGCAGAAACCAGTGCAGCAGCTGCAGATACCACAGGTAAAGCTTTTAGTTTGCCATATTTTATTATGCCACATAACACTGAAATGCTGAGTATTGTCTCCCTATTTCAGGGACAGGCCTTTGGGATCTCCTTGATCACCATGTCCAAGAAACAAGGAGAGCAAAGAGTGCCACAGCCAATGCCAACATTGAAGTTCAGCGTTACCTAAGTGAACCCAACATCCCCCGCTCTGAAAATCCATTACATGCACAAAGCACAAAGCCCCATAAGCTTTGCCTATCTGGACTGCAGTACATTTCTTGTCAATACAAATTCACAATGACCATGTGCAAATGTGTGTGCACGTGCCTGCATACATGCCCCTGCATTCATTTACTCCCTCTGAGCATGAGCTATATTGGTCAACAAGCAGAGAAAATGTTAAGAAAAAACAAATATAAAGTGTTATCTTTATAGTTTTTCAATTGCTTGGAGTATGCAATCGGGCAAATTTATTCATATGTTAATTAATTTGTTCATCTATCAATCCTATTCATTCATATTGATTCAATGAGATTTGTGTGCTGGATGAGCAAATCATTATGCAACACAGTGCGTTCCCTTACTTTGACCAGCAGAGGTCCTCATAGAGCTCCAATTTGTGGAGCTTTGAGTAATGAACCTTTTTCCCGATACAATTTTATTTGAAGCTCCTCTGGTTCGAAAAGCTTCACTTCACCATCACTAGTTCCAGGCAGAAAACTAGAATCAAAAAATATAGAACACAGTCCAGACAATACCAGAAAATTAGTCCAAGATCGAAAACCAGAAGACTAAAATGGGTCAGAACACAGGCAATAGAAAAAATCACAGGCAATGCAAAAATCGGTGTTCAACGAAAAGAGGGAATACAAGAGGAGACTAACACGAGAAGGACCACGGGATTGAAAGTGTGGAATCTATGACAACCAAGCAAAGTATAGCTACACAGGGGGCTCTATAAATACACATAGGGTAACAATGCACAGGTGGAGAACATCAGGGAAATTGCTGGGAAGAACTACAGGGGCGTGAATCCGTGTAGGCATGCAATGAAACAATAAACATAAAAATAACAAAGACAATAATAAGTACACAGACATGTATCTAGCAACAACAAAGTACATAAAATAACAAACACAATGTATGGATAGTAACAAATGGCCTAGTATAAACAGAGAACGGGCTGAAACTAAAAACATACAAAGAAAGTGATACTGACTAAAAACTGAGGGCATGATACAAAACGCGGGGTGGAATCTATACAAAACTGACAAGGATGAGGAAACTGCTGATGGCGAGACAATAAAGTACCTTGAATGCACATTCAAGGATTCGTATAATCTAATATATGAAAAATTATGTCTGAGTTGGAGGATACAAAAACCTTTGAACACAGTACTCTTATTTTGCAGTGCTCTCTTTTTTTTTTGGGCATGTTTGCACTCAAAACTTTTAGTTTAGTACAGTACAGCAACTTATGAGTACACCAGGCAGAAAATAACAATGTCAGATGATCCTTGTCTGACTGAAAATTTATGTCAGCTCTACATAGCTTTTTACTCACTCTACATAACTTGTGTTTGCACAGCATAGAAGAGTGATGCCTTATGGCATCTCAGCTGGCAGTCGATGGACCTTCAACATTTAAATGTTATTGAAATAATATCAGTTAAAGAAAAAGCGTTATTTCAACATCAAAACGATGTTGAACATTGACTGGTTGAAGAAGTGTTGAAAAATTACCACTGATTCAGCTTTAAAATGTCAACTTTGAATCACTTGTATGTTGAATCAACATAATGTCTCCAACCATCAATAAAGTTTAACTTCTGTAAATATGTCCGTTGAAGAGCAAATGTTATTTCGTCTTCAAAACAACACTGAATGTTAACTGGTTGAACAAGTGTTGATAAATTACTAATGATTAGATATTGAAATGTCACATCCGGGTAGCTGACCTGGTAGAGCGTATGCTACATACATTAAGGCTGAGTACCTCTGCCTGGGTTCAAATCTGACCTCAGGCCATTTGTTGCATGTCAACCCCCCTCTCTCTTCTGTCTCTCTGTACTGGGACTGTCTAATGAATGAAATGCCAGAAAAATAATGTTTAAAAAAATTTTAAATGTGATTGCAACATTGATTCGATTTTCAAAATCAACCCAAAAGTTATTATTGATTCAACGTTGGCCAATTCTCCTACATTGAAAACTAAGACGTTGAAATGATGTTGCGAGTTCAACGACGATTCACTTCCCAAAACTGAATCAAAATTCAACAGTGATTCAACACTGGCACATGACGTTGAGTCAACATTAAATAAACGTTCAAATGCCAGCTGGGATAGCACATTAATATCTAGTATTCATACACTGTAACTGTCTAGTTGTATGTATTCACTGACAGTTAATCGTCTTTCGACTTGTCTCAGTCAGTATGGCTTTTGCTTATCTTGTAAAGGCATAGTAATTGCAATCTGTGAAGTAGGAGGTGACAATAACAAATGGACTGTCATGGTTATGGTTTTGGTTCATGTTTATGTTCACGTTTATGTTCAAGTTCATGGTTTATGATTTTGTCTTTTATTTATTCCTTTTGGTTATTGTTATTCTCTGGTTTTAGTTCAGTCCATTCTTCAGTTCCATTGCACTTGTCTCCTCTGTCTTGTGATCTAGTTGGTTCAGTCCGTCTTCCTGGTCTGTGTGCTCACATGCTTCGGGTGATTTCAATGATTTCTGGTGTTTAATAATATTCCTTCAATCTTCGTTTACTTCCTTTGCCTTACTGTTCTGATTACTAACAAGACTAACATTTGTATTTTGTATCATGGTCTACTAACCCAACTAATCCATGGATATATATTACTAACTTGCTAACGAGCACTCTAGTTAAATCTGTAAAGCTGCACCGCTACTAATTAGTACAAATTCCCTCTCAGCAATCGCCCTGTTCTAGTCTCCGCCTCTTGCTCAGCTGTACCTGTCTCCCCCTGCGTTTCTGCGAGATCTCTCGCACGTGCCTAATTACTTTCCGGCACTCATTATCTGTGCACTTAGAACTCCTTGACCGGAGCTGTTTAAATGTCATAGGCTGTTTTCGTGATTCCGTCCGTGTCTTGGCTTTCGCCAATGTTCGTGGTTAGGATTTCCCTCATGTGTTCTTCCCTTTGTAATTAGTCTGATCCAGTTCACCTGTTCCCTGCATAGCATGTGACTTCCCTCCCATCTATTTAAGAGTCCTCACTGCTGTTCTGACTTTGTCACAACATTGATCAATATTTCTTTGTACAGAGCCTTTCGTATGCCATTAATTATTGTTTCTCTTCGACTGTTTCGTCCGACCAAGATTCTTGCCATTGCCCTTTTTTGTATTGTTTTGTCTTCCTGGATTTCAACCTATTTTTGTTTGACTGCGATTCCTGTGTTTGGATGCCCTGTGTATGACCCGCTGCTTTGTTTACCGACTACGACTTTTTGCCTACCATCTATGTACCTTTGCTCATCTGTTTTTCTGGTTCTGACCCCGGCCTGTCTAGTCAACTCTGTTTTTGGATTTCGTTTTGTGGCTTGGTAATTCTTGTGTTTTTTTTTTTTTTTTTCTTTGGCACTGACCCGGAACTCATTAAAGGCACACGTTTTTTGGATTTCCCTCTCTTGCGTGTGGTTCCTGAACGCACCGTCACATGGACAGCAAGAGGGAAGAACACCATTCACGATTACAATGACACTCGTGATGAACAGATAATGTAAAACTATTACCAGAATTAGTAAAGCAACACAATGACTAAATAAGGAACAATTCACATAAAATTCTACCTGACAGAATAGGAAAACATAAACTGAACAACACTGAAATGTGGCGAGGCAACAGTCCATTGCCCCAAGGAATTCTAAAAAGCTTTCATCTTATTGAACAAGAAAATGACTTTGTCATATGAACACAAAAAAAATTGTGGACACAATTTTAAAACCATTTTTAGTTGATTTAACAAGCAAAATATATGCTAAATGCACAATTTATTAATTGGCCTTAAACAAATTAGACTTAATTGACTATAAACATTTTTGTGAAATTGACTCAAATCAAAATTTGTTGACTTAGCATGAGCTCACAAGGGATGAGTTTTTGTGTCAAGTGAACATAAAGTTATTTCGACAGTCCTTAAAATTTGGGTGGACTTAATTGTAAAATTTTGTGCCAGGAATGGTTTGGGGTTTACTGTGAAAGAGAAAGCTTTGTGGACTTAGGAAAGAGCTTAGCAAGAAAGTACATTGTGCTGAAGTTAATGACAGTGTCATCAGGCAAAGGCATATTTGCAAAGTGGTGAGCTCTTTGAAGGAAAAGAATTCAGCCTTTTTTTTTCAAAATTGATCAATTTTGCTTCCACTGTGGTAAGCACTGATAATTACACGGCTGAGGGCAATTGGGTCTGCGTTTCATCTTGAGAATTTAGGGATGATGATGCGGTCATTTTTTTTTTTTTTTGTGAAATCTGGTATGGTACGGAACAGGTAGATATTCAAACAAAATCTCTTCTGTCACCTTAATACAGGAAAAAGAATGTTTTATTTTTGTTCCATGACTCATAGTTGTATCCTGACAACTACAAATGTGACACAACATGTTTAAACGGGTATCGCTGAAATTTTTTACTTCCTTTTTCATTTGATAAAGTGTGTCTTAAATTATGCGCCAGCCAAAAGTGCTTTTGAGAAATTATCTTTAAAGTTTGGTGAGCAGTGGTAACAGTTTCACCTTGAGGTGACCAAGCTGTAAAAAACATGAGCCACTGCTGTGGAGTGGCATGAGTGATTAGGGGCAAGACAATTGGTCTGGGACCGTCAACTAGTTGAAAGGGGGCTTTGCTTTTGTTTTGCAATCAACATACATTTTGGTGCCACATCAAATGCAGGCTACCCTGCCTTAAGACAGGCAATTATCCTTACATAATTTCTGGCTCCGAAAATTGCACAGGGAAACTTTGACCTCCCTGCAGGCATTACAGATTTGATGTATGCCTGCACAATGACCATAAAAAACATTACGAAATTGTATGATGCAAAGCTACATTTTTATTTGTTAAGTATTGTAGATTATTTATATGCTCTGACTTTTGTAATGCCTCATATCAGTTTCAAGCAGCTCACATGGCAGAGCCATGATAAACAAGTTTCCTCGGCTCATTCTGGCAAGACATCATTTGGATAGCACATGAGTCAAAAAACAGCAACCGGCCAGCACAGTGTCTACCTTTGTTGAGTGCAGAGCAGAAACAATGAGTGTCTAAAGCTGGGCATACACTGTGCAAGTTAAAAAATGTTGTCTTTTATTCCAGCTCACACCGTACGAGTAAATCCTCTGTGATGTAAAGCCGAACCTCACGATTTATGTGCTCACATTGTACAGTCCGAAGGTCAGGCCACGACCCGAGTGCTCACACTGCACATCCCATCGGCCACTGTGAACTGCTTTGGCTATTGACAATTGTTAATAAAGGTTCATTTGAAAGCTCCGAGGCAGGTAACAGTTTGTTTGTAAGAGGAAGTCTGTGGTCCACAGTAAAGCTTACAAGGCAGAACCGTGCTGCCTTCATCATCTGTGCCACCCGGTGTTCTGAGAGTTTTTAAAAAATCAAGGGAAAAAGAATAAAAAAGAGGAGCCCTTGTATTTGGGCTCGTTGGTGGCTTAGTAGACATGAACAATATAGGCTGTCCTTTTTGCTGGGAGAATTGGAGGATGCAAAGCTAGCTAGCATTATGTTTTACTTTATGGATTGTGCATTGTTAATTTGATAACTAGCTATGCTTATTATTACGCAGCTCAGAATATTTCTTTTCCTCCCTTGCTGTGCGGTTGCTACCAGCCATAAACCTCACTTCTGACTTTATGACAACTTCCTTATGCTATTTTCATTTATAACCAAATTGTAGCCTATCCGCATGCGCATCAGTCCGATTAACATTTAAAATTGCTGCATGATATTACATTACCAAAAATATGCTTCAACGCACTGAAGCCTAAATGCCTCAACAATATTGCTGCACAATTATGTCTTATACTCAAAGCCAAAATGTCAGCTTTATTATGTCATCGAGCCTCTGAAGTACAACCCCAATTCCGAAATAGTTGGGACGAAGTGTTAGTTGTGAATAAAATCAAAATGCAATGACTTTCAGATCACATGAGCCAATATGTTATTTACAATAGAACATAGATAACATTTCAAATGTTGAAACTGAGACATTTTACATTTTTATCCACAAAATGAGCTTATTTCAAATTTTTAGGCTGCAACAGGTCTCAAAAAAGTTGGGACACAGGCAAAAACAGGCTGAAAAAGCCATTAATATATAAGAGAATCAGCTGAAAGAACATTTAGCAAGTAATTAAGTGAACTGGCATCAGGTGTGTAACATGATTGGTTATAAATGGGATGTCTTAGAGAGGCTGAGTCTCTCAGAGGTAAAGATGGTCAGAGGCTCTCCAACCTGTGAAGGCTTGCGTAAAAAAATTGTGGAATACTTTAAAAACAATGTTCCTCAACGTCAAATTGCAAAGGCTTTGAAGGTCTCATCATCGACAATGCAAAACATCATCAAAAGATTCAGAGGAACTGGAAAAATCTCTGTGCATAAGGGACAAGGCCGAAGACCTTTACTGGATGCCCGTGATCTTCGGGCCCTCAGACGCCACTGCATCATTCGCCGGCATGATTCTGTCATTGACATTACTAAATGAGAGCAGGAATACTTCAAGAAACCACTGTCTGTAAACACAGTCCGCCGTGCCATCCACAGATGCCACCTGAAACTCTATCATACAAAAAGGAAGCCATTGTTGAACATGATCCAGAAGCGCTGCTGTGTTCTGTGGGCTAAGGCTCATTTAAAATGGACTGTAGTCAGACAAAAAAGTGTAAAGTGTAAAGTGTTCTGTGGTCAGACGAGTCCAAATTTGACATTCTTGTTGGAAATGATGGGCGTCGTGTCCTCTGGGCTAAAGAGGAGAAAGACCACCTCTCCTGTTATCAGCGTTCAGTTCAAAAGCCAGCATCTCTGATGGTATGGGGATGCATTAGTGCATATGGTGTGGGACACTTGCATGTTTTAAAAAGCACCATGAATGCTGAAAGGTATATGAAGATTTTAGAGCAACATATGCTCCCCTCTAGATGACATCTATTCTAGGGAAGACCTTGTGTATTTCAGCAGGACAATGCAAAACCACATACTGCAGCTATTACAACAGCATGGTTTTGTAGTAGAAGAGTCCCTGTGCTGAACTGGCCTGCCTGCAGTCCTGATCTTTCACCGATTGAGAACATTTGGCGCATAATTAAACGAAAAGTCCGTCAAAGGAGACCCAAAACTCTCCAGCAGCTGGAAGCCTGTATTAAATAAGAGTGGGATCAAATTCCAGTGGCTCAACGCAAGAAACTTCTCTCCTCAATGCCCAGACGCCTGAACTCTGCGTTAAAAAGAAGAGGAGATGCTACACCATGGTAAATAGGCCTCTGTCCCAACTTTTTTGAGACCTGTAGCAGCCATCAAATTTGAAACGAGCTCATTTTGTGGATAAAATTGTAAAATTTCTCAGTTTCAACATGTGCTATGTTATCTCTGTTCTATTGTGAATAAAATACTGGCTGGTGTGATTTCAAAGTCATTGCGTTTTGATTTTATTCACAATTTACACTTTGTCCCAACTATTTCGGAATTGGGGTTGTAGTTTTATTTTGAAATATCTCCATTTATCTTTATGTATTACAATATACATACAATATGAAGGGGTTTTATGTTGCCATGGCATGCTCTGTTGGCTTTGGAAGGAAAAAAACACTGACCATGACGAATCGACTTGTGGCTGTACTTCAACTGAGTGACGATGGCCCACCAAAATTACTGACATGACAGAAATTCATCCGGAAGTCCAATGGCTGGTCGGGAACAGTTGATCAGGCCTAGCCATCCCCTGTACACTGGACAGCAAACGGCGCCCCACCAAGCTGAAATTCGGTCCGGTGTAACAGTCCAAAGTATAGTGGGGGGGCGGGGGGGTGTTAATCTGGGCTTCTACATCCCGGCTCTATTATGAGTCATAGGGGTCAAAATTTGGGTCAGAAACTGGCTCATTTGTAGTGTATGTCCAGCTTACAGCCTGCTCACTTGAGAAAATGCTCACATAAATTATTGATCAAATTGTAGGCTGGGGAGCATGACTAATTGCTGTTTAGACCTAATGAAAACTTATGTTGTGGGTATAATTTCTACATACTACTGATTGGTTCTGGCCTGGCTAACTAAGTCTACCTTGTAGGAATGTTGATTTAGGAATTGCTTTTTCAGACATTAACTTGATACAAATGGTCTCATTTTACGTTTATGAGAGTGAGACCGTTACGGGTGTATTCTGACAAAAGATGCCGGCTGGAAGCAGATGAAGGAAATCTAAAACCAGAATTTTGGATCAAAACTAGCTGCTCTAGTTTGTATTGTTCATTCAGGGTGTTCTGCACCAACTCCCCTAGGGAAACATCTGCATTGCTAGCCCAATGAATTCTGACTAATTGATTATCAGCACTTTAATCACAGTTTTTTTTTTTCCATTACATCAACAATTATATAATTAGAATATAAGCTGAGGTTTAATTCTGTCTGCTGAAGTATAATAAAAATATTGAAAGATACGTTGTATTGTGATCCAGTTTACAATATTCTTCTGTGATATCATAGTCCGTGATATTTTGAAATGCATGAGTCGTGGAACAAGGTACTAGCCAGTGAAAGGTGTTAATTTTGATATGCGCCAACACAATGACCGTGTCTATTCATTGGTTGCACAAAGCTTTCATGGGTTTAGTATGGACCAAGATATATAAATGTGAAATGTGACCCCTTTTCCTGCAAAGGTGGAATGCCTACTAATTCCCCTTGAGGGCCATAGGTGGTATCCTCATACCTACTGTAAATCGTTATGGATAAAAGCGTCTGTTAAATAAATGTAATGTAATGTAAACTTCGGTGACAGACTATAAGACTTCCTTGAGTCTTCAGATGGTGTAAAGGAAACGTGAATAGGGATAGATCTGGTTAAACCATCTTTATTAGTAGTTTGTAAATTATTGTAGTTGTTTAGTTTGCATTTAAAATTTACTGCATATCTATTAATACAGTCATTTACATGCCAGTGACAATATGCACCAGGTTGAGCTCTGAAAAATTGCAGTAAGTGGATGTGGTGCATAATGGAAATTGTGGTAGTTTTAGAATGTGACACATGGACATTATATTATGTTAGGCCTTCAGAATAGCAGTAAGCTCCAAAATTACTCGCATCACTGACTGGCAATGCACAACCAATACCAAAAAAAAAAAACAAACAATATAATTACAGAGAAACTGAATATACCAACATGTGTGAACTACTCAACACTATTATGTTGTGGAATGGAATGGAAACAACCAAAATCATAACAATCATTTAATTCAAAATAAATTTCAACAAAAAGGTTTCATAGTAGTTGAATAAGATTCATTTAGTACTAAGTGCAACCACCTGTAGCAAGGATAACACCATAAAGTCTTTTCCTGTGATTTTTGACAAGGATAAGGCTCACATCTGGGGGGATTTTGGACCACTGCTCTAAGCAGATCCTTTCAAGATCCTTCACACTCTTGGGTTTGTGTTTATCAACTGCCCTCGTCAACACAGCCCACAGGGTTTCAATTGGATTGAGGTTTGGAGAATAAAATGGCCATTGCAGAACTTTGATTTTGTTGTCACAGAACCGTTTCTCTATGGATCTTGAGGTATGCTTTGGGTCGAAATGGTGGAATTCATTATGCCATTAATCTTAACCAGTGCCCCTGGACCTCTTGAATTAAAACAGCTCCAAAACATGGCTGACCCACCATCATATTTCACTGTGAGTATGAGGCGTTTCCCCTCGTATGCATTTCTGTTTTGACGCCAAACAAGCAAATGCTGTATCTGACAGAAATGTGCAATTTAGGACTCATCTTACCAAAGCACCTTGTTCCAGTCATAATTTAAATGACGTTTTTAGCCAACTCCAAGCACTTGCTTCTGTGTCTTCTGATCAGAAAAGGCTTTCTTCTGGCAACCCAACCAAAGAGTCTGTGGTTGTGGAGGTGATGCCTGATGGTGCTGTTTGAAACCTGGTGAACCCAAGATGCCACCAAGGCCTGCAATTCCTTCACAGTGATTCTTGGGGACAGGGGCGTCGTTAGCCCCGGGCATTCCCGGCTGAAGCCCCAAATGAATGGCCAATAGCCCCAGATCTCCTAAAGCCCGCCCACCCCACCGCAATCAACAACAGTAGCCTCGCCTACTAGTGTCAAATCACTTTGGATGGCTGACACACTGATGTGGTAGTAGCAGCAGCAGGAACAAATCCGAGGCATGATCACAAAGGCCAGCCATATGGGGCACGCCCAAATATGGGCAGAGGCGCAGAATCATGAGGATAAATTGTTACAATTTCCAAGTGCAACATCGGGCAGCAGGGCGGCGGTAGGGCGGGGCAGGGGCAGGGGCAGGGGTGGGCTCAGTCCTTCTAAACGTGAGTCTTGCTAACCCAGTCAAAAGTTAACCAAAAAAAAACAGCCAATGACAAAATAGCAAATAGCAAAATAGTACGGATACTTCACCAGGCAGTGAAGCCATTCCCTTCATAGACGTAGCAGCATACGTTGAGCAGCACACAGAGACTCACAATTTTACCTACATATCGTTTTATTCATTCTAACGAGTTCTGAGCCATGTATCGTTTTTTTAAAACCTATTAGCAAGCCTTGTGCTGCTTCAACCTCAAGCGATGCCGTAGCTTGCACACCAGAAGCTATGACTATGGCTCCGGCTCCAGTACCCTCCACAAGCACTGCCCCAAACCAGTTCCCTCTCTCTGCTGCCTCAGCCCCACCTCACGTGGTTAGCGACTTGAATGGCGATGCTCCATCCCAGCCAATATTGGCTAGCTACTCGAAGCGTGCATTCGGTGCTTTGGGCGATCATTCAATCCAGCCTGGTATCGCACACGACCGTAGCTGGAGTACTCAGTTCAGCGGGATGCATGCGTTTTGCTTTCCCTGCAGGAAATATGTTACTGCCTGTGAGAGGGATGCTGTTTTTACCTCGCGTGGTTTTACCAACTGGAAAGCAGCACTCGAGCATGACAGGGGGTTACAGAAACATGCATCTAGCCACAGTCATATACAGGCTTCAGCTACTTGGGCTGAGCACAAAATCAGAGAGGCAACAGGAAACCATCGATTGTGTGCTGGTAGGTAAAACACAGCTTGAGAAGAAGCGATATTACGTCAAGAGCATTGGTGGTGCAATAAAGTTTCTGTGCGTGAACGAGATAGGGCTCCATGGAACAACCGAAAACTTAGAGTGTGACAGTCCGGACACAGATGACATTGCCGCGGATCTTTTTTTTACATTTTTTTGAATATACCTTGGAGAACTGCGGAAAGCTAGCCGATATTGCTAAGGGTATACCCAAAAATGCTAAGTACACCTGTAAGGATATTCAAAACGAGATAATTGAAACCCTGGCAAACATGGTTCTAGGAGAGATCAGGAAAAGGTATGCAAACGCTGACCCTGCTGGGTTTTGCATGAAAAGTGATGGGATGAGCGACAGGTGTAACGTTGAGAATTTGTCCATAATGATTAGGTTTGTATGTAATTCCATGCCAGAGGAGCATCTGATCGGGTTACTTAATTTGCATCAAGGTTTGGTGTACTTTTAGTACAAGTTTCCATTTATTGAGCTTTGTAATTTTTGGATGTGGTTTAAGGCATGCTACACAGTTTGTATAATATCTACCTTCCTGAGTTTTGGTTTAATTGTGTTCAGTTTTGACAGAAATATTGAACATATACTGGTGATGTGCACCTCCTCTTTTGAAGTTCTGGTTAATTTTTGGCCAAAGTTTCCATTTGATAAACTTTGGTATTTTTGTATATGCTTTAAAGGATACTACATAGTTTCTGGCAATGCTGGTCTTGCATTGAACTGGAAACCCAAGGGATACTACTTTTCATGCCTAACCTTTGGGCTACCTACTGCCGAAGTTGCCCACCCATTATTTCTACCAGCCCACCCTAATATAGCAGGCTAAAACTGGACCTGTCGGGCGGTCTTTAGGGTATAAAGGGATCTCAATTTAACCAACCCATTGCTAAAGAGGTTCTTCATTGACTTTGTATGTGTGTCATAAAATAACAATACCTGACAATTTACAATTACTAGCTCTCTTTTATAGCACCCAGAGCAACCTAGATAACAATACGAGGAAGCAGAGAAAGACACAGTGATGTATAGGAGTGCTTTCTATCCTTGTCCAACTACGTTAAAATTGCGTCCTTAACAGCGAGATTTTCAAAATTTTCCCCGGGGAGAAACCCCCGGACCCCCAAAAAATGGTTGGGTCAAGGGAGCTGAAGCCCCCAATGTTTTCAAGTCCTAACAACGCCCCTGCTTGGGGATATTGTTGCTTCTCTCACCATCCTCCTCAGTATCCCTGGGGGCTAAATGCAGTTGCATTATCTATCCTTGAGGTTTTCAACGGTTCCATATCTTTGGAATTTTATCATAATTGCCCTGACAGTGCTCAGTGGCATTTTCAATCATTTGTGAATCTTCGTGTAGCCTTTATCAGATTTATGAAGGTCTATGACCATCTGCCTCTTTTGAACTGACAGTTGTTTTATTTTCTTCATGGTGTGGGATGACAAAGGGATATTGCATGTGTGTCACCTCATTTTTATTCCCTAGTGAAACAGGAAGTGATATAATGGCTCAATAAAGTTCCTTAACTCTTAGATAAGACTTAAATAAGTGGAATATAATTCCTGGTTTAATTTTGGCAGATGTTATTTGCTGTAATTTTTAAGGGTGCTATTAATTGTGAAACCTTGATTTGGAGGAAAGTGATTTTTAATTAAACCAGTTGATGATTTTGGTTAGTTCCACTGGAACATTCATTTCGTACAGTATTTTTCACATGCTGTTATTTAGAATTTTTTAACAAATACATTTTTTGAATTTTTTAAAGCATTGTTTTAGCATTGCCAATCAGGCGTGCCAGTAATTTTGGAGCCTACTGTAGTTATTTGAGCATTATGGGCCCTATCTTACGCCAGAGTCCCTAAACCCGTTATTTGGGGATTTCGCATTGCGTAAGAGGCGTTCCCCCGCGAAAGTTGCTATCTTGCACACCTGCCTATATCCCTTAAACACCAGCACTACCCGTTACATTATGCATAGGCGTGGTTTGGGCGTTACGCCAGTTAAACCAATCAGTGTGCCAGGTGCCACTGCCTTTTGGAGCTGGCTGCGCTATCCCAAATCCTCAAACCGAAATCCGTGATGGAGAGAGGAAGGTTGCCACGTTTCTCCATTGATGAAGTTAAATTGCCGTGCATGAGGTCAAATCCAGTCAGGGGAGGATCTGTTTTTGTTAAGTTAATCATGATTTATAGTATTATTATTATTATTATTTGACATTGACATATTGTTTAATGTTTGGTATGTAGTAAAAAAAAAAAAAAAAGTCAAGCCTACCCCTTTTTGTGATGGAAACTTCAAAAAAAAAAAAAAGAAAAAGAAAAAATGCGTTTCACCATGCACTTCCAACTCCCTCTCCCGTCTGAAATGAAGCATAGAACAAAATCCCATTTTAGAAAAATAAATTAGGTATATGCACTGGCACTCAGCGACGTAACTTTTTTTTGCCCCAGCAAGAGCGCCATTTCAGAACTCTTCAGCGAATTAAGGTAATTCTGGTGACAAGTACGTGGTTTTGTCTGTTTACCTTTTCCAATCGGACAGCTGTCTATTTTTTTACGGCAAGTTGCGTGACCATGCTGCAAAAAAAGGTGTACATACTTGTCGCCGAAATTACCTTCATTCGCAAGAGAGTTCTGAAATGCCGCTCTCGCTGGAAAAAAAAAATTTCCGTTGCTGAGTGTTAGTGCATAGCGCTCTTGTGAAAGCCCAAATGCGGGTAGTGGGTGGTTTTAGGACCCGCTATACGCTTTCCCTAACGTGTGTGGTCAGCATAGCAATTGTAGGGAAAGCGCATAAACACGCCCACGGGCACACCTCCAGGCGCAAATAAAGGATTCGGCATAATGCATAGCGGATAGTGTGGCCGCAAGATATCGTTTAGGGATAGTGGAGGCTGCTAAATGCGTAATTCACGGGTTGCGGGTAGTGGCAACGGGTAAGGCAGTGTGAAAGATAGAGCCCTATGTATCATATAATTTACATTGCGTATCGGGAGTTCCAATCCTCCACGTTGTTGGTTGTTAATTGTTCTTTCATCATACAATATAGAAAGAAAATTTGTTTTTTTCAAAGTAATATCATGTACTGGACTCAAATTAATTATTTCCTCCACGAATTTGTGTGCGCCATCAGACTCTGTTCCCTGCAGTTGATTAAAATTGAAAACAATTAAATGAGCAATCAGCTTCTTAACCCATTTAGAAAATCAGAGATTTCTTTACTCTTGGTTTCCCTCCTATATTCCGGGTAAAACATAGGATCTGTCCTTTTGACGAATTGCATTATTCCTCTTAAAGTGGGGCATTCTTTCATGTCCGCCTTGAAATGGTTAGTTCTTGGACAAATCTATATTAATGAACAGACCACCTAACAGATTTTGTGGGAGAGAATGACCTCATTCATATGATTGTAAAAGACTCTGAGTGCCCTTTACCATGCCTAAATTTAATTATTTATTTGAAAAGTTTAATTATTGTTTTACAGTGCCTTTTACAGGTGACTCCTTTAGTTAAATCACAAACCTTACCCCTTACCATTAAAATATACAGCTGTAATGTGGAAAGAAACTCTTTTTCAAGTTTTTTTATTGTTGCACATTTGTCTCACTTAATTGTTTTGGATCTTCAAGCTAAATTTAATTCAAGGCAAAAACAACTTGAGTTGTTTAAGCTTTAATGGTTATCCAGCATTTATTGGTGTGCCCCTCTGAGAAAAATTAATTGCACTCTTTTCAATCAGCTAATGAGCCAGTAATTGATAATTGGGTTAAATCATAGTAGACATGCTCAGGTTTGATTAATGCCAGGCCTGCTTAATCTAAACATCACTGAAACACTGCCTTTCTATCAATATAAAGTTTGCAAAACGGTGACCACAAACAGCACAATTTACAGTCTTCAAACAAAATTCCTGAAGAGCATTGAAAGAGTAACAATTGGCGACATTGTGGGGTCATACAGACAAGAACCATGAAATGTTGCTAGCATTATTGATAAATTTCATGGTCACTTGAAAGCACAGCGGAAATGAGACTGTGGAACCCTGTCATTTCTTAATAAATAAAGCACCAGTGACACTATTATCAGTTCTCATTGTCAGTGGGGGGCAATGCACGGAAAACTGGTGGGGCGGAAAACATCCCTTGAAATGGATGAGATTAGTGACCCAATTTCAATCATTTTTCTGGGTCAACATGTTAGTTTCCCTTATAATGAAATGTTCAGGTGAGTAAATAATAAATTCTATAAAATCTTTAATTCACATGCCTGAATAGGCAACTCTTCACGAAAATTACCACTGTGGATTTTACCACTGTTTATCGCCCTCCTTGTTCTCTGTCCACCACCTGCCACTGTGCATTGTACTGAATGTTTCGGCTAACTTTGATTTGCGTGTGGGATGGACAGCGCAATCACAAGAGAGACACTGCTTCACGAGAGGAACATGATGCTGGACTAGTACTTGAAGCTGTTTAGGGCGGAGTTCTCATGAGAATTGTAAAGCCGTCTCAGGACTGTTGGACAGGACCCAAATCTCGTGTTTCCAGACCATTGCAACTCATCATCATAGGAAATGGAAACTTGTCCAATACAGAGACTATTCAGCCACTGCTATAAGATCATGAGTCACGAGAACAGGCTATTCAGCTCAACTAGGCTCACCATTTTCCAATTGCTAAAGTGAACCTCACGCTTTCAATATTAAAGGATAGATGGTATTTAGCACTGTATCAAGCCTGGTCTTCAAAACTGCCAGAGTTTCTAGCTATACAATTTGGTCAGAAATCAGTCGCAGACAGCAGATCAGTTTCACAAAGTTTATTGAACAGAGAATCGAGGTCACATGTTCCAGGACTTTTACACACAAGCAGATTGCGGTACAAAAGGCAATATTCAAATCAAGGTCAGAAGACGTGCACCGAGTCAAAAGCCAGTCAGTTACCAAATCAGAGAGCAAACAGAATCATAAATCGCAAAACAAGCTAAATTGTAGCCAGAAAATCTCAAGACACAAAGGGCCAGGCAATCTCGGAAAACTGGCGAAAGAAATTCAAAACCGGAAAACAACTTGAATTGAAATAAATGCTTGTTAGTGGCTGGAGAAACTAGTCAACAGACTTGCAACTAATGTGCACACAAACAGTGAAAATAAAGGGTAACAAATCAAAGAAGTGAAGGTGAAACAGGTGTGTGGTGAACTGGAAGTATAACGGGGAGTAGTTACAAATAAGGTAATAGGGAAACAATAACTAATAAGAGCAGGGCGTGAAAGTGATGGGGAGGAAATAAAAATAAAGACACGTGAAGCATCTGATGGCTGGGAGAAGGAAAACAATAAGGAGTGCGTAAACAGAAACCAAGAAGTGCAGGAAGGTAAACAAGGGCACGCGTGAGCAAGGACAGAGAAAGTAAGTGCATAAAAAAGTAAATTAAATAACACGAACTAGAGATTGTTTTTAAGGCAAAAAACAAATGTCTCTCCCCACCCCAATGCAGCTGGCCCTCATTGATGTTCGCAGACATTTAGGAAGAAACTAGACAAGTTAATACTTCAAAAAAAGTTTTAGTTGTGACCCCAAGTTCAGCTAACAGAACTCAGCCTATATAATCCTGCACAGTTGACGTTGTTAATGCATTTCATATACCTATTTAAAGACTGCAATCAGGTCACCCTGAAGTCTCCTTTCACGAGGACTGAAGGGATTAAGACTAAGATTTTTTAGTCTGTCCTCAGAGCGTTTATCTTTTATCCAAGAATTAAGGCTTTGTTTAGCCTTTCAAAAGACTTGATATCAATCTTGTTGTACAATCCCCAGAACTGTACACCATACTACACATCATGTGAGTGTGGTCCGGCAAAGGTGTTGTACAAGAGAAGTATAACCTCCTTAGACTTACACTTAAGACTTTTGGCAATACATGCCAGCATCCTGTTGGCCTTATTAACCCCTTCGCAAACTTCGGCCTAAGGGTGGGCCTCTCGGCATAATTGCATTTTTATACCGTCAAATATTGTGCAACATTATAGAACCATATATCGTTTGAAAGTTTGAGGACTCAGCATTTTAACTGCATAACCCATTTTATGATGCAAACTTGATAGCCATAATAGTAGTTAAAATTGTGTCATAACAATCTGCAGTGTGACTATGCAGTCCCATTGGTGCAATTGTATTGCATTTCTCAGATTTGTCAAAATCTGTGAAATCAATGTTCTTACCTTGGTAGCGGTCCAGAGATAAAAACCCTTTATTGTTTTTAAACCCCAAACTAGTAATCCTGGACAAACATCACTAAATTGACTTTGATATAGAGGTAATAGCTACGCGTCTTTGTGAATTTCAGGATAATTGGTATTTTACTCATGATACAGTGCTGTAAATTGTACAGTAGCCTTTTAGCAACAAAATAAGTCATAAAGAAGTGCACCCACAGGCTATTTTGTGCTGATCTAACAGTGTTTTATCCTATCAGCCCTCATATAGATATAACAGAGAAATCAAATTCTTTCAGTTTTTGCAGGCAGCCAGAGGTCTGAAACTTCCCAAAGGCGGATGCGTATGGTAGCCAAGGGATAAATTTAAATGTAAAAAAATTTTATTAGGATTTTTCCCTTGTTCCCACCCCGAACATAGCCCAACATAAAGCAACATGCTGCCAGCTACTCAGGAGGAGGATGCCATAGCACTTGATTCCTCTCACTCGTTTAATGGCTAGCTCTCGCTTCTTTACGCTATCCAGTTGCACCACCAATTACAGTGTGCCTTTGCCGACGGAGGATAACGTAGTCAGCGTACAATTTATTCAGATAGCTAAATACGCCTGGCCAACCAGAAGTGGTTGCTACAGAACTACAAACTCACAAATTTTAAATGGCTTAACCCCCATTATCCCCGGTGAGGCAGCGCCAGTTGGATACCTTGCAGCCAGACTGAACCAACCCACACCAAAGACATTTTGAGATACAGTATCTGCCATTTTAACTTTCTAACATTAAGATTTGAATGAACAAGTTTGAAAGAGGTCATATAAAATCACAAACCACACTTTGACGCAGCTCTATTATCTTTATCAAAACCTTATATTTGTTTTGAAAAGAAAAAATTTAAATGTTAAGAAAAACTACTTTGAAATGGTTGGTTCGTTATGGCTCATGCTACATAATATATTGTAAAGCGAAAAGGCTAAAGACACCCGTCCCCATGCTATGACTTTTTAAAACATAACAACACTTTGCTAAACAAAATTTAATGCCAATTAATAGTTTTACGCATACTGTATTGATATGGAAAGCTGTTGTCTGCAAGAGAAAATACACCACGTATTACCAAATATTTGGCCGAGGATAACAAAGGTATCACATGATGTTACTGTAAACCACTGAAGTCTCTGCAGTTTCAGAAGTCAAACACAAGTTAAAGAAAGAGTAACAATACTCAAATGAAAAGAGCATGCCTTCTAGAAAAGACTACTGACACATGAATTTCATGAATTTGCTTTGAAATGACGTGATCGAATGGAATTACCAAATTTGGCAAGACTTAGTAAATTTAAAACATGACCATCTTCATGCACTTATAACAATGTTACACAACAGTCTCCTTCATGGGAAATTAACATGTTCATCGTTGAAATACTACCACTCTGAGATTAGATGGGCGAGGAAGATGCAGGAGGAGGGCTGAAGACAATCAAAGATGTATGGCACGGGTGATAGGACAGCAGGTGCTGGAGAAAACCCGGGCACTTAAGGATGTGTATACAATGAGGATCTAGTGCAGGAGAAACACACTAAGTAAGAACCATCAGGTGCGGTGAATGTGAACTGAACATGAGTGATGACATTGACAAACTACGGAAAGCCAACAAAGACAAAACACATTAAGAACGGAAAACAAGAAAACCCAGACTAGTAGTGTACAAACATACTGGACGTAACACGCAACCACCACTGAAATCATTCACTCTTGAGCAGTATGCTTTACTCCAAAGTACATTTGCACAATTTGCACTAGAATGAGATGAAATTTTAGAAATATCACCATTTCCGATCCACCTGGAAATTACCGTCCATCTTGCACATTACACTACAGTAGTTGGTTGTTCCACTATGCTGGTATTGGCTGACCTTGTTTTTGTTCAGGACTACAAAATAACAGTGACTCAAGCAAAGGAAAATAATTATCTTTCATAACGATTGTGAATATGCCAATATGAAAAATACAACATAATGTGAAGGATTAAAATGTTTACAGCAATACTAAATACAATCTTGAACGTACCTTGCAAAACTATACACAGTATACTGTCTGGCAAAAAAAAAAAAAAAGGTTGCACACTCTTATATTTTGCTGAGCCACCTTTACCTTTGATCACAACATGCATTTATCATGGCATTGTTTTGACAATCTTATTCAATGTCACAACATTTTTTTTCCATCTGAAGTTACATTAATTTTTGGCTGAGATCTTGAAATGACGACGGGAGAGTCAACCACTCCATAAAGCCATCTTCGGCAAATCCCAAAGACTTGCAACTGGTTGAGGTCAGAACTCTGGGTTGGAAAATTTATGAGTGAAAATTATTCTTCATGCCCACTGAATAACTTTTTTGCTATTTTAACCTGATGAATCTTGGCATTGTCACCCTGCAATATGCCCGTGCTGTCTGGGATTTAAAAATCCATTGATGGGATAACCTGGTCATTCAGGTAGTCTGCTGATTTCATTTTATTGCTGTACAAGGTTGCTAAGCCTGGACCTAACCAACTGGAGCAGCTCCAGGGGCCTCATGTACAAAGCTTGCGTCCGCACAAAAAATGTGCATACGCCGATTCTTGCGCTCACGTTGGGATGTGTGAAGATGAATTGACCGTGAAAATGAGCGGTTCTCCATGCAAACTTCAAGGCTGGCGTACGCATGTTTCAAGACAGTTTTGTGTTGTTGGCGACACTCGATGGCGATGTCTTGAAGTAGCATATTAGGCCCAAGTAGTTGTTTAAGGACTCCATCGCACTTCAAGCGAAAGCCATGATAAGCCAGCCTACTTAATCATTCCATCAACTAATCAACCTATGAATCCATTAAATAGTTCACCTTATTTACGAATTGTCGTCACCTTGGGTTTATAGGAACAGCTTATCACAGCATGTCTCCCAATGAAGAAGGAGTATACAAGAGCGCATCATGGTAGCCTATTGATGAGTTGAGTATGGCAGCATTGGCGTTATTGGAGGATGTGGCCAATGGCTGAATTCGAAGAGAACGGGTTTTCCGTGATCACTATGATTTTTTGGCCCATGATGATGACTGGCTTACTAGCCGATTCAGATTGCCAAGAGCTGTCCTCTTGGAACTGTGTGCTGAACTGGGTCCGACATTGCAGAGGGAGACAGCGAGGAGCCGCGCATTGCCAGTGCCCCTACAGGTCCTCACAACCCTTGGTTTCCTTGCGCCAGGATCCTTTCAGAGGGAACTGGCAGACCGGTCTGGTATGTGCCAGTCGTCTCTGAGCTGTGTCATGCCAGCTGTTTTGGATGGCATAATTAATATGTCGCACAGGTACATCAGGTTCCCACATGATGCAGTTAGCCAGGCAAAAATCAAAGTGCAATTTGCAGCAATAGCCGGTTTTCCCAATGTAATCGGAGCTATTGACTATTGACTATTGACTATTGACACATTGCTATAAAGGCTCCAACTGACGGGGAATTTGCTTACATGAATAGAAAACATTTCCGTTCTATAAACGTGAAAATTATCTGCGATGCCCAAATGCGCCTCACAAATGTTATGGCAAGGTGGCCTGGCTCTACGCATGATTCCTATATCTTAAACAGCATGGTTGGGAATAGGCTGGAGGCTGGCAGAGTGCGTGATGGGTGGTTACTCGGTAAGTAGGCCTGACGAGCAAAATTAACGAGTGAAATTATTAGGGTTGTGGGATGGTCTATGTTGAGGGTTAAGTATGAACTGTTCATTAGGTGACAGCGGTTACGCACTGAAAACGTGGCTGCTTACCTCGCCAACCCACAGACTGACCGAAAGCAGAGATACAATGATCTCCATTACCGCACTCGGTCAGTTGTGGACAGGGCGATTGGGCAGCTCAAAAGTCGGTGGCGCTGCCTTGACCAGAGTGGGGGTGTCCTCCTGTGCAGCCCTGAGAAGGTGTGTGCCATTGTGCGGGCATGCGGGGTGCTTCACAACATTGCTCACAGACACGCCATACCACTGCGCGAATTGTTGGTGCTGCGGGATGAACCAGAGGCAAGGCGAGTGGATGTGCAGCCACACCAGGCGGCAATCCAAACCCAACAACAAGTTACAGCCACGATATAGAAAAGGTAAACGACTCAGTATTCATTTTTTAACCAATTCTTTTAATGAATTGCTTATTTCAATGACGCTCCAGGTTCACTGGAGGGGCCAGGCTCAACAGGCGCGACGGCAGGATTGGGCTCTGGTTGCGTCGACTGGAGAGACGCCGCTGACTGGCTGCCCCTGGTGGAAGTTTCGCCATCTGTAAACTAAAATGACAATTAAAATCCAATTGATGAAAACAAGCCAACGTCTTGACTTTTTTACTAAATGGATGGTGTAGGCCTTAATTGGCCGTTTAAATCTTGAAACACACACCAAACAATGCTTAGCCTGGGCATTGCCTTGTACAAACGCATGGAACGTTCAGCAAATAAATCTTATTACCTTCAGGGTAATCCGAGGTTGCATCTGTATCCCCCACACTTGGAGGGACCACATCAAAGAGAATGGTATCCCCTAAGACACCTGCCACGCGCTGCTCAAATTGTGAGAGCTTTTAAATGCTGGTACCACTGCTCGTTTGAACCACGCTCCGCCGATGAGCAGCTACTTTTCGTTTTACGTCGGTTTTAATGTCCAACCATTTCTTTTTCACTTCCTCAAGGGAGCGGTTTTCCAACCCCACTGCGTTAACAGCCTGCGTTACGTGTTCCCACTCCATCCTTTTAGTTTTGTTGCTTATCCCCGTGGATAAAGACCCCATTAATATCTGTTTTTTGGTCGCCACGTGAGTGACCAACGCTTCCACTTCACAATCAGTGAAATTTCGTTTTTTTGCCATTTTCCTTGAGAGTGCAATGCGCAGCCAGGCTTATTTATCAGAGACGTGCGGTCAGGGGAGGCAGTGGCCGGTAAGGGCGTCTCCTGAACCTGACAAAGGTGCCGGAGCGGCGGCCCTTTTTGGCCGGCAGCCATAGTGTTGAGTGGCTTGAGATGTTTAAATCCCGTAATTTCTCCTCCAGCAAGGATTTAGATGGGCCCAGATCACTGTGAGAGATGGATCTGAGATTTAAAAACTCCCATCGGGCGTACCGGATTAAGCACGACACTTTGCTGACAAGTAACGCAGACACTACAATGACAGACAGGAACACTGCTTGTACTGTGGCAAGCCTCATGGCCGCCATCATGTCTAATCCGAGACCCATCTTGTCTAATCCCAATTTCTTTGCTTAATGTAGGCTAGGGCTGGGCGATATGGACTAAAAGTCATATCTCAATATTTTAGCTGAATGGCGATACTCGATATATATATCGATATTTTTTTGGCCGTGAACTAGGTTTACAGTTCTAAGGCTATTTGACCATGACTTCCAGTACGCATGCGCAGTTGTATCATTTTTGGACTTGGTTATATCGGTAGGCTTGTTACTCTCATTTCTAGGTGAACGTTGTTATTTAGCTAACTAGCTCCATTTGGTTATAGAGAGGTACTGAATGAATATTTGTGAATATAGTTTGTTTGCAAACAAGCCATCGGTAGTCAGCTACTCGGTTTTCTGTGGATTTAAAATCCGCAAAAGTTAGTCCATACGGGAATGAGTGGCGAAGTTACTGCGTAAGCTTTAAGCAATAAGACCACTGGCTATTTGCGCTTGAGCTTATCAACTATAAACTCTTGAACATGTGCTTCTCAAGCTCAGGCTAGGGCGCACGCCAGTTGCAGAATAGGCACTTGTTAGGGGTAAGGTGCGCGGTTCTCAACAGCTTTGTTTACTGCCAAACAAATTCAATTTCCGTTTGCACCTTAGTGGTTGCAGATTCCCATTTTCTATCATAGACTGTATAAAAAGATGGACAAAGCAACAGTGACGTCACCCATTGGTTTCAGCATACCATTTAGGAAGCCTCAATTTTGGCAATTTGAACAGCACCATTTTCTCATTTTGAAACCGGATGTGATTCCTATTGGACGAGAGCGTGAATTGAAGATCCGGGGAGGACCATGGCTCTGGATCTGACCGTATCGGACGAGGACCAGAGGATAGCCACGCCCCTAAAGCATATTCTGGCTTTATCCTTTATTCTAGTCTACTTAGGACCATAATTTACAAAAATGAACATCACGATATATCGAAGGAGACTTGAAACTTGCGATAGATACCATAAAATGATGTGAAAAATCTTGATTGAAATAATAAATCAGGTGGCAAAGTAGGGTCATTTTCTCATAGACTTCAATAGCATTGAACTTCTTTCTACCGACGTCGCCATCGGCCAGCCAATAAATATAATGCAAATTTTTGAGATTTCCTCATCGGCCTCACATTTCAGACCCTGGAAATGCGTCCATCTTTTTATACAGTCTATGTTTGCTATGTCTGAGCATTGCAAATTCCATGACTCTGTCTCTCATTCGCATTTGAACGAACATTTACGGATTTTAAATCCACAGAAAACCGAGTAGTTAATTAACGGTAGCTCGTTTGCAAACAAACTATGTATATATTGACTGACCAACCCCTCTTCTGTGGCGCACTCCGTCTCCATGTTGTTGCTGAGTGTAGGTGAGAGTGGAGGGGGAGGGGGGAAGGCTTGAGGTCACAGAGCGAGGGAGGCGGAGCAGAAAGGTTGTGTGTGTGAGACAGGGATACTGAGAGGGAGAGGAGAAATAGGTGTGAACTTGCGGCCCATGTATTGTCATTTTAATGCAAATGAACTATATCGATACGAGCAATATTGTCCCGTGTTATATCTCGTTTAGAAATACATCGATATATATAAAAATATGGAGATATCGCCCAGCCCTAATGTCGGCCAATAGTTTGTCCCTCTTGAAACACAGTAGCATCTTTTCCATACTCATGGGATATGTCTTCCAGTATGATTGGTTTAGAAATGAGAAACAACACATTACATCAGTCAGGGTGAAAGAAATCGCTGCCTGCTGTAGCATATTAACTAGGGGTGGGAATTGATAAGATTTTATCAATATCAATGCCTTTGTCGATTCTGCTTATCAATCCAATTCCTTATCAATTCTCCTAACGATTCCTGAGTAGTTTTTTGAGGGAAAAAAAGTAGTTCTACACAGTCTTCCGCTGTTTATATTCGTGAAGCCGTTGCGAAACGAACGTTGTTTGTATCCATGAGGCAGTAGCACAAAGAACGCTGTACACCGCTGGGAAGTTGCGGTGGTTGGCTCACTGAATATCAGTATCCCCTGGGTGCTCGGCTTAGCTCTTGACTTGTACGCACCTTAGCCAGGTCCCATTAACGGTGGTATGGCCAGCCAAACGATAACATTGCATTACGTAAGCTTACCAACAAACCTGATAGACCTTTATTTTCCTACCACACTCTAGCTAGCTTGTGGATGATGGACTTAAATGTAGAAACACATTTAGTGACAGCTAGCTAGCTTGCGAGATAATGTGGAATGTGTTAAATTAGCTATATAGCTAGCTAGCTAGCCTTTCTATTTACAGTGATACCGCATTAGTAATCGCACTGAAAATGGAACAAATCCATTGGTGGCAAGTGCTGTTCTATAAGATATTGCTGTGCGAATCTACTGAGTGTATAACCACGGTGAACTCCGGTCAAGCCCTCCAAATGCTCCAGGGAATCAGCTAAGGGACCCCATCATTTGGTAACGTGCTATCGTGGTTCTAATATTGTAGCTGACTAGCCAGCTACGTTGGCAACCTGTTAGGGAAGGCTTGACGGGTTTCCTACCCCTGACTGACAGCTTTTGTTCAAAAGTATGTTAACCCTAAATTCAGACAATTTTCTATTTTGCTATAATTTCGCTTCATGCCAGTATAATAACTGTGTCAGGCATACACTCCCGCTGGCACAGCTGGACATCTTGGGCAAAAACTAACTGGGGGTATTACTGTATTCATTCTCTGGCTAGCTGGCTTGTGAACGAACTAACGCTACTTCGTGTAGACATATAATGTTATATGAAATAATATTAGAATTGCATTACCTTATAAAATAGGCCACAGACTCCTAATCACACAGCAAGACATTATCATCCTGATTTTTCGATAAAAAATCTCCAGTCAGAAACGCGGCCAATGGATCAAGTTCCGTGACTCGAATGAGCCTAGGTAGGATAAGGGCTCACAGACGACTAGAAAAGGCCAAGCGTTAGCGGCTAGGCTAGCTGAGCTGTAGTACCCCCCTCCCGCAGACAGCCAGGCTACGCCTGGTTCGGGGCAGGGATTGGCGTTCCTACTCTACAGCACGGGGCCGTGTAGGCCTGTGCTCTAGCTTAGCCATGACATAACCGGATGAGAAGACGCCCTCAATTATGCAGAAATTTAAGCCTTTATATAATGTAAATAGTAAAGTGACAAAAATGCACTCCCCCTACAGTTTTCACGGAGGGGAAAATTAGCTATAGAGACCAAAAACGTGTTTTGAACCAGGCTGTAAACGTGTATTTTTGCTGTAAAATTGGGCTTTTTAACATGGAGGTCAATGGGGATTGACTCCTTTCTGCAGTCAGCCTCAAGTGGCCATTCGAGGAACTGCAGCTTTTGGCATGTATTTGCTTCACTTCTCAGCCCCGCAGGTTGCCGCTTGGACGCGATATGATGTCGTGCTGGGAAATGAAAGAATCGTTAAGAAGAATCAATAACATTGGAGGTGTACAATTCCGATGGAATCGAACAATTGGAACTGGTTCTTAGTCGGAACCGGTTTTCGATTCCCAACCCTAATATTTACCTCTCCAATAATGAATAAATTGCAGGCTCTCAAGTATTTGTTTATTTAAATCCAAATACCACTTTTTTTGCCCAGGCAGTGCAATTGCTTGTTGAGTACATCCCCCCCGCCCAGTCAATATTCCATAAATAATCAATAAACATACATTCCAGAATCGGGAACCACAACTAAATAATGGTAGGACATGACCATGCAGTGTAAACGAGTGATTCTATACTGTTTCTTTTCTGAATAATATTATCTGTGCATAATTCAGTGAGGGAGGAAGACATTCCCTTTTTACGTAGGATTATTAAAAAACAAAAGCAATATCCCCAGAGCAATGCAATACATCATTTGAAGGAGAATTCTGTGGTCTGCTCAATTAAGTAGGTATGTATCTTGCCAGTGTGTAGTAAAAGTACTTGGAGTGAAGAATCAGAGGTTATTTGGACTCTGGGCTCTGTACTTTATTTGCTGTCTTCTTTTCTCCAACTAGTTGCGGAAGATGAATGCTAATTTTTGAAAGGGACATCTCTTCATAGAACTAACGGTAATATAACCTATTTACAATGAGATGAGATGGGAGATTTTTGTTAGCTGAATGAGGACACAAGAATTGATCTTGTTTATTTTTATATTCCCTGAGTAGCTTTTCCCTGCTGTATCTGTGTGAATTTACTGTATGTTGTATGTTTAATTTTGTTGCTTTGCATTTAAATGAATTTCTGAAGCTGTAAAAATAGTTTTAGGAAACCCCATATACTGTTGACACTGCTGATGAACATGTTAGGCAAGTTGAAGATTAGGTTTGGATGGGACAGCTCTGTGGCATAACAAGTCAGCTCTGGGGCCCAATGCAAAATGGCCAAGGCAAGCCCTGTCAGTCACGAGGCATAATGTTCTGCCAGCAAGTTAGTTTGCGACCTGCCTCCCTTATGCCTTTCTCACTCCTTCAAGGGGTCTTCAGGGTAAAAATTTCAATTTTTCTTGAAAATTTCAATATGTTTGATTTTCACATAAAATAAACAGAGGAATGCAGTGAGATGCCAGTAAACACCAAGAATCAATGTTTTTCCTCTGCCTCAATTGTTACTTGTGACTTTAAATGCAAATTACCAAAAATCACAATTGATTTTCAACCTTGTGGCATTCATAAAATCATTAACATTCATCTGATTGACTTGAAATTTGGACTGAAGTTGTATCTGTTGGAGATCTATGAAATGACATAGGATTTTCCAGATAGGTGATTAATGATAGGTGATCCCTAGAAGGTTAATTTTGAAAATGAAGCAAGTTGATGGTAGCAATTTTCATTATGGTTACATAACAGAGCTCATTAAATATTCATAAATGTTCCAAACAAAAAAATCCTTTGTCATAGAACTATATCAAACCTTTCATATAAGACTAATTCGAGTAAAATCTGACCATGGGTTATTAAAATATCAGTGCCACAAAATATTTTCTGATTTTGTCATTAAAGTGCGGTTTCCATGGCAACCATGTAATTATTTATCAAAATACTACATTTTATGAGGTTAAAATCATGTTGAGTATGTTTATTTCTTGTTTTTTGTATGTTAATAATGTATGTTTTTACATTATTATGGTTATTTCTACACTTTACCCTGAAAACCTCTTAAGTACAGAAAATTCTGTTAAAATAACAGCCTCGTTCTCAAACAAAACATACAAACCCAATTCCAATGAAGTTGGGACGTTGTGTAAAACGTGAATAAAAACAGTCTGCAATGATTTGCAAATCTCATAAACCCACATTTTATTCACAATAGAACATAGAAAACAAATCAGATGTTGAAAGTGAGACATTTTACCATTTCATGAAAATGATTGGCTCATTTTGAATTTGATGGCGGCAACACATCTCAAAAAAGTTGGGACAGGGTCATGTTTACCATTGTGTAGCATCCCCTCTTCTTTTAACAACAGTCTGTAAGTGTCTGGGAAGTGGGGAGACCAATTGCTGGAGTTTTGGAAGAGGGATGTGGTCCCTCGCTCTTGTCAGATATAGGATTCTAGCTGCTCAACAGTCCTGGGTCTTCTTCGCCAGATTTTTTGTTTTATGATGCGCCAAATGTTTTCTATTGGTGAATGGTCTGGGGCCTTATTTATAAAAATTTGCGTGGATTTCATACCTAAATAATACGTACACACACAAAAATAAAAATGAAATTTTGTGGAAAATAACCTAATTTATGAACCGATGGGTAAAATAAACTGCATGGAATTTTCATTTATTTAATCAGGATGGACTTGGAATTTATTGACATTGTGCCTAATCTTAATAATTTCCCTTTTGTTAATGTCAAGTTTGTTTTTATAAATCAGAAATCTGCAAAGAAGGTGACGTACGTATCTCTTTTGTGCCTACGCACTGTTTATAAAGAGGCTCCTGGACTGTAGGCAGACCATTTCAGCACCAGACTCTTCTACAGCGAAGCCGTGCTGTTGTGATGGATGCAGTATGTGGGTTAGCATTGTCTTGCTGAAATATGCAGAGCCTTGCCTGAACGAGACGTTGTTGTAAAACCTCTATATACTTTTCAGCATTGATAATGCCTTTCCAAATGTGTAAGCTGCCCATGCCTTAGGCACTAATGCAACCCCATACCACCAGAGGTGCAAGCTTTTGAACTGAACACTGATAACAAGCTGGATGGTCCCTCTCCTCTTTACCTGCACAACACGGCGCCCGTGTTTTCAAGAAAAATTTCAAATTTTGATTCGTCTGACCACAGAATAGTTTTCCATTTTGCCTCAGTCCATTTTAAATGAGCTTTGGCCCAGAAAAGACGGTGGCATCTCTGGATCGTGTTCACATGTGGATTTCTTTGCATGATACAGATTTAACTTGCATTTGCGGATTGCACAGCAAACTGTGTTTATAGACGATGATTTCTGGAAGTGTTCCTGAACCTTTGCAGTGAATTCCAGTGCAGAATTATGCCTGTTTTTAATACAGTGCTGCCTGAGCACCCAAAGAACATGAGCATCCAATATTGACCTTTGGCCTTTTCCCGTGTGCGGAGAGATTTCTCTTGATGATATCTTGTGATGATATTATGTACTGTAGATGGTGGGATATTCAAAATCTTTGCAATTTTACATTGAGGAACATTTCTCTGAAATTGTTCCACAATTATTGGACTCAGTTTTTCACAGATTGGTGAGCCTCTGTACATCTTTACTTCTGAGAAACTTTGCCTCTCTAAAATGCTCTTTTTATACCCAGTCATGTTACTGACCTGTTGCTAATTAACACTAGAACGACCGTGAGGTCATTTTGACCTCCATTACTCCTAATGCAAAAAACTGTAAATGGACCATATAGCCCGGTTGTATAGCCAGGCTATATAGTCTATATAGCTGGTCAGACGGACACCTCAAAGCACTTGAAAGTAGCCTAATACCTCACATATGCCCATTTATACAACACATTCATACGCTGACAGCTATGCAAGGCAGTCAGCTGCATCTTGGTTACCTAGCAATGCATTTTGTTACTTTTTCAATAGTGTGCAGGTGCGTATATAGACGATGCACGATGGAGGAATTGACTCGATGCAACTTCCTTCTATAGTTGTGCGAGGGCCTCAGCAGCGATCACATGCAGACGAAACAAGCAGCCAAGTCTGTGAAGGCAGTGCAAAGTGAAAATTCACTGCAATAAAAACAAAATGATTAAATCCTGCATCAAGTGCCGGCGACCTGTGCGTGGTCAGTGCACCATCAAGGTGTTCAGTGTTTGTGCTGGTTGCGAGCAGACTGTGCATCAATACAGAGTAGAAGCACAGGTTGTAGTTCCCAAACATTTTGACCAAGGCTCTCTCTCATGTGCTCTGTGTTAATGTCCATTTTTCATGAGGAGTCTTGTTATTTTAATGTTCAATGTTTATGTGCAATGGTCTTTTTTATGTTTGACAGCTTCATCAAATTGTATTTTTTACCATTGTTCAATGATACACTCATTAAAGACTACAGAAATTAATTTACATTGTTATATTATTAAAATAAAATAAAGCCTAATGTGGTAAAATTAATAAAATGATATGTTTTTCATTTATTTTTACACGCTATTCAAAAATAATAAACAACTGTTCCAGGAACAGACTTCTAATTTGCAGTCAAAAAGCCCGCAGCGATGGGAGGTCAAAATGACCTCGCGGCTGTTCTAGGAGGTACTGCATTGTCGGCCGTTCTAGTGTTAACCTACTTAGTTGTAAAATGCTCCTCCAGCTGTTTTTTTATTAGTACCTTTTACTTTTGCAGCCTTTTGTTGCCCCTGTCCCAACTTTTTTGAGATGTGTTGCTGGCATCAAATTCAAAATGAGCTAATATTTTTCATGAAATGGTAAAATGTCTCACTTTCAACATCAGATATGTTGTCTATGTTCTATTGTGAATAAAATGTGGGTTTATGAGATTTGCAAATCATTGCATTCTGTTTTTATTCACGTTTTACACAATGTCCCAACTTCATCGGAATTGGGGTTTGTAGTTAGAGTAAAGTTTTATGTTTTAAACATACATGAGCGTTCGTAACTGTTTCAGATACGCCACGTTTATGACTTCAGCACCATAGACAACCCATAAAAGCTTGGGTGGGGCTGTTCCAAAGTTTTTTTCATGACAAGTGAATAAAGCATGATGAATCCAAATTTAACCATCAGAGGCCCTGTGCGCTTCTGAGCAGCGTCTTGCTCAATCTCTCAATAGTACAATTAAATGTACCATAATGTAACTTCTGCAGCGAATGAAAGTAGTGACAGAGTGCAGCTTTAAAACAACTAGCAACGATGAAATACATGACACACATAAAATGTGACAGCGTACCCACATGGTAAGAACAATTGTCATGTCTGCGCATGGGCCATAAAAACACAAGGCACACATGTTTAGGTTTTTTGTAAGTCAAACACACGATAAACTAGTTTCTCTATCCAGGAGGCGTTTTGAAGCTGTTATTACCAACAAAGACTTTTCTACTAAGTATTAAATACATTTCAGTAAGCATGGTCAATACTTTTTCCCTGGGTCATTTCACTTTATTACAAACCCCAATTCCAATGAAGTTGGGACATTGTGTAAAACATGAATAAAAACAGAATGCAATGATTTGCAAATCTCATAAACCCACATTTTATTCACAATAGGACATAGACCACATATCAGATGTTGAAAGTGAGACATTTTACCATTTCATGAAAAATACTAGATAGTGACTTTTTTATCACAAAAAGACCTTATTGTAGCCCCGGAAGGAGTGTCCGGGGGTGCTATGGATTTGCGGTGGTTGCGCGTTTGTGTCCTGGCCCAGAAGTACCTCTGCATGAGGGAAACGATAGAAGATAGATGATAGTGATAGAAGAATAACAGTATGAATATCATGTCAAATTTTTTTCTTAACTACTAATTTGAATACCACTGGCTCAGTATTGATGAAGTGGTTGCTACAGAGGACAATGAATTTTTCTGTCACAAGACAGCATTTTTGGAATTGCTGGATAGATAGTATGGGCAAGTATATTGAGCAGTTTGCACATGAGACTTAGCTGAGGAGTTTAATTTATGCAAGTCTTGAAAAACAGGGTTGGGACTGAACTCGCCAATATTCAAAACTGCGTTCGAGGTCGGCTTGCTGGTGAATATTCAATAACTGGTCCGGATGTGCCATCTAGGGAACAAATAGTGTAACTGCCTGCATAAATAGAGCAGCTCCATGTCCGCTGGCATCAACATCTGCACTGACGCGTTGTGGGTCGGACCGGAATGTTTATACTCGCACTCGCGCATACGAACTGAAGACATAAAAACCACCGTTGAAACCAGTGACCACAAAAATGGCGAAAGAGTACAAATGTTATTTCAACTGTATTTCATTGTGATTCCACATTAGTTCTTTGTAAATTTTCTTGATGCAAATAAAATTACTTAAGTTCATTTATTCATGCAGTAGTTATTCTTCGTAAATTATGTACGGCACGACAGGCTGCCGAGCCATGAAGTTATGTACGAGAATATTCCTCAGACGTTTAGCTTATCGTAATGGTAACGCTGGCAAACAGATGCTGATGACCTAGCGAGCCAATATTGTAATTAGTGAAGACATAACGTTTGCTAATGAACCTTGCATTAAGCAAACACTAGCTTGGCTAAGCAGTAATTCCATTTAAGGTAGACTGCACACAGTGGCATATCATATTCATGAGCATATGTTTCTCTTTTTAATGTTACATTCTTTTGAACGCTTCTTTGTGTTTGATTGTTTGACAAAGAGAGCAACGTTTTAAAATAGTGCCAAATTAGATTAGACCTGGCAGTGAAAATAAACAGCCTGGAAAATGAGGTGGGTTACCTTTTTAAGATTGGGAATTCGTAGCATGGGGCGAATTTCAATAAGTGCAAAATTGCTGGCTAGTTGAACTTTGTTCTGATGATGACACACGGAATGCACACTTGTCCACTCGCTCAGTCACTGTCTTTATATTGTTTTCAATGTAGAGCATTCGCAACATAATGCCGTACTTAGTGGCTGAGTGTACATTTCGAACGCGCCCTATTCTAACCAAATCATCTCTATGGAAACTCAGCTGAGCTGTCAGATATGAAATCAGCCAATCACAGAAGGCCATGGTAGGACTGGTTCCCCACGCACAGAGAATCGCTGAGTCTCTTAGTGAAAGAAATCCTTGCTCGCGCACACCTCAAACTCCTGCTTCTCACGCAAAAAAGCATTCATCCTGCCACCAATGTAACCACATCATTCAAGGTAAGAGACTTTGCTGAGTGTGTGGATGTCTTTTAAATTTCTCTGAGTGATGTTGGAATTACAGCGATCTAAAAACTCTAAAAATCTAAATCTAAAAGTGTGTTTGCTGTTCTCCCAAAAATTTTTGGGTGATTTTTGAATGATAAAGATAGAAAAATTTGACGTGCTTCATGTCCTTTGACTGGTCCCTGAGCCAAAAGTATGTACTTCTGTGCTACAAAAACTATAATACTGTGACAACAACAAATTTTCAAACGTTTTTGTGAAATTTCATGAAGAGGGATTCAAATTTGTGGAAGTTATAGTGATATGAAAAGTATTTTTGCAGCCTCTGTGCTCCCAGCTCCCACTCTAGGTGTGACATCACGCACTCTAGCAATGAGAACCCAATTCCCATGCTCTCCAAAGGGAAAATTTTTGTTGGTTTTGATGGGAATATTTTGGACACCGCACAACGAAACTCAACCAAAATCGATAGACTTCATCCTCTAACCAGTATCATCGTGCGCGTGAAATATCAAAAGGACCAGAGAAGAATTGCAGTCTGTAGAGCGTTCACAAGAAAATCTCTACGGACGCGGATGCGGACGCGCGAGGACCGCAAATCCATAGTGCCCCCAGACACTCTGTCTGGGGCTACAATAAGTTTTACTTACATTAAAACCACAAGTCGTGTATCAAATCCTTTATTCCTTTAGAAAAGCAGATGCAACAGTCACAGGGATTGACAGGCATGTCCGTCATTGCTATAAACGTAACACAGGGGCATGAGTCAAAAATTATATGATTGTTTACGTAAAACAGTTATGTAGTGGCATTGTCATCTATTTAGTGAATGACATCAAGTTTGTATGCGATACCATGATGCAGACAGCTTAGTTTATTGAGCACTATAAATACAAACAAGATTGTGTATTAACATGATGTACCTGGTCATACAGGTAATTAGTAGATATCCTTTAGTAAGAAGGTGTCAGTGGAAGGACTATTAAGCTCATCTTAGTTATGCCTCGCAGGGCTCGTCAGTCTGGGCCCCCCATGAGCTGCGGGCCCCAATGCAGTGGCATTACTTGCAAATACAGTAGTTACAGCACTGGGATAGCTGAATTCATGTAAGACCAAAGCCACCATGGTTGGACTCAAAGATATTCTTAATTGCTCTCAAGCAGTATCTCTTTGCGACCATTCAATATACAGTCACGTCTTCTAGGTTCCATTAAAATTTCTGCATCAGTTGAGCAGTGACGAAGACACAATCATCTATCATCTGCTTATCTGCACCAAACATTTAATAATCCCTTCGATACAAGTGATCTCTATGACAGGACAGAAATATATTTAGCCGTGAATACACTGTCAAAGACACCTTTTGAAAATTGAACTTAATTTTCTGATTGTAATAATCTTATATTATTTTCTCTCAAATCAACTGTCTGATTGCAGTCTGGATCCAAATATAAGTAAAGTGCACTATTAACCCTTTCCCACCGGAGTTTTCTTGAGAAACTTCCTACTAGCAAACAAGTGAGCAGAGCACTTCTGGGTTTAGTTTAAAAAAGTCATGAGTATATATTTTGAGATCCCGGATAGCTTTCACAGTATTGGTCACTTGACTGACCTGACTGGAACCATGGAAACTTAGGGCTCTATCTTTCACACTGCCCTACCCGTTGCCACTGCCCGCTACCCGTGAATTACACATTTAGCAGCTTCCACTGTCCCTAAACGGTATCCTGGGGCCACACTACCCGCTATGCATTATGCCGACTCCCTTATTTGCGCCTGGAGGTGTGCCCGTGGGCGTGTTTATGCGCTTTCCCTACAATTGCTATCTTGACCACACATGTTAGGGAAAGTGTAAAGCCAGTCCTCAAACCACCCACTACCCTTTTGGGCTTTTACAACAGCGCGCCCAGGCGGCTTCAATGCGCGTCCACTTGGACACATGTGGATGTACACATGCGGCTCCACTTTCCGAATTAACTCGCCTATAAAAAGCCACCTTGCTTTAGCCTCAGTTGAACCCCTGAGAAAATGGCAGAGATAGTACTAAATCGCCTTGATCGCCAGTTAAATAATAGAAGACGCCCAGAACGCATGTACCGCCAGCGTACCAGTTACCTGGGCCTTTCAGGTAAGTCTATATTGTTTGTATTTTGTATCAATCATTTTTTCCGCTTTTATAATAATATATAATTATTATATATAATATATTAATGATATATATTATATATAATATTCTAAAATTATAATAATACAATACAAGTATTATTTCCCACAGAACGAGAATGCGTGACAAAACTGCGCCTCTCCCGTCAGGCAGTGAGGGAATTATGTCACCTGGTTGCAGATGATGTAGACACCGCTGCCAGCTGTCCGTATGCCTTGGCCGCTGCTGTTAGGGTTACTGTGGCACTATTTTTCTATGCTAGTGGGTCATTCCAACACTCACTCAGCTCAATTGGAGGCATGACCCAATCTGCCGTAAGTTCGGCTATAACTGCAGTCACTGCCAGCATAGTCCGACATGCCTGTAGGTACATCACTGGCATCCCTGTGAAACCTGAGAGACAACGCAGGGTAAAGCGGGATTTTTTTGGCAAGATATGGGTTCCCTAGGGTTCTGGGTGCCGTCGACTGCACACACATTCTGATTCGGGCTCCGGCTCTGAACAGTGGCGTCTATGTGAATCGTAAGGGAACCTATTCCATCAATGTCCAGGTGATTTGCGATGCATGGAGTTACATCTTGAATGCATACGCAAATCATCCTGGTGGTAGCCACGACGCTTTTATAATGGAATAGTGGGTCATTCCCGCAGTCTTCCAGAGGGACCCTCCTCTGGATGGGTGGCTGTTGGGTGACAATGGCTATCCATTAAAGACGTGGTGCATGGTGCCATACATTACGCCAACAAGTGTGCGTGAGTTCGCTTTCAAAAGAAAACACTCACGCGCATGAGTTGTCATTGAGCAAACATTTGGCGTGCTCAAAATGCGGTTCCGCTGCTTGGACAGGTCAGGTGGGGTCTTACAGTATAGTCCTCAGAAAGTAGCATCTTTCTTTGTGGCATGTTGTGTGCTGCACAACATTGCCCTATGCCATGGAATGATGCTGAAGTTTGAGGATAGATTATTACCGGACTATAGAAGGTGGCAAGCTGAAGTGCAGGTGCCGACTCCAAATGCTGATATAGTGCCAGCAGTAGCAGGGGCAATGAGGGACCAGCTGGCAGCAGAGTTGCGACACCGCTAGTCATGTCATCTGCAGCCTGCCTGGTGAGTAATTTGTGCAATCAGTAGGCTCCTAATAATGTAATAATACATGTAATTCATATAGCGTTTTATTAAATACTCAAAGTCGCTTTATAAAGAAAAAAGTGTAAATGGTTGCAGTCAATGTAGGCATTTATTTGGCTGTGGGTGTTTTCTAAAATGGGATTTTGTTCTATGCTTCATTTCAGACGGGAGAGGGAGTTGGAAGTGCATGGCGAAATGCATTTTTTTTTCTTTTTTTTTTTTGAAGTTTCCATCACAAAAGGGGTAGGCTTGATGTTTTTTTTTTTTATTACATACCAAACATTAAACAATATGTCAATGTCAAATAATAATAATAATAATAATAATACAATTCATGATTAACTTAACAAAAACAGATCCTCCCCTGTCTGGATTTGACCTCATGCACGAGCAATTTAACTTCGTCTTTGGAGAAACATGGCGACCTTCCTCTCTCCAACACGGGTTGAGGATTTTGAGGATTTGGGATAGCGCAGCCTGCTCCTAAAGGCAATGGCACCTGGCACACTGATTGGTTTAACTGGCGTAACGCCCAAACCACGCCTATGCATAATATAACGGGTAGCGCAGGTGTTTTATGGATATAGGCAGGTGTGCAAGATAGCAGCTTTTGCGGGGTAACGCCTCTTAAGCAATGCTAAATCCCCAAATAATGGGTTTGGGGACTCTGGCGTAAGATAGGGCCACAAGTGTCCTATCAATAAAAAAAAAAAAAAAAAGTTTTATTTTTTAGACACGCTGATGTGGGTCTCTGGTCGGAAAGGGTGAAATTAAACCGTACAAATGTATTTATTCACTCGGTAAAAGCATTGCGTTGCGAAGCAGAAGTGACTATAACGTTGCGGGTTCGATCCCCGCCTCGTACCAGCCGGCAGTGGTCGGCAGCTTTTTCAGAGTAGCACACAATTGGCTATTGTGCTACAGGGTTGCAAATTGGGAAGGGACTGCCGGGAAGGGAAAATAATAGTTGCCTTGTTTGTTGCTCAAGCGCCTCCTGTTGGCCAGACGGGCGCTCGTCAGGAAGATTCTAAGCCTGTTCATGTCCGGGTATCCTCCGCCCTCGTTCTGAACTTGCGAAGATTCAATCAATGAGTGCACAAGAAGCGGTGGTTGACAGGCGCGTACTTCGGAGGAGAGCCGCAAACTGTCTTCACTCTCCTGAATTGGCAGCAAGGGGTCGCATACGAGCAAGCCTTGTACATAGTTCACCAATTGGGCATTCCAGATTCGGGTGGGATTGGAGATGCCAAATTTATTAAAAAAAAAAAAGAGAGAGAAAAAAAACAAAAAAACAAATGTATTTATTGCATCTCACTGGAAGGAGGTGTCACATAAAAGTGACTTGGATTATATAAATATGAGCTGTGAAATGACAGAGAAAGTCTTTTTGTGTCATTTTTTGTCCAGTCCTTTGATCAAAAATTGATTCAAATGAAAAATGACCCTGATCAATGTTTTATGAATGAATATGAGAACTGTTCTTTCCTTCACCTCATATACCGTCTTTAGTCTCTTTTTTTTTTTTGTATGTTTGGTTCCAGAATCATTTTCACCACATATTTGCGTCATCCTGAATTAAAGTTTCTTAAAGGTTTATGGAATATTGAACAGCTATGCAACAGCGATATTCCAAAAACATTCTTTTGTGTGCATGTTTTTTTTTTAATGATTTTCAGTTCTGCACAGTGTAATATGGAATTGGTTTTATGCATCTGAGACAAAATAATCTCAATTCTGCAGGATATCCCTAATTGACAAACAGTTCTCTAAAAATCAATATTTACATCACTGCTGGCAAAAACTTAAATGACATGCCGATTGAGTTCAGCACTGCTCGATCAGGTCAGCTTGTATGATCTCTGCTACTGCAAAATGTCTTATGAAAGGTATTTTTGCGGCATATTAAGATATTTTGGTTTCATCTTTTAAGAGCCCCGAGTAATGACAATCATTTTCATCTGCACGACTGTGCAGAAAGCAGGGACTGTGCTTGCATGCAATATCTGTCTTGGTATTTGTGCACAACACCAGACGTCTCTCAATGTGCAATATATAACACTGTCCTCTGCATATGGTTTTTGATTTTTATTTTACTATACATTATAGATCATAATCAATACACCAATCAAATTTTATCTATAGCACAGTGCATTTTGCATAGTAGTGTCACTCTACATGTCATGTACAACCTTGGTCTCGCCCCCCCAAAGGAGCAAGAATATGGCAAAAGTGGCTTGAAAAGAATTTCTGACTGCGGGATGAAATCTTGGAGGAACCAGACTCAAGGGGAGAGACCCACTCTGTTCTAGCCTGGTCTGAATTTAGGTTAATCTGACCACCATGGTCACACATGCAGTGTTCAAGTAGGTAAAATAAAAGTTTCGCTGAATAATCATAATAATAATAATAATAATAATAATACAAACTTTGTCTACTCTAATAACTACTTTGGCTTCCTCAGTGGAACAGAAATAAACAATCAAAATGCACCATGACTTCAGCTCAAGCTGACAAATTGCAAACACTTTAATTAGCGATTCTATGCACCATGCACAAAGGTGAAAGGGTTCATTTTTAAAAAGAGATTTTCTGTGTTTATTCTGACTTGTTTCTGGGTTGTCTTACTGTCCTACTGTCAATGTTTACTTTTCCTGCAGGAAAACATTGCGTATAAATTCAATTAAGTCATTGCTTGAAAATTCCTATGGCAAATCATTGCCCTTTCCTTGTTTATGGAGACAGTACATATTAATTGTTGCGGCTCACTGGCTCGAAACGTTGTGTTTATTAATTTATTCAGCCAAAAGGCAGACCACTCATGCAGCTTTATTAGATTTTAGGGGCAAAACAAGGAAAGAAAAACTATTTTAAGGAGAAAATATGTATCATATATGTTGATTAATGAGTCTGCCATATAAATCTTGTTTGTATATATAACAGGCTCAGTATTGGACCAGTTTAATGCAGCAATTCATCATTATTGACATCCTCTGGTGGAGTCCTCAGGAATCTTGTCAACCTTGGGACCTTTGAAGATCAAACCAAAAGAACCTGTTTAAAGCAGTATCTCTCGTGATATCAGAGAGGTGAGCAGGTACCACACTGTCTTTCCAAAGAAGAAGAATTGTTGTTAGATCTTTCAAAAAGCATCCCGGCCTTTGAATCAGGTCTTCTTCTGGGATCACTGAAACAGCAGGGCGCATGTTTCCTTCGTGGAAACGCAGCTGCCTCACAGCAATAGGGTTGTGGGCTAAAATTTGGCTTGAGCCTCTTTGTGTGGACTTGTGTGCACTATGTGTTTGCATGGCTTTTTGCTGGGTACTCCAGTCTCCTCCCACGGTCCACAGACATGCTTGTTAGTCTAATTGGAGAAATTCCCATTGGTATGAGTGCGTGAGTGAATGGTGTGTGTGCCCTGTGAAAGATTGGCACTTCTCCTTTGTGTATTCTTGTCTTCACCCATTGGATGCTGGTTCCAGCCCAGCCACCAGCCCCCTTCCCACCTCCCCCCACTCCCATCCCACATCCCTGAATGGACTAAAAAACAATTGAAGATCTGTAAGTTTTTTTCTCTTTAAAATGATGGATTTGTCTATTGTAAAATTTGTGGGGCAAATGCATGATATTTTAGGGCCTCAGAAATCAGCAGTGCTATGAAAGGGTGAAAAAAAAGGCCAATGGACTTAGATTTCAAGTTAATTTAGCCCAACAACTAATTAACAAACTGGATGTAATAAGGTTAAGATATTCTTAGCAGGGGACGGCACTTGGCTTCCAACTAAACATATCTCGGTAAACAATGATCTAATCGTTCAAAGCCTACACGATTAGTTAAAGGTCATATAATGTTACCCATGCAATCCCAAAACAATAAAATCAGGATTTCATTCTGTTTCTTTTGAGGTGTGAGGTAAAACTAATTGCCTTTCTGTTTCACACCTTTTGAGATGAAAAGGCATCATTAGTGTTAACATATTATTGTAACTATGCTTATTAGTCCAATCAGTGTCCCATATTTTGTAATCTTCCAATCTGTAGAGTTCCTATAATATTATCTGAGGACCTTTTGGCAAGTCCAAAATGAGCTACTTGGCCCAGGATAGACTCTGCCTTGCCTTTTGGCGAGTCCAATATGTGTTATTTGTGTGATTTATGCACTTTCAATCTTTGAAATTGGGGGGGTCGCTGGTACAGAATTACGAGGAATAAAATGAGAGCTACATCATTTGAGTTGACAAAAAGGTAAAAGAAGGGGCTCATATCCTCTGTGCTTAGCACTTGCGATGCTCTCAAGAAGAGTGAAGATTTAAGAGTGAAACAGGAAGGCATGGTTGACCACTTAAGAATTCCTAATCAAACTGGTGAACTTTAAAATGTAACATACTATTAGAAATATACCTCAGTTAGATTTTAATCATATGCTCTTTTTGGGGTGCCAAGAAATTAGTAAAAATTGTGAGTGAAAGATCGACAGAATAAACAGAAAAGACATTCTTTTTCTAAGACTGTTTTGCTCAAATTCTCTGAGGGTGCCAATAATTTTGGAGGAAACTGTACAATGGCAATACACGTGCAATTGAAAAAAAATGTAATTCTTTTGTAAAAGAATAACTCAACACTATTACTGCTTATTTCTTCATTATCGATTCAGCCAAGAGTGGAAAAAAAAAATCACATTAGCATATTCACATCAGAAAAATAACATCAGCTTATTATTGGTCCTGATGATGGGAGGATCATTTAGGCTGAGATAAGATACAGGATGGGCATACACAGCACACCAATCCCTCTTACTGAAACAATGCTGAAACGGTTGACCTCAAATACAATCCAATATGCGTCAGTTCAAACCTCAAGTACATTCCAGTATGCATTAATTCAAGAGGTCATAAGGTCATCCAAGTGTAAATGCCAGAATCTTATTCGTGACCCAGTCTGCAGTATATCTGTATGCAAGAGTGAAGTTACATAGTTCTTCTGCTTGCTAGGCTGGCAACAGTCTTGCATGGGCCTGTGTGTGTGAGTGACATCAGTAATCTTAGTTGTCTCGTTTCTGTGTGTGTGTATCGTCGTGTTGGGGAATGGGAGGAGTTCTAGATTTCATTCAGTACGTGTGTGCCTTCACCAACCTTCTCGCTTATTGTTAGTGGGTCACTGAACTTCCTGCGTCCTTTCGGCATATGCAAAGGGTGTTTCACTTCCCCTTTTTGGAAGCAAGAAGAACGAGCACCCCATTTGGGATCTGTATCTACTTTCATTTTGTGCTGCTGTTGGCTGACTCTGCAATGAATGTCCCTGTTTGTCAGCAAAGTGTAGAAGCAGGTGCCAATAGAGTCAGCTTTGAGTGTATTTTTCATCCATGGACTAGCTAAAAGGGTGAAGCACCAGGTGTGGTGTAAGGTGTAGCCCGATAGAGTTGCAAATATTCAATTACGAGTGGCTTCTATAGCTGATTTTGCTAAATGGCCAACTCTATTGTTTTGAGCACACTGCTTTCCACGGCCCCATTGGCTGTGGGATATTACGTTGGTGATTTCACGTATCTCTGTTCTAACAAATTGTCAGAAATTGAATTTGAAAATTCTGCAGGATGTGCAGTCCTCTCATATATACCCTATCCATGCAAACTCCATGGTTATTTGCATCAACGTTGCTAAAGTTATGAGGACAGTGGCACAAGTAACAGTATCTGGTTCTTTGACCGAATTTGCTGGTAAAGCTAATTAGAAGGTAATACGCCACTACGTGGAATAGTGGATAGGTAGTGGTCATGAGATACGCCTGTGATACGCCAGTTCGTGAAATACAACCCCAATTCCGAAATAGTTGGGACGAAGTGAAAATTGTGAATAAAATCAAAATGCACTGACTTTCAGATCACATGAGCCAATATATTATTTACAATAGAACATAGATAACATTTCAAATGTTGAAACAGACATTTTACATTTTTATCCACAAAATGAACTTATTTAAATTTTTCTGGCTGCAACAGGTCTCAAAAAAGTTGGGACATAGGCAAAGAAGGACTGAAAAAGCTATTAATATATAGGAGAATCAGCTGAAAGAACATTTAGCAAGTAATTAAGTTAACTGGCATCAGGTGTGTAACATGATTGGCTATAAAAGGGATGTCTTAGAGAGGCTGAGTCTCTCAGAAGTAAAGATGGCCAGAGGCTCTCCAACCTGTGAAGGCTTGCGTAAAAATACCTTTTTTAACTTTACTTTAAAAACAATGTTCCTCAATGTCAAATTGCAAAGGCTTTGAAGGTCTCATCATCCACAGTGCATAACATCATCAAAAGATTCAGAGAAACTGGAAAAATCTCTGTGCATAAGGGACAAGGCCAAAGACCTTTACTGGATGCCCGTGATCTTCGGGCCCTCAGACACCACTGCATCACTCACCGGGATGATTCGGTCATTGACATTACTAAATGGGCCCAGGAATACTTCAAGAAACCACTGTCTGTAAACACAGTCCGCCGTGCCATCCACAGATGCCACCTAAAACTCTATCATGCAAAAAGTAAGCAATTGTTGAGCATGATCCAGAAGAGCTGCCTTGTTCTGTGGGCCAAGGCTCATTTAAAATGGACTGTAGCAAAGTGGCAAAGTGTCCTGTGGTCAGACGAGTCCAAATTTGACATTCTTGTTGGAAATCATGGGCATCATGTCCTCCGGGCTAAAGAGGAGAAAGACCACCCTTCCTGTTATCAGCGTTCAGTTCAAAAGCCAGCATCTCGGATGGCATGGGGATGCATTAGTGCATATGGTGCGGGACACTTGCATGTTTTAAAAAGCACCATGAATGCTGGGAGGTATATAAAGGTTTTAGAGCGACATTTGTTGGTGAAACACTCCCAGGGCCATTTATTAACACTTTTCGCTTCAAACAACAAAAACCTTTCCCAGAAATCAAGTACTTTGTTAAACGATCTGAAATTTCCGAATGCGATTGGCCAGAGGGGTGTTCTGAAACCCCCAAGGAAATTGGTTCACTTTCTGAAGTATTCTTTATCATATGTACAACAGGAATGTAGATTCTGAAGGCAGACTCAAGTCATAAAACCTATATGTAGCAGGCTAAAGCATTATCAGGTGTGGCCAGTTTTCATTTGGCCAGCACGTAGGCAGTGTAATAATTGAAGTCTATGTGCACGGAGGTTTATCAGTTTCACATGCGTCACGGTGGATTTCGCATATAATATGAAAACCGATTATGACTCCAGACTCCGGAATTGGAATTAAATAATCATGAAGATACAATTAGGTAGAGCAGGATGTGCTCACAGCAAACACAGAAGTTAACATCATAGTTTATCGTTTTAGCAAAGTGAACAAAATATTTTTTCTCTAATCGTTGCACACATTGCATTAAGAAGAAAGCAGCGCGTTTTACTGCCGATGGCTAATTTTTATTCATTGGAAAACGTGTTCACCAAGCAAAATGATTGACAACAGGTCGAGAATTATTAGCACTCATTTTAACTTAACAAGGAGAACTGGCGACACCTGATTGTCCTTAGGATTTTTGGAGTTTATGTAAAGTCATTTTACATAGGCATGGCAGCTTTTATTCTGCCATTGCGGTGCGCCACGATCAATTACATGTAGCGGAAACCCTGGGGGAAGGACTGATACCTTAATTTATTATGATATTTTTTCGGTGAGTAGACTTGATAAGAGCGATGACAAAACATGAAAGGAAGATTTTTAGAAAGTATTCTCTCTCTTAACTCGCGTGGGAATACATATTGTTCATGCACTTGCAGCTGCCTGTCGTCAGATCTTTCTATTGCGTATACTGTAACTATTTAACGTTATTAGATTTGAGGTTTTGTTTCGTTTTGGCCATCATGGAAGAGAAAGGACCAGAAGTTGAAGAAAGAACCATGGGAAGAGATACAACGACTATAAAAAAGCAATTAAGGTCTGAAATTGTGCTTGAGTGCATGAGAAGTACAGGCGGATGATTCAGGCTGCTTTTGAAGTATTGGGTGGAGATATTTGAGGGGTACGATTGTGTTCTAAATGGCATCGACCTTATCACTCCATATTTCTATGTCAGTCAATCACTGTTATGAGAGTCCACTTGATCGTGTACATAAAATACTATCTTTTTTGTAGCCCTGCTTTGGCTTATCCAACCTTCCTCAGAATGGTAGTATGACTCCAGGAAAAACATAATTTTCTTTCTAAACTAGACAACGTGTACGTGTATAGCATATAGCCAGCGCCGCGACCAGACTTTTTGCAGGCACAGACCGAACCAAAATAAGCAGCAAAACTAATATGCATCGATGAAGGAAATCACCTTTATGCGACAGTAGCTTAAAAAAAATAAAGATTTAAACATGGGATTTAAAACTATGAACTACTGGAAGAAATCTATTAAGAGTTCTTACTGGTCAGGCTTTAAAAACAAAATTGAAAACCGTTTTCACAGTGTTTACTGTATTGTAACTATGGAACATCTGGCTACTTTCAGAGTACACAACCCGTATGTGACGTCACGGAAAATGAGACTGTCGGCGGACTGGTTACGGTGGAAAAGGAGCAACATTTGGAAAGCGAATATCAAGTCGCATGAAACTTTTTTTTCTCTTGTTATATGAGTGAATACCTTAAAAATATCATGAAATTGCCATAACGGACCAACTTTATGGGTACTTATTTTCTTTGAATCCCTACTTTAAATTTGGTAGCTTATATGGAAAAATCAGTTGTTCCTCAATGGGGCACCAAGACACACTGACCTCTTGATCGAACCAAGTTGTAAGTGGACGTAGAACAAAACACCAAGGATACCACTCAAAGTTGGGAAAATTAACTCCTCCAGATGATTTATGCCTCTGTAAGGTTGATATTCTTATTCTGGGTTTTTAAATGTTCCACAAATAAAAGCTGATTGCCTTATGCAACTTTTTCCAGTAACCAGCAGGTGGGGGTAAAGGTAGCATTGAACTAACAAAGTATATATGCAAAACATTCATTTTAATTACAGAAAGTCTGGACTGAAAGGAGGTAGGTTGTGAGCGCCATCTCTTTAGATCATTATCTATGTTATTTAAAGCTTTGTTATACTTATTATTAATAATTGTGTCAAGGGACTGATGGATATCGATCCCTAGGTATTTTAAATTATGCACTACTGGAATATTAAAAGAAGAAGAAGAGAAGACAATGGGAGATGAACCCTGCATACCTAGTTCACCTGCACCTAATGTCAATAATGTTGACTTTGACCAGTTAATTCTGTAACCTGAGATATTACTAAAGGCCTCAAAGATTTTAGAAAGTCATCTGCATATAGGGAGATGTGATGTGGGATGTTATGTAAGATAATAGGCCCTATTACCTCTGACTGATGAAATACCTGAGCAACAGGCTCTAGTGAAAGAGTGAAAAGAAGTGGCGATAGAGGGCAGCCCTGGAGAGAGGATCGAGAGACTCGGGAGGAGCAGATGTTACCTGTGATCACCACCGCAGAAGGATTTGCATACAACAATTTAATCATGGAAATGAAAGATTCACTAAAACCCATATATTGAAGTACTGACCAAAGGTAACACCAGTCCAGCCGATCAAATGCGTTCTCCGCGTCTAGTGAGAGAATGGCACTGCAATCGTTGGACTTTGAAACTGAATCTATAACATGAAGCAAGCGACAGACATTGTCAGAAGCTAATCTAGATTTAATGAAACCCGCTTGATCATGATGGACCAGTTGGGGCATATAATGCTCTAAACGGGTTGCCAAAACCTTAGCATATAGTTTAACTTCACAATTCAAGAGACTCAGAAGACTGTAGGATGTTCTGTCCATTGGGGGCTTGTCCTGTTTTAGCAAAAGAAAAATAATCACAATATTTGAATTGGTAGAGAACAAGCCTATACTAATCGAATAGTTTATCATATTCTGTAGTAGAGGACCTAGCTGAAGCCAAAAAGAGAGGAATAGTTCTGGAGGTAACCCATCCAGGCCCGGGGATCTCCCTCTATTCATTGAACTAATGGCCTTCCTTAAGCTAGTATCTCACTGAGCGGGGAATGCTTATGAATGTAGCAAATTTTGAGTTTCGTCAGAGTTCATAAAAGGGCACAAAGCAGTTCGCTAAAAGTTTTTAGGATCGTAAACAGTTTTTCTTGTTTGAGCATGTTCAAAATTTCTTTGCGAATGTATTTTCTCACAAACAGTTGTGGATGTGTGTAAAAGAGTTGTACGCGTTTGCAAACGGTTGTAACACGTGTCGCTTAAGTTCTTTTTGGTTCGCAAAGTAGTGACCACTATACAACAGAGCTACGAATGCTGACGAATGTAGACGAATATTGGGTTTCGTGAGGATACCATCAAGGTTTCTTCAAGACTGAAAAAGAGTTTGCAAACGGTTTTTAGGGTCGCAAAGAGTTTATTTTCATATTCTAGACAGCCATTTCCTATTCTTTTGCAAACAGTTACGCGAATGTTGCTAACTGACGCTAAACGTTGCTAAATGTCATTAATGACACCTAAGTCTATCCTGATTTTCGCCAACTTTCATCAGAAAAGTTGGCGAATCCAAACTTCGCTACATTCGTAAGCATTCACCACTCAGTGAGATACTAGCTTTAGCTCTTCTGAAGTAATAGGTGCCTCTACAGACTCTGCAGCATCTGTGGATAATCTAGGTGGATGCAGTGGTTTTAAAAACTCACTACACAATTTGTCATTATGAGCCACCTCAGATTTGTAAAGCTCCTCGTAAAAATCCCGAAATGTGTTATTAATATGTGCTGGATAAGTGGTCAGATGACCCTCTTTGGTCCTAATAGCTGAGATGTTTGCTAAATGATCACTGGCTCTTAACTTAAGAGCAAGGAGGTGGCTAGGTCGAGCACTGTTCAAGTAGTAATTCTGCCTGGTGCGATGAATAATGAATTCTGCTATGTGTCTTACCAGGCCATTAAGTTCGTCGAATGAAGTCCGTCGTCTCTCCAACTTTTCAGTAGTGAGGTTATTTATCAGGCTATGTTCTAGCACTGCAATTTCAGTTTCCAAGGATTCAATTCGCTGCTTCCTGATTTTATCTACATGTGATGCAAAAGATATAGTTTTGTTTCTAATGCACCCCTTAACTGCATCCCATAGCACTCGGGGATCATCAACTGAAGGAGCATTAGTCTTGATGAATTCAGTTAATTCCACCTCAAGCTCTTAAGCTCTTTTCTGAAGGAATCATTCTGGAGAAGGGAGGTATTGCACCTCCAACGAGGAGCTCTGGGTTGACTAGATCTTAGTGTAAGTGAACAGACGACAACCCTATGATCAGATAATGGAACTGGAATCATATCAGCGCTACAGATGCTAGCAGATAGTGTCTTGGAAATAAAAAGATAATCAATTCTTGAAAAAGTCTTATGCCGACCGGAAAAAAAGAAAATTCTCTTGCTGAGGGATTCATTATACGCCAAGTGTCTACCATTCCATGGTCATTAGCTAGTTTTTGTCGTGCACTGGATGCCAATTTTTGATCTCTGCTTTCTGCACCCCCTGTGCGATCAATATCATGTAGCCAAGTGGCATTCATATCGCTTCCAACCACATACTGGTAATCAGAAAGATCTAATAATATAGCAGTCAGTGAGTCATAAAATTGCTGATCAAAATGGTTTGGAGCATAAACACATATCAAAGCAATTTTGATGCCATTGAGGACTATCTTGCAGAAGGTGATTCTGCCATCATCTCTTCACCCCGTGCCCAAAATAGTATAGTTCACATTTCACTTTGCAGCTATAAGAACTTCTTTGCTCTTTTTGGTATAGCAGGAGGAAGCAATAACATGATAGTATTTTTTTTTAAATCTATGTGCATCAGCTCTAAGAAGATGTGTCTCTTGAATAAAAGCTAAATGAATGTTCCTCTTATGGAGAAGGTCCAGTGCGCTCATACGTTTCTGCGGAGAATTAAAGCCCTGTGAATTCCATGATAAAACCATTATATCATTCATAAGCCTTTAATATAAAGCATAGCATATATTATACAAAAGAAGGCACAGGATAATTTGGCAATTGAAAGACATGTGTGACCTGGACCAGCAAACCCCCCCCACCCACCCCCACACACAAGGACACGCGCACACACACACAGAGAGACACACACAAATACTTTATTTTATTAATGTTTCGATGGAAACAACCAAAATTATAACAATCATTTAATACAAAATAAACAAAAAAAAAAAAAAAATCAAGGTTTCATAATTATTGGCACCCTGCATTTAGTACTTAGTCCAGCTGCCTCTGGCAAGGATAACTACATGCAGCCTTTTCCTGTAATCTCTGGCAAGATTAAGGCACACATTTGGGGAGATTTTGGACCATTCCTCTAAGCAGACACTTGCAAGATCCTTTGCATTCTTGGGCTTGCATTTGTCGACTGCCCTCTTCAACTCAGACCACAGGTTTTCCATTGGATTGAGGTCTGACAACTGAGATGGCCATTGCAGAACGCTGATTTTGTTGTCAAAGAACCATTTCTGTGAGGATCTAGAGGTATGCTTTGAGTCAATGTCTTGTTGGAAAGTCCACTGAAAGCCAAGTCCCAGCCTTGTGGCGGAGGCAACCGGATTGTCAACCAAACTACCCTGATACTTGGTTCATTATGCCATTAATCTTAACCAGTGCCCCTGGACCTCTTGAATTAAAACAGCCGCAAAACATGCCTGACCCACAATCATATTTCGCCTTGGGTATGAGGTTCTTCTCCTTGTATGCATCTCTATTTTGACACCAAACATGCCAATGCTGTATCTGAGCGAAACGTGCAATTTGGGCCTTATCTTAACAAAGCACCTTTTTCCAGTCATAATATAAATTACATTTGGCAAACTCCAAGCGCTTGCTTCTGTGTCTTCTGGTGAGAAAAGGCTTTCTCCTGGCCACCCCTCCAAAGAGCCAGTGGTTGTAGAGGTGGCCCCTGATGGTGCTTTTTGAAACATGGTGACCCCAAGATGCCACCAAGGCCTGCAAATCCTTAACAGTGATTTTTGGGGATTTTATTACTTCTCTCACCATTCTCCTTGGTATCCTGACGGCAAAATACAGTTGCGTTCTCTACCCTTGAGTTTTTAAACAATTCCATATCTTTAGAATTTTTAAAAATAATTGCCCTGACAGTGATCAGTGGTATATTCAATCGTTTGTGAATGTTCTTGTAGCCATTACCAGATTTATGAAGGTCTATGACCATCCGCCTCTTTTGAAATGACAGTTTCTTTGTGTTCTTCATGATGTTGGATGACAAAGGGACACTGCATTTGTGTTACCTAAGTGTTATACCCTAGTGAAACAGGAAGTGATGTAAAGTGATGTACTATTTAGATAAAACTTATATAGGTGGAGTTTAATACCTGGATTAAATTTTGTATATGTTATTTCCAATCATCTTTTGGGGTGCCATGAATTGTGAAACCTTGATGTGGAGGAAATTGATTTTTAATTAAATCAGTAAATGATTTTGGTTTGTTCCCTTGGGAAATTAATATCGTACAGTATTTGTCACATGTCGTTATTAAAAGTTTCTCTATAAATATATTTTAAGTATTGTTTGTGCATTGCCAGTCAAGGATGCCAGTAATTTTGGAGCCCACTGTATAAGTCTTTCCTCTAGGAAGGCAGCAAGTGAGGCAGAGGTGAACTGGACGCTATAATTTGTCATAATGCTCATTATGTTGCCATGCCAGCTGAACACAAATGACAGGAGTGCAATCACTGCGTCAGTCAGAATGGTCTGAGTAAAGGCAACCTTAGACTATTTGCTATTGTGGACAGTCAGAGTCATTGCATACTACAGTTTGAAGCAGCAGTATCAAATGGCCCCACGATTTCCAATGCAACCTTCTGCTATGGCCTATCTGGAAGAGGCACTGGTTGTCATGAAGCTAGTTGTGGCTTGGCAATTTTGTGACTCAACTCGCACCAATGACAGGAGCTGATGGTGCTGAGCACCTTAACATACTGTACTTCTTCAGCCACCAGTGGAGGTCATGCATTAGTTGCTTTTTCCGCTCTACGTCCTAATGAAACTTGTGTGAAATGGAAATCAGGACAGGGCAGAGGGAATGGAGCCATGAAAAATGAGATTGTCTTTGACAGAGAGTTCCAGAAAGAGCCTGTAGTTTGGCAGCAGTTCTGGGTCAAGGTCTTGAGGTGAAGCAGGCCAGCAGCACACATTTTGAGCGCAGAGTACTGTAAGCTCAGGACAAGTTGCAAAAGCAGTCAATATTTGAAGCAGACAATGTCTTATGAGCAGTAGAGAGGAGAGCAAAGAACTCTGAGTTGCCATTGCCAGCCCGCTCAGGAGCAATGGACGAATCTGTTGATGGAGCAGCAGGTAAGGGTACGAAGGGCATGCTGTTAGGTGAAGCATTTTCAGTGCCTGGATAGTCAATGATGTTATAATTGAAGGACATGTGACGAGCACCCCATCTTGACACGCGTAGACCAGAACGTCCAATGCCCAGCGTGGTTGGCTGGGTTGCCAGTTGTCACTTGTATACATTTTGTGTCAGGAAGGAGACCATCTGCTGAGACAGTATGCATTGGCAAAGGCAGGCTGGACTGGGAGAAATGGCACTTTATGAAGCCCCAGGCTGGTGTGTTTCAGGCTACGCAAAACAGCTTTTGAGGCTTTTTTACCCCTTAGCCCCAACTAAGGGGCAGAGGGGTATTGTCATCACGTGTGATGTCTGTCCGTCTGTCTGTCCCGTTAACTTTTGTATTCCGCTCGATAACTTGAAAACACCTTAGTCAATCAATGCCATTTTTGCTGTGTTGCTTGGTCTTGTGTACCTACAGAAGCCTATCAATTTTGACGCCGCTTGGATGTTTTGAGATTCGGGGGGGGAAAGACGTGAGCTGCTCAGCGAACAAAACGAAAGTGAACGGTACAGGTCCCTCCCTCCTTCAAAACTCCTTTCAAAACTAATCAAATACGCGATCCAGCAACTCCAAAACGCTCTCGTGGACAACTTGTGACCTGCACATTCACCACGCTATGAAATAATAATGTATAATTATGAAACATTACGACACATGAAGCAAATACTCGGAACTACTTTCTTGAGTAACCCGCTGGGCAGATTAACAAAGTGCGCAGTGCGCACCTCAGACGTTGTCAGTAGCTGCAGTAAACATACGCTTTTGAAATCACTCCGCCCAGCCGGTATGTCTGGAATGTAGTTCCGGTTATGCATTTGCCTTGAAAATAACTCTGTCTCGTAATTACACATTATTATTTTATAGCGTGGTGAATGTGCAGGTCACAACTTGTCCACGAGAGTGTATTGGAGCTGTTGGATTACGTATTTGATGAGTTTTGAAGGAGCGAGGGACCTGTACCGTTCACTTTCGTTATGTTCGCTGAGCAGCTTACGTCTTTCCCCCCCCGAATCTCAAAACAACGGGCATGGATAACTAAAGGTAATGTACCTACTCATATAACTATAGGGATTATGGCAATAGGCTAATTTGCCAAAATGTTGAAATATCGCTTTAATGGACCTGCTGCCAAGGACAGGGGTATGTGTTTAAAGTGAGTCATAAGCCTGACCTTTGACTGTGTCAACAGAATGTGGCTGAAATAGTGCACATAGATGTTTTGAAGCAGGATCGAAACAAAAGACCCAGTGTCCACAACCAGGTTGTGGTCCACAGTATAAATGCAGGTCCACAGTATAAATGATTTTTTTGGTTGCATGTGCAGTCTGCTCTCTCGGTAGTACGGTGACTTTGGGCAGTTAAATCTTGCACACTTCACATATGTGGGACTGTGTAGAGAGACACACTGTAGAAAACTGACTAATTTTTTTATATTTTCCGCATGATGCTGTTGCTGCCAGGCAGTTAGTTGCATTGGCTAAGTGTGCCTCTGATCCACAGTAATAACGTTTTTTTTCTTTCTGTGGGGAATAGGAGCAGTGGTACTAGCAGCATTTGCCTGTTTCCCCCTCCCTTTTTATTTGAGAGTGTACTGCCCAGCCTGTACTGGAGCCGCACTTGTGTCTTTAATGGCCTTCATTTGATCTGCAGCAGATTCTGGAGTAGCTACTGCGAAAGCTCTGTCTACTGTAAAGTCAGGGCCTAACAACAGTCTGTCATATAATCACTAGTAGCACACATTTGCTATGAGCTGACTACATACACTTCATCTGTACATTCGCCAAAATCAGAAGCTCCAACAAGTTTGCAAAGGGCTGCTACATACCGTTGAATTGACTTATGTGGTGCCTGAGATTTTTTACAGAGAGCATGATGCTCTGTTACTACATTAGCCTTTGGGGTAAAGTGCGTCTTCAGCGCATCACAACTGTATCATAAATAGTACCTATTTTGGGAAGTGAATGGAAAATTCGCTGTTCTCTTACTGAAGCAGTGTTACAGGACAGGTCTTTTTGTGGCAATTGGCCAAGCACCTCCACTTGCGTCGATGACCAGTTAATAATTCTTGAAGATTTGCAGCCGCGTTCTAAATGATACAGCTGGCTCGCCAGGATACTGGAGAAAAAAACGTTGGGAAAACACGTTTGGAACATGACACTAATTAGCTAAAGACTTTTAGCTAAAATGAACCTATGTTACTTTCGATGTAGTTAATGGAACGCTGGTTGCAGTAACCTAATTATGACACTATATGGGCCAATGCCAAGCTCACTGAAAAGAACAGAATAAAATTACCTTATGCCAGTTTTTTTTTTTTTTTTTTTTTTTTGGTTGCAGTGGTCGTGAAATCAATTTATGAATGTTATATCCAAGCCCTGTCTTTTAATTGACTTGACAATTGAAATATCTGTAAAAAGCATTACGTTAATTAATCCACCCGGTTCATTGTCAGACACAGTAGAACAAAGCAGGAAGTCAGCGACATTTTATCGATTTGCAGCATTAGTGTGCTACAGGTTTCAGTTAATGAGACGACAACCATAGGAGCAAAAGAGACACCAGTGCCTTAAATCTCCTAGTCTGTATTTCTTTACAAATTTTCTTTGTTTGGTTTCAGGAGTGGCCAGGTATTTAGCCAGGTCCATCTCATTGTTTAGTGAGCAAAAACACTGAAGATTATTCTTGTTTTTAATTTCAGTTGTCCAGTTATCATTGTCGTTTCTTTTCAATTTAAGGTCAGTCCATTTCAGCTTTGGCCCTTTGTGTGCAGCTGTCGTTGTTTTGGAGTTGGACCATGGCATAAACTTCCAATGGTAGCAGACCCAGTGTGTCTCCTTCAGAGTCTCTCTCTCTCTCTCAACCAAAATACAGCAGTATGGCAGTGTTTTTAATTTGTCATTTGCAGCGCATATTGTGTGTTTGTTTAGTTTGATGAACTTTATTTTATAGTGCATGCAGTGCACAATTTTGGACCCAGCTCTGAACTCTCCAGACGGTTTATTTTTTACTGCTACTATTGTAGTAGTAAGATTGCATTACTTTTAAGGTGATTAAATCCACATTTTGAGGCTGATATAAATAAAGCCAAACATTCATCCTGGACCCCCCAAAGGGGTTTGCATCTTTGTAACCTTTTTCGCTCCTGATGAGTTTGCATCACTGATTATGTACATTATGTCACACCTGGCAGTAAAAATAATCCATCATAGCATTGTGTGAGGGTTAATGTGGGGGTACCTGCTGACATGTGTGGTGGAGTGAATAAATCATAAACCAATGCACTGATAGAGGAAAGGAGGAGATTCAGAAATGTGTAGCATGCACTTTCCATATAAATTAAGCTGCTCATTTAGAACACTGGCAATGAAGGGTTCATAAAATGTTGACATCCTCAACAGTGGTTTGAAGGGGACACATTTTCCTGCAGCTCAGGATTTTCCATGCTTCCTACATGCCTTCCTATAACATTTATTGATTTACTATGCTACCTGCCTTAGCAGGTAAGGTTGACTTGAAATTTTCACATAATTTTTGTCCTAGTATAGGATTCCATCTTTGCCAAGCGCTTAGTTTCTCATTTTTTCTCCAAAAAAATTCCCAAAACTGTTTCTAAAGACGAACAAAAACATTTTATTTATTTCCAAGCAAGGAATAAATGTTTTCCAAATTCTGGCCATTGTGTGCAGAGGAAGGCGTCGGAGAATTTGAAGTATGCGGAGAATTTGATTTTGGGTTTTTACCAAAATATGATTGTTATTCAAAATAACAATAAAATGCATGATGTTTTTATAATCCAGAACATTGTTAAGCTAGAATGCCGGCTATTTGTACTCGCCGATGCCATGTTCACATGTTGATATTTAGTTTTTTCGACTAAAAAATACAGTCTGACCTTTTCTGGCTTTAAAGTCTTGGTTAAAACGACAAAAACTTCCTCAGTCTCATCTCACTTCCTCAGTCTCATCTGATTTTATTCTTTTAACTCCATGCAGTTCAAGTGAGACGACATCACTATTTTATGGTAAATTGTAAACCATGTAATGAAAAACCATAGCAGGACCATAAGTCCCGCTGCATTGCAGAACAACCTTGGTCCCATTACCATCCAGGGGGTAAAGTACCCTGCACGCTGTAAATAAAACTAAATGCGCTGAGATGAAGCTATATGCAGTCTAATGAAGATAAAAGTGTCCTTAAAAGGTCACAGGCAACTTCTCCATGCTATTTAGCAATTGCTCTTCCCATTTTAGTGGGAGGCCTAAATACACTGTCACACCAATAAGAAATATTAAGCGAGATGAGAACTGTGCTGCGAAGAGGAGGAACTACCGATAATTCACAAAGGAAGTCCCTCTCTTCTAATGAAAACAGAGATGCCCTACTCCAAGCTAACAGTTTTTTGCCTCTTTCTGTTTCTCTTGGGACTAAACTTTTTTCATCGAGAGAATAATTGTGATGTGCCCCTTGATCACTGCAGTGTAACTTGCTCTGGATAAAAGTGTGATAGCAATGCAATGCAAAAGAACTGAGGCACTGGCATGAGAACAAAATGGGAGAGAACAAAAATGGAGAGAACTGTTTTGAAGCTGGGATATTATCTTTGGAAATACAAACTGTCAGAATGTTTCAATTTCACCTGAGCATGTTGCTGAAAATAAGCAGGAAGCTGGTGTGTGCTTCTTGTAATTTCCAAAATATCACAGCGGTGATCCCTCTTACCCCAGACACATCAAGTCTTGCACATTCTGGGCAAACTTCAAAAACATGGATAGCCTGCTGTCATGCTCTTGCTGGTGAATCTCAAGCTGATTTGTTATATTCCATTGACTTTTAATATGCATGCAAAAGTATTTTTAAATTAACCATCACGTCTCCCACTCCTTCCTGCACTTCACAAACCGACTATTGGACACCTTTTCCACCTTTGATGAGTGAGGCTTTGCATGCTGCAGCACTTTATTTTGTAAAGGCTATTTTAAAGGCTGTTTTCAACTTCCCTATTTAAAGAACAATGAAAGTAAAAAGAAACATGAAGTTTAGAGTGAGCATCCAGGCTATTTAATTGTGGCTTTAAGTCAAGCCTGTGCCTTTGTGTAAATTTAACCAAAGAGAAACAACACAAGTGCTGTACTGCTAATTGAGTCGACAGGGCAGGTTTTTGCTGATAACTTGTGAACATTACCCAAACAGTTAAAAGAATTGGGTATTAAAGGTAGACATAGGTAAAGACAGCTGTGTGATAATGAAAGATGACACAACAAGCAACTTTGAAGGGCTGGCCTTGTGATCAGAGTGTGATCATCACACTCTATGAGCTGAATAAATGGTTAATTTGAGGTTTGTATGAAGAGGGAGCCAGGGCTTCAAACAATAGCATACTTCCCAACTTTAGAGGACCAAAATGCTGGTCCTTGATGACAGCGTTTCATTTCATTGAGCAGGGGGGTTGAGAGATTCCGAGATTCCGTTTATTTTTTTTTTTTCAATGGCGGGGGGCGGGGGCGCGGTCATTTTACTGACCAGGTGGTGGAATTTGCATTTCATTTCGTTGATTCGTAACACAGTATTCACGTGGCTGGAGAAATAATGCTTAAATCCCTCAATGCGCAAATTGCGGGTTTTCTCATTTGCTTGCGGGTCCTCGGGTTCTGCCATTCAAATACAGGTCGGACCCGCTAGATGCGGGTCAGTAGGGAGCGATGCAATAGAGTTATTTGTCCCCTCATCAATAATATTTCCAGCTGTTTTGGTTGGGACAACTTATACCACAAAAAGAATTCATGCAAAAACCAATGATTACATTCTGATGGTCTTGTGGGGTTGGGGAGACTGCGACACAGGGCAGGCTCAGAACTCACGTGCAAACAATATTCAGAGCTGCCAACATTGGATTTCATAAATCATGAAGATTTTCATGAGCGAAGCGTAGCTACCAAGATTGAAGGATTGAAATGCTTGTCTATTACCACTTTGTCTCATTTTGTTGAGCAGGGGGGGAAGACATTGCGTTTCATTTTTTTGAGGGGGGGATAGAGAGGGATAGAGAGCGGGAGGCAGGGGGATGGTTTGCGGAGCTCATATGTTCATTTCGTATTGTTCAGCAGGGGCAGAGAAATAATGCACACATTCCAAAATGTGGGTTTTTTTCAATTTGCGCAAAATCCGGGAAATATTCAGAACTAGTCGAGATGTCGGGAGATAGAAGCATTTTCCGGTAGTCTCCTGCAGAATCCGGGAGAGTTGGCAGGTATGAATATTCCTGTTCAGAGATTTTGAGAATCTTGGCCAGACAGACCAGGTCAATCATTGGTGGGCAGAATGCTATAAAGAAGGGCAAATCCAGAACCATAATCGAAGAACAGTCCAGAAACCAGGAAGTGGATAAGCCAAAGCCAAAACTGTAGGCAAGTCTTTAGTCAAATAGCCAAACAGGAGATCTAACATGAGTAAACAATCACACACCAAGGACCACACAGAATTTAAACCACATTACCAAGGAATCTAGGAAATTTGGACCCATTCGTAATGAATACACTAAGTAATTTAGACATCAAACTCACAATCTAAGACACAGAATCGGGGGATTATACACAGTAGGGAAGCTGACTGACTGATTGCAATGGGCTGCAGGTGAGGTGTGCTGGGAACATGCAGGGAAGTGTGGTTACAAATGAGAAACAATCAAACAATGAACAAGGGGCGGTACATGCGAGGGAGTAAAAACAGAAAGCACATGGCAAGTGACAGAAAAATGGAATGGCTGCACTAATACATGAAACTGTATTATAAGTAAGCAATGAGACATGAAAAATAATAAACACAAATACAAATGCACATAAATCATGACTAAACAAATTAAAACCCTGACAAACTGCAAGTAGTATTAGGGGGAGGGGGTTAGAGTCAGTCTGCACATTTTGAGAGCAAAATATAGAGGCTAGATCTGTGTAGAATGCCACAGCTGCATTAGATACACAGCTGTATCTAATTTCAAGTTGCACCTAACCCATAAAATAAATCTGGTTTAATGTAATGGTTCATTTTCAGTGTTTGGAATCAAACTCCAGTGCTGCTGTAAAATATGGATTCACAAACTATATGAGATCATATTTACAGATCATCTTCAACTTCATGGCAAATGATGGGAAAATAATATGTCAAGTGAAACATTTCTCCGACAAAAATGCTATTTTTCGAAGTTTAATGGTTTTAGAATGTTCAATCTACAAGTTTAGAGCAGAGTCTGCATGAATACTATATAATCTCTTCATTTGATAAAACCCCACCATTTTTTTAATTGGACCGCACAGCCTATAAATTGTGAAAACAGCACAGATCATAAATTGGGGAAAAAAAAGGTTTATTGAGGGTATTTTTTTCTGTAAAATGAGGAGACTTATTGAGAACATGAAAGTCTAACTAATCAATACATGTACTGCATGCCTATGCTTAAGTTAGGTTACACAACAAAAACATCAAGTGGTGCACTGACAGTTTGGTGGGTTCTATGGGGCCATCAGTCAACAGCTTCATATAGGATACATAAGACTGTATAAGCTTAAATTTTCAACTTGATGTTAGGCATAATATAGCCCTCATATAGATTAAGCTGCAGTTCAAGCATGTTATTCACAAACCCCAATTCCAATGAAATTGGGACATTGTGTAAAACGTGAATAAAAACAGAACACAATGATTTGCAAATCCTTTTCAACCTATATTCAATTGAGTACACTCCAAAGACAAGATATTTAATGTTCAAACTGATAAACTTCATTGATTTTTTGGAAATATTCACTCATTTTGAATTTGATGCCTGCAACACGTTCCAAAAAGGTTGGGACAGGGGCAACAAGTGACTGGGAAAGTTGAGGAATGCTCAAAAAGCACCCGTTTGGAACATTCCACAGGTGAACAGGTTATTTGGAAACAGATGAGTGTCATGTTATAAAAGGAGCATCCCCGACAGGCTCAGTCGTTCACAAGCAAGGATGGGGCGAGGTTCACCACTTTGTGAACAACTGCGTGAGCATTTAGTCCATTAGCTTAAGAACAACGTTTCTCAATTGCAATTGCAGGGAATTTAGGGATTTCATCATCTACAGTGCATAATATGATCAAAGGATTCAGAGAATTTGGAGACATCTCTACACGTAAGCGGCAAGGCCGAAAACCAACATTGAATGCTCCTGACCGTCAGTCCCTCAGGCGGCACTGCATTAAAAACCGACATCATTCTGTAAAGGATATTACTATGTGGGCTCAGGAACACTTCGGAAAACGATTGTCAGTTAACACAGTTTGTCGATACATCTACAAGTGCAAGTTAAAACTCTACCATGCAAGGCAAAAGCTATATATCAACAACATACAGAAACCCCGCCAGCTTCTCTGGGCCCGAGCTCATCTGAGATGGACTGACGCAAAATGGAAAAGTGTGCTGTGGTCTGACGAGTCCAGATTTCAAATTGTTTTTGGTAACCATGGACATTGTGTCCTTCGGGCTAAAGAGGAAAAGGACCATCCAGATTGTTATCAGCGCAAAGTTCAAAAGCCAGCATCTTGATGGTATAGGGATGTGTTAGTGCCCATGGCATGGGTAACTTGCACATTTGTGAAGGCACCATTAATGCTGAAAGGTACATACAGGTTTTAGAGCAACATATGCTGCCATCCAAGCAACATCTTTTTCAGGGAAATCCCTGCTTATTTCAGCAAGACAATGCCAAACCACATTCTGCATGTGTTACAACAGCGTAGCTTCGTAGTGAAAGAGTGCGGGTAATAGACTGGCCTGCCTGCAGTCCAGACCTGTCTCCCACTGAAAATGTGTGGCGCATTATGAAACGCAAAATACGACAACAGAGACCCCGGACTGTTGAGCAACTGAAGTCGTATATCAAGCAAGAATGGGAAAGAATTCCACCTATAAAGCTTCTACAATCAGTGTCCTCAGTTCCCAAATGCTTAAAAGGTGATGTAAAACAGTGGTAAACATGGCCCTGTCCCAGCTTTTATGGAACGTGTTGCAGGCATCAAATTCAAAATGAGTGAATATTTCCAAAAAAACAATAAAGTTTATCAGTTTGAACATTAAATATCTTTTCTTTGTAGTGTACTCAATTGAATTTAGGTCGAAAACGATTTGCAAATCATTGTATTCTGTTTTTTTTCACGTTTTACACAATGTCCCAACTTCATTGGAATTGGGGTTTGTACTATGACTTAAAACATAACTGTAACCACTTATTTTGTATAGATGTAAATGTCATGAGACCATTTACATTGCAATGTGAATATGCAAGTCACTGCAAATGATTGTTTTCAACAATTGCTAGCTAGAGGGGTTAATTTTGATCCGCATATGACGTGCACTTGTAGTATTTGTCTGTTGATTGTGAGAGAAAACCAAAGTACCATGAGGAAACCCACGCAAACAAGCAGAGGAAATGCAAGCTCTAATCCCTTGATACTCCAGGGATCAACCAAGTTCCCAGATAGCAAGCACCTCCGCTCCGGATCTGCCCCGGCTCTGTGCCGACTCCAGCTGATCTGGCTCAGAGCCGGGGCAGATCCGGAATGGAGGTGCTTGCTATCTGGGTTGGGACTCAAAACCAGAACCCCTCTTTAGAAAGGCCCTAACTACTGTGCCACCAGGCCACCAATTGAACAGAATTTAGCTCACAGCACCAACATACGGTGCGTCATCTGAAAAAGTGACATCTAAATTTAAAATGGCTCCATCTGGAACATGTTAAGACCTACAGCTGCTTTTATAATAAGAGAAATGTGTTTACAGTCTGTAAAAGTTTGATGCAACTCAGAAATCCTCATAGGACAATCCGTCGTTGTATGAATTCTCTGCATATAAATGGACACCAAATGTAATTTGAGGTCAGTTTGCATCATGCACTGACTCAGCTAAATGTCCATCATGACATCCAGAAACAATCTCAAGACTCAATGCTTTTAACACTCGATTGGTTTCTAATCAGTTTGATATTCTTCAGTCCTGATGTGAAGTTGAGGATCCCCATAAGCCTGCAGCTAATTTCTGAAGCGTTCTGCATAGCTGGACCTCGTAATTATTTCAGGTGAAATTTCCTCAGCAGTGCATAGCTGTAGATATGAATTCCTTGCATTACCTTCAGTGAGGATTATGTGGAAGAAATAGGGCTTTTTAACTGCCCTAAACAGATTCTGCATACCAATGCAATGTTAAAAGTAATACACCCTTCAAAGACAATGTTACTAAATTGAATACAAATACAGCCATATTAAATTTGATTGTGCATTGAGAATGGTAGTAATTGAAAAAGGTTTCTCCTATGTAAACTAGACCACTTTGGATCATGGCAAGTCTCCTCTTAACATTTTGCTTGAAAGTTAATTTACCTTCTAAAAACAATCCAGAATAGACAAATTATCCTGCTAAATGTAAAGGGAACCAAAATTACCATCATATCCTGCTCTGAAATGACACAATCCAAAAAGAGAGAAGAAACAAAAATCACCAACCACAGTGGTAGACTATAATGATCAATTAAAAAAAAAAAAAGACTTCCAGCAAAATAATTTTTAGCAAATGCTAATCCCTGATCCCTATATATTTTTACAAAAGCTTCCAGACAATAATGTTGAGCAAAAAAATTGACAAATTAACATTTCTTTTTTTATGCCCTTTGAACTTGCAAGGAATACAGTGACTTCACATCAATAGTATTATTCGTGTCATGAAGTAGTAAGACATACACGCATGCACAAACACACACACACACACACACACACACACACACACACGCACAAATACACGCATGTGTTTTCACGTTTTGTGGGGACATTCCATAGACTTCCATTCATTCACTGACCCCTTTCCCTGACCTTAACCCTCAACCGTACACACCTAACCCTAAACCTAACCCTAACCCTAACGTTAAACTAACCCTAACCATATCCCAACTCTAACTTTAACCCCTAACCCTAAAATAGCTCAAGTACAAAGAACTCTGGAATTCCATGTCTTGTGAGGACATTTGGTCCCCACAAGAGTAGGTAAACACAGTATATAGATATATACACACACACAAATATACGCACACACAACAAACAACACACACACACACACACACACACACACACATTGCTGAGTTTCACTTGCCTTGTAATAGGAATGAGAGTACAATAATTTTGCAATCCCTGTCCTCTCAGAGCAGATGAGCCACCTGTAACAGAAAACACCTTGCGGGAGTAATTTACAGTTATTTGACAAACTGCTGTGAATATTCATAAGTGATAGACATGCAGAAAAGAGAAATAGCTTCTCGCTTTGCAATCTGACAACTGCAGCTTCTGTTTTTCATACTTGTCAGTGGATAATGGGGTGGTGTATTGGTCCCAAGGGACAGCAACTGCAAGAAGTGCAGACTTGATTGACAACTTCTCCTAGCAGCAAAGCAGTGAGCTGGTATAGTAATAAACTTTTTATGAGCATCGCGAACACCAAGCTAACACAAGCGCGGAAAAAATATGTCTAATCTGGACATAAAGGCACATGAGAGTGCTGTGGGGGGTGGGGGAGGTGGGTGTGCAGGAGCTGAGGTGCTGTCTTAAGATATGGATTTTAGAAGATGGTCAACCTCTTAGCTGCACCGGCTGCCCAGGGAAGCTCATTCCGCCAAACGGCATGAGTAGACATGGTTCAGAAGTGCAGACCCAAAGAGCAGGAGGCAGCAGACATGTTGAGGCTGCAGAACACTGGGGCCTCAGGTTAGTCTCAGGTCTATTAATCTTGTGAAGCTATGTAAGCAGTCTGCTCCATGGCCTGGCATTAAATCTGATGCAAGCAGCAACAGTAACCACTGGATAGAGGCAGGGTACCTCGGGAGTATTTTGGAACTCGCACACATAGCCAGTCAAGACAGTGCAGCCTTTTTTATTTCAATTCTTATGGCCATGTGGAGGGTAATACAGATCGGCATATCGTTGATGAATCATTGTCGCAGGATTTAAAACAAGGAAATTTATTTCCCACAGTTCAGTTGAGGTAGTTTCAATGTTCTGCTATATTTTTCAGTGCAACATGCAGGCAGTATAGTTCTAATGTATTGATAGGGTTTGTACATGTCCACATTAAATTGAACATACTGCTTTTGAAATATAGGAAAGCCACTTGACCTTCTTACTGACTGTCACGCTTGACATGCTGAATGGCAGTAGCGATACCCCACAGGTATATATGCTGAAGGAACCCTATATTATCCAAGAGTCATTAACCTTGTGACTCTACTTCAGCAGCCAAGGAAATGGAGAACTCAGAATGAACATATGGACAGTCCAGGTTATGTAATAAAAGTGCATGCATATTCAATATGTATCAATGAGCCAAAACATAAAAACCACACATAGACGAAGCAAATAACATTCATAATCTCAAAGTAATGGCACAAGTAAAGGTCTGGAGATCTTAGACGGCAAGAGAACACATGGTTTTTGTTGTCAACGTGTTGGATCTGGGAGAAACGGGACCTGAACGACTTTGACAGGGGCCAAATAGTTATGACCAGATGAGTGGCACAGAGCATCCCAAAAGCAGCAAGCCCTCCAGGTTGCTCACAGTCAACAGTGATGAGTACCTACCAACAGTAGTCCAAGGGGGGACAAACCATGAACTGGTGACGGGGTGTTGGGTGCTGAAGGCTCATCAATGCACAAGGGCAACGAAGGCTATCCTGTCTGGTCCGAACCAACAGAATGGCTCAAATCGCGGAGAGTTTTAATGATACGTCAAGAATGCAACACAATACACAGCGCATGGCACCGTGCTGCATGTGGCAGTTTTGTAGCAGCAGACCAGTCAGGAGTGGACATTCTGACAACAGTCCTCCACCAAAAGTGCCTACAGTTGGCATGTGAGCACTGGAATTGAACCGTGGAGCAACTGAAAAGGACTCAATGTTTTGCTTCAGCGAGCCCTGCAGTTTCTTTTATATCATGTGCATTGGCTGGGTATGTGTGCACCAATGTTCTCCTGGGAAACCTTGGGTCTGGAAATTCAAGCGGATGTCAGTCTGATGGAGCTGTTTTGGCAGCATGAAGGGGCGCTACACAATATTAGGCCAGTTAGGCAGGTGGTTTTAATGTTGTGGGTTATCACTGTACACTGCAATTCATTGTACATTGAGACATTTTACATTTTTTATTTTGCTTCTGTTTTCTAGCACTTTGAGTGTGAAAAAATACAGTTAGGTTGAAGTGCAGACTTTCAGCTTTAATGAAGAAATGAAGCACCTTTTGTTCGCGTTTTATAAAATGGCAGTCACATGATTAGGAGACTTCACACCTGCACGGCTGTATAAGTTTTCATAGATGCCTTTCTGCTGGTTTCCCCAACCGGGTTGCTTTTGATTCATTTGTCGGAAAATGGAAATAATTTGTCGGTTTATTTCCAGTTAATGCTTTCTCACGATTTCTAAAATTCCTGTCACTATTCTGTGTAAAGTATTTTTTTTTTTTACTTCTGACTATTTCCTTCTCACCACTCAGAGGTTATTTGCAGAAGCTAAAACAGAAAATTTTACTACAACCTGTGTGAAATACCACGGATTGCTCATAAATGTGATTAATGAAGAGTATTTAGAAATTAACTGATAGTCTTTACAGGAAAGCATTGTATTGCAGTAGTTGATCAGTAGGAGGCAGAATTGTACTGTGGGAGAAAAGGAGACCAAGTCATTGAAAAACTTTCACAGGTTGGCAGCGTTGAGACATGACTAGATCGAGCCTGTGATGGCCAAGCAAGATTTTGTCATTCGCACAAATTTTGATAGTGTACTAAAAACCGTAATGGTCACCGTCAGCACTAAATCCAGCTAAAGACTTCACAGTTAAGTGCTGTCTCTGATAGAGTTCAGTCTCTCTGCAACCATGGCGACAACAGACCCATTAAGTCAGAGGTGAGGGATAATTCACATAATTTTCATTGTGCAATTCCATTATGCAAATGGGGAACAGCCAGTTTCAGTCCTCCTGAATTGGAGCCCTGCAGCTTTCAATTAGAGACTGATTTCCACCTGGAATACTACACTGAGGGTGCGGTGACTTCCAATCTGACTAAAGACTTCAAACAATTAAGAGAGGTTGGGTAAAGACTAGCAGACCTTGGGGCCCCTCAGGAATGCAGGTGCCATTCCCAGATTCTGGTCGCATCACTGAACTCATGAGCGTCTGTTTGTGATCCACACCGCTGTCGATTTGTTTTTTCCCCACTGAACGAAGCAGCTCTGATGAGCAGGAACTGTATTTTCTGAGCATGGATTCCCTATCATCCTGACTCACACACATTGTTGCACACAGAACGTCCGGATGTATCGAAGGCCATTTTGATGATCTTGCTCTGAAATGGCAGGGAACCTTTCTGCGATTGAAAAGGTCACATATTTCCACGATGCTCGTCGCACGTAGAGACCAATACCTGTGTAAGCATTCATGTTCTGCTGGTATCTGGTAAGCAATACACTTCAAACCTGTGGAAGAACAGAAACATGGAAGTGATTGCAAAATATTTTTTGTGTGGACCAAGTATGATGACAGACATACAGTTTGTACAATCAACTTTAACAATCTACTGTTAGTGACTTTCTGCCGATAAAAATTTCATGTTATCAACATCTGAAACACAAGAAAGTGTAGTTTTATCATTCATTTAGTCGTTTAATTTATTTGCTTAATTTTTTCACTCATAGCTGCATGTAGTATATCTTTAAAAACACTCATTTGCATTGCTGCTGTATTTCCACAGCTGTGATATTGAAGCATAATTGAATAATGCACAATATTTACGGACTATCTGAGATATATACTGGAGTTTGCAAAGTGCACTGTGCTTACCTTTATTGTACGTGCTTACCAATAGTCGTGCTGCTCTCACATCAGACGTCTACATGCAAATATACAATAAAAGATTTAGACTCGTGTGGCACGCACAGCATATTCTTATGAGATGATGGTAAGAGGTGCATTGGATAACAGTGTTGCCTCATAGCAAGGAAGGCATGGGTTCGAATGTTGGCCACTCTGTGTGGAATCTGCATGCTTTCCCAATGTTTGTGTGGGTTTCCTCCCTCAGTCTAAAGACATGTTCAACAAGCTAAAATTCCCTAAGGCATGAGATTTTGAGTAAGTAGTGTGTGACCCCAGCAATGGATTGGTGAACTGTCCAGTGTGCACACCAGCCTCTCGCCCACTGTATACTGGGACAGGGTGCAGTCCCCCTGATCAGGAATCAGTGGGCTCGGTAATTGATGGGTCGATTGTAAGAGATCATGAAAAAAATCTTTTATAACTTACGCTTCACACTGTGGTAAGGGAAGTAATAACATACCACAAGCTAAATTACTAAAGAAGCATTTAGTCTGACTTCATTACTCGGTGACCAGGGAAATTCCGTATGTTGCTTTTGCTTGTTCAAATCTATATTTTAACAAATGCAATAGCAAGCGAGGCTCTCATGGGGGTAAGATGTTAGACACCAGCTCCAGCGCTGTGGCACATTTTTCGACAAGGAATTTCTTGCTTTCACACATTTCCCGCGAGTCCCTTGAAATCCCTTGGGCATTATGAACCAAAATTGAGACTTGATAGTAATTTTTTTTTCTTTTCATGGTACAGATGAAGTTCATGAAATGTGACAGCTGCTGGAAGGTATCGGTGGCACCTTTCAGCAAGTCATGAACTCCAGGCAACGAAGTGTGAATCCTCAAGCCTGACTGTACGTTTCATACAAATCACTTGACGCACACGCAGCAGCTGTCTGGATTTAATGAAAGAAAATACAGATCAGTAAATCAGCCTTCCTTTTTACGGCAAAATTTTCGAATGTAGAAATACACTTTGATGTTTTTTTTTTTTTTGGGGGGGACTTTTTGGAGAATTATGGGATTCATACAGATACATTCTATGCATTACAACAAAGTCTTAGCCTCTGTGCGGTTCCTTTGTCTTTAAACTGTTATTTTGCGGTTGTAAAATAGGAAATGGGCCAGCTAGACAGAGAGGGAGGTGAGCTGCAGACGTCAGCCATCTGCATGTTAACAATGCCAGCAGGCATGAGGTTAAACGAGCCACCCACAGCCTCTGTTACACTGTTCGAGAGGCATTGCGAATGCATTTCCTGGAATCTAACGGTTTTTTGATGAGCTTTGAAGAGGGAGATCCCAGACGTACTTAGAGCGTAATGTAACGGTATTGAGCTCGCTCTTCTGCAGACGGTGAAGTTTTATGATGACATGACAATTGAAAGTGCAAGTGAAGCTGAAATGTAATAAAACAAACTGACTGTCCGATCTAATGATGTGTGCTGGTTTTAAAATGTGGTGAGCGCTGTGAAAAATGTACCAAAAATTTGCATAAAACTAAACACAAAGATCTTAATCAAAGTGTGGTTCTGATTCCATCACTACACAGTGTTGCACAGTTTTATAAAGAACTGACTTGTCCCCACTATTCAATGGTTTCTCGCAAAATATTTCAGCAAACTGATGTAAGGCGAGTAAAATACATTTCTCCAATATAATATTTGATATATTGTAGGTTATAGGTCAATGTACATTTTCTTTTTCATTCATAGAAGTATACGCAGTGCTAAATATGAAAGCGGAATGGGTTTTTCAGCATTTAATAGGGCATCTAACAAAAGGGGAAATAAGAAAATGTTCCAACTGAAAGCTGCGTGTTGATTTACAGACCTATTTCCTGTCTGCCTGGCTTCCTCCACGTCACTCTGAGCACAGGGAGCTTCATAATCACTCTCACTATGGCAATTACAGAACACAATGTTTTGACAGACTTTTTTTAATATATATATACGACAGATATTTCACTGCATCGGGGATTCTCAACAAACACAGCTTACTCTCAGCTGTAGTGATGTTCTCCATGATTCTTTCTGTGTCCACAGTGAAGAATAACTCTTGCAGTACGAGAGCGACTCCTCTGGTCAGTCTGATGCCTATCTTTAGCCAGGGACATCAGCATGATCGCTGATGCCCCCAAATACATTGCTTTCCCTCTCAGCTGCAGGGAAAATTGAGGGGAATATAAAAGAAAAAAGGTGAGAAAAAAGTAAATGAATTGCATTTGAGTCAGAGTGTACAGTATGTCACTGTACACTGTGCAGTAGTGAACCGTCACAGGAATTGTATCTCCATAGCAACATGGCTGCAAGTAATATTGCCATGGTAATGTATAAAACTGTAAGTGTATGTAATGCAACCAGTGGCAATAGAACGGCGACGTAGCATTAATCGTATATTGACAGTGTTGTAGAACTGAGAGAGGGGGTGGTTACTTGGCAACAATCAATAATTAATAGTTTATTAGCCTTAATCCTTTGCTCTCAACTTGACTGCATATAATCTGTCACCTTCACAAGGAAGCTGGACTAACCTGACATTTCAATCCTGCTCAACTTTACATAACCTCCTAGTTGTACTTTTACGTACTGTATGCTCAGTCAACGTTGTGCTCAGTATGTGTAATCATACATTTGCACTGATGTGCTTTTTTTTTTTTTTTTTACATTTCCTTGCTTTCTGCAAGCTTTGTCAAATTTACACAGATCATCAAATTTGGTTATAGACATGTCTGACAGGTCCTGGGCAATATTTATAAAGTTTCTCAGGGAAAATGCACTCAAAGGGGCAGGAATTCTAAAGGCTGCGGAAATGCACTACTGATCCGAGTAATAAGACTGACAGCAGTGAATAGAAGCGCTTGAGCTTTAAAAGTGCTCATAATTTTCCACATATTTAAGAGGCCTGACAAGGCCTTTTAAGGATAGAATGGCCACATTACCGCATCACTCACAGTGTGATGCAAAATGGACTAATGTTATCGGAGAATGCAGTGTGCATTTAGAATGAAATAAATTCTACTTAACTATCAAAATGTATTCACTTTTTAGAACAGCTGCTGTATTGATGGTGGTATACATGATCAGCATCATTGCTGCATTGTCTGGCTAACCACACTGTATTACCCCTTTGAGTGATTACCCATATAAGGTTTTCTGAGTTAAAGTGCTGTAAAAAAGTCTTTGCCCCTTCCCAGTTTCATCTGTTTTTCCTTATTTGTCATACTGAAATGTTTTAGATCATCCAACTCATGTAAATATAAGACAAAGACACTGTAAGTAAACACAAAATGCAGCTTTTAAATTATCATTGTATCTCCCCGACGACGATAGTCGGGAGATACTATGGTTTAGTTCCGGGGCCACCGTCACCGCCGCCCCCGCAGAGATTTTCTGTTCTGGGCTCTGGAAGCGACAATTATCGCAGGAATTTTTCCTAATTTTGCACAGGCGAAGATATTTATTTGACAATGCTCAAGACCGATTTTCGGCAATTTTGGACGTCCAATATGGCTGCCGGCGGCCATTTTGTACGAAATTTGGGAATCGGGGAGATACACAACTGGGTCCCTGTGGCGACCGAGTTATCTAGTTGGATTTATGGAAGGTAAAGACTTACTCAAAAGCTACAGTATATCGCCCATGTGAAAAAAATAATTGTCCCCCAAAGTCTAATCACTGGTTGTGCCACACTCAGCGGCAACAACTGCGATGAAACGTTTGTGATAACTGGCAATGAGTCTTCTACATTGCTGAGGAGGAATTTTGCCTCTTGTTCTTTGCAGATTTGTTTAAATTCAGGCACACTGGAGGGCTTGCAAGCATTAAGTACCTGTTTAAGGTCATGCCACAGCATCTCAGTTGGATTCAAGTCTGGACTTTGACAAGACCACTCCAAAACCTTCATTTTATTTCTTTTCAGTCATTCAGAGGGGGGCTTGCTTGTGTGCTTTGGATGATTGTTCAGCTGCATAACCCAAGTGTGCTTGAACTTTAGGCCACAAAATGATTTTCTGGTTAAGAGCAGAATTCATGGATCCCTCAATTATGGAACTCGCCCGAGTCCTGAAGCAGCAAGGTGGCCTGAGACCATCACAATACCACTACTGTGTTTGACTGTTGGTTTGATGTTCCTATTTTTGAATGCTATGTCAGCTTTACGCCAGTGGCAACCGGACCTGTCATCCAAAACATTCCAAACTGGCTCATCATTTCACTAAATATTATCAAAAAAGTTTTGGGGGTCATGGAGATTTTTTTGTTGTTGTTCTTTGTGTTCTTTTCGGACAGCAGAGATTTTCAGTTAGCTGCTATCCCAGGAAGGACACTTTTGTCCAGTCTCTTTCTTACTCTAAAATCATGAACTCTGACCTTAACTAAAGCAAGTGAGGCCTGCAGTTCTTTAGAGATGATCTGGGTTTTTTTTCTGACCTCCTGGATGAGTCGTTCATGCACTTTAGGATGAAAGTTGGTATGCTGGCCACTTCCTCTAATCAATTTTTTCTGGAGTCCCAGATCCTTAGAAATGGCTTTGTAACCCTCTCTAGGCTGATAGATCTCAATGATGTTGGTTCTCATTTGTTTTTGAATTTTCTTATTATTATTATATATTGCTGCATCATGTGCTGCTTTTTGCCTTTGTCACATTGCCAGACTGGTTCTATTTAAGTGATGTTTTGACTTAACAGTGGTGGCAGTAATCATGCCTTGTGTTGTGTTCTACTATGTCTTGTTCATTTTTTTGCCATGCCCTGTCATGTGTGTTTGCTTTAATTTTAGTATTTCCCTGCCTGGTCTGCCAGCCTGACTCCACCTCTCCAAGTCCACGTTCCGGTTCATGTTTTTGTTATTTCTTAGTCTCCCGCTTCATCACTGCATTCGGGTTTGGCGTTTCATATTTCTTACTTGCTTCAGAGCTGTTCTATATTCGGGCCTGCTCTAAGCTTGAGTGATCTTTTATTAGTACTAATTACTAACCCCATTACTAACAACGCAGGGGAAGGTGTTTTATTAGATAGGCACTTATTAATCATTACTAATTTAGGGCATTGAGTGATTGAATTCCCACGTTCACAATGTTCAGTTCTGTGCTGTTTTGTTCAAAGTTTTTCTTCTCCGCTTTCGTTTAATCTTCTTTTTGGTGCTCCTAAGCTCATCACGTTCATTACTCTTAATGAGCTTGTCGTTGCCTGATTGCTTAGTCGTTGTCAGAGTCCACGTTTCCATTGTGTTTCCCCATGTCTTTTTATCATGTGCTTTTCTCCTCATTTGCAGCCCAGGTGTTCCTCGTTCCCATTGTCCCGCCCCCTTGCCTATATCTGGGAGAGGCTGGAGGAAGGCTGCAGATGGAACCTTGTATCGTTTGCCACTTGCTTCATGTCTTTCATGAGCCTAGTCTTTCATAGTGGTTTTTGAGCGTTCACTTACGTGTATCCAAGTTTCTAATATTGTTTAGTATTTGCCAAGTCGTGCATTCCTTGTTTTGTATTATCCTTTTGGTATTTTGCTTCTCAGTTATTAGCTCTGTGAAGCGTACCTTAGTTTCCTTTTCAGCCCATTGGGTGTAGTTTTTTTGTTGGCCCTCGTGCCTTGTTTTCTCAGTTTGTAATAAACATTCATTGTTCCTTTTATCTTGCGCCTGGCATCTTTCATGCCAGACCTTAACACCTTTGGGGTGTGTCTAGCAGTGTTGGAGGACTCGAGGCCTGTTTTTCCCGGCCATCACTCGGACTCGTCCTCGGCCTCGTGCCATCTGGCCTCGGCGATTCGGGTCGAGGCCTCTAAATATTGACATATTTTGTAGGTTTTGTAAAATCTTTAATTTTTATGGCTTTTTTTTTCCCGAAATATTTACCTGTAGGCCTAATAAGATTACAGTGGTTTTGCAATGCACTGCGGCGACATTAGACAGGCAATCTCCTCTTCTTCTTTGCAGTTTTACGGCAGCTTGCAACCTGCATGTTGCACTACTGCCTCCTTCCGGATTTACTTTTCCACTTCTCATTAGGCCTACATCATTTGATGGAATCACCATGATCTCTCAGCTCCAAACGTGGACTGTTTTTTTCTTTGTAAACCTTCGGGGATAATTAAATTTGCATACTATGACCATGAAGATTATGAGAAACGAGGGAAAAAGAAGCATCGGGCAAGATGCAAATTCTGTAATCCATCATCCCCGAAACTCAGTGAGTTCAACGGAACAACTCCGAATTTCACCTGGCACCTTCAACGTGTACACAAGACAAAGTTACTGTGCCTGGCCGGTGTATGAATCTATCAAAATTGGCCGCTGCTCGAAATCGACCGTGGGTAACTTAGGTCTAGTCAGTTGTTTTGGAGAGTATTAAATGATGATTTCCTGGGCATTAGGCTATGGCGTGGTGACGATGACTTGCACTGTCTAATGTTACCAATTGTTAAAGAATTTCAAAAAGGAGTCTCTCAGTGTCTTTCAGCAGTGCTCGCGTAACATCTGGCAATACAGAAATACAGTATGGACTGCGGGAAACCAGGACTAAAAATTTAAAACTGAAATAATGCTTGTGTTTCCATGCTCAGTAATACTATTACTGTCACTGAGGTTTTATCATTTTTAGTGGGGGAAAGGTATAGCTTATTAGATTGCTGGGTCTCGTGGTGGGTTAAGATCAGATATTAAAAATAAATGTGTACCGTATCTTGCGTTGTTGTCCATGCATGTTAATACCGAAACCTTGTGCAGCAATAGGGTGCAATAATAGGAACACGCTATCCATCGTCACTTTTGCCAAGGATGCATGCAGGTAAGAAATACATGAGCAACTGCCGTATTTAATTCCAGCTTCATAAGTTTGAAAGATCTAATGTTTCGTTTTGCAATGCACTTCAGGCTGGCAAATGGCCATTACAGTAATTCGCGAACGCCCTAGCTAGCCAGCTAAATTATATTCGTAATGGTTATTATTGACGTTAGTGGCGTAGAAAAAAAAGTAAAATAAAATATACATGCTTCATGCAGATATACGACCGATGCTTGTTTATTCCAACATTTACTGCGAGTAGAACGCTCAAAATACTTCCGCGACTGCGCTGGTCTTGTTGGTCACGATAACTCCGCCTCACATTATCGGTGCTTACACTGGACCAGCAAGGAGTTGGTGCTTGCTTTGGCACCAGTTTTGAGAGCCAGGAGCTGGTGCTAAGGCTGCTGAAAAGCAAAGAACTGGTGCTAAGTCAGGCTCTGGCTCCGAACCAGCACTGGAACCAGATCAGTGGAAAAGGGGGTACAGGAGGGAACCTTAGTCGTAACACAACCCTCTCAGCGTTCATATAAAATTAATTTCAGACATTAAATTCGGACTTTAACCCCTTGTTTCCCGTATATTTACATTGCGACGACCACACCTTCGCGGTCTCTTTATCAGTATGCTTATCGCACTGGCCCAGAAACGTGTGTACTCATATTACCGCTGACTGGCTTGAGTCCCGGATCCGTCTTATCACAATGCTCGCTTTGCATCTAAACACGTGGAACCATAATAAATGTTTTTTTGCTTTGCATCTAAACACAGACAATGGGTTGAGTTCATGTGACATTATGGCTGGTCTTGGGTGATATAAGAAGTCACATGCATACAGTAAGAAGTCTCGTGCAAACATTCCATTACTTTCAGTTTGTCAATTTCGTTTCGTTCATTTTCACCTTGACCACATTGTGACAGCCAAATGAACTGATGCTGGTCCTGCTGTGGCAGGACAAAAAGCTTGTGAAGATGCTATCAACCATACACCGGGCCAACATGTGTGAAACAGTGAAGAGGAATCGTCAGGGTAAGCGAATGGTGAAACCACATTGTATTCTTGATTACAACTACGGAATGATCAGCGTTAATTGCAGTAACCAACTGGCTAATTCACACCCGCCAACTGCGAAAAGGTTGAGACCGTGCGAGCCTTGTGTAGTTTGCACCAAGACGGTGTAAAGAAAGAGTCATGCTACATATGCATGAGTTATGAGATTCCGTTATGCGTTGAACCATGCTTCCAAACTTACCACGCTGTCAAGAATTTCTGATGTAAGTTTTTTCAAGTCACGACATTTTGTCATCTCAAAATCTGTTTCTGTGTCAATAAAAAATGTAAATGGCGTAATTGATTGCATCCTTATCGTACATCACATGAACTCAAGTCAGCATTTGGATGGTTTAGATGCTAAACAGCACAGTTCTTATCACCCATTACGCCAACGACCGCAAGTGAAAATAATCCAGGCCAGCACGCATGGCAGCATTCACTGCTCACCTGTTTATACGACCTGCATGAGCTATCGTTCATAGATGGATCCGGGACTTGAGCACGGCGGTTGTTCACGAGTAAACACGGCTCCAAGCGCTAAGGGGTTAAATCATAAGGTGGTGACTTGGCCTCGGAGGCTGGTGACTCGGACTCGGACTCGGTCTCGGCCTCAGAGGGTGGTGACTCAGACTCGGTCTTGGCCTCGGAGGGTGGTGACTCGGACTCGGTCTTGGCATCGGAAGTTGTGAACTCGACTACAAAACTGGTGTCTAGTGAAATTGAACCCAATTATCAATTCAATTTGCCTGACCTTGAGCAAGATCAGTATAAGGGTGTGTGACCTCAAAACAAGGTGATATGGGGGGCGCCCCAGTGACTCATCGGTCTAAGCGCGCGCACCGTAAAGGCTATGTCCTTCCTGCAGGGACCCGGGTTCCAGCTCAGGTCATTTGCCGCATATCTTCCCCCATTCTTCTCCCCGGCTTTCCTGTCACTCTCCACTGTATATCTATCAAAAAATAAAAAAGACAGGAAAAAAATCCCAAAAAAAATCATCTTAAAAAAAAAAAACAAGGTGATATGCAGTACATGCAACCAGGCAAAACTAAATTCTCCTCCTGTCATGATATTCAGACACAGATACCAGGCGCAGATTACAGAAATGATGAATAGGTGTCTTTAACAGAAAAGGCATGAATCAAAGGCACACTTGAAGAGGATAATCAGAAGACAATCAGAAGTCAGGCGGGAGCGAACTGGAACACAGGAGGTCAGGCTAGGCGTAGTCAAAGTGACTGGTCCAAGGTCAGTAACTGGAAAGGCAAGCCAAATGAAACAGGTGCACACCTTCTAACTGGGATGAAGGAGGGACTGGAAGAAGCCATTTGACAAGACTGCTGGCACAGTGAAGAGTTCCCCAAATAAATAGTTGCTTCCTTTGTTTAGATTCAGCAACAAAGACAGAATATAACAATCCAGCAAAGGGGAGATGAAGACCAGGAAATTAAATGCTCATGATAACAATTAACCAAGAGGGTGGGAATGTGTGAGCTTGGGGGGAAGGGAGAAGAAGCAAACAATAATGAAATAATAGGAAACAATTAGGGAAACAGAGAAGAATGTCTGGATTCTGGGGGGAAGACAATTAAGAAAATACTCAGGATGTGACACATCCTTGAGAATTTCATAAAACATCTAAAAGTGAAGCATCCCACGGACCATTAAAATTCATTTCGCTGCAATCACTATATTTCAATGGAATGCAGAGACTCTAAAGACTAACTAGGATGTAAATGTAACGTGATCGTAAAGGGTTGGTTGGATGGTACTAGTTTGTGGAATTTATCAAATTCAATTGTAATTAGTGAAAGGAATTCCGTTAACAAGCACATATTTTACTTATGTAACCTTTATTCATGGAATCTTTCAGGGAAAAAAAAAAAAAATGATGACAACTTGGCCCAAGCAGAAGCCATTGATATTCAGCTCGATATGCAATTAAACCAGCTTATACTTGTCGCAAATGAACATCTGCTCATGGTCCTTCCAGGAATAGAGTATGATTGCCCTCTCTCTAAGGTCATTCAAGTATTTCCCAAAACAAAAATGGTCCACATCATCCAATGCAGAATGAGTTGACATCAGTCTTACAAGTACTAAGTGCTGATTCGCCAGATGACTGGTATGCTGGTCTTCAGACAGCTGATCAATTAAAAAAGACAAGCCGTACTACGGAAATGGAAGATTCTTCAGACTATTACTCCAATCTCAAGTGTTTTTTTTATACACTATATAAAGGTCACACACCAGGTTTACTCTTTTATAATTAGACCTACACAGGTGTGCCTAAATGCCACAACTAAAATAAAATTTCTTCTGAAAACAGGGAAAAAATGACAAGTTGTAATAACATGCCACTCAATCTTTATTTTTAATAGTGACATTCACTCTTCCACAACACACAGAACAATATTTCTGGAGGGAGTTAAAAATATTGACCAAAAAAAAAAAAAAAAAAAAGCCAGAATTCAGGGCTTAAGGCTTTTCCCAGATATTCAAAGGCTAAAAAAGAAAAGCACATTAAGTTCCCAAAACTCATACACAGATATAAAAAATGATAACGATAATTGTATGACTGCTTAACTGCGCACATTCATTTTTGCATAATGGCCATATTCACACTGCCTCCATTTGGACAGAGCTGTGGGTAGATTCACAGACAATGCTCGCTGGTGGCTAATGCATATTGCAACACTGCTGAATGCAAGCAAGCACTATTCATCACAGTAAAATAGGTTCACTCGAGTTTTTTCCCCGACCTTTTCTCGAGACACATCTTTAGGCGCATCGATCTCTAATTTCTGCTATTGTAACAACACAGGTCAATCAAAAATTGTTTAAGGATTAGTAACACGATTGATAATGACTATTTATTTACAGCCTAACCCTTAAATAGAGTATAATTTAATTAGCACTTGACACCCTTTTGAATATTGAGGAACTTGTTTGTAGCAGTTTTACTGAGCTGTTAATTGTATTTGGTGCGATGGTTAATTTATATTGAGGCATGACTTTCCTGTTCAGCCACTATGCCAAAAATGTTTCAGCAACAGTCATCATGTGAGAATTAATGTCCCGCAAGAGATTGCATTTTCTAATTTAATTAATCAATATATGACAAACTGACCTATGAAATTAGTGAGGTCATAACCGCGGAAAGTGTGGACACCTGGGCTGTGTCCAAAACAATGTACTTGCCTGCGCTGGTTTACATTAATTGAGTCCACTAAATGACAAAGTTGTTGAGTAGGTACAAAAAAAATGCCAGAATGATAAACTGCTGAGTTTGCCCATGGCCGAAAATTCTGTGCCCTCAGAATACACTGAACTGAGCTGAATACGATGACTGTCCTATATATACTCCATACATGCAATGGTTGAATGGATTTACTGTACAATGACCTCCTTTGCAAAAAAACATTTTTTCTTTCGCTCTACGATCTGCAATTTGACAACGAAGATGGGCTTGGGCTCTTCCTCTCCATGGGAGGCAGACATATTCCAGGATTTTTAAAAATAAATTATAGCAAATTTGCATCCATTGCACTGAACATGCTGTTATGAGACGAAGTATGTATTTGGGTAAGTAGTAGAGAATTTACAGTAAGTTCAGCAATCGTATTGCGTATTATGAGGACTCAGAGTTTTCTAGGAAAACAAAACTCTAGCCTACACGATACACTGAAGGGAAAAGGACTCTTCCTCAGAGCCCATATTTACAACAAGCTAACTGATCAAGAGACTATCACTTGCTGTCAGAAAGTAAAGTACAGCATAGTACCTTTATGGATACAGGGTCCACTTTTCGTATTAGCCTAAACTTGTTGATATATGGGTCTCAGGTTTAAGCTGGCTAAAAAAAGTCTTTTCTGTGTTAACATTTCGTGTCAACATGCAGAAAGCTTGTCACTGAGTAGATAATATGACATCACAATGAGTAATTTTGGGGTATTTTCCACCATTCTGAACAAATTCTAGTTGCATAGGCACTTAATTCAGTCTAAATAAAATTCTTAAATATGTCTAATGACACAGCCAGATGACAGAGCTGCAGGAAAGGCTAATTGACTTAGTGGACGGAAACCTGGTGGAGCCAGGAGTAATGTTCCTTTTTTTTAATGGTCACATGGGGCATGAAACGACACTTCCTTTGTCATTTGTACAATATGTACAGGAGGACTTCATTGCTTGGACGATTCAGTCAGTGCACAAATACGCACGCTGACACACTTGCATGGAAAGGGATTTCAGTGAATCAAGTGCTCAACTGTGTGTTGAAATGTGCACTGAATTTTTCCCTTAGATGGAAAGCCAGCCTAGGGCCATTTTTCCACACAGCATAGTATTGGCTCTACTTAACTCTGCTGGCTTGTTACTGGTAGTAGTACTTTCTCTATTTTGGTTTCAACTGCAGACACCTTCTCACTGAAGGTGGGGTTCTTAGCCGAGCATCATATAGACATTCCAGATTCATCTATCCAACTCTCGCTGGAGTTTTTCATTAGTGACTAAACAGAGGAACATCTGCACCTTGTCAACTGACCGCAGCGTGGTTTTGCAAGCTGCCATTGATTCAAGTCTGGGTCGAGTCGAGTGAATAAAAAAATTGTGGTCGCTGTAGTTGCTTGGTGCGGGATGTCCTGTGTGTTGATTCTTTTTGATCAAACAGTGGTCTGAAGTGTTTTCACTGGAGGACTGGAACCGTGTTAAATACTGAAAATCTGAAGCGCCTCCTCGCAAGTAGTGAGAGGGGGCCCCTCCCTCAAACAAAAAATCACGCACACAAAAAAAAAAAGGAAAAATCTGTAAGTGTTGGCTGCACGTAGACTGCAGGTAGGAGTAGGTTTGACCACTGAACACCTACCAGGCCTGTCTCTCCAACATGAGATAACCAATGCTAACTTTTACGGTAGTTTGGCCAAGTTACCGTGGTCAGCTGACTGTAGGCTATCTTCAGTTGTATACACACTGATATCCTGTAACGCAGTCATGCAATTTCTTCTAACTGTGAAAACTCCTTATCCTGGACAAAAGTGACTACAAAACCTTGAATGTGGGTACATGCATTTCAGATCAGCGGATTCGACATAAATATGATGAATGCCTGCAAGCATAGTTCTTTTATCAAGGCCACGCATTTCAATTGAAAAGCATGAATTAATAAAACAGCAACTGACGGCTACAAATGTAGTTTGAATAACGGCAATATTTGTGGTTTCCAAACAAATTTTTTCCGACCTCAATTGCAATTGCAGAATTTTAACAAGTTGTTCATTTATTCTTAATAAGTTAATTTCACATTTAGAGGGATTGTTTACCTTCTTAAAAAACCTCATGACAAAAATTATTTTGTCTTTCATGAAGAAAAAAAATCCCAGTCCTATCTTCCAAGTAACTGCTTTGCAGGAGACGACATTTTTCAAGACTGTAGGGAATCAAAACGCTGCTAATTAGATTTCTGAACACAGGTGTTTCATGTTTTTTCAAAAGAAAAAAAAAAAGGACACAAACCCCGTATGAGTTCTCATTTGCTTTGTCCTTGAATTCTTAATGTTGTGACCATGTGTAAACAATTTTACCAATTAGTAGCCCAATGATTCTTGAAATTCACTACAATTTCTGCTTGGGACAAACACCGGCAAATACCATGCGAGCTTGTGAGCCACTGGTAAAGGCCAAATTTAACCTTTTATTTATTTTTTATTTCTCACTGGAACATGTATTAATATTGATCAAAAATGACATTAGCATTGGGGTGCCCAGGTGGCTCATTGGACTAAGCGCGTGTACCATAAAGGCTGTGGCCTTCCTGCGGCGACCTGGTTCGATTCCAACTCGGGTCATTTGCTGCATTCCCCATTCTTCTCCCCAACTTTCCTGTCTCTCTCTACTGTGTGACTATCAGATAAAGGAGAGAATCCCCCCCCAAAAAAATCTAAAAAAAAAAATGACATTAGCATGTTAATCTACTACAGAGCCGCAATTTTTGGCCTGATCATTTGGGTATTAGGAGCATTCTTTGGGCACGTACAGTGCCCTCAGAAATTATTGGCACCCTTAGTGAATATGCGCAAAGCTGTTTCTCTTGGTCTTTTTCTCAAAATATTCACACTAATTTAGTCTTTTAATTGCAGTAAATTATTGAAATGCTGACAATTTTTTTTTCTACAAAACATATTGGTCTACTAAGTTAGGAAAAAAAAACGCTGTAGACATGTTTTATTGCCTGTAATTCACAAGTCCAGCATTTAACTTTCATAATTGTATGTCATACTGGCAAAAAAATGAAGAAACTAGACACTTTGAGACCTCTCCTTAAAACTCGCGAGCGATTGGCTAATCGGCTGCCACATATGAGAAGTAAGTTGCACCGGAGCTTGCACACAAAATGACTTATTTGACTCCTCATTTCAACAGCCAATTTGTGAAAGAAAGAAAAGTTACAGTTATCTTATTTGGGACGAATATTCTTATCGATACATTTTCTACAGACTCAATGAAATGATTTGACACAAAATGTCCAGATTTTGTGGGTTTTAAACTTTTCTGTGAACAAAGCTCTGATCTCATCTGGGATTGCAAAACAAAAAGTTTGCATTGGTCATAAACGCGTGTACAGTCATTTTACGCGTTCTTGCATTGTATACTACACAAAATGAGTGCAAATTTTGGACTTCGAACATAGAAGCAACTGAGAAACACGGCAACTTCATACTCGCATGGACCGGTCGCTTGTGCTTATGTTTGGGTTTCGCTTTCGGATATGAGCCGTGCCAAAGTCCTAGTAGTCCCCGGTGACTAGGATCACGATATGGCCAGTGTTTCAGAAACAAACACAAATGCAAAATTAGAATGTCATCATCAACAACAATGATCAACGATACTAAGTTACTAACAACAATAAAGCACCGTAAACACAAGCTCACTTGTCAGCTCGTCTTCACAGCACTCTTACATAGACATTTACACCGAAGCCGTACAGCGGGGCTGGGCCGTGGGCTACCCGTGCCGGGTCCCGGCGGGGTAGCAGCTGCGCAAGTGGGGAGTAAACACGAGAACGGATCTCAGAGATGGCATGTCTCACGCATTCGACGTAGGTCCGACACATTTTTTAGGCTTATTCACCGTAGTCCGCAATTATTCAATGAAAGCTTATTAATGAGATTCTCACGCGGAATTAAAATCCTTGTGCATTGAAGTTTCAGTTTCACTTGCGTAAAGGTGGACCTCACTATGGAAAGCGATTATGACTCCGGACTTCTCGTGCTTCTCTTTACTCAGGGATTGGAAACAATACATGTGTTTCATGATCGTTTAAATTGTTTAAATGAAACAATACCATTTGAAACATCTTTATGCAATTCCATTGCTTTCAATCCCTCAGTAAAGACAAGCGTGAGAATTCCCGAGTCATAATCGATTTCCGAGTCACTAGTGGGGAAATCTACCGTAATGCACGTGAAACTGATTAACTTAATGCACAATGACTTCAATTCCGCAAGTGAATTTCTCCAGTGCGCGTTGATTGAAAAATTGCTGACTACGGCACAGGAAGGTGAATGCCACTAAGAGGCGAGAGACTCCACCGAATGCATGAGACTTGGCATCTCTTTTTTGGGAATTGATGTAAACTCACACCATCGTTTGGAGTCCTGTTACAGCCTGCCACTACATACCTATTTGGCATGTTGATGAATGTTATCTCAAAATCAACGAAATCAAGGATTGATCAAGGCGAAATCAATTATCAGTATAGAACATATGACATATGACATATGACTACGAGGTCCGTGCAACAACTTTTTTTTTTGAGGGGTGGGGCTTAGGACCGTACAAACCAGCCAAATTTTAGTTTTCAAATAATGATAAAAAGTTACAGAAAGCATTTACAAATGTGTGATGCATATTAATTTGCTACATATGACCTATTTCTTAAAAAAATAGCCAAAAATTTTTCTAATTGAGTAAACCTTTTAAGTTGTTAACCATGACCTCCTGATCAAGGGTAGAAATATAAGGTGACACAGGCCAGATTTCTGTCATCAATCAAATGGATTAAGGGGTGCCGACAATTGTGACATGCACATAATTATGTTTCTTCTATTAAAGGTTAAATTTTACTTAATATTTTTAAGAAAGCTTGTGTGAGTAAACAATAAAGACAGCTTTTCACATCTCGTTTTGCTAAATTTTGTTACAGGGTGCCTTTTTACTGCAGTTTGTGTCACATGGCCGCCTGCATACAGTTAACAAAGCTGACATTTCTGGTCTGAATGAGAAACGCGGCTATTTTTAAAAATTATGAAAGCTTTGACTATGAACAGGTTTTTGCACATATGCAAATATCACAACGCTGACCTTTCCAAGAAAGTGGCTGAGCGAATGAGAGAGGGAGGCTGTATTCACATGGTCAAACCAGTGGAAAACCTTTAAAAAAATCACAATTTAATCAGAGAAAGTGCGGCTGCATGTAAATGTCAATTTTAGTAGAATGTTCATTTTCATTTGCCATGTAGACAGGTTGTTATAAATATTGTCTTTTACTGAATAACGGTAAAAACCAGTGTTCTGCATATAAACGGACGTTAGAACATGTCAAACTCACTGAATGTTACTAGCAAATGTTATCAGAAACACATACACTGTCAAGCTAGACAGCATTGGTCTGCTAAAGACTGCCAGCCCAATAATTTGCTCAGACAAGGGATGTCGAAGACCGAGGGCGCAAGGGATATCTTCAAGACGGGGGCATTCAGACTTCAACTTGCTAGCTAAACTCAGGCGCGTAGCCGAGGGAACGGTGAGGACGGTCGCCACCTCCCAAGAAGCCAAAACGACATCGACAAAGCTTAAATACATTTTACGAATCAAAAGCTTATTTTCTTATGAGCATATCAACATATAATTATGCCATATATGACGGCTAGATTTTATAGTATACTGAAAATATTAGTGTTCACCCCCATCATAGAAATGGTTCATTTCGAAAAGGGGAATTTCTCGCCTGCTAATGTGAACTGTGCTTTCTTACTTTACGCCGTTAGTTCATTTTGAGTTATAAGCGCGGTTCCGAGGGGAGCCAAGAAGCTAGAAGGTTAGATCAGTGAAATTTGGTAGCTGTCCATTGAACATATTGTTTTGCTTCTATATTTGACAAATTTGCTAAATTGGCAAGTGCTACAAAGGTATGTGTATTTTACTACGCGAGCCTTGCGAATATCTGTAAATAGATGTAGCAGTTCTACTGCAAAATGTCAATGGCTTCTGCTTTGATGAAGCTAGCTGATTTGTTAACTGTTTAGCTATAGTTTCAACGTTAGTCAAGAAGCCGACGATATAAGTGTAATGTCAGTGTAACCTAGTGAGTGGAGTGATCTGTCAGATTGCCTATGGAGATATCTACCGACTAAATAGCAAAAGTATTTATGTTGTTGGCCACTCTATTCATGGAAAGCTTGGTAAATTAGCTCGTTGCTAGTGTGACACGCTGGCTAGCTAATTCATGAATTATGAGGCGCTGCTATCTAAAGATGAGTAAATTTCAAATGTAATTCATAATTTTATGTATGAATGTAACTTCATTCATAATCAGAACTGACATTTCAGTTGAACAATCCTCGTCAAAGTCACACACGGACATACTGAAGACGCAATACACTGTATAGAGTGAGCCTGCATGGGTTCCATACTAATTGTGTGGCATATCAAACAACAAGGGTTATGAGCAATTTGATGCTTATTACAATTCAATTCTTACTTAATTCAGCTCAACGACAGGGAAAATATGATATTTCACAGATCTTCAAGTAAGAATATGAAGACTTGAGTAAGTTCTGAGAGGCCATGGAGTCAAGCCTGCTAACAGAGGAGCAGCTTCTACCTCTGGGGAGTCATCTGAGTGCACGTGACTGTCATTTGACCTAGCTGCCTGATGATTGCTTGGTTGGTAATATGCTACTCTACTTAAGCTCGCCATCAGGAAGCTGCTCCTCTTTGCGCTCACTCAACAACCCTCCTCCACCCCAGCTCCACCGATCTATTATATTCATTAACCTGGCTCTCTTTGTCTAAATTTTTGTTCCATAGCAATTTGTGAGGTCATTGCTGCTGTTGGCTCTGTTCCTTGGAGGAGGGTTAGTCGCAGCTCCCTGCCTTCTGTTCCTCATTTGGACGGGCAGGGATCTCTCATAACAGAGCCATGTCGCCAAACTCAATGTATGATTGTATGCCTGTATGCTGCCAATAAATATTTTCCTTTTTGACGAAGTGGTCCTATCAGAAATGAGAAATACATTGTAGTACAGCATAGTAAAGCACTGAGTGAATCGTCTAATGGTAAAAACTATGGTTTTTAATCCTGCGGACAAAAATAGAGTGATTGTGGTACAAGATCTAGACTGTTACAGGGCCTGAGACAGTAGGATGACAACAGGTCTGACAATTAATTACAACAAGATCCTGTGAAAGTATTCCAAAAAGAAATTCTTCGATATTTACAAAACGAGTTTTAAAAAAAAACAAGTTCATTTCAAACCACGAATTTCACTTTTCATACTGTCATTTTATCCATTTTCTATATTATGTTTATATTATCATTCTATACACCATAATACTGGAATGGAACCTGTGCGGGCTCACTCTATATATGCGTCTTCAGTATGTCTGTTTGTAACTCTGATGACGGTTATTTGACTGAAGCATAAGATCTGACTGAAGTTCAAGTTGAAGCAGTGTTGCACAATTTTCTTTTCATTTGGAAGTATGCATTTTTAAGACCACAATTTATCAATCTTTTTTTTTTCATCAGATTTAATGTTTTGGACCTCTGCGGTATTGTAAACAGTGAGATTTGTCTCATTCTCTCTCGCGGTAATTCAGCTAGTCTCAGATCACTTGTGTTTTACTCCATCCAAAAAAAAGTTGCTGTTTGGATACAAAAAAACAAATACTATGGGTCATTATTGCAATGATTAATATGTTTTAGATAGTAATAATTATTTTAACCAACTGATGAAATGCATAGCTTCTCATTTATTATTTAAAAAAGCATGTTGCAAGAGGTATCCTTCGGTGGTGGAAAAGATGTTACAGTCTTGTAGAAGGGGCACAGTACTGGCCTGCTTTTGGCAAAAAAAAAAAAACAATTAATGAGGGAAATAAGGACAAGGAATGATTTTCACTCACGAATTTGCCACCACAAAGTCCTGAGCTTAACCCCACTGAAAGTTGTTGGGACGAGCACAAGAAAACCACAGAGTGGTTCAACCACCTCGTTGTGAAGGCAAGATCTCAAGCCAAAAATTAGGACTGACGTTGCATATGGTTGTCAAAACAATGACACCACGAAGTTGCACCGTAATCAAAGCTACAATGGTTCTAACTACGTATTTGTGTGTCTTTTTCTGGTTAGGCGGTTTATCCCAATGTGCATAAATATACATGCACATGTGCATTCACTAAGGGGTCGACTCATGAGGTCAACATGTCGTTATATGATTACTTGATTCTTGGTTCTAATTCAGTGCAAAATGTGGTCTTGTTGGGTTGTGATTAATTATAATTCTTCCATTCATTCCAGCGAATTTTGCATTTTGATTGGTTAACACCAGGTATCTATTCACCGGTAAACTACCTTACACTGGGTCAAGAGGACCTCGTCATGATTACGCCAACAAAATAAGGCTACAGTTTGTGTACAGTCTTACTCGCTAGCAAGCTAGTTGGCTACCTAGCTAGCAATAGTATAGCCAGAGCGCCAATGTATTTAGCTACATAGCCAACTGGCTAGCGAGCTAAAAAGGCTGCAGTTCGCTTTCAATGCGTAGTCATACTTGTTGCGAGCTAGTTGGCTTCCTAGCTAGCAAGCCAAAGTGATATCGAACTGTGTGTCATAGCTAGCACGCCAATATTTTCGTAGGGGTGTTCACAAGAGTCATGGTAGAATGGAGATAAACCTACAGTTTTTTTTTCGAGCACTCTGTATTTATCGTAGGCTAGATACCTGGAAATTTACATTTGAAACCTCGCGCAAGCGCTCGGTTTCAAATGAAATTTCCAGGTATCTATCCTACGATAAATACCTCGTGTTCGAAAAAACTGTAGGTTTATCTCCTAATTATCTCTCTTGTCAACACTTAGCCCTAATTTAGTCAGAAGAAGTTCCATATTTTTGTAATTTTTATCTGCTTGTGCTGCTTGTGCCATTTAGTATCGTCGTTAGAATTTTGGCAGTATAAACAGTACCAAACAAGATGTGGTTTGTTGTTTGTATCTACAGTATCTAAGACCATTTCTGAAGTTGTAAATATGTAAGATATTTTTATACAGCCATTTCTCAGCGAGTTGCGTAGTGATGGAATTTGCCACCAGATGAGGTGATCCAATGAATTTAAATTTGATCCACTACGACTTCAATGGTAGCTCGACAGAAAGCAATTTTTCATGCAAAGAAGAAAGAACTTGGTTTTCGGACAACCAACTGGACTTCAAGGTGCATGTTGCAGCCACAGCACAGCCATGCACACTCTTTCTGTACAACATCAGAAGGATTCAACCACACCTGACCACTCACTCGGCACTGTTCCATATCCAACCCACAGTGATCTCCCACCTAGACTACTGCAACGCCTTGCTTGCTCATCTACCATCCTTTGCCCTGAAACCTCTGCTGCTCAACCAGAAAGTGGCTGCTCGACTCATCTTCCACCTTCCAAAGCTCCCCCACGTGACTATCCTGCTGAAATTCCTGCAATGGCTGCTAGTTGCAGCCAGGGTCAGATTCAATGTCCTGGCTTAACCTTCTGCTGCAGCAAACAAGACAGCCCCTTCACACCCTCAAGAGGTAATCACTGTAAGAACCAACCAGAGCAGCCACTGCATTTGGTTGCAACAAGACTTCTCCATCAGAATGGCAATCGCTCATCGGGACCACAATGCTTTTCCTACCCTGCTTCCCAGTGGTGGAATGACCTGCCCATGTCCATTCAAACTAAACAGGCTCCGCAGATCTTCGTTAATGATCTAAAGCAGGGGTCACCAACCCTGTTCCTGGAGAGCTACCATCCTGTAGGTTTCTGCTCTACCTCTTATTCAGCACACCTAATTTAAGTAATTAGCTACTTAATTGCCCAGCTCGTGATTTTGTTAAGTGGCTAATTACTTGAATCAGGTGTGCTGAAAAGGAGGTAGAGCAGAAACCTACAGGATGGTAGCTCTCCAGGAACAGGGTTGGTGACCCCTGATCTAAAGACTCTTCTCTTTACATAGTCTCTGACCTAGAGCCCCTCCCCCCCATGGTAAAAAAAAAAAAAACTGTTCTTGCTCGGAAGAATTAGTTTTTATTTGCAATTATCTGCCAGTGTAATTGTCTCTCTTTCTAATGTACAAATTGAGCTGACATATGCCTACGGTGTATTCCAGACATTACTTGTTCATGACATAAAATGACTAATGCTCTGTACGTATGGGTCCTTGTCTGATCTGTTGTGTTACTGTTTCAATGACCTGATTCTATGCACTTGCTGCACATTGCTGGGGATAAAAGCGTCTACCAAATAAATGTAATGTTCCAAGCCAGCGAGTCAAGTCAAGTACAGCTGTACAGTGTAGTGGAAGATCTTTTTAGATAGGGTACACATAGTTATCTTGAGGCCTGAAAATTAGCCCTTATTTGTGCAGTAGTGTTGATTGTACCTGTGATGCCCTGGTGCCAAAAATGTTAAAAAAGGCACCAGGGGAGTGGTGGAATGAAGAAGGACCTAAGTGCAGGGATGTAAATTTATAAAAACAAATGAAGTGAATAAATGACACAAATATAAACTAAAAGGGGATAACAAAAAGGAAGTGTTCATAACTAAAAGGTATCACAATCTATAGACTACCTGCCATTGAGGGGGAAAACTGAAGTTTAAATAGACAAGGAAATTAAACTCAACTAATGAAAACCAGGTGTACTAATTAGGAGGGAGAACAGAAGAGGTAATTGAATAATTGAATGAAGGCAGGGAGCCAAAAGTCTGCAATGTCCAGGGTGAGGGGCATTACAGTACCTTACGGGACATAAGTGAATTCCAAGTGTACCCCTATCTCTGAGAAAACTAGCCATTTTGATTTTTTTGAAATGTAACGTTATCTAATTTACAGTAAGTCATTGCACAGTTACTGTTACTTTGTTATTTGTCTATTATTATTATTATTAGTACTTGAGCTCATTTTTGACAGTGTCCTAAGAACTGCGCATTCTCACTGACCACATCCTTTCTTGATTTGAATGAATCTACATTTTTAGTTGAGTTTGAATCGTCTGTAGTAACTCTAGTAAGTCTGTCCTTCCATTCTGTGTCCACCCATTACTCTCGCTTGTGTATGTGAATAAACTGTAACAGTCGATTTAGAAAAGCAAAGCAATCTGTGGCAAACTGTGTTCCTATCGCCGCAGCTTGGAAAAGGACCCATTTCTGTTTGATGTGCCTGTTAAAGCATCAAGCCAATACAACACATTTTGATAGCTCTCAGGTGTGCTTTAGGATGATCCCAAACCCCACACCAGCCATTATTCTTATGGTTTTGCTCTGTAGTTTGGGAAGAAGTAGCAGCTTGATGGTCGTGTATTAAAAAAAAAACCAGACAAACAGACTTGTCACTATCACTGCATGTCTGTGCTGCCATTATATTTGTTTTGTTCTTTAAACAAGAGTTTCCCATTTTTTTCTGTTCGCCTGAAGCCACATTTGTCCTCATCCACTGCAGTGTCAGAGTGTATCTTTCTGCGTCCATTAAGCTTTTAATGCTCTGGGAACTGTTCTGGTTCTGGCCTTGAAGTATTGATTTTTGTTATTCATTATTCCTTGTTCTAATGTGCCTGCCAAGTCTGTCACACTGTATTTCACACAGATAGATATTCTCAAATACTGTCTCTGTTGTGTTACTGGCATGTTTTTTTGGTATTTTATGATGGGCTTGGAATGTATTATTACATATTCTCCTAAGACCGCAATAAAAATTGAAGTTTTTCAATGTTTTTTCTGTCAGTAAACGCTGTATGTCTCGGATCATCCAATCGGGAAAAATGACGTTATATTTTCTTTTCATTGAATGTTTTTTTTATAGCGCAAGTTTCAACATAATTAATATCACGTTTCAAAAAGATACGCAGCCTGTCAAAAAAAAAATATATATATATGTATATATATATATATATATATATTGTTGTAATGTTTTTATATACAGTTGCAAATTGTTGGGGCATGTCCTGAAAAAAAAAAAAGCCCTAGATGGCAGTAAAAATTTTTTGAGGAGAAAAAAAGCCAAGTCTGGAGATAGGTTTGGGGCATGTCCTGGACATGCCTCAGAGAACTGTGAAAGGAGTATATAAGGAGAAAAACAGCAGAGATTGGAAGGGTAGTCTTTTTTTTTAAGGAGAAATTGTGGAAGGATACATTTGACCAGACCTGTCACTCTTTTCAAGACCTGAATTTTGAAGCTTTTGTGGATAACAAATTGCCTGTGTTGGGCATTTTCAAATTATTTTCAAAGGACATAGCAAAACAGCAAGCCCAGTGGAAGATAAACAGATTACCAGGGGACTGTAAATATCTCTTTTTTTTATTTCAATCTTGGTCAGTAGGATAGATTGTAGATGAGTTCCAATGTTTGTTTGATTAAATCTGTTGAAGTTTAAGAATTTGTCTGTCATCACTTGCTGTCCGTGGACCATCCCATAACAAATTGACGCGGCTAGGTATAACAAAATGGGGATGATAACACAATCAAAATTAGTTTCAACCCAAATTGCAAATTTGGTTTAAAGCAAAATTTACAAACTTTCAGCTGTTTGTGATAAACAGATTAAACAAGAACATTTTAAATAGCTCAACACAACTAATATTACAAGTGGTTTCTCCAAATTTAACACAAAATGCCATTTTTAATGACTACTGCAGTCTCAAAATTATTCAACCCCCTGAATAGAATCCGTCATAAGAGCATATTTGCAAACCAGGTGTTGTCTCAAGCGCACCTAATGTAGCTAATCAAGAGCTTAATTAGTTGCATCAGGTGTGCTTGAGATAGAGCACATCAAATACTTGCACTAGCTAGGGGTTTGTTGACAGTGACATTTAATTGCATATTAGAAATATAGCTGTCAAAAGAATTGTCCAAAAACCTAATAGAGGAGATCATTGCCTGGCACATACAAGGAGAAGGATAAAAAAAGGTAGCACAGGCACTGAATTTTCGTAGAGATACAGTTGGAGGCATAGTTCGCAAGTTCAGAGTTAAAGGAAGAGTGGCTACAGTACCAGGTTGTGGCAGAAAGAGGAAGCTATCAATGGCTGTCACCAGATTCCTGAGGAGACGGGTGGTCAAAAACCCTCGAATGACTGCAGGAGACCCGCAGCAAGACTTGGAGGCAGGAGGCACTGAGGTTTCAGTTTGCACTGTAGGGCGCATACTAAACGCTGAAGGTCTCCAAGACATACACCACAACTGATCCAAAAGCACAAGCTCCAATATGCTCAAAACCTTATAAATAAGCCACAGAATTGGGGATATAGTTCTATGGAGGGATGAAACAAAACTGGAATATTTCGGGCTTATCAATCAGTGGAATGTCTGCAGGAGGAATAAAGAAGCATATGCTGAAAAGTATACCCTGCCTACAGTGAAGAATTGTGGGGACTTTTTTTTTTTTTTTTTAGATTTTTTCTTGGGATTTTCTCCTTTATTTGACAGTCGCACAGTAGAGAGAGAGAGGAAAGCTGGGGAGAAGAATGGGGAAGACAAGATTCTAGAATGCCCATCACAGTCGCCTCACTTGAACCCCATAAAAAATCTCTGGTAGGATTTGAAGAACACAGTTGCAGCATGCAAACGCTAGAATATTAGTGAACTGGAGGCCATTGTCCATGAGGACTGGGCTAAGATTCCTTGGGAATGCTGCCAAAAGCTGGCATCTGCCTATGCCTCACATCTCCAGCAGGTCATAGCGGCAAAAGTGTGCTCTACTAAGTATTAAGCATGCTTGTCATGAAGGGGTTGAATAATTTTTAGCCTGCCGCAGTAATTAAAGGTGGCGTTTTGTGTTGAATTTGGGAAGCCACTTGTAATATTTGTTGCCTTGAGCCATTTAAATTCTTCTTGTTTGATTTGTTAAATGCAAACAGCTGAAAGTTTGTGCAACCCCAATTCCGAAATAGTTGGGACAAAGCGTAAATTGTGAATAAAATCAAAATGCAATTACTTCCAAATCACACCAGCCAGTATTTTATTCACAATAGAACAGAGATAACATAGCAAATGTTGAAACTGAGAAATTTTAAATTTTCATCCACAAAATGAGCTCATTTCAAACTTGATGGCTGCTACAGGTCTCAAAAAAGTTTGGACAGGGGCCTGTTTACCAATGTGTAGCATCCCCTCTTCTTTTTAACACAGAGTGGAGGCATCTGGGCATAGAGGAGGCAAGTTTCTTCAGTTTAGCCATTGGAATTTGATCCCACTCTTGTTTAATACAGGCTTCCAGCTGCTGGAGAGTTTTGGGTCTCCTCTGGCGGACTTTTCGTTTAATTATGCGCCAAATGTTCTCAATCGGCGAAAGATCAGAACTGCAAGCAGGCCAGTTCAGCACAAGGACTCCTCTACTACGAAGCCATGCTGTTGTAATAGCTGCAGTATGTGGTTTTGCATTGTCCTGCTGAAATACACAAGGCCTTCCCTGGAATAGATTTCTTCTGGAGGGGAGCATACGTTGCTCTAAAACCTTTATATACCTCTCAGCATTCATGGTGCTTTTTAAAACATGCAAGTTTCCCATACCATATGCACTAATGCATCCCCATACCATCAGAGATGCTGGCTTTTGAACTGAACGTTGATAACAGGAGGGGTGGTCTTTCTTCTCTTTAGCCCGGAGGACACAACGCCCATGATTTCCAACAAGAATGCCAAATTTGGACTCGTCTGACCACAGGACACTTTGCCACTTTGCTAAAGTCAATTTTAAATAAGCCTTGGCCCACAGAACCACGGCGGTACTTCTGGATCATGCTCAACAATGGCTTCCTTTTTAGCATGATAGAGGTTTAAGGTGGCATCTGTGGATGACACGGCGGACTGTGTTTACAGACAGTGGTTTCTTGAAGTATTCCTGGGCCCATTTAGTAATGTCAATGACAGAATCATGCCGGTGAATGATGCAGTGGCGTCTGAGGGCCCGAAGATCACGGGCATCCAGTAAAGGTCTTTGGCCTTGTCCCTTACGCACAGAGATTTTTCCAGTTTCTCTGAATCTTTTGATGATGTTATGCACTGTGGATGATGAGACCTTCAAAGCCTTTGCAATTTGACGTTGAGGGACATTGTGTTTAAAGTATTCCACAATTTTTTTACGCAAGCCTTCACAGGTTGGAGAGCCTCTGGCCTTCTTTACTTCTGAGAGACTCAGCCTCTCTAAGACATCCCTTTAATAGCCAATCATGTTACACACCTGATGCCAGTTAATGTATTTACTTGCTAAATGTTCTTTCAGCTGATTCTCTTATATATCAATTGCTTTTTCAGCCCTTTTTTTGCCTGTCCCAACTTTTTTGAGACCTGTTGCAGCCAGAAAATTAGAAATAAGCTCCTTTTGTGGATAAAAATGTAAAATGTCTCAGTTTCAACATTTGAAATGTTATCTATGTTCTATTGTAAATAACATATTGGCTCATGTGAGCTGAAAGTCATTGCATTTTGATTTTATTCACAATTTACACTTCGTCCCAACTATTTCGGAATTGGGGTTGTAAATTTTGCCAGTAAACCTAATATATATTTAAATTACCATTACAGAAACTCCGATAACTCTGAACATTATCAGATGTGGCCAGTTTTCATTTATATCGCATACCGATTACGACTGCATGTGTTTTATGATCGTTTAAATGAAATAAGATCATTTGAACTGTCTTTATGCATTTCCATTGCTTCCAACCCCTCCAGTGCACAAGGACTTCAATTCTGCATGAGAATCTCTTACATATGCGTTGATTGGATAATTGCTGACTACGGCAGAGGAAAGTAAATATGCCACTTAAACTCACACCGAATGCGTGTGAGTTGACATGTATACGTTTTAAATGAAACGCAAACTGGCCACACCTGATAATGTTGAGAGTTGGCGGAGTTTCTGTAATGGTTATTTAAATGAATGATTGAAAACAGGTCATGACCAATCATTAATTTGAAGGGATTGTTTTGAGCTTCCCCTATCGCCAGTTCACCAGCTTCCACTGATATATATACAGTGCTGTGAAAAAGTATTTGCCCCTTCCTGATTTCTTATTTTTTTTGCATATTTGTCACACTTAAATATTTCAGATCATCAAACAAATTTTAATATTTGACAAAGACAACCCAAGTAAGCACAAAATGCAGTTTTTAAATGATGAGTTCATTTATTAAGGAAAAAAAGCTATCCAAACCTTCCTGGCTCGATGTGAAATAGTAATTGCCCCCTAAATCCTAATAACTGGTTGTGCCACCCTCGGTGACAACAACTGCAATCAAACGTTTGCAATAACTGGCAATGAGTCTTTCACATCACTGTGGAAGAATTTTAGCCCACTCTTCTTTGCAGAATTATTTTAATACAGCCACATTGGAGGGGTTTCTGGCAGAGAGCAGAATTCATAGTTCCATCAATTATGACAAGTCGTCCAGGTCCTGAAGCAGCAAAGCAGCCCCAAGCATCACACTACCACCACCATGTTTGACTTTTGGTATGATGTTCTTTTTATGAAATGCTGTGTTAGTTTTACGCCTGATGTTATGGGACGCACACCTTCCACAAAGTTCAACTTATGTCTCGTCTGTCCACAGAATATTTTCCCAAAAGTCTTGGGGATCATGAAGATGTATTTTGGCAAATGTGAGACGAGCCTTTGTGTTCTTTTTGGTCAGCAGTGGTTTTCACCTTGGAACTCTCCCATGAATGCCATTTTTTGCCCAGTCTCTTTCTTATTGTTGAATCATGAACACTGACTTTAACTGAAGTAAGTGAGGCCTACAGTTCTTAAGATGTTGTTCTAGGTTCTTTTGTGACCTTCTGGATGAGTCGTCGATGTGCTCTTGGAGTAATTTTGGTAGGCTGGCCACTCCTGGGAAGGTTCACCACTGTTCCAAGTTTTCTCCATTTGTGGATAATGACTCTCACCGTGATTCGCCAAAGTCCCAAAGCCTTAGAAATGGCTTTGCAACCCTTTCCAGACTGATAGATTTCAATTTCTTTGTTTCTCATCTGTTCTTGAATTTTTTTAGTTCGCGGCATAACATGTTGCTTTTTGAGATCTTTTAGCCTACATCACTTTGTCAAACAGGTTCTATTGAAGTGATTTCTTGATTCAACAGGTCTGGCAGTAATCAGGCCTGGATGTGGCTAGTGAAACTGGACTCAAAAAATGTGGTTAATCACAGTTAATTCATGATTTATCAAGGGGGGGCAATTACTTTTTCTCATAGGGCCAGGTAGGTTTGGATAGCTTTTTCCCCTTAATAAATGAAATCATCATTTAAAAACTGCATTTTGTATTTACTTGGGTTATCTTTTTCTTATATTAAAATTTGTTTGATGATCTGAAACATTTAAGTGTGAAAAATATGCAAAAAAGTAAGAAATCAGGAAGGGGGCAAATACTTTTTCACAGCACTGTATATATATATATATATATATATATACATACAAATATATATATATATATATATCAGTATATGTATTTGTCACATTTATTCTATTCGTTTATCTTTGGCTGAATTAAATGGCAAACTTTCAGAGCACCTTCAAAGAAAAGCACAAGTAAAAATAACATTTAGCGCTGGGAATTACCCTATATATTTGAATTAAGGACAGAAAAATTTAGTATGCCAGCTAATTTAATTTCATGTAGTTTTATGTGATTGAATTTCATGAAATTTAAAGTTTAGCTTCTCTTCAACTGATTATTCAAAACAGTATCGCAGTACAATGATTTTCAGGTTTAAAGTGAGTTAGGATGTGAAGCAAACCATTAAAAAAACACATACACCTTCTTATCAGTTGTCAGAAAAAATATTGGGATGATTGGAAATTCTCAAACAGAGTCAGTAAATGAGGTAGAGTTTCCCTTTCGGCGGAAGTTGTAGTTAAGGTTGAGGGAAACAGCAAAACCGATGATTTATAAGCGGAGTCCTTTCATTTGCTGAAGTACAAGCAATGCAGTCCCGTGTGGTGTCTAGTTTTTAACATATGCAAAAGTAGAAGGAGGACTATGCAGACATTTGCTTTTCTATTTCCTCAATTGAACTTTTCAGCTCCAAAGGAGGAAGCATACTTCAAAATGCTTGGTCCGGATGATTTACCAGTCGCGAGAGCCAGCGAAAATAAATCTAGGTATGTTTGAAGACCATGCAATGAATGTCCATAGTTTAATTTTTTTTTTTTTAAAGAAATTGTGCTTGATCAATGGTTGTAAACATAAAGAAATAACAAACCATTTTGTAACAAACTTAGAACTTCCCTTTTATCGTATTGCACAAGTCAGTCTGTGTTGGCCCTTGCTGTGCACTATATTTGCATGAACTTGTTTGAGACAGCTGATATTAATGTTAGGAAGCTTTCATGTCAACCATAGCATATGCAGCTATAAAATAACCCTCCGAAATTATATTTTAGCCATATCTAACCCCTGTGTATGGTTCGTACTGATTGTGATCAGTGGATTTCCTGTTATGGCTATGCAGATTTTTGAGTCTATTGTTATACTTTTGTTCAGCTTTTTGTTCTTACATGTATTTCTGTGGCAAGCTGGGGTTTTGGCATTTAAATATTAGATGAGAGGGTAATTGGGTGTTTAAGTAAAGCTGAGGTCTGGGAGCTCTGAGGTGACTCATTTTAATGAATATGAGAACTGCAACAAAACCCTTTTGCTCTGTACAGCGAAATGAGTCAACTTGTCACTTATGTCTTTCAATGTCGACAACTGGAAGCCTCCAATTTTCGTGTGCACATTTAGAGTGAATAATAGTTCTTGTATGAATTGCTGCAGTCTTTCTTTTGGCATTTGCGAGAATCTGCTCCAAGCGCCATCTCTGACCTGATGCAAGCAAACAACTAGCATTCGCGTGTTCCTTTTCTGCAAAAAAAAAAAGATGCACGCTAGAGACCATGCGGTTAACACCTAGAGACAAACTCATGACGCTGAGGCAGACTCACACCAGAGCATCGACCACACGTTAAGTCCCCTGCCGTTTTTACACCACATGCTGCACATTCTGCTTTGTTAACCTTCAAGTCATGTAACTGAGTAGACAGGCCGCAGTTTCAGGTAGCAGTGATCCACAGGGCTGGTTCTAACTGTGAGCTCACCATGTTCTGCACATTGAACCCAATACTCCAAAATGTACTAATGGCCTTTTTATTGTTTTTTTAATGAATAAGGAAAACATCCTACAATGTGAATAACAAATTTTCAGTAATTGTTCTAAGAAATATTCATTATTGCTCCAAATTTGATTGGGAGAAGCTTATTTGAGAGCATCAACCATTAAAAAAAAACACATCAGAAGAAACTGATACTACAGCTGAGCAGTAGTCTTTCATGCAGAATACAAAGCTAGTCAGCTCATTTTATCATATAGGCCTATACAATGACTTTCATTGTCACCATTATTAGACATCTGATTCTTGTGCAAAAGTTTACAATATTTTTTGTTCATTTTGTAATTTTTACATTGTGGGAGACGCATTTTGTACTGCATTCTACACATTACAAGTGACTCCAGAAAGACTTACTGTCAGTGTGATACTTATTCTTACTGAATCCTGAAGTGGACTTTGTTATTATGACTGGCACCAAAATACTCAAATGACTCTTTTAGAATTACATTTATTGTTTAGCTGACTACATGGAAAAAGCATGGAAGTTAAGGAAGTCTTTGTATTTGGTAAAATAGGCCTGCGTTATGTTTAATCATTCATTGAGTTAGTCCCTGTGAGTTGTCGTGTCTGAGCACTCAGTTTGGAACACAGGCTCTCAACTTGTACCTTGTATCATGTTGTGTCTCGTAATCCCACGTGATAGGTCTGTTTGTGGCATGAAACAATCATAAAACTTCATTCATTCATTCATTCATTCATTTGCCTTTTTTGTTACACAATCAATGGCAAGCTTTAAGTTGGAGTTGTGATGGTGCGTTCAGGAACCACATGCGAGTACCAAAATTCCAAAAATTGTAAGCCTTTATTACAAAATGGGTCAAAACCAAAAACACAGGAATTGCCAAGCCAAAGTCAAAATCCGAAAACGAAGTCGAATAACAGGCAGGGGTCGAAACCAGAGAAGCAGATGTGCAACTGTACATGAAACAGTAATCCAAAAATCGTGGTCAAAATCCAGAAGGGTAGGTCATACACAGGGCGTCAATAACAAGAATCGTGGTAGTACAGAAAAAGGGTCAGAATGCAGAAAGTAGCAAACAAGAACAAGAAGGGGCAAGGCAATAACAAGGTCATACAAAAAATGTCGTAGTTAGAAGCAATAATCAAAAGGCATACGAGGCTCTCTGCACTAGTGAAAATTGATCAACATTCTGACAGGGTAAAAGCTGCAGTGAAGACCTCAAATAGACAAGAGGGAAGTCACATGCTATGCAGGGCCAGGTGAATTGGATAAGAACTAATAACAAAGGGAAATACACATGAGGAAGTCCTAAACACAATAATTGGCAAGCGCCAAGACATGGACAGGATTCACATAGACAACCTATGAAAGATAAACGGCTCCGGTCAAAGACTTCTACGTGCACAGATCAAGGAGTGCAGGATAGCAATTAAGCAGGTGTGACAGATTTTGCAGAAGCACAGGGAGATACAGGGAAAGTAAAGCAAGGGGCGGAGACTAGAACAGGGCGAGACCTGAGATGCGTTAGTAGTAATTAGTAGTGGTGCAACTTTACAAATTAACCCAAGTGCTTGTTAGTTAGTTAGTAGTATGAACGTGGGTTAGTTAGGTTAGTAAATATAATACAAAATATAAATGTTAGTATATTAGTAATCAAGGAAAGCAGGGCGAAGGAAGTAAACGAGAATTGAAGTAATAATGTGAAACACCAGAAACCACTGAAATCACCCGAAGCATGTAGGCACGCAGACTGGGGAGACGGACTGTACCATACTGATCACAAGACGGGTGACAAAAGTGCAATGAATACAGAAATGGCATAAACAGAAAAACCAGGTTGTATAAATAAGCAAAACCAAAAAACAAAAGACATGGGCAACACCAGAATCATGACAGGAGTGTGCAGACATAATGCTAAAACCAATATTTATCTCAATGAAAAGGAAGCATACTAGCACTTCAGTGTAAATTACAAAGCCAACATATTGTTTGGTCGATGGCAATGTTGGTTTCAGAGCAGTAAGGGAACTAAAAAATGTTGCTCTGAGAACCACAAAAGGGAAAGCATCAGATATTTTGAAAAAGATTTTAATGTATGTTTATCAGCAAATTTTACCCAATTTGTTTGGCTTGTATCCTCTATCACAGTAGTACCAAAATTTCAACTCAGGCCCCCCTAGACCTACGGCCACTAGAATGGAATATTTAACTTTATCAATCTTCCACTGCAAGCCCGAGAACAGTGGCTGTTATTATGACATATTTGCACTTCACTCCTGCTCTTGGAGAGCCTGAGGGTGTGTAAATTTTTGTAACACTTCAGAATTTAATTGCTGAATTAAAGTACTTGATTACAGAGTAAACTGAATTTTCCTAGTTTATTTGGTCTGAAGTGGTTTCTGATCCACTGGCATAAATAAATATTCCCAGTTACCATGCAGCATCCCTCGGAAGACAAAAAGAGACACGGTACAAACAGATTATCTCTGGAATGGGTTGTTACATGCTTTGTACCTGTCAATACAGTAGTGTGCAGTGATGATTATACACTTAACAAATTGATGATAAATCAGAAAGTAAGTAATATTCAAATATTTATTTCACGTAATATTGGATCATATAGATGAAAATAACTAAACAGATAACAATATATAGTGAAAACAAGAATAATGTCTTTTCAAGAGAAAAGGTCAATATCAAGTATGGCCATCCTTTGCTTTGATTACAGCATTTAATCTTCCAGGCATAGTTTTCACATATATATATTTTTTTATTTCCTCGCTTGCAAAGCCATTCCATATGGTTTGAAGTTCATTCCAAAGAGATTCTTTGATGTTTCAATCGGATTAAGGTTTGAACTCTGAGCAGGCCAAGTCATAACTTTTATGTCACAAGATGTTTCTTTCCGCCTAAGATAATTCTTGCACAACTTAGAAGTGTGTTTACAGGTCATTATCTTGTTGAAAATAAAATTACTGAACAGTTTCTTTCCAGATGGCAATGCATGCCTCACAAGGATGCTGTGATACTTCTTTTGATCCATGATGCCATTCATTTTCTACCAGAACCCCAAACCATATTATTACCACTTTCATGTATTACTTAAGGGGCTAATTAGTCATTTTTGAAATGTTCTCCAACTCTACAGCACACATAAGTTCCGCATGGGGGTGAGAAAATTTTGAATTTTGATTCATCGGTCCAAAGGACTTGTTCCCAGTCCACTGGTGTCCAATCCTTGAATGCCTTGGCAAACTTAAGACTTTTTTTGATGTCGCTAGCTCTTGGCAGCAACACGACCAATCAGACAATTTTCACACAGGCATCTGAAAATAGTAGATCTTTATACTTTCATTTCTTCACTTCTGGTGCTATTAATATCATAATGGAGTTGTCTTGTTGTCAACTGCCGATTTTTTTTTACTTGTCATACACAGATAACAAACATCAGAGGCGCTTAACTTCCATTTTGCACCTCTATTGCCACTAGTTTTCAGTGAACCTGTAAGGGTTTGCTCTGCACACGAGTTGAGGGTGCACAGAGAATAGGAACAGTGGGAACTGGACTCAGGTGCGAAGATAGATTGGGTTTATTATGCCTTCTCGGCAATGCAGGAAGGCAGAGTAGAACAAAGTACAGTACAAAGGAACAAGGAAACGAGGTTTCTGGATAATAATATTTGTAATACAAAGAGCTGTGACTAAGGAAACAGTGCTTAAGTATCACAAATATAAATTCAAGGAAACGAGGTTCCTAGTTACAAAAAAAGAAGCGTGCTTAATTAGAGAATTTTACAAATACACGCGAATATGCAGGATCGAAGTCTAAACAAGACTATTGTGAAACAACAGGCTTGTGAGGCTTACGAGACTTCGCACCGAATGAGTGTGAAGCTCTACTTTATATAGAGAAATGCTATTGCAGGTAGGCAAAAGGGAACAGATGCAGACAATGATTGAAAGTGTGGAATGCGGTCCAGGTCTTAATAGGCTGGTGAGTTAGAGGGCTGGAGGCATGACGTTACAGAACTGGTCTCTTTGAAATGCTTGATGATGTTTCTTACAGTGCCATGGCAGGATTTAATGTCTCCAGCATCATGTAAGGCCACAATGCGGCTACGAGCAATCTCAAGGAGATCCTCCCATCGTGCCATCATGTTTAACACTGACTGCCTCAGACCTGTATAAACAAATATTTTAGCATCAATGATCATGGATTAAGCCTTCAAACATGCATTCAGGCCATCCAAGAGTCAAAAAATAAAATTTGCAACACCTTTCAATAGTTATAAAAAAAATGATGTTTTCAGTGCTTTTGCTCATTACCATATTTTTACCTCATTATACTCGTGGGAATGTTTTTTTTTTCTTCTTTTGTTCTCATTGCTTACAATAGTATTTTTCAGTACATCTTCACCAAAAAAATATACAGAGGTAATATACTAAGACCACTTTTAGATGAAACTGGTGGTGTGTAATCAGCACTGCACACTGTAAGATGGTACTTAGTGCAGTATGATGATAGGAATATTAATTTTCATGAAAATGTATTCAGGGATGTGTAAATATGATGTGTTTTACTGTTACATTATAAAAAATGGTTGAAAGCCTATGGAATCCTTCTATGTTAATTACGTTGTGAAATCAACAAAGTCAATTAATCTAAATATTTTATTTTACTGTCTTTTTGAAACATGCTGAAATATTTAACAGTTTTTGTTTTTTTTTTTTGGTGAAGAACAAAGTTGTGCTGGGCAACCTTAAATGTGCTATGTATTTAGCGGTCAGACTAATGCAGCCAATTGAATTTTCCCCTCAGATATAAAGAGAAGGAGAAGAAAAGCAGACTGAGCCTTCTCATGACCCGATCGGGATCCCATGAAAACGTCAGTCCAGAAAAAAAACCATCCTCCAAGACCCCCAAGTAAGGCCATGTTCAAACCAAGAGAAATGTGTCTGAAAAAGTACAGTAAAACTATGAGTAATCTGAAGCACTGTGTCACCTATAAACACACACACACAAAAAAAACTAAAGAAAAACATTATTCCACAAAACTATTTATTTCAGTGACAAACTTTGTTGCTAGGCTGACACGCATGACAAAATATGGAGCAGGCTTTGTGATGGTTCTTTAAATTAGTTTTTCTTGATGGATTATAATCTGGAATGTGCTGTTGATACTGACGGACTTTTCCAATTGGGCTCACCCATTGGCATCTTCCATTTTGAATGCAATGCTTTCTCGGTATGAGAAAGAAAGCCACTCTTATTTTTGTTTTTCTTCCTTTTTACCCAAGCCTGAACATAGCCAAACTATTTAGTCCACCACAGCAACCTGTTCCCATTGACTCAGAAGGAGGATGCATTGGCACGGCATGTGATTCGTGTGACTCATATGACCACTGGCCCTCACTTCTTTTGCACTATGCAAATGCCTCCAATCACATGTTGCCGATGCCATCAGAGGATGATGCAGTCAGCGTATAATTTGCTAGTACAGCCATATGCACCCGGCCAACCAGGAGTGGGCAGTAAACAGTGATGCAACTAATGACTTTACTAGGGATTAAAGGGGTTATCTCCAGGGAGACTAAGCCAATCGTTCCCTTGCATATGCAGACCTAATGGCACATTTGGGATTTGAACACGCGACCACAGGGCTCCCAGACAAATGACTTAGCTGCGAGCCACTCAAAGGACCAGAATGATACTTTTTGAAGGATATATGCCTTCAACTGCTGAAATATCTGGGGTTCTCAGTGTCATAGCATGTTTTCAAAATGGGAGACAAGTCTGGACTGCAAGTAGGCCAGTCAACCAGCAATACTCTGTTTAGAAAGCTACGCTGTTGTACAGATCAGTATCAGATAACAGATAACAAAGTGAAACTGCAAGACTTTTTTTTTTTAGCATGAAGCCATTCTTGTGGGTAATTATGTGTTGTGTTGTTGTACAGCACTTGCAATAAGAAGGCTTATAGCGTCCTTGATGTAACTTGGTATCTTGGATGTTTTGCTGCAGTGAGATCAGTGTAATGGGTTGTTTAGCCCACCCACACAATATCACCACCAGCCGTCTCTGTATAGATGTACATGTATATGTCATTCAGTATCAATGATCCCCCTGCATGCGTTCAAGTCGCTCATTCCAAGAGCTCTAACACACTCCAATGGCAGATGATAACTTTTTACCGCAAGTTAGTAAAAACTGGTGATGATTTTTTTTTTTTTTTTTGCAATAATGATATTTTTAATCAGCAAAAGCTTTCAAAAGTAGTTCTAGGCTATGTTGTTATGTCCATTTTAAAAGCATCTCAGTTTTCAATGCAGCACCATCTCAAGCATTGATGATCAAGGGCACTCAGAATAGGCTTTCACCTTCATTCCTTGCAGATTTCTCCAGATCATTGAATAATATCATGCACTGTTATGGGTGTTCTTTTGTTGTTTTATGATGTTATTGAAAAATTGGATTATTCAATCACGCAATTTTTAGCAAAGTCTTCGACTGCTTATTTCTTATAAAGAACTGGGCGTTTTGTGGATGCTTCTTTTATATCCAAGCATGAAAACGTCACCTATTCAACAGTTTCTACGTCGTATAGTGCTCCTGTCCTGACTTCTTTGTTACATGTTGCAGGCATCAAATTCAGAATGAGTCTTGACTTCCAAAAAAAAGAACAATTAATTATAAGGTAAAAAATGACATATACTGTTTTAAATTTCATGCAGTTCGAAGATTATTTAAAATCACGGCTTTCTTTTTGTAATTGCATTACCTGTGTTGGTTAATTAATGAAAAACCAAGAACGTTGTCCCGCTGAAGAAGCAGACTCCGATGTTCGTAGCAAAAGCAGAAAAAAGTTTATAACACAGCAGGCCGTGGGAACAACAGCATGATGCGGAGTTCAAAATTCATTAATTTCATGAGAAACTTTATACATGTTAAAGTACAGACATATGCATATGATTTCTTTAATGTTATCAGAAGTTGTTGTTGATTGGTCCTGGGGTTTACACATTGATAAAAAGGGATACTCTACAATTGGGCCTTTCCTGAACCACTCAACTTAATTGGTTCAATAGACTCCCAACCCCCACTTGTGAGCTCCATATGTGGGCATATGGAACCTCCAACTAAAAGGCGCTAATGTGTATTGTGTCCTGTCAGAACTGGAGACAAACGGAGATCCCAGCTGGAATTAGCAAATATATGATATGCCCTGTCGGACCCAACGGCCTCTCTTTATCTCCTAATACACATTCAATGCTTATTTATTAAACCGTCTGGCTCACGTCATATTGCCAATACCCAAAAATCCTGTTTCCCAGCACCTGCATCCATACCATCCCAACTCTTTTGAAAAAGGGCTTAGGTTTTTAGCAGTAATCCGTATCAATTAAAACTTCCACCATTTCAAAGAAGAAAATGATGAAATGATGAAAAGTATTGATGATTGGAGTGTAAATGCATAATTTTTTTCAGTATCTTGCCAGAAGACGCACTGAAATGGAGTGACTCTTTTGAAGACCTGATGAGTGATTCAGGTGAGATTTCCAGACCTATTGAATCTCTGAACCATACATGTTAGTCATGTTAGCCTACTTATGATAAGCAACTGTCGTGGCATTCAGACAATCAACCTCACTACAGCTTTTGTTCATAGCACCGGAAGCCAAGTTATAGTATTGGTGCACGCGACCGCAAGCATTTTTCATCCATGTTAAAGGATGTCCTTTATCCATCCATGTTATCCAAACAACCTCATTAACCATATGTTAAAGTTCAGTGAAATATTACATACAACACCTGGCATAAATGGAATCACCACTCTTAGAGGATGTACATCCAGCTTTGTTATTTCACTGCGAATAAAAATTGCATATCTAAAACAAAACTATTTTTGTTCTTAAGATTAACATTCTGACTTCATGAAACAGATCTCAAACTAATTATATGAAATTATTTTAATTAATGGCATATTTTTTTCCAGATCAAGTACAGGAAAAATATATGGACTCACTCAATGTTGAGGAAAAAATAATGCAATTGCCTTGTAGTTGTCATTTCTAAAATAAATACCAGCACAAATATGAATTTGTAAACTAGTCTGCAGTTAAAAGAGTGCTTGCAGACCTTAATGAGGTGTTGAACTTAGCTAATTAAGAGGAAACATGGCACTAACAAGAGAGCTGACACCTGAAAGAATGCAAGGGATTATAACTCTGCTCATGAAAGAAATTCAACATTGGCAAAGTGGCAAACAATGTTGGTAGTTCCCAGTCAGCAGAGTCTAAATTTGGTGCAAGTATTGACAAAATGGGAAGGTTATAAAAGGAATACATACGAATAGACCCCTGAAGACGTCAAAGCTTTTGGAAACAAAACTTACAGCAATCTGCCTTGAAAGTATAACTTGCAAAACAAAACAAAGGCAAAAACAAATGGCAGAAACAGGATTCACAGTTTGTAAAAGAACTTTAAGAAGCAGCTGAATGAAATGGGATTTACATAAGACGAGCCAAACAGAAACCAGCGCTAACACATATACGTATCAGACGTGTACGGGCTTGGAGAAAATTGCTGTGTTACTTTTGTCCTGTGTTACGTTTGTACCGGTTCTCCCCTATATTCTTTTCATAATATTTTCTAACTATGCCCACGACTCAAGATAAATGCAAATAATCTAATGTATTAGCCAAAATAAGTTTGATTTTTGGTGAATCAATATGTCCATTGTATCAAGTGGACACTCGGCTTCACGGGCGTCCGACAAAGCATTGAAGGGAAAATCATGTTAAATGGAAATGGAAACTGAATTTTTATTATTATCAAATGATTGATTTTTTTTTTTTGTTTGAAGTGACAGTGAAATTGCAGTTGTGTAGACTATATTCCATCCAGCATAATTTAATTCACATAAAAAATCACTTTGTAATGATAAAATGAGTCTAACGTGTTAGAAGTGACAAGTGCTTCTCAATATTAGTCAACAGTCACCTTATATAATAGTGAAATAGGATGAAGTTGGCTGGGAAAAACAGCATACTGGCTCCACAGTTAAGTTACATTATTATCAATAACAAATGTGGCCTGCCTGCAAGTAATACAAATCGATGGTACAATTAAACATGATACAATCATGATACATTATTTATACTATTTCTGCTAAGTATAGGCAGATTATTATATTTTTCAGCACCTACTGGAGAAATTATGAAAAGGTAGTGCTTCTGTTTAGATGTGGCCCTGGTCTGCTTTAAGTCTCAGAAAGATTCCTCAAATTGCTTAGCATGACCTCACTTAAGAACAGAAACACTCCCACTGGTGTCTTCTAATTTACATTGAGGAAAAATTCCATTTAGTCCATTTAGCAGGTGGAGGAAAATAAGAATAGACATAACGATTGGTCGATGCTCGTATTGTCAGATGTAACCAGTTTTTTTCAGATTTACCATGGATGCCAATATTAGTGGAGGGCACTGTACTTCCTGACTGAAGAATTTGGCTAATTGGCTGGAACAAAATTCAGGGAAGGACATTTACCCTCTAAACCTGAATTAAAAACCTCTGATTATTATCTGAGTAGACCTTCACTGTTTGCCATCATATTTCAGCAGACATCTCCAACCTAGACCAAGTATTTCCTGTTTTACAATATTAATTTTTTTGAAATGACCAGTTTAATCAGGAGACACCTACCCTTGTAAGCTTGATCTTAATGATCTTTTTAAGAATACTGGAATATTAGATCTGATGGTAATGAGCCAATGAGACTGTGGCATATTGTTCATATTCCTGTAATCAGCAAATTGACACTCACATATCAACAGGAATTGATCCAATAAAGCCAGACTATCTCCCAGCATAAATATAAAATTAAACAGTGTCCAGTTTTTGGTTCATTAATGTCCCTCAGCAGACGTTTTTGCTTTCTTGGCCAACTGTGGCAACTCTGGCAGGGTCCAATCAATCAAAGATTAATTTATTACGTCCTCAAAATTTTGAATAGATCCAATGAGAACATCAGTTGCTGGTCAGCAGCCTGTTTTGGCTAGAACTTGGTATACTGGAGTACCCCACAGAGAAACCCATAGTAAGAACTTCACATAAATTTTTTTTTGTGGGGGGATTTTATGCAAGTTGACTGTATGTTTTCTGCACAGGGAAATTTACAGTACTTCTTCATCTTCCTGTCATTGCAGATGGCCTGGAAACATTCACACAGTTCCTGAGATCAGAATTCAGCGAGGAGAATATTGAGTTTTGGTTAGCTTGTGAGGACTACAAGGGGACCAGCTCTGAAAACAAACTAATTTCTAAAGCAAAGCAAATCTTTGCTGTGTACATTGCCTCTGATGCTCCAAAAGAGGTAGGAATGATAAACTTTCATGACGATTCAAAGTTTCTAGCTCCTAGAGCTGTAAAAAGCATATTAAGGAACAAAGTCAAGATTTAAAAAAAAAAAAATCATTGCAAATTGTAGTATTATTCCTGGTTACATGTACCATGCCGTCACATTTAGTGGATAGCTAAGCAGCAAATGCGGGTAAACGTTACCTTTTTTTGAACTAAAAGAACAGTAATAAACTGTTATTTCACTACCATTCTAATGCAGAATATTTTCATCATGCCCACTGAAAGGCATCTCAAATCCATTCTCCAATTTTTCTCAAAAAACTAGCATATAACTTGACAGTTTTAAACTGGTGGGGCCTACTTTTGATGCTCTTGAGTGATATAGGGCATAACAGTGATGGAAAACACGTACATATCTCCACCACAGTTAGAGATCAAAGTATTACAGCATTTCTGAGAATTTCACACATCACTCAATAAAACATAAAAACCTGGGAAATATTTATTGAGCCCCATATTTGAACATGGTGGTCATGGGCAATGTGTTTAGCTCCTCAGTGTGTGCTGGATATTTACAATCTTACTTTCTCTCTTACTTTTCTTGTCAGTAGTTTCATTCTCACAGAAAGCTTGAAATGAAGGTTAATCTCAAAATTAAATGCCTTTTCAATTATTTGGGATTAAGATGGACATGAAATTGAACCAAGGCAGCTTCAAATGTTTACATTCTAAAACGAAATACTCTGTGAAATAAATAAACATTTTTCATACTTAACAAGGCTAACTCGGATTTACGCGATGTGTAAAATATATCCCCGCTGAAGCCCTAAATGACCTTTGACCCCCCTACCTGTCGGAGGCACACATGTGACTTGACCCAAAGATCATTTTAACCTAGTTTCATGAAAATCCACTGACGTATGTGGATACAGTGACCACTGATGTCGATTTTGGATCAATGATCCAAGATGACCCCTACATGACCTTTGACCCCACAATTGTTGGGGTCACATGTATGATTCAACCCTACACTCATTGTGTCCAAGTACAATGAAAATCCACTGAAGTACTTGGATACAGTGACCTTCTGACCATTTTGGATCAATGACCCCCAACTGACCCCTAGATGACCTTTGAACCTCCACCTGTCAGGGGAACATGTGTAACTTGACCCAAGGATCATTGCATCTAAGTTTCATGAAATTGCAATGAAGTATGTGGATAGAGTGATCAATTATGTACAGGGTTACCATTGGACAGAAGGACCGGCGGACATATAGATGGACGGAAGAATACACACGCTGCTCATTTCATAGTCCCCTTCCGAAATTCTTTCGGTGGGGAAAAAAATCAACATAGCTATGTTTAATAGTGAAAGTACATGCAAGAGTACTTCCACATACTCAATGCGACAAGAATTTGCAGGACTGGGACTTAACAGCCACTTGGCCACAAGAATGGGACTTGTTAATGAAGCTAAACAGAGAAAAATGGCCTTAATTTGCATAAAGCGCCAATTAACATGCATAGAGAAGAATAACAAATCACCATTTCAGAATAAAGTGTGAATACATGTATATACATTAGAAAGGGCCAATTAACACTCCTAAATTGTTTAAATCTCTGCACAATCCAGTGTGTTCTCTGCATCGGCACATTTTTCTGCATAATATGCCCAAAAATCTCAGCATAATTTACTTTTTTTCCTGCACCCTATCAGGTGCTCTGAATAAAAGGTTAAAAATAATGTTAGTATGTGGAGTTAATTGAGTGCCTTGACCATTGTTGACCTTCTTTCAGGTGAACATTGATCATGCAACCAAGGTGGCAATCCAGAAGAACTTCCACAAACCCTCCAAGTCCTGCTTTGATGCAGCTCAGAGCACAGTCTACAGCTTGATGAAAAAGGACTGCTATCCAAGATTCCTGCATTCTGACATATACCTCCGCATCACCAACAGAAAGCACCCTGGCACCATGCACAGGAGACGGTCGCGTTCATGTGTTTTCAGTGATCGTGGTGAAGCGACGGGGGACTCCACCGCCTGGCTGTAGCTGGGCCGCACACATCTCTTGGAGTCTACTACTGCAGCAAATCAGTATCGATGTTTACTGGAACTTTTTTTTGACAGCTTTCTGACTATTTATTTCCATGTTTTTGATTGAGAAGCAAGGAACAAGCATTGTTGTGAACACTTCAGTAACAAATGATATATTAATCATCTCTCAAGACTGCTAGCTCTGCTTAAACTAATTTAATGACTTGTTGAACCATCTAACCACATCTATGTACTTTTTCTGTAATTTCATGTTGTATTTATTGTAAATTAATGTTTAATCATTAATAAAGTCTAAAATGTAATTTCTTTTTCTTCAGATAAGAAAATAGTTTCTTTTCATTATAAAATATAATAAACCATTCTAAACCATTCCAAGACAGTGCTATGTTCACACAGGAAGAACTAGGCGCGGATCTGACAGAAAGCCTTCTTGCTACTTTAATGGTATAAGTCACAACACTGCATACTGTGTCAGATTTGACGTCTTTAAATCTTATTATGAGGCTTAACTTCCTAATATTTCTCTCTCAAGTAAAAAATTTCAGCTTATTTTAAGTCACCTTGTGCTTGACAAGTGAAATTATCTTTTCCAATTGGAAAATCTTGAAATGAGCCAAAATTATCCCACCTCATTGGCAAAATTAATGTCTTACTGAAAATAGAATAGAAATAAATGTTTTAAGTCTAAATACAGGATTAAACAGCTTGGCAAGATGAATTTATTTTTCTTTTTTTTTTTTTTGCTCTGAAGTGGCACAAGCTGAAAGGTATTATAAACTCAGAAGTACACTGGTAAAATCTTTGCTGCGGGCAGTCCGGGAGTAGCAATGAGCGAATAGGATCCAGGAGAAAAGCAAAGCTGTAGCTGATGGTCAGTCCATGGTCAAGCCTGCTGGGCAGTGCACTCTCTTGTACCAACAAGCTTGAGATTTCCAGGATCTATCACAACTTTGAAGAGTGTGAGATATCAGGCTGTGGGTGTTCCTAATAAAAAGGTACTTTCTGCAAAAATTTCTGAAAACAGGAGAGCCAAGGCTTGTTACTTGGCATAGGCTAGAACAGCGGTGATGAGACAGCACAATCCAATGAGGAATGGCTCAGACAGGGCAACTTATGACATCAAATCATTGGAGGGGAAAGGAAAACGGGAGAACCATACGAGTGACAGGTAATGAAAGGAGACAACAATTAATCAATTAAGGACAAAAGTACTGCAAACAAAAATAAACAGTTGTATTACCAGAAAAAAAAATAAGAAAACACTAAGATGCGACATATATTATTATTATTATTATTTGTAGTAGTAGTAGTAGTAGTAGTAGTAGTGATAGTAGTGGTATAACTACTACTGTATTTTACTTATTATCATTATTATTGAATGTTCTACATATGAAATTATCATACTTGAGCATAAATGAAATATATGTATAATACATAAGCATGATGTGAATAGTGGTTCCGTATTCCTCAGCATTTGCATTGGGGAGTGACTGACAGCTTAATTAGCTCTTCAGACATATGGGAGGCCGAGACTGTATTGCACAGTAATGCATCTTTGGCATGTCTCATTTATGTAATTTTATACCAAGCTGAACATGATCCAGCCCTGATGGCTTGCAGTTTGCAGTGGGTAGTGGGGGCTGTTACTTTTAACACTTTGAAAGGTATTATTGCAGCTGGACCCATGATGCTGTTTCCTTCTTCATGTAAGTCTCCATGCCAAGTTGTACACACGGAGACATGGATGATTGCAAACATATCTCATATAATATATGATTGGTTTTCAACTTTGGGCTTGCCAGCAGTGGATCAACAAGCTTTGAACAAGTACTGTAATTTAGTACAGACAAAGCAACACTACAAATGTAAAAATGGTTGGACAAACCTGATAATGGGGAAAAATTACTTTTCTGAATCTACTAAAAAAATGAGTGCTCAATGATCTTTTCGATGATGGTTTACTAAAAAGAAAAGCATTTTGTTCTTGGAAAAGTAATCCTGCTGAGGAATGATGAGAAAATCAGATAGAGCCAAATGCTAGCTATAAAGGAAGTCGTATCTGAAAAAACCGTCTTATTTATCCATTCATCCATTGACCCATTATTAAAGCAGCTTATTCATGGTCGTGTGTGGTGACATTGAGGAGGGGGTGGGGGCTAATGGTGGGTTCTCACCAACTTCTTTCAAAGAATGTGTTCAACATATTTAACAGAAAATATATGTTGGATGTCCTTCTTGAATTTTTTATCAGCCGTCCAGAATCCGAGACTCATTGAAATGATCATTTTTAGTGCTCACAGGTAATTTGTGAGGGCCTTGCATGCCACTTAGGTTTTTGTAAGCAAAGGCGGTAAGCTATGTAGATATACTTCTGACTCACTTTTCTGCCAAACAACAACGAGGTGCTGTTCAGCGTGCCGCTGCAAACCACTGCTTCCTGGGCAATGTCTTGACCTATGGATTCCACTCCAGTGGGAATGTAAGCACTGATGGTAAGATAGAGTCTGAATGCTTAATTAATCTTTGTGTACTCCAAGCCACATTCGGCACCGACATGCAGTTATAATTAAATCCAAGCCACAGAATTCATTTCTGTTCCTCAGACAAGCTCATTATCCAAATGCACTTCTTAGAGGCCTAAGAGCAATAAAGAACGCAAATGGCATTTTTAAAGAGCTAGTTTGCTAGCTCTTTTAAAAAAAAAAAAAAAAAAAGAACTGGTCATTATGCATTTATTTTTCTGTGTGTATTCATTAGTGTACGTGCATGCAGGTGTATGCAGCACATTATTGGGCAGCTATTATTTCGTTTTGGAGGCTTTAACTAAATTCAGTGTTCGACAGAATAATTTGATTGGTAAAGACTTATGTATTCCTTGGTGATGGGTCCTGTCCCCCTTAACAATAAAAATTTTGGTCAATCTCTGGCCTGCAAGACCTTGTGCAGCCGGCATTCCAAGGGTAACCCTTTTAGGGCCATGAGACTCAAGCAGAGGGTCATAAACTATGTGTGTTCACCCCTGCAATTCTCAAGACAACAGAAAACGCCTTTGTTACCTTGCTACTACCAATGAGGCTAGAGTATGTAACCTTTCTACTTAATTTATTTTTTTATATTATTTTATTCTATTTTTGTTTTTGATCTGTTTTGTTCTTGTGTTTTGTTTTGTTTTGTACCCCTGAGTACCTCCCAAAATTTAGCCATATTACTTATATTTTTTTAGGATCAGTAGTAGAACTTTTCGGAGGTATTTGATAACTGAGCTTCATCATATCATCATATTCATGCTTGGTCTCATTAGAAAGAGACTAAATCTATGAATGTCTTAATAAAAATTCCATTGTGCTCAGCTCTGCTCCTTAGAACATAAAGGTATTTTAATACAAGAATGGCCAGTTTCACGGGAGACAATTTACCATTTCTCACACCTTCAGACATCCACAGCTCCACCAATCAGAACAGCCTGCTTTCATCACCAAGAAGGCAGATGCCTGTTCCTCCCCTCTTTGTAATTAGCCACATTCAAATGTGGGCCTTTCCTCTGTACTTTGGCTTTTTGGGCCCCAGAAAACTAACAACGGCTTTTTTGACAACAGACCAACAAGGACTTTGACATCTGTGCAATGGATTTGGAGGTTCATATATGCTTTTTACGTCAGAAGAAGTTGCTGTAATTTTTTACTGAGACCTAGATCTTGGCCTTCCTTGGGACAATATCAGGGGGTACAAGCTTTGGTTTGGTGTTTTCTTTCTTTCTCCTCTTTTTTGATTGCTCATGCCTGTTTAATTCCTGTCTAAGGTAGTGGACTCTCGTCTGTAGACATAGACATTGATTATTCTGCTGCAACTTTTATTAAATTTCCTATTTTTAAAATGGACTCTGAGTTTCTGCTTTTTGACAAAGGTTGATCCAAATCAGTTGCTCTGCCTCTCAATGAATTCGCCAATTCAATTGTCAATTCATATTTTTGATGGTAATTGATAAATTAAATACATTTATTTATATGTTGGATAAGTGAAGGGTTGTAACAGTTGATGCACTTGTGTTTGACATTCAGAGTACTGGATGTTGCGTGAGGGCATCCATCTGCTAAAATTACTGGATTCAGAAATTGCGCATAATTAAATTAAACTTCACGTCCCTGTCAATATACACTGATGAAAACACACAATGAGAAATAAATGTATTATGAACAAGATGATAAACAGATGTAAAACTCCACATTACTTTTGTGCAAGCTGCAATCTGAGTCACTGTCATTAATTCAAATCAAGTGCTATGTAGAAGGCATAAATTATGCACTTACATTAGAACATATGACGTACTGCATGTCCAATTTTGTAATATTCTTAATGTAGAATTCCCACTGAGTTATACATTGGGAGTGAATTTCCAGTGGAGTGATGAGAGTTAACCCCTTCTGCTTTTAATATCCCCTCCTCTGATCATTCATTTTGATCGGTAGCAAGGGATCAGTTTTGATCTCTGCTTCTGACAAAACTGAATGAGATAAATGCTTTCCGTATACCTGACAGTAGACGATGCTATGTAGTTAGCCAAGAATGGTGATATCAGAAAGATGGTATGGATCGTCCCAAGAAAAGAGAATCAATCAAGATATGAGTCATCCATTGAACTGTCACTGCTAGCCACAGTGACAGCTGGATGACGGCGATTCATGATATGAGTAATATGCTATGATTAATCTGATTTCCCAGAAGCTCCTGCATAAAAACGGGCTGTGGCAAGAACATCCGGGTCCAGGCTATGATATTAATGGACAGGAAATGGAAATCGACTGAGATACAGAGCAGTGAGGAGCTACGGCTGCTAAGCACATCTTTTTTGGGTACCCAAACTGGTAAACGTTCCAAAGAAAGGCCAACCACTGTAAATAGCTATGAGACCAAGTGATGATAATTTAGAATTATTTTTTATTTTAGAAATTGTACAATGTAGGAATGGCATTCAGCAATTAAGTCCACTTCAGAAAGTATGCTTAGCCACTTTAGTTTCTGGACTGAACGTCTTAGCTTGTTTGCCAATGGGCATTGGTAAAAGTCTGATTTACCAAACCTTGGCAACTTTAAGTGATCTGCTGGCCAGAGATGGCGACTGAGGTGCAGTAGATGCATTAGTCATAGTGATTAGCCCACTGATATCAATAATGGAGGTTCAGACAAGTCTCCTGATGTCTATAGGCATCAAAGCTGCCTTTGTTAGAAAGGATGAGAAAACTGACTGACAAATTGTTGAGTGCAAGTGCAACATTGTGTTGAATTCTCCGGAGTCATTCTCTTCCAGCCCTTCGTGGACAGGCATCGTAAAAACTGCACTCTACTGTAAACGGCTGAATGGGATGGCGGTCCATGAGCACCACACTGTGTTAGTGATGTCATTACTTTCCAACATATCTATTATATGTTTGGCTATATCTGACTCAGCAAGATTAGTTTATTATCAATCTCAACTGATTCAAATAATTCAGTCACCATTATGAATTTACGGTCGCAAAGTATCAACAAAACAAGCCAAGCAAAAATCCATGAAACTCGCCCACATGATTAGAATGTGTGCGAATTATTGACAATTCAATACTCGCATCTGATATATAAATGTGAAAAATCAAACTGCCAGGGTCTAAGTACTCTGGCTGCCTGATGTTGTTACTGTACTTTGGGCAAGTGCTGGGCTACTCTCTTGGCTTTTCCAGACATCCTGGACGGGGTATCCTGGCATCTTTTTGACTGCTTGACCACTGGTTCTGTCATGGTTTGTGAGGTGTGCGTGTTGTTTGGACTTTCCTTTGCGGCTCTTGTCCCGGGACGATATCGTATTCCTGGACTATCGAATTCTTTACCCAGCTGGCTGACTGAGCTGGGGCGGCGCTTTCCCAGACTCTATATAAGCAGGAAGTCTGGCACGCCCCCTTCGCTAGAGTGTCTGTTTTTAGCTTCGCACTATAGCAGAAGATATCTGTTGTCAGGTTTTGTATGACTTTCTATATTCTAATTATTGGAGTTTCTTCTCCCTTTTTCTATCTCGCTTTGCTTCCGTGGTTCGGACTATTATACGTCCTTTGGAAGCGCGAGTACTTTCGTTTGGTCTATATTTTTCTCTGTGTTTGTACTGTGTCCGTGCTACTCTCTTTCTCTCTGGTCGTTGCACTTGGCCTCCGTATTGTACCGGCCATTACAGAACACTCAAGCCGACATGGAGTCGTCAGCAACGGCTGCGTTAGAGAAAGTTGTGGCTCACCAACAAGCTGTTTACTCTGGTTATGGCAAGGGTCTTTCTAGCATGAACAATCAACAGGCAGAGTTAGCGGAGAGAGCCCGCCTTCAGGCGAATGCCATGGAGAGACAGGAGAACGTTCTGTTAACTCTCACTGAGAGTATTAGATCCTTGTCCACGCAGATCACACAAAATGTTGCACAAGCGCAATCCGTACATCTTCCCCAAGAGTCAAAGCTTCAGTTACCCCCAAGATATGGAGGCGAGGCAGGAAGATGTAAAGATTTCATTGCCTAACGTGAGATATTTTTTAAACCGCAGCCTTCACGGTTTGCGAATGAGGAGTCTCGGGTTTCATTTATTTTATCCCTGTTAACCGACACAGCACTCACTTGGGTCGGCCCACTTATTCGATCTAATTCACCGGTAGTGAAAACTGTGGAGACTCTCGTTAGAGAAATGGTATCAGTGTTTGATCAGGACGTTTGTGGTCAGGACGTGGCTACGCGTTTAATGCATCTAAGGCAGGGCTCTGAGAGTGTCGCTGCGTTTTCAATCACATTTCGCTCCTTGGCGACAGAGACAGGCTGGCCAGAAGCGCCTCTTATGACAGTGTTTGTTCACGCTTTGGCAGAGGAGGTTAAGGATGCTCTGGCTACATTGGAGCCTTGTTTGTCTCTGGATTCGTTGGTTTGCACTGCAGTGCGAATTGATAATCGCATCCGCGAACGTAACAGGGAGAAACGTACTGCATTGACCCTTGCTGGCAACAGGGCTAATGCTCCTAGCAGCATGCATACAGCTCCCATTCTGCCCATTGAAATTTCCACTCCTGGTGAGCCTATGCAGGTTGATGCCTCATATGAGAGCCGGGCTTGTAAGCCCGTTCGCAGACATTTAATCTGCTATAATTGTAACAAACCGGGACATATCCGTCCACGCTGCCCTAAGCTTCAGGAAATGGGAAGTCCCTCTAGCAGTATGAGGGGCGCTAGAGGGACAGACCCAATTTCCCTTCCAAACTTTAATCCCTGTTGAATTGACTGTGGGGAGACAGAGAATATTTATCAAAGCTTTTGTGGACTCTGACGCCGTGGATTGTTTTATGGATGCAGAGTGGGCTAGGAGACGTTCCATTCCTATCCGCCCTCTTTTACATTCACGCTCTGTTAGATCTTTGGACGGTTGCCTGCTGGGAACTGGATTTACAACAGAAGTTTCTGAATCATTGACTATGTTCATCTCTTTTGGTGGCCATTCTGAGGAGGTCCGGTTTTTTTTTTATCAGTTCTCCTGTTTTCCCTGTCGTTTTAGGACACTCTTGGCTACGGGAACATAGGCCTCATATCATTTGAGGAAGTCAGGATAACCCGATCGTCCAGTGGGGCACTGATTGTAGGTCCCACAGTAGGGAAAGTTTGGCGTGTCATCCCGGGCATCAACCAATGGTGGAGGCTGACGCCTAGAGTGATTCTGAGGAGTTTGTCTCACACAACCCTCCTAATCTAGAAAAAGGGGCGGAGGAGGGGTTGGAGTGGGATCCTCAATTTGACTGGTGGCAGCCTGAGGAGGATTGCTATTCAGAGGATTTCTCTGACTCGGAATCTGACATAGAGAGGGCAGGTTCCAAACAGGGTGAGAATTTGGGGGCTGCTCTGAACTTGTGTCTGCCTCCTAATGCTCCTAACAATTATGCTGATCTCGCGGAGGTTTTTAGCAAGCAATGGACCTCGACTTTACCTCCTCATCGCACGTTCGATTGCGAGATCAATCTCCACCTGAGGTCTAAAAACATCAAGCCCGACGCTTTGTCGCGGATTCACGACTGCTCCGGTCGCGTCCCCATTCCTGAGCCGATTATCCCGGCAGCTCAGATTGTGGCTCCCATTCAGTGGGACGTTGAGTCTGTTGTGCAGGAGGCGTTGAGAAATGATCCCGGTCCTGGTGGGGAGCCGCCTAGCTGTTTGTTTGTTCCTTTGGCAGTGCGGTCACAAGTTCTCCAGTGGGAGCACTCTTCCCGCCTGGCGGGTCACCCGGGGGTTCATCGGACCAAGCAGTTCTTGGTCCGATGTTTTCGGTGGCCTAGCATGATTGAGGACATCCGGGAGTTTGTAGCGGCATGCTGTATTTGCGTTAGGAACAAGACTTCCCACCTCCCCCCCTCTGGTCTGCTGCGGCCGTTGCCCGTCCCTAAGTGCCCTTGGAGCCATATCGCTCTTGATTTTGTTATGAGGCTGGCTGTTTCGGAAGGCAACACGGTCATCCTGGTCGTGGTTGACCGTTTTTCTAAGGCCGCCCACTTTATCGCACTGCCCAAGCTGCCTTCGGCGCGGGAGACGGCCCTTCTTGTCGTGGACCATGTTTTCTGGCTGCATGGCCTCCCTTTAGATGTGATTTCTGACCGGGGCCCTCAATTTACAACCAAATTCCGGCATGCGTTTTGCAACCAGATGGGGGCCACCGTGAGCCTTTCCTCTGGTTTCTACCCAGAGATTAACAGGCAGACAGAGCGAACCAACCAGTCCTTGGAGAATACTCTTCGATGTTTAGCGGCTGACAAGCTATCTTCGTGGAGTCGATTTTTAGCATGGGCCGAATACTCCCACAATTCACTGGGTAACTCCTCCACAGGCCTTTCCCTGTTTGAGGCTCAGTTGGGTTGTCAGCCTCCACTGTTTCCTGAGACTGACAGGGATTCAGAGGTTCCTTCGGTTAATCACTTTGTTCGGCGTTGTCGGTCAGTTTGGGCCAGGGTCCGTTCCTCCTTGTTGCGCTCTGGACGGAAACAAAAGATCGCCACAGATAGAAGGCGCCGTTCGGCCCCATCTTATCGGGTTGGCCAAAGGGTCTGGCCATCCACGCGGGACCTGCCCTTGAGAGTGGAGTCACGGAAATTGGCTCCCCGCTTTATTGGTCCTTTTAAGATTGTGCGAAGGATCAATCCTGTCACAGTACGGTTGAAGCTCCCTAGATCCTTACGGATCCACCTCTCTTTTCATGTCTCCAGGCTCAAACCGGTTAGCACTTGCGTCCTGGCTCCAGTTGACAAACCCCCGCCGCCGCCGCGGATGATTGAGGGGGGGCCTGTTTACACTGTGCGTCGTATTTTAGCCAAGAGGCGTGTGGGTTGTGGGACTCAGTTTTTAGTCGACTGGGAGGGTTATGGTCCTGAGGAGCGGTGCTGGGTTCCTTCTCGGGATATCCTGGATCCTCCTCTTATCTCGGAATTCCGTGCGCGGGGCTCTCTGGGAACTTCTGGGGCTGTTCCTTGGGGGGGTCCTGTCATGGTTTGTGAGGTGTGCGTGTTGTTTGGACTTTCCTTGCGGCTCTTGTCCCGGGACGATATCGTATTCCTGGACTATCGAATTCTTTACCCAGCTGGCTGATTGAGCTGGGGCGGCGCTTTCCCAGACTCTATATAAGCAGGAAGTCCGGCACGCCCCCTTCGCTAGAGTGTCTGTTTTTAGCTTCGCACTATAGCAGAAGATATCTGTTGTCAGGTTTTGTATGACTTTCTATCTTCTAATTATTGGAGTTTCTTCTCCCTTTTTCTATCTCGCTTTGCTTCCGTGGTTCGGACTATTATACGTCCTTTGGAAGCGCGAGTACTTTCGTTTGGTCTATATTATTCTCTGTGTTTGTACTGTGTCCGTGCTACTCTCTTTCTCTCTGGTTGTTGCACTGGGCCTCCGTATTCTACCGGCCATTACAGGTTCATTCTCCAGAACATTCCATTTTTCAATATTGCTGAAGAGTTCTGCATCTTGCAAGCTATCTCTGGCATGAATGGCAAACAACGTCAATTTAGAAAGGAAATGACGCCTGCACACTCACTTCAAGCCACCAAGAAAATTTTTTATTTATTAAATTAGATGACCAGACAAAGATCCGAGATGGATCGAGACGTTGTCCTAATTTAAAAAATAAAAAATTTTCTTGGTGGCTTGGAGTAAGTGTGCAGGAGTTCTTTCCTTCCTTTCTTCAATGACGCATTTTATTTCATAGCTTTGCACCTAACTGTGACGTGCGTATAACCCTTTCTTCGTACCAAACAACATGGTTGGATAACCATTCGTACCATTTCACACGGTTGGATAACCACAGTTTTTTCTCCTTGTTGAAGCCCGTTGATGTGTTGCTTTGACCTGAATGCTTCAGTTCCACACAACTGGCAAAGTGTAGTTTCTTTTTCTGTTATAATATCATACAGCTTTTGCTATATCCACGTTGCACTTGATGTAAATAGAAATATACAAATGATGCATATCGTGGTTTTGTAGAGCGCACATTGCTATCATTGTATTTTCAACACCTTTCCAGTAAAATGGTCCCTTCTGGTAGCTCAGATTAGGCCAGGTGTGAGGGGGCTGAATATGCAACATTTTTCTCTGAACTGTTTGAATTTTTTAACTGCATCCTCGAGCCATACACTCCCAATGAAATATGTTTCCTGCAACTCTATTTACATGTAGCACCAACTGCATGTCTACACTCAAGACTCGGACCTATGGCGTCAGTTGTGAGCAAACATGCACATGAGCAAATGATATTACAACCCCATTTCCAGAAAAGTCAGGACAGTGTGTAAAATGTAAGAATAATAAATAATACAGGATGCAATGATTTGCAAGTTATTTAAACCCTATATTTTACTGAAAATAGTGCGAAGAAGCTGAGAAGCTGAGAAATTTAGTTTTTGTTAAAACATCTGCTCATTTTAAATTTGATGCCAGCAATACATTTCAAAAAAGTTGGGACAGGGGCTAAAAAAGACTGGAAAAGTTGAATGATGCAAAAAAAAAAAAAAAACATTTGGTGGAACATCTCAATGCAAAGAACGTTAATTGGCAACAGGTCAGTGACATGATTGTTATAAAAAGTGTTTCATACATAAAGATGGCTTCACCACTCAGGGAAAGGCTACATAGGCAAATAGTTCAACAATTTTAAAATAATGTTTCTCAATGTAAAATTGCAAATAATTTGGGGATTTCATCCTCTAAAGTCCATAATATAATCAAAAGATTCAGAGCATCCAGAGAAATCTCTGTACACAAGGGACAGGACCAAAAACAAATATTCAATGGCAATGATCTTCAGGCTTTCAGGCAGCGCTGCCTTAAAAACAGACGAGATCTGAAGTGGAAATAACTGTAAACCATTGTCAGCAAACACTATGTGTCACTTCATCCAAAAACGCAAGTTAAAACTCTGCCATGCAAATATTATACCCATATCCAGAAATGCTACGGCCTTTGCTGGGCCCAAGCTCATTTAAGATGGACTGAGGCGAAGTGGGAAACTGTCCTGTGGTCTGTCCGGCCAAAATTGTGAAACTATTTTGAGAAATTATAGACGCCACTTCCTCCGGCTAAAGAAGAGAGGGACCATCCAGCTTGTTATAAGTGCACTTTTCAAAAGCTGGCATCCATTATAGTATGGGGGTCCATTATTGCATGGCATGGGTAACTTGCACATCTATGAAGACTCCATTAACGATAAACAATATATACAGATTGTGAAGTTCCATACCCTGCCATCCGGACATCTTTGACAGAGAAGGCCTTGCTTATTTCAGCAAAATAATGCCAAACACAACAACATGGCTCTGTAGTAAAAGAGGCTGGGTGGTAAACGGGCCTGCCTGCAGGCCAGACCTGTTGTCCATTAAAAATATTTGGCGCAAAAAAAAAAGGACAAGGAGTCTGCAAAGTGTTGATCAGCTAAAAGCCTACATCAAGCAAGAATAGGAAAACATTTTGCTACCAAAACTATAGCAGTTGGTCAACTCAGTTCCCAAACATGTTGCTGTCATAAAATTCAAAATGAGCAAATATTTTTCAAAAAACAATACAATTTCTCAGTTTCAACATTTAATATGTTGTCTTTGCACTATTTTCAATATAGGATTTAAATGATTTGCAAATCATTGCATTCTGTTTTTATGTACACTTTACACAGTGTTCCAAGTTTTCTGGAAATGGGGTTGTATTATTATATTATATTATATTATAATTCTAGTAAGTAAACTGTGGGGCACAGTAATGCACAATCTACAGTTATAACTGCATGTTAATAAGTCACTTAAAATACAAGAGTTAATGCAGTCCTGATTTGTTTTGATTGAGAGAGCGGATGGTTTGAGGGAAGTAAACTGTTCATCAGACCGGTGGTGTGTGATTTTAGTGACCTTTATCGCCTCCCTGAGGGCAGAAGGTCAAATAGGTGGTGGCCAGGGTGAGAAGAATCTCTGACAATGTTTTAAGCTTTGGAGTGGAAGCAAGTGTCGGCAATGTCCTGGAGTGAGGGGAGGGGGCAGCCGATGATGTTCTGCGCAGTGTTAATGACCCTTTGTATTGCTTTTTTGTCAGCTGCTCAGCAACCCGCATACCACACTGTGAGGCAGTATGTCAAAACGCTCTCTATTGCAGAGCAGTAGAAGACCACCAGCAGCTTCGCAAAGAGACTGTTCTTCTTCAGGACTCTCAGAAAGTGCATGCGCTGCTTTGCCTTCTTAACTACAGCTGTGGTGTTGGTGGACCAGCAGAGGTTGTATGATATGTGACGACCGCTGAGCTTAAAACTGGGGAAACACAAAAAATCCCTTTAGACTGCTGCTCAGTTTTTACCCATTTTTAATCATCTTCCTTTATTAATGAATGATAACTCCGAAAACACTCAACACTATCAGGTGTTGCCAGTTCTCCACTTTATAGTAAGAAAAGAAATAAACCTCTTTATTTGCAAACAAATTTCAGTGCAGTATTCTCCACGTTAGTTACAATACATGTGGATTTGTGCTGCTAATCCTACCACAAAATGAGGAAAACTCTGTTCTACCACTTGAATCCATTTCTCTCTTCAATTTAAATAGTTGGCCAATCACTCAGAAACTGCACATGGGCATGAAGCACTAGCCTAGGCCAGGACTGAAGAAGTTGCGTTTTCACTATTTTTGCATTTACGTAAGCTGCTTACAAGCAAATTTAACGCGTTTATTAGCATTTTTGGCAAACCTACAAGGAGAATCCCCAGCAATCAGCACATCATGGTGGCAGGTGCTGCGCCAGGTGTGCATGGAATCCTAATTGTTTTAATGTACATAATCAAGCCTACAGTGCAAGGTATTACACAATCAAACACAAAAAATTGGCAAGTGTTTGTAGGTTACCTCACGTAACAAAACTTTTTTTTTTTTTGAATTGAAAGCATATTGTTTTTTTTTACTGGCCCAAAAATTGCATTCTGAAAGAGGCCATATGTTTACCTGCCAATATTATTCTGATGATCAGAAAGCTTTTTAGTGAAGGGAACTGACTGAAAATGGGTGAAGACAAATCATTAGTCAATTAAAAGTGATTTTTTTGTGCTTCCCTTATTTTCAGCGACCAAGCATTTACTTTGGCTAGGCAGCACCATAAAATGACAGCAAGGAGACAAGCGACGAGGACTACACTGGATTTCCCTCACTGCAGCTACGGACACAGGTCCCACAGAGGGGGAAGTAGGCATCAAAATAGAGCTGTCTGAACCAACCTGCCCCATCCTGAACAGAAGCAGCGTTGCTCACCATTATTTTGTGAAAAGGAAACAGGGAAATGAATGGCTAATAACAGGTCCGTAGCACAATCCATACATAATTTCCCATTGAGGGAAACTTCGCAGCGACTCAAAACTTTAATGGTGCACACACATTATTTGCTGTTGGGGTGTGTTCTCAAAGACATCTTACCCTTAAAAATTAAAGTGATTGGCTACATGAACAAATGGCCCTTTATCAGTTTTCAACAGTTCGATTAGTTTGAAACATTTTAAACCAACATTACTTAAAATGGAATTTTCCCAGATTCCCAGCCGGAGAACATCAGTGCAGCAAATTTAAATCATCCTCGGCTTTAGCAGATTTCAAGTTCAAAACCTTCCTCTGCACCAACAATAATGCACAGGAGGCTGTACGTGACCATAGGGTGGCTCTGTAAGGACTGCTATCAAGCTGTGTAGATGTGAATATGCCTCTGAAAGGTACAGCTTGCAGCAATGCAATTAAATGTATTTACAACGGCACTTTGTGTGCAGGCAAGTGACCACACGGAAGTGTAGATATTCTGTTCTGTGCGTGTCAGAACTGAAAATCCCCAACTGTGTAGTGAATGGTTACCTTTCAACGAGCAATGCCTGGTTACACTGCAAAAAATGAAAAGAAAAAAATACTAGGTAAGATGAATTTACTTATTTTAAGACTTAACACTTATTTCTATCACCATTTTTCTTAGTAAGATAAAAAAAATTTGTCCTTAATTTGAGGTTATTTTGACTATCTTGCCAATGGAATAAGTACATTTTCACTTGTGAAGCAAATAGTAACTTGTTTTAAGTCACTATTTGCTTGACAAGTGAAAATTTACTTACCCATTGCCAAGCTAGTCAAAATAACCTAACGTCAAGGACAAATTTTTTGTCTTACTAAGAAAAATGGTGACAGAAATAAGCGTTTTAAGTCTTAAAATAAGTAAATTCATCTTACCTAGAATTTTTTTCTTTTCATTTTTTGCAGTGTAGGAAGAATGCAATTTAGGGGTGTCTTTGACTAAGGATTTTCATAGTCGAATCTGATTCGTCAGATTTTGCCCATAGTCCACTGCCCACTGATCGTCGAATCATTTTTTTAAAATAAATGAATACATATTCTGCATCACTGCACTTGACTCATCATGCTCCTAAAATGGCAATTCTCTGTGTCAGTTTCATTATTTACCACTTCATCTCGATAAAAGTTTACCCCGATCTTTCTTTTTTTTTTTTACGTAACATGCTTTGTCTCGCTGCTCACTCGCCTTTCCTAACTGTGAGATTGCTCTCAGGGTCTTATTGACGATATCAATAATTGGCACCTGGGTAGCGAAGCTTTTCAAAGTTAAAAGTAATTTAAAACTATTTTCGGACCTTCATGTCGCAGGAGATACTATGCGGGCTCGCCCTTCTGTCTATGGAAAAAGACGTTGCATCCAGTTTGGACTATAAGGATTTCATTGCTGAGTTTGTGGCCCAAAAGGCAAGGAAAGTGACCATCACCTAATCCATGAATGGTGAGCGGGAATCTGATGTTTTAAAGTTATACTGCAGCAGAGCGTTTGTAACTGTTTAGTATTAGAAAATATACCGCATCATAATCTAATGTTAAACTGTCGCGGGTATCAGCATATACTACACCTTTGTTAATCTGAGATTTTTCCATAGAAATGAGTCAAAATAAGCAATTGTCACCAGTGTGTGTGAGCCATTAGGTATTAGTGTTTGTTGAATTGTAATTTGTGACGCACTGTCATACCTCAACATGCCAATATAAAGTGACAGCTGAGCTGATTTGATTATAAAAGCCAATCGTTGTGCAGTTGACTTTTTTCCTTTGAAAGATTATGATATCCAAAAAATCATAGTTGAAATTATTGCCGCAATAATGCTGTTTTAGTCCAAAAATGCATGTCATTTCAACTAGAACAGCTATGTGCTTGCATCCTGACATGATTAATGCGCGTGCATGTGAGCAGGGCCTCGCGCATCAAGTCGGCACAGGGCCTCGCACCCCTCTTGCGACGGCGCTGACTGCAGTGGGTAATTTATTAACGCGTAGTAAGTATAGGTCTACTGTTTAAATGCACACGTCATTTTCAATTCTTTAGTAACAGAAATTAGGCTGATTTTGTATCAAAATAGGCCATGTATAACAAAAACAAAGACATTCTACGTAAAGATTTATTCTCAGCAGCCTGGGCACCCCCATGTAGTCAGAATGGTACGATCTTGGTCACATAACAACATTTTCTCACGATTCGACTACGAGGTTGATCGTCGAATCGAATCGTACAATAGTCGACTATTCCAGGTCACCCCTAATGCAATTTATTGCAAAAATTTATGAATTACAAAATGTGTAATTTTATGTGGCGAGCAAATTATGATATGCAAATTAAGTTATGCGAATGTTGCACAGGAGCATGTGTAAAAGATTGTACTAGAATCATTGCACTTATCCACCTATTTACACAAAAAAGGATAAAACCAATCTTTAAATAGCAATATAACCAGAAAGAAACAGCAACATCATTAATCCTTCTCGCCTAATCTCTTCATGTCTTGCAAACGGGTTAACCTTTGTAGTAGAGCACATCGCTGACTCCAGTCATAAAACTATTTCATCACCCTTGCAAAACATCATTTTTACAAAACGTGGTAGAATGGAATGCATAATGATGGCCATCCTCAGTTGTTAGCGAGGAACCCGCAAGCACAGCCGAAAGCTGGGGCAGTGGGGCCCCATAACCACACAAGTGTCTGATCCTCTCTCCATGTCAGTTAACAGTCTGTTTCCTGAGAGGGATAAAGGAACATCTCTGCAAAAACACCATACAACAACCAAAGAGGAAGTTTTTACAATTCTAGTGGAAAAATGATATGAAATCAGACAGCATTTCCTTCATCTCGGTGCCTGGAAAGAAAATTATCAAAGGCACGTCTTAAATTAACATAAACAAACAAAAGGTGCCGTGTTCGCCCTGCTGACACTAAATTGCAAGTAACAGCATGGAATCTATTTTGAGAAAGCCTGCTGTTTCATCACTTCATTTCCTTTCAGGGCCTCTAATGATTCTCTCTAGCAATGTCTCTCCTTTATTCTCCCCCTGTTTTCCTAAAATACTCAGCTCTACATTAACCACCAACAGTAAACACCATTTATTTTTGTTCACTCCTTAAGTCTTGTGTACTTTTAAACATGTCTAATGTACAATGCCATGAAAAAGTATGCGCCCACGTCCTGACTTGATCTATTTTTTGCATATTTGTCAAAATAAATTGTTCCAGATTTCCATACAAAATATAATCTAAGGAAACAAGCACACGAGAACACACAAAATATTGTTTTAAGATCATCATTGTCATCGAAGGTATTTCAGTGGCCCTACGTGGAAAAAAAAAATTGCCCAAGAAACATAATAAGTGGTTTTTGCTACCTGTCATAGTAACCAAATTCAACTGAAGACTGTATCTGTTTTTTACATCCCTGCGGAAGAATTTTTTCCCAATATCATTTGCAAAACAACTTAAATTCAGCTTCTTTGGAGTCCAAGTATAAACTGCCTGGTAACCCTTTGTTGCATGTTGTCCAATATTTTGGACACATTTAATTGGAGTTTACATTGTCTAGACTCATAAATACCCTGAAAACACATAAAGTAGATTTTATCGGACATTTCCAGTTCTGAATGTCCCCAGTAGGTGCCTCTCTGATTAGTTAAATGATTTACCACAAGCAATCACAATGTCAGCATCCACAAACAAAAGATAAGTTGAAAAAAAGTAAAAAATATTCTTATTTTGTTAGTGTTTTTTTCCTATTGGAGGAATGAAATACATTATATAGCTCACACTGAAACACCTACGCTTTGTAATGTGTGTATTTGTTGGAATACACCTGATTTTATACTCTGTAAAAATATTGGACATTATGCATGCTAGGCAAATTGGTCACATATGCCATGTCCAGAATAATGGACATCATGCAAATCAATGACCAAGTTTCATCGACTTCACACTATTTCTGTCACCCCACGTGCATAATGCCCAAAATACTGGACAACAGTATGCATCCCACGAGCATAATGTCCAAAATAATGGATAGACTGACAACCCACTAGCCCCATGTGAAAAACTTACTGCCCAATTACTTACTCAATCAACCAATTTAACAAATTTAATTGATTATTGGGTTCAATTTCACTAGACGCACCCAGGCATGATTACTGCCATCCCTGTTGAATCGAAAGATCACTCAATAGGCATGTGATTTTTCCATCTAAGTGTAAAAAAATATTTTCTGACTTTTTTTTTTCTGACTTCTGTGGCTTTAATAGCGTCATTCATTAATGAATCATTCCCAGTTTTAGAACGATTGGTAGGACGCGGTTACTGATTCCTCCTTTGCATGTTCAAAAGCGTAGAGGCATGGACTGTCAACTTCTCTTCTCGCAATATCCTCTTACTTTGCCTTGAGTGACTATTGCAGGTGTGGTATGTATTTTGGAGTTACAGGGGAGCATGAGGGGGTGTAAATTTGTCTTAGGATATTACGTTAGGCTTTTCTTTGAATTTATTTTTGATTGGATTTCAGCTCACTTAACTGACTTACCCATAAATTATTAGCTAATATATGACTTTATGAGTCAACAAATTCCTCATTGTCTGTAAAACTCTCTCTGTTTGTATGTTTTTTACTTTACCATGTTATTACGTCTTCTCTCAGACATCGCAGAGAAATTGATCGCTAGGGTCGGATGCTACAACTTCAGGTCATTGATGAAGTGCGAGGAGCTAGGTTATTGCATCAAGGCTATAGCGACTATGAAGCGAGATTAGGGGGATAGCTAGCCAGGTGAGTAACGTTGGGCCTAAAGCCATGGGGTTTTTTTTTTTTGTGTCATGAACGTGGCTCTGTTTTAACCAGGCTAAATTGCCTGGCTGTGGAATCTGATTGCAAGCCTGTTGTTTGTCCCACCAGCTCATGCAAAGAAGGCCTGGCTAAGTTTTACTTGCTTTGTAGTAGCTATACCCCTCGGGTTGGGGTAAATATGGTAGATGGCTGGTTAGTAAATTCAGATATGGCATGCTAGCTTATGACTGCTGTGTATGTGACGTTACTTTTTAATTACTGCAGTTGCTGCGATTTGAGTTTTCTGTGGCATTCCGTCTGGGGTCGCCAGTGAAAGCCCGTCAATAACCTTAGCCAAATCGACGCTTATGGGAGCACCACTCCAAAAAGCGAAAAAGCAGTTTTCCATCAAGCAACTGCTTATCAATAAAACTAATCATCATGCCTGCAGAAAGCTGATGAAGGTCTGGCTTTAAACCTAAAATATTAATGATTTTTATTGCTTCCTTTGATAATAATATGTAATTGATTTAATAAAGGCTACAATATTGATTTTGTAACAATATTGATTTAATATAGACACTCCACAAATAAAAAGCAAAAATAAATTTTAAAACCATTAATGTATTTAAAATGTCAAGCAAAAGTATATCTTTTTACATTTGTGATGTGTTTGTTTACAGTCAATTGACATATGTCGGAAATACTGAAATAAAAGGCCCATTAAGGAAATCTAACACCAATGGGTTTTTCACATCCATTTCACATGGATGTATCATAAGACTGACTCTGTTTGCGTAAATGTTGATGCTCATGGACATATGATTATGAGTGACATATTTTGACTGTTTAAGTCATAAGTGACAGAAGTCAGTGGTACAGTTTTGACAGGAGTCTGCTATGTTGTCAGGTGGGTAAAAATGATCAGAATTGCCTATGTTTATCACTAAAATTATGTTCATGGAAGTAAAAATGATGAAAACCCATGAGCTTCGGGGGGCTTCGCCCCCTTTGGCCCGCCACCATGGTTCCACCCTGGACCTACAGCCCCCAGACCCCCGGCTATTTTTCAGACTTGCCCAATCACATGCCTGACTTAGTAACAAAGCATTTCTAAGGCTCTAGGACTCCAGTGACTTGTGGTGAGAACCATTATCCACTAATGGAGAAAACTTTGAACAGTGGGGAACCTTCCTCGGAGTGGCTGGTCAACCACTATTCCTCTTAAAGCACATTGTCATCCAGGAGGTCATCCAGACTAACATCTACAGGCCTCGTTTGCGTAGGTTAAGGTCAGTGTTCAGCAGTCAAATAAAAGGAAGAGACTGGCCAAAAAATGGCATCCATGGGAGAGCTGCAAGGCAAAAACCACTGCTGACAAAAAAGAAATCAAAGGCTCATCTCATATTTTCCAAAAAGCATTTTGATGACCCATAACAATTTTGGGAAAAATTCTGTGGACTAGTGAGTCAAAAATGGACATTTTTGGAAGACAAGGGCCCCGGTACATCTGGTGTAAAGCCAACAGCATTCCACAGCAATAACACCATAGCAACAGTCAAACAAGGTGGTGGTAGTTTGGTGGTCCGGGGCAGTTTTGCTGCTTCAGAACCTGGACGACTTGTTATAATTGATGGAACCATGAATTCTGCTTTCTACCGGAAAGTCCTGAAGGAAATTATCTGGCCTTGAGATGGGGACCTACAGCTCAAGCGCTGTTGGGTTCTGCAGCTGGACAAGTACACAAACCGTTCCACCTCTGAATGGCCAAAAAGAGAGAAAAATGAAGGTCTTGGATTGGCCTATTCAAAGTCCTGACTTGAATTCGATTGAGATGCTGTAGCATGACTTTAAACTGGCAGATCGTACTCAAAAACTATTCCATTGGTGCTAATTCAACCCCTTAAGGTCACATTTTTCACTCAGGTTTTCCCTTGAGTGGATTCAAACTCAGGCAAAGCATTTTTTTCCAAACTGGGTGGCACTACTGCCTCCCTGCAAGCTGGCCTGGGGCCTTTCTGTGTGGAGTTTGCATGTTCTCCCTGTGTTTGGGTGGGTTTCCTCCAGATGCTCCTGTTTCCTTCCACAGTCCAAACACATGAATGCTAGGCTAATTGGAGATTCTAAATTGCCCAGTGGTATAAATGAGTATGTTGACACGAAATATGCATCCTGTCGTCCCCTTGCCCGTTCCTCTCCTCTTCCCTCACCAAACTAAAAAATCAGCTCCCTCAGCCTCTAGCAAATTAAAATCATGGAGGAACAAATTTGACAATTCTGTTTCCTAATACTCTATCCTTTACCCCCTCCCAACCCCACCCTACTCCTCCCCCTAGCTAAAATCCTACTGTACTTTTTGCCATTTATATATTGCTAATGCATTTCCTTTTACTGATTCTAATATCATGGTAGCATGTTAATTGCTTGGGAAAAAAAGCACTTGTACAATTTTATGTATTGTACAGCAACCCTGGGCTGATACAGTACACATCCTATCAACCACAGAATTGCAAAACATAAATACGTGCAATATTTGTCTCTTTTTTTTTGACGATTTTTGACAATTCTCCTCTATTTCTTCACCTGGACTGACTGGTATGAGAAGATGGAGAGTAAAGCAGTGGTTTTTAGTCACGTTTTTACATTTAAATTTAAAGCTTTTCAGCAGCACTAGATCCATTTCGAAGTCAGTTCCAACAAAATGGTCTGAACTGAGGATGGATCTCTTGATTGACTCCCAGCCTTTCCACCTCACATGACAAATTCAAGGTTAAAATGAGCTACATGATGCTCCCAGTTATGCGGCCACATGTTTATTTTGCTTGTAAACAAACCACTCTATGCGGATTCCACAACCAGCTGCTCAACAATCCCAGACGTTGCGTTTCAAGCAAATACTACCTGCATGACTAAAGTATTCACACACCTCTGGGTTTCTGTGATTGTTGATATCTGCCACGCGGTTAAGAACACATTTTACAATGCATAATGTGAGCAGTCACATTGATCTAAATCACAAAACCATGTCAACTGAGTTGATTTTGTGCAGGAATGAATAATTAAATGTATTGCCTATATTCAGAAGGCCCTAAATGCACACAACAATGTAAATAAAATGTAAAAGTTAAAATCCATCTCAGTACTGTCTACAACACACTTGTTCATGTAACAAACCTAATTTATTTTGCTTTGCTTTGATACAGATTAAAATTTTCAGAATTGACAGCAAATAAGTGTATTCTTTATGAACGTTTATTGAACTTCGTTGACTTTCCTTGCTCTCTTGGCTAACATAGCCACCATCCTGCTCTGTTCTGAACCAAATCACATAAGGAGGAAGTGATGTCCTAACTGAAGACCTGCCTCTTTGAGTGCATTGGCAGTTTTCATTTTCATTCGCATGTTGACCCGATTGATGCATGGTGACATATATGCAATGGACTGGGGGCGAGGTTTTGCTTATTGCATTTGAATATTGTCCACAGTTGTGCTGGTTAAATCTTTGAACATTAATGGCTGAATGCTGTTTTCAATATAATTTTAAAATAGTAAGAAAATTGAATTTACTTTTCCATGTTGTCCCAAAAGAGCGTGGTGACATGTAAGTGTAAATGCAGCAGACTGGGGGTGCTGTTTCATGTATTGCATTTGAACATTGACCACTGTATTACAGGGCATGCTCTTGAAAATTAAATGTCAAACAGCTTTTTCATTATCATTTGAATACGGTCATAGAATGCCCATATGACTATGTGAAAATGAGAGTGGCAATTGCATCAATGCATTTCCAATTTAATTTTCGCTCAAATAACTCATTCATATGCGAAAAATTATAATATAATTGTGGATTTGCATTTTCATTTTCAGGGTTACATTATCATTTTAATATTGTCCCCTATGGGCTTCCATATTGAACTTTGTACAACAGTTAGTTCCGACCGAGTAATTTGATTGTATGAGAGGCATTCCATGAGTGCTGACGATAGAGTACAACATCATTGGGACATATAACAGCAAAATCACTCCGCTCACAGGTGTTTTAAAAACCGTTAATTACACTAACTGCTGACCACAAACTTAGTGCTACATTGTTATGGCAACAGTCAAGTCCCGATCCATCTGTGGAACTATTTGCACTGTTGAAGCCACATGACTGATTAAATAAACAAAGAAATCATAATCTGTTGTCGCTTATTGCCATCAACTAATATGTGGCATTTGTAGAACTGTTGCATAAAAGCAATATCACACTCGAGATCATGATGTTGCTGAATATCATCTCGGCTGTGATGCGGTCATAGGCATGAGGCCTCAGGCCGAGTGCCGAAGATATCCCAGCTGTAATGATATTCAGCAACAACATCACTCCCTCTCGTGTGATACTGCTTAATTGAATAGCTGAAATGATCATTTAAGAAATGTAAACTTTTGAGTTCATCCAGGTTGTCCCTGGCGTATGATAAAGTTTGACTGAAATGATTAAGGGTGACAAATATGAACACTTTACTGACTTGACCTCTGCATTACAATATATAAATTACTAATTATCAAAAAAGAGCAAAACTGGCCTTTTATCCTGCTTTTCTAAGACCAGAAGTTATTTCTTATAGTAATTTAATCCCTTTCAAATGTGGCGTATAATAATTTTAGCTGCCTGCTGGGATACTATGAGCAGTCCCTCTCATCTGGATTAGCATCATGATTAAATTTAAATGTCAAGAAAGACCGAGGTTCTAAGATTAAAATTCTATTTTTGAAGTCACATATGAAATATTTTTTGGCCTCTCTGGACGATTGTGTCACACTATGGATGCACAGCGTTTGAAACTGATTTCTACATTTCTGCTGTTGCTCCATAATCTTGAGTTCTTTATTTGCTCTCAAAGGGTAAGTGATGAACAGCAAAGCAAGAAGCTGCAAAACTTGTTTCAGATAAGACGATTTCTAAAATTCAAAGATATATCCTTGCATGTTTCATATGAATGCATGATTGCCTTTATGCTCTAAAATCTCCATAATGATGCCATAAACTATACATAACCGCTGTCAGGAAATCATCTGACAGCATATTACAGAATATAAGGCTGGAACCCTGCTCGCGGTCATTGTGACTTTTTTTTTCCCCAAAAATGTGCTTTCAGTAAAGGGGCTCACATTGCTACCATCCCCTATCAGATGCCCTGCCTGCTGGCAGGTATATCTGGACACCTCTTAGGGAGGTCTATGGACAGAATCAGTAAAGTCAAATCCATTATACAGCAATAGTGGAACATCTCATGGTCCCAAATTATAATCTTCTTTTACCAAAATTCAGTGGTAGTACAACCCTTTTTTGCTGCAGCAACAAAGGTGAGATTTACTAGGGGAAATGCAAATATTTTGATATTAAATGTCATTTAAATGTCATGCGTGAGTATATTTGTATTAGCATTAAAATTGAACTATTTTTGAAATCTGTGTAATTGCTCTGGAGATTTTGAGGTCTGGACATCAGATTCTCTTGTTGATTGAGCAGGCAATGACAATTAAAGGACATATAAATCCCATAGATAAACACTAAAACTTTGTATATTCATTCATTGTCACCTTTGACTCCACTGTTACAGTAAACTGTACAGTGAACCCATGAGATGACACACAACTCAAAATTAATAAATTGAAATAAACATAAGCAATGTATAAATATAAAAGGACTTTGAAAAGATGGCAAACTGCTTGCTGTGTTCCTCAAAGATAGAATAGTTAGCAACCTTTTGTCTGTGAAGATTAAACTCAGACTCAGAGACAGCCATGGCCTTGTGAGAGAAGGCATAATCAAGCTTTGCTGGCTTGAATGTGTTGTTGCTCTTCCCACACAAAAAGAAAACAAATGATAAAAAAAATAGTAAACCAAGTTAAAATTTTGCACCTTGAGCAGGGGTTTCCGTTACTGTTACTCATACAAGAGGGGGTTTCCACACTTCCCTTTGTAACTCAAATGTGCAGCAGCATTGGCTTCCTGACACTACTCAGCCCATACATAAGGTGCCGGGGATATTTTGGCTCATGAGTATGTTTCTCAAAAGCAGGAAATTACCTTAGGAAATTACATAGTTCAACCACACACAGTCAGTGCATTCAGCCATGTAAGTTAGCATCTAAGCTTTTGGGAAATATACCCCAGGATAGCAAATGGACAACTTCTGACATCAAAATTAATGTCTGTATGCATTAAGAATTTCAACAAAGACAAATTTGTGACTTTCTACACAAGTGTAATGAAGGAACCATTGTGTCTTGGTCGCAACAGCGCGACAGAGGTTCACACATTCCTCTTTTATTTCTCAAGAAAAACAGAAAACTAATCAGTATTTCTGAAGAACTGTGCTGTTTTGCCTAAATGCCTCATAAAAAATTTTGGCACACTTTATTCATGCCCCTGAAGATTATTATCATTATTCTCATTTTGACATACAGTATTTTCCTATGCTGAATATGCTTTAATTTAAACTAAATTTGAACTATGAATGACACTAAGTATTTGTTGTTTGCTTGTTTATGGCAGTAGTATTATTAGTAAAAATTATGTTTATAAATTTATTTATGCTTCCTCAATATCAATACAAAAATCCTGCATCAGTGACTGAGAGGAAAAACTGAAAGCATCCTAATTTTTCACCATAATGCAGCAGCTCATGAGGTCATTAAAACAAAAAAACAACAGCGTAATTATGGAGCTAATTAAGTGTTGCTACATATAATGGCTACCATTCAGGCATAGCTACTGTCAGTTTGCAGATTAAAAAAAACAGATAGAAGCAATAATAAAAAGGATTTATACTGATGCTTCTGTTGTGATGAGGCTGAAATCACTTTGGCTACAGTAAGTTGGGCTACTGCAACATGTGACTGCTCTAATCATAACTGGGGAGCATTTGCAATATTTTAAAATTCATCATTGAGGAAGGGAACCTGAATGGATGATGACAAATCTCATTGAGAAAGTGTGTTATTCGGGTTCGTTACTCAAGGGATTAACCTGTTTTCTGTCACTAGCCTAGGCCCTAATTAGGACCCTACGGAATTTTCAAACTAATTTTGAATCCTTCATTTGTAAACTATGACTTAAATCCTCAACCAATCCAGGCAAACGATATACCATTTGAAAGCTTAGACGCTCAGGATTTCATTTCTACCCACATTTTTGCCCTATGTCAGTCATAATAAATGCAATAAATCAATTTCTCAACATAGACACCACATACTTGAGTGCAATGAAACTTGTCAGTCCTCATCATCAAAGTTGTGTTGTCACAGTCAAACCAAGTATTATCCGTTCCATTTGGTATTCTTCAAAAGCTAAGAACCTGTGTAATCAAGATATCAATGTTGTTTGTCCCAAAATTGAAGATTAAGCCGTATATTTTATGTAAATACTCAAAACAGCAACAACAGACACGCAGTATTTTGTATGATAGAACCATTGTACGTGGGAGCAGTGAGCATTTGAAATGTGGTATACCAATCCGGGCCAAATGTGAGAAAATGCAGGTGACAGTTAAGAGGTTAATGATGATTAGGAACGTCATGTGTCGATAGAAGTTTATTTCAAGGTGTTAGGTCTTCATTCCAACAGGGTTTGAATGGATATTTTTAATGTGACCTTGCATTTGCACTTCAGGGCATACGCGTCTTTTGCTATGTGGGTGAGGTAGATTAGGGGGATGCTGACCAAGGAGCCTGTGCATTGTTTTCACAGCCCACAAGTTCACTATAATATACACCATTGTTTCATTGGCAGTGTTGTTTTATAGGCAATTTAGAGTCTCTAATTATGTTGACATGCATGTTTTTGGACGGCAGGAGGAAACTGGAGTACCTGAAAGAAACCCCGGGTGAATCCCAGAGCACATCAATGACGAGATTCTAAAACACAGCAGGGTCATTGTTGAGCCCCATTGACATTAATAAGCATTCATAGAAGTTGGAGGGAATGTTGTGAGTCATCTTCGATCCTCATACCCGTGAATCATTAGATCCAGAGCAGGATGAAGGCATTGCACAGGTTCAGCTTTGTGGAGTGGCTGCATCCCTGGAGGTTGGAGAAGGTGGATAAGATGAAGGACAGTAGACACCTGCTCTTAATAGTTTTAGCAATAATCAATTCAAGGATGGAGGGACCTGTCTTCCTTGACCACAAAGAAGAAGTTGGCTCACGTTGGGGAGGATAATTGGCAGATGATGCCGCATGCCAGGAATTCAAAGGTGTATTGAGGGGAAGATGAAGACACAGAGGCCCCAATAAGCACCTTATCTTTTTTGGTCAGTCAGCCATTGCTGCCAATGTCTGGAATTTTTTGATGTAGTCCGAGACAGAGAGGTCCCACTGGCAGAGGCAGCGCAGCAGTATGTATCATCTTAGTGAGGTCAAACACCTTTGTTCTCTTCTCAGCAAATACCTGGAACAAACGGTGGTTAGGTCCTCTGCCTCTCATCAGGCAGCAGCCCCGGAGCAAGCCTTCTCAGAAAGGGAGATGAGAGCCACCTTGGCTCCCTCAGTCTGGAAGGAGGAGGGCTGCAGCTAAAAAATCAGGAAACACTGGGAAAAGAAGTCTGGGCAGGAACCAGGATCTCCATTATAGTCCTGAGATGGAGGAAAATTGGGCTTGTGGTTCTTCCAGAAGAGGGCTTGGGCTTGGGAAGTGACTGTAATGGTTGCTTGGGCAGCTGCAACAAAATCTTGGGTAGGGTGACCAGGTGTCCCATTTTGAATTGTACTGCGTCTTATCTTGTGGGCGACATATTGAGTCCCACATTTTTATTGCCTCTTGACGCTATTCTTAAATCTGGCACTTATCCAGTAGTGCAGTGCTGTTTGATTAAATATCATTCTGGAGCTTAGGTGATATAGTGTGAAAATATGTTTGTTGTAATCACATTTTCAATTAGAACTTGTACATAACAAACATGAATGAAACACAATTGCCGATTGGAAAAGAGCAGAGCCAGAGATGGGGGGAAACCAGAGCTTTTTTGACAAGCCAAGACTTGGTACATGGCAAAGAGAGTGATAAAGGCAGCCAGATTGTGGTCCAGGAACAGGCAGAAGATGGACCGCAGCAATCAAGATCATAGGCGGCATGCAGAGCATGGTCAGAGTTCCAGGCCTGGGTTGAAACCAGAAGATCAGTTCAGGGGGACACAGTAGTAGAGAGGATGGGAATCTTGAGGCAGGGTAAGCCAAACACAAGCCAGAGTGACACTGAAAAACACAAGGGACTGAGTCAGGAAAAAGGAGCATTGGAAACTAGGACATGAGAAAGGAAAACAAGACAGCGAGCTACAAATATGAAGCAGGGCAAGACGATCCAGTAAAGACATGAAGACAAACACATACTGAAATACAGAGACAATGAGAAAAGTGGGAAACAGATATTGGGAATGTGTGAGGAATGTGCATTGGGAATAGGGTGTTAACAAGAGAATAATTAAAAATAAACTGAAAACAACATGGACAGCTATGGAGACAAGAGATGTGACAGTACACATTTTGGAAACCAAAAATTGCGGTTTTAAATTTAATTGGTGGAATTTAATTAAACCCAGTGAAACAATATTAGCCCAATCCCAATTCCCTGCCCTTGGCCCTACCCCAAGTTTCAGAGTGCCCTTGTCAAGTTAATGGACCTTTAGAATGACAAGAGGTACGGGTTAAAATATTTTCCTGGGAAATGAAACGGCACTTTACTATGCATTACCGGAGCAACTCACGCTCTGTCCTGTTCTGTACTAATCAGGGGAGCTGGGAGGTGCACTAAATTCACTGCTGCATTTTAATTTCCACACTTTGAAAGAGGGACATGGTAATATGCTGAACTGTGTCATGCACAAATTGTCATTGAAACACAGGTTCTGTTGACATCCTGAGTAGCGATTTTAGTGATGAAATGCGCATTGTAAAGGATCAATTACATATTTCATTGCATCTACGTTGAAATAAGATATTACAATGGCTTTTACTATATTTGCATCATTATAAGTGAAGATCACATTAATGGACTTCTCTCCCCACAATGGGAGCCATATTTCTTCAGTTCATAAAAGCTTTACAGGAAATTTCATCCACTGTTCATGGCCTGTATCCCAAAAAATGCTCTGTTTGGAGGGACATCTATAGAGCTAGATGAGCACTACCCCTGGAACCCAAAGAGACACAGGAATGCACAGAACATGGGGACCGGGCAAAGAGGTAGGGCCAAAGGGAGGAATTGGGATGACTTTTGAGTCTCACTTCATGTTGCCAATTGACATTTTTTGAGTATTCGACAACTGTCCCCTTATACAGTATACACCTGCGGTAGGGTGAAGCTGGCGGTGTTAATCTGCACACACCTCATGTTATGTTACATTGTTACCAATGTCAAATGTAAGCCTGGAAGTAATAAAACTAATTTAACATTGATGGCGCAATGAGACACGATACAATTATGACACATTTATATTAATACCTCTAGTTACTTGACACATTATTCTGTTTGCTGGCACCTTCGCTGCCATTAGACAGAGGCCACACTTCAGTGTAGATTAAGTTCTTGCAAGTCTTGTGTGTAAGTCCTTCTGATTCAGGAAAATACAAAATATTGCCTTGCAGGACCTAATTTAAATGACACTGCCATTGGTGCCAACCGTATTATATGAAAACCCCACCTAAACTATTATATTGGCCTTAAGATTCTACTCCCAGCAGGAGTTGTGGTGCAGGAAATGACCAATTAGGTGGAAAATTGGAATAGACTTTGGGATCTGTCTCTGCGCATTTCATCAAATGTAGTGCATACAGAAAAATTGAAAAATTTTATCTGCTCACTTGTAAGTGAAATGATGAGGAAACAATTCACATTCAGTCATGGATCAGCTGATCAGCAAACTGTCCTAATACTTCTTGTTACTTAAAGTGGGGAATATAAATTGTGGTGTAATTTCATCATTCACCAGATTATGAAGTAAATACCCTCAATTAAAGCTGAAAGTTTGAACTTTAAACTCATGCTCATGAGTTAATTTCAACACCAAAATACTCTGTTTGACAGCCTAGTTAACAGTAACTTTGAAAATTTCCTAGGATTTATTGACCTGACTGCTGTTGGAGTATGTAAAGTTGGGTCCATAAATATTTGGACAGAGATGCAATTTTCATTGTTTTAGTTTTGTATGCCACCACGATGGATCTGAAAAGAAACATTCAAGATTGGCTTGAAGTGCAGACTTACAGCTTCAATTTATGAGTTTTCTCAAAAATATTGACTGAACCTTGTATTAATTACGCCAATTTTATGCACAGCCCCTTCACTTATAGGGGCTCAAAAGTAATTACACTCACTGATATAATCAAAACTTAAATTGACATTTTGAGTACTAAGTGGCAAACCCTTTGCAGTCAATGACAGTCTGCAGTTTGGAACCCACAGACATCATTGGCCACAGGCTTTCTTCCCTGGTGATGCCCTGCCCGGCATTTAGTGCAGTTGTCTTCAGTTCCTGCCTTTTTCTTGGGGTGTTTCGTTGTCAACAAGTGAAAAGCATGCTCAATTGAATTCAGGTCATATGATTGACTTGTCTGTGGGAAAACATTCAAATTTTTGGCTTAAAGTGATAGTTCGGATTTTTTGACGTGAAGTTACGTGACATGCTCTTCAGCAGACTAGTGCATGAGAGGTTTATGTGTCCTGTGAGCGGAGTTTTGGACTCCCGAAGTTTTGAAGTAAGTAGTTCTGGCTAGTTTGCTGGGATCACAAAAATAAAAAGTTTTGCCTCCCAAAACAACGTGTTTTAAAGAGTAATCTATTTCTGTCATAAAACCATGGTAAGTGAATAAATGACTTCAGAGTCACTTGGCACTATTTTTCTCTCCCTCGGTATCACTGCACGCAGCTATCACCTGTTTCAAAGGTACCATGCTTGGATGTTGACTGCCGCAACCTGAGAGAGGTACACACAGAGAGACAAGTTTATTGTCAGGCAAGATAATGCAGAAATAATGGCGCAGATTTGTGATTTTCCTGGCTGTAATAACAAAAACCTGTCTGATTCGCCTTTTGCCGTATGATCCTGAATCACCGTCCATCTGAACTGTACAGCGTTTTCCAATTAGTTCTGATGCATTTTTGATGAATCTAAGCGTATAATATAGCCCTATACAATTCAGATTTCATCTTCCAGTTTTTGTCAACAGTCTCATGGCCAGTAGGTACAAGGGAACCCGCTCATTTAGCAGCCATACATACCCATACATCACCACTCTTCACAGATAAGGTGGTATTCCTCTGATCATGAGTAGTTCCATCCCACTTTTCTTATTTTTTTTGCTGTATGTTGATCTTTCTCTTGTTTGTTTATAAGATGTTGTTCCAGAATTACACTGTAATTTTAATATTTTTTGCAAGTTTCCCATTTTGGAGCCTTATCAATTGTTTACGTGTTAAAATCAATCTCTGGTGTATTTTCTCTGGTGAAGTTCTCTCTTGATTGCTGACTTAAAATCTGATACTCCTACCTCCTAGAGAATGTTTTTGATCTTGCAAGTTGTTGAGAAGGCTTTTTTTTTCTGAACCAAGGAAAGAATTCTTCTATGGTCCAACAAAGTAATAATCTGTGGTCTTCCTTGCCTTTTTGTATTCCTAAACTCAACAAGTGCTTTCTTTCTTTTAAAAAATACACCGAAAAGTTCACTTGGCCATGCTTTATGTTTTCTGTTTTCTCTGGTGGGTTTGTTTTGATTTTTCAGTCTAATTATGGCTTGTTTACTGTCACTGACAAGTGTTTGGATTCTATGTTGAGAGTCAACAGCAACAGATTCCAAATGAGAATGTACCTCTTGAAATCAACTGTAGACTTTTTCTGTGTTCACTTTTAAATGGAATTATTAGGGAATAAAACACACCAGGCCATGGAACAGTTGAGCATCCAATGGTCCAAATAATTATGGTCCCTCAAAAAGAGAGGATTTCTATTATTCCTACACTGTCCACTCAATTTCTACTGTGTTAACCCTCAAAGTGAAGCAGAATGTCCTCATATTTATTATTTAATTTCAACCTCAATGTTCTATGGTCGACAGCTAAAATAATAATAAAATAATAAAATAATAATAATTGTAATGTCCAAATATTTAGGGACTGAACCGAAACATGCTGCTTGTCCGTGTTATGATGGAGACAAGGAACCAAATGCAGATTCAGGGTACTATCTACAAGGGAGTATTTATTACCAGGAATATGGTAAAAGAAGAGGGAAGGGTGATAGCCCAGAACAGTAGAGGGGCAGGCTAGCTAAATTGGTAATGACTGGAAAGGGTGGGGGCGTGTTCCCGCCCAGGCCAGTGGCCATCTTGGGGCAGAAGCCAGGTGGTGAATCCCCCTTGCGGAAGCAGGACTGCATAACAGTGGAACTGAAGGCTTTAGCTGGAGCCTGATATAAAGGCTTAGAAGCTTGTTCCTTTTAATAACACTCCAAATAATAAGACTCTTTCTTTATCATTAATGAATAAATTTACCAGTGGCATAGACGTAGCAGTGGCAATGACATAGGAGTCATTCTGACTTTGTGTATGAGGAGTAGGGTTCACATAAGCCCTATTGAAAAGATAGCTTTGCTCCTATGCTTTTCATCAGGAGCTATGGCATAGTGGATAAAAGCCAGAGTCTCGTGACACAGACTGACTGGAGAGCCCAGTCGGGAATAAAGCGTGACAATCCAGCAACCACAAAAACATCACAATAGGTTGCTACAGATTATTGAACACATTTGGAAAATCTGTGAACTCTACCTTGGGGGTCAGGATTGGATTAGGAATGCATCGCTGACTCCAGGGCACACCTCAGCAGTCGCCCTCCTCTTAGTATGCCCTTTCCATACTAAATTAGCTTGCTAGATTCATCATGTGATAGGGGATAGTTTATCCTCTTTCATATGTGATATCAATGTAAACTGGACCACATTTTGAATATTTATTTCGATCCATTCAATAAATCCCCACGATCTACCAAATTTTTACTGCAGTCCAGCTTGGGTGGGTCTTAGATTATTGTTAGGCATATACTTACTTCAGTTAATGCTGTGTAGACATGATTTACCAACAAAAAAAAAAAAAAAGAATTTGACACAAATTACAAAAACTTGACTAATATGCCAAAAAAAATATTGATCATATGAAATTTGTTACCATTGGCCGACAGAACCATATTTGACTGCATGTCATCCAGTAATCAATTAATTGTTGGTGATATTACATTTCCCATCATTCTTATTTCTAAAATTAGTCTGCAGCTTTTGTTTTCGCACCTTATTTTTAAGCGAGTGTGCCATTTCCTCACTTGACCATATGCATCTCTCAGCATCGACTGAAAATTCAGTGCACCATGCTGAACCGCTAGCAGTGTGCTTCTGTGCCATTCTTTGTCACATGAATGTTATGGCTTTTCTCTTTCTCGCCGTTTACCCAGTTCCCTCCATGTCTGTCCTGACTGCCTAACACCGGAGGGGTTGCCCAGCTCTCCTGATGCATCCACCCAAGATCCGAGACAACTGCAGTGAACCTCCCGGGCAGTGCATACGCCTTTCAAAACTGCAACACTGAGCACGGATAGTATGCATGGATTTATTTTTGAGGGAACACATAAATTATGTCGCGTGATTCAGTGTAGTACCACCCACGTCATTCACATAGCATTGACTGGCCCACTGCATACTTAGTATTGATTCTATAATCACCTGAGACCATAATTAAACAAAGTATTTGGAACTTTACATTCGGAACTTTAACTTCCACCTAGTGGATTTTAAAATGTATAGCATTTGTCATTCCAATCTCCCAATCCCACAATGGTGAAGAATCCTTTAAAAATTCCTGGATCAGGATTTGATCCGGATAACTCGCAAAATGAAATCATCCCTAGGATTGGCCAAAACACACCTCTGGTAAAAATTTCATTAAAATCTATACAACTTTTTTTGTAATGTTGCTCAAGCATACCCACAAAAAAAAGGTAATACATAACCTCCTTGGTGAAGGTAATTGATGGAGACAAGCTACAAAAACACACACAGACTGCTGGAATGAGGGAGGAACCAACTAAGGACACACAAGGATTCTGACTGTAGGTTCTGAATGTCCACAGCTGGCAAGCTGTTTTTACATTATTTGCCATTGTAAGCTGGTAATAAAACCTACACAATCATGTTAAATTGCCCGCTAGTTTACAAACTATGTCATGACTGCAAACAAACTGCAGCTACCTCAATTACATAGCTAAGTTTTCAAAGATATCTATGAGCTATACATTATGAACATGTGCTCTGAATTGCTAGATTCATGTGATATCTGAGGTTGAGAACAATGCTTGAGAAATCTGATCAACTTAAAAATTCTGTGTTTGTCATATATAGTTGACCAGTTGAAGGTCTTGTAAAGATTTGATCACATAATCTGCAGTGCCTTCTGGGATAAATAGTTCATTTCCTCACAAAAAAGTCAAGTACAAGGTCAAGTAGCTTTACCTTATTCCTGTCCCCAAAGATTTTTTTGCTTCAAGTTAACTACAAGCAATGTACAATCTTACTGGATTGCACAGGACCATGCAATACAGTGTGTTTTTGTATATTAATTTAGTACGACCCAAATTCACAGATTCAACAAAATTTTAATCAGCTCATCTGCTGCACTATATCTATTAATGTGCAATGTTAGAAGGTTTTGGCTGGTACCATTCTTGAAATATTGAGTATGGAAGGATCGTGACTCACTCACTCACTTTCATTATGGCCATCTTAGCCCGCTATCACAAGGAAAATTAATTTTAATAATACTATGGTTCAGCCCACAGCAGAATGCACTGGCTTAAAACCTCTATGTTGAAGAAGGTTCTTAGATTTCAAAACAAATTATATTATTATGAGAGCAAACCAACATTTTCCATTCTCTGTATCACACAGTGAAAGGAACCCAAAGTTTGTTCATAATATTGAATACCTCAGTCAGTTGAGCTGAACTAATTCCAAAATTTCCAGTTTTTAATTTTGTTTAATGTATAGGCTCAACAGACTCTGAATCGAATTTGTTAATAAAGGGGGTTTTTCATTTTAAAATGCTTTGCAAACCCATACAAAGCTACTTAGGTTGGATTTAGTGTGATAACTTGAGCATAAAGTATGGTGCTTGTGGCTGGAAAGCTGTAAGAGGTGATTCATGGTGATTCATTATGTTCTGGATGAAACCGGGACCATAACATTAAGTAATCCTGACAGATAACTGTAGCCTTGGCACAATACACATGCATACTGATCGTCTTGTATACAAGCAACGATGGAAACATAATTCTAATTTATTTTATTGTGTTTGCCAATAACTGGCAATGACTACATTCTTTTGGAATCACTGTATTCAGGGTTATGTATTTTAATTAGATAAGAGTGCCATTTAAATTGCTGCGTGAATGAAATTTGTTTATAGTAAGGAGTAAAAACAGGTTATTGTGATGAAAATCATAAGAATATATTTGGAAAATGGAGTCCAAAAAAATCTCTATGCTATTCTCTTTATTTATTTCCCTGTCATTTTAACAAGGTCACACTGAGAATAAGCTCTCTTCTATGTAATTTACAAATCATGCCTCGAAATGCAGTGGTGTCATCAAACAGGAGCAAAATAACAGAAACCAGATTTTTATGACTCATTTAAGTTTGAAAAGCAACTTGTTTGCAGTTTTTCATTTTCCAACTCTGTAAAACTAATTTTGTTTTGCTGATGCCTTCACGAGAAGCATTGGTTCAGAATTAAATCATACTGAAAGAAAAGGTAGCTACTACATCAGAATAACTAAGAGATGACACTGCTCATATTAGTAGACATCAATACAGTTGTTTTGGTGGGCTTTTGAGTGAGTGACTATGCAATCAGAGATCTATGAGCACTCTTATGTGCTGCATTTAAATTGGAACAACGCATGTGTTCTGTACATTAAACATCTGAGGTTCCTGGGCAAGCAACCATTTGCAATTCTCCACAGAGAATTGTATTTCTGGCAGGATCCCACAAGGCCTACAAGGAGGTGGGTGACCTTCTCAGAAGAGGAACAGCCCCACACTGTGGAAGGGAGCGGAACTGACAGTTGAATAATGAGGCTCTGAACTGAGTGGAGAGGACAGTGTATCCAAAGCTTCCTTAAACTTGCAAGACTGGTGCGGTGAGAATAGATGCTGCTTTTGTTGGGCAAATAGTGGAGACTGGTGCATTATCATCATGGTTGCAATGCTCTGACTGTATAAGCTGTCATAATTAAACATATAAGACCTTTTCCCTACTGAACTAAGTAAGCCCAAAAGTCTTAAATCACATCTTTGTGTTAATTAGACTGGAAGAATTTAAACGAATTGTGGGACCATTCCTTTCACAAGAAAAGTTCATTGAGTTAATTAAAATAACCACTGTTCTACAATCAATGCAATTATCCATCCAACCATCTATCTCTCAACAAATGGGGAACAGTCTCTTTATTTCCCATTATAGGTCAACTGTTCCCCCATTTAAACAACCTTCCACATTAACGTTATAGTGCAGCCATTTATAATATGCTACACAATGGTAGCCTGATGTGGTGGCTTGAAGGGCTGATTGACATTTTTTCTTTACAGCAGACTTTGCATCAGATAGGTTTGTTACCCATTCTATGCGCATATGGCACAGTAGACTGGGTTCAAATAAGGTAAAATGCATATCTGATTGTGCTGGGGAAGATGTCTTTAAAGCACCAGGGGGACATCCCTTTCCAAAAAACAAATTTAGTTTTTTCATGGGACATAGCACAGAAGCATGCTAATACCATGAATAAATCTATGCTCACTTCTAATGAATATAGTCTGCATAATAAAACAATACTACACATAGGTCTTGTTGCACAGATTTATTTTTTATTTCATTTATGTATAAGTTTTTGCAGTACCGCTTACCCAGCCACAGGTTCAGGTTCATTCAAAGAGCCAAAAGGCACTTTTTATAAACAATTTCTGGTGTTGTTTAAATTAATGAAAACACCAACTTTCCGTTCCTATTAATTATTCCATTAAAAAAAAATATATTGATAGTAAATATGATGTAAATTTGATGCAGATATTACTAGAGAGGAATCCAACTATTCAAATTTATTTTATTTGTTTTGCGTTTTGCACTTGAGATTGACCTAAAGCACTTTACATCAGAGACCACCTGAACCTCCTAAGAATGCCGATAGTGTAACGTAGTTTTTATGGGTTTTTAGGTTATAGGTTTGATTGCCAGGTTGGCTATTACAGTTACAGTACATGATACATTGCACTTAACCCTAGTCTAGTGTATAAAGACAGAATACTGAATAAAGCATAAGCTTTAGAAGCAATTCTTTATGGGGGAAGGTGTGGCTTGATACCTGCAAGACTTCATTGATTTCTCCTGCTCCATTTTGTGCATTTCAAATAGATATGTGATGGTTCTGCCCTGCAGTCCCTCCCCCCTCCTGCTGTCTTCGCCTCCACTTCAACGAGCCACACCTGTTGCTCGTTGAAGTGGAGGTGAAGTGAATAGTATTTAAGAGCGGCAGTGCAGCTGCATTCTGAAGTTTTAGCCCTGTTGTGTTGTGCCGCTGCTCCCCTCGTTTGTGGTTTGTACCACTTTTATTAAAAGTCTTTATCTTTTTACTCAGCCTGTGCGTTTGGTTCCCTTCTCTCCGTTTTGGGTACATGGTCCCAGTGCCCGCCGGTTCGCTGTTTGCAGCCGGCGGGGGCAAAACCATGACAAGATATTGCTGAAGCACACCAGGATGGTACTGTATGCCGCAAGCCAACTCAAATAGCAAAGTTAATAAATCAAAAGTCTTTCTCACGTACCCACCTCATACTGGTTTTGTTGCAATTGTAAGCTAACTTTTCCTTTTGTGCGTATTGAAGCACTCCTCAGCTCTATGGGGGCTAGTCACAGGGCTCAGAAGCAAAAATTTGAAATATTTTTCAGGGGCAATAAAAATTTCATTATGCATTAAGATTAAATTTCACTCATAGGCCAATTTCGTAATTTAAATTGTCGCAATTCACTCCTGTTATTAATAATAATTGATTGTATTAGAACTATGTCTCCCTGGAAAACCTACCCTGGCAATATGACACACACCTAATTGTAACATTTGAAATTTTGCTATTCTAAAATTAAAATGAAAACTATCTGCTGTCACCTACACTGCCTGGGCAAAAAAAAAGTTGCACACTCAAAAATTTTGTTGGACCACCTTCAGCTTTTATCATGGCATGCATTCGTCATGGCATTGTTTCAACAATCTTCTGGAATGTTATGGCATTCATTTTTGACCAGAGTTGCATTCATTCTTGCTGAGATGTGTGGATGACAGGAGAGTTAAACCACTCTGTACAGCTTTCTCCGGCACATCCAAAAGACTTTCAGCTGGTTAAGGTCAAGACCCTGTGATGACTAATTCATGTGTGAAAACGATTCTTTATGCTCGCTGAGCCAGTATTTCACAATGACAATATTTTACCTTCATGACGTGCATTGGACGCCACTGCTGGTGTCTATTTATTATGCATACATCTGTAAATTTATTGAAAGTTTTCACATACCTTTGACATAACAACTTGCTGCTTGATGTAAAAATAATAATAGTATGACACTGCTATCACTTCAAAAAGTACTCTCAAAATGATACACTATTGCACACGAAGAAACACACAAAAAATGATATAATTACAGTAATTTACTTATGAAAACATGCAGCGAGGGACAGAGGGAGAATCCAGAATTCCCTCAAAGGAAATTATTTGGAAGTAGGTGCATATGGGACCTGAACTTTGTGGAATAGGAGTCATCAGCTGCTTCAGTGTGAACAGGAGTGTCACAATGGACCCTCATATTAACAATATGATTTGGCTTTAGCTCTAACTTTACTAATGCAGATAGCTGTAATCGGCATGAACTTATTTGATATGTTTTGAGGCGTTGTGCTTCCCAACCGTACTTTCAGCTTTTTGGGCCATTAGCTAGCTAGCTCAAGAACAATCGCTGTTACAGCTGGCCAGTTAAGTTAGGGCAAAAACAACTTTCAATATGATCACACTCATACCATGTTACAAGTGAGTCTTGGCAATAAGATCGGTGTTGAAAATAACAGACCCTGTAAGTTACAGTTACTAAAAGTGGACTAAAGTGGAACTCTTTCCAATTCTTGCATGATGAAAGACTTCAGTTTCTCAACAGTCTGGGGTCTCCAATGTCGTATTTTGCGCATCATAATGCGCCACACATTTTCAATGGGGGACAGGTCTGGACTGCAGGCAGGCCAGTCTATTACCCGCACTCTTTTACTATGAAGCCACACTGTTGTAACACGTGCAAAATGTGGCTTGGCCTTGTCTTGCTGAAATAAGCAGGGACGTCCCTGAAAAAGACGTCGCTTGGATGGCAGCATGTGTTGCTTCAAAACCTGAACGTACCTTTCAGCATTAATGATGCCTTCACAGATGTGCAAGTTACCCATGGCATGGGCACTAACACATCCCAGAGGTTTTTCTAAACAGGGCAACAGGGGCACTGCGCCCCCTTACTATTCCCCAGCGCCCCCTTGATTCCCGTTAATTCTGAGTAATTGCGCAATCGCCGCCTGTTCATAATGTATGCGCGCTTTAAAAAAGAAAGAAAAAGACCGAAAGAAAATAGAAAATACTGGAAGACGCGGAATTTGCGCGGTAACATTCAACCCCCCCAACAAAAATAAAAAGGACAGAAACCATCACACCCCCTTCCCCCGGTCTGCTGCCACACCCCCATACTCTGTTTTTCGAGAAAAACCCCTGCATCCCCATACCATCACAGATGCTGGCTTTTGAACTTTGCGCTGATAACAATCTGCTCCTTTTCCTCTTTAGCCCGGAGGACACGAGGTCCATGATTTCCAAAAACAATTTGAAATGTGGACTCGTCAGACCACAGCCAATTTTTCCACTTTGCGTCAGCCCATCTCAGATGAGCTCGGGCCCAGAGAAGCTGGCGGCGTTTCTGGGTGTTGTTGATATATGGCTTTCGCTTTGCATGGTAGAGTTTTAAAGATTATTTTTTTGGGAATTTTTCCTTTATTTGACAGTTTACAGTGTAGAGAGACAGGAAGGTTGGGCAGAAGAATGGGGGAAGACATGCAGCAAATGACCTGAGCCGGAATCGAACCCAGGTCGCTGCGGGAAGGACGCAGCCTTTATGGTACGCACGCTTGGACCGATGAGCCACCGGGGCGCCCCAGCATGGTAGAGTTTTAACTTGCACTTGCACAACTGTGGATGTAGCGACAAACTATGTTAACTGACAATTGTTTTCCGAAGTGTTCCTGAGCCCACATGGTAATATCCTTTACAGAATGATGTTGGTTTTTAATGCAGTGCTCCTTTTATCATGACACTCACCTGTTTGCAATTAACCTGTTCACCGGTGGAATGTTCCAAACTGGTGCTTTTTGAGCATTCCTCAACTTTCCCAGTCTTTGGTTTCCCTTGTCCCAGCTTTTTTGGAACCTGTTGCAGGCATCAAATTCAAAATGAGCGAATATTTTCAAAAAAACAATAAAGTTTATCAGTTTGAACTTCAAAGATCTTGTCTTTGTAGTGTAATCAATTGAATATAGGTCGAAAAGGATTTGCAAATATTTGTATTCTGTTTTTATTCACGTTTTACACAACGTCCCAACTTCATAGGAATTGGGGTTTGTAAATTATAGTGGCGATGGCAAGATTTCAAACGATCCAAAATATGTCCTGCTGAATTACAGAGAAATGTGTATAAAATGAGAAACAAGATCTAGATATTTTTCATTTGATGTTCTGCTGTGGCCATAAAAAATGGCGTTCTGGGTTTGATCATTTCTCTCAATGTGAGTGTGCGGTATCTTCAGTGAAGTGCTGTGACCAGCAGATACAGAAAATGAATGTTACATCATCCTACAATATGAAAAAAATCACTGTCTTTGAACCTACTTTAGGGAAACTTGAGTGAAAAACCTGAGTTTAAGGGGTTAACAAACTGAAAACTCACTTTAATCTCCTGTGGGGGATATGAGTCTGAAATTTAAGAATATCCTACAACCATGAAACCAACATTAAAAGGGATATATAAATATATAAATATATAAAAATATATTTTTGAAAATATTTTTCCCCGCAATGCATTTCTGTCATTCATTGCACTTTTATTGAGCCAAGAAATATGTAGTGCATTTTTTCATGCCTATTCTCAAGAGGGTATTGCAATCAAACATGATGGTACTAGTCTTGAGCAAACAGGATTGGGAGGCTGCAAAAACACTGAATAATTCATACAGTAGGCTGTTAAGTGTTGTGAAATGCATTATTATGTTATTTAGAATGCATACATTGTCTATGCCTGTGGGTAAATTGTTTTGTTTCAGTAAAGATTCCCAGCTTTTAGTGTAATTCCCACTAGTTTTACCAAATTCTGAAAATATCATAAACACGTAAAAAGTCTGTGTAATCTTATCTGTCTTTCTAGAGCATTTATTATGGGAATTTAAGGTAAGGAGACACCAAGGCCTGACTAGTGGTGACAAGTCTAATGACTCTGTTTGGAAATCAAATTTACTCTCTACTGTTGTCCTTGCACATGCAAATTCCGACCCTGATATCAGTGGCAACCTTCCCTCCTCCCACTTTCTATTCGCAGCCGAATGGGTGGCAGTCAGTGAGGGCTTCCCTTTTGCCACAAGCCACCCCTGCAAACCACTGTTAATCCCGCCATCCGTCTGCCATTTTCATATTTTCATAGCCAGTGCCTAGCTTCCGTGCTTAAAACAAACATCTGCTGACCCACACCCCGCCCGGAGGTGACTCTATTTTTCACCCGCAAATGTTCATTTGGCAGTACAGAGAAATCATGGCAGAAAATTACTAAGGTCACAGGTCAGATTTCCAGGTGTCAGTGAGACTTTATGCATAAGAGTGAGCTGCCCAACCAGCTATATCCACTGAGCTGTATAAATGGAAAATATGTAAAAATGTGAGATATAAATTTCCTTTGGGAAAGACCAAAGCAAACAACTGATATATAGTCTAATAATATTAAAGATGCCTTTAGGCTATATTCAGCTGGGAGGTTGAACCCTTCAAATAGTCAGTCATCCAGGACTATATGAATGTTTTGCGTACAAGGCTGAGTGACGTTGTAATGTGAGTACCTGCTCGGTATTCATGTCAGGCCTAATGGATTTCCAGGGAAGAATGCTGCTCTGGTGTTTCTCAATCAAAATACATCTTTTGATTTTCTCTCAGAATTAAATTTTAAATTCAGCAAATGATTACTTTGATAACACACACAAAAATACTTCATCCTGTGATCATCAGCTGCGAGAATTATTTTTACAGAAGCAATAATACAAGTTTACGATAAGTGATGACTGAATTCAGTCCTCAAGTGGCTGTTTGAACAAGTGATGGCTGTGTGCAATTGCATGCTGCTGAAGAATTACACCCTTTACTTAAATCTTCACACTACTTAATTTGCTAATGGTATACTTGGATGGAATATTTTTAAAGAGCTTAAATTCTTTTGTGCATTACAGATGGTGTTGAAATAAAGGTCTGTATTAAAAAGGGATTTTCAAAAAGCATGACTAAAGATTCATGCTCATTCATGTATAATACCATACTAATCATGCCACAGGATGTTTCAGAAAGGGGTTTGGCAAATGTGCATTAATCCTTGGATGCTAGGCTGTCAAGTCTACTAAGCAGAATTTGTTTCCAAGTTTCCACTCTGTTGGCTAAGAAAAAAAAAAACCCTCCAGCTTTTTTTTTTTTTTTTTTTTTTGGTTGTTCTTCAAGCCACAATAACTTCAGTTCCTTAAACTTGTGTTATCTCTTTTATTTCCACAGCCTGAGGTTGCAGTTCTTGCTATGTATAATACAAACCCGTTTTTGCTTGAGATCTCTTTACTACTCATTATTTACATCACAATGGTAGACATAGTTGGTAGTTGTATTTCAAAGTCGATGTTATGGAGCTGAGTTCAACTGTATGAAATTATCATTTTATGTCATTTTTCCGTGTTTCTGTCTCTCACCTCTTTTATTTTTTGATACTTTTTGGATCCGGTTGTGCCATTCAAGTAAAACATGTTGCTCATTAAATTCAAAAGAACAGCAAAAATATTTCAGCCACAGCAATAAATAAAAAAGAAATCAAAGGTGAACTGGAAGGTAAATTGAATTGCAAAATGTATGTGACATCAATAAACATGACAGAAATCCTTGCGAATTCAATTGGCATCAATTTTACTTTAACAAAAATAGTTTAATGAGTGCGGTAAATTAGTAAAATATCTTATATTCAATTCAGACTGAGGGTATCGAAGCTGCAGGTTACTCATCGTTTTGATCTCTCATCAATTTGCTTGGATAATTTAAACAAAATTTGTTCAAAAACTCAATTATATACACTGATTGAAGGGTTGAAGAAATGTGTACTGATAGTATTTTTTTTTATTTTGCACATGAACCTAGCTTGTAGTCTGCTGTTTATACTTTAATACAAAAGGGCCTTCAAGCATATTTTTGCCAACCTGGTTGAAAAATGCATGTCAAATTATAGCCAAATATTCCTTTGGAGGTTGAAGATAGCTTACAAATCAGGGATGGTGGAAACTTTGTGATGGAGAACCACTCTTAGTTTGCATGCTAATTTTCATGTGTTCTCTTCACTTGACAAAGTAGTTTGGATCAGACAGAGCATATGACTCCTAGCACACTATCGCTTTTAGACGTACCGGAGAAATTGCTAGCCAAGTAAAGAGGAAGAAGGAATGGCGATAAAGTGAGTCTCTCTTTTCATTTGAATGATCCCAGCACATTTTCACCTCCTCCTCTAAAATAACGGACTACAAGAACAATGAGGACTTGCTGTATGTGAGTGAACATATTGGGGAACCATAGCTTTTCACTTATCACACGAAATATTCTACCTTGAATGATTTTATGACCATTGATAGCATATGTTAGAGGAGCAGTCCGCCGTGAAACTGAGCAATATTTTTTGCATTTAGATGATTAATATGACATATATATAAACATAAAAGAAAGTGTCATTCAATATTCACTTATATTTAGCATTTGGCTATATATATATATATATATATATATATAGTTACCATTTTAAAAAAAATTTTCATTAAACTGATAAAAAATTTCACTTATTAGACATTCATGGCAGGGCATTCAGTTGCTTGTAATGATGGTTAAAGTATTAATAAGGTAGGGGTTATCACAGATTTTGCTGTTGACTTCACTAGTGAAAGATTTTGATGCTATTTTCAAGGGTAGATGCTGCTGTTACTCCAAAGATCCACTGGATCAGATTGAGTCTTGGGGGGAGTCGGTGGACAGACTTCTTGAATGCAAATGTAAGATGATGATTATTATTATTATTATTATTATTATTATCAGCAGTAGCAGTAATAGTAGTAGTAGTGGTAGTAGTAGTACCTGAACTCAACTACAATTTTTGCAGTGCTGCACAGTAGTTCATGCCTTCAGCAAGACATTGTCAAATGCATTTTTAGTACCTGTGCTGAATAATCCAAGGTGATAGCCAATGACTGGATTTAGCTGCTTTTTCAAAATTTAAGAAGCATATTTAAATCAGATAACTTTTCATGTTTCTTTTAACTTTAAATCATTCCTACAATGTAACTGATTACATATGCACCTGTAATTGTTTAACTCGACAAACTGTAAATGAAATGTTTGTCACTGAGTATAAATGTCTTAAGTGCAATGCTGCAGATGGATTTAATGCTATGGATACTATAATTGGTTATTGTTATTTTTAGGCATTTAAAAACATACATTTTTAGTCATTTTGCCTACTGTAGACAAATGAGATTTATTGTAAGGATTCAACTTGATAACCACATTCTGAAAACAAAGCATTTACCACTTTTAGATTTAACTGCAGGTATGTCTGGTTGCGTGTGTGTGTGTGTGTGTGTGTGTCTGTGTGTGTGTATGTGTGCGTGTGCGTGTGCGTTTATGCACAACACAATGACAGACACACACAGTGAGATATTTTCCATAGACTTTTGCTGGTTAAAAAAAAAAAGCATCATTATGGTGCAAAATATGGGTTTTTATTGTCTTTTATCCTGTATTATCTAAAATATTCTATAAACAAAAAACCATTAGTCTTCAATTTCAGATGAGGAGTTACAGAATTGTAACCTTAAAGTACTTTTATTGGTTATTATTGTGTTTTCACAAAATCATCCAACAATAACAAGCTTCTGAGCTTAACATTACAAGCACAAAAAAATCCCTTGAAAAAAACCAGAAGAAAAAATGCTTCATGAAATATTAATAATCCATATGAAGACCACAAAGGAAAAATGAGTCCAATTTTTGTATATTTTATATGTTACATATTATTATAATATTTATAATAATATCTAATAATATTATATATTATTATTATATTTAATATTTTTTATATTTTTTGCATATTTTTCAGTGCTTTGTTTCTAGTATCATTTTGAATGTTTAATTCATCATTTCTCTACAATGTGAAAATGTGACTGATCATTCTTCCATTGTGGTCTCCATGTCTTTTGTGCAGTCAGATGAGAAAACCATAGCCTTCTCTCTCAATGTAGTTATACTCATGTTTCAATGTTTTTCAAGAAGTTATGTCAAGATTTTTTTAAAGGTGTCAGAATCATCAGCAAACCTGGTTTACATGTATGACAAAGTTAATAGCTCATTTTTTTCCCCCTATAATTTGTTATGAGGTTTGGCAGCACATTTGGAGGCATTTTTTCACAATTTTACTCTGCAAAAGTTTTGAAGATTATTCATATCCGTGGTTTTGCATCAGGAACTGCCCTCCCCAATCAGACCACTGGATTTTGATGTAAAAAGTCCAAAGACAGAGACGATCAATTCAGGACATCAATGCTGTTTTCACCCGATTCTTCCTGATTGATATTTAGACGTAATATGTTTTTCCTTGCTGGAAATTCCATCTATGAACAAGTTTCAATCATGCAGAAACAACCAAAATTTTCAATTGAATTTCCCAGTGCTTGACAGAATTTGTTATCACTCATCTTAACAAGTGCCCCTGGACCACTGGCAAGAAAACATGCCCAAAACATCAATGATACACCTTCATATTTGATTATTGGCAAGAGTTATTTCTTGTTTCTGGCATTTCCCTCCGATGATGTTTGGCAAACTGCTGGCATTGGTTTGTTCTTTAAGCTCACAAGGGGATTTTATTTTATTTCATTTTTTCCTAAAAAGTTTTTTGCTTTGGGGGTTGCACGCTATAGTTGCTTGTCAGAGTTGGTAAGCAGAATATGCTACTCATGATTGCAATTCTTGAGCAATGACCTATGACATCACTCATACTATCTTTCTTAACACCTTTGGTGACTTCTTATAAGTGCATTCTTTTCACCATTTTTCCGGCCAGTTTGCTTCCATTCCAGTTGTTTTAAATTGCTGCCATTAATGCTCTTTAGAACTCATTTTCCTTTTATCTAATTTTTACACCCAATTGAAGCAGAAAGTGAGGGAATGACACAGCACATTTTGTTAAGCCAGACAGTACTTAAGCTAAATATAATGTATCACCAGTTTGACTTTGATTTTATTTGATTGGGGTATAAATAGTTTTGTTGCCTATGATTACCAAAAAAAAAAAACAAAACAAAACACTGAAACATGAGAATAAATATTTAACTTCTCTTATGGATTATTAAGGTTTCGTTTTTTGTATAGATTCTTTATTTTTTATTTTTTTTTTGTCAAGATGACCAGAAATTCTGAAGTTGACAGTAGCTTCTTGTGTAACATTTGTCTTTGAAATTACTATTCATTTTCACACAGTTTTTCATTTTTGCACTTTTAATTTTTTTTAAAAACACCCAATCTTCCTGGGTTCAGCTGGTCAGACAGCCTTCAGGGAGTTTCTGAAGACGGAGTACAGTGAGGAGAACATCTTGTTTTGGTTGGCCTGTGAGGAGTTCAAGAAAATAAAATCTGAGGATGAGATGGTAGCCACAGCAAACAGAATCTATGCAGAGTTTGTTGAAGTCGAGTCCCCCAAACAGGTAAGTGTCTGCTGCAAATGACCCAGATTTATTCATTTATTTCTTTTCATTTGAAAATTATGTAATCAGGTAAAGTGTTTATTATGCAAAAATTAAATGCAGTTCAAACAAAATAAAAACAAAAAACACAATCCATCAGCATACAATGCATAGTTTTTGATTGACCTACTTCCCGAAAATGCAAGTGGCAATCTGACTCATTCTTCAGAGCATAAGTTAATAGAATTCAGGCCATCTCAAAAAATTCTGAATTTTTATTAAATATGCTATTAAAAACATCTGTAATAGCTTCTACCAGAAGAGAGAACAGCAGGCAATAGCAATTTGATTTTAAAGAAAGGTGGGGTATTTGTTGGTAAACTAATGTGTTTCCTCCCTACAGATTAACATTGATTGTGGAACAAGGGAGAGCATCACAAAAAATATTTCTCAGCCAAACCGTGAATCATTCGACAAGGCACAACGATTAATATATGGCTTGATGGCAAGGGACTGCTACCCTCGATTCTTGAAATCTGACATCTACCAGGCACTTTTGAGTAGGTCAAAAAAGACATGACTCCATATTAAAAACTCACCTGGAGTGCACCCTTTTTTGTTCTGCTCTTTGATAAATTTAATTAATATAGTTACTGTGATTAATTTCTGGTTCAGGAATGTTACAGTACTGCCACCTGTACAGTGCAGACTTTCAATATGTCAATATGCATTGATAAATTTTTTTGATAATAAAATAGAGCAGGAGCTCGCAAATTAATGAAAAGCTTGGGGACAAGGCCCATTTGGACCAAACCACTGAAAATACATTACGATTTAAGAGAGAAAAAAGAACCCAGAGTTAGGACCATACAAGGGAATATCCTAGGAATTACTGCATTAGAGTGCACATTCAAACTCCTTCAGCACTGAATTCAAGAAATTACAATTTAGCCATTGCTGTTGTGATAATGAATTAATTACAAGTCTACCCTCTACCTTATATTGCTGGTCAATTTAAGACGATGGAAGAATTGTAAGGCTTCTATTGAACCACTTTGGTTCATGCACATGACTTCTAATTTGTAATTATGGGACCACTGTGTAAATTCAACAGGACCATGTCGTCATTCAAATACATAGCATATGGAATAATATTGGCCCTAAATTTCCACTCACTTTCTGTGAACCCACTTTGCAAAAAAACTATTCAGTTCCATTTCATGGTTCTGTTGTGACACACAAAACAATGCTCAGTTCTGAAATACGTGTGTCCATGACCTCTAAAAAGTTTGGAATCATTTGTAATCTAAGTCTTTCTTGCTGTGTTATTCATTAGAAGTGGTTGTACACAAGGAAATTATACAAAACAAACACCACAATGTATTTTATGATTCATAATTTAGTATTTCAGGTATTTGGGGGCAAAAAAGTTTTCAAATGATAAATAGCACAGTAGTCAAGTGATTTCTCATCAAAATATCCATTGCGAGTTTTCATGAGCTTTGCAACTTTTAGGAATTCAAGATAGTTTTTTTCCTAAGTTACCACTGTCTATGGATTTCTAGGTGGATTCTAATATTTTCCATATGTGTATCTTTGAAGATGGGCACACACGACAAACTGTATGATCCCACAGCAGCTCTATGGGGTTGGCATAAGGTGATTTTGTCATTTCCCTTTGAGTAAGTCCATGCAAAGTTTTATTCATGCTTTGGGTCATTGTTTTTCAATAACAAAGAGTTTCTTCGTGTAACCTGTGTGAAAATCACTGGTAATTCCAAACTTTTGAACGCTAGCATATATGTGCTTCTCGGTACAGGTACAGGGGTGGATTGTGTGCCACGTACTGTTTTGTGAATTACTTCAAAAACAGTTGTCCAAAAATGTACATATATTTTTCAATAAAATAAAGCTTTTGGAGAATTTCTTACAAAAATTAAAACATTGTGTCAGCCAATAGATTTTGTTGCTGAATGTGCGAATTAGATGAATAGATGCAACCAATTTCATTTTTGACTTAACATAAGGGCCGTGTTCCCAGCTGGATCAGCTTAAATTCCATGTCTCCGACTGAATTAACTTACTTTCCACTTGCATAAGAGCAAACAAGCAGTATTTAAGTTGTGATTAAATGCATTAATAATAATAATTTATCTTTGAACAGGCATCTTAGTGATCTAACAGCACTGCTAAAAAAATTGCCTGACTGTAGCACAATGTTTCATTATTTAGCTTGCTGCTGGGCATCTCATAAATGGAATAAATATTCTCAGACTGATGCAGTGTACTTTGCTAGCTGGCCATTATCCGTACCATCCCGCATGCGGCTAAAAGGCACAAAATAAAACAAAGTGGTTTGGTGGTTCCAATCAACATGCCATTAGTCTGAAATGTGTTATTTTTTTCTCTCTCTTTACTTATTCTTAGATTTACACCAATGTTTCCGTAACTAATGCAAATTTTGTTGTGAATGCAGAAGTTACTAGTAGATTCAGGCACAAGTTTGTCCATATTTCAGTAAAATAGTTCAGTAATAGTCCTTTTGATCATAACAACTCCAAAGACACCGAAGTCACAGTTTATCTGCAAATCATAGCACAAAAAAGATTAAATCAATGCTGAAGTATGTTGCAGGTGTATTGAATAGCGTGTATGAATGCATATTTCCAAAAGTTTTTTTTTCTTCTTTTTTTTTTTTTGCATTGTACGTGTTTCTGTGGTGAGCGCACCTGCATCAGTATTAACAAGGCTGGAAACCAGGAAACCTGAACAGCTGGGAAGGTCATAATCTCTACCAGGTCCGATGCCTGCTGCTACCCTGTGCCAACATCATAGCTTAATATTAGTTCCTTGGCAGCTTGCCAAACAAGAAGATATTTATGAGGCCTTGAAAGACCCCTGAACCTTGACCGTTCCATGTCTCATTCCATCTTCCATGGAGCAAGGCTGATAATAACAACCTGGCCTAACTGTTACTAGAGAGGCCTGTTCATCACAATAGGAGTTTCTCCAGTTTCAGCTACATAGAACTTTTGGAAAATTTCCATACTATAATCAACTGGAAGGCTGGCTATCCGACCCAGCACAGTCACTCACAGGTTATTCATTGAGACGAAACATATTCATTGTAGTGTGCAAGTAAATTCAGTTGTGCAACATATAAAAATATAGTGATACCATATGTCTGTTAACATTGTCAATAACACCATCATCAGCTCTCATTTGAGAATATAAACCATATTAATTATTAATGAACCTCCCCAAACTCAGAAAATAGTCACCTCCTAAGGATGACTCATCATGACCCCGCATCCATTTTCAATAACAGCACAGTGCCCAAACTCCTATGCACGAACACTGCTTTTGTGTAACTACTTTTGTCGATGAGGACCCCTGTGAAGTATTTTGCAGGTTAATCAAAGTGAGGGAAATGTATTCACAATGGGAGGCCTTCATAAGTTTGGCAGAGGTTTTTTGATGGGGTTTCTCTGCAGTGTGATTACACTGTGCAAATTCCAGAGGCAGTGGCAGACGTGCCAGCTACTTATTTTAACTCTCTCACTGTTTTAAAAGAAAATACTACCCACTCAGAGCTTTTGAGGTCTGAAAAGGGAACCTTAGTTTACTGTTTTACTGTTGAAGCATCCACACCACCATTGCTGCGATACCACTAACTGATTCATAGCCTCCCGTCCATGCAGTCTCGCAGTCTTGATCAGAATAAAGTCACACCATTGAAGGATGACAGTAAGTAACCCATGTGCATGTGGGTCACAGGGGAGTGTTTCCCATCCAGTTCCATTCTTGGTTGGGTTTGCTGTAGTAATGAAAATCACTGACAGCGATCCACTAAGCAGGCAATGCACTGTAACATCAGTCTTTAACTCCTTACTTAAAGGTATAGTTAGCGATCATAATCCACGCACTTTTTGTCAAAATCACCATATTTCTCCTCACTATCTGCAAGCTGTCACTTCTGAGAGCATGCTGGAAAAAAAAAATCCGGTTTCACTACACAGCCTGGGCTCTGAATTCAAGCAGGTAAATCTGTGGCTCGGACCGAGCCACCAGAACATAGGTCCACCCTTCCACGCCCAGGGGCGGGTTCATACTCGTGCACAGGTCAGACGGGAGTAGCAGGTTGCGTAGCGTGCGCAGTTACAGTAGAGAGAGAGACACGGCATTGCAGCATTTGCAATGGCTGAAAAATAGCCCAAGAGAAAACGGTCGGAGGAACATAAATTAAAAAAGAAGGGCTACGACCATGAAAGGGCGAAGACCCGGGTCAACATTGGTGTGGCTTTCCAACGATGGAGGGAACTCCGCGAATTGAAGGGTCTGAAAACGGACGCGGAGGTTGCCGTCTTTCTGCTGGACAGGTGAGCAACATTAGCTTTGCGGTGCTTCACACAACAGTAACAGCCGTCAGGCATTCATCATATTGTCTAATCTGCCAAAAGGTACCGTTGTTGTGATGTTATCTATTTATAATAGCAGTCGAGTTGTGCGTACAGTTGTCTGACGGGTCAGCTAACCTTAGCTTCGCAAATTGAACTTGTGGCTACGAGTTCTTGTGAATGTCTGACATCTTATGTAAGGAATCGACGGGGAATTGCGCAATCAAATGCTGTACATATGTGCGACTAGATAGACTGAAATGAACCGCCTTCGTCTCAGCTTATTGTTTTGCTTGTACTGTCTCGCTTTGCATGCATGCGGTTGTAACTGTACTGTTATATACCCACTGTTCAGGAAGAAATTTTGCTATAAGCTCCTGATAACCATTTCTTCCAAAATGAAACAATTCTGACAGCAAGCTACTAAATGAGCTCATAGCAGAAAAACGCAAACGGTCTAAGCGTTACTTGTGTGGAGCTCGCTAATCGACAACTTGTACCGGGAAAAATTCCGAATCCATTTTCCACTTTTTCAGCTTGTAATTCTTCTGCCGTTTACATGACAGTGCGTGTTCATGAACTTCGGTGGTGGACGGAGTATGAAGGGAGGGGTGGGTCTGTATTCGTTTACACTTCAAATATCAACAACCTCTCTACTCGTTTTCAGCGAGGCTTCCTTACATATTTTTTCTGTCATAAATATGGTTAGTGTCTCACCTTCTGCAGTTTATACTGTAAAATTAGACATATCTGTGTAAAGTAATGGTAGATTTGGACAGTCCACAAAGGTTATAGTATTCTTCAAAACTGTTATCCAAGTTGCCAATTTTACTTTCCATTAGGGCAGTGGTTGTCAACCCTAGTCCTGGAGAGCCGCGGTGTCTGCTGGTTTTTAATGTTACTCAGCATTTAATTGATGAATTAAAGCAGTTGATTACACGCTTAACTCATCTGACCTGGTGTCTTAGGTTTAAATAGGGTGGAGAAAACCAAACTTAGCACACCCTGCGGCTCTCCAGGACCAGAGCTTGCTACCCCTGCCCTATAAACTTTTATCTTTACTTTGTACTTCTACTTTGTCTGCATTACAATTATGGTAAATGTTCAACCACATTGACAAATCTTGGTTTCTACGTAGACTGCAGTCACAACCCGCATTTCTGCTTAATTGGCTCCAGGAGTCTTGTGGGTGGTTCCTAATAATTGATTGATTGGCTTATTATTCCCTTAGTGCAGGAGTACCGCTAACCCTGGTCCTGGAGAGCAGCAGGGTGTGCTGAGTTTGGTGAGAAAACCAAATAGGGTGCAGAAACACCCTATTTAAGCCTAAGACACCAGGTGAGATGAGTGAAGTGTGTACTCAGCTGCTTTAATTCATCAATTAAGCGCTGAGTAACATCAAAAACCAGCAGACACTGCGGCTCTCCAGGACCAGGGTTGACTACCACTGCATTAGGGCGTAAAAGACAATGGGCTGCAGTTTTGTGCCTTTGCAAGCAAAAATGCAAGTGGCTGTAGCGTAATTCATAATTATGTCTATCCCAAACTGTATATATCAAATTAGCCCAGTTTGGTAGTTCTGTTATCTGCAATAAAGGCGTTTGTGTCACAATGGGTTGAACACTGAGCTAGAAAGTGCATCACTGAAAACAGTTGGCACTGTGCAAGCTTTGTGCCAATGAACTTGTTTGCATTTTGACTCACCCAGCATTCATTTTAATGCAAATGCTGCAGCTTTATGGTGGTTTCATGGAAATGAATCACATCCAGTGAAGTAATAGTAATTTTAACTTTCATAATGTATCCAATAAATAATGCCCACAAAATGGGGGTGGGGTCAAATGAGAATGAGAGGGTAAGTATTTTTACTTATGAACATTTCATTTGTGCAGGGGTCAGTACAAATAATTAACTTCAGTCTCACCCTTGTTTTAATAGGGGTGAAAGCAAGTCTCGGATGAACGCCTCTGTACGTGCAATGCCAACTAGCCTTGATACGTCAAATGATGCCATCACTTCGCATTTTTATTGTCCACTGGGTCTGTTAGTGTCAACTGACAGAAAGAGGAGAAGAAGAGAAACAGACATATCAGATGGATTTTATTCTAACAATATCTCGCCACGGTAGCTAGCAAGAAAAGATCGATTAATGCAGTTCAACCTATCGCTCTATAGATATCTTCACCTGTTGAAATGATTTCCTGGGAAGTTACCCACCTGGCATGCAGTTCAATGTCTATATTTATTAAACTTCTGGTGGGTGATCACATTTTTATACAACCACATTACCAGATAAGTTTGGACAGTATGGAAACTACAAGTAAAAAAAGAAAGGAGTGATTTATAGATCCTCTTTGACCAACAGTGGACTCCAAAGTTACTGGCATCCCTGACTGGCAATGCACAAACAATACAAAAATAAATAAATAAACAGTATAATTATGGAGAAACAGAATATACCAATATGTGTGAAATAATTAATGTTTTGATGGAAACAACCAAAATCATAACAATCATTTAATACAAAATAAATTTCAACAAAATCAAGGTTTCATAATAATTGGCGCCCCTCATCTAGTGCTTAATGTAACCACCTCTGGCAAAGATAACAGCATGGAGTCTTTTTCTGTTATTTAGGACAAGGTTAAGGCACACAGGCATTTTGAACCATTCATCTAAGCAGATCCTTTCAAGATCCTTCACACTCTTGGGTTTGCGTTTATCAACAGCCCACAGGTTTTCAATTGGATTGAGGTCTGGCGACTGATATGGCCCTTGCAGAACGTTGATTTTGTGGTCACTGAACCATTTGTGTGTGGAACTTGAGGTATGCTTTGGGTCATTGTTAGAAAGTCTTTCTACAGCCAAGTCCCATTGGAGGCAACCAGATTGTCTGCCAAAATATCCTGATACTTCCCACAATGCCACGCTCTGCGTCGTGCCAATGATTAAACTCTTCAGGAATGAGGGTGAGGAGTGCGTGAAGGGTCCGGGGGTGGGTGTCATGTCGTAGAGAGAATTTTGAAATGTTCAAAAATTCGGCACGCAATGTTCGTGCCATGTGCGTGCCACTTGCGTGAACCATTCGTGAACACTATGGGAACTCGGAGCGAACACTGCCGACGGTGTGTGTCAATGTGCGCCGTGTTAGGGTGTTGTCACGAGTTGTTCAGGAGATCATGGCACGCACAGCTCACGCATAGTTCACGCACGTCACGAACCATTTGCGCATGGCAGGAACTTCTCACAAAGTGTTCATGCATTGTTCGCGAATAGTTCAAATTTTTGGCCACGCATTGCGTAGACAGTGCGTAACTTATGCTTGCACAGGGTGCGAACAGGGCGCAAACAAGGCTCCGCTGCGTACCACCGAAATGGCACGCCTTGCCACGAAGCATTGCGTGGGATTGCGGGGACAAAAATCATGCAAGTGTCAGGGTGGCATAATCTTTCCATATTTAACGGAAGTAATATAGATACTTTATCATGATTGTATAATGTTTAATTGTACCAGTTATTTGTATTACTTGCGGGCAGGCTACATTTGGCACTAAAATTGATATGAGTGCACTGTGGAGCCTGTGTGCTATAGCTCACGGCCAACTTCACCGCCTGCATGTTTATATTAGCACGTGGTTGAATAATATTCAGAACAACATGGCAATTGTGACATGTGAGACTCACAAAATATGTTTACTTGATTTCACTTGTTCTACTCACCCAGTTGAGTAATTTTTGGTGTGTGAAATGTGTACTGTAGCCTGCCTTTGCATAGATTGACCGAGCGAAGAATAGGCCACATAATTGCTCAGAGGCAGAGATACATTTTCAGTCATTGCTCTAAATTTAAAGGGGACCTGTTATGCTATTTTTTTAAGTTATAATATTCATGGTTGTCCAAAAGATACGTATGTAAACTTTTCAGCAAAATTTGACAAAAACATAAAAATTCCATGATTTCTAGGCAATTTGATTCCTGTCATTCCGAACCCTCTAAAAAACAGGCTGTTCTGAGTGGACATCTCCTCTGTGGAATGAACTTGTTCTAACTGGCTGGTGATCAGAGCCACTGTGTCAACAAACATCGACTATGTTATATTCCCCCAGTTACTGGCAAGTCAGCGAACAGAGCCATCGTGTTAACGGAGAGCGACAATGTCATAATCCCCCAGCTACTGGCAAGTCTCTAAATACAGATGACTGTATTTAGCTTGCTAACTAGCCATTTAACAACACAATCAGAATGGAAATGTAACAGCAGTGGGCTAAGGAAGCATGGACATTACATTCACAGAAGTGCAACATGCAGTCACCATAATAGTTATACTACACTTGTTGCTAATTCAGTCAAAATAAAGAATGATCATTTTCCGGCGTCTACAGCTGAATTAAAACAATAAGAAATCAGGAAGGGGCAAATACTTTTTCACAGTACTGTTTATTGTAGCAACCGTTTGCCAACATTCCATTTACTGCGCCAGCTGCTCCAATACAAACTGAGTGAATTTGATTAAAAACTGTTACCCATTCTATCTGTCTGATCGACGTGTCTCGTACATCACTTCTGGCTGAACTAGCAACAGTTTCTAAATTTACAGTCAGTTTAGTAGCAAGCTAGCTAATAAACCACACAATGTTTATAGGATAGTAATGTCCATTTGCTAGCTAAGTAAGTTAGTTGTGAGAGCAGCACTTTGCTAGCTAGCTAGCTAGTAACATCTGAAACCAAGCCACACATTAAAATAAGGCCACACTTGGAATTCAGTTTGAGTATTACGTATTTCCAGAAATTGGAATGATTTACTTGGCTACTTTGCTAAGATTCTCCTTGAAAATAAATCGAAACCATCAAAACTACCGGGTGGAGATACTCAAATGAGGGGCGGACCAGTTCTCACAAACCTGCATGTGAAATAAAAAGGGGAGCCAAATCGGAATGTCAGGCTGAATGCCATGTTTTATGACAAAAGAAGTGCACAAAAAATGACCAAGTTGTTTTACTTCACAGTTTGTGAGTTAGTAAGTGGGACAGAGGGCTCTGGTGGTTGAATTCCATGCCTAGGAAAATCAAGGCAGTGCTGGACAACAATGGTGGTCAAACTAAATATTGACACTATGGACACAATTTGGCATGTTGACAGTGAGGTGTGTTGCCACCCATTTTAGTGATTGTTTGTTCAGTTATTTGGACAGTGCAGTAAATCTACACTGCTACACATATTGTACAATGACTACTCTGGAATATATTCAGGTTTCATTCCTGTAAAGTTGTCCCGTGAAAAGATATTATAAATTAATTGTTGAAAGTGAGGGGTGTACTCACTTTTGTAAGATACTGTATATAATAATGAATTTAATTTGTATAGCACACTTTAAAATCCATGGACATCTCAAGGTGCTTTACAGGATAAAACCAAAAGGCAAAGAAATACAGTTAAAAATAATAATAAATAAATAAATAAATAAATAATAGAGATCCAGTCACTGGGGAAAAGCTAAAATGAATAGGTGCGTTTTGAGGTTAGTCTTGAAAGTGTCCAGAGAGTCAGTGGCCCTGAGCGGTCCAGGGAGCTGATTCCACAATTGGGCCCCAGCACGGAAAAGGCTCGGTCACCCATGTTGGCCAGTGTGGTCCGTGGCACAGCAAGGAGGTTGGAGGAACTTGACCTTAGTGTCCGGGGGGAGGATTGGGGGGGTGAGGAGTTCTTGGAGGTAGGTTGGAGCATTGTGATGAATGGCTTTATGAACTAACAGGAGAAGTTTGTAGGTGATCTGGTAGTTAACTGGGAGCCAGTGAAGGAAGCGAAGGACTGGATTGATGTGCTCCGATTTGCAGGTTTTGGTGAGAATCCTGGCAGTGCTGTTTTGGACGTATTGTAATCTTTGGATGGATTTGGATGGGAGGCCGGCAAGAAGGGAGTTACAGTAATCATATATACATACATACATACATACATACATACAAACACACACACACACACACACATTTTTTTTTTATATATATATATATATATATATATATACACACAACCCCAATTCCGAAATAGTTGGGACAAAGTGTAAATTTGTAAATAAAATCAAAAGCAATGACTTTCAAATCACACCAGCCAGTATTTTATTCACAGTAGAACAGGGATAACAAAGCAAATGTTGAAACTGGGAAATTTTACAATTTTATCTACAAAATGAGCTCATTTCAAATTTGATGGCTGCTACAGGTTTCAAAAAAGTTGGGACAGGGGCCTGTTTACCATAGTGTAGCATCCCCTCTTCTTTTTAACACGGAGTGGAGGCGTCTGGGCATTGAGGAGACAAGTTTCTTGAGTTTAGCCATTGGAATTTGATCCCATTCTTGTTTAATACAGGCTTCCAGCTGCTGGAGAGTTTTGGGGCTCCTTTGACGGACTTTTCGTTTAATTATGCGCCAAATGTTCTCAATCGATGAAAGATAAGGACTGCAGGTAGGCCAGTTCAGCACATGGACTCTTCTACCACAAAGCCATGCTGTTGTAATAGCTGCAGTATGTGGTTATGCATTGTCCTGCTGAAATACACAAGGCCTTCCCTGGAATAGATGTCGCCTGGACGGGAGCATACGTTGCTCTAAAACCTTTATATACCTTTCAGCATTCATGGTGCTTTTTAGAACATGCAAGTGTCCCACACCATATGCACTAATGCATCCCCATACCATCAGAGATGCTGACTTTTGAACTGTACGCTGATAACAGGAGGTGTGGTCTTTCTCTTCTTTAGCCCGGAAGACATGAAGCCCATGATTTCCAACAAGAATGTCAAATTTGGACTCGTCTTACCAAAGGACAATTTGCCACTTTGCTACAGTCCATTTTAAATGAGCTTTGGCCCACAGAACACGGCGGTGCTTCTGGATCATGCTCAACAATGGCTTCCTTTTTGCGTGATTGAGTTTTAGGTTGCATCTGTGGATGGCACGGCGGACTGTGTTTACAGACAGTGGTTTCTTGAAGTATTCCTGGGCCCATTTCGTAATGTCAATGACAGAATCATGCCAATGAGTGATGCAGTGGCGTCTGAGGGCCCGAAGATCATGGGCATCCAGTAAAGGTCTTCGGCCTTGTTCCTTATGCACAGAGATTTTTCCAGTTTCTCTGAATCTTTTGATGATGTTACGCACTGTTGATGATGAGACCTTCAAAGCCTTTTCAATTTGACATTGAGGTACATTGTTTTTAAAGTATTCCATAATTTTTTTACGCAAGCCTTCACAGGTTGGAGAGCCTCTGGCCATCTTTACTTCTGAGAGACTCAGCTTCTCTTAGACATCCGTTTTATAATCAATCATGTTACACACCTGATGCCAGTTAACTTAATTACTTGCTAAATGTTCTTTCGGCTAATTCTCTTATATATTAATTGCTTTTTCAGTCCTTTTTTGCCTGTATCCTGATGTTTTTGAGACCTGTTGCAGCCAGAAAATTTGAAATAAGCTCATTTTGTGGATAAAAATGTAAAATGTCTCAGTTTCAACATTTGAAATGTTATCTATGTTCTATTGTAAATAACATATTGGCTCATGTGATCTGAAAGTCATTACATTTTGATTTTATTCACAATTTACACTTCGTCCCAACTATTTCGGAATTGGGGTTATATATATGGCGAATCAATTCCCATTCATAGGGCCCAAAATTGCTAGCGGCGCCCCTGGTCATCAGCATAACAGTGGTAACAGGAACCATGGAATGTTAGAACTGACCAAAAGACATGGGGCTCTATTTTTGTGCCTTCTCAAAGAGAAACGCATCCGACGGTGAGTTTATCCCGTTTTTTGCAACGGACAATATTGAACATTTATGTTCACTTCACCCAGCTTGGTACTTTCCAGCTCTAATATGAATGGATTTGCATCTTAAGGGGTTGGACAGCACAACAGGAGGTGAGTCAAGGCATAAATCTGGTACTGTGCAATTTTTGTGCCAGACCTTATCTGCATTTTGCCTCGCCACCTTTGAACGCAAATGTGCGGTTTATGGTAGTTTCGTGGGACTGAATCGCTGTCAGCAGAGTGGTTGGCAAATAAACACAAATTGTTTCCCTCCCATTTGCATTGTCCTCATGTACCCTATGAGTGGCTCAAAATGGTGGTGGGGTCTAAATGGAAGGAGAGGATGACAGGGCATTTTTACACATATTAATATTTTCTTTGTGTGAGGGAAATACAAAAAAAAAAAAACTTACATCTCACTCTTGTTTTAGTGCCATGAATGCCATTTTGCATATTGTTTTAATACAAAATGCATAACCTGATGAATCAACTTGTATCCCTCCAAACGCCACCACACATCACTGTATTGGAGTGCAGTTCTCAAAGGTGCGAAGGGGATGGCAAGTGAAGCAAATTTGTTGGTTGTTATTCACCTGGAAAAAAATTGCCAGTTTTCTATGGCATTAATATACTGGTTTTAGAGGGAATGATAATGGTTAATCTGATTAGCCTTAATGGAACCAAGGCCCTACCACACCCACAGGCAATTCATTTTTCTTGGTCCAACCCTTTTGTCAACAACACCACACCTGCGCTATTGCCTTTGGTCAAAAAATGGAAACGAGTTAGAGTTGTCCAGTTTTGATCTGTGACGCTGCAAGCACTTGTATTTGCCAACTGCGTTCTGGTGTTCAAAATAGGGCCCTTACAGCAAAGGCAGAGTTTTCCCGGGGGCCGAGGGTGCAAGGCTCCCCCAGGATATAATCCTGGGAAACAGGATTCCAAGAAAAGCCCAACAAAACCACTTCCCAAGAAATGTAATAACGGGAAAAACAATTTAAAAACATTTTGAATTGGAATGCATTCAGAGACGCGCCGATTGGGTATGCAGTGACTACTTTAATGCCAGCGGACATGGTGCTGCTCTACTTATGCATGCAGTTACACTGTTCTGTCAACAGATGACACACCTCAACCGGTTATTGAATATTCACCACAGAGCCATGCCTGTTACTGATTTAGGATACGGACGAGGCCACGTTTCCCAGGAATTGTATGAATTAAACTTCTCAGCCAAGCCTGATGTGCAAACTGCCCAATATACTTGCCCATAGTATCTATCCAGCAGTTAATAAAAATGGTCTCTTGTGACAGAAAAAAATCACTGACCTTTGTTGCAACCAGTTCAGCAATAATAGGCCAAAGGTATCTCAACTGAGTAGTAAAAAAGAGTTTTCTGAAGGAAAGATTCAACATGATACTGATACTATATCATTCTACAATCGATTATAGTCATCAGATATTAAAAACACGTGATTCCCCACCATTGATTTATGCGTAGATTCATCTCATGACAAATTCAGTTGTTCCTCACAACTTCGTACTATGCCTTAGTGATATCCAGTCTCTCTCGTGCCTGCTCAGGCTCATCTGCGTAAAGCACAGTTATAGTTCACGCCCACCTGATCTATAACCTGGTAATTATCTATTGATTAACACATTTTTATCTCATTCCTGACAGTATAAACTTTCCACAGTAATTGAAAGACTTTGATTGGACCCTCAGAAAAGTATTTAAGCCCTTGTGTAACAGCAAATTAGGTTGTATTCTCTCAACTGTGTGCAGCTGAATGGAGTGAGTATAAAGAAAAGAAATACTTCCGAAACCAACCTAGAAATGCCGAGGTCACATTTACATGATGGCCATTTGATTCCGACATGGATAATAGAACAGTACTTGAGGGTCCCTCGTACTGGAGGGCTGCGTTGCTCTGTTGATCTGGAAGAGGACTTTAATGATGAAGAGTTTTGCTTCATTTTGAGTGAGTGAAATGGAGTGGATATGGAATTCTGGTGGCTGGCTAGCTAGCTGGTTAGTTGTTTTTATGCTGTGGTTAGATGCCTTCGTGGTGGTCCGTCGTGTGTCCATGTGTCCATATTGTCTGTAAACTTTTTGCCCTGTCAGCACTCTAGCACCTTCAGTTTTTCACGTTCCTTTTCGTATTTTATTGGCATGTTTAAGGGATGAAAATCAAGGCCAAGTTCAACTTTGGCCATGTTCGGCCAAGTAGGCACTGTGGCTTTGCCACTATTTTTTATTTTCAGTTTATCATAGCCATGATGATCACAGAGCTTGTTTGCCGCATTGGTTGGCATGAGTAACCATTAGTCTTTGCTAATATTGTCTATGGCGTCATTTTGCTCAATGTGGTGATGTTTTATAATTTATACTGCATTAGACGAAATCAAATGCCTTGGTTTTCATTCATTTAAAATGAGAACAGCTCCAGGACTTCAGTAAAACCTCTGCTAAGTTCATTGCACCCATTCTGTTCAATGAGTGGCATATTGCTGATGCGGCTTTGTAGAAAAATGGACAAAACTCTTAACTTTATCATAAAGAAATGGCATGTTTTTGGTTTGGACAGGTTACTGGTGACTATTGATGTTCATCTGTGCCTATATTGATAAACTCATGCTAAGTTCTGCTGAAAATCATTGATTCGCATTGAACTTCATGAGTCAAAAGTTAATTTGTGTTAAACATACGATTATTGTACGATTTGACAGAGCATAATTTTGAGGGCTCTAACATCTTGGGGAGCCGCATGGAGAGCTATCTTTTTTGGCTCACAAATGGTAGATAATTTTAAAAATCACTATAAGATGAAGTGCACTTGTGGTCAAGGAGTTTATGATCGCAGGAATGTATTGCTTTAACTCCCAGCCATTTTTTAATGATTTTTCAATGCTCAGTGTTTTTTTTTTCTTAATTTCATGGCTGAATTTTTTGTGTTTGTGGCCCTTACTCTGAACAAAAATTCTGAAAAGAAACTGAAATATGATGAAATTCTAAATGCTACAAGTCTCTTGTTTCATTTACGCCAAATTCCCCCTCTCTGTGAAGCTCAAATCTTGAATCATGAAGCATTAAATAGGTTACACATAAATAGCCGTATTTGGCCTCTGCGCAAAGGGTTAACCTCTTAAGGTAGACATATATTGATTAGAAACTTTATAAATAATTGTCGTTTTTGGTATCATCTGAAAGCATGCAATATCCTCTCAAACTATCTACACTTTTCACCTGGAGATGATAGTGGAATAGAGTAATCATGGATGTAAAACGGGCTTTTAGCAACCCCCAATACCGCACTTGAACAGCACTGTGAATTGGGCCAAGGGCTGTGACGTCAATCAATTGTGATTCATAGGTTATCATATGTGTATTTTGCATTGCTAGGAAGACATCGAAATCCACAAAAAATCTCAGTTTTTTTTCTTGACTTGGATATTGAAGTTGAAGAGGATGATTCAAGTATTATTTCAACAACTAGTGACAATGATGACAACAGTGGAGAGGTAGGAGAGATGGAAAATGAGGAAGAAATAGGCGACGATAGGGATGCAGCTGAACGCCACCGACTGCCGCAAGCGTAGCAGCATGAACCAGGGCATGGGCGAGTGAGTAGGAAACAAGCTCTGGGGTGCGCTTGCCAAAAGCATAGTTGCTAATTTATGTAATTGGAATCATTGACTGTATATGGTCAAACTAGCTACATATATTAGGGCTTTTGGGAAACCTACCCCTGAGCGAGGGCAAGGGGAACCCAAACATTTGCAAGCTTAGAATTTTACTGACGAGCGCCCGACTGGCTAACAGGAGGCCCTTAAGCAACAAACAATGCTATAATCCAATAATCCAAAGTCCCTCCCGATTTATATCCCTGCAGCGCGAAGCTAATGAGGTTGTTGCAATCCACATAGGTGGTCACGTTATTCCCGAAGCAGAATGTACACAAAGGTTGATCGTAGCATAGTGAAAATGGCAGGAATCTTGTGCTGCTGTTGGTAGCACCAATAATGATGCCATTCAATCATCTGGAAAATACGGCAAAATAAGTTTCCATCAATTTCCACAAAATAATGAAGCCCTTTTGAAAGAATTGCTTGTTAAATTAAGAAGAATTGACTGTGGAAAGTCTTATAAACCAACAAAACATTCAGTTCTTTGCTCAGAGCACTTCGAGAAAAGCTGCTTCATGTACCATAAGTTCACAAGTAAGTCAACGGTTTTGTTGCAATGAAAACTGGTTTTAAAGTGAAGATTTAAAGAAATTAGTGGAAAAGATATATTCAATACAAATATTAACCTTAAGCCCGAACGCCCCTGGTACCGGGGGCAATGAATTTGCATAATAAATACAGCATGTTTCCTAATAGCAACCTCGTCATGCGGCATATTCTCTTACAGCGAAGAAACTCAGCGAAAAGTTTGTGATGACCGTTCTACTTCCTTGTCTCCAGACCGCCAGATGGCGCTTTAGACTGTGTGAAACCCCTTGCGCTAGCCGCATCTATGCCGAGAATTAATGCCCAAGTTGTCACGTCGTGACGTATGACGTGCCCCAGATGATAAAACAGTAGTGCGCACATCAGACTTCGCCTTTTGCTTTCTCGCTGTTGCTGAGAACGGACTTCTACAAAGAGCTACTGTTTGCAAAACAGCTAAACTTCGGAGTATATCTCCAACCGCTGGCTTCCACATCCTTTCTTTTCACAGCGTACTATTTTGCTGATTCTACAAATAGGAATTTACCGTCAGATTTATTTTTTTTTCTTTGAAAAAAAAGGTAAGTCATCTCCAGTGCTGCAGACCCACCACACCGGTCTAGCACTAACTAACTATTGTGAGGTAACGTATGAATTCTGCGGTGCCCACACCCCGGCATTGTTACACTGTGTAGACACCTCATTCTACCCTGTGTCTGCGAGCGCCCAGTCCCCGGTGCAGCACAACACGATAAAACAAAACGTTAACCGACGGACGACAGGTGAGTACCGCTTTAGTGCTGTTGACCCACGCCACCGGTACAGCATTAACTTACAGTGAGCTTGCTGACACCCAGCCCCTGGTGCAGCATAGCACAAAGGCCGACGTTTCTCCACCGACGCGGCTAACAGGCGAATTTTGTTTTTTGCGTGCTACAGATCCACTTCACCGGTCTAACTAGAACCAATTTGCTAGCGCCCTTCCCCTGGTGTGGCGTAACACTAAACCGATGCGTAACTCTGGCGCGGCTACACTCAACTGCCCCATTCCCCGGCGCAGCTTGGCAAATAAATAAAATAGCGAATACTGAAATTAATTAATTGATTAAAAATTGATATATATATATATATATATATATATATAAAAAAATTGTGTGCTCATACCCCGGTACCACATATCATTACAGCATTATAACTGGAATGGCCTGGTGTGTTCTGTGCGGCGCACCCATGGACTTGGAGGATCCACACGACTGTTGCCCCAGCTGCCTGGGGACTAACCATCTCAAAGAGGCCATTTCTGATCCCTGCGTGCATTGTAGCCAGCTCACCATGCAGCAGCGGCAGGCACGCCTGGCGGGGCTTGATGGGAAGGAGGAGTGCCTCCTCTCCTCTCCACCCGCTCAGGAGCGTGCAATCAAGCGCCCAGCAACAACACAGGCCCCCCTTAAAACGAAAAAGCCCAAACGCTCACATACTCTGACGCGTAGGGTGGATGAACTGACTGATAGTGTCACACAGATAAGGGAGCTACTACTTAGTATGCACCCACAATACTCGTCACAATCTAGCTCTCAGACAGATGATGAGGCCTCTCTATCTGCCTCACAGCAAAATCCACCTACTTCTCCTTTGCACAGAGAAGAGGATTCTCTTTCTCTGGCTGCCACTGATAGCCTTTTTCTGGGGGACAGCAACGATTTTTCGCTTCCTGTACATCATGCTACAGAGAGCAGCAAGGAATCGGAAGATGAGGTGGAGCCATCAATGGTCATCACTCTGACAGGTGCCATCCAAATGGCTCTGGCGAAGCTTAACCTAGAGCCTCTCCCCCAGAGTATGATACAGACAAACCGTCTTTGCCGGTTAACCGCACACAGCAATGAACTGTTTGTTCCCCACTGTGAGGACTTTATAAAGATGTTTACTGAGACCTTAAAAGAGGCGAACACCAGCAGGATGGACCGCCCCACAAGGCTGTTGGCATCCATGGCAGATCCAGGTTCTGCGGGCCTAGGCCCCATGCCACCAGTGGAATCTGCAGTGGTGTCACTGGTCGTTTCACCGGATGAGGCACTGCGTGCTGATCCGCGGTGCCCTAGCCCAGAATGTAGATGCACTGACAACCTTGTGTGTAGAGCTTATAACACTCAGGCCACAATGGGACGGGTCCTTAATACCATAGCCCATGTCCTGCTTGCCTTGCAAACCACACTACAGCCAGCCTCAGACGCAACAGCCTCTGAGTTAGTTGACACTGCACTTCAGGGCGTGGGAGCGCTGGCTAAACAATGTGGGAAATCTATGGGACTGCTAGTCCAAGCCCGCAGGCAGATCTGGCTGGCACAGTCCTCTCTCCCAGATGCAGTAAGGAATGTGTTACGCCAACTGCCCTTAGCCTCTGGACAGTTGTTTGGACCAGCAGCACAAGAGGCTCTCAACCGCCGCCAACTTGCTTCTGAAACACGCTCTCAACACGTTAAACCGCGTGTTGCTTTCAAACGTCCCCAGTCTCTGCCACCTCCTACTTTTCGTGGTGCCCCCACCTACCGCCGTCAAACAACAACAGACTTCCAACAACCTCAACGGAGGCAGGCAGAGCATGGTTTTTCTCAACGTGGAGCACATGGAAAACCCTTTTCCTCCTTTCCCAGGGGTGCACGGCCTACTCACAGCCGCCCCCACAAAGCTACACATCGCACACAGACAAGAGACTGATGGTGTGCGGCCGGCGGCACAGCGTTTTACTCCCCAACAGCTGAAGTACTGGGGCTCCACGACATCGAACTAGTGGGTCCTGGACACCCTCAAAAATGGCTACCCGCTTCAATTTCGCCACCGGCCCCCTCTGAACTTTGGACTTTGTGCCACACGCGCGCCAAGTCCAGAAATACGTTCTGCACTAATGTCAGAAATACAATCCCTTCTAGACAAGGATGCTATCGAAGAGATAGACCCCCTGACACAAAGGGGTCTGTTCTCCACTTATTTCGTCGTACCCAAGAAAGATGGCGGGCTGCGACCGATATTGGACCTTTGCCATCTAAACACCTACCTCAAACAACTGCCCTTCCGCATGCTGCGCACATCGGACGTGCTCTATTCAGTGGAACCAGGAGACTGGTTCATTACGGTGGACTTGACGGACGCATACTTCCGCGTACCCATCGCCCCTCAGCATCGTCTCTTTCTCCGCTTCCAATTCGAAGGTCGCTCGTTCCAGTTCAAAGTGTTGCCTTTTGGGCTATCACTGGCGCCCCGGGTATTCACCAGGTGTATGCCGGAGGCCCTGGCTCCTTTGCAACTCCAAGGCATCCGTGTTCCGCACTATTTAGACGACTGGTTGATCTGCGCACCGTCTCCAGATCAGGCCAGATTAAGTGCTCGGACGCTACTCAACCATGTCTCAGCTCTCGGCCTAGCCGTGAACTTCAAAAAGAGCACATTGGAACCTGCCCAGGCTATCGAATTCGTAGGTATCCGCCTAAATTCAATCACCCAACGAGCTTGCCTGACTCAGGCAAGAGTCCGCAACATACTAGGGCTAGTCGCACGTGTCAGATCGAGCCAGACGGTCCGTTATGGCCTGCTGCTACGCCTTGCAGGCATGTTAGCTGCTGCGACACCTGTTGTTACACTAGGGAGACTACATCTCCGACCTTTCCAATCTTGGCTGAGGTCCAAGAGACTCTCAGCAGAGACTCAAAAGCGAGTGCTGGTGGCCATCACCCCCAAGGGCACTGCCTCCTTGGATCAGTGGGCACTAAGGTCCTTTCTTCTCAGGGGAGTCCCGTTGGGACCACCCCCAGCAAGAAGGGAGGTCATCACCACGGATGCCAGCCAATATGGCTGGAGCGGTGTGTGGAATCATCAAGGGATACACGGTGTGTGGCAGGAAAGGTTCCGGTCCTGCCACATAAACTACCTGGAGCTACGAGCTGCCTGGCTGACACTACAACATTTCACAGGACAGTTGGAACACAAACATGTCCTCATTCGGTCGGACAACACTTCGACAGTGTATCATGTCAACCACCAAGGTGGAACGAGATCTTCCACCCTGAACAACCTCACCCGGCAGATCTGGCTGTGGGCAGATGCACACCTGTTATCTCTGAGGGCAATACATGTGCCAGGAAAGAGGAACAGTGTGGCGGATGCCCTGTCCCAGGGTGGACCCCTCCTGGGGGAGTGGCATCTGAACGAGGAGGTTGTTCAGATGATTTGGAAAACATATGGGCAAGCAGAAGTGGACCTATTTGCCACCAGGGACACGACCCACTGCCTGAAGTGGTTTTCGCTGCAGACCGAACCAGGGCCCCTAGGGCAGGATGCATTAGCCCATCAGTGGCCAGATCTGAGGCTATATGCATTCCCACCGTTCCCGTTGCTGTGGCAGACACTCCAGCGCATACGCATGACCAACCAGCCAGTGCTTCTGATTGCACCCCACCGTGTGCACAGCCCCTGGCTTTACCATCTGAAGGCACTCTTAACAGGTCCACCCAGTCCTCTACCACTCCGGACAGACCTGTTGACTCAGTTGAACGGGCGTCTGTGGCACAGTCATCCTCAGAGACTGAAGCTCTGGGTCTGGCCCTTGGGAGCTCAGGCAGCATACTGGACTGTTCGGAGGGGGTCAGGGACACTCTTCTAAATGCTCGTGCCCCTTCGACACGTTTGTTGTATAGCGGTAGATGGAAATATTTTTCAACATGGTGTTCGGAATGTGACATTGACTCGTCAACATGCCCTCTAGGAAACATTTTAGAGTTCCTGCAATGTCTATTGGAGGCTGGACACTCGGCGTCCACCCTGAGGGGGTATGTGGCAACGATGTCGGCCTACAGGGGCCCAATTGACGGATTCCCTGTGGGATCGCATAAAATGGTTGTGACCTTCTTGAAAGGTGCAAAACGACTTAACCCACCTCGCAGAAGTGTTGTCCCTCAATGGGACTTCAATGTTGTGTTGAACAGCCTCTGCAGTTTCCCCTATGAGCCTCTGAAGGAGGCAGATATTAAGTGGCTTTCAATGAAGATGGCTTTCCTGATTGCAGTTGCTTCTGCAAAAAGGGTAAGTGAGTTGCATGCACTCTTCGTCAGCCCACAGTGTATGCAGTGGGGGCCGGAGCTCTCACGAGTAACATTGTGGCCAAACCCGACATTTTTACCAGAAGTATTGGGTCCAGATTACATTAACAGGCCTTTTACAATCCCTGCCTTGAATTCTTCTGATAATGCACTGAACACGAACCTTTGTCCTGTCAGAGCACTTCAGCAATATGTGTCAACTACAGCAGGTTGGCGAACTACTGACTAACTGTTTGTGTGCTTCAGTGACAGATGTAAGGGAGCAGCCTTATCAAAGGATAGGTTGGCTCATTGGATTACAGACACTATAACTTTTGCATACTCTTCTATAGGTCGTGATACACCGACATCAGTGAGATGCCACTCCACTCGTTCTGTTTCTACCTCCTGGGCAGCCCTGAAGGGTGTAAGTCTTCTGGATATTTGTTCCGCTGCGACTTGGACGTCGCCTTGCACATTTGCCAGGTTCTACAGGATAAATGTTGCTTCAAGTTATTCCTCTTGTGTGCAGACAGTGTTTAGCACTGCTCCACCGGTTCATTCGGCTTCAGCTGCAGAAGACAGCAATTCTTGTTCATGAGGATGCGTGAGCCTAGTCTCCACCTATTTGTTGTTCACAATAAAGGAAGCTGGACTGGAATGTTCAATAAAGTTGAATAAGTGAGAATGCAATGGTCTTGTGTTGTTTTTTCTGCCTGTATCATGTGAGTAGCACTACCATGCATGTTTGGGCCCTCGTGACAGCTTGGACATAAGTCTTCCACACAGTCTAAAGCGCCATCTGGCAGTCTGGAGACAAGGAAGTAGAACGCTGGTTATGTATGTGACCGTGGTTCTACGACTGGTGGAAGACCGCCAGATAGACCGGTCACTCGGGTCTCTGTTCTGGCGAGAAAGACTCCAGGCAAAGTCTGACGTGCGCACTACTGTTTTATCATCTGGGGCACGTCATACGTCACGACGTGACAACTTGGGCATTAGTTCTCGGCATAGATGCGGCTAGCGCAAGGAGTTTCACACAGTCTAAAGCGCCATCTGGCGGTCTTCCACCAGTTGTAGAACCACGGTTACATACGTAACCAGTGTTTTTACCTAAACCGAACACAATTCAAGTACCAAGCAAGTAATAAGCATCTAGCAAAACATTAAATAAAATAAGATCAGTGCTCTATCGCAAGCATTTCCACTGAATTTGTGCTATGCATACAAACAATACCTCAAATGAAAGAGGACAGTCCACAGAATCCAAGGAAATAAGCAATGTCATTTTAAATTGAAACCACACTCAAAAAACAGCAGGAAAACACTTTACAGTCTACAGAGACGAGCAAAAAAATTTCTTACCTTTGATATTTTGTCATAAAAAGCTGTTTGAGGGTAAATCTGCACTTGCTATTGTTTTAGCCAGTCTATCTGAGAGTCCTCTCGCCATTTTGCTATGCACTCGAAGACCTCAGCAGTATAATCCCTTAAATGGTTTGTTTTTAGTATTTTCGCTATAATTAATTGCAAAATATTCAACTGCTGTTTTCAAAGCCGGTTTATGACGGAGAATCTTTGCGTCAATATGCTCAAGTTCAAACACAGCACAGCTATACAAGTGCTCAATCGACCTGTGAATATATAGTCTGTTGAGCTATTGTCGTGGATAAGGTGGAGCATTTGGACCTGAGAAACTGGGGTTCAATATCCGGTTATACATGCGATCTTTCTGAGCAAGAAAAATTTTTTTTTTTGTATAAATAAATAATTATTAATCGATGCATTCCCATCCCATCAAAGGCATCTTCCTGGGTTACTTCTGGGATCACGTGACTTACACTACGGTTGCTGCATACACTGCAATGCCTCCATTGTGGGCTGCTCTGAAAAAGCTGCGGGGCACTGGTGCAACCCAGGCTCCGACTTGGGCCATGGTGCTCAGTACTACTCCGCAAAGCGGCGCTTAAACTGGGTGACCTAACACGGTAGGCAAACAATAACATACTTTTTGACAATCATAAATAAAATCCGCTAGAAATATAAAATGAAATGAGAGCAAGAAATGAACAAATTAGGAAAGGCAGACAATGGTTGATGCACTCGACTTCCTCACAGTGTGTCCCTGTTTCCCACAAATTACACTATTAGAGAGGGGCTATTTTCACTTGTTTTTTTTTTTGGGGGGGTTCGTGAGTTGAAAGGGTGTTCAAAGTGCCCCTTTTTTTCTCTTCCTGTTTGAGTGAGTGTCCAGAAAATGTTGTATTCATCATCTTCATAACACTAGCTTTCCGTAGAGGTATAATTTGCCAATTTGTGATTAATGCAGGGTTACTCTCTATCTGTTTCCGACTAAGAATTGCAGAATTAATTTAGGCTACTTGAGTACTAACTCGTTGCCAACAATGATTAAGGCGTATTAACAACAATGCTATAATGTGAGATTGTATGAACGGCCATTATCAAATTAGAAAAGTCATAATTTCTCTGAATTCTATCACCTGTATTCACATTTCTTTATTGTGCTGAATGCTATACAAACTACAGGCTCCCACTTTTAAAACAGTTAACCGTGTAAACACTAATCTGTGGTGTTTCATGACAAATTCATGAACGCAGTTATGCAAACTAAACTTAAATTGACCAGTCATCCAATTAGTAACTTGTTCGGTTCACTTTGAGTGATCGTAGACTTTATCCCTTTATCCAACATTGCTTGGCTATTACAGATGGCTTGTACCGACAGCCTCTGAACGTGAACAGAATAGGTCGAAAGAATCCATCTCTGCTTAATAGAATGACTTTGAAAACAAAGTACTTGCTTTGATGAACTTTGGTTGTATATACAAATGAAAAATTGCCAAATATCATTTCCATGTAGCTGTTCTCAGCAGAGATCTAAGACAATGAGCTTGAAATATTCTTTGCAACTATGGCAAAGATCAAGCTGCATGCAACATTTATATTATGTTCATCCTAATACTGATTAAAATTAGTTGTGTTCTGTTGTCTTACGAGACATTAATACTGCCAAATAATGCATAAAAGTAGTCGGGCTGGGAAATTGGGAATTCATAGGTTTCAATTTTTCCTTGTTGAATATAGTGTCGCTTGAAATATGACCAATGTGTTTTGACTTTTCACTGCAGCTGAAGTTATTCCCAAGAACAGTTCCTGGATTCCCAACAACTTTTTTGACAAAATAGATCACATGTTGTCCAATAACCCTACTGAAAGCAAACAGATATTCCAAACTAAAAGCAAACCGTTGGCCAATAGTCTGAGTAAAATTGCACAGTTGTGCGCAGATGTTAAACAGCTAATCGCAATGCCAAGAAAAGAATATCTATTGAAAAATCTTGGAATCTCAGTTTAAATGTTGTCGGAGATGTTGTAGTTATTTCTTCAATGAATATTCCTCTCAGTTTTTGATCACTGGCTGCATCCCGAAGATTTTCCTGATTGCGAAAGACTGGCTCACATTCATCCTCCTCGTCATTAAAGATGAACTCTGCATTCAACTGTCAGTTAGGCCTTTTATCAATGAGACAATCTGAAAGCCCGGTTTTTAAAACAAGTTGCAGTCCTACAGTCCTACTGGTAAATATAGGGCACTGGCAGCCCCAGAAGCTCCCGCTGTTAAGATAAACAAAATGTCGAAGTTTTTGTTGACGGACGCACGCATGGACGGACACACGCATGGAGCCCGATACCATAGCTCCGGTGCCAGTCGGGCGGCGGGAGCTAATTAGGAACCTGTAACTGAAAATGTTGATAAGATAAAGCAAATTGTCGAAGTTTTTGGTGATATTTTTAGGTCAGTGACCTTGAAAAAATAGGCCAAGGTCACCTTTATGCATGTTATTTGTAGGCCTTTACGAGATGCATGTCAAGAGAAAATTAGGAGCCAGTAACTGAAACAGTTAATGAGATAAAGAAAAATGCGTTGACGAACGCATGCACGCACGCACACATGGAGCCCGATACCGTAGCTCCCGCGCCCGCTTGGCGGCGGGAGCTAATAAAAATGAACAATTCAATAGTATTTCCCATCTTCACTGAGCATGAGTTCTGTGCAAAAGGAATTATAGGCCTTTCCCATTTAGATGCCTGTCCCATAAATAGGCCAGCTGAGCTGAGTGATGGAAGTAAATCAAAGCTTGTGCTATTAATTGAAGTTGTACAGTAGGCCCATATTTAATAGACTAACCTAATGGCAGTGGTATAAATAGTGCAAGCATGCATAGTTTTTAGTCAAATAATGCAAAAAATGTCTTAGGGGAAGTCCCCCAAATCTCCTGCTTTGAGGGGGGAAGTGGGCTACCCCAGGTTCCTCCAGCTGCCAACCCCCCCCGCCAATGCCCAGTAAAACACGGATGTCAAACTCCACCTTTGCCTTTAAATGAAAGACAACCTTGCCTGAAGTTTTCTGCAAATGAAAGAACTGCCCCTTCCGTGCTAGAAAATATGTTGTAAGTAATTTTAAGGCAAAGCTGAACTGAATAATAAATACAAACCCAGAACGAAACACTCACTGAATCCACCTTTTTCCTTTTAACAGCGATGTCAAATGTCCTACAGTTCTTTTATGGCAAGAGGTAACAAAGCTCTCGCTGAAGACCCAAAGTGTTTGCTTTCCCGTGAGTGGACACCAAACAACCAAACACATTGTTAATTTACTGATCTGTGAAGAACTGTATCCAACACAAAAATACTCTGCTATATAACCAAACAAACACCATTGTAGTGTTAAAAGGGCAATAAGCGAAATCGTTTCATCGCTAGGTTTGCTGTTGTGCACTGCCTGTAGACCAAAACAAAGTGTGTCATGAGCCACACCTCCCTCTACCTCTGCTCAACACCCCCCAACCCCCTCGCCTGCGAGCGACTATCTGCAAAGTGCAAACACACCGAGCAAAACATCATCACCATTTTTTGGAACTTGTCAAGTAACAAAGTAAGTAGCCTAACTTATAATGTTATAATGCATTATAACTTCCTTTGGCAAGTTTTCTATGCTGTTTTGTCCCTAAATTAATCATTATGCCAATAATTTAGTGTGTCACTATTGGCATCAAAAGTGTCTGTTCGCCGCTAATGGTGTTAGCAGCAGTGACGTGCAGTCGGGGGTTAGTTTGATGAGGCAGAATCCTCCCCTTTGCTTGACTAGCAATCAGACGATTTTTTGTAAGACTGTTCGGCAGAATGACGGACCAGTTTAAGTTTCCGCGGGGTTATTACTCAGTACCTATACACAACTGTAACGCCAGACCCATTGCTGGGACCGAGCCGCTAACAACTCAAGCTCCGGACATTAACTCATGCTATGATTGAAACATTAAATTTAATTGAATCGACATAGCGACATGTGCCTAACGTTACTGTAACACTAATAAAAGCAGACATTTGACTTTATGTTGTTACTTACCTGTCCAGGAGAAGAAGAGCTAGCACCGAGTCAAATTGTAGCCCCTTTAGCTCTCGCAGTGCTCTCCACCTTGGAAATGCAAGACCAATATTAATCCGGGTTCTGTCCCTTTCTTTATCCAACAACTTCTTCGCCAACGACCATTGTTTCTTTAGAAGTAATGTTGGATCCTGCTCATCTTCAGGTGAACATTTCGTTCCGCTCTCCGCCATTTAGCTTTTAAAAAAATGCGCACTGCCACTGCTGCCACTGCTCACTGGCTGTAGCCTTTTATAGGGAGGGAGGGCCAAGGCCTCCGAGAGGAGGGAGGAGGCGGCGATTCACATGAACGTACATGAACACGCAGCCGGACCGGCTTGTAAACAAGGGGCTAACGATCAACACAGAGAGCGGGTGTGTGACGTCCTGCTATACTCCAGATGAAATTACACCTCTCATTCTTCACATACAGTTTTTTAATTCCTTCAATCTAGAAATGATGCATTTCCGCTTATTGCCCCTTTAAGTAAACTATTGCACATGCATAGTAATCTAACAATAATGCCAGCTAGGCTAATCACAAAAGCTAAAACATAAATTAGTTTGCTAAACATGCTAGCAGGGTGTAATGACCAAATCTGCAGAAAACTTTCCAGATCCCAAAACTATAAAAGGAGTGACATAGCGTTAGTAAAGGTAATGCCTGCGCGAATGGAAATATCTGCTTAATATAATGAGTACAAGAGACAACTCACTTTTCACTCAAGCATATTTTGTAGAAAAGAAACTACCAATGAGAAAATCAAAGTATTATCAACAACCAACAAGGAAAAAAAAAAGGGAGGGGGAGCAGTAGCTCACGCATTAATCAATCTAAGTGGCAAAACAGCGCAAAATGAGTGGGATTATAGTATAAAATGAGTTAAGCCTATACAGACTTTGGTTAAGCTAGGCTCAGTCGATGACACGGTCACGTGACCGCTGAAGCATTTCTTGACATCTTATTGGCTAAATGTTTTTGAGGGATAAAAGAATGGCGACCTTCAGTTATTTTTTGTTTGTTCGCATTCTTGCTATTTGAAGCATTGTCCAACTTTACATGAAAATCACAAAAAATAGGACCAAGGGTCCTGTAACTTACCGGCAAGCAGTCTTACAGCGATGATACAAGTTATGAAAATTTCATGTGCAGTTTGACATTTGAATCAATGAAAATCAATGTCACGTTCACTAAATAAAAGTTCACATACATTTATAAGACCTTCTGTAATACAGTCCTAAGCTCTGAAGCAGTTTTGGTGATACAAGTCATAATATGTCAGCAATGTGTATTCAATGTGTCAATTGTGAACTTTAAAGGTCACTGAATGTCAAGTTGCGGTCAGCAAAAGGACTTCATGCATAACTTTCTAAATGTGTCTATACAAACCTTGGCTCAATCTGTGACAATTTTGGTGATACAAGTCATTGTAATTTCACTGTCGAGTTTGACCCTCAAAGGTCACTCACTGACAGTCAAGTTGAATGTCACCAAATGAAAGTTCATATGTGGCTTCCTAGAAGTCAGTAACACAAACCTAGGCTCCATCTGTGACCATTTTAGTGATACAAGTCATTGAATTTTCACTAAGTCACATTAAACCTTTGAAGGTCAATACGAAGGTCACCAAATGAAAGTTCATATATGACTTCCTATATGTCTTTAATACAAACCTAGACTCCATCTGTGACCGTTTTGGCAATGCAAGTCATTATAATTGTATTATGTCAAGTTTGACCTTCAAATGTCATCAACAGTCAAGCTGAATGTCAGCAAGTGAAAGTTCATTTGTGACTTCCTATGTCAGTAACACAAACCTAGGCTCCATTTGTGACCTTTTCAGTGACAGAAGTCAGTGAATTTTCTCTAGGTCAATTAAACCTTCGAAGGTCAATATGAAGGTCACCAAATGAAAGTTCATACATGACTTCCTATATGTCTCCAATACAAACCTACACTCAATCTGTAACGATTTTGCTGATATAAGTCGTTGAAATTTCACTGTATAGTTTGGCCGTTGAAGGTCACTGAAGGTTAAGTTCAAGGTCACCCAATGAAACTTCATACATGACTTCCTATATGGCCAAAATACAAACCTAAGCTCTATCTGTAATAGTTTTGGTGATAGAAGTAATTGAAATATGACTGTGAAATTTGACCTTTGAAGGTCACCGAGGGTCAAGTTCAAGGCCACCAAATGAAAGTTCATGTATGACTTCCTATACATCTCCAATACAAACTGAAACTATCTGTAAACATTTTGCTGATATAAGTCATTAAAATTTCACTGTGAAGTTTCGGCATTCAAGATCACTGAAGGTCAAGTTCAATGTCATCAAATGAAACTTCATACATGACTTCCTATATGCCCGCAATACAAACCTAAGCTCTATCTGTAATAGTTTTGGTGATGGAAGTCATTGAAATTTCACTATGTGAAGTTTGACCTTTGAAGGTCACGGAAGGTCAAGTTCAAGGCCACCAAGTGAAAGTTCATATATGACTTCCTATAAGTGTTCAATGCACATATGTCCCAATCTTCAATATTTTCAAGCGTAGAAACCTTTGAAAATTGTAACATTTTGCTTGACCACAAGCTTGACCTTTCAAGGTCATCTGAGGTCAACTTTAACACAGCCAAAATATAGTTCATATATTACTTCCTATATGTCAGTAATACAAACTTAATCTCTATCTGCAACCATTTAGCTTCCATAGGCGATTTGGCCCATTCTCTATGAGACCCAATGTTAAAGTACAGCGCCCCCACTAGACCCACTTCTGTCGATCTATGGTCAAATTTAATATTGCCAAAATATAGGTCACATATGACTTCCTATATGTCGATAATACAAACTTAATCTCTATCTGCAACCATTTGGCCTCCACAGGCCATCTTGCATATTCATAAAGTACAGCGCCCCCAATAGACCCACTTCCGTCGATTCAATCAAAATGGCGCTTGCACTGTACATTGACGGTACCAAGTTAAGTTGATTGCCTGATTTAGAAAAAAATTTATCTCGCAGTTTTTGAGAAATTATTTTTTTCAATTTCTCAGTCCTATCTTTAACATTGGAGCCAAAATTTCAAGGGCCCATAAAACGGACAAAAATGATTCAATCAAAAATCTGAGAAAAACTTCTGGAGATAAGGTCTAGTAGTATGTTATTGCAAATATATACGAAAATTCATCAGGCCAAAAAAAAGGTAAAACGCGTTCCGGACGACGGACGCCGGACGACGGATGACGGACGCCACACCACGACAATAGCTTATCGGCCCATAGGGCCGGTAAGCTAAAAATCCATGTGATGATATCTGGACTCAATATGGGTAATACTTTTATTTAACATTGGTTTTGTGCTAAAGTTTTCTTTCACTTTACTGTAAATCTGAAACAGCAGGGGCCCTAGAACACATCCCTGAGGGACACCTGCAGCAAGAGGCTGGGAAGGAGAGACTGATCCCATCCAGGAAACCAGGAACATCATATCTGCTGGATAGGAAACAAATTAAGTTAGGGAAATCCCAGCAATCCCCATGTCTGCCAGAGTGGAGATCAGAAGTATGTAATTGAGTATGTCAAAAGCAGCAGACGGATCAAGAAGGGTCAAAACAGAGGAGGGGGACGAGGCACATATCTGCTGAGAGGCCAGTTCTAAGGCCAGACTGGTAGGGATCAAGGTGGTGATTCTGATGAAGAGAAGATGGGAATTGGTCAAGTATAATGCGCTCTAGACTTTAGGACAGTGTACTGCCCATAAATATTTTGACATTGACAACATGACGGCCCACCAAAATTACTCCAAGAACGCATCGGCGACTCATCCAGGAGGTCAAAAAAGTACCCAGAACAACACCTAAAGAACTGCAGGCCTCACTTACCTCAGTTAAAGTCAGTGTTCATGATTCAACAATAAGAAAGAGACTGGGCAAAAATGGCATCCATGAGAGAGTTCCAAGGCGAAAACCACTGCTGACCAAGAGAAACACAAAGCCTCATCTCACATTTGTCAAAAAACATCTTGATGATCCCCAAGACTTTTGAGAAAATATTCTGTGGACTGAGGAGACAAAAGTTGAACTTTTTGGAAGGTGTGCCCCATGACATCTGGTGTAAAACTAACACAGCATTTCATTAAAAGAACATCATACCAACAGTCAAACATGGTGGTGGTAGTGTGATGGTCTGAGGCTACTTTGCTGCTTCAGGACCTGGACGACTTGCCCTAATTGATGGAACCATGAATTCTGCTCTCTACCAGATAATCCTGAAGGAGAATGTCCAACTATCAGTTTGTGATCTCCATCTCAAGCGCACTTGAGTTATGCAGCAGGACAATGATCCGAAACACACCAGCAAGTCCACCTCTGAATGGCTTTAGAAAAACAAGATGAAGGTTTTGTGGCCTAGTCAAAGTCTGGACTTAAATTCGATTGAGATGCTGTGGCATGACCTTAAGCAGGGCGTTCATGCTCAAAAACCCTCCAATGTGGCTGAATTAAAACAATTCTGCAAAGAAGAGTGTGCCAAAATTCCTCCACAGCGATGTGAAAGACTCATTGCCAGTTATTGCAAACGCTTGATTGCAGTTGTTGTCGCCGAAGGTGGCACAACCAGTTATTAGGTTTAGGGGGCAATTACTTTTTCACATAGGGCCAGGTAGGTTTTGATAGCCTTTTCCCTCAATAAATGAAATCATCATTTAGAAACTGCATTTTGTATTTACTCGGGATATCTTTGTCTAAGATTAAAATTTGTTTGATGATCTCAAAGATTTAAGTGTGACAAATATTTAAAAAAATAAGAAATCAGGAAGGGGGCAAATACTTTTTCACAGCACTGTAATACAATTTATTGTCTTTTTTGAAAATAGTGCTCACAGCTCTTTTCTCCAGATGAATTTATCTATAATGTGGCTGCTTTATGAGTAATTTATCAATTATGTGGCTGCTTTGTCTGTTTCACTCAGCTTTTTTCCCCTTCATGACACTACCTTTTTTTGAAGACTATAATTAAAAATTCCTAAGGAACAAAGTGGTCATGCAGAGGGAGCATTTGATTCCACATTACTTACACATTGTCCATGTGCTTGTCTTGCTGATCCAGTGCACATCTGAGATGGCCTTCAACCAACCTCTGTGATTTTTTTTCTAAATCACCTCTCTAAATTCTACAGTGTTGCATGGTTCTGAAATTACACCTTCCTGGAGCCACTAGGAGACAACTGCAGTGACCACAATATTCTCCCGATCAGTAAACTTTTATTTAATAGTATACAGCATGGAATCATTTCTGGCTGTCTTTATTTTATCCCAATGGGAATGGATTACTGAAATAAAGAGAAAAGTATGACATTATCTAATTCCTCAGTTTCTAATATACAAGTTTTTCCTGAATTTCCCCATACACAGCTTATCATGATCAAGCCGGGAACCCACCATAAATAACATGGTTAACATACACAACTTTTTGCTGTAGGCACTCAACCTGAATGAGCTTTGCATTACAACATGAAATAAACCATATACAGCTAGAAATAACTGCTATTATTGTTTAATATCCTGTATATTTCTTAAATGATCGCCCTTCTTTGTGCGCAGGTAGATGCTTTTATCACTTCGCAGGAAGTGATACCTGAGCTAAACTGTACTGCCACAGTGCCAGGAAATCTCAGTCAATTCAGCCGATGAAAGAACACTGTGATTACTTCATTTAACCAAAGTAGGTGCTATTGTTCAATCTAACAAAATGCAGTTGACAGTTCCAAGGTCCCATATTATAATATTTGTTTGATAATTTAAGCCAATTACCAAGTGTTTGTAAAATTTGATGCTTGTAGAGCGTCGCACGAGCACCTTTTGCAGCCAGTCTCCAGTCTTTCATTTCCTACCCTCAGTCTGTGCTGTTTTGAGTGGGTGGTGAGTCAGTGAAATGAAGCTCAGCTCTGACTGGCTATTCCATGGTAATGCAAAATAAACAGTGACTGCGAAACCAAATCATGACGGTACTGGACCATGCCTTTGTGATGTCTGAAGGGGCACAGTGTCAATACAAGTTGTTTGAAGAACATGAACTCTTGGGAAGGGCTCTACAGCAACAATGTTGTGACAGTATGGTTTTGTATTTTGTCAGATGTTAGGTTGAGGGAGAACCAAATTATATGTCTACATCCAAGAAAAATTAGATTCTAGTCATAGGGGACCTCTAATTTCCTTAGATGGATAACTGCATCAAATAAAACCAGGATCCAGCAAAACTGAAGAACATACACGATGGTAATCCAGCTAACTTTGTGATCCTGCTTTATGAATTAACCCCCACATTTACCGATCCTGGCAAGAATTTAAGATGGTTCATTTTTTAGCCCGCTTGGCCGAAAGGCCCAAGGGGCTTATGCTACCCTCGGGGTCTTTAGTGGTGGTCTGTCGTGCGTGCATGCATGCATGAACTTTTGGCTTGTCTGCGCTCTAGCGTCTTCAGTTTTTGCCCGATCCTTTTCATATTTCATATGGCCATACGGTCTAGACCAAGTGTCATTTTGAGCCGAATCGATCGATACTTTGGCCAGTAGGGGGTGTTCCATTTTGACCATGTTTGGCCAAGCGGGCGCAGTGGCTTTCCCGCTATTTTTGCTTGTTTGTGTCACACATTTCCTGGTTCCAGTGAAAACAATTTCGAAGAGTGGGGTAAAAGGAAATTGGGAGCCCAGGTGCATGTCACCAGTCTTACTAGTATGGAAGGGTAGATAATTCGCTGTGTTTGAAAGGTTTTTTTTTTTATGGAAGCAGCTCCCACACATCTTACTGAGATAAGAATACTGGGTCTCAGCCGCCTGAAATCATTTTCTTTAAGCTCGCATCGCAGATTATTCTGCTGGTGCAGAAAGATTAAGCAGTAGATTTCCAAAGCTCAAATGCTACCCCAGCATCTTTTCAAAAAGCATGAACAAAGTCTGAAAGATGTTTCGTGCATTGATAATGCTACAGTGGGTTTGGAGAGTTAGCTTTGATACAACACAATCTGCAAGCTGGTCTTGTGTCTTCCTTTATCACAGAAACAGGCAGTTGAGAGTTTTACAGAGTTTTGATGGTCGCCTATGATTGAAGAAGAGAAGAGCCTGGACTACCAGAATCATCCACCATCGTAGATATTTTCATGAACTGGAATATTCAGGCTATTGTCCTTATTTTATGTCAGACAATATTTTAATTTATGCTAATGTCGAAATGCTTCTTCCATAATCCAATTTACATGCTACAGACCATCATCCAGTAATCATGTTACAAGCATTCCAAGGGGCAGAAAAAAAGTTAGATTGGCAGTATTAGCCTGGATAAGGTGTATGCATTTCTAATATGGCCTTCAAAAATGAGACTAAAAATGGAACACCCTATTTGTCTCAGTTCCAGTTAGCATATTCTGGTTCTGAATTGTTGTTTATTGTGTTCTGGAATTGTTTACATGACCACATCTTATTGAAAGTATTGTTTTATTCATGTTAAAATTGGAATTCTGTGGTCAATGTGAGGCTGTTCCTAGTCAGACACAGGGAATGAGTTTGTTGACTTCATTTATGAATTGCCCTTTGATTACACGTGGTCTGTCCTCGATTCAGACACTAGGTGTCAACACAGAACTGCTTTCACATACATGTCTGTTTCAAAAGCGTGTTTTTACGACTAGATGAAATTACATTGAGGTATTATCACAGCATTATTTATTTATTTATTTATTTATTTATTTCTTCTTTTTTTTTTTTTGGGGGGGGGGTGGAAGGTTGGCCCAACACAATACGCTCACACTCACAACAATGTCATCTTTTTCAGACAGCTAAACAAATATCAGCTGATTTACTTGGAGAACAAAATTCGACACTTTTCAGCTAGATTAGTTAAAATGAAAATTTTAACCAGACACAGAGAATTTCGCCAGAGCTCCAGGAAACTCCAAGTTCTGTGTCACAGGATATTGAATGGCAACATGAAGAAGGAAGGAAACAGACACACTGTTTTCATCACCCACACAAGTTTCCTCCTAGTACTCTGCTCTACTCTTGCAGTCCAAAGGCATGCATGTAAAGGTAACTGCAGACTTTAAATTGCCCTTAGGTATGAGCGTGTAAGTGGATGTGTGTGTGTTTGTGCCCTGCATTGGATTGGCAGACTGTGCGAGGTGTGTGCCTGCTGTTGTCCGCTGGACTCCAGTACAGGCTCCAGCCCCCTTGTGACCCTGACCAAGAATAAGCAGGTTATATAATGGATGGTTGGATATTTCTATCACATAGTATAATATACATAAATTCCTGATGTGTGATATCAGTAAAGTGATCCTTAGAGTCAAGCACCATGCATACGGCAGATGAGTCTATGGCCTAATCCACAGCGTGCAGATCCACAGTGGACACAAGAATTTTCTAGCTAATAAATGACTAATTTTGAAATATCTGCACATCTGTACATCTTATTATGTCTTTGTCATTCTCTACATTTTTCTTACTATAAAACAGACTGAATGTAAAATTTGTTTCCTACTACTGCCTAATGGTAAACAGGAGAATACATGTGTATAGCAGTGCTATTCATATAACATTTTTGATGCTGGAGGAGATTCAGAATAAAACTCAGCAACAAATTTTTGCAAAAAGAAAGAAGAAAATGAAGGAGAGGTAATAGTTACTCAAAGCAGAGTCAAGGTGAAGACCTGCCACCAAAAGTAGCACCTCTACAAGTAGAAGGCCATAATCAGTGATGTGGAAAGAAGGGAAATCCACTCATTCAGGACCTGTGAGGCAAAATGGAAAAGCAGTGTATTACTTTTTCATGAAGTAAATGATGTTATTGAATGTCTTCAGAAAGAACCTGGAGCATTACAGTGCTTGCTTTGAAACTGGTCGGGCAGAGTTATGAGGAGGAAGCAAGCATGGAACCATTGTCAGCAAGAGTTGTTGTGGTACTTTGTACTCAATAATCCGCAGTTAGGCAAATTTTGGCACAGCGCTCTGACCTATGAAAGGCCGCAAGGCAAGGCAGGCCACCCTTGGGGCATAAACAGAGGAAACACCATCAACAGCACAAAGTGGTGAGGCATGTTGACAGGGAAATTCTGGACTAAAATCCTGACGCCTTATTAAGAGAACTTATTGCTCTGCATGTAACGAATATAAGTTGGCCATTCGGTGAATGTGTTTGGTGATGGATGATTCCTTATCTGGAGCAAAGCCAAGTAGAAGACTTAAGGGTTAAAGGGGAGAATTGTCACTTTGTCTGCCATCTCGCAAAATGCCTCTGCGTGCATTGGCCATCTGCATTTGCGTACAGTGCGACGCTGCTGAACTGATGGCTAAACTGCATGAGAAGTGCCACCAGAGATTACAGAATCAAACACCTAGTGTTTGCCTTGTACAAATCCCACAGTATGTTCCAGAAAAAATGATGGGCCCTAGTTACAACTAAAAAGTTAATTGTACAAGCTATGAGCTCAAATGTCAACAAAACAAGTTGTGACTCTGGAGTTCACAGGCCGTACGGATGCCATGGTATCTTCAGGATGTGGGGATCTACCATGAGCCTGCTCATTTCCACTGCTGATGATCATGTATGTGAGAAAAAAGACCATCATAAATGATACAATTTGATAAAATTGTGATTTAAAAGTGTTAAAAAAAACAGCCTTCTTTGAAAAATTCTGTTTTGTGCCTGAAGCTCGTCTCTGTTGGCTACTCTGAGTTGCCAATCCATGATTAGGCCCCCCTCACTAGAGATCTGGGATTTGTAATGAGATTGGAGACCTCACACAGATAGACTTTAGGCATCAGACGGACTGCAACTCAGAATGAAAAGCGGCTTTTTATGTCTCTCTTTTGTTGTCTCCCACCAGGCTTCCACGCTTCTTTTCCTATTTTGAAGATGTCAGCTGAAAATAGAGAATCAAAGCTTCCCTGTGCACTCATGTACTTTGAGGATATGCAATTATCATTCATTTGTTCTTTCCTGGTTCTCTGATAGCAACCTTTTATTCTTCTTTTTTCTCTGTTCAACGAGAGATTGTTTCTTCAAAGACACCGAGACCGCCTGTAAGTTAAATATGAAAAGGGAAAGGATGTTGGCTGGTTGAATAAACAAAATCTTAATAAATCACTTTTGACCAGTGAGAAAGAGGTCTATGGGAACACTGGCTGAAAAGTGCTAAACAAAATCTATATTTTCTATTGCCAATTATGCATACATTTTGAATAAAAATTTTGCAGAAACAAACTGATTATTTTTAGGGTTATTTATTTCAGAGAGCAAAGCTGTCCTAGGGCTTTTGAATATTTGCAAACAATGGCAAATGAGGCTTTGGTGACTTGTCCCTGGAAAACATGATTAAGCAAATATGGATAAGCACTGCTGGCTACGTTTCCAATTAGAATCCGTTCCCCCTTAAACCCCCATATTAAGCATCTCCAGTCCCCTACAGCTGCTCGCAGTGGCTGCTGAGACAGGCTGCTCAGAGAATCAGTTTGCTAACTGTGTGGCAACTGAGAATCATTCATTCACTGTGACTTAGAAAAGGCTCACACTCATAAACTTGAGAACAATCGAATTTCAATATTTTTAAAAGCAGAATTATCCTGTTTCCTAGGCCGTGTGCATTGAAAACAATATGTGTGGCAAGTTTTACTGATGATGCAAAGCATATAAGTTATGCATTGTATAATTTTGTCAAAATCCAAAGGAAAAAAAAAGAGAAAAACATTGGATATTCATACTATACCGTCCACTGTTGAGCTGAATGCTCTTATTCACAAGGGACATGACATCAGCTAAACTTTGTTCAACTAAAGCATTTGGATGGTTGAGAGAAGGGAGCAGGAAGCAGGCAACGCATTTCGAAACTGCAGATCAACAAAACCGAACTTCTCACTTCAGTAATGTCGCCAGATCCTCCATTTCTTCACAATGAAATGAATCGTGGGAAAATGGGCATTTGTGCTGAAAGAACAGTGCGCCAACATATAGAAAGGAGACTATTTCATGAAGTGTGGAAATTAGGCTGAATAAAAGTTGCACCACATTAAAAAGATGTTATAAGCATGAAAAGAAGAACACTGTCCCTGTCATGTATTTCACAATAAGCTCTGTCAGTTCACATTTAGAGGGTTATCATTCAGGATAGCAAAATTTCATTTAATAATGCATTAAAAAAGGCAAAGTATTTTCAGCACATGAAAAGAAGCAAACATGGACATACACAGACAGCTAAAGAAAAGATAATTCACTCAAGTTGTTTAGTGTTGGTGCAACTGTTAAAAAGGGTATTAGAATGGCTATTAAATGTAATTAATAACTATCAAAATTATTTATTGATTATTTTTCAATAACTTTAATTAATATTATTGTTCCTCGGGGATGGGTTGAAATAGCGGACTTAGGTTCAAAATGGCAGATTTTGGCTCCAAAATGGTAGACTTGGCATAGAGTGAAGAAGATGATCGTGGTCTGAGAACCACGTGTGTGTGTGTGTGTGTGTGTGTGTGTGTGTGTGTATGTGTCGAGGAAGTGAGTGGGTGAAAAAAGAACAGGGTGACACAGGCGGGAAAATATAAAAATACACCAGCATGAGTCAGGCCTGAATGCTGCATCCCTCTCTCAGTAGGCCAAGTGTTGAGAGTTGTGAGCAGGACAGAGAGAGAGAACGAGAGAGAGAGAATGGAGGGAGGGCCGCAAGTGAAATCTAACGGGATAACGTAACTATCCACAGCATGCGGAACAACCCCTGGTTTAGATCAACCTTTCTCTGAAATTCTGATGATTTACACCAAGCTAAGCAGCAATGTAAAGCAAAACAACTGCGGTTTAAGATCATTCTCTTGGAAGATCGGATGTTTTACAATACAGCAAAGCAGCAATGTAAAGCAAAACGAAACATGCAAGAAAAATAAAATACAGCTCCAAGTTTACAGTATTATATCAATACATCAGCAATTAATTGAGAGATACGAGTTTTCGGTTGGAGTTAAATATTCCCATGTGCAAGCCTTATGTGGGAATCGCTCCAATGCGCGTGATTCAGTTATCTGGCCAGCGTCGGTGTCCGGTTGTAAGCAAGGGTGGCAGTCCATTATTCCTGTACACTCCTCAGCAAAAAGGTCTGGGCTGCGTCCGAATAGTCTTTTTTGCCTGGAAAAGTTCCTAACTCCTGAAAAATGATCCGGAAATAATTAGGTGGCAACCACGATAAGTGTATCCAAATCTTTTAATGTTAAAGAAAGGTGTCTCAGTGTTTCCTAATTTACCTCCCTTAGCAAAGGGTACACAGAACCATCCTTTTTGAAAAGAAACATAGGCCTATATGATGGGCAGGGGACTTATGATCATGCTGCCTAGTGTAAGTGCATTCAGATTCTCTAATTAGCGCGGCTGTCTTCCTAAGCCGTTAGGAATTCCCTTTTACACCTTTCCTTTACCTTATGACGTTTTCCAACAAGATAAAAAAAAAGTGGTTAGGAATTAGTAGATAGGCTGTAATTTTTTAACAATTCAGACACAGCCCCGGTTTCTGCTTTCCTTTGGGCACAGCAATGGAGGAGGAAATGCTAAAAAATGTGCTTCGCGGGGGCGAAGGCAATACCCCTCAGCCCGGAAACACTGAATCAAAGATGAAGGTGTTTTAGTTGAGTGAAAGGTCATTGTGGTACAAAACACAGACAAGGCACGCCTACCCACCAAGTCAAGTCCACATATGCAAAATCAAGTTCCTAACCCAAGCAGTTTGAGAGAAATGGCCTGGACAAAGTTTTAAAGCCCCTTAGTTGGGGCTGAGGGGTAAAAATTCATTGACTCGTTAATAGGAAAAAGGAAAAGGAAAGCTGATCGCCTTTTTGTTTCCACCGAGAAAAAAAAAATGAATTCCACCAATGTCCAACAGTTGAGTTGAGTTTACACAGGTATGAGTGTGTGATTGCATGTCGTGTGTGCCCTGCAATGGTTTTGCAAACTGTCCAGGTTGTGTTCTTGCCTTTTTCCTGTAATTGGTAAGGACAGGATAGGAAGAAGCAGTTTCGTTAATAGATTTTACATAGAAACCAGGCATTTTCCTGAAGATTTCACACCTTTTCTTGTCTTTTCCTTGTCCCAATTGTTTTTAAACATGTTTTATCAAATTTGGAATTTTCGAATATTTAAAAAATCAATAAAGTTGATAACTTCAAGGACTTCAAGGTTTGTGCCTGAACAAACGGAAATGCATGCGGCAATAACACTGGGCACGATTCCGTCTGTAACCAACAGCATATTTATTGCCTTTGTCAATTTTGGTAGTTTGCTGCTCTAAAATAAAAGCACTTGCATGTCAAGGGGTTGGACAACGCAGTAGGGGGTGCGTTATGCAGTTTTCTTGTCACAGATGTCACTGACGTTTTGACTTATCCGAGTAACCTTTTAACGCAAACAATGTTGCTCTTTTTTAGTTGTATGGGATTGATCTGCAGTGAAGCTGATTGCAAATAACTGCAAATTGTTTCCTGCGTATTATCATTTTTGTTATGTACGCAATAAATAATGCCTACAAAATTGAGGTGGAAACTTATGGGAAGGGGAGGGTGAAGTGGTGTTCTTATACATGTGAATATTTTCTTTGTATGGGGGAAATATTACGTATATTGTATTAGTATATTACAACATACATAATCCTGTATACAAATAATAACATTTCTCAGTTTCACATTTACATTTTACATGTTGTCTTTGTTCTATTTTCAATCAAATAAGGTTTAAGTGACTAGCAAATCAATGAATTCTGTTTTTATTTTCATTTTCCACGCATAATATTAATTTCTTTCAAATTTATTGACCGACAATGAATATCCAAAACCCACCAGCTTTCACAGAGAAATGCAAAGCAATCCCAGAACCAGCAATTGTATCAGTGTAAAAAAATATTTACAGACTGTGCTTCTTCATTTGCTGACAAGGTGTAATATTTGTGTTAACCTCATTTTGATAGGAACACTGATTTTTTTTTTTTTTTGGTTATTTCTATTGTAATAGTCATTTTTAGTTCTAATCTTTGAATTTAAATTGCTAAAAGGTAGTATTTGTCTACTTTTTTTCAGTGTTAGATTAAACTAATTCACCAAAAAGTGTATTGCGTATAATCCTTTTACATCATCTGTACTGGCATGCCAATAATTGTGGAGATGAAAGAACAGTTTCCCGAATGTTTATCATGAAAGTACATTGGATTCACTCACCCACAAAACCATGGCCATTTCACCATTATGAACAGTTAAACAGCAGCAGTCTTGCTACTGAATTCCAGTTGACTGTCCATACACTACTGCATGGAACAGTAGCATTTTCTGGATTTACAGGGTTGTATGTATGTATGTATGTATGTAACAATCCTTTTGGTTGGTCAAGCCCGCTGAGTGATTTATTGATATGGCAGAATGCCATAGGTGTGCTTGTAGACAGTCTCAGTGTATGATATGTACAGGGCATGGCAACATCCTGCTTGGATTCAAAGAGGGAATGACTCGCCCACACATGCCCATGAGACTACAGTCAGGCCTTCCAAAATGGTCCTCTGTTTGAGTGTAAGGATACAAACATGACATAAATCTTGAATTCCGTCATAACGCTACATGAAACATACATAGGAGTGAATATGTATTATAATTCAACATATAACAGCTGATTTATTTTTTTCTTTTGACCAACAACTTTTTTAAGAAAGCACAGAAACATAATTTCAATAGGCTAGATTAAATAGCATTCTCGGTTCACATTGATAGCAACCAGTGGTCCCTTTTTTTTGATGTAATACGGACACTAGCAGACGTCATATAAATTGCAAAAACCCACGCAGTTATCAACTGCACATTATCTCAGTGTATTTGCTAAGTAGAGATTTTATTCACAATGACTAATGCAGCTTGTATTAACCTACACATAGTATCAGTAATAGTAAATTAACTAAAGTAACGCAGGTGAAGAAAACTGCTGCAGCAGAGTTTTCTGAAATTTAACATAAGCTGCATTTTTTATTGTGTTAAGGTCTACACAGTTTTTGACAGAGAAAAATACAGTGTGTTTTGAATCAGATATATTGTCATTTACGTGAAATGCATCATAGTGTAACATATGAAAAAAAAAAAATGCCAGCGGTAATGAACCTTTCATTTATCCAATGAGGTGACAAACAGCCCTAATTTGGTGGACCCAGTGCCCTCCTTATAAGGCTGGCAGGGCATGTGATATGGTCGGGTGAAAGTACGGTAACACTTCATGCTTTACATCTTGTGATTTCATGTGAGTTTCAAAAAATCACCACACGTCTTTCACTTCCCTCTTCAGGCTACATTCAAGTCTTCGCTACAAGTAACTTGCAACTTCATTTGTGGGAGTCCCCAAAAATGCCCCACAGAGAACAATGAAAATTTCTCTGGAGGTTTCCGACTTAACACTGTGTTTTGTGGGCTGTCTTTGTAATTTCACATTTTGGGCTTATTCTATATACAGTATTTTCCACATTGACAAGTGGAAAATTGGCTGGCATATTTATATTTAACATGTGATACACTGAAGACGACACAGTACTGACCACAGAATCCAAGGCAAAGAATACAAGCATTTCTAGCTCAACCTAAAGAGTCTCCATTATAGTCAAGTGATGACTGCTGCCTATCAAATGTGACTGACAATGAGATACTAAGTGAAATGTATCCCTGTGAAGAGATAATATTATGAACATATTCAAAGTTACTTTTAAAAAGCAGTCACTGCTCACATAATGTTATATTGTGACTGAGATTGATGGTTCTGAGCTATTGCAACACTGCAGTTAATACTGGCTTTCAACACCTCCAAAATATTTCTTAAGATTCGATTAAACTTATTTCAGACGAATTTCTCAGTTTTTTTACCACTCATTTCCAGCTGAGCAGATTTGAAGAGGAAGTTTCAATTCATGTTTCAAAAGAGTAAGGCTCTTGACTGAACTGAGCAATCAGAAGCTATCAAAGAAGGATAACTGCAACAAAATGAGTTACAGCAGATCGGACCTGACATGGTTGTTCTTGACTACCCAAGCATACTGTATGCAGGCAATAACAGTTAAGTTAAGGAGGCTATCACTTTTGCCAGGAAATTCCAGGCAGTGAAGTGAGTAGTTATGTTTTTCCGAGCCACAAAACAAGGGGAATAAAGACATTGCAAGCTTTTTTTTTATGTGTATAATAACACATAGTCAGCTGCATAGCAGTAGTAAAACCAAGTGGAGTGTTGCAAATATTCAAAAATTGGGCCTAAGGAGTTCCCCACAAATTTTTCAAACCATTAACAAAAACTGTGTTCAAGCAAGTTCTTGGGGAATCCTCACAGTCGCAAATATTTGCTTATTAATATTTTTGCCTGTTCTGGGTGTGGTGGTAGAAAGTAAAAAGCTTAGCATGATTGTTCATGCTTGATGGACATAAAAATAGGACACATTTAAATAATAAATCAGTTATGTTCCCTTTGATACTTGTATTTGATGTTTACGTGCATTTTGATTTACAACCCCAATTCCAAAATAGTTGGGACAAAGTGTAAATTGTGAATAAAATCAAAATGCAATGACTTTCAGATCACATGAGCCAATATGTTATTTATTATTTAAAATTTCATATGTTGAAACTGAGACTTTTTACATTTTTATCCACAAACTGAGCTTATCTCAAATTTTCTGGCTGAAACAGGTCTCAAAAAAGTTGGGACACAGGCAAAAAAAAAGGGCTGAAAAAGCAATTAATATATAAGAGAATCAGCTGAAAGAACATTTAGCAAGTAATTAAGTTAACTGGCATCAGGTATGTAACATGATTGGCTATATAAGGGATGTCTAAGAGAGGCTGAGTCTCTCAGAAGTAAAGATGGCCAGAGGCTCTCCAACCTGTGAAGGCTTGCGTAAAAAAATTGTGGAATACTTTAAAAACAATGTTCTTCAACGTCAAATTGCAAAGGCTTTAAAGGTCTCATCATCGACAGTGCATAATGTCATCAAAAGATTCAGAGAAACTGGAAAAATTTCTGTGCGTAAGGGACAAGGCCGAAGACCTTTACTGGATGCCCGTGATCTTCGGGCCCTCAGATGCCACTGCATCACTCACCGGCATGATTCTGTCATTGACATTACTAAATGGCCCCAGGAAACCACTGTCTGTGAACACAGTCCGCCGTGCCATCCACAGATGCCACCTAAACCTCTATCATGCAAAAAGGAAGCCATTGCTGAGCATAATCCAGAAGCGCCGCCGTGTTCTGTGGGCCAAGGCTCATTTAAAATGGACTGTAGCAAAGTGGAAAAGTGTCCTGTGGTCAGACAAGTCCAAATTTGACGTTCTTGTTGGAAATCATGGGAGTCATGTCCTCCGGGCTAAGGAGGAGAAAGACCACCCCTCCTGTTATCAGCGTTCAGTACAAAAGCCAGCATCTCTGATGGTATGGGGATGCAATAGTGCATATGGTGTGGAACACTTGCATGTTTTAAAAAGCACCATGAATGCTGAAAGGTATATAAAGGTTTTAGAGCAACATATGCTCCCCTCCAGACGACATCTATTCCAGGGAAGGCCTTGTGTATTTCAGCAGGACAATGCAAAATCACATACTGCAGCTATTACAACAGCGTGGCTTTGTAGTAGAAGAGTCCGTGTGCTGAACTGGTCTGCCTGCAGTCCTGATCTTTCACTGATTGAGAACATTTGGCGCATAATTAAACGAAAAGACTGATGTTTTGTCGTGTCACACCGGTGTTTCCCAAACATCATTTGAAATGTTTGATCATTTGAATCACCTATGCTGGAGCAGGAAGAGATCTAAAACATGCAAAACAAGTGGTGTCTCTGGTCTGTGTCTCAATGCATTGGCTGTAGCTGAGGTAAGCAGCATTTCTAGGCTGCTGTGTCATTAAAGGTTGTTCCAATGTGAAGGCGCATTCGAATGCAGGCTTCATCTTGCCTGATATCAGGTGGAATTGTCAACATGGAAATGGAGTGTAATGACTTGACAATTCTGGCTGATATCAGGCAAGATGAACTCTGCATTTCACGGCTGTATTTGAAGGCACCTCTGCTCTGCTCTTATTTCCCTAAGCAGCGTATGCTTAGAGAAATAGCCCAGGAGAAGTGTGTTACAGAAACAGTCTACTCCATATCCCCCCACAGTTGCTACCACCACAAATAGTCCCAGTATTTTACTAGCTAACTTAAATACATCATTGACAAGTTCTGTTTAAGGCTTAAAGTCCATGCGCGTGCGCAGTAGAGCTGATGTGGGGCAAAAGAAAATATGGTGGCTACTTGCTGTGTGGTGGGGTGCACAAACCGGTATCGTAAAGACAGGGGCATAAGGTTTTTTTGTGTTCCCCATGGCAAGAGACAACGACAGGTGTGGATTCGAGCAATAAATCGGAAGGACTTCGTCCCGAATGATCACACTAGAGTCTGCAATACTCATTTTGTCAGCGGCTGGCCCGACTTCGTTGACCCAAATGATGTTGACTTCGCTCCATCTGTGTTTCCCTAGAAACCAAAATAGTTCACTCCAACACAAGCTAAAAGGAGAGAGCGATCTGATCGGAGAAATATTGCTAAGGTACTGGTTGATATTAAATTACTTAAGTTGGCCCACTAATTGACTAAGAATTTTTTCATCTGTTGTTTTTTCAAGCTGCTATTGTTGTTGCAGTGTCGTGTCCAGTTTTTGTATCCACTTTTTGAAAAGGGACTCGCTTTGTTTGATCCTATAGGCTATATACACGACACTAAGTAGATGTTAAACTCTAGGCAAACAAATATCAAACCAATGGGGGAATGTCAGTGCCCCCTCTTACATTCTTGGTCAGCTCCAAGGGGCTTACATTATAAAACTTAGCCCTCAGAGCTAAGTGTAGGTGTGGTTTTTATTTCACTGCTTGCAATAATCATTTGGTTTCCTTGTGATTTCCATTTCATAATCACTTACTATATATAGCTAACAAAGTTGAATTTGCTTGCCAGTTAGTTTTGCGGATGTGAAATAATGTAATTAACACCACTATGATTGGGTCCCACGCCATAAGTCAGCTAATAGCTAGTTTTCTTGCGACAAATTCGCATTGCTCAAAACAATCGGCAAGCTTGCATGATCCTAATCTCCTCTCAACATGGATAAGTGCACGGGTACACATGTGAAATACAAGGCCATATCATTATTGTTTGACTGAACGCTACACATTTGCTTTCGGATTTTCATCTGTGCTGAAAATAACAACGTCGAGGACTTACCTTGACAGAATCTCCCTGATAAGTCTTTCAAGTCTGCGTTGAGCTGGAGGAGTCAATGCTTTCAGTTTGTAGGAGAAAACTAATGGAACTTAGTCTAACTATATGGTCAGGGGGAAAGAATTTCGTATCCAACTTTTTTTTTTTCCGGCTTTTTATTTGCCAGAATGATTTTAAAAGGGGGGCGCCAATATATTGTAGAGGGTTTTATCAGTGAGAAGGGGGTTTAGCATTTAATATTAATATTTAATATCGCGAATGCATATGCTGCGCCTGCCCTAGCATCCTGGTGTGTCATCAGTAACATGGCAGCTGCATCATCAGCAACGATATGCACCTTACACGAAGAGCAGCAGCACTTGAAACGAAACTCGAAATTTCCTTGACTGGACGTACGCTTGACGTGTTTAAATATCCGAATGTTTCTCTGGGTACCCAAACACCAATCGATATTGGCATAGGTTGGATACAGAATTTTTAATCTCACTGTCCAGATACAAAATGGACGCTGCACACCCTAGAATGTTCCTTTACAAAAATTGTTCCTGTTTATAGCCGGATTCCATGCTGTAAGCTGCCCTTTGCCACGGGGAAAGCGAAAGAACTTATAATCCCCCCCTTTTCAATGCGATTTCTGCATCTTCTGCCCCACATAGTCTGCAAGGAGCATGCGCACTCCAAATCTCACTTTTTCTTGGGTCTATTGAAAACTTTTGTATAAATTCAGAAAAGGCTTGGATTCAATATTCAGAATGGTGTCTCGTGTTACAGCCTCTGATAATCTCAGTCTGTCTGTTCTGTGGTTTGACTACTATGCCCACAATACTGAAACTTAAATTTATCCCTGAAGTGACACCGCCTATGTTTGGAAAGACTTGGAAAAGTGCATTCTGGAACCAACCATTGCCAAACCTGTAATTACCCAGTCATGTTAATAAGCAGAAACTTCTGAAAATCCAAGGCCCCTGCACTATCGAACAGTGGAAACAGCAATGTGAGGATTTCAGGCAATCATATTTTTAAACAAGCAAATGTAGAAAAAAAAAATTTCTGAAGTAGTGAGCAGACTGCAGATGATCTGTTTGCCAAAAAATAAAAAACTTAATTTTCTGCTGAGTATCAAAAGGCTGCATTTTTCAAAGAGGAAGTATAAAACTGTTTCTGAAAGCACCACTTCCAATAATAATTGCATTCCACTCATTATCACAGTTTACAGGATGATTTTTGTGAACGACATCCGATGTTTATTATGAAAAACTGCATGTTACACAGTGGTTAGGAGTTGTTTCTCACTTAGTTCTTCACTTCATTGTCATTTTGCCTATGTTTTGTTTTCTGTGTTTTCAGTCAGTGTGTTAGTGTTAAATGTTTCATTTCTGTATGTCATGTCTTCCTTGTTAATTGTTTAATTGATTGTACATTGTCTAGTTTGTTACTCAGCTCCTGTGTGCTCGTACCTCTTCGCAGATGTGAATAATCTGCTTTTGGGTCTGCATATAATTACCCTCTTTCTGTGCTTTGTTGCTAGTTCATCTTTGCTTATTTCCTCCCGCGATACTCATAGCCTCGCCATTCCTAATTCTCTGTATTTTGTCCCTGTGTTTTTTGGTTCTAGTTTTAGGTTTCTGCCATTTGTGTTCCCTAACCTTCCAGCCCTATGTTCTGCATTGTTGATTGGATTTTGTTTCTTTGCAATTTTCACTCTGCCTGGGTTTATTCCTAGCCTGCTCTACCCTATTATTATCTTTACGGAAATTATCCTGCTTTTTGGGCTATCCTCCTCCGTCTGTGCCCGGGTCCTCTCTCAACACCTCTGACATTCAGAGAGATTGTTGAAGTTATTTTATCATGTTTTGAGGATAATATTCAGCAACTGTGCACAGGGGCGCCGTAAAAGGGGGGGGGGGGGTAACCATGGACAATTCTAGGGGCCCAGCATTCACAGGGACCCCACAAAGGATACTGTTATTATAAACATTTGTAAATAAAACATATGGACACTTTAATTTTATATTTTCATTTTTGTCATAACTTGATCAATTTAAAATGAATTTGTTGTTTGTTTCTCAATTTTCAACTTTTTAAGAATAATCTCAGCACATGGGCCCCCCTCTTACTATTCATCATTTTGTACGGCCCAAGTTATGCTACTGCCTGAACTCGCTGCCTGCAAAAATTTTTTCCTGCATGTCGGTTGGTACCATCACGTACATCAGCCACTCACAGCTCGGCCTTACTCATGCATCGATGAGAATGGCAACGCATTCGACCTTGTCACTGTCAGCTGGGTCGTGCACGTGGCAAATTTGCAAATGCTCACCTTACAATAACGATGCAAGTGCTCCACAATATGCCAAGTTACAAGTACACTAGCTGGTCTGCTGCAGAATTCCAATAGTCTACAACCCCAATTCCGATATAGTTGGGACAAATTGTAAATTGTGAATAAAATCAAAAAGCAATGACTTTCAGATCACATGAGCCAGAATGTTATTTACAATAGAAAATAGATAACATTTCAAATGTTGAAACTGAGACATTTTACATTTTTACCCACAAAATGAGCTTATTTCTAATTTTCTGGCTGCAACAGGTCTCAAGAAAGTTGGGACACAGGCAAAAAAGGGCTGAAAAATCAATTAATATATAAGAGAATCAGCCGAAAGAACATTTAGCAAGTAATAAAGTTAACTGGCATCAAGTGTGTAACATGATTGGCTATAAAAGGGATGTCTTAGTGAGGCTGAGTCTCTCAGAAGTAAAGATGGCCAGAGGCTCTCCAACCTGTGAAGGCTTGTGTAAAAAAAAATTGTGGAATACTTTAAAAACAATGTTCCTCAACGTCAAATTGCAAAGGCTTTGAAGGTCTCATCATCGACAGTGCATAATGTCATCAAAAGATTCAGAGAAACTGGAAAAATTTCTGTGCGTAAGGGACAAGGCCGAAGACCTTTACTGGATGCCCGTGATCTTCGGGCCCTCAGATGCCACTGCATCACTCACCGGCATGATTCTGTCATTGACATTACTAAATGGGCCCAGGAATACTTAAAGAAACCACTGTCTGTAAACACAGTCCGCCGTGCCATCTACAGATGCCACCTAAAACTCTATCACGCAAAAAGGAAGCCATTGTTTCGCATGATCTAGAAGCGCCACCGTGTTCTGTGGGCCAAGGCTCATTTAAATGGACTGTAGCAAAATGGAAAAGTGTCCTATGGTCAGACAAGTCCAAATTTGACATTCTTGTTGGGAATCATGGGCGTCGTGTCCTCCGGGCTAAAGAGGAGAAAGACCACCCCTCCTGTTATCAGCATTCAGTTCAAAAGCCAGCATCTCTGATGGTATGGGAATGAATTAGTGCATATGGTGTGGGACACTTGCATGTTTTAAAAAGCACCATGAATGCTGAAAGGTATATAAAGGTTTTAGAGCAACATATGCTCGCCTCCAGATGACATCTATTCCAGGGAAGGCCTTGTGTATTTCAGCAGGACAATGCAAAACCACATACTGCAGCTATTACAACAGCATGGCTTCGTAGTAGAAGAGTCCATGTGCTGAACCGACCTGCCTGCAGTCCTGATCTTTCACCAATTGAGAACATTTGGCGCATAATTAAACGAAAAGTCCGTCAAAGGAAATCCAAAATTCTCCAGCAGCTGGATGCCTTTATTAAACAAGAGCGGGATCAAGATCCAATGGCTAAACTCAAGAAACTTGTCTCCTCAATGCCCAGACACCTCCACTCTGTGTCAAAAAGAAGAGGGGATGCTATGCCATGGTAAACAGGCCCCTGTCCCAACTTTTTTGAGACCTGTAGCAGCCATCAAATTTGAAATGAGCTCATTTTGTGGATAAAATTGTAAAATTTCTCAGTTCCAACATTTGCTATGTTATCTCTGTTCTATTCTATTCTGAAAAATACTGGCTGGTATGATTTGAAAGTCATTGTGTTTTGATTTTATTCACAATTAACACTTTGTCCCAACTATTTCGCAATTGGGGTTGTAAAACAGTTAAAACATTTTATTTATAATATATGCAAGTGGGTCAACATGTTTAATTACACTGGTTTAAATATATTTTGAATGGTTCGTTTGAAGAACAATAACTCAGCCTAATCATATGGGATGTTTCCGGGATGTTTGAGCAAACTGAGGGTGCCAACTTGTCCTGACACACATCCAGCTGTTGCTGAGTTATGTCTAGTTTTTTCTCTGCTTATGGTTGATCATGGTTTGTTTTGACAATATTTGGTTGATGTTTTGATCATTTTCTGTAAAATCACAGTAAAATAACTAGGGGTGCCAATCTTAGATACCATTTCAATCAATGTTACACTGTTACTGATGCTAGTTCCTTTTCTCCTGTTGGGGCTGTAACTGCCGGTAACCTTCAGGGCCCTTGGCACTCTAGTTTTTTTCCCTATGCCGCTAACGTCTATATTAAGCATTATGAATATGAGTTAGCTGGCTATCTCGGACGTTCGCAAATTACTATAATTGCCATTAGCGAGTTTGAAGGGCATTTAAAAAACAAAACATGTTGTGTTGAAATTGTCACGGAACGACTGTACAATCATGCCGAAATGAAAAAAACAAACAAACAAACAAACAAAACAACAATAGATCATTCAAACTTATGAAGCTGGAATGAAATACGACAGTTGCTCATTTATTTCCTTTCTGTCTGCATCCTTGGGAAAAGAAAATATGGATAGCATGTTCCTATTATTACACCCTATTGCTGCTCAAGCTTTTGGTATTTCTAACATGCATGGACAACAACACAAGAAACGGTACAAATTTAATGTTTGCGCTTATTTTTCCGCTTTTTAAATATCTGATATTAACCCAGTACAAGATCATATAGCAATCTAGTAGGTTATATTCCTTTCCCCTTCTAAAAACGATAAAACCTCAGTGACAATAATAGTATTACTGAGCACAAGCATTATTTCAGTTTTAAATTTTTATTCATGGTTTCATGCAGTCCATACTGTATTTCTGTTTTGCTAGATGTATTGAAGTTATACAGTGACGTAATCGCGTGGCTCTGATTTGGCCCCTGGGCGATGGTAAAGCAAACAGGTTCTTAAGAGGTGCGTGGGTTGAACCAACCAAGCACTGGCACTAGCACCAGGTTTTTTTTTTTTTGGTGGAAAAGGGGTAACACACACACACACACACACACACACACACACATATATATATATATATATGTATATATATGTGTGCGTGTGTGTGTGTGTATGTGTACGTGCGCTATATATGGGGGGGATCGATTTCATAGTCATAGGGCCCAAAATTGCCAGTGGCGCCCCTGAGTGTGCATATGTATAGAAATTGTTTTGCCCTATATTTACCAATTGTTTGAAATGCTATCACTATTATTTACCACACAATGGAGAATGTTTTTCTAACAGGGAATGAACATACTGCAATGGGACTAAATGGTGAATGTCATTCATTGTGCTTTCTTTCAAAACAAAGTTTTGCATAATGCCTCTATATTAAAATGAAGGACTATTGGCACATGGGTTCTTGTGAGTGTGACAAACAGAAAACTTTAATGCGCGACAGGAGTGTTACTCAACCCATGGCCCTTCAGCCCTAAAAATAATTTCATATAAGCCATTCCAAATCAGCGCCAAAAACCAAAAATTTTAGGATCTGGCACACATAGTATTTCTGCTAAATCGGTTTGACCATAAGAACAAACAAACCCCACACACATATCAAGCCGTGGCGTAGCCAGAGGGTGGGCCAAGACACGTCACTTTATGACAATAATTAGTCCTGGCTAGTTCTCAATCATTTTCCTTTATTGACGCGTTTTCCAATTATCGTAATTGGCAACTGAAGACACGGTTTCTCTCCATATGCGATCTAACAGCGATTAAATCATGGACAAAATTCAGATATCAAGGGCAATTAAGCTGCAAGTAAGAAAGAAGAAGAAGTAATCCTGTTTCGAGCCAGTGGCCCATCAGCCCGGTGCTTAATCCCAGTGTCTGTGGCATGAAGCGACTAGGAGTATTACTACTCCCCCTGGATGGGATGCCAGTCCATTGCAGGTACTCCCCCCAGCTCTTAGTCAGGTCTCCCTGACTATTTGCTGGTACCCATTTATACACCTGGGTGGAGTGTAGGAGTGAAGTGTTTTGCCCAAGAACACACCGCGAAGGTCGTGGCCGGGGCTTGAACTCAGGACCTTTTGATCTCAAGTCAAGCCTACTTGATCACTGCGCTGCCGCGTCTCCCTCAAGCTGCAAGTGTTATCACTTTATGCTAGCTCGAAATGCTTTATCCAGCTAGTGGTCGATTCAGTGGCCACAGTGCTGCTTCAAGCTGTGAGCGCTGCATTGAATTTGGTTTGTGTTTCACCGAAGACTCATTGAGCGTCTTTCAGGCCTTCAAAACAAAGAATTTAATTTTGGATTTGTAGCCCACAAGGCTCTTGGAAATTTCAGGTTCACTTAAAAGAGGCATGAAACAACCTAATTCTGAATAATTTCAAGCAGAATAAAGCATTGTAAATACTGCTGTGGCTTTTTTATTTAAAAAAAAAATCAGTTGATTGATCAGTTGGATAGGTAGCACAGCATGAATAAGTTTTCAAAGATGACTAAATTGAGAGCAATTTTGAAGCAAAGCAAAATGTATAATTGGACTTTTAAGTTTGCCAAACTATTTTTAGGACAAAAGGAGCCAAGCTAAGGTAAAAGCCATGGTAAGCATTCAAAAATATACCACCCACGTTTATTGCAGAATTCACCTCATAAACGAAAGGTCATTTTTTTCCTCAGAAAATTATGAATAATCTTAAAACATTATGACATATAAGATAGCACTTTCCTGGATCATATTGCTGCAACATTGGCCGCATAAAATTTTGAATGTTTGAGATACTTCATGGATATTTCAGATGAAGGATCTTTCACCAAACTTCAACATAAAAATTGTTGGTGGGTTGCATTCGCCTAATTATCTTGAAAAGTGTGGGAAGAGAAACATCTAGAAAAAAAAAGATGGTGATTCTGAGAGTCTAATGTAAGTACAATGTACTTGTTCATGCATTTAGCATGCTTCTCCTGCAGGACGTACTTTTGGCCTTCAGTTCTTATGTCTGTGTATCCGCCAACACACAGTATTGGCAGCATCAGGCCACTTTTTACAGCAAAGGACATTGGACAGAGTGCCTAACGTCATCCGATAAAAAAAATGTACACAACATGCCCAGGGACTCAAACAAGGGTTTGCTAGGCTTTTCGTATTTTGACAGTCAATTTTTTCCATAAATCATCACAAAGAACAACATAAGAAACAATATTGTTTCATTATACCTACGTATGTATGCGTTACCGCCCTCAAGCTTACGTGTACCTGGGCCCAGTAGCAAACCTGCTGCCATACATCCTGCCCCATAGAGCCTGTAGACCAATGAGTAAAATTTCTTTCTCTGTTAGTGTTGTCAGCGCGGCGCATGGTTTATTCTGCAATGCCATATTTCCAATTTCACATTTACTTTTGATTTTTGAGTACAAAACCATTTAGTTCAATAAACATTTGATTCTCTTGAGGACTGTTCAGTCAATCTTGTCAGTGAATTCCGGTGAGGCCAAGATTTTTGTGGACGTCTCTTTTCAGAAAAGGGATGTGAAACAACCATGCAATGAGCAGATAAGCAAGACTGCACTGAACAGTAATTGAGTCACAGCATGGTTCACAACCCGCATTTTTGATCTTCCAAAAATATATGAAACCCAAATCAATTTAAAAGAATACTCAGTCTGTTTGTATTTTGCACCCAAAATTTCTTCAAATTTAAAAAAAAAATGTTTTCTGCATATTTCGAAGTTGATCTGTGTGGTTAAAGTTGATGAAAATCAAAGATCATCTTGAAAGTTAGCTCAACTGGCACTCAGCTATGGTGACATGAAACTCAAAATATGTGATAGCTAGACTGAGACCAAACTTCTGAAACTTGGGCCCATGCCAAAACTCAAAAAAGTTTTCAAAATGGACAAAACAGAGCATTGCTTTTAACCCTTTCTTTTTTGGTTTTTGATTATACAGCAGACAAATATGGCTTCTCAAACCCAAGCTGACACCCAAGGAAAAACTAATAAAAAGAAAAAAAAATCATTAAAACAGCCAGCTGAGGAACTTCCTATTCTGCTTGATTTGTCCATTAGGCTTGCTAACCCATTCACCCTCCAAACCACCCATTTGTAACTATATTTTCACTTACTAAGACAGACTGTCAGACCAGGCAGACAACATAGCCAGACATACCATGACAATGTCTGACAGAAATAGAAACTCAGAAAATTGCGTGAACAAAAAGAGGAATTGCACGTTCAGTACAGATGACCATCCATTCTGAAATTAGTTTCAGAAAAAAGGGCAGTTGATTGTCAAATTGACGTCCACATGAAGGCCCAGACCCTGGGTTTCCTGACTGAACATTGGTCTGGGGATCACACTCCCTCCACCTGCTTGTCTTCCTCCCATGGTGCATCCTGGTGCCATCTCTTCCTCAGGTAAATGGCAAACATGTATCCGGATGTCCACAAAGTGTAAAAGAAAATGGGACTCGTCAGACAAGGCAACTTCTTTACATTGCTCCAAGGTCCAAGTCCGATGCTCGTGTGCCCATAGACACTTTCGATGATGGGTGAGGGTTAACATTGGCACTCTGACAGGTCTACGACAGTGCAGCCCCATACACAACTAGTTTGGATGTGCTGTACTGGGATATAACCATCATTTAAATTTTCTTCCACTTGTTCCACACTACACTGTCCGTCATTTTGGACTAGATATGATAGGCTTCATTGCCCACACACATTGATAAGCCTTGGGCTGAACAGTACCCTGCAGTCCTCTTGTGGTTTGCGCCTCCATGAACCACTGTCAGTAGATACTCACCATTGCTGACCGGAGTACCCCATAAGCCTTTCGGATGTGTTTAGACCCAGTCTTCTGATCAGAACGATTGGCCCTTTGTTAAAATTGCTCTGGTCTTTGCTCTGGTCTTTACCCCCAGCCATTTCTTTGGCATCCAACGTCACGACTATGAAAGCCAACTATTTGCTTGGACATCAGCCATCCTGTAGGTTTTAAGTCAAACACTTAAATAGCCATACCAGATACTGCTAATTAGCAGATGCAGACCTTGGCACGCACCATTGTTGCAAAATAATCAACGTTATTAACTTCATACATATATATATATATATACACTGTATATATGTATATATATATATATATATATATATATATATATATAATGCTCGTGAACTGGCAACTGGGGAGGCTCAAAACAAAGAATGATTGGTCACGACCTGTTTTCAATCATTCATTTAAATTACCATTACAGAAACTCCGAAAACTCTCAACATTATCAGGTGTGGCCAGTTTTCATTTATAATGCATACCTGTCAACTCTCACACATTCGGTGTGAGTTTAAGTGGCACATTTACGTTCCTCTGCTGTGGATATCAACGCATATGTAAGAGATTCCCTTGCATGCACTGGAGGGGCTGGAAGCAATGGAATTGCATGAAGATGTTTCAAATGATCTTATTTCATTTAAACGATCATGAAACACTTGTGTTGCTTCCAATCCCTGAATAAAGGAAAGCGTGAGAAGTCCAGAGTCGTAATCGGTATACGTTATAAATAAATGGCCACATCTGAATGTTGGCCACATCTGATTTAAATGATGATTGAAAACAGACCAATCATTAATTTTAAGTTGTTTTGAGCCTCCCCAGTTGCCAGTTCACGATCATATTATATATATATATATATATATATATATGAATATAAACATATACATATAATATATATATTATATATATTAATTTATATGATTGTTTTTTTCCCCAGTTATACTTATATAGTTATATAAGTTATATATAGCTTATCAGTTATATCCTCCCACATTGTCCTCCAGTTTTGATGGCAGTCACAGGAATGTTGCTAAGGTGTTAATACTTTTTAATAACAACAACAACAGCCACAATCTGTGTCACATGAATAAAGAAAATTATATATATATATATATAATGGATTAATTTTACCACACATTGATTACGCTCTTGTTGTATGGGGTAAAAGTTCTCAAAATAATATAATTAGGTTGCAGAGATTACAAAATAGATATCTTGCGAATTGTACTGCAGGCCGATTTTAGAACGCCCATAACATTCTTTTTAGCTCGGTTAGACTGGCAGTCAATTACTCAAAGATGGCAATATCAGTTTCACCTCGTCATTTTAAAATAATGAATGGACTAGCCCCAGGATGCTTAACGGCAATATTCATTTCTCGTGAAATCAAATTTTTAACAAGGTATCGTTATCTTGCCCCCTTAAAATAAATACACCCAAGACTGACTATTACAAAAGATCTCTCCATTATCAAGGATCAATAATGTGGAACAATCTACCTCAATATATTCGATCCATAACTTCTCTACAGTCATTCAAGAAATATTGTAGACTTTTATCTATAGCCTGAATTAAGTATAACTGATTTTAACCACTGATAAACCTTGGTATTTGTCTAATATTTTATTTCAATATAAAATTGTACAAGTGCCCCTACTTTTGGTTGTGCTCTTTTGCAAATGTTTATGTTGAAATCCTTGATGTGTGTATGTAGGTATATATGTGAGTGTGTATATATATATATGTGTAGGTATGTATATATGTGTATGTATATCCCGGCCCCCCCCCTTGTCTTATGAGTATGTATCTCTATGTATTCTACACTTTGTCACTCGTTGGTTTGGTTAATGTTTTTGTTTATTTTTATTGTGCAGGGCCCCTTGGAAGAGCAGTTTCCTAACTGAAAGGGTTACCCTGTTGAAATAAAACGGAAATAAATTAAAAAAAAAAATTCCTAAAAATGACGCACTTTTAGTCGTACGACGTTTTAGCAGTTTTTGGTCTGAAATCTTTCCTGTTTCTGCACATTCAATTATTTAGCCACGCTTCATGACAGTTGCAGTGGTCGACAAAACTTCCTGAGATGGTGATCTCAGTTCCTCCCCTCGGGCACAGCTGCCACCGCCCACTTACATGGGTGGCAAAGTGAGCGAGGAAAACCTGTGGGGGCAGTCTTAAAAATCACCAACTAGAAAGGCCCCCCACAAAAGCCACTGTAGGGATGAAATGTCAAATTTGGTCATGAAATTTGTTTGCATTTATATGTGTGTGTGTGTGTGTGTGTGTGTGCGTGTGCATGCGTGCGTGTGTGTGTATGTGTGTGTGTGTGTGTATTTGTGTATAGGGTGTTGTCCACCTCTAAAATACACAAGGATTTGGATACATGTATCATTAAATAATGATATGCTGAACCTGCTGAAAGAAATAGCCTGCTTGTTTAGGCCCTGGCATAAAATATTCCTTTTTTTGATAAAAACGTGGTGATTCTGACACACCATTAAATCGGCATTACTTCGCTAATGAGACTCAGGGCTAACAGAAATTGCACTATGCGATCTCAACTCAGGAATGCTTTGAGCCTGAAAGGTCTCCAATTTCTCGAATAGTTTGAGCAGACTGAGCAGACCTGCATCCAAAACTCAGAACAATATCCTTAAATACCTCTGCTAAAAATATTGAAAACCATTGATGCTTGCAAAACTGATGCAAGCCCGAATGGTAATTTGCAATTTATTTCTCAGAAATGGTCTTCTTTGCATTTAGTAGTGGTCTTCCATTTGAAAAGATGCAGCTGTTTGCGAAATGTCCATAGACACTGCTATAATTCTTTTGTGTTGGCAAAAAATTCTTGAAGTGAGGAGTATTGCAATGAAATGAGGACCCAAGAAGACAAGCTGCATGCAACAGCTAATGGAGATCTGTAAACAATACAGGCAAATAAGGCAGTGAGAGAGATTTTTTGCTGTGGAAAAAAAAGCAGCCACCATTTTTTGATCTTCATGACCCCATATACTCATGCATGCCACCAAAATATTTGCTTCAGCCGATGGTACCATTTAGTGTGAGGGTATAAACTAAGTGAGAGCCAATTTGGAGATAGTGCATTGTCTAATTCAAGCTGATTTAACAATGAAAATCAGGACCTTCATGTGGAACGTCTGGAATCAAACCTGGCCCTGATTAGTAATATACAAATAATAATAAAGATTAGTGACCCCCATAAAGATGGAGCTTTACATGCAAGTATTGCCAATGTGAAAAGTACTGCATCACCCAAGAAAACAGCGAGACTCAAAGACAAACAACCGAAAACTGAAATGTTTCGTCGAGTAAAAGAGCCTCTTGATTATTGAGCGAGTTACTAAATGAGTAAAAGCAAATAAGAAGATGCGAAAGAGAAACACAATATTAAACAAAGTCCTCTTGCCCAGCAGCAGGAACCAGTAAAGCCATTGGAAAAGGCCAGCATTTGCTTATCTCTAGTATGACATCGTTATCCACATTTGCATCTTCGCACGCTGATCAGAAAAACTGTTTAGCCCCATTGAGGGTTTTTGAGGTTTTTTTGACTGTACGCGCAGTCACGTCTCACTACACTCAACATAAAGACGAGCTGTCGTCATTGCGCGGGGAAAAAAAATGACTTCCTCTTTTTCTGGTTTTCTGAGCGCGTGAGCGGTTGAAGGCGAGCTGTGACCGTTTAAAAGGGTGTGAGAGGACAAGCACAAACTCATTAGCAAGTCACATAAACGGAATATATGGACCAACAGAGCAGTACTTCTCTTTAATATGCCCAGCTTAATCGCACCACCACTGAAAGAGTCTCAGCAACTCAACATGGAGAGAGAGGAGAAGAAGAGAAGCAGAAGCCTGTAAGTTAACATTTCACCAACGTTACGAACAACAAAATATTGAGAGTGTTTTACGAACCTTTTATGTCCAAATTTTCTGATTCACGTGAACGGCAAAGGAAGCAAAAACATATTCGCGGTAGAAAAGGTTATCCAAGGTTTTTGCGTAAGACTAATTTTCATGATTAGTAATAAATATATTACATAAAATACATCTTTTGCTTGAATTAACTGCATTGCATTTTTTAAGCATTCATATACTTTGCAGCCAAATTAAAGACAACACACACATTCCCATGTTTTATCAGAGTATTTCTCTACAGTTGTACTTTGTGGTTGAGAAATATTGGCATAAGATGATAAGGTCTCTATACATTTTTAGTATGTTTGTTATTGAGTTCCTGGAGGAGAATTTGAAAGCGTATTAATTTCATATTTGTGCCCACAGAGGGAAAGACTTTATTTGCCGCATGCAGTGTATGTTTGTACACACGTCAAGCATTGAAAGGTATGTGCCATACATTCTTCTTGATGTCTGATTATCTTACACAGTAATAGTATAAATTTTCTGACATCCTCAACTAATATATGAATTATTTGACACCCTCAGCCCTGAGGAAATGTTGCTGTGGTCTCAATCACTGGAGAAACTTCTTCAGTCCAAATGTAAGATTATGTTTCTTCAAAACTATATCTCATTTTATACACCAGAATCAGTCCTTATATATTTGTAAGATAAAAGTTGTTACATGCTTTAGTCGACATCCAATATAGCGTATTCAGGTACATAACAGCATAATGATTATTGATTTTATCTCTTCAGACGGCATGGCAACATTTCACTCTTTCCTGAAGACGGAATACAGCGATGAGAACATCGAATTCTGGCTGATATGTGAAGAGTACAGGAAAATCAAATCACCACACAGAATGAACTCCAAGGCAAAGAAGATATATGAACAGTACATTCAGGCAAAGGCACCGAGAGAGGTATTTCTGCACCAGAATATTGATAAACATGAATAAATGAGCTCTACAACTTAATGGAAAAGCGTGCTCAGCTGTGAGTCTTTATGATTTTATGATTTAGCATCTTTAGCATCAGTTTAAGACTAACTTCCTATGCCCATGATCTTTTCCAGATTAACATCGACCACCAAACAAGAGAGACAATTAAAATTAACATCATGGCTCCCACTATGTTCTGCTTTGACGAGGCCCAGATGATCGTATACAAACTGATGGAGCGGGACTCCTATCCGAGGTTCCTGAGATCTGCCTTCTACAGAAGTCTTCTGGATTCTGCTGTAGCAGATTGCCCAAGAGGTTGAAACGAAGCATTTACAAAAAAACTGCTTGCTTGAAGATTTTTTCTCCTGACCCTTTACCTCATGGATTGCATGGCACACTAAAAAGAGCACATAATTTATTTGAATCAGTGGAATGCGATCCAAATTGAGTGATGCTGAGAGAGTGTTTTAGTTCTTTGAGATTGCAGAGATAACAATGGACAAAGACACTGTATCTTTCTCGGAGGTGTACCAGATGGGTGAAGCATGTGAGAAATCCAAAGAACTGCACTTTCTTGGCTGTGAAAACAGACACCTCAGCCATTGAAGCTGAAAAATCGTTTCTTCTGCCCATATTGCCGGATAGAACTCAACTCAGTGGAGACAATTGAGTGAATGCTCAAAAAGGACTGAGCTGGATGACCTGTATGATTGTCAGTCTATTGAGGAGAGTACTGGACCCATTTTTTTGAAGCCTTACTGGTGTCTTGGGTTTGGTACCTCAATACTGTAATTGTTCGCTGTTCACAGCAACATTGATGGTGCTGACAGGAGTGTTGGTCTTTATGGACGTTTCGTAAACAGCTGCATGGTTTCAGTAAGGAGGACCATTCTTAACAGCACAAAAGGCTACTTTGGGTAAATGAGGCACCAATTCTACACTGTCAGGACAATTATGGATGTCAGATTAGTTTGAATCTGCACATACTGTTCATGAAAGCCAATTTCTTATCAAATGAAACAAAGGAATTTGGTTTGACAGCAGTATAGAAAGTTAAACAGTTAGGATGCTGATCCTCCTGGATTGCGTCAACATTCAGAACCCTGGCATAAAACAGCATTCACAGTTACAAAATTTAGATTAAAGTTATTACAGTGGACCATTGATCATAATAATGCTAAGATATAAAAATAATAATAATTATATTAATAATAATATCCATAGTGTGATGTCTATGTAAATGTTTTGTAATAAAAAATGTATTTATTTTCGATAATATAAGAGTATGATTTTTTTGCAGCTATATAATGAAACACTTACTTATGCATTCTCCCTCTGTCTTTCATCTTGGCACATTACAACATACCTGATGCATTTATCCACACAAATAAAAATATGACAACATGATGAGTTTATTAGTAATCTTTGTGAATACTGATTCACAGCCGTGATTAAATCAAAGTTATAAACCCGGAGAAACTGCCGCCAACATAGAGCAAGCTACCCATGCTCAATGTAGCAAAGGCCTTATCCTGTATTGTCCCAGTATGCTTCGTAATTATTGGAAAGTTGCTCAGCAAACGCAGCTCCGAAAATGTGTAGTATCTCTATTGATTGAAATTATTCATACAGCCATAATCACTGTTGGACTGGAGCAGAGTGAACAGGAACACACTGCAATATTCTGACACGTCTTCCCCCAGGTTCACTGTTTACAGAGTAATCTTTTGCTTTCGGCAGCTGTAAATTTAGTAAATATTTTAGCAGACTCTTGAGTTGGATAATCTGCTTTTGTTGGCCTTTTATTTATTTATTTATTTACTTACTTTAGGGCTACTAACTTTAAGTGGTTTGATCGATGGCTATCAAGTTGTCAACTTTCAAGGCAGACTTGACCTAAATTAGCTGAGTTAACACTTTACTTGGATATTCAGCTACAGATAGTTCATAAAATATTTGTAATATTTCAACATCTTATTTGTTGATATTCAACAATTCAGCTGTTTCACTTTGTCTGTTGATATTCAACAGAAATAAACAGAATATATGTGACGATTCATCAGCATACCGACAGTATTTGTAACATTTCAACAGCTTATTAGTTCTGATTCTACAATTCAACTGTTTCACTTTTTCTGTGGATGTTCAACAGAGTATATGTGACGATTCCTCAGCAGACCTTCTTATTCTCAGAATAATTTAGTTGAACTTTAACTGCTTACTCAACCAAGGCTATACAAATTTTCCACAATGAATAAACAAATGTTCAAAAAACAGTTAGTAAAAAATTGGTAATGTTTAAAATGTAAATAAAACCATGAGCAGTCATTTGTAAATCGCTTTAAACCTGTATTCAATTAGAAATGTACAAAGACAAAACGGTAACACTTTACAATAAGGGTACAACAATTAACATTAATTAATGTTAGTTCATGAATTATCAGTTAATTAGCAGGTAACTAATGCGTTAGATAGCTGAATAAGCATTATATAACCATAATCGATCATTTATTAATTTTCTGTGTTTCCCTTATTGTGAAGTTGAAAACATCCCTTAAGCATCCCTTATGAAGCACTTCAAACTGTTAAACCATAAAGCATAAATTAATACCTTAGTTGATGTGAACATCATTTGTAAATGATTACCAGATGCATTAGTTAAATGTTAATTAGCTGTTAGGAAATGCTTATTACTGCATTAACTAATGTTAATTGTTGTACCCTTATTGTAAAGTGTGACCGACAAAACAAATAATGTTTTTACTGATGAGCTTAATTGTTTATTGAAAATAATAGCCATTTGTGACCTGACCTGGCAAAATGAATAACAATGACCCACATATCAAAATTGAGATTTTGGATACCAATGGAAAGATGAGCTTTAAAATGATGTCCTGGTCAAAGTCATACCTTGGATGGTTGTCAAGATACAGCCATTTGAATTACGGTCTCCCACCCTCTTTTTCTGGTACAAAACCGGAGAAAATCACGTTTAAAGTTTTTTTTGTCATTCTTGGTACATTTCTTTAAAAATCCTTAGCATGCAAAGGGATAAACTCATCATTTTACAATTAAACTTCACAAAAGGCATTTGGATACATAGGAAAATGTTATTAAAGCAGGCTGAAGGTTAAATTATTTCAAAACATTTATTTAAATACATATTTTATGTATGGATTTGGTTCACTTTCCCTCTGTTCAGGTGAAATTGACCCAGGGCATTATGTTTTTTTTTTTTTAAAGATTATTTTTTTTGGGAATTTTTCCTTTATTTGATAGTTATACAGTGTAGAGAGGCAGGATGGTTGGGGAGAGGAATGGGGGATGACATGCAGCAAATGACCCGAGCCGGATTCGAACCCAGGTCGCTGCGGGAAGGACACAGCCTTTATGGTACGCGCACTTAGACCGATGAGCCACTGGGGTGCCCCCAGGGCATTATGTTGATATAAATTTGAAAATGATTCAATACACATTGAATACATCTCAATTCCCAACAAATTAAAGTAGCATGTGATGAGACAGTGTTAATTAACCACTCACAGATTACTACTAACAATATACAGTAAGTGCCATTCACATTTTTGTGATAAAATTAAAATTTGAGTAAAATTCCCCTTGAAAGACATTTTAAAGGCATGCGTTTTGCATCTACAAGATGAACAAGCTACATTTTTGCTTGGGATAAAGGGCGTTTCAATGTCAGTGTAGTGAGTGTGTGTGTGTGTGTGTGTGTGTGTTCAGGTTTGAGAGCGTGTGCGAGAGCATGTCCGTGTGTATGTGTGTCCGTATGTGTGTGAGCGTGCGCAGCGCGTGTTTGTATGCATGTACTTGTGCACATACGTGTTTCTGTGTGCATGTGAGTGAGTGAGTGAGTGAGTGAGAGAGATAGTTTTGTCTGTGCATTAGACTGAGTGACTGCGAGAAAAACCATGAGAGAGAGTGGGTGAATGAGTGTGTATGATAGAGAGACAGATAGAGAACAAATGCTATGGATTCATATTTTTGTCTAGCGAACAATGGGTTATTTTGAACTGTAAACTACCTCAAACGAAACGCATTTTTATTGAAGAATTAAATTAAACTAGAGGGTGTGTCCAGAAGGCCACATCACCCCGTCCCCGCCCTCAACGCCACGTGAAGGTCAATGTCATGGTGCAATTGGTGTCCCCATATATGATTTCTTATTTGTAATTGAGCATAACATAGGGCCTATCTCTGTCCGTTTCCCAGTTACAGAGCCTGAAAATATGAAGGTCGGCCATCTTGACGTTTCAGGGTCACTTGAAGGTCAAGGTCATGGTGCCAGTAGATTCCCCATATATGACTTTCTATTAGTTTTCAATAGTAACTATGGGTCTATCTTGCACTGTTTGGCTGCTAGAGCACTCAGAAAAGTGGTGATGCTGAGTTTGACCTTTCAAGGTCACTTGAAGGTCAAGGTCACGGTGCCATCAGATTCCCATATATGACTTCCTATTAGTGGCTTATAGTAACCAGGGGTGCATCTCAAAGCATAGGCTGCAGGGGTCATCACTAAATTCCATCCGCTAAACTGACATGATGTCATTTCATCTCTGTTAAACAGCTTTGGTTAAAGCTTTGGTCATCTCTGGTTTCCCTAACCCTAACCTTGACTCTAACCCCTAACCTTAATCTTAGCCCCAACCTAACTATTAGTTTGACCTTACCCAAACCCTGAATGTTAGTTTGGTGGATGAAAGTAAGTGACGACCCCTAAAAATGCAGCCTTCGAAGGATGCAGCCTACGCTTTGAGATGCAGCCCATGTCTCTATCTCCCACCGTTTGGCCCCTAGAGCAGCCTGAGAGTTTGGTGACCTTGACTTTGACCTTTCAAGGTCGCTGAAGGTCATAACATTTGGTGGTAAAAGAATCTCCATACCCAACTTCCTATTAGTGATTAATAGTAACTGCATGCCTATCTCTAACCAATTTCAAGTTATAAGCAGTGGAAAGTCTGCCCTCTCTCCCAGTTTTAAGGAAATCTTCATACTGATCCAGAATCCAGGATTTGATCCGGATCTTCACCAAAAACTAAACATTTCTTCCCTTCCGCCAAAGGATTGTCCCTACCAAATTTGACGACAATCCATCCAGAATTGTGGCCTATAGAGTGCAAACAGACACACACATTGATAAATAAATAAATAAACACAACAACCACATACACCCCTTCCCGCAACTTTCGTTGTGGGCGGGGTGAATAACGCAGATAGCTGCTTTAATCTGTGAGGTTTATGAAAATGGAAAAAATGCGATTTGCTTTGCAGGATGACATGCTGTTAGAATTCACACTAATCTAAGTGCACTGGCCACAAGCAACAGTATGTATGGCTGAATACAACATGCATAGGCTATTAGAATAATGGGTCAATTAATTACAAGCGCAATGTATTGCTTAACCAAATTGTGGTTGGGTCGTCAAGAGAAACATTTAACAGTTACAACATTTAACATCCTGTATTCTCATTTGAGTCATGCAGCCTTTGAGACTAGTTTGCTTACACTAAATCCACAAAAATTCCAACAACAATCCAATGAGTTCTTTTGAATTAATCATTAAGTGCGTCTCCTCAAATAGAACAAACCTCACCCATAACACCATCGGTTTCTGATCTGTTCGACAATAGGTAAAAGCAACGCAAAATACTTGAACGTTACTCACCTTATCAAAACAAAAATAAAATCCTATTGGAACTAATTCAGTGACATGCACTGCTCATAAATCAAAAATTTACGGGTCTTTCCGATAATAACATTTTAGATATTATCGAAAAACAAACGCTAGCATTACATAGAAGAGCGCAGCTAATCTGGCAGGAGAGGGGCTGGACATCTACGGTACTGTGCGGACCAATCTCGCGCAGATCGGTGTTAACGGGCCTTTCGATTGGCAAATCATGTGCATTTGCATGGCTATTTTAAGCTTTATGATTGGTCTTTTGAGACATTTAACAGAATATTGAGAGAGAGAGAGAGCAGAGACTGTGACGTTTCAGAGGATACCCAGAACTCAGGGAAATCCTCAGCAGTAACGTAATACTTGACAAGACAAAATCAGAGTTTATTTTGGGCATTCTTAGTAAGATCTGAACGTTGTATGTGGACTTGAATAGTCATTTAAGTACCTTTACATAATTTTTTGGACTATGAAACTTTAGGAGATGATTTTTGAATAATCACCTTAATCACCAATAATAACCTTTTCTGTGAAATAAGCTCAAAAAAGAAAAATCGATATTTTCTGTGTTTTTTAATGTAATCCGCCCATATCTTTTTATTTTTTATTTTTATTTTTTTTTTTTTATACTGGGAGTCTGATTGAGAGCAATCTATCTTTTGCAGCGGAGCCCAGTCAAGAACAAGAAAACATGCAGTACAACAATAAATTAAAACAAAAAACAAAGAAACTGCAGTACACACGTACATTCCAGCTTCATAGTATCCAATAACAGACATTTAAAACAATTAAATGAAATAAGTTTTTCCAATTTCAGTGTCTGCTGAAGCCTATTCCATTTCTGTGGGGCATAGAACATAAAAGCAGTTTTACCCAGTTCAGAATGAACCCCCGGGATGTCTAAAATCATAAAATCAAGAGCACGAAGATGGCACTCCCCCCTTCTAAAATTAAGCAGACTGGCAATATATCCAGGCAGCTTACCCAACAATGCCTTGTAAATAAAAAGACAACAATGTTGCTCCCTTCTCATGGCCAGTGAAGACCAACCCACCTTGAAATAAAGACTACAGTGATGCGTTCTGAAGCCATCTCCTGTTATGAACCTTAAGGCAGCATGGTATACTGCATCAAGCGGCTTCAGTGATGAGGGAGCAGAGTGCATATAAATTATATCATCATAATCTATTCTAGAAAGAATAGTTGCCTGCACAATCTGCCTTCTGCAACTCCTCAGCAAGCAGGCTTTATTTCTATAAAGCATAGCCAATTTAACTTTTAAATTCTTGGTTAGCTCATCAACATGCTTCCTAAATTTAAGCTTCTCATCCACCCAAAAGCCCAGATATTTGTAGCAAGGAACTCTTTCAATTTGTATTCCACTTGTTGTAAAAATGCTACCATCATAAAACCTAGCAGCAGGTTTCTGAGAAAATAGCATATATTTAGTCTTCTCAGAATTTAATAAAAGTTTAAGGTCTTAAAGAGCCTGTTGGAAGATTTGAAAATCAGACTGTAAATTTTGAAGGGCAAGCTCAGCAGAAGGAGCAGCTGAGTAGATGACCGTGTCATCTGCATATAGATGGATAGTACTATTGGTAAAATTGGCACCAAAATCATTAATAAAAAGGGCAAACAGCAAGGGCCCCAAGATAGAACCTTGTGGAACCCTCTTGCTAAGATAGATAAAGTTTGATTGATAGCCATCAGCCACAACCGCTTGACACCTACCAGTTAAATAATTATTAAACCAATTCAGAGATTTAATATCTAACCCAATGGCACCTAGCCGCTTTATGAGTATAGAATGATCGACTGTGTCAAATGCCTTTGATAAGTCAATAAAAAGGGCAGCACAATCCTACTTATTGTTCAAGGCAGGAACAATATAATATAATACCCTAGCTGCAGCTGACACAGTGCTATGACCAGGTCTGAAGCCTGACTGAAACACATTCAGGACAGCATGGTCAGATAGAAATGATCTAATTTAATTATTGACCAGCCTCTCGAAGACCTTAGCTAAATATTGCAGTTTTCAAATTAGCTGATAGTTATTCAAGTCATCTGAAGAGCCACCCTTATGCAAGGGAAGAACAAACGCTGTCTTCCACAAGACAGGAATTGAACCAGTCAACAGGGTTAAATCAAAATTGTGAGTGAAGACATTAACAATCCAGGGTGAAGCCAGCAATAAAAGACCTGGGTTTAATTTATCTGCCCTAGTGGATTGCTTGGATCTCAAAATAGAACGTTGCGACTTCCGACTCATTTCGCCAGATCGGGTCACATTTCATAATATGATGTCTGCAGCACATTCCAATGAACTTGGAATAGGTGCATGCTCACCTATGTGTAACACCACCTAAGCTTTAAAAAACACTCAGTTGTAACTGATTACACAAGTTGTTAGAGTTTCAAAAGCTGAATTCTTGCCTGATATAAGACTTCTGTCGGTCATCTCTGAAAAAGACAACACCTGGTAGACAGCATATGTGATTCCAAAATGCAGGTGTACCCATCTGGATAATCTATGCCCTCAAAGATGTGCCCATACCAAAAGCACTAATAATACCCCATGTTGTTTATAACAGGTGGGATGGTCCTTTGTCTCTATGGACCTTAAACAATGTCCATTAAGTCAAAAAAAAAAACAAAAATTGAACAATGGACTTATTAGACCAAAACACTCCTTTCCATTTTGTGTCAGTCCATTTCAGATGAGCTCAAGCTGGATGGCGTTAATACGTGGCGTCCTCTTTTCATAGTAGCCACAGTACTTTTAAATTGTATTTGATGATGTCACAGCAAACTGTGTCACTGAAATAGGTCTTCTGAAGCATCATGAACCTTATGCCCATTACAGAAGCATGTCGGCTCTTAATGCAATGGAGTTAGTGGGCTCAAATGTCACGCACATCTAATGGTAGTTTCTGGCCTCATCTTGTACAGAGATTGCACCATTTATGTCTGGAACTTGTATGACTTTTTGTTCATAGAGCTTTTGGCAGTGGAGAACCTTGAAACATCTTTCAGTTAAAGGTCTCATATTATGCTGTATTTTGTCGTTTAAGACATGTCCAATGGGTCTTTAAAATAATGTTGAGAAGTTAGCCACAAAAAAAAAAACCCACAAACATCCAGGCCTTGTGAGACCTCTTCTCTCACCCCGTCTGTGCTGGCCTGAAGCATGAGCTGTTTTGAATGGGCGGGGAGGCTATGCTAATGAGGCACTGCTCTGATTGGCTGCCTGGCCGCTTCAATTCCAGGGGAGGGTGCAGACCCAAAAAACAAGGAAACCAAGATGGCAGGTATTTCAGGACAGCTCTCTGCGGCATCTATTGCTGTAAGACCATACTTGTTTGATCCCAAATCCGACTCTGAACGGGAGGATGAAGCAATTCAAATGTTGCAGCAACGTTTACAGCAGGATGTCCATGAGTGGCAAGTTGAAATTTTAGTGTTTTGCTCGTACTGTCTCGCCTTGCATGCATGTGGTTGTAGCTGTACTGCTATATAGTCATGTTATATACCCACTTAGCTATCCAGAGGAAACTTTGAAAAAAACTCCAGTGAACCATTTCCACCCAAAACGAAACGCAATTCCGACACCAAGTTACAAAATGAGTTCGTAGCAAAAACACACAAACGGTGTAAGTGTTGCTTATGTGGAGCAAGCAAATTGATAACTTCTACTGGAAAAAAAAAAATCCATATCCGATCTCCACTTTTTTTTCGGCTTCTTATTCACTTTTTATTTATTTTATTCATATGGATGAAATTCCGCCACGGCAATGCAGAGAAATCGTTTGTTATACCAGACACGTTATAGTGTGTTTCGCGATTGCTTTCACCACGGTGGCCTCAGAGAGCTAAACCCACAGCACAGCAAAGTACCCGGCTGACCCCGGTCATGGATAAGTAAAACGATCGTTTCACAGCAGCAGTAAACAAACCCAAACACGTACCCTAAGCTCCCCAAAGCCAACGTCTGGTCTAACTGCAGCCTTATAAGCCCAACTTTGCAGACACACCCAGCACCTCTCCGGTTACCTACAACTGTAGGGGCTATGGTCAGGTAACGTTATGATGAAACTACCACTTTGATGCTAACTAAAGTAACACAAGCATACCAATCTGAATTACTGGATATAACTTAACAAGCAGCATTTTGAAGTTGCATGAAATGTGAACTAACATGGAGTAGTAACCGAGCATTCATAACAATGACAAAGACAAACATTAACCTGCAATACAGGTTTTACAGACAGTAAGTTCCGTTACCGTGAACAGTTGTACCAAGCATCCAAATTACAAACAAGTATAAAAAGTTAGCTTTAAATGAGGCTTATGTTCACTCACCTTCTGTTGAATGTCTCCTGATATTATTTAGTCTTGCATATTTAGGACACAAATATTCACAACTTTAACTTAGCTTCATTAGCCACAGTGCTACAGCCAAATTCAACAGGCTATCACCTTAGGTAGGCTTATGCAGTAAAGCAACACAAAATGGAAAAACTGACAGCTTCCGCATCTGTCGCTTAGTCACTGACAGTTGGTACCGATCCAGGCTTTATCTTCAGATATTTTACAAAGCTTGCGTTGAGGCCAGTTGTTAGTACTAACTATCGTTAGCGGTCCTGGTAACTTGCAACACATTTGCTTCACTTACATTATTTGCTGATATATCGTTACTTACAGCTTGCCGCTCCAAGCTCTTGATCGATGCAACTGCCCCAGGTTTGAGAAGCAGCTGAGACGCATATCCAGCGCCAAATTATCCCTCATTGACAAAGCAGTTTTCAGTGAGATGCCGAGCACAAACAGCTAACAATCCCTTTGAGTGTGACTGTTTGCCACTGCTAAACAAAAAAACTACCCACTGATTTCTGGTGGCATTTTTTTTTGGAAGAGAAAATAGTTGTGCTTTTTTTCACATCCAAAAAAACATGTACAAACAGCTTTGGGAGACATACTGATAAATCTACACGTTAGATGATTTGCGCTCGTTTGTGTCTGATAGAATAGATTACGGAGTGGGCAGATCCAGCGCCGTGATTGGCTCAGGCCAGGTCTGTCCTGATTGGACGCAACAACCTGACGTCAGGTCTTGCCCAAATCTCGTGAAGATCTCGGGACGAGCTGTTCACTGAAGAAATCATGTTCTCGGATTATGGCAAAACCCTGTATCTTATGTTTAGAAACTTTGCAGGGGTTGAGTATGGGCATTCAACATTATAACATTACATGTATGTATTAAAAGAAGGATCAGCATACTAGGGGACTTTCAATGGTCATGCTTTGTGTGACCCTATTTTTCCAGTTGATTGTTCAAAAGGGGCATTTTTATTAAGATTCCAAAACTTTTCCAGTCTTTCTATTCCCTTGTCTAATTTCTTTGGATTGTGTTGTTAAAGTGTGTATGATATGACATTTTCCCCCAATATTTGGTTCTTTGATTTGTGTAAAAAAACATTCTGACATTAAAACACTTCTAATATTTAATTGAGCCTGTTTTTTGCGATTGAAAATACCACTATTTTGACCTGAAATTTGTCGCGAGGACACATTGCTAAAAAAAAAGTAATGTGATTTACTCTTATGAGGTCAGTTGATTTGACTCACAGCAAAATCAGTGAACTTTGGGTGGCAGGTTTTGTTTATTGCATATTTCAAACAACCAAAAACAGGGGGAAAAAACTATTTTGAGTCATACACACTTTAATAGAGTGAAACTTCAATTATTTTTCTCTGCGCTGTTTTCAACAAAGGTGAAACTGAATTTACAAATCACTTAATTATGTTTTTATTTGCATTTTACGTATTGTCCCTTTTTTGGCAGACCAAAGGTTTTATATCCTATACTTTATAGAGCACTGAGTACCTCATTGCTTGTTAGCTACTGGTGTCAAAAGTCTACATTTACATACTTATCCTGAAGGTCAAGAAAAACAAAATGCACAGTTGCTTGGGGATACAGGCCTAGGAGAAAAAAATCTCTGAAAAGTATACGTTTTACAGAGGAAATACTTGTAAATTTCTAGGGCTGAAATTGTTGAGGATTATATTTCAATATTTCTCATCATATTCATCAGTAAATCAATAACCATAATCAATAATCATAATCAATATTGAGGATTATATTTCAGTATTTCTCATCAAAATGAATGGGAATTTTCGCTTCTGACACCATTGTGACATAGTCACCGTGGTACTCTCTTTCAGCTATTGATGGATATGCCTACTATTTGGATGGTCAGGGGCCAGGGGATTGGGGGTGGGAGAGAGGGGATTTTAAGGTACTGTTGCCCCAGGGCTCTAAAATCTGGCCCTGAGTCTTAATCCATCTTGAAAATGAGACAAATTAACTATTCAGCCAGTGATGGGTATAACAATTGCTGGTATTTCCCCAGGTCTGGTCTACACCCTGTATATTGAATATCATAATTTCACATAACCTCAAGGTGGAAGAAAGAAAGGCCCATTTCAGTAAGCTGTGGACATATTAACAGTTGGTTCTTATTTCTCAGATAAAACACTGTTGTATTTACACAGCCGCAAAAGTCTGTAAAATGTACAGTACATAATGGACACCAACTTGAAAGAATAACCTTTAGCGCAACAATACAGAAACTAAACAGGCAAAAATTGAGAGCTAATTTTTATTTTTTTTGGCCTCAACGTCAGAGTGAGATTCACATCCTTGTGACTGAACCAGAGGCATCAGTGATCAAAGATCATGTTTCAGTCAGTACTTCCCTTTTTCATTACCACCAACATTCACAGCCAGATTCAAATCAGGCAACTGTATCACATGACAAACAGAGGGCTAAAGTGAGATCGTGCTGCTCAGAAAACAGGATGTGTTGTACAGAGATTAAGTTACAAGATATAAAGTTTTAATTTATTGTATCTCTCTTGTCTTACAAGAAACAGTTGAAAATGAAATATGAGAGAACATCAGCACACTGATGAAAGTGATCCTGGGCAGCTAGTTATGTGAAGAGAGAATTGTATTTAGTCTAATCTAATGAAATTAGGCTGCTGTGCTTTATAAATATATTTTTTATAAATTAAAAAAAAAAAAAAAAAGCCGAGAAAGCTTTAAAGAATTAGATAACACACTGATGCAATATTCTCACTGATTTGAAGTCTTACTTTTTTCAGTGCATTTTCCAGCCGAACAGGGGCACTTTTCCATGGTTTGTCCTCAAGTATGATATTTTTAGAGGGGCTACTGTAGTATCATATTAGTTAGAGATTAGAGCGTTACATTCAGTTTTGGCACATTGAGTCTCAGAGTTTTGCTTATATCAACAATTGACCCATAGTTATCCTCCAGATGACGCGGTATTGCTATGCAAATAATGTGATCAATTCAAATGGAAGAAGTCCCATCACTGGTGTCTAAGCTACTGGCATTCTGCTTCAGACAGAGTTACTACCTAAAACCACCAGGCCTCAAGACCCCAAAGATCAATTTTTCTGTATAGTTTTCCAAGGGATAGACTTCAAGAGCAATATCTATTTTGAAAATATAATGATTGATTAAATTAATGCACAGGACCCTGAGAACTTCAACAAGGCTGCTGTGCTCAGAGGTGCTTTTATATATTCTGAGGGCTATAATTTGCTGCTCATATTATTTACAAATATTCAGGGAACTTGTATATTATTTAAAAGTATTAAAAAGTCTTAAATTTAAATATCTCACAAAAAGTCTTCAATTCCGTGGACCATGGTCGTAAATATTCTCTGGGACTGTTAGACAGAGAACACAATATCTGTTGCAAAAGGGATAACTTCACTTTTTGCAACTCTGTCATCCAATCAATCCAAAGGAAATAACAACTTGTTTTAGTTTGAGAACTACACTGAACAAAAATATAAACGCCCCATGTCAAATATTGATGCCACATGGAGTTAACAACTCTAAGTGAGCATATGCTGACTTTTACTTGTACAATAGGGATATTTCTCTTGATTTTTGTGCCATTTTTTAATCCATCTCTCTGTCAGTGAGCATTTTCTCAGTGATGCAGTGATTTCACTCAGTACATGGGTGTGGCATTTCCAGACGGTGATCAAACAGAATGAGCAGTACCCAGACACTCCTTATACTGGGGACAATAAAAGGCCACCCCAAAATGTCAAATTTTGTCAAAAGTCATCATGCATCAGATGTCTCAGGTCATGTGGGAACGTGCCATTGGCATGCTGGATGCAGGGATGTCCACCAGAGCGGTCTGCATGCAGTTCCTTGAAGCAGAGCACATTCCAGTTCTGGACTGGCCTGCGTATTCGCCGGACATGTCGCCCATAGAGCATCTTTGGGATGTTCTGGATTGGCGTGTCGCGACTGTGTTCCAGTTCGGATAATGTGCGCCAGCTCCGTGTGGCCCTCCGGGAAGAATGGAACAACATTCCACAGGCCACGATAGACAACCTGATCAACTCCATGCGAAGGAGATGTGTTGCTCTGAGAGACGCAAATGCTGGACACACAAGATATTGAACATTCAATTTCTTCAACCTGACCCCCAACGTGTTCAAAGGATTGTCACTCCTTTGCAGATGCCAATATCAAGATTTAATGGACGGTGATCTGAAGATTAGTCATTAACAAAAATGAATTTTGATTGGCTTCATATATTGCATAACCCTAATGTTAATAAAAAATTTGACATGGGGCGTTTATATTTTTGTTCAGTGTATTTCTCGAGAATTTATATGTTGTCTGCTCATTGCAGCAGAGCAAACTCGGCAAAAATAAATTAAAACATAACTGTCCTGTTAAGTCCATGTGAGGGTTCTTACAATAGGCCAATTGGGAAACAATGCTCACATAATTCTTTGCTGCTCTGACACAGCAAATAGCCTCCAATGCAAAATTGTAAATAGTTTATTAATCAATGTCCCCAAAGATGTCTGAAAAAATGGAAGGCCACGCTGCCAGCTGTCCAGCTCACTGGTCTACTAAGACCCGGACTGCACTTCAGTCATTATTCAATTATCACTTGTACCTGTTTCTCATTGCCACTGGGTGATAGCAGCGTGTATTTAAGAGTGAGCTTCACTCAGTCTCATTGTGAAGTCTCGTAAATCCACACCTGTGCGGCATTGTTAGTCTTGTTTAGACTTACACTCCTTATTCGCATATCTAAACTCTAAACTCTTTAAGCTTAGTGCTGTTTATGTACATTCCAGCGCTTTATGGCATAATAGTAGGCATAATAAATACACAACCAAGTCCATCCTTGCACGTGAGTGCAGTCCTTAACTTCCTGCCCTCCGTGCATCTGAACTGTGCATGCAGCACAACCGTTACAAAAAATCAGAGCTGAGTTCCCAAGTCATCTCAAATCTTTGCAAACGAAGCAAATCATCAACTAGCAGGAAAAGCTGTCAACTTTAAAGGAGCTAACTTTATGATATTTTTTGTATTTGCATTGAATATTATTTGTAAATTATTTTACAGTTTGTAATTGCAACTTATTCCTTAAATAATCCCGAAACAGACACCCACTAAGCGAGTGGTAACAGCTAATTTACGCAATTTTTTTTGCATGTTAATTTTAAAAATAACAGCTGTCTCGGCTGTCAGAACAGATGGAGCCAAAAGCAGGATCAGAGGTGTAATCCGAATGATCTTTATTAGCAGACCAGGACAGAGAACAGACTAACTGTGCAATGAAGGGCAGGCAGAGGTTGAGCAGCAGGGAGCACTGTTTAGAGAGTGAGGCTGATCAGAGTTGAGGTCCGATGACAAAATTATAGAGTTAATCTGGAAGAAGGGGAAGACACCATGTTGGGGAATGACGATGGACAAAGAAGACAACGAGCAAGGAAACAGCCAGCAAAAAAACAAAGAAGACAGGGGAACTAGGGACTAGAAATAACAATGAACACTGAGGAACACGAGAGAGCGAGCAGAACACAAATAAAGGTCAACAGTTTGGTGAAAGGATTATTGGCATGGCATTTACATCTGGCCCCTAATGATGCTGTTTTCCACCAACTGGTCTAAAGAACTGTAAACAACTGTGTAGACCACAGTGATCTCTTCGGAGGATGACAAAAAACATTAAAATCTTGCTGTAACAAACTTTAGTGGAACTGACTGAAAAAGAATTTGCTTGCTGAAGATATGACTAAACAACAACAACAAAAAAAAAAAACTCACAAAAATACAAATGAATGGAAATGGCTGCAGTACAGGCCTTGAAGAACAACACCAGGGAATACATCCAGTGTTGGGTGATGTGTCAAGGATATCAAGAACAAAGGATTTGCAACAAAGTGCAAAGGGAAGATGAAAGACAGGAACCTAAGAACATAAAGATTACTATTAACAATACAGGTGAGGTTAGGGAAGAAGACAGAGGAATTCACAATGGGAGGGGCGAAGCCACGGGACAATACTGGTATTATTTGAATCAGCGGTGGGGAACCATGTCCAGAAATGGCCAGTGTGAATGCAGGCTTTTGTTGCAACCAAGTAGGTACACACCTGATTCTGCTAATTAAGGACTACAGAAAAGATCCCAGAGGTTGATTAGTAGAATCAGATGTGTAACCGTTTGGTTTGAACCAAAGCCTGCACCCGCACGGGCCCTTTCTGGATAAGGTTCCCCACCCCTGATTTAAATCAATCTAGGAAACAAACCACTAAAAAAAAAAAAAAAGAACGCAGACAGCCACACTGCACGGAGAACTTATTAACTCAGAATCAAGACGTAACAGAGAACGTTATGTTCAAACAAAATATTTTTGCGCTCAGCATGCCAAAGGCAGGTGCAGCAACCTCAGGACCCATACTTCCCACGTTTTTGTTGATGCGGTTCATTCCTTTGCATAGAATCTTTAAATACTCAACTTGGTCCTGAAAATACTATGGACTGGATAATATGATACCACAGTTTTAGTTTTTTAGCCCCCTCAGCCAGAATTTCCAATGGAGTATTGTTATCCTCTGTGTTCATGCCTCTGTCTATCTTTCCATTGATTGTTACCGCTCTAGCTGGTGAACCGTTGTAGGAACATCCCTCAGATTTACACAGGGTATGCATATTGGATGTCTCCAGAAGCCTACTTGATGTTTTGTAGTGTAAGCTTTTGCCAACCAGTTGGACACACCCACCTGTAAGGCACGCGAGTGGGTATGAAACGCTGAGCGCGATCTATACTGCATAAAACAATTGGCAGATAACATTTTTCTTTGAAATTAAGTATGAGTTTGTCTTTTTATGTTATTGATAATTGAGACCGAGGTGAAAACTCAAAAATCGCTCTTGAATGGAATTCATTTTTCATATTATTTCATGTTTCACTTTGGGCCCGCACGTATGCCTCCAGCAGAGAGTGATTTTTTTCAAATGCTGCAAATGCACATGTGGAAGTCAGGCAAAAGCAAAAACACTTTTCAATCACCAGATGCACCACATTTCAAATCCAAATAATTTTTTTGAATGTTAAACATGGGATGACGTCCAGGATTGATGGAAAATCGATGCCATGAAGCCACAGGGAGACTGAGCGCAGAACAGAGCATTGTAGCTGTTGCACAACATTTTTAATGTCCACACAAGCGCCATTTCACGTCTCTGAGAACACGTGCAGCAAACGGGACACGCTCAGGACAGACCATGCTCTGGCAGACCAAGGTCAACAAGGTCAACAACACCTCCTGCGCAGGATGAGGAGGGCCCTCCTGCCCTCGCCCATCCTCACTACATTCTACAAAAGCGCCATAGAGCTTTCTGACCGGCTACATCTCTGTGTGGTGTGGAGGCTGCAGTGCCTCCGACTAGAAGAATGTGAGGGGAGTGGTGAGGACAGCGGAGAAAATGATTGGGACTTCTCTTCCCTCTATTCAGGACCTCGCACCTTAGCGCTGCATGTCCCAAGCCAGAAACATCATCAGTGACCCCTCACACCCTCACTATGGACAGTTTTCCCTGCTGGCCTCTGTAAAGAGGTTCCGCAGCATTCGGTGCAGGACCACCAGGTTCTGTAACAGCTTTTACCCCCGGGTCATCAGACTGCTGAACTTTAAATGGAAATAAGCTGCTTATGTAATTTAATTTAATTACTCTCATTAAAATTTTTTTTATTTCATCCAATTTTTAATTCCACAGGTCACTTTTTACTATTGCACTTTATTGTATCTTCGCTGCTTCATTTTTTGATATACTTTTATATTTTAAATTCTGTATTGCTGAGCCAAGTGCAACGAAATTTCGTTCTGTGTACACATTTTGTACTCTGAATGACTATAAAGTTTGTCTATCTATCTATCTATCTATCTATCTATCTGTCCAAGCGAAGACCGGTACTTTGTGACATCATCCCTCCGGCACAGACTTGAAAGTGCACCATATTTGGCAGCCAGGTTGCGTCAAGCTTCTGGAACCAGAATTGACCCACAGACTGTTCGAAATCGCCACCCCAGAGCTGGTTAGAGGGCACGTCATCCAGTCGCTGGCGTGCCATTAACCGCACGTCATCATCAAGCACATTTACAGTGGGTTCGGAATCATCAGAACTGGCGCTTGGCACAGAGGGAACACACCCTTTTCACTGATGAATTGAGGTTTAAGGTCCAGTTTGCTGATGGATGTGTTTGTGTCTGAAGAAGACGTGGGGAGCATTATGCCACCAACAACATGGTGGAGTATGACAGGGATAGTGGTTGAAGTGTCATGCAATGGGCTGGGAATCATGGTAGAGGCAAGACAGACCTTGTTGTTGTTTTTTGAAACCTGAATGCTCAGCGATATTGTGACGAAATCATCCCTGCTGTTGTTGTTCCCTACATGCTACAACATCCTGGCTTACTTTTCCAGCAGGACAATGCAAGACCCCTTGTGGCGAGGCATACGACTACCCACCCTCAGAGACACAACATCCCAGTGCTGAACTGGCCAGCGAGGTCTCCAACTTTTTACCAACTGAACATGCATGGGAGATTCAGGAGCAAAGAGTCAGAGATAATCATCCGAATATCCCAAATGCTTGTGACCTTGAACTGGCCTTACCCCAAGAATGGGATGCCATTACCAACGCAGAGATCAACCAGTTGGTCAAGAGCATGAGACGAAGAAATTGATTCCTTTTGGACATTTTTGCATTTGAACCCCTGCAAAAGTTACAGTGAGGAACATTCAATGACCCTTAAGTTTTGACTGAAATGAAATATTTATCTCTTAAAAAAATGATTTACATTAAAATAAAATCTCCACTTTGTGGTATGAGTTGACTTAATTTTTACTTAAGAACACCTATATCCAGTCGTGCTAAACTTTGTTTGCTCAGTATAGTTGTATTTGTAGCCCCCGGACGAAGTCAGGCTACCATGGATTCATGCTTGTCGTCTCCGCTGCTGCCGCCGCAACGTCCGCATCCATAGACACTTCCTTGTGGATGCTGTATAGGCTGTAATTTTTGACCGATTACTTTCATATTAGGTATGGACATGTGATATACTTAAGTTATGACACCTGTCAATTTTGGTTGCCATAACGTAAATATTGGCTGAATAAAGCGCAAAAAAGGGAGAAGCGGGCTTTTGGGGGCTACACCCATGCGGTTGGGTGACCAGACTGTCTAGTTAAAGTATTGACTCACAGCTTGAAGCCACCCCATTCCAGAACTCTTATGCATACAGGTATAAAGGATTGTGTAATCATGGGCCAGTTTTTCAAACATTAAACCTGGTCCTAAACTAAATTTCTTGGTAGTCTGACACATTCCTGACGCATTCAAGAATTTAGTCCTGGACCAACCTGAATCAGTATGGCTAACCCTGAGCAAATTACCTTAGCATGAATGTTTTTTTTTTCTGTTTTAATCAAATCAAGCTTCTTTCTTGCTTTGAGTATTTTGAGAAAGCTTTAGTCTTTAGATAAGTCTTTTGTGTGCGTGGGAGAGTACGGACTTATTTTTGTCAACACTATTCCTGTGCAGAGATGAGGAGTTCTACAATAAGCGCAAGTATATTGAGCGTTTATAGGGAGAAATGATTCACATCTTAGCGCTTACTCAGAGCAGTGAGTACCACAGCATGTGCTTATTTTTATCACTTCCCACGATGTTTCATTCTGCATCTGCCACTTATTGTTACTTTTAACAGTATATTTATTCAAGAACCTCCTTTAATTGTTTGCATTTAATTTTGTAATTTGCATTGGATTCTGTGTTAATTTTTTTTGTCTTTCCCCAAAAGGCTGTTGAAACCTCTCATGAAAACTGAATAGATTTCAGTGTCCAATACCGAAACCAGGCAGAGCTAAGCACTGAAATTAAACCACTGAAATTTGCGGGTTTCCTGGAAGCTGGTTATTTATTGTGAAGTTGTTTTCTTTTTCAAATTGACAGCTGAAAGTAAGCTGAGGTACTTTTGTATAATGCTGGGGATTACCTGTCGGATGCACAGTTGAGTAACAGGAAGTTTGATTTTCACATAATTCTGCTGTTTCTGGTAAAAAAAAAAAAAAAGGGTGGGGGGAGGGGGGGTTGAAACCTGTCGGATACACAGCTGAATAACAGAGAGTTTGATTTTCACATAATTCTGCTGTTTCTGGTGAAGGAAGTCAGATACACAGCTGAGTAACAGAAAGCAGAAAGTTTGATTTTCACATAATTTTGCTGTTTCTGGTAAAAAAAAGGGGGGGCTACTCAAATTGGGCTATTCAAACCAGAATTATAGCCACTATATGATTGGACTTTTGTTCTTTGTTCTGTATTTTGGACTGTAGTGAATCAGAAAATGATCAAAAGTAATGCATTGCTCTTTTAAATGTTCTTTTTTTGTTGAAATGACAGTCCACATATTCCATGTCCTGTTTTAGACAAACCAGCCATTTTGTATTTGTTTTTGCAGACCTAGGCAATTACTCAAATGCTTGATTCTTCGCATGGACTTTGCATCTGGCTCCTGTTGATGTTGTTTTCCAACATTAGGGTCAATAAACTGTCAAAGCAAACAACTTTGTGGACCACAGATAACCTCTTTGAAGGGTGACAAAAATACCAAAAGATTTTTATAGGAACACCCTTTAGCTGAGCTGACTGAAGACATTTTGCTTTCTGAAGACAACACTGAACGGGAAAAAAAAACTTCCAGAAACACAAGTCAAAGAGAATGGCTGTAGTGCAGGCCAAGAACAACAACACTAAGGAAGACATCTGGTGTCTGATGACATTTATGTATAAAATACATCAAGCGATCATTGAGAGGAAAGGATTTGCAACAAAGTGCAAATCATGAAGACTTCATTTCCGATTATGCTAATTTGTCCAGTTCATAAAATTTGAGAACTGTTAATACAAAGTGCTGAATGTTTTATAAGATTCATTTAATATGAATGTAAATGTCATTGTAAAAAGCAAAAATCTTATGAAACCATAATATCCACTTCTGTTGGGACAACTGTACTTCTCTAGACTTGTCTCTTTAACCCACAGGGAGGAGATTTCACGAAGAATGTATTATTGGGACTTTACTTAAGATAGGTGTAACTTTACGTGCAAATCTTTGCTAGTTTCAAGAGCCAGAAGAATAGCTGACAACACATGTAAAATATGAAATACACGTTAATTGATTTATTTGGCACGCCCATACTATAAAACAAATAGCCCTCTCCTCTTAACAGGGAAGCTTGAAGCTGGATCAAAATACATAAAGCATGCAGACATGACGACGTGGTTCAACTTTTTGTCTGACCAAACATAAAAATGGGTAAGATCTGTGATTTAAGCAACTTACACCATGATATGATTTTGGTACCTTCCTGGGATTTTGAAATACTAGCAGTTTACGGACAATGTGGTTACCTCACAGGCTGAAAACATCTGGGCCCGTATTCACAAAGCATCTTAGCGCTAAAAGTAGGTCCTAATTGCCGGATTTAGGAGAAACTCTAAAAAAAATGGGCGTGTCAGTCGTAAATTTAGGACTCCTAATTATTTTTACTAAGTGTTATTCACAAAGCATTTTAGGCCTAAAAGTAGCTCCTAAGTCTGGGAGACCTTAAAAGTAGTCAAGAGGACTCCTAACTCGCTAAAATCTATTCACAAAGAATCGGAAAATGGCTACTGCTGTTGAAAGACAGAATGACTTGGAAATTCTGAATGATGTGCAGTTGTTGAAAAGATATCAGATCGACCGTGAAGGGATTTTATGTGTTGTTGACTTGGTGAGGGAGAGAATTACGTCTCCAACCATGAGAAACAACCCAATAAGCCCCAAAATAAAATGTTTGACAACACTTCGTTACTTGGCCACCGGAAAAATGCAACTTTGCAATGCGGACAATTTAGGGATTTCACAGTCATCTGTTAGATGCTCAATTCACAAACAATCATTGCGCTCAGTGAACCCCATATCATCCGACAGTTTATCCGGTTTCCAATGGACATTTGCCAACAACACAGAATCAAACTTGAATTCATGCACATCTCAAGTATGCCCGGTATCATCGGTGCTATTGACGAGACCCATATTTGAATTATTTCTCCGACCCAAGATGAAGAGGTGTTTGTAAATAGAAAAAAAGTTCATTCCATCAACACCCAGATAGTATTTGATGCCGAATAAAACATTTTGGACATTGTTGCGAAATGGCCAGGATCCACGCACAACTTTCGCATTTTAATGGAAAGCAGCTTATGCCAATTATTTGACATGCATTATGTGCCTAGGGGTGCCACTTGCTCGGGGACAGTGGCTTTGGTGCTGTACCTCCTCCTGCTATGCATGAATTATTTTATTAGGCTGTTGAGCGAGGGTTACATTTAATAGATCATCAAAATAATACCAGCCCATGTCATATTTTGTATACATATTTAAATTGTAGGCTATAAATTACAAACCAAGCTTAGTATGCTTTCCTGTTTAAACGATAACCCGTTTATAGGCTGCAATCTCGGACCTCCCCTGCGATTGCAGCCCATACCACCGCTTCTCGCAGTCATCTGTCGTCCGAGGATTTGCTGTTCACCCCCGAGCCAAATACTTCCCTTTGATTACATGCTTTCGCTCCAGCACCAACTGGGCCAGCAGCAGTAACTGGTCGTAGCTCCAGTTGGGCTTTCGCGTCCTTTTTGAACTTTCCTCCATGACAGTTTAGGGCAAACAAACTTGAACAGCTCGACATTTAAATAATTGCAACATATTCTCATTGGGTAATAAGTTGCTAATTATTGGGGAAAATGACGCGTTTTATTATTGACTTGTTTTATGCTATTGGCGTTTCTACAACTATCTCTTTCCTATGTATGTTTATTTGCCTAGAGCGTGATACATAAAATGTTTTAGCGCGACTTAGGAGTACTCCTAGCGGTAAGATAAGATGCCTTGTGAATACGGGCCCTGGTCAATAAGAGAGGTCAGAGGAGGACAAACAATGTTCTACAAGCTACCAGAAAAGTCATAAATGAAATTATAAAAGTTTTTTTTTTTTTAAACAGCGTACTCAAAACAGGCAAAATATTGCAGCAGTTGGGTTACAGAACTAGAAGTCCATGTCAAATTCCAGTCCTGTCAGGTAAAAACAGAAAGATGAGGTGAGAACACCTGGCTACCAAAGCTGGATGACTGAATAGTGGAAAAATGTTGCCTGGGCAGACAAATCCAAATTTCTATTGTGATGTGCAGAATTGTCAGAATTTAAATAGAATAAATCCATGGATCCATCATGCCTTGCGTCAGCACTCTTAAAGCCAAATAATACCAACAGAATTTTATGAAAGAGACTTTTTTGAGCACGCAGACACCAACCTCAATCCCATCACATGCCTTTGCGATGAATTTGAATTTCAGCTAACAATACACACACAGACACAAACACACACACACACAAGAAGACACACGCACATGCGCGCCCGCACACACACACACACATGCACAGACGTTGACAAGGGCACATCGGTGTCAGAGGAAGTTCAGCATATTCATCAAGACAGCTGTCTACTGTGCATCCTGTGCCGTAAGCCAGAATATCCGCCCACCCATGTCTCAAAATCACGAAAACTTTTTGTCACTCCTCGGCAGAACTTTTGAAAATTAACTGAACTATTAGGCCTTGGACTCAATTTCTGATGCATAAAAAGTCTAAGACCTAGTGATCCACTGTAGAGAATTTCATTTATAAGTCATTATTATACTTCCAGTATGTTTTTACAGCCAGCTGGGCCTTAACAGGGACAGCAGGCACCTAAAAATGTGTCACATATGTACAATACCACAATAGACAATAATAATGTTCCGTTTTATGGGAATATATTTCCCATATTTATCTCGGAAATGTGCTGAATATATGAATGCCATTTTACTTCGATCTGAATGAAAAACTCTCAGCATCTTTTGATAATGCCACAATTTTTCCTGAATCGATAAACATGTAAAGAAACAAAATAACTCTATTAATGGCAAAGGCCTGTTCATAGTCCAGAGACAGAGTCATAGCAAAAGTATCTGAAGATATCATGGGAGCATACATAGCGATCAGCAACAACAGTAAAACCTGCCGCCTGCTGCCAAAACAGCTGTGAAATTGACGTCCTCTTGAATAGACCAGTTTGGCTTAAGCGAGATTTGGGTTTCGCACATGCTCTTTGCAGACAATATATGGCAGATGACGCACACATCGGATTGAAAAAGGGGGGAATATTAAGTTCTTTCGCTTTCCCTGTGGTAAAAGGCAGCGAACAGCGTGGATTCAGGCTACAAACAGGAAGAATATTGTTCCTAAGGAACATTCTAGGGTGTGCTGCGTAAATTTTGATTCTGGATGGCCCAATTTTGTTGACCCTGACAAGGAAAGAATTCTGTATTCAAACTCCACCAATATTGAATGAAATCAGTACTTTTTCAGTTTACCTTGAGGTTTGGGTACCCAGAGAAACATTTGGGTGTGTAAAAATATCAAGTGTACATCCAGTCAAGAAAATTTTGAGTTTAATTTCTAGTGCAGCTCTAGCTACTTGTGTAGCAGCATGTAACAGCGGCAGCCATGTTACTGATGACTCACCGAGTTGCAAGGGCATGCGCAGCATATGCCTTTGCGATATTAAATATTTATATTAAATTATAAAACGGGTGCTTCCCATCCTTAAATGTGATTGGCTGAGCCGCGTTCCATGGCGGTATAAAACCACTGCAACCCACTGCATTCTGAGACAGACCACAGCACAAAATATCCCTGCGCGCAACCAACTACTCGGCGCTGAACTGGCTCGTTAGGTTACATTTGATTCAAGACTTTTAGCTCGCTATTTCAGTGTTAGCGAAGTTTAGCCTTTTAACCCGCTAACCAGTTGGCTATCTACCTAGCTAGCTATTGCAGTACAGACTTTGATATCATTTTAGCTTGCTAGCTACGTTGCTAACTAGCTCGCTATTTCAGTATTAGCGATAAATTGTTGATTTTTTTGTTGTGTGTTTATTTTATGGGCGATGTGTAGGGTAACCACATCCATTGTAGTGAACGCCAGCTAGTTGACAAGCTGGCTAACAAACTAATGCACAATTCAACGTATTTTCCTGGACACCGGCAAGTGTGGAGGACAAAAGTCAATCTTGTTCCCTACTCTTGCTGCTGGTTGTAATGATATGGCCAATCGGCGCGAGTTGAGAACAAGGAAACTCGAAAACCGAAACCAAAACGAACGTAAAATTATTTAACGGGGCCTTTGGGAGACCGAAGGAGACATTCCAAATAGCCTGCTTTCATAGTATATCTACATTAACGAGCCCAAATAGCCTGATGTGACATAATTGCGCTAGATGAAAAAGCAATCTTAGCGTCTGTGTTGCTTGCCAACCATTCTGTCCACTCTATCTTGCTTGGTGGAAGAATGAATAGTTCTCAAGTTTATTGTTGCATTTTATTGTTGCATTGTTACCAATAAATTGTTGATTATTTTTCTTGTGTGTTTATTTAATGGGCTATATGTAGGGTAACCGTTTTATAAAAGCAATAAGCCCCTTGAATCAGTGGGTTACAGTGATTTTATAACGGCGGCAGGGCACTAAGGCACTCCGCTGCGCGTCGTGCATTAGAACGCCCCACCGCCGTTATAAAATCATTGTAACCCACTGCTTCTCGGGGCTTATTCCTTTATTCTAAACCCCCTTCTCATTAATAAAACCCCCCTAAATATGTTTAAATTCGTTCTGACAAATAAAAAGCTGAAAAAAGCGGAGGTTGGATTGGGAATTAGTTTTCTCCTCAAACTAAAACCATTGACTCCTTCGGTGCAATGTGGACTTGTAAGGTTATATTGGCGAGATATTGTCAAGGTAAGTCCTCGACATTGTTGTTTTCAGCACAAATGAGAATCAGAAATCAAATCTGTTGCATGTAGTCAAGCAGTAATGATGTTGTCGTTTTGGTATGTCTTGGCTTTGTATTTTACATGCCTACCTGCAAATAAAGTGGCGAGCAAATTCAACTTTGTTGGCTATATATTGCAAATAATTATGTAATGAAAATCTCAAAGAAACCAAATGATTGTTGCAAGAAATCTGTGCTAAAACAACTGAAATGAAAACCACGTCAACCTAGTTTTCGGTCGTTTTAAGTGACCCAATTATCGTGGTAGTTGAGAAAGAACAGGATGTAAATGAGGATGGTCAGCCTGTCACATACAAATGTTTGTTTTGACAGCATTTTTCAATTATTGCTTTGACTAATTCTCCCTTTTTGAGCTTTGAGTGTGGTAAATCCAAATCTTTGCATATCTGTGTCAATTCACGAACCCTGAGTCAAGAGATTGCTCTCCTCTCGCTGACTGCAGGTTTTTTTTAATGATCTCCAGTTTTTCTTCTGCTATACATAATGTCCAGTGCTCATGCACTCTCCAAATCTCACTTTTTCACTCACTTAAACCAAAAGGGTCTATTCCCAGACGAGTTTCCCAGCAAAATATTTCCCTGGGCATCATCCTCACTCCACTAACATGTCCTTTTCCAACAGCATACCTGATGCCCAGCTCTCCAGGTACATGGTATGTACGTATTCAGCCAATGCACATGACGAATAAGAAAACAAGCTCACTGGACCAGGTGACCTACTTCAACTGCTCCAAGGTCCAGTTCCCGTACCCACGTGCCTGTTTCAGATGCTTTCGGCGGTACACTGGGGTTAGATTGGGCACTCTGACTGGTTTGCAGCAACAGCGCGCTATGCACAGCTGAGTGCAATGCACTGTGTGTTGTGACACATTCCGAATTTTACACATTGTTACACATTTTCCACAAGTATCATTAAAATTCTCTGCGACTTTTGCCACAGAAGCCCCTCTGCCTTTACGGATTAGTTGGGCAGCATGTAATGCCACAATTCGACTACAAACAATCTCAGAGAGTCCCCACTGTAGTGCCATCGTGTTTAACACTGTAATACTGCTCAAAGTTCATGTCACCTTAAATATTGGAACAACTGACCATCAGAGGTAATTTTGCAGAATAATGTTGCCTCAAACCAGTTTAAACAAATTCTTTAGCATCAATAATCATGGAATGAGCCTTTAAACATGCATTCAGGCTATGCAAAAGTCCAAAAAATAAAATCTGTGACACTTTTCAATTGTTATTAAAAAATAATGTTTTCAGTGTTATATTTTTACCTCAATATACTTGTGTGAATGATTTCTTCTTATTGCCTACAATAGTATTTTTCAATAAATTTTCACCAAACAATTATAGAGGAGTAATATATTAGGACCCTTTCAGACAAAAGTGGTGGTGTATAATCATCTCAGCATGCTACTGTACTTCGGCTACAAGGTAGCTTTGACTGTCATGATTGAATATCATATTTGGCGAACAAGAAAACAGCAAACCACTGGAGTGTAATTATTTGGGTTGGTCCGGATTTCATTATGTAATAGACTAAAGAGACTAGAGAAGACGAATACACTTGGATTAATGAAGTCAGGAGGACGGTCCTCTCTCATGCTTTTGCCTATAGTTTATTACTAATTCAATCTGCCTTTCTCTCTTCTCGCACTTGCTCACTCATAATTCCTGCTGCATTGTCTGAAGCTGTCAACTGAGACATCAACTATCCTACTAGCTGATCATGTCTCTTAAATACTTCAGCAACACACCTACACCGTTAGCCAGTCATCTTGCTGCTATCTCTTTAAATGTAATTGTCTTTGCATTTAGTACATTCATGCTCCTGTTATGCATGTTTTCCACCACCCCATCACTGCCCAGTCTTGGCAGATTCATCAGCTTCATCATTCATCAAACTCATCAGCCTACCAGTCAGCAGAGTCATCAGCCACCTCCAACACCAGTGTCTGGGCTCCACAGGGGTGTTTATCCCGCTGTGGCTCTGGACAGATGCTCCTCAATTACAGAATCTCCCTGTTGAGTCCAAGCGCCAATGACTTTGTCAAGGTTATCATCACATCATCAGTTAATCTGCACACTCTCTCATCTGTAATAAGTAATTATGTTTGCATTATCCATTGGTCTCCCATGATTGAAATATAATTTATACCTGATTCAGTGAGTCATCTCACGTTGGAACGTTTGCAGCAACAGCGGACTATAGTTAGAGTTTGGCGTCTAGACTTTGAGCTCATCTCTCCCAGCAGATAAGTTTACATGAGATATTGGGGAGTGATGATTGAATATCTTTCCTCACAAAACTACGAGAATATGACGCCTAGTTCTTCTGATGGATCTATGTGTGGCTTGGCAACCGCTGCCATGACCACTACCCATGAGGTCCTCGGCCACAAGGGCAGTATACTATCCAATGAATCTTCCATGTGGGGCTGGCAACTGCTATTATGGCCATTCCTTAAGAGTATCTCGGCTACAAGGGGTGTATTCTACCTGGTGAAACTGCTATGTGTGGGGCTAGAAACTACCGCCGTGACCATTCCCCTAGTAGGCCATGGGGCATGTTGGAAAAAGAGGCCAAGAAAAGGAACTACTGGATAACACTTGTTCACAGATAATTTTGGGAGCTCTTTTAAAAAATGCACGGTTTCAGACAATAAACTTGCACATTAACCCCCTACAGGCTAAAAATGTGAAATACCATGTTTTAACTATAATTTTTCCATAGATGCGTCAGGAATGAATTTTTTTTTGGTTTTCTGGTTCTTAAAGGGTCTTTCTTGAGTGATGAAGGGCAAAGATACAAAAAAGGTGAATTTAACCCCTTTCTGTCCAGAAATGATGTAATGTAATGACAGAATTCATCGGATTTGCCCTACAAGTAATTCATTAATGGTTCCTTTGAAGGCTTTTCCTGCAAAAAAAGGCATGTTTTTAATTAAACTGAAATTGATTACTAACCCTCTAGCTCAAAGCTAGTTTCTGAAAATAAAGCAACTTGTAGATTTATTGTTATCATCAAGAATGTTTGTTGAGGAACAAACATAAACACCATGTGGGTTTTTATGACTACATGCGTTCTTGAACGTGTTGAAGCAACAAACATGTCAGGAACATGATCATGCGGGTGATCCATGAGTGTCAGGTCATCCTTATGCCGAGTCCATGCTTCATACCATGAGGGCAATTTATACCATGCATACATGCCCAAGAATCAGTGGCAGATGTACACACAGCATCACTATTGTTTGTCCCATTGTTTTTACTGGTGCAGACATGACCTCCACCACTGCCCTCATTTTCAAGATTACCTATCAAATCCTTGGCAACATCACACTGAACTCCATCCAGGTCTCTCCATCTGTTAGCATATTCAGTTATTTTGATGAATGTTGTCTCAGTAAGTGAGGAAATTTGGCCTTTTTCATCAGACACAACATGAATACAACAGCTGGAGGCTGGCATGATTCGGAATACCAGTGGCGGTCCGTCGGCAGTAACACAGGCCTTCGGAAACCTCACCTTTCAATGCTTAATAACCTAAACCTCTCGCAGTTTACTTTTCCCGATTAGCAACAGTTGCTCAGACTAATTGAGGGAACTGATGACAGTCTAATTATCTCCGTGCTTCCGAAAAAGCGAGGAGATCTTGTAATACAGTTCGGCGCCTGTCCGTCCGTCTGTCCGTCCGAAACAGTAACTCCTCCTAGGCCGTTAGACCAATCAACCTGAAACTTTGGTGTGTGTAAGGTAGTGACCCAGAGGGATACATAACGTGTTTAGAATTTAAATTAATTTCCTCTTCTGGCCACCAGGGGCCTTTTTGTGAAAATTGAAAAATGGCCATAAGTTCCTTATGCATTGAGCTAGGATGCTCAAATTTTTATGGGAGGTGCATGGGATGACCCTTCATCACATACAAGACGGGTTTTGATTTTACCTTATTTTGACCGTTTTCTAGGTCAAATGGCGTCAGGTGTGCCAATCGTTGAAAAGGATGGCACGTTTTGTTATTACTCAACTTAGAAAGCTGCAAATTGGTATGGGTATGTATCTTAGTGATAACAACCTGCTTGCCAAAAATTGTTGTCCTGTGATTCATATTTTGGCCACTAGGGGCTTTTTGTGAAAAAAGAAAAATGGCCATATCTACCTTATGCATTGAGCTAGGATGCTCAAATTTTTATGGGAGGTGCATGGGATGAGCCTTCATCACATATCAGATGGGTTTTTGATTTGATTTGATTTTAACCGTTTTCTAGGCCAAATGGCGTCAGGTGTGCCAATCGTTGAAAAGGATGGCACGTTTTGTTACTACTCAACGTAGAAGGCTGCAAATTGGTATGGATATTTATCTTGGTGATATCAACCTGCAGGCCAAAAATTGCCATCCTGAGATTCATATTTTGGCCACAAGGGGGGCTTTTTGTGAAAAAAGAAAAATGGCCATATCTACCTTATGCATTGAGCTAGGATGCTCAAATTTTTATGGGAGGTGCATGGGATGACCCTTCATCGCATATCAAACGTGTTTTTGATTTGATCTAATTTTGACCGTTTTCTAGGTCAAATGGCGTCAGGTGTGCCAATCGCTGTACCATACGTCCTTTCCTTTCATAATGCTCTCATTTCAAAATGAAGAGTAATTTATGCCCTCAACAGACTCAAAAAGCACTCTATCCAACTAACCAGCTATATCACATTGCTATAACTCTGATCAGTATCAGTGCTTTGTCACTGCAACAAGCAGAGTATCATTTGTACAGCAGAATGCCAGTTCAGTGAATTGCCCTCTGACACATTACTACTACTCCCATAACATTCGTTATGGAGCGCGGAGATTTGTGATGACGCGCCATCGACATACGTCTAGTTTATTTTTGATAGCATTGTTATACATTGCACCACAAAATTATCAGGCGTTTTCTTCCGCACATAAATGACTACGTAAAATATCAATATGTCTTTATAATTTCTGCGCTCATGTTGCTCATGAAACCGCACAGATTTGCAGTTATTATTTTGCAAGGCTCACTAAGCATTAAGCCACAAGAATCCTTTCTATATTCTGAATGAAGTCACTGCTAAAGGGTATTGTTGGGTACGATGCACAGCTGAGTGATGGTGAGAAAAAAATGCTGAAAACTCAGCAAAAGTTTAGGGTTTTTGCATTTATACTGCTATCCTTGCAATGCCATATCAATTATATAAATGTAGGCAATAGGCATTCATTTTTCCATTATCATTTCTTATAATGGGTCATGGATTGGTCTTGGTCATTCAGTCGATAAATTGTTTGACTGTCAATCAGGCAAACTTGAAAAAGAACAGCTTGAGGACAATTGAGCGGTAAAGGGTGAGGTTACTGAGGGCTGTGTGAACATCTGACAGCACGCTGCTGGGGAATACCCAAGGGGAAGTCCTTGATTTCATGCAATCTCATTGGACAATACACTGTGCAGTGCCCCTGGTGTCAAAGATTCTAACTAATTCCAGTCATCTTTGTGGCTTTTAATTAGAGCTTGTTTACTAATTAATGTGCAAGTATTTTTCCTGGAACTTTTCATTTTTCTGTTAGTTTTATTGTAACCTATGATATATAAAAGAATTGGGTAGTTGCCAGATGGGTCAAATAAAACTGAACAATTTTCCACCATGCCCCACAGCCTATAGACCTTCGCAGCTACGAGAGGATATTCTACCTGATGAAGTTGCTATGTGTGGGACTGGCAACCACTACCATGACCATACCTCAAGAGCTTCATCGCTATGTGGGGAATATTCTACCCACTGAAGCTGCTATGAATGGGACTTGCAACCACTGCCATGGCCATTTCCCACGAGCTTTGCGGTTACAAGGTGAATATTTCACCTTGTGAAGCTGCTCTGTGTGGGCATAACTGCTGTGTGACCAATCCCCAGGAGCTCCTCAGCTAAGAGGGGAATATACGATATAGTAAACAGCAGACTGTTGTAAACATAATGATGAGAGATGCTACGATATATTTTACAGGAAGCCAGTGCAGAGCAGCTAGAACTGGACGAATGTGTTCTCTCCTCTTGGTTCTGGTTAACAGCCGAGCTGCAGATTATTGGATCAGCTGAAGTCTATCAGTTTTTTTTTTTTTTTGGTAGACTACAGATATCAAGTAGGCTTGAAATAAAGGCATGAATCAGTTTTTCTGTATCTTTTTGACTTATAAATGGTAGTGCTTTAGCTATGTTACTAAGATGGAAAAAAGACGTTTTTGTCACCTGGCTAATGCAGTACTAGAACCTTAGATCTGAATCAACACCACGACTTGTAACCTCAGATTTAATCCAGGGAGTCAAGATCCCCAGATTATTCAATAGGATTTCTCATTTTGTTTTTGGGCCAACTAGTCGGATTTCAGTTTTGTCCTCATTTAACTTTGAAAAGTTATTGCTCATTCATTTATTTATTGCCAATAGACAGGTAGTGATGGTGTCTATCGCTGCAGCATCATTTGGTTCCGCAGAGATGAACAGTTGCATGACATCTGCCTAACAATGAAAACAAACTTTGTGCTCTCTAATGATGTCACCAAATGGCAGCATGCATAGTGACAACAGTAAAGGACTGAGGCAGCTCTCCTGTGCAACCCCAAAACGGATGTCATGTTTCTAATAAACATGATCTCCAAGACTGACGTAAAACCTTCTCCCTTTGGAGTATGTTCTGAACCAGTTTAACACACATTCTGAAAGACGAACCAACTTTTCAAGACAATTGATTAAGATATCATGGTCAATCATCTCAAAGGCTGCACTTAGCTCTAAAAGGACAACAATAGAGACCTTATTTACATCAGAGTTTCATCTGAGGTCACTGATTATCTTTCTAAGTGCAGTTTCAGTGCTGTGGTATGTTCTAAAGCCTGATTGAAATTTCTCCGGGACATTATTTTAAGAAAGGAGTTTATTTGCACTGAAAGTACTGAAAAAATCAACTAATGAACAACTGGTTGCCTCAGTTATGCACAGGATTACTTGGAGGGCTATTAAAAGGACAGGTGTGACACAAGTAAACACAGCCCTGTCCCATCTTTTCTGGCATGTGTTGTTGGCATAAAATTTGGAATGAGTTTTTATTTAAAAAAAAAAAACAATAGAGATGGCAAAAGATTAATTCTACTGTATTTGTAGTGCTTTTCATTTAATGAGTCAAGAATAATTCACAAATTTTCTTTTCTTTTTATCTGCATTTTCACTATTGTCCCAATATTTTGGTAAACAGGGTTGTATAAAATGATCAATAAAGTTCAGTATGGGCAAGAATAATTGCCACCCTTGATAAAAAGAAAGTACACAAATACTTGTAAATAGAATGGTTAAAATACATGACACATATCACTTCACATACCACTCAACACTAAAAAGACAATTTAAAATGCCAGATATTTGAAATGGATCCAAATATGCAAGGAAGAGGACACAGGAGCATTTGGGCTTGTATCGGTGCAGTTGAACCAGAGGTCATTGGCATAATGAATTCAACCAAGCACTGGGACATGCTGCGGGAAAAACTGGGGAGGCTGAAAATTTGTGGCGGGTGGATTTTCCAGCTGGATAGCAACCATAAACATGCATAAAAATCTCCCCAGAAATGGTGAAACAAAAAACAAAATCCTTGTCCGTGAATGTCCATTTCAATCCTGGACCCAATCCCTTAAAAAGCTGTTCAGTAGTTGTCTAACTGGGGCATGTCCATCTGGGATGACAAAGTCTGAACGGGAGGGGAGTCAAAATGTGCAAAACCCTGTCCCAACTTTTCTGGAATGGGTTATGGCGACAAAACAACAGCAAAAGAAAAACTTTAATTATCTTACCATTGCACCGTTTTCAATTTAATACGAGCCAAGAATGATTTCACTGTTTCCTCAGAGCACGCAAACTGCCGCTGTGGTCTCCGAGTTGCAAATTGTGGTAACTCACTCATTACCTCACTCATGGATGTTTAGCATGGACGCGGTAGGTATGTTTAGTGAGATGCATGCGCATTATGCACCATAAGTTTGTGCAATTTTGTCCTTGTTTTCTCTGCACTTTCCATATCCCCCCAACTTTTTTCGGAAATGGGGCTGCACTTGTTCTCTTGTGCAGTTGTGCACTTGTAATTTTGTGCAGTTGTGCACTTGTAATCTTGTGCAGCTGTGCTTCTTGTCCCAATCTTAACCCAAGTTACCCACTTTTAAGAATTTAATGCATTTTTATAGAACTTTTTCTCTTCTGCAGTCTTGCACTTGGAATACTTGGCAGTTATTTTGCAAGAACTTGTTTCTCTTGTGCAGTTGTGCACTTGTTCTCTTGTGCAGTTGTGCACTTGTTCTCTTGTGCAGTTATGCACTTGTTCTCTGAAAATGCAGTTCAGTGAATTGTTTTGTGTGCAGGACTTGGTTCTGAAAACAGTTATGAAACATTTCTGGCACAGTTGTGCACTTGTTCTCAAAAAAAAAAAAAAACTTAAAAAATATTTATGTGCAGTGCATTTGTAGAGGAACATGCAGTTATGCACTTGTTCTCGATATTGCAGTTCTAAACTTGTTCTCAATATCATTTACTTGTTCTCTTAAAAGTCAATGCACTTGTTCAAATGCAGTTATGCACTTTTCTCAATTAATGGCAGTTAAAGATGACTAAATAACATCTACCAAAATTAAAGTTGTGCACTTGTTCTCTTATTGCAGTTTGCACTGTTCTCTTAAGGAATCATACTTGTTCTCATGCAGTTATCACTTGTTTCTCAAAGGTATATAAATGCAGTTGTGCACCTGGACAATATCTCTCTTTGTCCCAATTTAACCCAATATTACCCTTTTTAAGAATTTAATGCACATTTTTATAGAAAATCTTCAGTTTTCTGGCAATCTTACATGTGGAATACATGGAAGTTTAATTTTTGTCAAAACAAGAACAGTTGTTTGACCGGTTTCCAGAGTGAGCGGTTTTTCTTTCTGGCCATTTTTAAAACCAGATTTTGCATGATTACTGAAAGATTCAGTGAATTGTTTGTACACTGGACTAATGGATACTGAAAACAGGCTTATGAAAGCATTACTGGCACCACTGATTGGCACTGCAAAAAATACTTTAAAAAAATTCTAAAAAATATTTATACAGTATTCATAGAGGAACACTAAATAACAACATGAGAAATACTGTGCGATATTAATGTTCTAATGGAACCAACCAAAATCATTTACTGATTTAATTAAAAATCAATTTCCTCCAAATCAAGGTTTCACAATTAATGGCACCTTTAAAGATGACTAAATAACATCTACCAAAATTAAACCAGGTGTTAAATTCCACTTATTTAAGTTTTATCTAAGTGTTAAGGAATCATACTGAGCCATCACATCACTTCCTGTTTCACAAAGGTATATAAATGAGGTGACACACATGCAATATTCTTTTGTCATCCAACAACATGAAGAAAACAAAACAACTGTCCGTTCAAAGAGGCAGATGGTCATAGACCTTCATAAATCTGGTAATGGCTACAAGGAAATTCATATGCAATTGAATATGGCCCTGAGCACTGTCAGGGCAAATATTTAAAAAAATCTGTCGAAAACCTCAAGGGTTGAGGACGCAACTGCGTTTTGCCCCCCCAGGATACTGAGGAGGATGGTGAGAAAAGCAACAAAATCCCCAAGAATGTGGAGGAATTGCAGGCCTTGGTGGCATCTTGGTGTCACCAGGTTTCAAAAAGCACCATTAGGCGCCACCTCCTCAACCATAGGCTGTTTGGAAGGGTTGCCAGAGGAAAGCCTTTTCTGAGCAGAAGACACAGAAGCAAGCGCTTGGAGTTTGCAAAATGCAATTTAAATTATGACTGGAACAAGGTGCCTTGGTCAGATGAGACCTAATTGCACGTTTCAACCAGATACAACACAGGCATGTTTGGTATCAAAACGGAGATGCATTCAAGGAAAAGCACCTCATACCCAAGGTGAAATATGGTGGGGGGTTAGTCATGTTTTAGGGCTGTTTTAATTCAAGGGGTCCAGGGGCATTGGTTAAGATGAATTCCACCTAATATCAGGATATTTTGGCTGACAGTCTGGTTTCCTTCGCCAGAAGGCTGGGAGTTTGCCATAGGAGGACTTTCCATTAAGACAATGACCCAAAGCATACCTCAAGATCCACACAGGAATGGTTCTGGGACAACAAAAGTCAGCCATCTCAGTCGCCAGACCTCAGTCCAGTTGAAAACAAGTCGGCTGAGTTGAAGAGGAAAGTTGATAAACACAAACCGAAGAATACAAAGGATCTTGAAAGGGTCTGCTTAGAGAATGGTCCAAAGTCCCCCAAATATGTATCTTATCCTTGTCAAAAATTACAGGAAAAGACTCAATGCTGCTGTCCTTGCCAGAGGCGGTTGCACAAAGTACTAAATGACAGGGGTCAGTTGAGAAACCTTGATTTTGTTGAAATTTATTTTGTATTAAATGATGATGCATGTCATGTTCAAAATCATGTCATGGTTTTGCTTGTTGCTATCAAAATGTTAATAAAATATTTCACACATGTTAAGTATATTCTTGTTCTCTATAATTATATTGGGGTGTTTTTTTTTGTATTGTTTGAGCATTGCCAGTCAGGGATGGCAGTAATTTTGCAGCCTACTGTACAAAGTTGGTCATTGCAAACTTTAAATGGTAATAATTAGAGCAATCTGGAGCATTACCGATGTCTAGCTGTATTAAAAAAATCAATTTAATGTTACATTGATAAAAGAAAAAATCAATTAATTTCAAATATTTCTTTGTGATATAAAACCATTGTCTGGTACCACACAAATAACAGAAGGTTTCCTCAGACTAGATTATAAATAGCATGTTACAATAAATAAATAAATGAAAATAAAAAACTTTTTATAGAAAAAGACAGTGTTTTTTCTGATGACAGGCCCAAGCCAAATTAATTGCCTGAGGTACCACTGTGTTCATTGCTCTTGCCTTTGGACAGTACTAGGTCTGTACTTGTTTTGAAGATGGAAAATGTCAACATTTATCTGTTCACATACCTAAGCTCGCATGCAAATTTGCCGTGACTCAGACTGCCACAATTTTGAATATAGGCTATATATTGCACATGATATTCAAAGGACAGATGATGTTGCCCATAAAGCGATGGAAAAAGTATTAATTTACATGCATTAATTTATTCATATGTGTGACCTCTTGCTGATTTAGCCTTTGGGTTGTTCAGGTATTCACCACTGAGAATACATTAACTGTATTTTCAACTACTGCTGCTAGGAAAAAAGTTGGGACGGCATGGAAAATGCACACAAAAATAAGCTGCTTGAAAATATTAAGGGGACATTTACATCACATATCAGGTTTTGATGCACAAATTATTCAAGTTGAAAATCTTTAGTGATGTACATTGTATAAATTATTTTTTTAAAAATGATGTAACAATGGTCAATGGAAACCAAGATCATTGACTCATCGAGGGCTGGATTCAAAATCACCCTGAAAATTAAGGTAAAAAATTGAAATCAGAGGCTTATCCGACCTGCATAAATTTTATAACAGCAATTCTTAATGAGACTTTATAGCATGTGTAGCCCCTGCATGACTGTATGCACTCCTGTCAACATTTGGGCATGTTCCTGATGAGTCGGTGGATGATACCCCAAGAGATCTCCACCCAAACCTGGATCAGGGCATCAGTGAGCTCCTGCACAGTTGGAGGAGCGGTACTTGGCAGCGTCAGATGCACCGTTCCATTGGTGCTCAATTGAAGACCTGTGTGCAAGAAGTACCAAAGTCACTACATACACTTTTGTGATTCTTGGGGTCAAAGTTTTCAAACCATGTCGAGCATATATATATATATATATATATATATATATATTATATTGTTATGGCCCCAATTTGTTATGGTGTCACGGACAGCAAAGGATGACAGACAAAATTTAAAAACTTGAACAGATTTAATTAAACAAACACTTTGAACTAATCTACAATCTACTCTACTGACCAAGATTGAAATAAAAAAAAAATGAGATATTTACAGTCCCTTGGTAATTGAGATGGGGCTGCTATATTTGCGATGTCCTGGGACAGGAAAATGCTCCAACACAGGCAAAAATCCACAAAAAGCTTCACAGGTCTTGAAAAGAGTGACAGGTCTGGTCAAATGTATCCTTCCACAATTTCTCCTTGCAATTTCTCCTACTCCCTTTCACTTTCTCAATTTTTCTCCTTATATACTCTTTTCCAGCCCCTCCCACCTTCCAGACTTTTCTCCAATTCTCTGGGACATTCCCCTCTGAGGCATGCCCAGGACATGCCCCAACCTAGCTCCAGACTGGGCTAAACAAAAAAAAAAAGTCAATACTGCCATCTAGTGGCTTTTTTTCCCCCACATTACACCTCCATTCCAAAAGGGAAAAATTTTGACTCATAAAGGCAAAATTTTTCTTTTCAATACAAAAATGATTAAGTAGACACTTATATATATATATATATATATATATATATATATATATACAATATGCTAATAAACACGTGATATATAGACACATACTCAAAACATGGGATAAGCAATCCACAATTACATTGTCAGTACCCTTTACATGCTTAATTTCCAAGTCAAACTCCTGTATCAAACTCCAATTCAACAATCTCCGATTCTTGTTTTTCATCTTACTCAAAAACATTAACGGATTGTGGTCAGTATATACAATCATTGGCTTTTGCCCTGTACAAACATAAACCTCAGAGTGTTGCAAGGATAGAACCAGAGCCAACAGCTCCTTTTCAACTGTGGAATAGTTCTTTTGGTGGCGATTGAACTTCCTGGAGAAGTATGCGACGGGATGCTCAATGTCATCAGAGTCACTTCTCTGTAGGAGCACAGATCCACAAGCTTGGTCGCTAGCATCGACCGCCATGGAGAACGGTTTGTTGAAGTCAGGAGATTTGAGCACGGGGAAATGACACAGCAGAGACTTCAGGCGATCAAAGGCTCTTTGGCATGCTTCATCCCAAGTGAACTTTACGCCTTTCTTCAGTTGGTTGGTGAGACTGAGAGCAATCTCAGCAAAGTTCTTGCAAAACTTGCGGTAGTACCCGATCATTCCAAGGAAGCAGCGCAAAGCTTTTTTGTTGTCAGGAACTGGAAAGTCCATGATGGCTTGGACTTTAGCATTTATGGGTGCCACCTTACCCTGGCCTATGACGTAGCTAAGATACGTGACAGTAGCATGACCAAAGTCACTCTTGTTCAGGTTAACAGTCAGGTTAGCCTGGGTCAAGTGCTGGAACAACATCTCTACATCTTTCAGATGTTCTTCCCAGGAGTCACTCCATGTGATCAGGTCGTCGATGTACGCTTTTCGTGTGTGGCAATCCGGCGATTGTAGACTATATCATCCTTTGGAACGTGGCTGGGGCATTTTTCATGCCAAAGGGTAGGACTTCATACTGGTATAACCCTGATGGTGTGGCAAAAGCAGAGATGCTCTTGACCCTCTCAGTTAAAGGCACACACCAATAACCCTTCAATAAATCAATCTTAGTCAGAAACTTTTCTTGCCCTACTCTATCGATACAATCATCAATCCTAGGTATTGGAAACACATCAGTTCTCGTTACAGCATTGACTTTGCGATAATCTGTACAGAATCTAGTACTTCCATCAGGTTTTGGAACTAGAACACAGGGTGAACTCCAATCTGAGTTAAAGGGTCTGATAATATCATGTTCTAACATGTACTCAACCTCTTTCTCAGCAATCTTTCTCTTTTCAGGATTCATCCGCACGGATGCTGTTTTATTGGTTTGGCATCACCAACATCTACATCATGAGAGGCTATAGAAACTCTCTTTGGAACATCAGGAAATAGATCTTTATATTTCTTGATCAACCTCTCAAACTGATCTTTCTGTGAGGGTTCTAAGTGCTGGAGTTTTACATCAAGATTTTGCAACACTTCAGAATTTGACAATTTACATGAAAGAACTTCAGCTTTAATTCTAGGTTCATCATCTTGAAACTCCCCCTCATCTTCACAAGTCTCGGTCAATAGGAGGATCTGAAGTGACAGCTGCAACCCTAGCATTCCTATCATGATAAGGCTTCAGCATGTTAATGTGACACAACTGTTTTGGCTTTTCTCCTATCTGGAGTCTTCAAAATGTAATTGAGATCATTGAGTTTTGTCAGAATTTCATAAGGACCATGAAATCTAGCCTGCAATGGATTGGACTGCAAGGGAAACAACACAAGGACCTTGTCTCCTGGTTTAAACTCACGGCTTCTAGCCTCATGATCATACCAAGTTTTCATTTTTCCCTGACTTGATTTCAAGTTCTCTTTGGCTAGGTCACAAGCTGCACGCAGTCTTTCCTTGAACTTGCTAACATAGTCTAACAGACTGATATGCGGCTCTTTCTCTTGCCATTGTTCACTCAACAATAGCAAAGGTCCTCTCACTTCATGGCCAAACACTAGCTCAAATGGACTGAATCCAGTAGACTCCTGCACTGCTTCTCTAGCTGCAAACAACAGCAAATGAACACCTTCATCCCAGTCTTTCTCATGGTCATAACAATAAGTCCTCATCATTGTCTTGAGAGTGGAATGAAACCGTTCTAAGGCACCCTGACTCTCTGGATGATAGGCACTGGAAAGAATCTGCTTCGCACCTAGTTCATACACAACCTGCTGAAACAATCCGGAAGTGAAATTGCTACCTTGATCTGACTATATTTCCCTGGGAAGGCCAAACAACGTGAAGAACTTTATCAAAGCCTTCGAGATTGCAGTTGCCTTGATGTTGCGTAGAGGTCTGGCTTCAGGGAATCTGGTAGATGCACACGATTGTCAACAAGTACTGATTTCCAGATCTAGTCTTGGGTAATGGACCAACACAATCAACGATGACCTTGGAGAAGGGCTTCCTAAATGCTGGAATAGGCTGCAATGGAGCTACAGATGGGTCTAACTGGTGTTTACCAACTACCTGACAAGTGTGACAGGTTTTGCAAAAGTTGGAAACATCTTTCCAAAGTCCAGGCCAGAAGAAGTGTTTCATGATCTTGTCAACAGTCTTGTTAACACCAAGATGACCTCCTAAAGGCAAACTATGAGCCATTGTTAAGATCTCATTCCTGTAGACCTTTGGAACAACAATTTGCTTGACCACTGCCCAATCTGCATTGGCAGGGATATCAGAGGGCGCCACTTCGCATCAACACTCCATCCTTGAGATAATACCCAACTGGAACTGCGTCTATTTCTTCATCAGGAAGGGCTCTCTTCTTTAGTACACAAATTTCAGGATCATTGGTTTGCTCCTGAATCAACCGCTTTCTGGACAGAGACAAGTCTCCAGACACATCAGAATCACCAGACCCATCTGGCTAGCTGAACAGAGAACTGATAAAAGTGTCTGATAAGTCCTCAAACGGAGAAACCATAGTAGGCTGAACAGAGTCATGAGGCAAACCACCTGAGTCATGACTATTCAATGTGCTGGACGGCACCACATCATCTTCTTCTTGAGCCTTCTTAGCCATAGCACGGGTCACTGCACAGGAAGGATACAGAGATGGGTCTTCATTGCCATCTTCAGTGCTCGGCTGTGAAGTAAGATGAACAAGGGGAACTACATTGCCCCCAGCCAGGTCATTGCCTAGCAACAGAGAAACACCCTTGATAGGTAGACTTGACATAAGTCCCACCTTTACCTATCCTGTAACTAAATCTGACTTCAAGAATACAGAGCGCAGGGGTACAGATACAGTCCTCCTTTCAATATCTTATACAAGTATGAAATCCCCAGAAGCGGTCTCATCACGTAACTCCAAGGAGTCCATCAACAAAAGTGACTGAGAAGCTCCGGTATCCCTTAGGATATATATGGGTACAGGAGGAGAATGCTCATTCTCAAATCCCTCTGACACAAATGGAAGAAATTCCTCCCTCACAAAGTCAGCAGTATCAGGCTTCTTAGCCTCACAAGGAGCAGGCAATTTTGCAGATCGGTCATCTACTACAGGGGTTTCTAACCTTGTCTTCACAAAGGCATTGGGTTTGGTATCCTTTTCTTTTTCTTTCTTAGCTTTAAGGAACCAACAGTTAGTTGTAACATGACCAGATTTCTTGCAATAATTGCAAACTAGACCACTTTTTCACTGTCAGCTTTCACACTTTGATCAGACCTTTGATTGGATTTCTGAGCACCATCACCAGATTTGTCTTTGTCTTTGGGTGAGGAATCTTGGGTATCACCGTTACCTTTCTTCTGAAATTGGGACCATCTGTTTTTACTGCTGGACTGAAATTTGGACTTATGTGTGAGAACATATTCGTCTGCAAACTTGGCAGCTGATTGCAAATTCAGTGCTTGCTTCTCATTAAGGTAGGTCTTAATATCATCCTTGACACAGTTCTTGAATTCTTCAACTAACACCATCTCTTTTAGTGAGTTGAAATCATCCTTGACCTCCATAGAAGTACACCAGCGCTCAAAGCAAACCTTCTTCTCGTTAGCAAATTCCACATAAGTCTGATTGTCAGATTTCTTCAGACCTCTGAATTTCTGTCGATAAGCCTCTGGAACCAACTCATAAGCTGTCAAAATAACCTTTTTGACAACCTCATAATCAGAGGAATCATCTGCAGACAAAGCCAGAAAATAGGCTTGTTGAGCTTTACCCTTGAGGACAGTTTGCAACATCAGAGGCCAGTGTTCCTTTGGCCACTGACAACTCTTAGCTACCTTCTTGAAGCACTGGAAATACTTATCAGCCTCCTTTTCTGAGAATGGAGGCACCAGCTTTACCTCCTGGCTAGCATGAAATTTGTTTTCAGTTTCCATTTTGATTTTTAATTGCTCCATTTGGAGCCTTTCTTCTCTGTCTAATTTTTCTAACTCGAAATCTCTCTGTCTCTGTCTCTCTCTTTCTGCTCTTTCCTCTTTCTCTCTCTCAAACTGCCTTTCTTTCTCTCTTTCTGCTCTCTCGAATGCTCTTTCCTCTCTTTCAATCTCTAGCATTTTTAATTTAAGTTCCATTTCTACATTTGGATTTTCCACTGGAAACTGTTCCAGATCTCCTGGTGCAAACACATTTTCATCAATGTAATATTCAACAATCTCTCTAGCCAGTCTTGCTTTTCGCATGGCTGGTTTTACATCTGTCAGGTCTAACTATCTGCATATTTTTTAAAAGACTTCAAAGCCTCTACGGTTGTTGATGCCAAGAAATCATCCATTGCTGTTGATCTACCAATATATATCAAGGAAAATTCAAAAAACAATTTCACAATTTGAAATTTTAGATTTTCAATAAATGACTCGCACAATGGTCTATCCCGGTCCCGAATCCCCAATTTGTTATGGCCCAATTTGTTATGGCGTCACGGACAGCAAAGGATGACAGACAAAATTTAAAAACTTGAACAGATTTAATTAAACAAACACTTTGAACTCATCTAAAATCTACTCTACTGACCAAGATTGAAATAAAAAAATGAGATATTACAGTCCCTTGGTAATTGAGATGGGGCTGCTATGTTGCGATGTCCTGGGACAGGAAAATGCTCCAACACAGGCAAAAATCCACAAAAAGCTTCACAGGTCTTGAAAAGAGTGACAGGTCTGGTCAAATGTATCCTTCCACAATTTCTCCTTGCAATTTCTCCTACTCCCTTTCACTTTCTCAATTTTTCTCCTTATATACTCTTTTCCAGCCCCCTCCCACCTTCCAGATTTTTCTCCAATTCTCTGGGACATTCCCCTCTGAGGCATGCCCAGGACATGCCCCAACCTAGCTCCAGACTGGGCTTAACAAAAAAAATGTCAATACTCCCATCTAGTGGCTTTTTTTCCCCCCACATTACAATATATATAAATATACAACCCCAATTCCGAAATAGTTGGGACAAAGTGTAAATTGTGAATAAAATCAAAATGCTATGACTTTTAAATCACACCAGCCAGTATTTTATTCACAATAGAACAGAGATAACAGAGCAAATGTTGAAACTGAGAAATTTTACAGTTTTATCCACAAAATGAGCTCATTTCAAATTTGATGGCTGCTACAGTTCTCAAAAAATTTGGGACTGGGGCCTGTTTACCATGGTGTAGCATCCCCTCTTCTTTTTAACACAGAGTGGTGATGTCTGGGCATTAAGGACACAGGTTTCTTGAGTTTAGCCATTGGAATTTGATCCACTCTTGTTTAATACAGGCTTCCAGCTGCTGGAGAGTTTTGGGTCTCCTTTGACGGACTTTTCATTTAATTATGCGCCAAATGTTCTCAATCGGTGAAAGATCAGGACTGCAGGCAGGCCAGTTCCACACACGGACTCTTCTACTATGAAGCCATACTGTTGTAATAGCTGCAGTATGTGGTTTTGCTTTGTCCTGCTGAAATACACAAGGCCTTCCCTGGAATAGATGTCGTCTGGAGGGGAGCATCTGTTGCTCTAAAACCTTTATAGACCTTTCAGCATTTATGGTGCTTTTTAAAACATGCAAGTGTCCCACACCATATGCACTAATGCATCCCCATACCATCAGAGATGCTGGCTTTTGAATTGAACGCTGATAACAGGAGGAGTGGTCTTTCTCCTCTTTAGCCCGGAGGACATGACGCCCATGATTTCCAACAAGAATGTCAAATTTGGACTCGTCTGACCACAGGACACTTTGTCACTTTGCTAAAGTTCATTTTAAATGAGCCTTGGCCCACAGAACAGGGCAGTGCTTCTGGATCATGCTCAACAATGGCTTCTTTTTTTTTGCATGATAGAGTTTTAGGTGGCATCTGTGGATGGCACGGCGGACTGTGTTTACAGACAGTGGTTTCTTGAAGTATTCCTGGGCCCATTTAGTAATGTCAATGACAGAATCATGCCGGTGAGTGATGCAGTGGCGTCTGAGGGCCCGAAGATCACAGGCATCCAGTAAAGATCTTCGGCCTTGTCCCCTACGCACAGAGATTTTTCCAGTTTCTCTGAATGTTTTGATGATGTTATGCACTGTCGATGATGAGACCTTCAAAGCCATTGCAATTTGACGTTGAGAAACATTGTTTTTAAAGCATTCCACAATTTTTTATGCAAGCCTTCACAGGTTGGAGAGCCTCTGACCATGTTTACTTCTGAGAGTCTCAGCCTCTCTAAGACATCCCTTTTATAGCCAATCATGTTACACACCTGATGCCAGTAAACTTAATTACTTGCTAAATATTCTTTGAGCTGATTATCTTATATATTAATAGCTTTTTCAGCCCTTTTGTGCCTCTGTCCCAACTTTTTTGACAACTTTTGCAGCCAGAAAATTTGAAATAAGCTCATTTAGTGGATAAAAATGTAAAATGTCTCAGTTTCAACATTTGAAATGTTATCTATGTTCTACTGTAAATAACATATTGGGTCATGTGATCTGAAAGTCATTGCATTTAGATTTTATTCACAATTTACACTTCGTCCCAACTATTTTGGAATCGGGGTTGTGTAACATATATATATATATATATATATATATATATTTTTTTTTTTTATATAGTGCTTGACAAAGTTATTAGACCACTACACAATGTAAGGTTTATGCCACAGCTGCCCTAAGTTAACAGTGTTGGTAATTACCAAAATAATTTTTATGTTTCTGTAATAGTTAATCCACCAGTATGCACAAGCTCTTTAACTGAAATGATATTTTTAATGCTAAAATATAATTATTGTTGATATCCATGAATTTTCGAATTTACCGTTTTACAAAAAAGCAGAAAAAAATAGTTAAGGACATTAATATTTTTTGATTAAGATGCCAAATAACAGTTAGTTTCTTGCATTCCTGAAAATAAAAATTAGTTTTAGTGGTTGAGTGCAAGAATGCAAGCTGTTATCAAGGCCAAAGGAGCCCATACAAAATATAGTTTTTTTTGTTTTTATGTGTGAATAAGGACTATTTAATGGTTTCAGTTCGTTACTTGCTGAAGAAATAACAAAATAATTTTTAGTTTTAAACAAGTTTTTGACAAATTTCTTAAATATTTGTGTTTCTTTATGACAGGTGGTCTAATAAATTTGTTAAGCACTGTATATACAGTGCTTTGAAAAAGTATTTGCCCCCTTCCTAGTTTATTATTTTTTTGCATATTTGTCACACTTAAATGTTTCAGATCATCAAACAAATTTAAATATTAGACAAAGATTACCCGAGTAAATACAAAATGCAGTTTTTAAATGATGATTTCATATATTAAGGGAAAAAAGCTATCCAAAGCTGTTATGATTCCGCCTATGTGTTTTCCCCTGTGTCTCTTGATTTGTGTTTCAGCTCCATTCCCGCAGTCTGACCATTGATTCCCTCTTGCCCTGACTCCTGTGGTGTCGTGTGACGGCCTTCAGTATGCCTGAGTCTCGTTGTCCAATCACATTTCCCCTTTCGGTTTCGGCTTTGGTGTTTCATTCATTGCTTCCACCTGTGCTTAATTCTGGGTCTCGCAAAACTCTGAGTGAATGGGTCGTAAACTGAGTGAATGTGTTCTTTGATAGGGCCATTACTAACCCATACTAACCTGCACTTATTTAAGGGTGTGTATATATTGTCACATAGTACTAACCTAATTAACCCATTAGCGAGTTTGAGTGTTTCTAGCTTTTGTAAATTCCTTCCTAAGCTTTCCCTAATTAACTGCGTTTAAAGCTATGCTTTCCTTAGCTGTTCTCGTGGTGCTTTTTACTTGTCACGTTTAGATTACCTCAATCTAAACTGTCTAGCTTGCGTGATTGTCTTGAGTCATGATTGTTAAATTAGTTCTCGTAATTGTTTCATTAATCCCATGTGTTTCTGTTTCAACCTGAGATTGCCTTCCGTATCCCCACCTCCTCCCATGTGTATTTAAGCAGGGAAGATGGAAGAGACCGGCAGACGGGACTTTTTGTTTTGCATCCTGTTTTCCCTAGCCTCGTGTGCCCTCATCTTGTCTGCCCCGTTGTCTAAGTCTCCCTGTGTTCCCGTCAGTTAGTTCCAGTTTTTCTTTCCTTAATCTAGCCACTCCTTGAGTGAGTACTTCAGTTTTTTCCCTGCCCTTGGCAGAGTACCTTGGTTCTCCTGGTTCAGTGCATGTGCACGGTGTTTCTTTTTGGCCTGTGTGCCACTTTTCCTGTGTCTGGGTTCCAAATAAAACCTCCTGGATCCTGCGCCTGGTGTCCACCTGACCTCATTCCTAACACAAAGCTACCTGGCCCTATGTGAAAAAGTAATTCCCCCATTAAGTAGGCTAAAAGATCTCAAAAAGCAACACATCATCCAGTGATCTAAAGATATTCAGGAACAGATGAGAAATAAAGTCATTGACATCTATCAGTCTGGAAAGGGTTACAAAGCCATTTCTAAGGCTTTGGGACTCCAGCGAATCACGGTGAGAGCCATTATCCACAGATGGAGAAAACTTGGAACAGTGGTGAACCTTCCCAGGAGTGGCCAGCCTACCAAAATTACTCCAAGAGCGCATCGACGACTCATCCAGGAGGTCGCAAAAGAACCCAGAACAACATCTAAAGAACTGCAGACCTCACTTGCCTCAGTTAAAGTCAGCGTTCATGATTCAACAATAAGAAAGAGACTGGGCAATAATGGCATCCATGGAAGAGTTCCAAGGCGAAAAACCATTGCTGACCAAAAAGAACACAAAGGCTCGTCTCACATTTGCCAAAAAACATCTAGATGATCCCCAAGTCTTTTAGGAAAAATTCTGTGGACTGATGAGACAAAAGTTCAACTTTTTGGAAAGTGTGCGTCCCGTTACATCTGACATGCAACTAACACAGCATTTCATAAAAAGAACATGGTGGTGGTAGTATGATGGTCTGAGGCTACCAGCTGCTTCAGGACCTGGATGACTTGCAGTAATTGATGGAACCATGAATTCTGAAGGAGAATGTCCGACCATCAGTATGTGTCCTCAAGCTGAGGCATACTTGGGTTATGCAGCAGGACAATGATCCAAAACACACCAGCAAGTCCACCTCTGGCTATAAAAAAACAATATGAAGGTTTTGGAGTGGCCTAGTCAAAGTCCGGACTTAAATCCGATTGAGATGCTGTGGCATGACCTTAAACCGGCTGTTCATGCTCGAAAACCCTCCAATGTGGCTGAATTAAAACAATTCTGCACAGAAGAGTGGGCCAAAATTCCTCCACAGTGATGTGAGAGGCTCATTGCCAGTTATCGCAAATGCTTGATTGCAGTAATTGTCACCGAGGGTGGCACAGCCATTTATTAGGTTTAGGGGGCAATTACTTTTTCACATAGGGCCAGGAAGGTTTGGATAGCTTTTTCCCTCAATAAATGAAATCATCATTTAAAAACTGCATTATGTATGTACTCAGGTCATCTTTGTCTAATATTAAAATTTGTTTGATGATCTGAAACATTTAAGTGTGACAAATATGCAAAAACTAAGAAATCAGGAATGGGGCAAATACTTTTTCACAGCACTATATATATTCAGGTGGTGCATTCCAAGAAAATTTGGAATGAGGCAATGTAAGATTAGTAATGAGAAAAACAATTGAATAATGATGTGATACAGAACAGCTGATGTCAGCAAGAGACTAATCATGATTTAGTGCTAAAGCAGCATCCATGAAAGGCCTAGTCCCTCAGGAGCAAATATGGGCAGAGGATTGCCAATTTGCTCACAAATGCATGAGAAAATAATTGAAAGGTCTAAAAAATAATGATTCAAATGAAGATAGGGAAGGATTTGGATATTTCACCCTCTACGTTGCTTAGATATTTGAAAGATTCAATGAATCTTGAAGAATTTCGTGCATAAAAGGTAAGGGCACAAGCCTAAGCTGAATACCCATGATCTCCAATCACTCAGATGGCTCTGCATCAAAAACTGTCATTTATCGATAAGTGATTTAACCACCTGGGCTCAGGATTATTTTGGCAAACCATTGTGAAGCACTACAAGATGTAGTAACATTCACAAATTCCAGTTAAATCTTTACTGTGCAAAAAGGAAGCCTTATGTTAACAGTATCCACAAATTCCTGATAAAACTTTGCTGAGCGAAAAAGGAAGCACAATTTTAACTGTCCAGAAGGGCTGTTGACTTCTTTGTGCTCTGAGGCATCTGTGATGGACCATTACACAATAAATATGTGCATTGTGGGCAGAGGAATGAATATTTTGGGTCTTTTTAATGAAAATTGACACCATGTGCTCTGGACCAAAAAGAAAAGGACCACCCAGGCTTCTTCCAGCAACAGATCCAAAAGCCACGGTCTGTTATAGTATGGGGTTGTGTCAGCGCACTTCTGTGAAGGCACAATTCATGCTGAAAAGTACACTTAGACTTTGATGCAACATATGCTGCCTTCCTGATGACATTCTTTCCAAGGAAGCCCATGTATATATCGACCAGACACCGCCGAACCGCTTTGAGCACATTTTTCAAAGGTATGACAGTGTCTGAAGCGGGTGCTGGGCTGGCTTGCCTACAGTCCTGACCTATCCCCGGTAACTAACATGTGGTGCATTCTGAAATGAAAAATGTTTCAACAAAAATATGTCAAACAAAATGTGTTGCACACCTTAAGAAGAAGAATGGGACAAAATTACATCCGAAACACTTAATCACATGGTGTCCTGGGTCCCTAGATATCGATGAGAGTTGTGAAAATGAATGGATGCATTAAAAACTAGAGAATACTTAACAGTCCTGACTTTTTGAGATATTATGCAGGATTAAAAATAAAATGTGTTTATTTTGGAAAAAAAAATTCATGTGGTGGAACATCATATAATGTGCTGTTCTTTTGTGCTCGACGTAAGGCTGGTCGAGAATTTACAAATCACTGCTTTCACTTTTGATTACGGTTTAACATACCAACCAAACCTTTTTTTTCTGATTTAGGGTTTTATTTACATAGTTGAATGCGTGAGAATGCTTGCCTTGCCCCTTTAAATTTTCCAGAGCATCCAGCTCAACGTAAACTTAACACTGACAAATTCAAAGACAATATTATTCAACTCTCAGGATGCTGGGTCCTAAAGAGAAAAATGCTGAGTTCACTTCATGATGCTCGCTTATTGAGACTGCATCACCACTACATTCAAGGGTGCAGACCGGGTAATTACACAAAGACACCCTAATAGTTGCCAGTTTAGTTCAGAAGTTCAAAAACAGCATTTCTCCTGCAAAAGATGTTTCCTTCATGAGTTCTGTACAAGTTGTTTTCACGACCAGAATCGAAGGCTGGGTTGCATCAACCATGCTAATCTGAGGATGTGCCTTGTCTCATTTTCGAGGTAAAACTGTTGTTTTTACTTGGAAATCCCTCAGTTTCAAGAAAAGCAAATGGACAAGTAAATTGGACAAGCAGTAAAGGCCTGAACTCCCATTCTTGTAGCTGAACAAATGCCAACTCAGGAAAATCATCATTGCTGTAATTTCACAGGTCATTCATTTTGCTTTGACAGGCAGACAATGGTGCAGAAAAAACCCATTATTCCACAAATATCAGTTCAATGACCAGCAAATGGACCTATTCAATAGTTCTTGGAACAATTTGCTGTCTTGTCATCATAGAATCTCGCAATGTAAAATAAATTAATTAAACTGATGGCACTTCACATCGAAAACCAAATAACAACCGTGAGTGACATTGCACTGGCTCTGCTGCTTGATTGTGAAACTTGAGGAAACATGGCTCCAGTTTACATTTGTAATCAAAAGATAAGGCCTAATGCTGATTGAATCTAAGCCATATTGGACTTCTGTCAACAATGAGAATTAATGAATTTGCAGGTGGCTGGTTATCATTTCATTTCCTTATGACCTCTGGACTCATTTTGGCTGTGTGTGTACAGGTGTATGCTTACATTCCAGTACTGCACGTCAGACATATTTATATTTAATCTTATCATGCATCCTTAATATAGTAACCATGATGTCATACTTATTTTTAGAAAAGCCATCCACTGCTCAAGAGCCAAAAAAAAAAAAAATCAAAGAGTAAGATTTTTGAGAAGTTCACTTCAATGTAGTCATATTGTTCATGCTTGCAGTATGAAAAGTAGATACTATGCTCCATTACAAAGCAATCCAAGACCGAAAAACTTGCTATAAATAGGTTGCTAACGGTAAAACTGGGGACTGTGAAATGAAAACTTCAAATTTCAATAAAAAAAAAAGGTGTAAAAATTATTGTACCTTGGTTTGTAATGTGCACCCTTGTAGTAAGGTAAAACACTGGTAAATGTACACGACCAAAATACAGGCATGTTTGTTCATATTACATATGCATCCACAGCTCCGACCCTGAAAGTAGTAACCCCGGATCTATTCATCTGTCATTCCAATTATGCATTAAAGCAAGCCTAAAAAGAAGATGTTATCACTGAAAAAATTATTTTTTTGCTCTGAATGTCATTTAAGCAGCAGATCCAAACACTACATGGCATGCACAGATTTGAGTGAGCATGAGTGAGAGAGGGAAAGCAGAAGTTACAGGGCTTGACACTGTTGGCATCTGATAGTAGCTAGCTAATGAATTCACTGAGACTTGAAGCAAGGGTGTAGGTTTAATGTGAGAGTTGGCAGGGACACATATGTAATGCGAGCGCGTATAGCACTTGAGCTGGAATTTTTTGATTATTAGTATTCCTTTGTTTTTTTACGATGCTAAGGGAGGTGCCTCCACAATTTTCATAAATGAATGACATATTCATTAGCTTATTTTTCAATTTTGTATCTAGATACCTTTGATTTGACTTTGGAATTCAAGTTGACAACTGTTATTTATGTTATGAATATTTTTTTTAAGTTTAACAATATCAAACAATTGAAATACACTTCCCAATTTGTAAGTTACACCCTTACATGATGGTATGTTGTATTATTAGCAGACCTTCCAATCATTATACTGTAATTTATTAGCAAACTATAGCTCACATGCTAGCTAGCTAGTGATCTAATGTGAGTTAAGTTCTGATGCCAGGCACACAATGATCGGCTGCACAAATCAGACTTGTAAATGTCTAGCTCGGTTTCTATGTGGCAGAAACATCCCACATTGTTGCAGATAAGTTAGATAAGTTTTCACAAGATGATTTTTTGAAGAAGAAAAAGAACTTTTATTTTGAGTTTTCAGACCATCACAATTTAATTGGTTCAAGCAAAAAAACTAAAATTATACATCAATAAATGCATTCTTGTAGCTTAAATCTTAGCCTACATCTCTAATTCAGTGTCCATTTGAACTTCAGACAAAAACAGGTGCTTGCAAGAAAATCACATCCTTTTGCAAACTGTCTTGTATAGGAGAAATGGTCTTGCTGGAAACCAAAACAGCTGCATGTAAAATAAAGTCACACGCCAAAAGACAGGTGTAATGTTAGGTTAATTAGCTAGCAAACCAGATAGCATTGTGGCTAACTAAGATAACACAGTCTCCTGGTTTTCGTCAAGTGTTTGAATGCGGCACATCACGCAAGGAGACAAAAATAGGAATTTACTTTAGGCAGTATTACCCTTGCCTCCTCTTTCCCTCTTCCTTTTTTTCTCCCATTTTGTATTCTTTCTTTGATGACTGCATTTTCAGACAGGTAAATTTATTGGGTCATCATATTTCCCATAAATCTCCACAAAAAGAAGGCAAGTAGAAGGATATTTTCTACAATATACAGCGACAAGAAAAAGTATGAAAAGTATAGAACTAAAAACATTTAGAGAGTTATTGACTTTACAGAGCAGACAATCGGATTGCGTTAATCGTGATGCAAGTATATTGAGCACGTTTAATTTTCTGCCACAGCGATCATATCGCCGCAGCCGCAAGTTTAATTATGAACAGATCCCCATCACATGCCGGCTCAGGTGCAATTGTACCTTTGGCATTTCTGCCACTGATCACCAAGAATGTGAATATCAACTAGTGTTTGATCTCATTCACTTTCTATAACCTTCACTAACCGCTACAAATCATCTCAGCTCACTCCCGAAACCTGCTCGGTTCTTGTTAAGCGGACATTGTGAGTGGATATATAACCAAGTTAACTAGACAGTTTGTAATCCTGTCCAATAAGCATCTTCATGTGCTGTGTTGTTCTCTTGAAACAAAGTAACGCAACTGAAGCCATTGACCATTGACAATCAATGAATTGGACAAAGCCACAAACCGAGCATTACATTGGACTTAGAACTGGTTAGATTTTCAATTCCATGTTTCTTTAGTTTTCCCCGCTGATCCAAAATTGGTCGGGATTTTGAAAGTTGGTTGGGACTCATCCTGACCATCACTACCAAAATATATGCCTATGACTTGAAGGCCACAGATATAGGGAGCTTTTTATATCTTATACCCAGCGCTGTGGGGCGCAAAATGGAACGCAGTTGTATTTGCTATTTTACGACCGATGAAAATACCAATTTCCTGTCCAGCGTCCTCGCTACACAAATAGCCAATTCATTTGCGCGTAATTGAGCGCCCATGGGCGTGTCAGTCTTAAAATGAGGTGTGGTCAGGAGCAATGCTGACCTGTTGCTATCTTGGGGTAGCGCAAAGCTCTTGCACGATTGACCAATAAAAACCTGGTCTACAGTCAAAAATCAGTATTTTACTGCAATTTTAAGGGCGCATTATTACGATAGTGTTATTCGCTTTTGTCAGCGAGTGCATAACACGCATATCCTCTGTTATATACTACACAGGGACGAACTAGAGTGCCCACACAAACAAACAATTAAAATTATTTTAAGGTACAGTATTTTAAAAAACACGTGTCAGAATCGTGAGTGAAATCGCTCCACATAATCGTAAGGGAACCTATTCCATCTGGTAATTTTCAATTCAACATGTGAGGTTACGCTCATAGGTATTTGCAAATTATGCTGAATGAAACCACAACTCTTTTGTACTGGCAAACTCTGTAATTCATGCTGTCTTCCACAGGATCCCCCCTGGAAGGGTGGCTGTTCGGCAACAATGGTTGGTCAAAATATCAAATACATATCATATAATGTCTGAATAGTGCATGGATTTTCGGTCTATCACGCGAAACACAAACTGTATTTGAATGAATGTTTGAAGTGCTGAAAATGTGCTAAAGAAGTTTGAATAAGTCCTGCATGGGTAGACCCGTTATCTGCAATTATTTGAAAAACCAACTGAATCCAACCAGATCCATTTATACCGTGCCTGCTGTCCCATTTCCCATACCAAATGCAAAATCCCTCATTTCATTTGGAAATGGATTTATTATTTACAATTTGGCAGAGAAACGAAGTAGCCCTAAAAAGCCCTACTTTTAAGTGGCAGAAAAAGCAATGGATGACATGTCGTCACCGTCTATAATTAATATGAATTTCTTTCATATATTTGACTCGACCTTTTATTGTAAAACAAGCTGTAAAAAGGTCTTTTCACTCCTGCTGGACATTATTCAAGGGGTTCCAGTGCGTAATCAAAATAACATTAGTATAGTTTCTTTCTTACTAGCTGCTTTTCTCACTCATTTTAATTTCTCTTGGTCGTTCCCCACTAGTGCGTATTTATTCATTTATTTATTCTTACTGGCAACCCTGAATTAAAACCTTATTTTCATTTGCTTGTTTATGGACAAATTGCAATGTAATATAAAGTTCAATTGCAGGCCTGGGGATTCACTGTTATAATTTTTAACATCCCAATATGATTAAAATAATTCTGAGCAATATGTCAAAAATATTTTTATTACATTTTTGGAGATCACTGTAATGAGGTTTCCGCACTTAAACCCCTTAAGCCCTGAGCCTCTTTTTCGAAAATGGCAAGCCCAAAATGAAATGAGTACATCTCTGTGACTACTTGGTCTATTTGAATAATCTTGGTATCATAATAAAGGTAAAACCATTTGGGATTTCTGCCGTGGTGTAAAAATCAGTATATATGTCACTGAGTGTGAGTAAATTAAGATGAAACACAGTGTAAATGAAAGATCTCATTTTGCACCAAACTTCTATCCCTTGTGAACTTATTTAGCTGCAGTCTGAAACCTCTAAAAATCTACAGCACAGAATCTCACCATTATCTGTGCCAAATTTTATTCTGATCAAGTAAATCAGAGCAAAATTAGAGAGGAATGTCTTGTGGGTTCTCCAAATTGGCAATTCAGGTACCTTGTGTGCCAAATCAGATTTCTCAGATATTAAAGTGTAAAACTCATCTAATTTCACTTATATGTCACTACAGGCATTCATTCTACCCAAATACAACCATTTTTTAATTTTTAGAATTAATAAATATTTTTTTAAATTATTATTTCTGCCAGTCCTCTAGCCTATACAATTTCTAATTCAAAGTCAATACATACAAAGAAAATGAAGTTTGGCTCCACTGGAGCAGATTTTTTTTATATATATATATAAAGCAAATTAATGAGATTATGAATACAAAGGAAAGGTTAAAAAATAGGGGAAAAAAGTAAAAAGAACAAAAACTCCAGCAATTATTTACACAGTACAAGAAAAACGCAAATTTAGTCTAACTAAAGCACAACTGACTGGGCACTCGAACCTCGATTGTCTATGTTGCAGCGCTACACCCTGACCACTAGGCTATATCAGTTGACTACTACTTTTAGGCCAAATTTCCTATATAAAGAATGAATCAAAAAAACACGTCATTCACCTTGTTGGTACTGTTGTGCCTTCAGTGTTCACACGGAATGGCAGAAAGATTCTATCAGAAAACGACTTTGAAAACGACTGTTGAATATTTTGCGGATAATTATACCGAAAATACCACAAACAAACCTGTTAAGCGTTTATATAAGTTGCGCTATTTAAGTACATGTGAATGGCCCATGGACTCGGTTTGAGCACTGGGAACGCAAGGCTCTTTCTCAGGTTAGGTGTGTGCGATTAAGGTGGTTTAGGGCTCGTTGGAAACGTTAGAGCCTATAGAATCAAATGGCTACCGGCAAAGTCTTACTGACAGCATCACAAGCCGATCACAGAGAGGAAAATACATTGCAAGCAAGCTGAAAGCTGAGGAACTGAGATCTTTGAAGCAATGCCCCAGAAAAAACACGCTTTGAAACTGGATGATCTAGTTTCGTTATAACACGGACACATTCAGCTTACAATAGCAAGCGCAGATTTACCCTCAAACAGTTTTTTTATTACAAAATATCAAAGGTAAACATTTTTTTTGCTCATCTCTGTTGAATTTAAAATGTATGCCCCCTGTTCTTTGAGTGCGGTGTCGGTTTAAAATGACAGGGTGTATATCGTTGGATTCTGTGGACTTTCCTCTTTCATTTGAGGTGTCCTTTGTATGCATAGCACAAATTCAGGAGAAATTCTAGCGACTCAGCGCTGATATGATTTTATCCTATGTTTTTCTCCATGCTTATTTTCTTGCTTGGTGTTTGAATCGTGTTCGGTTGAGGTAAAAATGGTCAACATGAACCTTTTGCCGAGTTTCTTTGCATAAAGTGGATATGCTGCATGACAATGTTGCGATTTGGAAATATGCTGTATTTATCATGCATAAGGGAATTGCCCGTGGACAGGCAACAGAGTTCCTAACAGGTTTAGCAATGGTTTGCTTGCGTGCTTTCACTTTGCGCTTGCCCAGCCCTCATTCTGATGCAGTGAGAATTTTTCTTCTGCTACTCAGAAAATCCACACTTATAATAGCTATTTGTCCCCCTGGCTTTTAAAGAGAATGGGAGATGACACTCTGATTGGTTTATTCCACGTTCTGCCCGAAACATGCCTATGATTAATAAGATATTAAATCCAACCCCTTACTATGTGCCCAGATAACCCGCTGTATAACTAGCAAAAATGGATTTGGACACGCCCTAAATGCACTTGCACCGCACCTCACAGACTGAGCGCTTAGATCGTTAAAATAGAGCCCTTTATCTCATATTATTTTAACTACTTGTATTTTTATCACTTTTTATCTGTAACTCTTGATCCTTTTTCATTTTAACCACTCATATTTTTTAAATTAAATTAAATGCTTTAATTTACTTTTTTAACACTTTACCTATTATTGTTTAAACTATGTGTTTTATTGCTATTCGGGTGCATTGATCTCTACATTTTTGTTTTTTAATAAACACTATGTTTTGTCTGTATTTTTTTATTTCCATTTCTTTGTAAAGCACCATGTATTCCATCTTGATTTGTAAGAAAGGTGGTATATGAATAAAGCTTCATTGATTGAATGATTGACAGAGTTGTGGGCAACCAAAATGTTGTCATAGCAAACAACAATAATGGGTCAGGCGTCATAAGGAATTAGAACAACTTTCAGCTGCCATAGTGCAAGGGGTAATTACTCCTTATCACTTGATTTATTCAGCAACTGCTGCACAGACCTCTCCTTGCCTCAGATATCGCTCCACACCTTTGTCACGTCACATCCAGGATGAAGCATGTCAACGTGTGTAGTCAAATGTCAGTGTAAAATCCGATCAAGTAAATGCTCAGTAGCTAGGCTCCTCCCCCTCTTTCACTGTTAATATAAAGAGAACAGTTCAATCCTGAGTGAAAGTAAAGTCTGCTATGGAGAAAGCATAGGGAATATTTGCAAGGGGCTTTTGCATTCAATCACCCATGAATATCAACAAAAATGGATATAACCAAAGTAGATTGTGAGAGCAAATTGACACTTCTTGAGAAACAGAGGGTGAAGTAAGTATGCGGTTTTACTGTTGTTATTGTTGATTCATTATGTCCAAATCAAGTTTTTACCATGCCATATATTTACTGGCAAAAAGACAATAAGGAAATTTTTACTAATCTGTGACAATCTTCAACATCCAGACACAAAACTTGGAAGTCCATAATACGGCGCCTTTTGAAAAGTTCATCTCCAGCACAAGAATTAGCATCAGACAGAAGGTATTACATTTTGCAGCAATCTTTTGTAGACAATACAGTTCAATGGTTCAGGCAATTAGAGCTGTCTGGTTCTTTTCATTGCAGTTGTGTGTCTCAGTATAAGCACTGTATTTTCTCTCTCTATTTCCAGACTGACTGTTGAAGACATAAAGCAGTGGGAGCTCTCCCTTGAAAGACTGCTGTCTCACAGATGTAAGCTTGGGTTGGTCCCACTGCTAGTATTAACTCAACGGAACTGTGAGAAATCTCTCATGTTTAAATAAGACCTCTGCTATGCTCAAGGTACCAGGCAATCTAACTCAAATGTAGCAAGTCTGTACTCCAATTGGTGCCTGAAAAAATGTGTCAATTTTTATGTAGATGGGCAGACAGCATTCCAGATCTTTCTGAAGTCAGAGTACTGTGAGGAGAACATAGAGTTTTGGCTGGCCTGTGAGAAGTTCAGAAAGATCACATCTCCTGCAAAGCTCACCTCCACAGCTAGCAGGATTTATGAGGAGTTCATCGTAAGCGAGTCCCCCAAGGAGGTAAGATTACATTTCAGAAAAAAATTAACTTTATCTAAATTATCGGTCGATAAAGGGGGAAAAACAGAGAGCCACAATATAAAGTCACAGTGCATTCCCTGGCTTAGTAAAGGTTGAATAAAATAAAAATTGATGTAGAAAATACTGCACTTCTTTCAAAATGAAACTTTTTATACTATAATTAAAAATTAGGACTAACAGGGAGACTTCTGGGATTGATTCAACAATGTTTCTTATCTTTGACCACAAATAATTGCATTGGACTTCTTCGCAAACAGTGTGGCAAGTTGAACAGTCCAAAAAGTGAACTAATCAAGCAGTGATGTAACTAGGATGGGGGCATGTCTTAATGAGAGGAAAGAAAAACACTAAACCTGCTAAAGATCACTAGAGTGTTTTTAAATTAATTATTCCTGGCACTGGCAGGATCTGCGCTCGAAGAGGCTAAATTACCAAAGTTTCGGACAATGTTTGATTGATACCAAGACCTTTCATGGTGGTTAGTTTCAGTTAAGCTGCAAATGAAACATGGACGTCTTGAATGTTAGGTCATATCTTGTACAATCAAGGTAATGGGATGCTGTTATTGTATGTATGCTGGGTCACATGGCTTCATCTATGCAATTTTGTGGAGTACGGGTGCCTGTGTAATTTTTTATATAATGTTGTGAAATGTCATGATTGTCCAACAGTTCAACTAGCGGGGAAGTATATTTTTTTTTGCGTGCTAATTGCACCACTTATTTCTGAATAAATATGGAGAGATCAATGGTTAAGTACAACTGTCCAAACTATTCTCCATTGCAATTACAGAATAAACAGAAGATATTGTGTGAGAATAGAGAAATTTTCCGGGCATTTCCTGATTTGACTAATTTCTCCTGTTTTCTTTATGTTTGTTATACAGATAAACCTGGATTATCAAACAAAAGACTTTATTTCACAGAATCTCAAACAGCCAACCCACACCTGCTTTGCTGGAGCCCAAAATAAGATATACAGCCTCATGGAGAACTCCTCCTATCCTCGATTTATTCAATCAGAGCTCTATAAGGACCTTTGCAAAGTGGCATTGAAAAAAGGACATATTTGAAGGCTTGAAACAGCATATACTGTTGAAAGAATGTTGAAAAAGCTTCAAAATTTTATGTACTCTTGCCCTTAAAAATTGAAGCTGAACACTTTTTGGTTATAATGGTTAGGGCATATAGGGCTCTATCTTTCACACTGCCTTACCCGTTGCCACTACCCGCAACCCGTGAATTACGCATTTAGCAGCTTCCACTATCCCTAAACGATATCTTGCGGCCACACTACCCGCTATGCATTATGCCGAATCCTTTATTTGCGCCTGGAGGTGTGCCCGTGGGTGTGTTTATGCGCTTTCCCTACAATTGCTATCTTGACCACACACGTTAGGGAAAGCGTATAGCAGGTCCTAAAACCACCCGCTACCCGCATTTGGGCTTTCACAAGAGCGCTATGCACTAGCACTCAGCAACGGAAATTTTTTTTCCAGCGAGAGCGGCATTTCAGAACTCTCTTGCGAATGAAGGTAATTTCGACGACAAGTATGTACACCTGTTTTTGCAGCACGGTCACGCAATTTGCTGTAAAAAAATAGACAGCTGTCCGATTGGAAAATGTAAGCGGACGAAACCACGTACTTGTCACCAGAATTACCTTCATTCGCTGAAGAGTTCTGAAATGCCGCTCTTGCTGGAGAAAAAAAAAGCTACGTCGCTGAGTGCCAGTGCATATACCTAATTTTATTTTTCTAAAATGGGATTTTTGTTCTATGCTTCATTTCAGACGGGAGAGGGAGTTGGAAGTGCATGGCGAAATGCATTTTTTTCTTTTTCTTTTTTTTTCTGAAGTTTCCATCACAAAAGGGGTAGGCTTGATTTTTTTTTTTTTTTTACTACATACCAAACATTAAACAATATGTCAATGTCAAAAAATAATGATAATAATAATAATACAATTCATGATTAACTTAACAAAAACAGATCCTCCCCTGACTGGATTTGACCTCATGCATGGGCAATTTAACTTCGTCAACGGAGAAACGTGGCAACCTTCCTCTCTCCATCACGGATTTCGGTTTGAGGATTTGGGATAGCGCAGCCTGCTCCGAAAGACAGTGGCACCTGGCACACTGATTGGTTTAACTGGCGTAACGCCCAAGCCACGCCTATGGATAATGTAACGGGTAGCACTGGTGTTTTAGGGATATAGGCAGGTGTGCAAGATAGCAACTTTTGCGGGGGAACGCCTCTTACGCAATGCGAAATCCCCAAATAACGGGTTTAGGGACTCTGGCTTAAGATAGGGCCCATAAGGACCGTGATCCTGAGACAGTGATCATGTTTAGGGATAGCTTGGTTATTCATATACTGCTTCATCAGTGGTCTGCAATTCCACTGATTTTGCCTGAATTTCATGGTCCTTGGTTCAGGTATATAAAGACCATGATCCTGAGACAATGATCATGTTTAGTGATAGCTTGGTTATTCATATACTGCTTCATTAGTGGTCTGCAATTCCCCTGATTTAGCCTGAATTGCATGGTCACTGAATTTTGTGGACTGGGACCATAGAAGCGAGACTTGATTTGTATCTGGGGCATACGATAATAGAAATTTGGATTGTCACCTTTCCTGAGATTCAAATTTGATTAACAAACAAAAAGTGACAGCTCTTGTGGAAACTCTGTGTGACAGATTGCGGGCTCTATCTTACACCCAGTGCATAGTGACGCAAAGCATGACGCAAGTGTCTTTGCTTGTTTACATACCGGAGCAGTTGTCATTATCCCGTGCAGCGCCCAGTTTACATGAATAGCAAATGTAAATGCGCCAAACTGAGCGCCGATGGGTGTGTTGCTCTTAAAATGAGGTGTGGTCAGACGCATTGATAGCACATTACTATCTTAAGACAGCAGAACTAGATTGTGTGATTGACCAAAAAAACCTGGTCAAAAGTCAATTGTTAGTTTTTGACTGCTAATTTAAGGGTGCATAATACAATCGCATTATGTGCCCTTGTTGGTCAATGTACAGCAAGTGTGCACTCTGCTTGTTACATTCTGCATGGGGACAAGCAGCAGTGCCCACACATGCGAACAATCGGTAATGAAAAGTGCCACATGACAGATTATTGCCAAGATATTTAAAATTTGGATGTCAGATTAGTTAGTGCGATCGACGTCACTACATCTGAGCATGCTGTGATGTAGGCCATTTAAATCATAAGAGAATCTATTCCATCAGGTGATTCAACATTTGAGGTTACGCTCGTAGGTTTTCGGAAATAATTCAGGATAAAGCCATGATTCCTTTATACTGGCAAACTCCTGCTGTCTTCCAAATGATCTACCCTGGAGGGGTGGCGATTTGGAGACAATGGTTAGCATATATATTAAATACATGGCATATTATGTCCAAAATAGTGCATTGATTTTCTTTCCTTCATACAAAACACGAACTGTGACAGAACAAATGTTTGAAGTGCTGAAAATGCACTTCAGATCCTTCGATAACTCGCGTATTGATTGACCCATTACCCGCAATTATCTGAAAAATTAATTTTGAATCCGACCTGATCCATTAAAACAGTAGGCAACTTACAACCCCTCTGTCCTGCTGCTATTATCAAATACAAAACTCTGCATTTCACTTCAAATGTCTTTTTTTAAGAAAAAATTTGGCATCTCCAATCCCACCCAAATCTGGAATGCCCAAATTGCGAACTATGTTCACAAGCTTGATCGTATGCTACCCCATGTTGGCATCTGGGGAGAGAGAGACAGCTTGCGGCTCTCCTCGGAAGCATGAGCCTGTCAGCTGCTGCTTCTTTTTACACTCATAGCTCGAAACTTCGCTGCTCAGAACGAGGGCGGAGGACACCAGAACATGTGCAAGCTTAGAATTTTACTAATATCCGCCCGGCTGGCCACAGGAGGTGCTTCAGCAATGAACAATGCTGTAATTGCATAATCCCAAACCAGCAGTCCCTCCCAATTTATTTCCCTGCAGCGCGAAGCAAATTGTGCACTGCTCTGAAAAGGCTACTGACCACCGCTGGCACTGGTACGAGCTCTGGTACCTGAGTTTGGTGGTCACTACTGCTCCGCAATGCAGCGCCTTAACCGAGTGAGCTAACACGGTATCCAAAAATATCATTATTATTATTTGCAGTTTGGCTGACAAACGAAGTAGCCTTAAAAGCTGCACTTTTAAGTAGCAGCAAAAGCAACCGATGACATTGTTGTCACCGTCCATTATTAATCATAATTTCCTCTAGTATGTATCCAACTTGATCTTCAATCATCAGCGAAGCAGAAGCAAGTTTTTCTCACTCCTGTCAGATATTATTCAAGGGTTATGGGAGTGTAATCAAAACAACAGTATTTTGCTTCTTTCTTGCTGGCTGTTTTTGTCACTCATTTTTGTCACTCATTTGTCACTCCCGATCGTTCCCCATCAGCATGTAATTATTATTTTTTTCTGTCAAATCCTTTTTTTTCCCCATTTGCTTGTTTGTCAAGTATGCAATGTAATGTTCAACTAACATCCCAGGGATTCGCTGTGATGATTTTTAACATCTGGATATGAGTAAAACATTTTGAACAATATCTTGAAAACGTTTTGCATTACATTTTTCGAGATCACAGTGATCAGGTTTCTGTACTTTCAAAAATGGCTCGCTTGCGCTTTCACTTTACACACAAGCAGATCTCATTCCTCAGGAGAGAAATTTTTTTTCTGCTACTGGGGAAATCCGCCTTTATAATAGCTATTCGCCATGGTACAAGCCCACCTGCCCTTTAAAGCAAATGAGAGATGACACTGTAAATGGTTTATTTCATGTTACGCCTATGATTAATTAAATTGAAAGATGCCCATGATTAATTAAGAGATTAAGTCCAACCCCTTGGAACTTTGCGCCTTACTTTATGCACAGATAACCTGCCATTAAACTAGCAAAAATAAATTTGGACATGCCCTAAATGCACTTGCGCCACACGCTTCAGACCGTGGGCTTAAATCGTTAAAATGAAAGTAAAAAGTGCAATAAAAGCGTAAAGTGACCAATGTTTTGCAGAGGTGAAACAACGTAAAGCATGACAGAAAAATGAAGGGGAGGGGATCACAGCATATCGACTTAAATGCTGACAGATGTGAATAAGTGCAGTTAGGTGCAAATTTATTGGCACCCTATATAATCCTCTCATCATATTTCTATCTGTTTTAAAAATTTTTTTGCTGAAAAAATAACACACTGTAATCCAAAGAGACTTACACATTTCATTTTATAGATGATACAATCCATTGAGCGGCTGCATGTTTTACTGGAATGCTCAAGAGTACAAGAATGACCAGTGTAGATCAGAGATGTATTATATTTTTTCTCTGTTGAGAAAGATTTGAAGTCAATTTGTAACAAAACAGTTGGAATGATAGCTGGGTCAGTTCATCAGTGGGTTGGAGCAGTTATATCTTACAAGGATACCTAACCAGAAGTTTCTCAGTTTGGCCTCCGTTGTACAAAGTGAAAACTGAAAAAAATCTAAGCAATAGTATAATGACAGTGATAAGGGTTTCAATAATGATTCCCAGCTGCCTTTTTCAGAAGCCCCCTTCAAGGACATTAATTAAGTTACAGTGGGGTTTATATAAGTGCTAAGATGGGTAAGATGTCCCCCTATTTGGGATGAGAAGCCCCCAGGGGCATCCAACCCCAGTGGCTATCAGATTTTCCAAAAACATACAATGTTCATGAGAAATCATTTACTTTTTTTTCCCACAACATTCATGATAATTATAAAATACTTCAGTGAATGATTTACTTGCTCATCTTAAAAACACTAAACTATGATGAATGGCCAATCACTGTAAATAAGACACATCTGAGAGGTGTCACTTGATAATAACAGTAAAAGTGATAACAATTACCCAATACATTTGGATATAATGAGATCATCAGTATTTCTGGATTATTCTGGGCGTGTTCTTCTCCACCCACTGTCACCTGGTCTGCCTCCCCAGACAACCCCCCATCCCCATTGTACAGCCCATCCCCAGCTCTGCCACCCATCCTTACCCATTCTACACCACACACTACAGTGTGCACTCCACATCACCCCGCATCTGCCCAGCACACTGCCCTAGAGTCCCCTACTTTTATTCAAAGCTAGCTCTGACAGTTGACAGACATAGAGTTGATATAGACCTACTTTAAAATCTAATCTAGAAATAACTGTAACCACAGTAATAATAATAACCGTAAATGTTGTGATATTTTGGCCGTTTTTTTTTTTTTTACTTCAATATGTCGAACATGCTGTGCTATTATAAGAATTCTTTGGCTTGTTAGCTAGCTTACTATGTTAACCTGCCAATTATGTCTGGGGTCAGTTTGACCTGATTCAATGTTCACCGTCTCTAAAAACAAGGTTAACATACTTTTATCAGCTGGATTTTCCCCCCTAACTATACGGGAAAAACATGAAATTAGCTATTATTATTTTTTGTCCTGTACACGTTGTAAGCAATGGTGTTGTCCGGGTCATTGTGACCCGAGGATCTATTATTATATAAAATCATCATTTTTATCTTGTTTTTCAGATTTTCAAATTAATTTCTCATTCATTTCACATTTGGTCTCATTCATTTTGCTATAATCATGTAACATCAATGCTTGATTTATAATGGGCCGATGGATGAGTCTTGTTTTATTTACTTGGCTATTAAAATGGTCAGTAGAATGACGTAAAGGAGCTGAGAGAATACACTTATGTAGTGTAATGTACCAAACGTCTTATGTAGTTTTACATTACGGGATCAAACTGACCTCTAACCAAAAATGGTTTATTCATTTGAACATAATAGGATGGTTAGATATTATATACAGTATATTTATACTATATCCATTAAATACATGCCAACCCCTTCAGGTTGCCACTTGTATTATCTTCAGTAAATATCAATACAATCCTTAAAAAATCTATAAGATTTTTTAAGTATTTTTTAAAATGGAACCATTTGGTTATTTATGAAATTGTATATGGAAACTTCATAACATTTTTTAAAAGCTTAAAAAAGCAGTTTATTCAAATATAAAAAGAAAGCAGCTCAACGTCTCATCCAGAGAAAGTGAAACTTGCCTTGCTCATGCTGATGTTATACACAAGCATGTCAATGATCCTTGATTTCGCTCCACTCTCTGTGAAAATCTTGACCATAATCGCTGATGTCTTATCCATATTCTCATCATTCCACTCATCAATCACGTGGGAGAAGGGCAACGTCCAGTAATAATCAATGCTGTGTAACGTCAAGAACCAAGCTCTTCTTGATAATTTGTGTTGTGTTTGTACATTTGCAACCAGTGCTTTTGGCGATTATGCAGGCTGTACCTTCTTACATACAGTTGGTCCGTATGCATGTTTAGCAGAATCTCCGTAAAGTGGTCCACTGCAGCCAAAGGCACATTGTGTTGTGCAACGAAAACAAGCATCTGGTTGTTGTTTGTTTACCCTGCCGTGTGTTCATGTCCTCTTTCATCGTTGTCAAAATGAATAGCTTGCATTAAATAATATTTTGAATGACGTTTTTTTTTTTCTAATAAAAAAAATCTGTATAACTTAATTTGTGCATCTGTAAGCCATGTAAATGGAAGAAAATCCGTGTCACTTATGGGGTTTCCATATAGGTTGACATGTATGCATTAATTATGATATGCTGTATTAAAATGAACAACTTTGTGTTTTGCTTTCATGACTGTGAGGACATAAAGCACTGTTCATTTGGTTTATGGCATTATAAAAAATATGAAAGCAATGAACAAGGACATTCTGGTCATTACTCAAAAATAATGGTACACCTATGTGGTGTATGGTCCAAAGCAAAGCAGCTACTGGTGCCTTATTCAAAATGTCATTATCACCATACTCGCCAAAAATGTTAATTTATGTAGGAAAACTCTAATATGTTTGTGTCACTTTGTGACTCACAGTGTCAGATAAATTACTCAGAAATTCAAATATGGCGAAATGAAAGGAAGTGTCACAAAGCTAAAATGTTTGGTGCAGTTATAGGAAAACAATGCGCACGCTGAGAACGTCCTTCAACTTACCAAAATTGAGTATTCAACAGACCCATGGTATAAAAAACAATAAGTAGTCACTTTTGTGCATTTATGAGTGGACTGTGGACCATAACTTTAACCCTGTTCTTCTGAGAGAGAAGCCTTAATTTGGTGGGTTCTGACCTCCCCAAATATCACTGACTTCACATCATGCCTTTTACAGTGAGAAATCAAGCCAAAATATAGCTGCAAACAGCAATGATCGGGCCTTCGCACCTACATGCATGTCAGGGGTGCTGGCTGTATGCTAATTTAGGCAGCTGTGCACTTTTGTGACCATTAAACAGCGCAAGTGTAAACACCGTGCAACTAGGCCAAGGAAGGACCTAGCTGAGGCGGAAGGTCTCAGCGTGTTTGCCTAAACAGCCAGGTAAAAGAAAGTCTTTCCGGTCTCCATTATAATAATGGGGTCTGGCTACAGCATCAGCACTAGGCCACTGCCTCAGGCCTAACGTGATGACGTCGACTCACGTTCCGCTTTCAAGTGAGCCTGAAGCGTGTCTGGCGGATGCTGCAGCCCTATTATCTTAGCGGTTACAATACATCTGACTCCATATTACAAAAAATTTAGAACATAAATTTTAGGTGTAACCATTTGCGATTATGATTAAATTATGCGTTTGCATAAATATTGACCGGACTCCAATTTATGAATTTAGAGCTATGTTGTGCATCGGACCCATCACTGGTCTATACCTTACTCCGCCGGACCGAAATATCTGTACAGCCTAATTCGGTGAATTAACTCAGAGGCTGGCAGTATTATTAAGCGCGATAATTTGACATAGAAAATAGCTATGACTAGGGATTACCGGGGCCCAAAACAAGTAACTCCAAAGTTTAACGGACGCCGTTCAGTGACTTGGGGGTCAGAATTCTAAGATCTCTGTTCAGTGACTGAGATGGTAACGAAAGTCGTCCCAACCGCTCAGTATAACGGAATCTCCTCGAGGCCTATCAAAATAACACTCATCACAGCGTGGAAAATCCACCTTATAACGCAGACCAAGCGTGTTGATCAGGCATGCAATTACAGTCCTACGTTACTCAATTGGAGGACAGGATTCCGAACTGGAAGGAAATATGTTAGTCAAAATCAGAATCCCACAACAGATGCAATTATATCAATTTATTTCGCCAGGTAGGCACAAGCTTACATCAGAAACCAAATTATACCGTTACAGAAAACATCAAGAAGTCAAATCATACCTGGCGCAGCTCACAACTACACATATGCACAAAATGTACAATGCGGGAAGAATGAATACAAGCTTCCATAGCTATATTCCATCTGCACATGCTGCAAGAGCATGTGTGGGAAATCGCCCAAGATCTTTCATGATTAGATTAAAGCTAACCACAGCATGGAGATGCGCGTTGGGGAAGTTGAATGCAATCTTCCATTGTGAGAACAGCTACACACATACAGATGCATGTGTGGGAAGTCGTCTACGATCTTCCATAACTCCTATTGGCTACACACGGCATGGAGATGCACATGTGGGAAGTCGGTTGCGATCCTCCAGGAATAGTTTGTTTTCCTACCTTTTATGCCCAGGCCCAAGATGCACTTCCTCCTTCCTATAGCAGGATCATAAATCATTTGGGTAATCAGGAGGGCAACCCCTCCTCAGAGGGAATTTGGGAGGGGACATTACCACGAGGAGAAGTAGAAGTATATTTCGTTTCATACTTATCGAATGAGGGTTTAGTATAATTTCAATCCATTTGAAATATGCCCCATGTGATTTCGGGAATTTAGTGGAGTAAAATGATGCCAAACACGATATGCTTGCACTATAATTTGCCATGAAACATCTGGTAAAATACTAAATTAGAAGGATAATCTGCATTAATGTTATTAATCAGCTCTTATCCCACAATATAACAGAAATACACATTATATTTGTAACAATGTGGGTGAAATTAGTATTTTCACACTTTGATCCTTCGAATCTCCCATTCCTAGGGCGCAGTTCTGTAGATCTCTGGTTGATGACCCTGTGGCATTGTTCGGCACAGGGTAAGTTCAGGAAGGCTGTTTTAGGGTGAATTGGGGGACACCCTGATCGATATGCTCCCAGGGTCCTGAAATATCTCTGCAGGATGCAGGTGTTTTTAAGACAATAGGGGGTAGATTTAATAGAGTCCTACAGAGTCTGTGAGAAATGCTTGAGTTTGGTTATCTCTGAATTTCACGGCCCTGAAGTGTTTCTGTCAGGATGCATGGGCCATTAAGATAGGTTCACCAACGTCATGTGTCTGTGACAAGGGGCACACAGTCCTCCCTGCCTTCCCAGCGCGGCTTACACAAGCGAGTAAGATATCATTTTTGGCATGGAATTCAAGGCAGTGGGCATGACATAATGAAAATTTTGCATCACTTCCAGTATCATTATGTGCCACTTGAGCACACACACAGAAGGTGCATTATGTCGCTATATTTCAACTGTAGATCACAAAATGCAATTTTTCCAGTTGATGGCTCTGTGAATGTGGTTCAGTACTGGCCAGTGGATGTCAAAATTTGGAGTATGCATCAACGCAGATTTCAAATTGAAACAATGCCATCATTCCTTTAAGGAAATTGAAGTTTTGAAGCGAGTCAGACACTCAATGGCTGACGGTATATGCCTGCTTGCGGGTTCGAGCGGAGCCTTACCCAGGACTTTCTACAAATCTAAGTGATTCACATTGCCAGCATTATTGTTTTTTTTTTTAAATTATTTTTTTACCTGTTCGAAAATTAATGACACTGCATAATTACAATTAATGGCCACTGTCTAAGTGTAGCTGGTTAGTCAGCTTCATCCATCGATTTGTGGTTTTATAGCCTTAACACTCTGTGTGTAAATTAGCTTGAAGTAGGAAGTTCACTAGTGAAGACAGGGCTTGCTGTCTTAATTGTCAATAGTCGTTGACTGTTAGCTAGCTAGATAGCCAGCAAAACATGGATACAAGTTGTCGATTTTGACAAGCTAGCTAAGTCAATGTACGATAAATGTTTATAAGTCATTTGCGATATTAGTAGTTGGAATTCTCTGAATTGCCCATTGGTTTGAGTGAGACAGTGAACAGTTGTTGCGCCTTGCGATGGATTGGTGAGCTGTCCAGAGTGTGTACCTGCCTTTCTCCCATTGTCAGCTGGGATAGGCTCCAGCTCCCCTGCGACCCTTGTGAGGAAGAAGCAGTATAGATAATGGATGGTAAGGGAACCAATACTTTTTCACACCACTGTAGTAAATATACTGACAAGTAACAGTTGGCATGACAGTCAGTGCTATTAAATGTGACAGTGATGATTTCAAAAACATTGTCTGCAATACTTTCCCATTTTTGACCTTCTGTTATGATCCAGACAAAGAACCAAACACAGATTCAGGGTACAATCCACAATGGAATACTGTTATAGTAAAGGGAAAGGTAATAGCCCAGAACAAAGAAGGGGGCAGTCCAGTTAAGTTGGTCATGACTGGAGAGGGTAGAGGCTTGTTTGTGCCCCGGCCAGGGGCCGTCCTGGGGCAGAAGCCAGGTGGTGAATCCTCAAGACTTTTTGACAATAGAACAAAGGGGTTCAGCAGGAATGCACTCTCAATCCTGGAGACTGTCACAAAAAAAAAAAGTGCTGCTCTGTTTGAAAGCTCCGTGACTCTCTCTCACACTGACAACTGAGCGAAGGATATAGGAAGTGGTTTGAATGCTGGCGCGAACTGGGAACGAATCGGTGAGTTTTTTTTTGTATACGCTCGTTTCCGGAGGAGTGACCTGGAGACGGCAATTTTTGCTAAGGAGATGTAAACAGCTGAGATGACAGTCGAAGATGCGTGTGTGCACAGGGGGTTCGCACCAACGCCGCGATACAGGCTGTCACAGTATGAGGGTTGTGACTCTTTCAGCAGATGCTATTACCAGAGCGAAATGCAACACAAAGTGCATTTAACAGTACAGAAGTGCTGAGAAGCCTAGAAACACTTTCCTAAGTACTTGATGTTCTCCAAGTAAAAATGCCGCAAGACTGGCAAACAATTCTAATAATTACCACTAGTGAAAATTAGGGTGGCCAAAATATTATTCCATGCGCTTACTGTTTGGCACTTTGGATAAAATCATCTTCCAAATAAATATATTGTAAAGTTAATACTTTCCTCATTTCCCGCATTTTTATTGGTCAATTCAAGCAACTACATTTTAGTTAGTATGAAATGAATAGGAGGGCCCAAGCTAATGATGCACTCCCAAGAACTGTAGATATTCCTTGAAAAACCAACATGATTTATTCATCTGATCTAAGTCCTTATTGCAAAATAGATGAATATAGAATTTAAAATAGGCATATTCTCGCTCCCGGCTTAGATTACATTACAGTAAATCAAATTCCTTTTAAGTGGTATGCAAAGAGGTTGGGGCGGTGTGTTGGAAAAACCCATGAGAATGAGAATATTATTCATATGAAACTATAAATTAGTCACAAATGTCATGCATGAACCGTTTCCTTTAAAGACACCCAATGGTAGAGCAGATCAGTCTGATGATTGTGAATGACGTTAAGTTGCAAACACATTCCTTTTACAAGGTTTTTACGACTACTACCTTGCGATTCAATACAGTAGTTTGTCACCAACCAGTTCCACAGTTCATTATTGAGCAGCTAATGATAAAAGATGAATTCAGCTGAAAGAATAATACACATAGGGATTTGTGAGCTATACGTACTGCTTGGTTTGAATATCAGCTTTTATTATTCACAAACGGACTAAATTTCATTCTAAGTATGTGCTGTGTTAGCAGCACACTCAGCATAACGTGAATCGTCCAAAGATTATATCTGTATATTTACTCAACTCTAAACCTCTTTTAAACTTATGAGATTCATTACTGTGTTCTTTTTTTTCCATACAGTCATTATTTCTTATGTTTGTTTTTGTAAGATTGTATTTCAAAGAATCTACTGTACTTCTAAACTGACAATTGAGATCAGGTCTTATTATCCAAAATCTAGAGTTCCCTAATGAGTCGATGCAAGCTGTTTTACAATTTCTGACGGCTAAAATAATGAAAAATAACAAAGATTCAACTTGGGACATAAGACCTTTTCCCCTTGGTAATATTGGAGAGTATAGTATTGACATGAATACATTGTACTTGTAATTTCAGACAGGTAGCCATCATTGCACTCTGCTTACCTGCAATGTCAAAGCATTGGCACAGAACACTGGCCTGTTTGTTTATGAGATCATCTGGCACTTTTACAACAAGAGCTCCTTTTTTTTGGTTGACTGTCACATAGGTCATCAATACTTGCACTCTGCTGACTTGCAGTGAGAAAGCATATGCACAGAACACTGGCCTGTTTTATTATGAGATCATCTGGCACTTTTACAAGAGCTCCTCTCTTTTGGCTGACTGTCATGTTGTTTCAGAAGTATCATGCACGCGGAAGTCCATTTTTTTAGAGTTACTGTCAGTAATGTTGAGTAATCTGTGTATTTTTATTACGTTTTCACAGTTTTATTTTTCCTACAGGTATCGGTTCCATTTCCATGTTTCTCTCTTTCCACATGCCTCCATGCACTCTTGTTTACCCTGCACTTCCGCATGTGCCCTGTTAATTGTATTTTTGTCTTGTTTATAACAGTGCCCTCTTGATCCTTGCACTCATCCTCCTTCCCAGCTGTTCTTTGTTTACCTAATTACTTTCTGGTCCATTTAATATCTTCTGTGTCAATCTTTCTTCGCGATTTCGGCCACATTGCTTTGCTCTGTGTAAGCTACAAGCCTTTTTCTTCTGAGTGTGATTCCCCCTGACTGACTTCATTTGGTTCCTGGTCACTGATTCTTGGATTGCCCTTTTGTGTACAATTGATTTCTGTAATGACTCTTTGCATGGCCTCTTGGATTTTGATACCTGTTTTGTAATTTGGTGCTGTATTCTGCCTGTTTGGTTTGGACCTTCTGTTCATTTTTAGATAATGCCTCTGTTCACTAATTTTTGTACTGTAATCCTACTTAAACTGTTCAATCATCCTTTCCATAAACCTTGCGCTCATTCGGTTTGCTGTATGCTTGCGCTCTGTCCTAACAGTGACATTTATCTCATGATTTGGGATTCAGTATTTTTTAAGCTGCTATTCTCATATTTGAGAGGGCATATTTGTCAATCTTGCGAACGTGACCTTCGTGAGTCAAAACTTCACTCTGGAGGTCGTGATGTTGTTGCTGAATATCATCACGGCTGTGATATCTTTGGCACTCGGCCTGTGGCCTCGTGCCTACGACTGCCACCACTCCATCACACACTATGAGAAACGTACTCCAATTAGCCTGATATGCATGTTTTTGGACTGCGGGAGGAAACCCATGCGAACACGGGGAGACCATGCAAACCCCACACAGAAAGGCCTCAAGCTGGATTTGAACCCATAACCTTCTTGCTGTGAAGTAGCAGTGCTAACCACTGCGCCTCCATATCTGTTATTGCAAACTTATGATTGCAGCCGAAAATAATAAGTTGGATGATCTGTAACATTTGAATATGACAAATATGCAAAATTAGAAGAAACTGGGAAGGAGGGAAATACTTTTTCATGGCACTGTATACCCTCGATGAACCTCCCCTGGTGCATTGACCAGTTTCAACAACCAATACTAGACTAAATGCTTTTGGAAAAGTCCTTGAATGGTAGTTTAGTCATATGAAACTCCACAGCATGGCTGGGCAAAATGGACAATATGGGCAGTATGGGCAATATGTTTGATGGAATACCTTGATAATACCAATAATTTGGCAATATTGTCGGGGTGCTTTCACATAATATGAACATAATGCAATTTTCATTTTGAGTGCAGTCAACTGCATCCTTTTACGGTAATGCAGCCTGTAACCAGAAAATATAATCATGTCAAATCATGATACTGCAATATCTAAGGTACCAGGTGATATCTTTAATCACAATATCAAAATATGGATTTCCCAATCCTAATCCACAGACAAGGTATTCACCAAACTAGTACTATGTTATAATTTCAGTGTTATAGGCCTAAACTTTAAGGTAAAAAAAATTTTGAATTGAGTAGAAAGATAAAAACCTATCCTTACTACTAAACTAATTTGTTTTTTCTGTACCCTATGGACAAAGCGTAAAAAGTGGCTAGGAGCCGCTGACAATGCTCGCAGTTCTGGTTTTACAATGCAGTATTTTCAAACTTAGTTGACTTTCATTAACATTATTGATTTTTAACATTTTTTTTTGTCCATGCAATCATTTTGAGAGGTTGGCCTACTTTTTTTTTTAATTAAGTTATGACTCTATTTGAAAATAAGATTGAGCAAGAATACGTAGTTGTTATAACACACCATCATACTATTAATGTGGACCTCTCTGTTTGTATGTGCTTTGACTTTCTCAACAGCTGCTAACCCAATCAAATTTGGCAGGAGTATTTCTGAGGACCCAAGGAAGTGGGCTGGTTGTTTGGCTCGATGGTTCTATAGAAATCTCGAGAAAACAGCAAGCAGCGATACCGGAGGCTGAGCGATCGGCCAATTTCAAACAGGCACATTGGGAACAGGCACTGCACTAATGTGTTGTCGAGCAAGTCTCTTTAATACTCTTTAAATGTAGTGTTCCAAAGGAAAAAAAAAAACACTTCTGAAAGTGACAAGGCATAGGAAAATTGGAAAAGTTTAAAAAGACCTCAACACTTGGTGGTCACTGTTCAATGGAGCTCAAAATGTCAAATTTAATTTGCAAATTAAAAATGACAGTCTGTGCATGAATCTTACTGTCATTGTTTTTTTTCCCCCGATGCTCTCCGTTTTATGCATCTAACTTCATGCACACATTATACATTAATTTGAGACTTTTGTGCCCATTTAATTATAATTGCTCATTGCCAAAAAAAGGGTGCATTTAGTTGTCCCTGCTGAAGGTCACAGAGTCACTGTATGCTGGTTTTTCAGTTAGTATTCTCAGCAGTTAATGGTCTATTCTAGTAGTGCAAGTAATCTAGATAAAAAAGCATGGTCACGTTTGTCAAAATGGAGTTGTGCATAACTAATTAACTGCAGACTCTTTTTAACAAGATATTGGATAGAATTTGGTTCTGAATATATCTATAGCCATATGGCAGACAGCATTGTACTTTATCTGATGCAGGGGGATGGCCTCAGTGAATAAAAGACCTGTTTTTTTTTTTCTTTCCTTGAATATTTACTTTCATTTTTGAAAATGTGGTAAATTGCCCTCAGCTAAAAGTGAAATTAATTAATCAGAAACTAAATTCTGCCAACAAGACAGTTAACCTTTGTCAGTACTGTGAATAATTGCCAGGCAGACACTGTTTTTAACAAGAGAACATCAGCTAATTTGTTTAAATTAATAAGACTTATGAGAAGAAGCTGTGTTCCCTCTTAAGTGAGCGATACTTGATGCCAGGCCAACTGAAATCACTGGAATTGGGTTAAGTTCTGTCCAAAGCACTTGTGAAACTTGGAAGGATAGTGGTGAGCCGACAAATTCGTGGAAGAAATGGGCCGGAAAAAAATCATTAAAGATCATATTGGGATATTACTGAAACGAATGGTGAGGTCTCATTGTACAACCCCAATTCCAATGCAGTTGGGGCGTTGTGTAAAACGTGCATAAAAACAGAATACAATGATGTGCAAATCTCATAAACTCATATTTCATTCAAAATAGGACAAAGACAACATATCACATGTTGAAAGTGAGACATTTTACCATTTCATGAAAAATATTCACTCATTTTGAATTTGATGGCAGCAATACACCTCAAAAAAGTTGGGAGAGGGCCATTTTTACCATTGTGTAACATCTCCTCTTCTTTTAACAACAGTCTGTAAATGTCTGGTAAGTAAGGAGACCAATTGCTGGAGTTTTGGGAGAGCAATGTCGTTCCACTCTTGTCTGATGCAGGATTCTAGCAACTCAACAGTCCTGGGTCTTCTAAGGCAGATTTTTTGTTTTATGATGCAGCAAATGTTTTCTATTGGTGGAAGGTCTGGACTGCAGGCAGGCCAGTTCAGCTCCCAGACTCTTCTACTGCAAAGCCATGCTGTTGTGATGGATGCAGTATGTGGTTTAGCATTGTCTTGCTGCAATATGCAAGGCCTGCCCTGAAAGAGACAGTGTCTGGATGGAAGCATATGCTGTTGTCAAACCTCTATATCCTTTTCAACATTGATAGTGCCTTCCATATGTGTAAGCTGCCCGCACCATATAGGCACTAATGCTACCCCATACCATCAGAGATGCAGGCTTTTGAACTGAGCGCTGATAACAAGCTGGATGGTCCCTCTCCTCTTTAGTCTGCACGGCATCCGTGGTTTCCAAAGAGAATTTCAAATTTTGATTCTTCTGACCGCAGAACAGTTTTCCATTTTGTCTCTGTCCATTTTGAATGAGCTTTGGCCCAGAGAAGACAGCGGCATTTCTAAATCGTGTTCATATATGGCTTCTTTGCATGATACAGCTTTTGCATTTGTGGATAGCATGGCGGACGGTGTTCACAGACAATGATTTCTGGAAGTGTTCCTGAGCCCATGCAGTGAATTCCAGTGCAGAATCAGGCCTGTATTTTATGCAGTGCCGCCTGACGGCCTGAAGATCACAAGCATCCAATATTGACCTTTGGCCTAGTCCCTGTGCACTGACATTTCTCCAGATTCTCTGAATCTTTTGATGATATTACTGTATGTACTGTAGATGGTGGGATATTCAAAGTCTTCACAATTTTACATCGAGGAACATTTTTCTGAAATTGTTCCCCAATTTTTAGATGCAGTTTTTCGCAGATTGGTGAACCTCTGCCTATCTTTACTTCTGAGAGACTCTGCTTTTCCAAAATGTTTTCTACACCCAGTCATGTTACTGACCTGTTGCCAATTAACCTAATTAGTTGAAAAATGTTTCTCCAGTTATTTTTTATTAGTACCACTTACTTTTCCAGCCTTTTGTTGCCTAAATCCCAACTTTTTTGAGATGTGTTGCTGCCATCAATTTCAAAATGAGCTAATATTTTTCATGACATAGTAAAATGTCTCAGTTTCAACATTTAACCCATTTAAACCGGGACAGCATGTGCGCATTTTAACCTTTAAAACCGGGGACGCTGTTACGCATTTCTACCCTTCAGGCCGGGAAAGCGGATACGTCATTTTGTAGTTTTCATTACTTTCCCGACCATTTCCAGGCTCATAGCTGTTCTTTTACTGGCACTTTATACTAGGGCAGATGCCATAGTAACACTTCAAGACACTTTAGTTTTTATATTTTTATGTTTATTTTTATTTTATTTGAACGGACACTTTATCAGGCTGCCATGCCACCTGTTCCAGAGAAAGAAAAAATGCTTGTTATTCTCTAGTGCAGAGCTTATAATTTTATTTATTAGGCCTCTTTATTCCATTTGAGTTGTGCATTTTATGTAGATAGAGATTTGTTATTTATTTTGTTGGTTTTATTATATTTTATAGTTTGTTATAGTTTGTTCAGTGTTTTAAATATTGTGATGAAGATTTGCACAAATAAAAAACATAGTTCTTATGAAAGCCACAGGTGTAAGCTCTCAAATACTTTTTGAATTTTGTTTCTATCTGCTACAGAGGCTGAGATATCAGCTTTTTACTAGACGTTGGCACCTGGGTGCTGTTTTCCAGAAAACCTCAGGTTTTAGGGGTTCTTTTCAAAATCGCCCATAGGTTTTCATAGGCATTTTTTGAATAGCCCTCAGGCCTAAATGGGTTAATATGTTGTCTATGTCCCATTGTGAATAAAATGTGGTTTTATGAGACTTGCAAATCATTGCATTCTGTTTTTATTCACGTTTTACACAACGTCCCAACTTCATTCGAATTGGGGTTTGTAAAAATTTTCGAGAGAACTCATGACTTTGTTCAGTTATGAAAGTAAGAGCATTTCCATGTGCACAATGCAACAAGGACTTGCAGGAATCAGAATAAATAGCTGCATTGTCACTAGAAAGCCACTTGTCAGTCAGGCTAAACAGTAAACAACAACTTCAGTTTGCTAGGGTGCATAGAGAAAAAGGTCAAGTGGTCTGAGTCCAGATTTACCCAATTCCAGAGTGATGGGCACGTTAAGGTAGGAGAGGAAGCCCATGAAGCGATGCACCGTTATGCATACTGCCCACTGTACAAGTCTCTGGAGGCAGTGTTATGATCTGGGGTTGCTTCAACTGCTCAGTTCGAGGCTCAGCAATGCAAAGCAGCGATAAAATGAAGTCAGGAGACTACCTGGACATACTGAATGATCAGGTTAACCCATCAATGGATTTTTAAGTCCTGACGGCACAGGCATATTGTTGAATGACATTGCCAAGATTCATTAGGCTCAAATGGTGAGAGTGCTTCAACAAGCATGAGGAATCATTTTCACACATGAATTGGCCACCACAGAGTCCTAACCATGACAAAGAACATTGGGAATTGTCATTCCGTTTGGTAACTCGATTCATTTGAATCGGTTCCTTCAAAAGATTTGTTCATTTGTGTCGTTTTGATTGTTCACTTTAACTTTCAGAACACATCTCAGAGAATTTGACTCTGTACAATCCCCTGTCCGTTAACTGGTGCTTTCAAGTTGTTCGTTCAACAGCACTTCAGGAAGGAATTGGATCATCCAGTTCATCCCTTGTCCACATCTTAATACTATGCAGTCTTAATATAAACTGCTTTTCAGTAACACCGAAACTTTATTTTTTATATTGCGATCAACACTGTGACTTGATCTGCGAAAAACATGAACACATACGCACAGATTGGTTACAAATTAAATGAAAAACTGACATAAAGTTTCAGGTGAAAGACAACTCATTTGTCTGTATCTTTTTTCCACAGTCGACTACTGATTATGGTATTTGCACTGCTGAACTGTCAAATGTGAGATATTTGCACTATCAGAGAGAACGGCTCTTCTTTCTTTCCTTACATATCACAGTAATACACAAGCGTCATTGTCATCAAATGTACGCTTTTTACCACAATTTCCAATCATGTTCACTGATGCCTTTCTCACCAATTACATTACATCTCTTTGTTCTCTGTACCTATTAAAACACCATCCCATAGGGGAAGTCTTCATGACCGATACTACTGCAGGCCATTCAACCAAAAATGGTCCCTCTTTCAAAGCCTCTCAGAGCTTCTCCTCCGGAAATCTTGATCCACAGTCAAGATCAGCCTGACCAGCTCGGCATTGTTACACTTATCATGAAGGATAATAGAATGTCTTTTGCTTTCTTGTATGGAAGGATCTGCATTTGCATTGCCTTCAAAGATCCCACATTATGCTGCTTTTTTCAATATTATTATATTTTTGAATGTCCAAAAGACCCCTGACCACCAATGCACAAACAATACTGTAAAAATTCTAAAAATATATATTTGTTGAAAAACTCATAACAACAGCATGTGAAAAATACTATACAATATTCATGTTCCAATGGAACCAACCAAAATAATTTACTGATTAAACTAAAGATCAATTTGCTCCAAATCAAGGTTTCACAATTTATGGCACTTTTAACCCTTTATCAGGCGAAGAACCATATTTGGTAACTTCAGTCAGCATCCAAAGTGGCGCCCCCATGCTTCTCCGTGAGGCAGTAGACCAGCGGCAATTTCTCCCAGCCAATGAGAGAAAATCAGGCTATATCACAGGCAGTGACATCAGGGTGCTCTAGGCCAATCAGTGGCCTAGAGCATCTCAAACTTCTTTTCTTCTCCAGACTTCTCACAGTGCGGTTGTGTGCCCTTACCAAGTCCCACTCACAAGGACTTTACATCATTACTCACGAAAGAAAACTGATGAAAACTCACGCATTAAAAAGTTGAAAAGGTTTGCTAAAAGTTGAGATAGGTGTTGTTTGTGTAGGATTTCTAGAAATTGGTGAGATTTTGCTTGAAAAACAAAAAATTAGGTAGTGAGGCCATATTTGATCATAGGCCCTTTTCACCTAAGCCAAGAGCAAGTGATGGTTACACTATTTATGGACATACGCCCAACGCGCAGTGATTTTTTACAGTCAGCTTCTTAGGGTATTTTTTAGTGCCCTATAAAGGGTTAAAGATTATTGTAAATACCATCTACCAAAATTAAACCAGGTATTAAATTCCTTTTATTTAAGTTTCATGTAATTGTTTAGGAACTATATTGAGCTATTACATTACTTCCTGTTTCACTGAGGTATAAAAATGAAGTAACACACATGCAGTATCCCTTTGTCATCCATGAAGAAAACAAAACAATTGTCAGTTCAAAAGAGGCAGATGGTCATAGACCTTCATAAATCTGGTAATGGCAACAAGAAAATTCACAAATGATTGAATATGTCACTGGGCACTGTCAGGGCAATTATTTTAAAAATTCCTAAGATATGGAACTGTTGAAAACCTCAAGGGTAGAGGACGCAATTGTATTTTGCCCCCCAGGATACTGAGGAGGATGGTGAGAGAAGCAACAAAATCCCCAAGAATCACTGTGAAGGAATTTCAGGCCTTGGTGTCATCTTGGGGTCACCAGGTTTCAAAAAGCACCATCACGCTCCACCTCCACAACCACAGGCTCTTTGGAAGGGTTGCCAGAAGAAAGTCTTTTCTGACCAGAAGACACAGAAGCAAGCACTTGGAGTTTGCCAAAAGTCATTTATATTATAACTGGAACAAGGTGCTTTGGTCAGATGAGAGCAAAATTGTATATTTTGGTCAGATACAGCATCGGATATTTGGCATCAAAACAAAAATGTATACAGGGAGAAGCGCCTCATGCCCACGGTGAAATATGATGGTGGGTCAGTCATGTTTTGGGGCTGTTTTAATTCAAGAGGTACAGGGGCATTGGTTAAGATAAATGGCATAATGAATTCCACCAAGTATCAGGATATTTTGGATGACAATCTGATTCTCTCTGCCAGAAGGCTGGGACTTGGCTGTGGGTGGACTTTCCAACAAGAAAATGACCCAAAGCTTACCTTAAGATCCACACAGAAATGGTTCTTTGACAAAAAAATCAACGTTCTGTAATGGCCATCTCAGATCTCAGACCAGACCTCAATCAAATTGAAAACCTGTGGGCTGAGTTGAAAAGGGCAATTGATAAATGAAAACCCAAGAATGTGAAGGATCTTTACAGCATCTGTTGAAAGGAATGGTTCAAAATCCCCCAAATGTGTACCTTAACCTTGTCAAAAATTATCCTTGCCAGAGGTGGTTGCACAAAGTTCTAAATGAAGGGTGCCAATTATTGTGAAACCTTGATTTTGTTGAAATTTATTTTGTATCAATGATTGTTATGATTTTGGCTGTTTCCATCAAAACTTTAATGAAGTAAAGTATTACAGATATGTTAGTATATTCTGTTTCTCGATAATCATATTGTTTGTGCATTGTGCATTGCCAGTCAGGGGTGCCAGTAATTTTGGGGCCCACTTATATATGTGTCTTTTCACAATACTGGGTAACAAAAGCGTGACTGTGAAACAAACAAGAAAATGGCGATTTATATAGAATTTCAGATGTTGTCATCACTGCTTTTAGGTAACCGCAACTGAACAATTAATAAATGTGATATTTTATTGGACGTTATTCAGTAGCAAAACTTACATCACGATGGATTGAGGTGGACATGAAATGGGTGCGAATGAATCCGTCATTGCATGATAAGAAATCGCGTTATAATCCTAAAAAATTGAAATCAATGACGCATATTTTACGGAAAAGTCATGAAAATCGCAGTTAGTAACGTCTTACCTTCCGGGAGGATGGCCAGTTGCTGAACGATAATCAAGAGTAAGGAGGATTCAGACGATGTTTATCATCATTCCCTTTTCACATAGCAGTTGTTGCTGCATACGAAACTGTGGACACAAAAGGTATGGTCACGGAAATCAGCCGACCCACAGCAGCACACAGGTACAATTTCTTTGCCGATAAAATGTGTGCACAGTGTAATTCCAGAGGACATGGAATATCAATAAATTGATGCGTATAATCAAAGAATAAAAATCAAAATTTGTCTTTGGTAACGGTCGTGATTTACTGAACAAGACATAATTTAGGTAATATTTTTCAAAATCGACGGGAATTAGCAGTCAAGAAGTTGGTTTATCGGCGTAAGGAAAGTCAGTTCTTCTGTGGAGTAGCATTGCATTCAAGCAGTGCCACTCACTCAAGACCTGCCAACCTTGGTAACTGTTGTTAGCAAAGCGGACACGTCGGGCAACGATGTAACCCTATAATTTCAGTCTTTCATATATCGTCCAATGTTCTGACCAGAAAAGTTTTATAACAAAGTGGAATTTATTCACTGGACTGAGACTAAATAATTAATTGGCAAATGCACTTCATACTTCCTAATTTTAATTTCCAACATCCTTTTTGATAAAAACTTAATTTTGATGTCATATTTTGGTGTCCTTATTTGAGCCAAAAATCATTTTGATTAATTTAATAAATGAACCTACTTGGGTTCAAGTGGTAGTTTCATCCTCATTATATCTCTTGTATGTGCTGAACAAAATGAACATGAATTAAATGGGTCAATCATTATCTGCTGATAATAAAACAATGAACAACAACCAACCATGAAATCTCTCCAGTGTTGTGAAAAGACACACACACACACACACACACACACACACACACACATGCATCATTAAAAAAACAGCAAAGTCTTTCGCCTGAGATAAACCAGAGTACTTTTGGAGGCCTACTTTCAAAAACATCTGAGCTTTGATTGTCAAACCTGTGTTTTTTGAATCGTCATCAGTGATGCAAAGGAAGCACTTCCTTTTGTGAAATCACTATGTGAAGCAGACTCACAGTTAATGCAGTGACAGCTAAACACAAATGTGAGAACCAGAACAGCAGGGTCTGTAAAAACAACAGATATCAGCAACTCATCCTGATTCATGCAAAGTGTGTTGATCGCCAAGTTTTGGAACTGAGAACAGCCATTTGTTGGAGGTTATCAGAACCGCATCAGTATCACCAATTGGCACATTACACGTATCCTGCGTCATCTCCCTTGAGGTTTTTTTACTGAACTGCAAAAAAAAGTACATGTGGGCGTGTTTATGCTACTGTTGTGACTTTTGTTTTCTGACTGTGCTGTAACCATGGGAAGTATGTACATCCGCTTTATAATGTTGGTTTCCTCTGTCATCGATACTGTCCCAAAGGTCTCTCATTGATGTGCCATTGAAAGAGTTATGTATGTCAGGTGCAGCGCTTTCGACATGACTTGTTGTACTGTCATACAAACATGCAATGACTTCCAATTTTTCTTGTATGTTTCAATGAATTAACAATAAAAATCATCACAACACTCATTATTATTATCATTCAATGTTCTCAGTCTAGAATAGCGCAGGTATTATTACCTACACCAACGAAGTTGGGGCGGAGGTTAAGTTTTCGCCACTGTTTTTGTCTGTCTGTCTGTCTGTTTGTGAACAACATCACTCAAAAAGTAATGCACGGATTTGGCTGAAATTTTGTGGCTGCATTGCTATTACATCAAGGATGGACCCTATTGATTTTCACCGCGATCTATGAAACAATATGGCCATCCTGAAATCGTCTGACATGCGATAACTCAACTTTGCTCCCACTCATGAAGATTTGGATTGTGCTGCCTTGGCGGGGGTTTGCACTCTACGAGTGCCTCTAGTTATTATTATTATTATTATTATTATTATTATTATTATTATTGTTATTATTATTGTCTTTTGGAAAAATTGCAAATGGCTAAAGGACAAAGTGGACAAACTTTAAACTTGTGAAAGGTAGTGCTCTGTGGACACAAATTATGTTTATCTTATTCAAGTAATCCAACATTTGGCATGGTATCTATTGATCTAACAGAGCATTCAGTGAGTTGTTCAGTCATTTATTTTAAAATATATTAAAGAGGTCTTTCAAAATTATGGCAAAATGTGTAAAGACATAAAAAGTAAAAAAAAACCTGAGTGGTTTTTCAAACTGATTTTGTAATTGGAGGTGAAACATTATAAAATATATATTTTTTAAATTACTAATCAAAAATTTGACCTTGTGTATTACCTCAGACAGGGAGATGTTTGGTGTTAGAAGCCGTCAAATACGCCCCTCATTCTTGCACATGGTGCTGACAGGAAACAACTTGATTTTCAGGATTTTCTTCAAGACAGCCCCACCATTTTATTTGTATGTTTTAACACAATACATTAATTACTTTTGTTTCTCTTTGAGAAAGCCAAAATGTTAGCAAACCCTCTCAATTATCATTTTATTAATCAAGACTGCCTTCTAGTGGTCATTTAATTTACAACCCCAACTTGTAAAAAGTTGGAACAGTGTATGTAAAATGCACATAACATGAGAACGCTGTGATTTCTAAATGTACTTTGACATACATTTCATTGCAGACAGTATGAAGACAAGATATTTAATGTCTTGTGTGGTAAACTTTATTTTTTTCATAAAAGATACATCCATTCCGTCCATTCAGGCATGCAACACATTCCAAAAAGTGTTGGGACAGAGGCCATTGAGGGCTAGTGATGAAGTAAAAAAATTTGGATAATTATGTAGTTTGAAACTACTTTGATTAAAATAACAGGTGATTGCAGCCTGAGAAAAAATACCTTGAAATATCTAATGTAGAACATCAAAGTTATAGGCCCAGGAAATAAATAGTTTTTGAGTTACCGCACTTTATTTGTTTTGCATTTGAATACTATGCATACTATTATTAGAAACTATAATTTTCTTGTGGTGTCAGTGCTGTCGCTGGATTGTCAAGGTTCATTCCCTACTACACCTTCCAGACAGTTTGTGTCCTCTAGTACTGAGCTAAGTGCTTTTCCTCCATGTGTTCAGTTTAAATAGGAAAAAGAAAACATAGTTGCTGTTCTGAGTTTATCTTAATAGGAACAACCTCCAACGCCTTAATGAGTCTCTAGGATTGGGAAGGTGTTCCTTTCCTTGTTCCTGCCTGTTCCTCTGCTGAGTCAGTTTAATAGGAACACCTCCCAAGCCATCATCAAAATTAAAATATTGGGACTGCGTTCCTGTTAAACCCTTTGGTCCAGTTGGCAAGCAGCCCTGCTTTTGCAAGGAGGATTCTTCAACTGGCTTCTGCCCCGGAATGGCCACTGGCCTGGGCGCACACATGCCCCTACCCTCGATAGTCATTAGCAACTTAGCTGGATTGCCCCTCTTCATCTTTGGGCTACAGCCTTTCTTCTTCTTTTATAGTATTCCTGCTAATTAATACTCCCTTAAGGATTGTACCCTGAATCTGCATTTGGTTCCTTGCCTGGATCATAACACATAGAACTAAGATGATTACAATTCCATTGTCTGATCATCGGGTTGTCTTGTGTACCTTTTCATTTAGAGCTGATCAACCTAAGGCTCCCTATTGGCATTTCAACCTCACAAGAATCAGAATGACACTTATAAACTAGAGTTTGCGATTGAACTGAATCAATGACCTTTAGTGTAATGGGAGGCAGTCAAAGTCAAAGGAAATAAAAAAAAAATCCTTTGCATCAAAATAAAATGAAACAAAAAAAAAAAACAAAGCATGCTAAATTATATTTTGCCTGGAAACATTTGCAGATGACAGTTTTTTTGGATGAACTTAATGATCAGTGAAGACAAGAAGCAAAATTCATTATTTATTGCACGCGGCAGAACTACTTCATAAACGTTGCTCAACCCAGCCATCTTCTTACTTGTAAGGACGAATAATCATTTAGCGAATATCTCGGCATACTGGACCGAAGAGGAGAATTTAACCTCTGATCTAATAAATATTAACAGCACTTTTCAACTTTTCTGTCAAAATCTGCTTAAGTCAGAGGTTGCTCTTAATGGAAAAGTTTGAACTGAATTTTTATAATCATTACATTTACCTAGGTCGCCCCCAGTAGCTGGATGTTCTTCAGAGGTGCCTACCACTGTAGAGGAGTTAAGCATTAAATCAACGAATAAAGGCAGATCTCCAGGCCTGGATGGATTATCTCAACTCAACTCAAATTCATTGATAAAGCATGTTTAAAAACAGCTACAGCTGACCAAAGTGCTGTACAAAGCAATGTTATAAAAACCTCCAGAATTGTATGCAGTATTTCCTTCTAGCCCCAACTTGGGCCTCTGCAGTTGAATACACTTAATTTTTCTATTAGTAGAAGTTATTTTCCCACTAGCTTGAAAATGACTGTTATTTCTGTTTCGCTAAAGAAGAACAAGTCAAAAACTGACCGCTCTTCTTACAGGCCTCTGAGTGCCTTGAACTGTAAAATTAATCTTAATGCAAATGTCTTGGCGACCAGGCTGAAGCACTATATGCCTCAGCTGGTCCACCATTACCAAACTGGGTTTATTAAATCCGGACTAGCATCTGATAATGTTTTGTCGTTTGCTCCATTTCGAAGGTTCAGTTTCAAGATCAGAAAACCATTGTGCTACTTTTTCACTAGATGTGGAGAAGGCTTTTGGCTGGCTGACTGGCTGAAATGGTGCTATTCATGGCCTGTGCTCCAACATATGGGCTTCAGCAAGGGTTTTATTTCTACAGTTACTGTACGCTAACCCTTCCACAGTGGAGAAAACGGGCGATATTTGCGCATCTGGGCATTCAGTTTCCAGATCCTCTCCTCAGGGCTGCCCTCTATCGCCACTTTTATTTATTAACCAGGGAGCAGCTTCCCTGCAGAGGCACATCACATGATTGAAATAGTGAGACTTATTTTCCACAGCTCCATTCTGGGGAGGGGTTGGTGTCTTATCCTTGACACCATCGTCTTCCTTACACACAAGCCCGACATATGTCTTTATACATTAATTACAAAAATAATAGTGATATGCATTTTCAGCTTTTTGTTTTCCTAAAATAATTTACCCTTACCGCAATCATTTGGTTGTGATCTTTGCTTCAGGGTGAAGACTGATGTCCCTCACCTTAAAATGTGCGTAGTAGCAACACTTTTCACCTCAATGTGCATCATACTTCAGTCTTAAGTTTGTCATTTTTCAGCATTGCCTCAAATTTATTCAAGTTTATTGACTTTTTTTCTCCCATTAGAATTCTTTTTTTTTGTGATAATTGCGATTTCTCTATTGATTCATGGGAAAAAAAATCTAATTCCATGCATAGATTAAATAACATAATTCTTTTTTATTCTGTGCTATACTCAAGTAGTTGATTTACTGTACAGTATTTGTTTTTCTCCCCACACATAACCAGCAAAAACACCAACTGTGGCCTTCTAGGTTTGTGCGCCAGAAACGATGGAGACAACAGATGTTTTCATTATTTTCACCACTTGGTTCAGGAGTGCACATCCTTAGAGGTCCTGAGGACAAACAGTACAAGCAGCCATTTCAATTTGATGTTGTTGACATATAGGCAGTAGGCACCACCATTATTGTTATTGTTAGTTGCTTTATTTGTGCAAGTACTTTGCAGAGTGGGAATTGAAGCTACAATTTGGGATTGCTTCTGTCACAGCTCTTACACACAAACATATGTAAAGGGTGTGTGCAGACCTGCAGTTTCAGTCACCTTCTTGATGCATTTACTTTTTTTACTAATGGCTTTGGATAAAAGCATCAGCTAAATTCAGACATTTTGCCCACTGACATCTCACCTGAGTGCTGAAGCAATGGTTTTGGTTTTACATGTGAATGCATCATGTAATGTACGCCGACAATTTTACAGTATTATTATTATTATTATTATTGTTGTTGTCGTTGTTGTTGTTGTTAGTTTAGGGGCGGGGATGAATAAAAAGTTCTCAACACAATATCAGGCTTTAGTTTAGACGCAGTGAGTTAAAGCTGCGAACAGAGACGCGAGTCATTTGTCCAGTGCTATGATTTATTTTTCCTGACCTCAGGAATGTTTCATAAATCGGACCAAACATCCTATGCATGTTAAGAACAACAGCTGCACTATTCACTCCCAGCAACCACTGCGGCCGCTTGTTGTCACGTTACTCCATTCCGATCCGGGGAGGCCCCTGCATTTAAAAAATAATAAAAATAAAAATAATAACCCAGTTAAGTGCAGCGATTTTCTTCGTGGAAGAAAAATATTACCAGAATCAACAGAGTGCTGGAGGTAAGATTCAGTTTTATGCGACAATAAGTACTAATACAATTGTCACATTCGCTTATTAGACCTATTCGCTGTGTATGATCAGGGATGCTGTGCCAGCAGAGCTGAATTAATCACCAGCTATCAAACGTTATTCACTAATCGGCGGCTTGGTTGCTCGAAAGTTGAACATCGTTATCAGTGTAAACTCCAAACCAGTTGCTCGCTACCACAACTAGGTTTTCATCTTCCCATGATGTCAATCTACGAAGTTAGCAACATATAGCTAGCTAGCAAGTGCCCGTTCACTCCGAGTCAATCAATGAAATGTAGTTGTGGTGGAGTGTATTCCATAACTAAGAACCTAACTAAACAATATAGCCTAAAACGTTAGTTTTTCGTTTAATTTGCTCTGCCAGTTTATATGGGGACGGGAAGTGACCAGTACAGAGTGAGTGGGCTAAACCGGACAAACGTTTGTGATAATTTTATTGTCTCTTTAATGTGTACGTAACGCTAGTTTCTGGTCCTAAGCGTCCTCAGCATCTTACCCACATTGTCGATTTATACAACCAACGCCATTACAATGTTCGAATGAACCACGGGAATTGGCAATATAACTTTGCCGAAAAGCTCAGCTAATTCGCTGATTTACTCCTGGGATGTTCAGCTTCCATACGAGCTATCTTATTGGTTGTTCACTAGCTAGCTAAGTTAAGCGAGTGGTCATATTAAACTTAATTTGCTGACTGTCTTGCTAATATAACTTACCGGTGGTCAGCGCCGGTTTCGGAAACTAGCTAGCTGCATCATCAGTTATTCGTTATACAAAGCTGGGTAACCCTTCGTTGCATAGTGGTTACTAAAGTAAACAAACCCACCCACCACTGGCAAAAAGGAAGAATCATATAACAAAGGGTAAAGACGACAGAGCGTAAACTAGCTCAAGACTTTATGGGCGAGATTAAGCCTAATCCTGGATTTAACCCGGTATTTATAGGAGACTTTTCAATACAAAACTAAATTTAGTCCAGGACTAAGCTTAATCCATGTCTGTGAAACTGGCCCTATATGATCTAAGTCTGTGACTTGAGATGATGTCATGTCAAAAACTGTCTTTGGTGAGTATGAGGGCATCTCTGCAGACCTCAAGCCCGTGGCAGGTTGTGTCCTCAATTGAGAGGCTCATGTGTCATGGTGCTGCGAGTCATGAGGGTGAGTGAATTAAGTGTGTGATTTAATTCCTTTAGTTTTAGAATATTTTTCTCACTATGGGACAGAACAGCTCAGCACAAATATGCATAGGGAAATTATCAATGAATAGTAAGCAGGGCTTTTTTTTTTTTACTGCAACTGGCATGAATAAACAATGCAATGCAACTACCAGCAGAGCTTAGAGCGCTGTCAACACAGACTGGTTCCAGAAAATATTATTTGACCACAAAATGGAGTTTATAGCTCCGTCACAAAACCCTCAGCTTGGAAGTTTCTTTGCATGGAATGAATGGAAAACATAATTTCTCTCAGGCTGTTGACTTTCACTGCGCATGAGAAAATTAGGAAAATGGCAGCTGTACTGATAAGAGATGGTTAATATTGCGAGAATTTGTTGTAAGATTGTAAGTTGTAAGATTGTGACAGAGTTGTAAAAGTCTAATACGATTTTTTTTTTGTTTGTTTGTTTTGTTGGACAATTTTGCCCTGACAGCATCCCAGAATTGGTTGTTTCCAATTCCAGCTTTTATTGTTTCTTTCCATGTAATGGAAAGGCAGTACTCTTGTAAAATATATAAAAAAAAATTTAATGGTGGCGCCCATTGCTTAACATGTGCATCCAATGCACAAAAATCTGCTTAATTTGTCCCATAATGAGAAAAACACTCTTTAGCACTTGTTTTCTTGCTTAACTACAGAGGGCTCCAAAATTACTGGCACCCCTGACTGGCAATGCACGAACAATACAAAAAATATATTTATAAACAATAAAATTGCAGAGAAACGGAATATACCAACATGTGAGAAATACTTTACTTTGTTCATTTTTCGATGGGAACAACCAAAATCATAACAATCATTTAATACAAGATAAATTTCAACAAAATGAAAATTTCAAAATTTTTGGCACCCCTCATTTAGTACTTTGTGCAATCACCTCTGGCATGGAAAACGGCACAGAATCTTTTTCTTTAATTTTTGACAAGGTTAAGGCACACATTGGGGGGATTTGGACCATTCCTCTATGCTGATCATTTCAAGATCCTTTACATTCTTGGGTTAGAGGATATGAACTGCCCTCTTTAACTTAGCTCGCATGTTTTCAATTGGACTGAGGTCTGGCAACTGAGATGGCCATTACAGAACACTGACTTTGTTGTCACAGAACCATTTCTTTGTGGATCTTGAGGTATGCTTTGGGTCATTGTCTTGTCGGAAAGTCTACCTACGGCCAAGTCCCAGTCCTCTGGCAGAGGCAACCAGATAGTCAGCCAAATTATCCTGATACTTGGTGGAATTCATTATGCCATTCATCTTAATCAGTGCTCCTGGACCTTTTAAACTAAAACAGCCCCAAAACATAAGTGACCCACCATCATATTTCACCTCAACCCTTGAGCACTCAAAAAATGAAATGTTAGATTTACTTAATAATGTTATGTCAACTGGTTCCACGCAATTGCTTTGCGTAACCTTTATTTGACTTCTAACATTTTTGGCCAGTTTTATTTATTGCGTTGAGTGGAATGTACTTAACTCAATTTTGTGGAACCAGTTGACATAACATTATTAAGTAAATCTAACACTTCATTTTTTCTGAGTGAGGTTGTCAACAGTTCCATTTCTTTGGAATTTTTAAATTATTGCCCTGACAGTGCTCAGTGGCATATTCAATCGTGAATCTTCTTGAAGCCATTATCAGATTTATGAAGGTCAGTGACTATGTCCATGTAATCCTGTTTGACCTAGTTTCTGGTGTTATGACTTGAAAATCACAACAAAGAAAACCAGCAATGACAACTTAAACAAATTTATTCTTCACTGATTAAAAAAAAACTTCTACAAATAATCCACTGTTTAATCTTATAATAACACTCTAATGCCATTATGTAACTCTGTTGCCAAAACAAAAACTCTCTCTCCACTGACCAAAATCACAGCATTTATATAGACTAGCAACATTCTGGAAAGATCTACAGGATTGCTGGGTAATCCCGCCCCCTCCAGGCAGGAAGATGCCAGAAGCTACTAGAAAGCACTAGTCTGTTTCAACATAAAGAAGTAGTATTGCATCAGATCATGTTTTTCTTCAGACATACCACCAGAGGGTGCTAAATGATAACCAAAATAAACAAATAGCTGACCAGTAAAGCAGCAAAAACAGTATGTAACAAATCTTCATTTACAAATGATATACAGTGCTTTACATAAAACACTCACACATAACACCTCCCCTCTTTAAGGAAAGAAAGGTTTGCTAAAAGCTTTCTTTTGTTAAAATTAACACAGCTTTATAATCAGTATAATCTTGAACTTTACACAAAAGTATCATTGATCATTATAACAATCATATGCATAACAACCAGTGCAATTTTCACAATCAAATAGAAAAGTAAAATTTACATTTTTCACAATCAAATAGAGAAGTAAAATTTACATGCGTGAAAGTGTTATTAGAAGAAGTCTTGGACTGAGACTTGCCTTGAAATTTAGAAAGAGTGGATTTTTGGACAAAAGAAGACTTATGAGTCAATGCATAAATATCAGCCACGGTGGAAACATCTGGCAAAGTAATGGCTTGTTTTCCCTCAAGGAAAGTCTTGATACCAGGCTGGATACACCTTTTGAATTCCTCAACCAGAATAAGTTTCCTCATTCTGTCAAAATCTTTCCCAACTTTCATGGAATTACACGACTGATCAAACAACTGTTCCTTCAACCTGCCAAATTCAACATGAGTTTGACTGGCTTGCTTGCGAGAATTCCTAAATTTTTGCCTGTAAGCCTCGGGGACCAATTCATAACCCTTCAGAATGGCAGATTTGACAAAATCATAATCAGAACACTGTTGGACAGATAACTGGTTATAGATTTTCCTAGCTTTACCAGTAAGAACACTTTGTAACATCATTGTCCAATGCTCTTTTGGCCATTTCAAATTTTCAGCAATTTTTTCAAAATGGGTAAAGTATTGGTCTACATCATTTTCTAGGAAGGGAGGAACAAGTCTGATGTGTTTAACCACATCAAAATGATCAGAAAGTCCAAAAGATTTTGGTACAGTACCTGCTTCTATTTTCTTTATTTCCAGTTCAAACTGCATCCTTTTTTCTTCTAGTTCTAGTTGTTTCTCTAACCTTTTTTCTTCCAGTTCTTTCTCCCTTTCCAACCTTCTTTCTTCCAGTTCTTTCTCCAACGTTCTTTCTTCCAGTTCTAGTTATTTTTGGCGTAGCTGAATCTCAAGTCTTTGCAGCTCTGTTGCAGACACTTCCACATCTTTAATCAGTTCTGCTGCTTCTTCCCCAAAGATATCGTCATCGATGAAATGTTGCACCAAAATGTTGAATATTTCTTGTTTCTTCATTGATGATTTCACATCAGATAATCCAAGGGTTGAGGCTATTTGTAGCAAGTCCTTCTTCTTTGCCAGCACAATTGATTCCTGGGTTGGAGTTTTCAAAAAATTTTCAACATCAAAAGTCATGATTGCTGGTTTTTCAAAGAGTCACAAGATTTAAAATAATAATTCAACTTTAATCTTTGGTGAATCCAATCGTTGAACCAATGAATGGTTTATCTCGGTGGAACCTCCAATTTGTTATGACTTGAAAATCACAACAAAGAAAACCAGCAATGACAACTTAAACAAATTTATTCTTCACTGATTAAAAAAAACTTCTACAAATAATCCTCTGTTTAATCTTATAATAACACTCTAATGCCACTATGTAACTCTGTTGCCAAAACAAAAACTCTATCTCCACTGACCAAAATCACAGCATTTATATAGACTAGCAACATTCTGAAAAGATCTACTGGATTCCTGGGTAATCCCGCCCCTTCCAGGCAGGAAGATGCCAGAAGCTTCTAGAAAGCACTAGTCTATTTCAACACAAAGAAGTGGTTATGCATCAGATCATGTTTTTCTTCAGACATACCACCAGAGGGTGCTAAATGAAACCAAAATAAACAAATAGCTGACCAGTAAAGCAGCAAAAACAGTACGTAACAAATCTTCATTTACAAATGATATACAGTGCTTTACATAAAACACTCATACATAACACTGGACTTTCTGTTGGAAAGGTCACAGAATGCCTTTTTTCAAAACGCATGTTCGTATAGAAGGAGGTTGACAATCAAAGTTATTATTTCATGAACTGAATGTGTAAATATGTCTATTTCTCTGGTATAAATGCCATTACTATCATCCAGTGCCCACGGGGTCATCTGGTGCTCTGAAGTCCAGGGTCTGAAAGGGTCATTTTGGCCCAAAGTGGTTTTCCGAATCCCACAAGTCCCCCACCAATGATACTATTATCCTAAAACTTGGTTTGGTGGCGGGAAGTTCCCAAATACGAGGGAGAATCTCATTTCCAACAGTACCATTCACTTAACCGAGTCCTAGGGACCCCCAAAAAGTGAAAAATCACTTGCCACCTTTAAAAAAAAAAAAAAAAAAAAAAAAAAAAGGATTTTGGGAGCTGTCCTATCACTCCTCTAATGTCTCATGGTGATTCTGGCTGCAGAATCCTGATACATGGGCCAGAATACACCAGCATATCAAATTTAAGCCTTCTATCCCTATTACATATGAAGTTATAGTCCTTCCAAAATGCTACAAAACGAAATGACCAATTCGCATTAGTCCAAAAGGGGTGTGGCACCCAAATTTCAAGAGGGTGCCACACGAAAACCGTTACAGATATTGACACAAAACTTGGGATTCTTTTGTTTGGTGCCATAAAGTACAACCCCAATTCTGAAATAGTTGGGACGAAGTGTAAATTGTGAATAAAATCACCAACTACTTTTAACCATCCCACCCTCAAGGTTAAAGAACAGGGGGGATCGTGCCTTTGTAGTTACTGGTCCAAAGCTGTGGAATGAACTCCCTTTGCATGTAAGGCTTGCCCCTTCAGTGCCTATTTTCAAATCCCTCCTGAAAACACATTTCTTTTCCCGGGCTTTTGACTCTGTGTAAGTGTGTCTCTGTGTGATGTGTGTTCTTGCCTGTGTCCCTGATTTGTTTTCATTTTATGCTTAACTTTTATACTATTTATTTGGTTTTGTACAGCACTTTGGTCAACTGTTGTTGTTTTAAAGGGCTCTATAATAATAAACCTAAACCTAAACCTATATATACACACAACCCCAATTCCAAAATAGTTGGGATGAAGTGTAAATTGTGAATAAAATCTAAATGCAATGACTTTCAGATCACATGAACCGATATGTTATTTACAATAGAACATAGATAACATTTCAAATGTTGAAACTGAGACATTTTACATTTTTATCCACGAAATGAGCTTATTTCAAATTTTCTGGCGGTAAAAGGTGTCAAAAAAAGTTGGGACACAGGCACAGAAGGGCTGAAAAAGCAATTAATATATAAGATAATCAGCTGAAAGAATATTTGGCAAGTAATTAAGTTAACTGGCATCAGGTGTGTAACATGATTGGCTACCAAAGTGATGTCTTAGAGAGGCTGAGACTCTCAGAAGTAAAGATGGTCAGAGGCTCTCCAACCTGTGAAGGCTTGCATAAAAAAATTGTGGAATACTTTAAAAACAATGTTCCTCAACGTCAAATTGCAAAAGCTTTGAAGGTCTCATCATCGACAGTGCGTAACATCATCAAAACATTCAGAGAAACTGGAAAAATCTCTGTGCGTAAGGGACAAGGCCGAAGACCTTTACTGGATGCCTGTGATCTTCGGGCCCTCAGACGCCACTGCATCACTCACCGGCATGGTTCTGTCATTGACATTACTAAATGGGCCCAGGAATACTTCAAGAAACCACTGTCTGTAAACACAGTCTGCCGTTCCATCCACAGATGCCACCTAAAACTCTATCATGCAAAAAGGAAGCCATTGTTGAGCACAATCCAGAAGCGCCGCCGTGTTCTGTGGGCCAAGGCTCATTTAAAATGGACTGTAGCAATGTGTCCTGTGGTCAGACGAGTCCAAATTTGACATTCTTGTTGGAAATCATGGGCGTGGTGTCGTCTGGGCTAAAGAGGAGAAAGCCCACCCCTCCTGTTATCAGCGTTCAGTTCAAAAGCCAGCATCTCTGATGGTATGGGGATGCATTAGTGCATATGGTGTGGGACACTAGCATGTTTTAAAAAGCACCATGAATGCTGAAAGGTATATAAAGGTTTTAGAGCAACATATGCTCCCCTCCAGATGACATCTATTCTAGGGAAGGCCTTGTGTATTTCAGCAGGACAATGCAAAACCACATGCTGCAGCTATTACAACAGCATGGCTTCGTAGTAGAAGAGTCCGTGTGCTGAACTGGCCTGCCTGCAGTCATGATCTTTCACCGATTGAGAACATTTGGCGCATAATTAAACGAAAAGCCCGTCAAAGGAGACCCAAAACTCTCCAGCAGCTGGAAGCCTGTATTAAACAAGAGTGGGATCAAATTCCAATGGCTAAACTCAAGAAACTTGTCTCCTCAATGCCCAGACGCCTCCACTCTGTGTTTAAAAAGAAGAGAGGATGCTACACCATGGTAAACAGGCCCCTGTCCCAACTTTTTTGAAACCTGTAGCAGCCATCAAATTTGAAATGAGCTCATTTTGTGGATAAAATTGTAAAATTTCTCAGTTTCAACATTTGTATGTTATCTCTGGTCTATTGTGAATAAAATACTGGCTGGTGTGATTTGAAAGTCATTGCGTTATGATTTTATTCACAATTTATTCTTTGTCCCAACTATTTTGGAATTGGGTTGTATTTTTGGACAAAGTGTGAGTAAAATCCGAGAGGTTTCATGCACAAGACACCTCAATATTGGCTGTTTTGACATGGAATTACCCTGGTTCTGCATTATATGTGTGCAGGACTAGGAAAACGGGTCACTTAGGTCATTTTATGAAAATTGAGATTTTCCAACAAAATCAAAGAGTGATCCAAGTTTTTCATTTTGAGAAAAAAATTAGGTGAATTTGTACAGTAGTGCTGGGATATCTCTATCACTGGGATATCACTGAGATACCCCGTTAATCTCAGAATGGAAAAAAATCCCAAGTGACCCCTTTTCCTAGTCCTGCACACATATGAGTTTCTCAAAGTTATATATTAACGTTACCCTGTGGCAGCTGCATAATGACCATTATTTGACTTTTGCATTATTGGATGCACGGTAACAATTTTGTTGATTTTTTTATTTTTCTTAATGGACTTATCCTGTTTGTGTGCCATTGCAGAAACCCTCAGAAATGGAGACTGCAGGCTGCATCGTGACACAGACGGAATACTTCAATGCTGACCAGCGGACACAAAATCCTGCAGGTGTATGCTGTTGTGAAATAACGGACATGACCCGACTGCGTCGTTTCCTGTGCTATGGATCAGAAGGAGGGACATACAGTATAAAAGAGCGCCGGCTTGGCATGGAGGATGCAACTGTGCTTATGCGACTGATAGAGGAGGGCAGAGGCTGCGATATTGTTCAAGAAATAAAGAAGTTCAGCCTTGACTGCAGGGCAGCGAGGACAGTTCCTGCTCTTTTTGCCCTCGCTGTTTGTTCTCAGCACTGTGATGCCAAAACCAAGCAAGCCGCATTCAAGGCCTTTAAAGACATTTTCCGCCTTCCAACACACCTGTTTACTTTCATTCAGTTCAAGAAAGACCTCAAGGACGGTATGAAATGTGGTATATGGGGGCGTGCATTGCGGAAAGTGGTGGCAGACTGGTATAATGAGAAGGATGCTATGAGTTTGGCGCGGGCAGTTACAAAGTGTAAGAAAAGGACAGGCTGGTCACACCAGGACCTGCTGCGACTCTCGCACATGAAGCCTTCAAATGAAGGTAAATGTTTGTTAAAAGTAAAACTGTGGGTTATTCCATATTTTGTTTCATTGCCCCAACTAAAAGAATGCTATTGGGTCTATACACAGGTTTATGGGCTGGTAGAATCTTAGCTACGCTGCGTTTCACTCATATTGACACCCTTGATAAATATTTGCCATAAAGGCTACAAGTAATTTCATTGTTGTTGTTAATCCTTACAAACCCTTTTAATTCCAATCTAATCTTGAATTTAAAAGGATATGATTGAGGAAAAAAATTCTTATCTTGAAGACCTCGTAAAGTGTATTCATTTGTTTTGAAAAACGTTATTAATGTTGGGGAAAGAATGACTGAAATCATGAGAAAAGACTGAACATTGCAGCACTGGATTGTGAAGTTGGTTCATTTAACTGCCTTTCACTAGGTTAATGTTCAGGTCAGGATATTTTGGGCGAAGCTAAAACCATGACTTGATGGTGCAGTTGAGCCATCCTTAGCATGACCCCGCCCCCTAGCACGAAATAACAACTAGAGTGCAGTAGCATCAGCGATTTCTCCAAGTCTGTCTATCACGATGGGGAGTGACCTCGCCTTTTATCTCTGGATCCATCTCAACCCAAACGAGTAGCCTGATTAGTGAGTAAATAGCTTGTTTGCTAAATAATTAAGAGACCTCTAATTGTATCTCCCCGAAGACGACAGTCGGGAGATACTATGGTTTAGTTCCGGGGCCGCCGCCGCGCCCCAGAGATTCTCTGTTTCGAGCTCTGGAAGCGACAATTATTACGGGAATTTTTTCTAATTTTGCACGGGCGAAGATATTTATTTGACAATGCTCAAGACTGATTTTCAGCAATATTAGATGTCCAATATGGCTGCTAGTGGCCATTTTGTCCGAAATTTGGGGATCGGGGAGATACAAGACTCAGTCCCTGTGGCGACCGAGTTATCTAGTTGTTAATGGGACTTATAGTTAAGCAATCATTTTTCCAAGATATTCACTTTTTAAACAAAGAATTACTATCAAAATAATTCTATTAGAAATTGCAACTTAAAACACTGAGTTTCTGTAGCATCATATCAGTGGTTGCCATGGCAACGGCTGTTTTAATGAATATATAGATACTTAGAGAAATGCAGTTATTGAGATAACTAGTGTTTGGTTATAATTTCAGCTGTAATGTGAAGGAAAAAACATTACTAATGTCACTACAGAGCTTTTTTTCCAGGTTTGTATGTTCTAGTATTGATTTTGACCCCCCTAAATCAATTTCAGTGGGAAACAGCTAATTAAATATGCATATTTTGATTTACTCATATTCAGAGGTACATATTGCCAAAAGAGCTCTGTACAGACATAGATCATCACAAAATGAAGCAAACTGCCAAATATGAATGCTGAGAAATTTGTATTTTCTTGTTGAAAATCTGTATTTTTAGAAAAACGTGATTTTAGTTTGGCAGTAATAATGTGATCTAAGTTTGACAGTAATGTTCTCAGGGGGAATACATTTAGTATTTTGTTTTTAGTGGTTTTTAAGATTTTTTTACCTCCTTAAACGGCACCAGCCTCATAAGTAACTCCCTCTTCTTCAATCCGTTTCTTCCCTAGTTTTACATGCTTGTCGAGTGTCTATTCGTTTTTTTTTACAAGTTCTAGTGCGCGTTTTTCACTCCGTTTCACATGTTTTCTGTCCATTTCGTGATAGCCTTTCATTGAGTTTGCCCCTGCCTTTATGCCAAGTTTCATATGAATGGAGGCAATTCCTTGTTGGCCATCATTGAAAGTCACCACACTTATAGCTGTTCCAGCCTTGAAGACAGTGTTTGTGACGAATGTTTCCTTTGGAACACGACTCCGTATTACGGATTATTTGAAGGACCACTTCATGTTCTCCCTTGAAAACTAAAATTTTGAACCAAAATTGGCATTTTGCTTGGCTATAGGTCCCCTTAAGGTGCAATAATGACAGATTCAGTAACATTGGGCTTCATTTTGATATTGCAAGGATGGTCATATGAAAAAATGTGAAAAAAATCAGAACTTCTCAAATTCCATCCACGATTTTTAGCTTACCGGCCCTGTGGGCCGATAAGCTATTGTCATGGTGTGGCGTCTGTCGTCCGGTGTCTGTAACATTTTTTATCTTTTTTTTTGGCCTGATGAATTTTCGTGTAAATTTGCAATAACATACTACTAGACCATATCTCCAGACTTTTTCTCTGAATTTTGATTGATTCATTTTTGTCCATTTTATGGGCCCTTGAAATTTTGGCTCCAATGTTAAAGATAGGACTGAGAAATTTAAAAAAATTATTTCTCAAAAACAGTGCGATAAAATTTTTTTCCTAAATCAGGCAATCAACTTACTTTGGTTCTGTCAATGTACAGTGCGAGCACCATTTTGATTGAATCGACGGAAGTGGGTCTATTGGGGGCGCTGTACTTAATAAATATGCAAGATGGCCTGTGGAGGCCAAATGGTTGCAAATAGAGATTAAGTTTGTATTATCGACATATAGGAAGTCATATATGACCTACATTTTGGAAATATTAAATTTGACCACAGATGACTTTGAAAGGTCAAACTTGAGGTCAGGGAATATATTAACAATGTTAAAAGATATGACTTGAAAATTCGAAAGAATTATTTCTCAAAAACTGATAACTTTTTTTCTAAATCTGGCAATCAACTCACCTTGATACACTTTATGTACAGCGTGAGTGCCATTTTGATTGAATCGACGGAAGTGGGTCTCGTGGGGGCGCTGTACTTTAACATTGGATCTTATGGAGAATGGGCCAAATCACCTGTGGAAGCTAAATGGTTGTAGATAGAGATTAAGTTAGTATTACTGACATATAGGAAGTAATATATGACCTGTATTTTGGCTGTGTTAAAGTTGACCTCAGATGACCTTGAAAGGTCAAACTTGCGGTCAAGCGAAATGTTACAATTTTCAAAGGTTTCTTGGCTTGAAAATATTGAAGATTGGGAACATAGTTGCATTGAACACTTACAGGAAGTCATGTATGAACTTTCATTTGGTGGCCTTGAGCTTGACCTTCGGCGACCTTCGAAGGTCAAACTTCACATAGTGAAATTTCAATGACTTCTATCACCAAAACTATTACAGATAGAGCTATGGTTTGTATTGCAGGCATATAGGAAGTCATGTATGAAGTTTCATTTGGTGACATTGAACTTGACCTTCAACAACCTTGATTGCCCAAACTTCACAGTGAAATTTCAATGACTTGTATCAGCAAAATGGTGACAGATAGTTTTGGTTTGTATTGGAGACGGTATAGGAACTCATACATGGACTTTCATTTGGTGGCCTTGAACTTGACCTTTGGTGACCTTCGAAGGTCAAACTTCACATGGTGAAATTTCTATGACTTCTATCACCAGAACTATTACAGATAGAGCTTAGGTTTGTATTGTGGCCATATAGGAAGTCATGTATGAAGTTTCATTGGGTGACCTTGAACCTGACCTTCAATGGCCAAACTATACAGTGAAATTTCAATGACTTATATCAGCAAAATCGTTACAGATTGAGTGTAGGTTTGTATTGGAGGCGTACAGGAAGTCATATATGAACTTTCATTTGGTGACCTTCATATTGACCTTCGAAGGTCTAACTTGACCTAGGGAAAATTCAATGACTTCTGCCACTGAAAAGGTCACAGATGGAGCCTAGGTTTGTGTTACTGACATAGGAAGTCACATATGAACTTTCATTTAGTGACATTCAGCTTGACTGTTGATGACATTTGAAGGTCAAACTTGACATAATACAATTACAATGACTTGTATTGCCAAAACAGTCACAGATGGAGTCTAGGTTTGTATTGGAGACATATAGGAAGTGATATATGAACTTTCATTTGGTGACCTTCGTATTGACCTTCAAAGGTCAAATGTGACCTACTGAAAATTCAATGACTCGTATCACTAAAACGGTCACAGATGGAGCCTAGATTTGTGTTCCTGACATCTAGGAAGTCACATATGAACTTTCATTTGGTGACTTTCCACTTGACTGTCAGTGACCTTTGAGGGTCAAACTCGACAGTGAAATTACAATGACTTGTATCACCAAAATGGTCACTGATTGAGCCAAGGTTTGTATAGAGACATTTGGAAAGTCATATATGAAGTCCATTTGCTGACCACAACTTGACCTTCTGTGACCTTTAAAGTTCACAATTGACATATTGGATACATATTGACATATTATAAGGACTTGTATCACCATAACAGCTTCAGAGCTTAGGATTGTATTACAGAAGGTCTCATAAATGTATGTGAACTTTTATTTAGTAACCTTGACATTGATTTTTATTGATTCAAATGTCAAACTTCACATGAAATTTTCATAACTTGTATCATCGCTGAAGACTGCTTGCCGGTAAACTACAGGACCCTTGGTCCTATTTTTGAACTTTTGTTTTTCAGAGATTTTGATGCATGAACGAGAATACTCCTTGCATAATCTTTAAAATGGCACTTCATTTAGTTTTACATATTGAAGAGTAGGTATTAATTGTGAAATACATTATCTTAAATTATCCTATGAAGGATTCTGACAGGATCCTTGAAGTGATCCTTTAGGAACCTAGATGAATCACAGGATATTTTTGAAAGAATGTTTTTTATTTTACCCCCCAAAAAAAAAAAAAAAAATCACAATTACGACAATGAAATGGTTCAGAGCTGTTAAAAGAGGTCAAATGAAGAAAGACTGAACTCGGGCAATAATGAGTGAAAACTTACTTAACAAACTGACAGAGGAAGCAAAACTCAAACTGACCCAATGAACAAACACACAAGAAGGTATACTGTATATACACTCTGGCTCATCAGACGAGTACACACAAGGGGGTAAACCAAACTACGGTAATGCAAACAAGACAATAACCTGCAAAAAAACAAACATGGTTCAGTTAGTAAGTTAAAGCCGCAGTGTGTGAGAATTACTCCCATCTAGTGGTGCGCTAATAGAATGCAAACAACCGAGTGGTACTTTCTGGCACCTCCCCCTCTAAGCGCGTCATTACCACTACGGGAGCCGCGAAGAGTCAAGAATATGTCAATATGTCTATAACTACACTGGTCACAGAAGAGTCCACACTTCTTACTGATGTCCATGTTTACATTTATTCTTCCAAGTGAGTTACATGGAGCACCGTGAAAAATATAAGACAAACAAAACTGTTTCAATCGCACAGCTCAAAATCGGCAATTAAAATACTCTGCATGTTTCTTTGCGTTATACAACCAAGTACAACATTACATGAAAACAGGAAATTTAAGCAATCATTACCCTGTTCGCCTGGAAGACCAGCTGTAGAATAATGGACAGGAGCATTGTTTACATTCGCCGTTTCTCTTACTTTCTGTTTAAAAGAAAGTTTCCTGGGGGGGTTGGGAAACGGGGTGATTCAAAATAATTATTACCTGGAGATACTTTTGTCGTTATAATGCTTGCGATTCTAGTGATTAATTCACTTAGTCACTAAGATGATATCACTTTGGTCTATTCTGTCTGACTAGAGGGAGGACATCAACCCCCCCCTTGGCAAATCAGATGAAATAAATTGGTATGAATCACGAGAAAACTCTTGGAAAATTCGGTTGAAAGAGTTACATCACACACAGTCGCCTACTACTATGACTTATGTGCAGAGTAACAGCAACTGAAAACTGTTGCAACGGAGCTTTTCCAATGTAAGCTAACTAACAAACTAGCCATCTCTGCCATTTTATATCGCAAGTAACAGCAAATTATCCGACTTTAACGGGAGGATAAAGTAGTTGCTGGACTACACTGCCCTGGTTCTAACATTACGCCAAAATAAACTTCACTGTTAGATTTAATTACCTGTCTAGCAGAAAGGTTGCAACCTCCGCGTCCGTTTTCAAGTCCTTCTTGCTCATGAGTTGTCTCCACCTGGAAAAAGCTAGGCCGATGTCGACTCTCGTTTTATCCCGGTCATGTTTTCCTTTTCTTTTCTTGGGTGGTTTTCCTTCCCTCTCATGGGGCAAAGAGTATCCATGGTCCTCCATTTCAAGGGAAAGGGCAAGTATATGAACCGCAGGGCACTTTCACCAACACAGTCGTCTTTGCTTGCTTCTGCCCCATGCCCCCGACAACACACGGAGATTTAAAGGTACAACGCAAAAGGCGAACCAAGTTTGTCCCCTGTCGGCTACCGCATTCAAAGATGGCGATGCAACATGGCAGCCCCCGGTGGGTGCACCGCCACCTATGTATTTGTGAACAACTCATTCTAAGCTACGAGAAAGCTTTCATTTGTATGCGATTGTGATTAGACTTCGGTAAATACGTATTTATGAAAGCAATATTTGATTTGTGCTAATAAAAAGTCAAAAAAGTTGCACACTGTACCTTTAAGAAACTAAATAATAAGGAAAGATCAAAATGTCTGAATCCAAAAGCAAAATGTGCTGCAAATGCTCAGATAATTTTCAGGATTTCAGGATCATGCGAGGATTCTTACCAGTGTGATATAAAACTTGTAGGATGAGCTGAAGTGGAGAGTTCATAAATGTGGACCTTGTAATTTGAAGGATCTGGAGAGATTCTGCTGGCAGGAAAGGTCTTTGATCGCCTTGCCATATCTCCTCTAACCTCATTAAAGTATTAAATCAAAGGGACCCAATAACTCTAGAGCACAGTTTTGAGAAAATATTTTCTCGAAACCATTGCTGTGAAACAAATGTTTGAATTCATGGCTGTCATTATCAAGTCTGTTTGCTTATTCATGTACTGAATGCACATTTTAGTGCCTTAAATGAATAGATTGGCCCAAATTATTCTCTGTTTTGGGGCCATTCTTTGAGAAGTGAACCAAAATGTCACACACATGACCAGATGTCATCAAATAAAGAAATACTTTGAAAATTAATGAAAGGTATCAAATTTATTCCTTGCTATTCTCCATACCCCAAAACTATGAAAATTCTAGATTTTTCAACTTCACAGAGTTTTTGAATCAAATAGAGTTATGAAAAACCTGTTTCATTGAAGTCAAGTGACCTGTTTGACCTCTGACCATGTTAAAGTTAATGTAACAAATAACATTTTTTTGATAGACTTGGATAAGTAGACTCTTATACAAGGTCCACAATCATGAACCTCCAATGCTTTTGTAATTGGAGGAGATTTTTTCTACTATTTGTTACATTTTTGGTCACTCACGTGACTGAGAATGGCCCTTTGAAGTCTGACGGCATGCAACAACCTATACCAAGGGGGAATGTATTCATTATTTTGGAAATTGACATATCCCCAGAACATTTTCATTGCAATGGGCTCATGAGTCAGGAAGTTATTTTGCAGTCATTTCGATAGAAACTTAACAGCCTGAGTTGTTGAAGCATAACTGGTGGCAGGAATGAACTGTTTCCTGTTAATAAACCAACAACTTTCTTTTCCAGCTATTGCTGTGGTGAGTAAGTATATAACAAAAGGGTGGAAGGAGGTCCAGAGCTCGTATGGCGATAAAGAGAATGCGGAGGAGACTACCCGACTTCTCCATTACTTGGAGGCCGTGGAGAAAGCAAAACATTCTGAGGATCAGTTGGAAATTGTCCACCTCATAGAGCTTCACGGACTGGAGAAGGAACAGTTACTGACCAACCACCTGAAATCCAAAGAGGTTTGCTGTGGTCTGCAGCTAATTATTTTATTTTTGTACTTTTCTGTCTGGCTCATGTATGTTTTCAAGAGGTCCTTATTTGGAGCGTTTTGTATTTTATAGCAGTTAGCAGCAATGAGTTTTGCTGTTCTGTCTCATTAGGTTTGGAAGGCTCTGCTTATGGAGATGCCTGTGGCTGAAGTTTTGCAGAATTTAGGCAAAATAACTGCTGACCAAGTCCTGGAACCTGGAAGTTCAGACATTGCAGCTCTTTGCGAAAGACTGCAGAATGACACTGTGCTGAAAAAGGTATGGAATTACTCTCCTGACTGTAGTTGTTCATTGGTTGAATGTCAATGAATGTGGTATTGGGTCTTGTCCACTCAAAAATGGCTGTTTTCTTGCATTTCTAAAATTACCCATCAGATCTGTAAATACTAATAATGTAAGATAAAGATTCAGATATATTGTATCAGTGCTCATTACACCGCAGATAACTTCAAGTAAAAAATGTGCTTTCCATTCAAAAGTATTTAATTCTTTAGGAATTTTGTCATTGAAAGAAATGTTTTTTTTTTTTTTTTTAACCCTTCATAGCATCAAAAAGCCAAGGCATAGATAATGTACAAATTCCTATAAATTTGATATGTCTGAATTATATACATTCTGTCATTGCATGTGATTGCATTACCCCATTTTCAGCAGCTATTATTGAAGTACGTTTCCCAAAAGCTCAGTTGTTAGCAACTTGTATAAATTGGCCATATAGTCAGTGGTTCCAACTATGAAAGTTCGCATCTGTGCTTTTGGTAAGCTTTCCCTTGGACTGGCCTAACAATGCCCTGTATCATATCATCCTCAAGTTATAATGCTAATGTGTTAAATTGGTACTAGAGAGGTGCATTTCCTGAACCTCAGTTGAAGGTTAAACATTGCTGCATTTTCTGCTGTAGATTATCTAGTGCTAAGTTGTACAAGTAATGCATAAATTTAAAACCTCAGTAATGCTAAATGTAATGTTTTGTCTCTCACAATTTCAGGCTAACCTTCACCCCTTCCACGTGCTGGTAGCTTTGCATGCCTACAAGAGAGGTCATGGAAGCAGAGGGAAATTAAAGTGGGAACCAGACGAAGGCATCATCCAAGCATTGGACAAAGCCTTTTACAAATGTTTTCTGGTGAGCATGGTTCCCCTCACCAAAATTGCCTTCTGTTTGATTGCTATGTAAATTTTAATCATACTAATAATGGCAGACTTTTGTATGCCAATAATGTTTATATATCTTCATCTCCAGGAACTGTGTTCAACTGTTGATGAAAACGAGAAAAACAATAAAAAACCTTGGTAGCGCTTTGAATGAAAAACTAAATGGCAGTTATCAAGGCAGTTGGAGTCCCAAATGCAACGTTTGGTATCAATTTTTGGTGTTGGTCATAGAGCAAAATATGAATTTTAGCAATCCAATATGATACCCTTCTGAAGTAGTTTGGTGGTGGCGGGGGGGGGGGGCATGGCGGTCCACCTTGAGAAATGTAATTACCGTCATTCTTATGATTTTTGCACTGCTAGTCACTTTTTTTGGGAAGAAAAGAATTTCACCAAAAAGAATCGTGCTGCAGCACTGATGCTTGGAACTTTAATCGGCCCAGGGCTTGAGACATCTGAGTGTAAGGCAACCTGCTAATAAACAGGTGCTGTGGAATTTTTTTTTTTGCTCTTTCTTGGCTTCTGGGTGACTTACAACAATGACATTCATCTGGGGGCCGCACACCAGGGGGATATTGGAGGCTATGTCGGTTCTAATCATTAGTTTCGTCGTTTTCTTGCGGCTACTGCGGGTAAGCATTGCAGCTGTGATTAGTTGTACAGACACTGACTGTGTAAGTCTCTGAGGGCATTAGATGTCATTGGTAGAGTAGAAGAAGTGAGAACGAGTCGTCATGTGAATCGGAGGAATCGAATGGCACTCGGAGCAGGTGGCTGCGGTGGGCTAAATGATTTGGTGGAGTTCGGGGGGGTACTAAAAAAACAACTTTTTATGTACAGAGCATTACATTTAACCCCATAAAACTTACAGACCCATATGTGGGTTCATCAAATGCAGCCGCTTTATTGAAACGTGTAGAGCTTCAAGCCTATCTTAAATTCTAGTGGAGATCCTGGTGTTTTCATCAATCCCAAATATGCCCTGCTGAATTACAGGGAAATGTGTATACAATTATGATAAAATGATGTACAAGATATAGATATTTTCCATTTGATGTAATGCTGTGACCATCAAAACATGGCATCCCAGGATTGAATATTTCTCTTTATAAGCGTAATGTAGCTTCAGTGAAGCGATGCAACCAGCAGGTACAGAATATGTACGTGACATCGTCCTACAAGATGGGGAAAAAAGCTTTTTCTGACTTTGAACCTACTAAAGGGAAAATTGAAGTGAAAAGTTCGAGTTTATGGGGTTAATGCTGTTAATTGCCAAAATGTGATACCAAACCCCTTTTGTTACACTAGAATGTTGAGGCCACTGGGAGGCGGATTGTACTCGGCGTGGACGTCAGTGCACCAATGAACACTACAGGGCTGGGTAGTCCCATTGATCCAGCGACCACAGCTGCTGCTATGAGCATGGTAGGCCAATATGTGTCCATGTGTGGACCAATCAGTAATCGGCTGTGGACTCTTCCTTTGTCGTATAATTCACAATTCAGCAATCACTGTTAATTCTTAATTCAACCCCACAGTGATGCTCTCTCACTCTAATGAATGTTACTGTAGTGTACTCCTCCATAGTTGTAATGATAATTTATAATTTTGCCATTTTGACTTTGACAGAAAAGTATAGAAATTAATCTGCAAACCTTTTTTGATTTAAATTAGTATAAATAAGATATCCAGAGAGTTTTGCTGTGCCTGGGCAGTGTGAATCCTAATTTGCATTTGAAATCATTTGTTGAAGGTTGTCGCGCAGACAGAGGTGGATTCCCAGATCCTTGTCTTTTCTGAAGGAGCCGTGTCCCCCTGTGCCGTTGCTGCAGACATGACTCTCACGGAAGTACGAGAAAAAATGCTCAAGGTAAGAATGCACATCAAAAAAATGGAGCAAATGTTAAAATGGAGCATGTGTTCATGCATTATGCATTGTCATTTGCTTTAAATGCAATCCAGGGGTAGCGTAAATGGAGATGTTATAGTTTCAGTCTCTTTTATGAGTTGGTCACTCAAAGAGTAGGTTTTTTTTCCCCGTGCTCTTTGTCCCCTTACAGATGGTTTGGCAGAAATTTGAGTTTTCTTGACAAGATGTCTTGATATATTTCACTGATACCTCGGACCTGTATGGACTCTGTTTTTTTGCATTCCAAGACATTACATTGAAGAAACTCCACCGCAACGTCCCTTTCCAAATATAATGGCAGGGATACTCATTCACAGAGCTTTCAATTGTGCAAACGTTTAGTGAGAACAACTTCTTTCGTCGATGTAGCGGAAGAGTATCCAACTGCAGACATTGTATTCCATTCAGGACAACTGGTTGCTGGCTAAACTGGCTGTCATTGTCATTTATTTTCCAGCGGTCATGGTTACAAGGCACGTAATGTTAATTTACACCTTTTTGAGAAGATGAATACAAAGTCTCATGAAAATGTATTGGTATTTGAATAAATAAATTGATAGCTTGTGACCTCAGGTATGAAAAAGCTGCCAGACTCTAAAGATTCCATTTTGGACGATGAATGGCTTTGTTATATTGAAGGCCATTTCTTTGTCTGTCGTCTGACTTCTGATCAATCTATAATGTTGCTAGTTTCCAAAGCCCTAACCACCTAGTTAAAAGCTCAAGCACAAGAACAGATTGAGTATATATGATGCAATTTCTTAAACAGCCATTGAAATTGTGAAGGTACGGAAAGGGTTTACCTCGATGCTGATTCGACCTAAACAAAATGTCCGGAATTGGACACTGCTTTTGGTTGTCAAATTTACATGTACTGTTGTCAGTTTGAAGGGGCCAGGGGAAAAACAGCAGCAAGTTGAGGTGAGCGGTAGGTTGCAATTAAAAACACACGGATGTTGTACGGCAAAAACCTGACAACATTTTACATGAAAACAACTAAAGATCAAAGGAGTTCCACAGATTGTCACGGAATTCAGCATAATTTTGCGCTTTGCTGTCCAGAATAGGATTCATTGTTGCACCATTGCAGAACAGATTCTCAGTGGGCAGACTAGTGAAAACATGAACAATGGTGACATGAATCAATTTACCTTTGCAAAAAAATGTTTTTAATCGAGATTTGACATTGAAAGGTCTCTCACTATTTTGTGTTCATTCCTTTCAGATTCCCAGTCTTAGCACTGACTGTGCCCTTCCAGTCCTTTGGGCTACAGAAAAGGGGAAGGTGGTAGATGTTTTTATCGTTCTCACCAACAATGACGCCTGGTTTGGAAAGATCCACCCGGTAGAGGCTCTGAAGATGCACAGACAAGTACGTAGTGTGGAGACTCACTTTAGACAATTTATTTTATCTTCTTTAATCTTTTCTCATTTGTAGGTTTCTGACTGCTTTTCAGGGGAGCCCTAAACAAGATAAAAATCGAGCTGTTCAGAAATACTCAATAATTCAAATGAATGTCAGGTTGGACTGTGCTTCTAGTTTTATTTTGCTCTGTATTTATGCATCTTTACTCATTTGCACTAAATTGATCAGCACATTTTTATGGACATGTAAAAAGAGCATGATTTAAAAGATGCCATTTATTAAATCGTTTCACTTTTTGACTGCAGAAAATGGGAGTGTTCTCAAAGTTGGTGGTGTGTGGGCTCAGTTCAAACAGCCTCGGAGTTGCAGACCCAGACGACCGAGGCATGCTAGAGATGTGCGGTTTTGACTCTGGAGCTTTGGAAGTGCTCAACAGCTTTGTTCTGGATCTCATTTGAGAGAAATGGCAAGAGGAGGAAAATATATGGGGAAAAATGGATGAACATCATAAGCATCTGCAAGGAGCTCTGAATTTTGGACTGTCCTGATTGAAAAAAAGGAGGAAGGAAAACTAAAGTTTAGCAAACTTAACTATAAAATAATAAAATTGCGAAGTAATGCATCTGTCAAGATCTGAATTCTGTCTTTCATGAAGGAAAAACTTTTCTGAATGGTTTCCAAAGATCCAGCTGGCTGGACAAATCCATGTATTTCAGTGTAAGAAAATCCATGCATTGCAGTGTAAGACATTCATTCAATGAAACATGGGTAGGGATGGGGTGGAGCTCTGCATCAAATCACATGAATTCATTAGGGGCTGACTGAAATTTCATGTACAAAGCTGATTTGATGGCAAAAGATTGCTTTTATAGTTGTGTCCAACAAGTAAGTTTTTCAGCAAAAGTGTTTGAGTGTTGCTGGCATTTAACACTATATAGGTGTGCCAGAAACGTAGAGGGGGGTCTGGCTGCAAACCTCCATGCCGAGGCCAACTTCCCTTGTTAGGCTAGCTCTACGCTCAGGCCTCTTTGTCATTTATTTTCGCCTCCCAGTAGTGGAAACTGAATACTACCTTTGTGGACAAAAGCTGTGGCTGAGGACATTTATTTGAACTGAAATGAGAGAGACTGTAAGAGAATTGTTCAATTATGTTGTGTTAAGTTATTTACCTGTTGATTAATCATAGCAGCTACGGTTATAGTCTGATATGGTAAACATGAGACATTATTTCTTATTCTGTGTTCAGTTTAATACTGGTCAAAGATGAATTGCTTCTTTCTTTGTTTATTTGGAGTTTCCATAGTTTCCTGGGGGTATTGTTATACCATGTGGCGTCTGGGCGGGCGGGCGGACAGCGGCACCATAATTTGTCCGGGCCATATCTCCGAAATTGTTGGCCACAGGAACTTCAAATTTGGTATGCAGGTTCTTTGTGAGGGATAGGTGTTCAGCGTGAGGGTCATTAGTGGATTTGACCTTTGACCTTGGTCCAGTGACCTTGAACCTAAAAACTGTGTGGCTTAGTGGCTTTAACAGAAAGGCATGTGAAAATGCATAAATGATAAACTCATAATTAGAGAAACGCACAAACAATACAGATTACTCCTCAAAGTGTTGATTTTACATATGTCCCTGTTATCACTGTCCCCTAAATTTTGCAACTGTACATAAGTAAGATGTAAGATGCAACTGTACATAAGACATTGGATGCAGGGGAGATGCACTGTGAATCTCGAGAATGAGTTTCTATACAATTAAGTAGCTGCTATGATTAACCGATGGCTAAACCAATTAGGCTGTGTTCTAATTTTAAACCTGGAATCTGATGGCCTTAACTTCCAACTTGTTTATATGAAATCACAATACACCAAATTCTTCTCAGAAATCGCTATTTTACGTAATACCACATAATCTAGCTAACAAACAACTCTCTTAACGTCTTTTCCATGTCCTCAGCCACCACTATTGTCCGGATTCGATTTCCATTACTGGGAGGGGAAAATAATTGTTGAAGAAGAGGCCTGTGCTTGAAGCTGGCCTGTCAACGAAGGCTGGCTTGAGCATGAAGGTCTTCGGGCCGAATCTATTGGAAACCTTTATGTAATTCTCTTTATAATGTTCATGTACTTTTTATATACACACTCCAGTCTATTTGGACAGTGACTACGTTTACATGCAGTCAATAACCCTTTCATAACCGGAATATTAGCTATAACCCGGTTGCGCACAGCCATGTAAACACCAATAACCCTTTTGAAAAACCGGAATATGCTCATATTCCGGTTTTTAAAAACTCGAAAATGACCTCTGGGTTACTCCTTTTCTAACCTGAATATTTGGTCATGTATACGCCTATCGGGATATCCCCATCGAAAGGAACATTAATTTGTGTTCTGCGCATGTTCTATTCACAAGGAATCTTGGTCTTTTGTGTTTTTGGATAGAGGAAGAAGAAGCGGAAATGACGCGCATTACGTCATGACGTTCTCAGTGTGTCGAGACGTTGTCCATGCGTCGCTGTTTTGATCGGGACATCCCAATTGATTACAATTACCATGTATACAGGAATAACCCTGTTTGCTCACGCATGTAAACAGGTTATTCCGAATGTTTCAGAAACCTGAATATTGACCTTAACCCGAATATTGACTGCATGTAAACGTAGTCAGTGACACAGTAAATATCGTGGCTTGGTGTTCCAGACATTGGATGTAAAATAAGAGACAATAGATAAGAGCGATTTTATTGGGCAATCTGTGTAGAAATTACCAGCCCTTTTACACGTTTCCTCATTTATGAGTATGTATGGAAGGCCTTTTTTTTTCCCCCAAATCAGTGGTTCTCAAACTTGTTCACAGGGGCCCCCTTGTGTATCAAGGGTTTCATTCTAACAGTTGGGTACCTTTGATGTTGAGAGGGATTATTTACCCTCTTGATCCACATTATGCTAAAAATGGCTTGTCAGTGTTTCTTAGAATATTATTCTTAAAATTATATTGCCCTTATTTCACTATAGGGCCTGCAATTACATGGGCTCCAAATTTGGTAGTTGGAGTTTTGACCTTGTTGATTCACTTCAATCTTTCATTTGAATAGCAATAAATAATTTAATTAGTTTCATGCAATTGTATGCATATGAAATTATACTAATTGTTTGAAATGTAGCCGGATAAGCATTACATACGCACGTAAATGTTATTCTTCATGGCAGGCATAACCATTTTTAATCGAAGGATTAAGGTATGCGATCCCGCATTAAATTCTCACCGTTAAGATTAGTTAACTGCTTTTTAGAATTCTGGGATAGCTGTTGTGATTTGAAGAAAAAATCAGCATACAGAGGTATACCCCTGGTCTGAGTTTGAAAACCGGTCTTCCACCATTCGCATACACTGAATTCTGAAAAAATAAAAATAAACTAAATAGAAGCTAATGGTTTATCCCTTATGCTTTTATTTATTGTTACATTTCTAATCCGATATGTTTTAGAAGACCGAGGCAGAACTCATTTTGCTCATTTTGGCACCTGTGGGAGGGAACTGATTAGCCATATTAAATTCTTGATGGGTTGTAACAGATGTTAAGGCTTCTGCTTTTGTATTCCTCTTCATCATGAACCACAGGTCAAACTTTTATACCAAGTGCTGTAGCAACACTGACTTTGGAAGGGGCTGTAAATTCCTTTTCAAATTCAGGTTTTATGTTCACTTCCATACTTTCATTCTGAGAAGTGTAACGTTTGCTTGACATTACCAACAGGGTTTTCCATCACTGTATTGTACTTACGATCTTTTAGAGTTCTTACATTTTTTGTTTCAGATTGAGGCTGCTAGAGAATATGGAGCAAACTGTGTTATATTAAAATTAAAAAAAATATAGAAAATGTAACTTAGTTCTGCAAGAACTAATTTAAAGTAACACTAGTAGTATGTCACTACTTTTTAGATTTAACAGATACAACTGAATGTAACTTTATAAAGTTTCTGTATCATTTTGGAACTATTTTGAATTAAAATGCTTTATAGTCCAAAATATGGCTGAATAAAGAGTAGTAGTAAGACTTCACTCTGAGGGGTCCGTTCAGTTATGGGAGAATCACTGATGTTCATGCAATGACTTCAGATTAGTAACTCAGCGTAAACTTACCTCCTTTGTAAAAGCCAACCAAACTCTTTGTTTATGGTTCCTGTTTGATTAAAGTGACGACTTCGTCAAAAATACTATTTGTCTGACCATTTAACTGTGATTTAAGAGTCTTTTCAAGACCATCTTTTTATGAATTATTTTGCAGATGAGATTACACTATTAATTTTTTTAGCAAATACACTGTAAATCTATATCTTCCATATAGTTTAATGCTGAATTTTGCATACAGATAGTCTAGTTTTTTTACTGACAACCTTGCAATATTGGATCTGTTTGTTAAAACCTGCAGCTTTTAGGTCTTATATGGGAACTTCATTCATTTATAGTTTTCCAGTGACCCCATCATCTTGCTTTCTGCACAGCACATTATAAAATATGTACTGAGCTTGGTGTAGGAGAAACTTCAAGAATCTGAGGCACTGGTAGCTGAAATCATCATCAAAATCATTTGAAGAATGCATATGCTCAACTTGCTCAGGGCAACATCACTGAGCAACTCAGCATGCATCTTATACATGGATGAGTTTCGAAAATATCTAAAAGGATACTTGAAAGGGTCAGCATGCTGTGTTTTCTCTGTCAAAGTGAAGTGAAAAGTATAACTCATACGGTTTTCGCCTTGAAATTACTGCTAATTAAAATCGGCATTGTCAAGGACTTGTCAGAACTCCTACACCATGTAAATTTGCCTTGCAAAGCATTTCTCTTTTGACTGTGATGTGTTTTTTTCCCAGTTCAAGTCAAACCAATCTGCTAGCTGCAAATATTGAAAAACTGAATTTAATATGTGTTAAAAATTGTTCTCCTAACATAGTGCCTGGGGTTTAAAGCAGCGCTACCTCCTCATACTCAACCATCTTCTCTGCCTCAAGACTCCTGACTACTTTGCCCTCTTGGAATCTTCTTAATATATTTAACAATGCACGTACAGGCCCTCTAGTTTTTGCTTGCAAGCCAGCAGGGGCATGTTCATGATGCAGATTTTTCTTTTTTTTTCCCCCATCTTTCCTCCAAAATGCAGCAATGATGGTTGAGCTGGGATAATATGTGAAATATGTGTCCAATATTAGTTGAGGTTGCAAATTTGGGGTGTGTGACATTTGTTCTGCAAAGCTGCTATGTGCATGCTCTAGAGTAGATGTAAATGTATATTGTTCTACATAAAAGTATTTTAGAGTTCATTGTCATCCACTGAAATCCATTTGTATTTTTTGCATATTCATTCATTCTCCTTTATCACTATTTGTAAATACAGCTCCGTGTTATACAGGGCTGTTTTTGTCTTTCACCATTAAGTAAATATTAGAGGTAAGGCTATGAATTTTTGTAGATTGCTCATCATCTCTTTGATTGTTTGATAGCAGTTAATTTCAAATGATGAGTCATTTGTTTTGAACTGGTAGCTTTTGTGTCCTATATTATGGCAAAGGTGCATGTAAATGGGGGAGGTTCATACAAGTAGGACTGTCATGTTCAAGTCCATTGGATTTGGAGATCAGACCTGAGTATAAGATGCCGTTTCCTTGATTGGTATATTTTTCATGTAGCCTGCTTGGCTGATGAGGTATGTCTTTTTAAACTATGCTGAAACACTAAAACTGTTATGTAGACTCAAATACATTTTTCCCATTGGAAAATTCACTATGCTTTAGTAAAGTCAAGGGGGACAATTACAGCATTCAGATCTATGCCACTTTGTAAAAGGCATTCAATGCAGCTCCATCTCACAGAATATTTATGGTGTAAATGTGTTTATTTGATCTTTTGTCTTTTAATGTCTTCACTATCTAGAATATCAAACTTGATGTATAGTTTACATCAACATTGTAAAGGTGTTACTCATAATAAAGACTGTCCATGCTTGGCACTCCTTGAAAGAAAATGTATCATTTAACTGAGAAGGGAAAAAATGGGTGGAGTGAAAAGCTGGAGTGCTGAGTAAATAGGCAATACATTTAATGACCTTTTAAAGTAATTCAGTTTTTGCTCTCGTCATTCCCTTCCTTGAGCATTTCACACTTATTTTCTTTCTGCAGAGTGCTTCCAGGCATTCCTTATAGCTAGATGCTTTTCAGAAACTCTAATACCCACAAACACGTTTGCTATTTATTCAAATTTTCTATCTGGAGTACTATGGAATCAGATTTGTGTCAAAACTATCGAACAAAACTTTTTAGATATCGAACAAAAATGTTGAAATTCAGAGAGAATATTACTCACTGAAGAAACAAATGTGACCTCAAAAGCAAAACATGTAAGTTGTAAACAAATTTTTTTTATGATTGAATAAACCATGGTCTTTCAGTTGTTTGATAAATTGTTCTTTCGTTCACAGCACCCTCTGCTGCCTTCGCAATTATCAGATTTGCGGTTGCTCCCAGCTCTTTGCTTGCGCTTCTTGATTTTTGCTTGCGATTCTGTCACAAACGTCGCAGTGGGTGGGATTTTTGTATGGTCTGACCTCATTGGCTAATGGAACTCTGGGGCTCAGAGCCTGGAGTAATGGCGTCGTTAGCCCCGGGCATTCCCGGCCGAAGCCCCGAATGATTGGCCAATAGCCCCGGATCTCCCGACCCCGCAATCAACAACAGTAGCCTCGCTTCCTTGTGTCAAATCAGTTTGGATGGCTGACACACTGATGCAGTAGCAGCAGCAGCAGGAATAAATGTGAGGCATGATCACAAAGGCCAGCCATATGGGGAATGCCCAAATATGGGCAGAGGCACAGAATCATGAGGATAAATTGTCACAATTTTAAATTTCAACATAGGGTGGTGTTTACCGCTCAATGTTACGTAGGCAGTTCAGTAGTAGCATGCTGTAAGCGAGGGCTGTATTACTTGCTAGTGATTTCAATCAAATTAATACTTTATCACTGACATGGACATCAGGCGGGAGAAAGGACAACGCAAGGGAGCGAGAAGCGGTAGAGGAGTTATCGTCCCCCGACTCCCGACTCCTGACTCCCCCCTGTAAAGCGGGCGTTTACAGAAATTACATTTGTTTTATAGTAAATGCAATTCAGTTATGTGATAAACAGAATCGTATAATGACCTGAAACCACTGCTAATGCCTTGATAAATAAAACCATTGGAAACGTGTATCGCGATTAGAAAACCTCTGCAGTTACGGCCCTTCATCTCTCCTGATCTGATTCAACAATTTCGTTCTACGAAGATAATCTAACGGAAAACGATGAACAATAAGATCAGCGTGCAATCGAACATCCCATTACACTGCAGGACACAACAGAAATGCTGCGTTTTGGCATTTGAATGCATGGTATGCATAGAATTTAAGAGTGGTCCATAATCACCGCGTCTCTAGGTGGTATGTATAAACTCAGTTCTATATTTTGAAATACTGAAAAAGTGTCACTTCAAAGTCAAACGTTAGTCGCAAATTAACGCTGGTCGCTATTATACTTAGGTCAATTCAGCTGTGGCAAGTACAGTACGTAACCAAAAGCGACCGCAACTTTTAGGCAATATAAAGAAACTTTCCCAGTAAGCTATATTCCCATGTTTACATGCTTGGTGTCTACGGATTTCCCTAAATTTAAACTTTTAAAGCATCTTGATGTTGTCTTTCATTTTTGATTAAAGACTAAAATCACAATCAATTTCTCCCAAGATAATGTAGTTGAATAAACTGAAGTTTTAGTTCTGAAGTTCTGAGAATGTTGAGAATGCAGCGATCAGATGAACGACATTGAGATTTTAAGATGTAGTACGGTGTATGACGTTACCATTACATTTATTTCTCTCCTTTCCAAATTGCTTGGGCTGGCATAGGGAAGCTGACGACAATGGACTGGGATATTGACACTACTGGATTTATAGACTCACTCACACTGCAATGTGAAGCACCTGTTTAATTTTGTTATAAAATATGCACCATGGATATTTGAGTGTAATAAAATTTCCAAAATTCTGATACCTTGGAATTGTTTTGTTTTGCACTGGAAATGTTTTTGAAACAAATGGCACACTTAGCCTATAGAGAATGCGTATTTTAATTGGATACAATTTATTGAAAATAAAAACAAGTAAAATTAAGAATGAAAATGATGTGTTTAATTTAGCATAATTACATTGTGTTCTATCCTATCATGTATTTTCTATATTTCTGAGCAGATTTTCAATGGTGTATGCTGATGAAAATGACCCCGCCCGTGCCCCCCCAGACTGATTATTAATCCCCCCTGTGCCACCCCACTTTAAAAATCCTGGAACTGCCCCTGCTCGTAAGTGAGGTTGTCCACTTGAAATTGCCTACATTAGTGCGCTGATCATTATGCCTTATTATAATGAACCAAGAAAGTCAACTGAAGCACAGCGAAGGTCATGAAGTGACAAAGAAGGGTATTAGCCTGTGTCTGATCACACAGTATCGACTCATCGTCCAATGTAAAAATAACTTTTCAACTAAACAAAGTCATGGCTTAGCTGCCTCAACATTTTCAGTGAAGTGCGGCTTGAGAAGATCTCTCATTCACTCTAATCCCATAGGCGGATATAAAGTTCACTTATCTTATGGCAGCATGGGCACTGTTTACATTGCAAAGTTCATGGTTTTGAGTCTTGGAAAATTGAGCCCACCCCTGAAATGCTGTTATTTATCATTCACTTGTGTTCACTGTTCAACATCGAGCCGTTTATGAGCCAAATTACAAGCAGTGATTGAGTTAATGCACGGCGCTTTCCTGAAGAGTTCACGTCTGACACAAAAGTACTGAACAGCCCAGTCAGGATGGAAGCTAGTCTAGCTAAGCTAGTGATGTATAGGAGTGCTCTCTATCCTTGTCCAGCTGCGTTAAAATTGCATCTTTAACAGCGAGATTTTCAAAATTTTCCCGGGGGAGAAACCCCTGGACCCCCAAAAATTGGTTGGGTCAAGAGGGCTGAAGCCCCCAATGTTTTCAAGTGCTAACAACGCCCCTGCGCAGTACATTCACTTAACATGCTACACAGGTGTTAACGAGTTGACACGGCGCTAATTTTAGCAGTAGGCTACGGTTATGAACGTGAATGCGCAGTACGTGAATGTGAATCATGTTCTCAGCGACAGTTCTCTGTGTGCGAGTGACACAGAGTGCTACTGTCGGCAGTTCATTCTTTGAACGAGAATCACTCCCCCACCCTGACAGAGTCCCCTGTCTGCGTGCAGTTTGTTCAATGAACGAGAATCACTCCCCCGCCTTGACAGACTCCCCTCTGTGTGTGCAGTTGGTTCAATAAACGAGAATCACTCCCTCACCCTGACAGACTCCCCTCTCTGTGTGCAGTTCGTTCAATGAACGAGAATCACTCCCCCCCCGCCCTGACAGACTCCCCTCTCTGTGTGCAGTACGTTCGCGAGTGACACAACACTTCTCTCAGCAGTACGTTAACTGACCGAATAAGCGCAGACTGGTGGTGCGTTCACTGTGTGTAGTACATTCAGTGGTTGAACGGATCCCTCGCAATGAGAGGATCAGTCTCCGCCACCCGTTTTGCACGCGAGTGATTCATTGTTTGCTTGGACAGAATAGTTCCACTGCCCGCCTGGTGGCCTCGCTGCTGAGCTCAACTGAACTGAGAAATGAATGAGTCAATCCAAGAAAGTGATTTAGTTCAGTCAGTTCTCTTAAACAGTTCGTGAACGACACAACACTATTGCCCCATTCTGTTACAATCTACCTGAGTTGCTTGGCTACAGCAGCAGCTAAGGATGATGTGTTATTCACAATCAGATTTTTTAAGAATAGGCCACGGCAATGAATCAAGGACCCGCAGTTTCTGGACTTGAATATTAATTCCAATATGGATTCAGCTTCGAAACCTACAACTGCAATCGTAGACGGCTTGCATTAGCCTTATTTTTTTTAAAAAGTCCCGCATTGCCTTATTCAGTAGCTTATGCTTCAGTTTGCTGTTGAGGTTATATCGGCTTTTAACTTGCAGTTTGGGATTTAATTTTCATAGTCGAGATAGGTGTACTATTAACCATCCATCTGCGGCGTGCGGCACTATTGAAACACAGCAGATGCGTGGTTGATGGAAGGATTTGAAGGGCATGTAATCAAGCCGATAACATTTATATGCACAATTTATCTACAGCATGTGCCTCACATGTACTTTATATTTTACTAAATTTAATCTCGGGAAAATTCTGTAGGCCTTAATCTTGTAGGCCTATCCGCCTGGACAACGAAAATGAGGTCCAGATACAACTAATTAAATTCCGCATGCGAGACAGCACGGTCCTTCAATGGAAACGTATATGGAAGTGGTGAACACTTTGTATATTACTGTATATTATTGATTGTATATTATTTGCATATTCACGTGCGCAAAAGCATTAAGGCAAACTAATGTACATTTACAGTAACAGTTCAGGGTACAGTTCCCAAAAGCTTAGTTTGAACCAGACTGTGGAAGTGACAAGAGTTAGCAACTAGCTACGCCTTTGGGAAATATACCCCAGCTCAGTAAATTGCAGGTTGGCAGCCCGCATTCTGTTACAATCTTCCCGAGTTGCTTGGCTACAACAGCAGCTAAAGACGATGTGTTATTCACTGTCAGATTTTTTTTAGAGTAGGCCACGGCAATGAATCAAGGGCACACAGTGAATTCCTTTATGAGCCATTGTAATATTTCCGTCGTCGCTGGTGTGATTCACTTGTTAGTGGAGTCCGAAGTGAGACTCGTGGCTACATTCTATGGTTAAATGCAATACTCCAGGCTCTGAGCCTCAGAATTCCATTAGCCAATGAGGTCAGACCATACAAAAATCCCACCCACTGAGACGTTTATGACAGAATCGCAAGCAAAAATTAAGAAGCGGCTAAATACTTTCTTTCCACCTTTGTAAAATTAGACACCTGCCTAATAGGATTATGCATCTAAATGCCCTCTAACATTGTGCGAAGGCAGCAGAGGGTGCTGTGAATGAAAGAACAATTTATCAAACAACTGAAAGACCAATGGTTTATTCAATTGTAAAAATAATTTGTTTACAACTTATAAGTTTTGCTTTTGAGGTAACTTTTGTTTCTTCAGTGAGTAATATTCTCTCAATTTTGACATTTTTGTTTGATATCCAAAAAGTTTTGTTCGATAGTTTTGACACAAATCTGATTCCATAGAGTACACTACAACTATTGGCCAACATTCTTGCAATGACTCTGATTTGCAGAAGATTTACCAGTTTCTCAGGAGTGCCATAGGATTTATGAATAATACTTATGGATTTTTTTTAGGTTGAGCTTTGCACAAACAATATTCCATTGTTAGCTCATTGGCGTGAAATTTGTGGTTGTGGCATCCATTGATACAATGTGGTATATTTCCAGAAATCAAGTAGCCTGGTAAAACCAGACTGCTACTTCGCTTTGCTTTCGTACAGAGTCTGGACCACAGAGATATAAGAAAACTAGAGTGGACAATCCCGTCGTTTCCGTGGCAGCACGCCGCTGCCATCTTGTGTATGTATATCGGGGCAGACGTTCAATGGAAAATGCTGTATAACTGGCCTAAACCGTGCTCGTATAAAACGAAAACTCGCTCATACGGGACAACAGCTGAAGTTCTGATTTTTCTGTGATGTCTTCTGATTAAATAAACATCGAATACACCGGATTTTAAAAAAAATATTTTTTTAAATAAGTATTGTTGTTTGATTACAATTCCTTATTCGTGTCCATTTTAAGTATGAAAGGATAAAAAAGAACACGGAAAACAAGTCTCTAACTTGTCGACACCCATGTTTAGCCTACTGTTTACATGTGCCTCATTGGACATTTATACATACTCAAGATGGTGAAGCTATTCTGCCGTTTCCGCTTTGGTCCAGCCCACACGTCGTCCACTCTAGTTTTCTTATATCTCTGTGGTCTGGACAGTCGTGATTAACAAGTGTTTACTTCCTGGTGGGTGCGCGCTTGTCAGAAGTTTAAAATCATTTGTTGTACCCGTAAACTAATCAATAAAGTTTGGCGATGATGTATGTTATGCGCCCGCTCAGCCGCCTAGTACTTCCGCTGTAAACACAGTCCTTCATACCAGGGGCCTGTTGTTCGAAAGTAGAATAAAGAAATCCAGGATAAGTGAAAAAGCCAGGTTAGACAAAGTCTCATAAGTCCATCCTAGTTTAATTGGTTGTTCGAACGCTGAGCCAGGCTGATGAGGGGCAGCTTTGTCAAGCCAGGTATAACTAATTTGAGCAAGTGCGCGGCCACGGCTTCCTTCAGTAGACCACAGAAGCTGATCACAGATTCACAGATGAGAGGACAGGTGTGGCTACTTTCCTCCAATGAACAGCGGATCTTAATGCTGACATAAGGTGACACACCTCTTATAAAAGGAAGCACCGCCGCTGTCATGAAGCTCTGAGACGCACGGCGGACTGATTAAATGAGTAAGTAATTCAAAACTATAATCCCTCGTAATCACAATTCAAGTTCCTTTCACAAATTAACAATTGTGCTCTTTGCCTTAATGATAAGCAGTGGAAATTGATCAATTGCAAAAATGTCTGATAATTTAAAGTAACGTTCATACTGCACAAGTGGTCAAAAGGTGAAAATTAAATATAAGAACATTATGCAGTCTGGTGCTTGAATAAATTGCTGATAATGTTCAAATGAGGTGTGTGAATTCTTTGGAAGGATCCTGCTCACACATTAATTTTATTCTTATTTTCTTCAACCAGCATTTAGTCTTTACAGGCGAAATGGAGAAGACACGCGCAGCTTACTTTTCCCCAAACGAGCAACAGCTCTTAATGGAGACATATGAAGAGGTTAAACATTTGATCAATAAAAAGGGTAACACTGCCGGTATAATAAAAATACGGGAGCATGCGTGGCAGACAATTGCGGACCGACTCAATGCGTAAGTAATCTAAAACAATACACTTTAAGCTCCGGTGAATCCTCATCATTGTAATTCAAGTTCTTTTGCAAATGCTGTAGCCTTAAATATGAGCAGTGGGAATTGATTCATTGTGCAAATCTTTTCTATCTCATGTAACGTTCATACAGCACAAATACAAGTGGCCAAAAACGCACCTGGCAACGGGTGAAAATTAAATACAAGAATATTTTGCAGTCTGGTAAGTGCTTCAATAAATAGCTGATAACTATGCACAAACGAGGTGTATAGATTCTTTGGAAGGTCCCGCCTCACACTTTTAATTTTATTCTTATTTTATTACTTCAACCAGCATTTATATAGTTCAGTATAGTTTTTTTTTTCTGCTCCATGCCATTTTCGTCCTTTTGCATGCCTTTTGCTGCAACAAATTCCTTGTTTGTGTAGAGTTACTTCAATAAACCGTGTCTGATTCAGATTTTCATGTATGCACTGATTTTTAGCAGTCAAGAAGAAGGCACACAGGTCTGGCACGGGGGGTGGCCCACCAACCGCTGAATTGCTTAAAAACGAGGCCAATACGTAGCCTCTATCAGAACATGGAATAACTGTATAAAACACATTGATTTCTGATCAGCGCAGCCGCTGACTCCACAGATAAGACAACAGAATCAACTAAGCCTGGCATTTAGCCTGGTCTGGAGCAGGCTAACTGTGGAGAATAAATCACCATGGTAACTTGACCAGGATGAAGTTATCCAGCTTTCGAACAACTGACTGCAGGCTAAATTAAGCCAGGATAACCAACATATCTCGGCTTAATCCCTTATCTGGGTTTCGAACAACAGGCCCCAGGAATGCAGCGAAAACAAACTGATCAGTACATTAAAGTTAATACTGTACTCATACATATGCCCATCTACCTCATTTTAGCCTTCACTCATTCACTTAAAAGAACCAAATGTGCCCTTTCTGTTCTCCTTACAAGAAACAAACTGTTGAGCTATCGTTTATCCTGCCGATACTGCTGCTATTAAAAAAAACGTGAAAGACCCGAAACCAACGGCAGAATCGGCGAGAATAACGCATTCTTTACATAAGGACGAAATCTGCGTTGACACGAAAACTGAACCGTTCACCATACTTGCGCTAACATCATACCCAGCTCGCTATCTAACTTTATAGTGACATAGTTTGGCTCTAAGCGCTTGGCTGTCTGAGACAGTCATTTCATTCATGATCAATGACAACATAACACTGAAACAGCGAATAGGTCTTGTGACACGAACAAAAACACGGCTTTAAAAAAGTTCGCTGCTAACTTAGTGTGAAATTCGCAGGCCATGTAACACTAAAAGCTACAAGTTAGCTGAGGTGGTTTGGCTGTCTCTCACAGAGATGAACTGGGTGCCTATTTCATATGTTCATGATTGATATTAAGTAAATATGACAACTTTTCTCGAAACCTGTGGGGAGTAGCGCTACAACATCATTTCCATTCAAAAAACTAACCAAACATTCCTCTTGTTGTGTCTTTAAGTCGCTGATACCGGGGATTTTCTCCATGACAGAGCGAATCTATTGCTGCATTCGGTAACGCGTCCCACGAGCCGTGTTTTCGAGACACGACTGGCGAATTCCTTTCTTTTGACCTCACTGTCCGAATGATCCTTCCTAGTACCTTCGACTTAATTCACGACACGACTCGTGTTTACGAGTGTTACCGAATGCAGCAAAAGTCCTCCCGTGTGTCTATGTCCGTGGCCATTGATGATTTCGGAGACTACAATTTCAAACTCGGCGCAGCTGCTACATCATGGCTCTCGGCCACGCCTTCTGTTCTTTGGTTGGTCCAGTGTATTTTCTGCCGTGGTAAACGAGGCAGAGCTCCAAGTGACCAGACTGAGTACTGAAGCGAAATGAAATTATGCGAAAGTACTAAGGCTGGCGGAGTCAGGCTAGAAATCAAGGTCCAATCATTACAAAACGTGAGGTTCTTCTAAAGCCTTCAAAGTTTGGTCACAATCAGCCAATAGGTGGTGCTAAGTAAAACGTGAAATTGCCAAGATCTTTTCAACCATCTGACCCACATGGTTCAAATTAGGCATACTGTATCTCTCAATGAAATTCTGAAAATCTTTCTAATGAGCAAGAGAAATCTTTTTAAAAAATAGCTGTTATTAGCCAATGAGGTTACAGCTGCTATTTGACAGGGTTAGCAATGACCAATCAACATGAAACTTACAGGGCAATAAATACAATGGATAATTATGTGCTATTAATGGGACATAGTTTCATAAATTCATACATGCCTTCACCATTTCAAAATTGCTTAGTGAGTCATGTTGCTTGGACCCAAGTAACGACTGCTTGAGGTTATTATTAGTAGTATAATTGCAGTATTATTAATCCACGACACAAAGTAGACCAGGGGACTTTGCTATGGAGCTCGTCTGTTCTTTTGTCCATCCATCTGGATAAGTAGGGACAAGTGTTTTTGAGGGGGTATTTCACCTAGAGTAATGAAAGTTTGCGTACATTTCTAGTCATGAACTTGATTGGGTTTGAAAACAGGATTCTATGCTGGCAGGTGATATTGATGAAAATGTCTTCTTATTAAATAACTTGGAGGCTAAAATTATTGTTGAGGGTTGCATCGGCAGAGTCCATTATTTCCAGATGTATTCACAGTATCTCTTGGATGCATTTATTCATGGCTTCGATCTCAGGTTTGGTTAAAGGGGACCTATTATGCTACATTTCCAAGGTTATATTTTGATCTTGGACTCCCCTAGAGTACTCCTGATCATTCAAAGCCCAAACAGGATCCTTATTTAGCTCATACTGCAATCCTCAAAAAACCCCATTTGTAGTCCATTGTAGTCTCTTGCCTGTAACGCCTCATTGAGGTGGCTCTTCCGCTATGGCCCCCACTCCCCGTATACCCACTTTCTTCTGACTGGCCAGCTCTGTGGAGGGCGGAGTTGGGCGGGACAAGGCTGCAGAACACAGTTTTCCGGGTCTGGCTCCCCAGAGTGAAACGCGAGACACGCCTGCAATCTGATAAGGAAGCGGCGGGCAAATTCCGCAGTCTAACGTTATACTTGAATATAAATCTAATGAAATGAACTTGTTCTAACAAACGCAGCGGCGAAAGTGGAGGACGCAGTGCGAAAATCTGGCAGCTCAAGCTCAAATTTGCTATTGGCTACAGTTTGCTACGCTGACAGTGGTGAGTACAGCGGTTTTTCTATTTTATAGCTAGGATGCAGGGAAAGCTATAATCCACCCCATATACACACATTTGTAGAAGGGGTCGACATACCCACGTGTAGACCGGAGACCGTAGAAATCCGGTGGGTCAGAGTTTAGAGGGAAACATAGACAGTGAGGAGCAGCTAAAAGTGAAAAAGTGAAAGTAAAAGTAAAACAGCTTATGGACTGCTTCGGTGTGTATTATAAGGACCTACTGGTTTGTGTGCATAACTGTGGTGTGTTGTTAGCGTGGAGAAACGAACAGCTTCTGCGCTGGTATATGACTGAGGGGCAAAAGCTTCAGGCTAAACGGCCTTTTCGGAAATTGACCGTGGTAATGGTTTACTTATTGCATCGGAATGACAAGCGTTTCCTCGCGGAGAATGAGCGCGTTATGGATAGTGTGCAAGAGCTAGCTAGAGCTCTGGTTATGTTATGAGCATAATACAGGTTTTACAGACCGTAAGTTCCGTTTGCATGAACCATTGCTTATATGGAGCTAGCGAAACAATCACTTCTACAGGAAAGAATTTAATATTCAGTTGCCGATTTAATATTCAATCGACAGCAATGCAGAGAAATCGTTTGTGATACCAGACCAGTCAATGTACCAGACACGTTATAGCCTGTGCTTTTCCTAATTGCTTTCACCGGTAGCATCAGAGAGCTTGCCTAGACATTGGAGAAGTATCAGGCTGACCCCGGTCATGGATAAGTAAAGCAATCGTTTCACAAGCACCCAAAAACGCACCCCAAGCTTTGCAAAACCTACGTCTGGTCTAACTGCACCTCTCCGGTTAGCTTCAACTGCAGTGGCTACAATCAGGCAACGTTATGATGGAACTGCCACATTGATGCTTACCGAAGTAACACAAGCATACCGATCAGAATCGCTGCATATAAGTTAACCAGGAACATTTTTAATTTGCAGAGCACAGGAACTAACATGCAGTAGCTGATGAGCGGTCATGACTTTGAATGTAATCTGTCGCGCGAAAAATTTGTTTCGCGTCCGGTGTGAAAGCGGCTTGACGTGCCCGTATTTGCGTCTTTGCATTGACTTTGAATGAAATTTGTTTCGCGTCTGGTGTGAAAGCTGCTTAAGGCGCCCATAACGCGTGTATTCGCCTCTTTGCATTGACTTTGAATGTAACCTGCCGTGCGAAAAATTAGTTTCGTGTCCGGTGTGAAAGATGCTTAATGCGCCCATAACTCGTGTATTCGCGTCTTTGCATTGACTTTGAATGTAGGCTAATCTGTCCCGCGAAAAATTTGTTTCGCGTCCGATGTGAAAGCAGCTTTATGGATAGTACGCGACAGCTAGAGAGAGCTCAGTTATGTTATGAACATAATACAGGTTTTACAGACCGTAAATTCCGTTAGCGCGGACAAGTTGCTTATGTGGAGCTAGCGAATCGATCACTTCTACAGGAAAGAATTTCCTATTTAATCTCTGCCTTTTTCAGCTTTTTATGAGCTACAACAACTTCTAAAGGGGGATGAAACTATGTCACGGTAGTGCAGAGAAATCATTTGTTATACCAGACACGGTAGAGCTTCTGCGTTTCGCATTGCTTTCCCGGTAGCACCAGAGAGCTTGCCCAGACATTTGTGAAGCATCCGGTTGATCCCCGTCATGGATAAGTGAAGCGATCACAAGCAGCCGTAAACAAACCCAAAGACGTATCCCAAGCTCTGCAAAACCAACGTCTGGTCTAACTGTGCTTTTCAGCCCAACTTTGCGGACACATACAGCACCTCTCTGGTTAGCTTCAACCGTGGTGGCTACAAGTGGGCAAGGTTATGATGAAACTGCCACATTTATGCTTACCGAAGTCACACAAGCATACCGATCAGAATTACTGCATATAAGTTAACCAGGAGAATTTTTAATTAGCACGGCACGCGAACTAACATGCAGTAGCTGGCAACCGAGTGGTCATAACAACCGCAGAGACAAACCCTTGCAATACAGGTTTTACAGACAGCAAGTTCCGTTACCATGGACAGTTGTACAAAGCATCCAAATTACAAACAAGTATTAAAAGTTAGCTTCAAATGAGGTTTATGTTCACACACCTTCTGTAGAATTTCCCCTGATATCACTCTTGCATATTTGGGACACAAAAATTAGCAACAGTAACTTGGCTACATTAGCCGCAGTGCTACAGCCACAATCAACTGGCTATCACGTCAGGTTAGCTTATGCAGTAAAAGCAACTTGCAGCTTCTGTGTCTGTGAGTCACGGACAGTCGCGACAGATCCAGGCTTTATCTTCTGATATTTTAGAAAGCCTGCGCTTGAGGCCAGTTGTTAGTGCTAACTATCGTTAGCGGTCCTGCTAACCAGTAGCCACCCGTAACACGTTAGCTTCACTTACATTATTTGCTGTTACATCGTTACTTACAGCTTGTGGCTCCGAGCGCTTGATCGATGCAACTGCTTCAGGTTTGAGAAGCAGCTGAAACGCTTATCCTGTGTCGAATTATCCTTCATTAACAAAGCTGTCTTTGGTGAAATGCTGAGCGCAATCAGCTAACGTTCCCTTTGGCCGTGGCTGTTTGCTGCCAGCAAACAAAAAAAGCTACCCACTGATTTCTGGTGGCATCATCTTTTGGAAGAGAAATATTTGTTTTTCTTCGCGTCCAAAAGTAAATGGACAAGCAGCTTTGGGAGAGATACTGACAAAATTGCACCTCAAATGATCTGCGGTTCTTCTTTTGTATTTCCAAAAGTGTAGACGCTACTAAGGCATAGTATGATCTGCCGTTGTTAGTGCCTGCTAGAAAAGTTTCTGGTGTGGGCAGGTCCAGCGCAGTGGTTGGCTCTGGCTAGGTCTGTACTAATTGGACGGCAAAACCTGACGTCAGGTTTTGCCCAGATCTCGTGAAGATCTCGGGAGGAGCTGTTCAGAGAGGAAATCACGCTCATGAAATCACGTTCTTGGATTACGGCAAAACCCCTGTATCTTATGTTTAGAAACTTTTCAGAGGTTGAGCATGGACAACCAACATTATAACACTACTAATATGTATTAAAAGAAGGATCAGCATAATAGGTCCCCTTTAAGGAGAACAAACAGCTTTGGAGCAGAGCGGTACCAGGAATGAGGTTGATGGCACAGTCATGAGGGCAAAGAAGTGGTGACTGGGAAATGTCATGAACATGGATGGGTTTGTCAAGCTTATGGCAGAGAATCTGGAGCTGGTCCACTACCTACCCATCAGTAAAGTTGTCATCTGCTCCCAAGTTCATGAGAGCACTGAAAGTTAGCTGTTATTGATTGTAGCAGATCTGCAGTGGCAGTAGTGATCGTGGGCTGGGGAAATTACGGTCCTGAATTCCAATCACCAGGAATTCCCCTCTTTGCAGACATGATGCGATGAAGTGACCCAATTGCCACAGTAGCAGCAGGAGTGGAATGACATGCAGCGTTGTTGTTCAGCTGGTATTAGGTGCATTCAATTCATATGCATGGGTTTGAAGAAATCAGGACTGGTGGCAGGGCTTGGAGAGGGACTGGCTGCAGCGGTCTGGATTGGAATCAACGCCAGACGTGCAGGACCAGTTGAGGGTGGACGTCTCCTCATGGTTCGGCTCAGTTCCTTTCAGCGGTAGGAAAGGCAATTATCAACTCGAATGGCAAGAGAGATGACTTTGTCAAACTCTTTGAGAAGATCCCAGGTAAGTAGTTAGTCTTTAATCTCATAGGACTGGCTGTTCAGGAAGGCATCATACTGGACGCCTAGATTCCAGCTTGCAATAGCTACAAGGGTGCGGAAATCAATGGCTTAGTCTGACACTGAGCAATTATTGTGCTGAAGTTACAGCAGTTCTCCAGCTGCCTTGTGTTCATGGGATGATCAGTCGAACACCTTAGGCATCTCTTCCATGAAGACACTTAGAGAATGGCAGACTGGAGAATCGTGCCCCACATGGTCATACCTCATTTGCAAGGTCTACCGGTCAGAGGTGTAATGATGTATGCTGTCTCGATGCGGTCAGTGGGGAAAGCAGTTGGCTGGATCTCTAAAGCGAAGAAGCACTGTGACAGGAAGGAATGGCAAGTACCAGAATGACCATTGGAGGAGCTGGGAGGTGACAGGTGCGAGGGCGGTGGTGGGGGGGGGGCGGTGGTTGAGGAGTGAGGGCTCAGAGATTTCATTGGGCCAGCCCAGTGTCAGTGTAGAAAATGAACCACTGGGCCGCTTTCTGTGTTTTAAAGGCTGTCGCGGTCATTAAAAATTTATATAATTATAATTTTATAAACTATGATTGCATCAGCCCAAAATGTGCATCAGCCCACCGGGCATTGCCCGGTACACCAGATTACCAGTCCAGCCCTGTTGGACAGTATAATTTGATTTGTAATGGCTTCTCCATTGGCTGGTGATGGGTCCTGTCCCCCCTTAACTATAGGAATTTAGTCTTTCCAATCTCTTCCAAAAACATGAGACAAAACTGATAAATACTCAAATTGTCAACAATTATTTCTGATGGCCTGTAATTGTTCATTTCAAATTTAAATTTCAACTTCTTTCTGTTTGTAGGACCAGTCATTTGACAGATCAACCATTGCATGATACTTGCACTGCAATCATTGCTGAGGTTTGGCTGAAAGCGGAGATTTCATCAAGTAATAACATGCACCATTACAGGAGATAGGGATATTCATTTCCATGGAAACAGTTGTGTTGAAATGACTGGTTGGATTTTCTACTGGATTTTGTTGCCATTGGTGAAAATGACCCACTACCGCCATAAAGGGCCAACCTACCAGAACGTTTAGGCATTAGTCCCATGTCTCTAGCTTGCTGCATCCACAAATTTTATCCAAAATGTGATTTTCACCTTTTGGATGATGTTGACCTTTGACCTATTAAGCAATATTATAGGGCCATTTCTCAAAGCATAAGCTGCATCCTTCGAAGGCTGCATTTTTTTTTACGCTGATACGTAATTGCAGGCTGTGCCACTGTGAAGGCGCTTTTGAATACAGATGACTAATGCAGGCTTCATCTCGCCTGACATCAGGGAATTGTCAACATTGGAATGAAGTGAAAATGAGCTCACAATGCCATTTGATATCAGGCAAGATGAAAGCTGCATTTCTTGGCTATATGCAAACTATGCTGAATGAGGTGCTGTTGAGTAGAACTCATTACTTCACACCACGGAGTGGGCGTGAAGTACTGTTTTTAGCGGCCCTGTGTGTTTGTTTGTCTGTCTGTTTGTGTTTCCGCACTTGCCAATATTTTCGTGAATGGGTGAAGTCTGCCATCTAGTGGCTCTGCGTGTTTGTTTGCGTTTCCGCACTTGCCAATATTTGCATGAATGGGGTGAAGTCTGCCATCTCTGATTGCTTTGTTAATTTTGATTTTCGTTGAATTATTTGATCATGAAAATAGGAGAAATATGCCCCTTTATGGGAGGTAGGGATTTTTTCGCCATAGAAACTGCCATCGCGTCAAAACAGTTCTCCAATTTTGACCAAATTTGGAGATCGATAAAGACACAAAAAAATTGATGAATTTCACCTTAACATGTGAACCTTAATCCCCAGAAAGTACCAGAAGTTGAAGTTGCATTTAAAATTTTGGAGCTCGCTTCCTAATGGGCCATTTGTAAAAGAACATTTTGGTGTTGGTCCCATGTGTCTGTCATTTCTCTGAAGTGAGATATTTGCCAAAATGTGTTTTAGACCTTTTGAACAACTTGGCCTTTGACATTCACCATGCAAAATTTTACTTCTTCATTCTTGGACTTACGGCTTCTTGTGATATACATTTCAAGTTGATACCTCAAGAATTGTGGATGCTAGAGTGAGCACACAGGCAGTCAAACATCATGATCACCATACTCGCAAAAACTCATTTTTCATTTGTAAAATTCTGAAAATATGCATTAACTCTGCAATGGAGTGGTTGATTGAAAGCAGCTCACAAATTGGCTACTGCTGCACAATAACTACATCAGACTTAAGGTGGAATGTTTGTCTATAGCTATTGAAGTTGGATGCATGATTTGATATTATGACTTCATCAACTCACCTTAAAGTTTTGACATGGGTAATTTTGAACATCTCACTTGTGTTAAGTGCATGACAGATTCTTTGCTTTTATATTCTGTGAAACTCTCAGGTGCATTCTCATTGCACCTCTTCCTAATCAGCCTTTGCATAGTCTACGGCCATGTTCAAAACCGCACACTAACGTACTACTCGCACTACCGACGACATCAGATTTAGGGGGTAGGGTGTTCACTTATGCGTGGGGAGTGAGTTTGTGTCCGCGAGAAGTTCCCGGACTAGTTCGGACAGATATTTTGAGGGTGCATTGTAAGCTCACTATTCATACATAAATTACCCAAGATGCAATGCGACGTAAACCACCAGAAAAACTCCCTGAGGAATAAGAAGAAACAACAGGAAGTGTTCGTTCGTAGTGAGTAGCCTGTAGTGTGAAGTAAGAATAGTGTATGTAGACCATAGAGCGTAGTTTCGAACACAGCCTACATTTCAGCTTTAGTTAAGGGCAGTCAGTCCACTTACTGGTTATAGGAAAATTAAACATTTTTTAAAAATTATGAATCCTTATTTTAATTGTGTACCCTTTTAATTTAAAAAGGCAATAGTTTAACGTGAGTAAGGGGGGATGACAAAGTTAAAGCAAGTGCTCCATGCTGGTTTAATTACGGATCGCATTAAGGGGCCCATAGATCAGGCTGTTGCATTCATGCTCAAATATTGCCATTCAGTTTTGTTGTTTCTGCGAAACTTTCCCTTGTGTGCGCCACTAAAATTGTTCAAATCAAAAATTATTCAGTCCTAATACCTACAGAGTCTATTGTGCGATAGTTAATCAGTCACAGGACTAAGCATATAGATCAGTGGTTCTCAAACTCAGTCCTGGAGTACCCCTGTGTATGCTCCTTTTTTTTTGTTCCAACCACTATGGCAATCCCAGAAATTTAAAATGCTGTTTATTTTCCAAACTAGAAGATCATACTGTGGGATTACTTTTACCCATAAATCACATTCTGCCAGAAATGGCTACGCATGTGGTGAAAAATGCACCTTCTGTGGGCATGCAGAATTAACTGCACTAAATTTCAAACTGTTAATATCAATGTGCATGAAGGGGTAAATTATTTATAACCGATTAAATTAAAGACTGAAGTCAGTCAGCAAGCTCTTAATTGGAATGTACACCTGGCCAGCAATCCGAACCATTTGGAAGATTATTGAGAATTCATTAACAACATAAATGATAATAAAGCCCACCTGTTTTGCATTGACAAAGTAACCGGGGTACATTCAAAGTCGGCAACACGTAGCAAAACGTATATTTAAACGGCAAAAGCAGTGCGCTGAACGCCCCGTTGTGTCATGCAAGCGTTGCAACCATGGCAGCCGAGAGGGCCATACTGTGCGTTCTCTTGGAAGAATTCTCGGAGCCTGATGAAATAGGTTCAAATTCGTGTTTGATTTTTAAACTCTTTAAACTTCTTCTTACCACAAACATGTCGTATGATGTCATCAACCGTGGTGAATACCAAGCTGCAAGAGATTCATTTATTCCCCGCCCTCCTTGGATTCATCGTGCCACTGCCTTTTTAAGACGGCGCGGTTTATATACATGTTGCAGCTGATTGGATAACACCCCTGGCACACCCACCAAACAGGAGAAAACATACCTCAAACGCCGTAGTGCACCGTTGCACACCGGTTGGAGGAAACAGGTCGTTCAACCCGGAAACCGTAACAAAACGATGTGCACCGGTATGACTTTGAACACACCCCTGTTTAATCATTTAGTTGGCCAATTAATCTAATTTATTTGTTACCTCTTTATTTAATTTCTTGACGATAGTGTAAAAAGCACTATGTGAAATTGGTAAGCTTTTTGGAGCTTTGCTTTGGCATTCTGTGGATTAAGATGGTAAATTACCTCTCTGAAAATCAAAAGCACCAAATTTAGAAATACTAACAGCTCGTTTAAACTCTGGAATTGCACTTGTGGTTGTACAGAAAACCTGCGTCCACAGAGCTCCCCCAGGACCGAGCTTGAGAACCACTGATATTCATGATATAAACTATGGTGCAATATCACAATGTTTATTTCAGACAATGTGTCAGAATTCTAAGAATAACTTTCAGCATTGGTTACATGTTCCTCATATTTGGTTTGTTTGATAAATGCTGAAAAAATAATGCCAATCAATCCTGACAAGTCTATTTATCAACCCAGCGACATAAATTGAGAACTTTCGCTCCAGATTACAGGAGCACATGATTTCATGGGGAAACAAAACTGAACGGAGTTTATGTTTCCGGAAACGAAGCCAACATAAATAATAACCACGCCCCCGTTGTCTCATTAGAATGCGGGGACCCAGAAAATGCGGTTCGCTTTATGCCTGCGAGATTCTTCCGGGTCCAGAGTAGAATTTTTCAACTCGTGTGGAATTATTGAGCACTTCTGAGACATTGTGCATATATGTATACATAAAGTAAATGAAATAATTGATATGATAATTTTGCCTATAAAGGCAGAATGACGTTACGACTGGTCTGGTGCAGTTTGTGATCGGGCTAGTCGTGCGGCCACTCTCAATTTAACAGTACTTGGGGGCCTAGTAATTTCACTCTGCGAAGACTCTTGAAGATGGCGGACGTGTTGAGTGTTCTTCGTCAGTACAACATCCAGAAAAAAGAAATCGTCGCCAAGGGTGATGAAGTTATATTCGGGGAGTTCTCCTGGCCTAAGAATGTCAAAACCAACTATGTCATTTGGGGGTATGTGAATGGTGTCTGTGCAGACTAGCTGTCTTCATAGTATTATGCAATGCATCCTGGAAAAACTTTTCTTATCTGAGCATGTCCGATGTTGCAAACGATTTCGCTAGCTAGCTAGCTAGCTGTCTAAGTAGCTCAAACTGCACTTATGCTAACGTTTGCTTTCTTTACTAGCTAATTTATTGGTTATGTTATGGATTGAATTGTTCGTTCTCTATGACCATTGGCAAACCTGCTTTCCGGATCTTGGGTTCCTATTCAGTTGTGACCAATAGCTGGTGATCTTATGTTTTATTAGCTGACGTTAGTGGTTAATGTTTGCTTGGTATCCAAGTTCGCTAACTTGGCTTGTTCGTGTGATTTAGTAAGCTAGCGCTCCCTCTCTCACTCAGTCTGCCTGCCTCCCTCGCCTGTCACATAAAACAACACAACAAGGAACTCACGTTCGCTAAGGAACTCAGGTTCGCTTGGTTGAAAAAAAAAAAAAACTTGTCATATGAAGAAAGATTAAACAAATGAGGATCGAGTACATTGGAAAATAGGCGAGTTAGAGGTGACTTAATAGAAATGTATAAAATAATGCATGGTCGTCAACATATTGACCCGAATGTATTCTTCACCAGGAGAAGGTACAGTGGCCTGAGGGGGTCACAGTTTGACTGTTGAAGTAAATTGGTCAAGACTTTATGCTAGAAAATTTAGTTTTAGCAATAGGGAAGTTTGTCTCTGGAATAGTTTGCCTTCAGGTATGATGCATATTGTCACGCCACAAATGGTTTTTAAATGTTTGCAGTGAAATTTTTGTATGATGTGTGCTTTTTTTAATACTTATTGTATTTTTATCCACACTAATAAAATTGATTGATTGCTAGTTAGGTAACTAGGGAGGCAAACTGACATTTCGGCTGGTAAATTGACTGACTGGACTATGGTCGTTGCTGTCATTTGTAGTGCAGCGTCAGTGGCAGATTGACGCTACCTTGGTCATATAGCTTTGCTAATGATAATGTTCTAAAACCGGCCATTAAGTTGTGTACCAAAATATTGTTATCAACGTTAATAGACGGTTGCTGAAAGGTGTTAGTTTGTGCTTCCACAATAAATTTTGTTTACGACATAATTTCCTATGTGTTAGTTTTGGACCAAATGTAGGTGCATCCATAAAATTTTCAACTCAATTAAATGCTTTCAATTTTAGTACCATCAGATAGCCTGTTAAAAAAGAAAGATTTTGGTGGTTAAATCACCTTGATACCTCGACTAGAACCAGAGATATGAGATTTTTACTAATCACTATTTTCGCCTTTATTACCTGAAGACAATAGAAAAGAGGTTGTTACCCAAAAACAATGCCAGAAGAAAATAAAAGGGATGTAACTTAACTGTTTCTAGTCAGAATCTTTTGAAATGTTGCACCTAGAGTAATTAAGGGGTGAGGATTCCAAATATGGCATCAGATTGTTTGTAAAATGCATGCTTGGTGACCAACTGTTGCCATGGTTACCATTCAAGTCGAACTATTCTAGCTGCTGACTCGGGTTTTGTGCATGGATTTATCAATATTGCGCCTTACTTCAAACGAACAAACTCAACTTTTCTAAGGATGACAACACCTTAAAAATCAATTAGACACATTAAAATCGGTATTAGATAGGTGCTTACCTTCATATCTCATGACTTTGTGCCAATGTTTCGTCAAATTAGGGTAAAAATGGACGATTTTATGAACATTTTGTTGGAAAACCGAGACACGGTGTCACTCTCAATTATGTTCATTAGCAAGTCTGTACTTAAAGCGCATCCGTACAATCAAAGTATAACTTGAATAGGTAGTTCCTCGCTCAACTCAACTTCTTTGGTGCAGTTGATACTGCAGCACCCTAGTGGATATGGATGTACCTACCAAATGAATATGGTAGAGCAATAGTGAATTTGTAGCTGTCTTAATTCTTGCAGTTGTGTTATTAGCATGAAATGAAGGAAGGCTTAAGTCATTGCTGTTGCTGGTTGGCTCACACAAGAATGGCACATGTCGATTTTTAATTTTGTAGCACTGGCAAGGAGGGCCAGCCCAAGGAGTACTACACTCTGGACTCCATACTCTTCCTCCTCAACAACGTGCATCTTCCACATCCCTCCTATGTGCGAAGGGCAGCAGTAAGTGCAGCTCTTTTAAAGGAAGTAATTTTCCGCACACTGACTGTGAGAAATGAATTGTGATGATTTGTCTGTCAGCAACTGTTTAGTTATTGGGTGACAAATAGGCTGTCATTTATTGAAATGAAACTGCCGAGAAGGTTTCATACCTGGTTGATCATTATGTCCCTTACCATTGTAAAAAAAATAAACCGATTCTTTTTTGTTAGACGGAGAACATTCCGGTAGTCAGAAGACCTGATCGAAAGGATTTGCTGTTGTATCTCAATGGAGAAAGCTGTAAGTGTGAACAAAAATTTTTGTTTCTGAGTATGTGAATCTTGTATTTAATATACATTATGAATAAAAGCTATGATTGTAAAAATTTCACCACCCAGCCCAGGGCAAAGTAAGGGGGATATGTTTCAAGAACAAATATTCGGCAGAGAATCATTTATCTATTTTTTTTTGCTACAGCGACTTCAGCCAGTATCGACAGGAGTGCGCCTATAGAAATAGGTCTGCAACGGCCAACACAAGGTATGTGTTCTGGACAAACTGGTTTCATAACATTTTTTCATTACTATTCTTTAGTTTTATTCTACAGTCATTGTCTTGAATTATCCTCAAATGCAAGCAAGATGCATTTCACTGTTAACACGGGAGATGTGCAAAGTTTGTTTTGCATTTCTCAGCATTTTCCTTTATTTATTTATTTATTTATTTATTTATTGGCTAAATATATCTTTTGAGAAGATGAATGGTGTGACAACCATGAAGTGCAGTGTCACTATGCCCAGTGTTTTATGTGTGCTGTCAAGTCTAGGATAATATTGTGCATTAAACTTTTGCTTGGCTGTCTGCTTCTGTGAAGGAAGAGAGGAATTCTGGCTGAAGTCCAGACAATTTTGTAGATCAGGGGTTTCTGGTTTTAGAAAACTCTCCTTAGTAGCCAGTATGGCTGTTCTGGAGACACTACCATCAATTTCAGTGTCAGAAGTATTAATACGGCTAATTATAGTTGTGTCTGTTTTGTGCATTTGTTAACTTTGATAAAATTCAGAATCTTTTTGTTGGTTGGAGAGGCCTGTCAAATGTGTGTCATGAAGCATAGCCCTGTTATGAGAGAACTTAAGGCCGTATGCTTATGGGATTTATTAAGTTTTCAGATCGGCAACAATTGTCATGTGGGATGGTTATCAGGAACGAACATAGTTTTAAATAGTTTGTTTTTTGATCTCATCTCTCCTGCAGTTTTTGGCGATCTGTAAGTCACATGAAATGATAAATTTGCGAAGACCTTTCAAAAAGTGGGATGTGAAAACGATTTAGGTAAAACCTTTTTTTGCTCAAATCTGCAATAAATTTGGGGGAGGTTATATATAATATGGGCTTTGGCCAAGAAAACACAACTCACAAGCCAACTCTGGCTCTCCGACCTGCAATTCTGATCCGAACAGCATTGTGGAATGCTCCAGGGCGTCATGAATGTTTTTAAAAGCGATTCGCGTTGAGCCTTTTGTACCCTTATTTGCGTTCAAAACAACTCGATGAAGTCTCGTCAGAAGCAAAGTTGTCAAAAGAATTGGAGGCGTCGAAAGATATAAAGGTCGGAATTCGGGTGTCATTTCAGAGCTCCAACGACTTGCGTCATTCACCGAAAAATGGCGGATGTGTAGTTTACTTTCAAGCAAACACGGACGTTTTTTCTGATTAAAATACATATGTATTTAATCAATCATATTTCATGGATCACCTGATCGGTTTCGGTTGTTCTTCAGTGTCTGCGAAAAAACTGGAAGCGGCTGTCAGTGTTTTCTCTTTAAACGCTCGAGCATTTAAATACAACTCAAAGCGTCTTTGCAGCATCCATGATTTTTTTCCCACCATTACGACTTCAAAGCACATGAACTTTGAAGTCAAATGTGGGAAGAATGATTTGAAAACTTGGAACTCCGACCTTCCGACATCACATGAATGCAGCATTATTCGGACGGAATACTCCACCCACCAGCTCATGCTAGTGCCAATAGACTACGCCGCTGTTAGTGGTACTGATTACAGTTGTTGTTCTTGAAGCTCAATGGACAGTAACTAACATTTGAAAGTACTTTGTTATCAATATTTGGTCCTTTGTACTGAATAAAAAGCAAGTTGATGTGGTTGGATTTATGCAACATTTGATGTTGCACATGTAGTCCATGTTAATGTAATTTTACCAAGTCCAAGTGTTCAGTTCTCACTCAGCATAACACTACAGTTGTTCCTTGAAGCTCAATGGTCAGTAAAGAACATTTGAAAGTACTTTGTTATCAATATTTGGTCCTTTGTACTGAATAAAAAAGCAAATTGTTTTTGCATAAATCTTTTTTTATTTGCATTTCTTTCATAGGCAGTAGCTTCTGTTTTTCAAAAGCCTTCTGACCCCCTTATTCTTCTTCTGGACTTAGGACCAGCTTCTTTAACCTGTGTCAGTAACATGCAGATTAAAAAATAATTCATGCAAACTGCAGACTGGAATGAAGCAAGCTAAGGGAGAAAGTCCCAAGTGAGGTGGGGTTAAACTAAAAAAGCATGCTACTAGCACAGGAAACAAGGAAGGCGAGGCTAAGTCAGAAAGGACAGAGGAAAAAACTTGGTCAGATAGGACATTTAAAACCACATGGTTTTAAGTAAAAGCATGATCAAAATAATAAAGGAATGGTGCAACAAAACCTACAAGAAATTGATAGGTATTAGAGACCCTCACAACTGGACATCGGATAAAAAAAAGTGACTAGGGGTAAAGTTATTTGACTAATTGACATTGCTTTTTGGCTAATCATTTTTGACTATTGTGGCTTGTTTAGCACAAATCTGTCCAGCTTGGTTTCAGAAGCCAGCTCTAGCCCTGGGGATGGTTATCAGGGAACCGAACATAGTTTTAAATAGTTTGTTTTTTGCGATCTCACTGGTTTAATCTGACTATCTGGCCTCTGCATGCCAAATTCAAATGAAATGCTTCCATTTTGAAAACCATTTACCTGGTAAAACCTTTTTGTGCTATGATGCTTGGATAAAATGGGATTGTCATAGTGATGGGCTTTGTTCTAATTGTTAGAGGTGAGCTGTATGGATGAGCTTGCACCTGCAATTCTGATCTGAACAGCATTGTGGAATGGTTTTGGCTTGAATGTTTTTCACAGGATTCTCATTGATCTTTTGTTCTCGTGGTTTCAGTTAAAAGAGCAGCGGATGAAGTCTCGTCAGAAGCAAAAAAGCCAAGAGTGGAGGTACTGAAAGATCTAAAACTCATTTTGAGCTTTTGTCAGGCCACAGTTGATCAGAGGTGGAAAATCCAGGAAGTGTTCCCCTGTACACTCATCGAACACTTTATTAGGAACATTGCAATATTATTGGGTACGGCCTCCCTTTGCTCAAAGAGACCTCCAGTTCTTCATGGCATGGATTCGGCAAGCTGATTCTGCTTCGTATTTACATGATTGCAGATTTGACTGCAGCTTCTTTGCTGTACATATATCTCATTCCACCACATGCCAAAGGTGCCATGCTGGGTTCAGGTCTGCTGACTGGGAGAGCTATTGAAGTGCGCTGATTTCATTGTCATGTTTTTGACACCAGTTTGAGACAGACTACTAAAGCAGGGTGACTTCGTATATTCAAGTGTGGGCAGTAGCCATGAAAAGATGGGCACGGGCGAAGCCAAAATATTGTTGAATGCCTTTTCTGGTATACTAGATGCCATGCTAGTGCATTTCGCCATAAACTGAAAAAGCAACGGCTTCATGTCATCAAGTGAAGCGCAGGCTTATCGTGTTACCATCAATTTTAAATGCTTTGCGTGTGACTGATAGGCGCTTATCATGACACTTAAAAAATTTAAGTTATGGTTGGAAATCTGAAAGAAAAATCTGAAAGTCCTGTTTTGACGTGCAAAACTTTAAAAAAAGTAATGAATAGCATAATATGAATCAACCTCAATGGAACCATACATGGACCTCTGTTGTTGTAGTATCAAAGATGCTTATCTGCACACTGCAGTTATGAGGAGTTGTTATTCAAGCTTCTGTAGTCTTATTATTGGCTCAAATGAGTCTGGTCGTTCTCCTCTGGTCCCTCATCTACAAGGCAGTTATGCCCACACTGAACTGGCGATCTCTAAGTTTTTCAAATCATTCTGTGTAAGCATGAACAAAGATGCTATGGTCAACGCCTTCAAGATGAGGCATTATTTTCAATTAATCACAATTTAAAAACTTGTATCATATAATAGCCTTACTTCAAACCCTTGGGTTTTGAGTAGTTTCCTCTAGGAATGAAAGGAATGAAAGCACAGACCGAAAGCTCAGGCACCAGACAGACTTTCCTATGGACCTTTCTGACTGCCTCCTACAAGCTCTGCCCTCCCAGTTATCCGCCCCACAAGCTATGCAGCTCAGTTCCAGATTGATGACCGTACAGCAGAAGTTTGAGCCCCATTCTCTCACGCATATTCCCAGTAATATTGTGGCTTGTTTCTTACCGAATCTGTCCAGCTTGTCAGGCAAAGTTGTCCAGAGAGGCCTTAACACAAAGACATATCCATGAAATCAAAATTTTAACGGAACGGGTGTATATACTAGAGTCACAGTGAAGTGCTGGCCATTGTTGCAGAAAAGCCAAACACCCCATTAAACAAGCCAGGTGGGTCTCCTTATCATATTCATGCAGTTGTCTTTTCCTGGGACATGGACATGCCGGCTTACATGTGGTCCCATCTGCTGGTATAGGGTCTGGATATTGGGGTTGGTCCATTCCCATCGGCAAAATGCTACAAATAACAAGGCAATCAGAGATGGCAGACTTCACCCCATTCACGCAAATATTGGCAAGTGCGGAAACGCAAACAAACAAACACACACACAGAGCCGCTAAAAACAGTACTTCACGCCCACTCCGTGGGGTGAAGTAACAATGCATGAAATTGCAAATTATGTTTGTTGCCATTGCTGATCTAAAAATAACGCTGGGGCCAGTATGGTGTATGGCGTTAGTTGGCCATGAGTTTGACAAAGATGCCAAAGCTAAACAAACCAATTCAAGTTATGGATTACACAATTTAAACTAAACTAGCTACATTAGACATGATGGAGTTATTAACCTAACATTTGTTATATCGGCGTTTTCCTCCAACCAATTTCTTTGACAAGTTAACGTGACCCATCTTGGCTAAGCAACTGACGTTCTGAATCCAATTGTTGCTGGTTAGCTGGCTAGCTACCTCGTCAACTTTTCTTATGTTAAAGTTTCAAAGCAGATTACATCATGCAATTGCAAATGCTTCCGTATCTGGCTAAGTTTTTAAAAATTAAAAAAATGTTTTTATTATTATCTGGTATTGCGAATTCCTGCGCTGGGTGGCATGAATGAATCATGTTCTCAGCAGAATACTGGTTTGTAGCTACATCTGGTATTGTGTGCAGAAGTCCAATGGGGAAAAACAATATTATGTAAACGTATACATCCACATGCCTTAATCTATTGCAAACACTTTGCCAACTGCTTTTTTGCTTTGGAAAAAGGATTAATTGAGTTCCCTGTGGCCGGGCAGGGTATCTCTCTCATTGGTATTATGTTCCCAAGCGCATCTAAGAACCATATTCGAAAAAGTCGGCAACCTCGCCTATTACACACAGCTAATAATTGCATTGTTTGTGGGGCAACATGGCGGTACTGTTGGGGCAGGCTGGTCCTTGGTCAGATAAGGCAATCTGATTGTTCTACACTTGATTGAAAGGTCAGAAAGGTCCATGACATGTTGACATTATCACCTGCAGTGGCTGTGTTCACTTCTTGGAAAAACTGCTCTGGTTTCATGCAATTTTTTTTAAGTGGGTCACTGAAAGGATAACCCATTGTTTCTTTCCCCAGGATGAGGAACGAGTGCGTCTGGACAAAGAGCGTCTTGCGGCTCGTCTGGAGGGACACAAGGAGGGAATCGTGCAAACCGACCAGATCAGGTTTGAGTCCTTGTTTCTTTCATAGATGGTGCACCTTTGAACCACTGCTCCATATGCTGATTGTACATTGCAGTGGACTTCAAATGAAGTGACAATGAAGACTCAGTATTTTAAATTCAGCTGTTCATTGACTAGCTGAATTATTAAGATGGTGTAAAATCCATCGTTGTCGTTGGTTGCGTAAACAATTCAACCCATAACTCCTGTAGTCACAAAGATTGATCCCATTTATAAATTTTGCATAAAACATCTTAAGGACATAATCAACTTTGATGCTTCATCTTAGCCTTGTGCCCCACTCCCAAATGGGCACGAGTGGGTGGCAGAGCAGTCGTGTCTCTGCTGGTTTAACTTCTAGTTTTTCCTCATCGTAGGACGAATAATCATTATTTTAATACCCGTCCACACACAAGTTCTATAGAAAACTGCAATTGGGAAAACTGCATGCTTGTAATATAACACCCTGTCCTCCTCTAGGGCCCTAGAAAAGTTCTAGAAAACTTATTAATCTACTCATTCAATCTTCATGTATTAATGTAAGAATGGATACTGGACATTTTGTGGTTTTTAAAAGCATCGATAATTTCATCACTGCAAAAACTTTCAAATATAGAATTCCCCCTTTTCACAAAACATTTTCCATTGTTGGGGGAAAAAAGTCCAAAAATATGTAATTAAATCCAGGGTTTCCCTTGAAATGGAGATGGACCAACCAAATCCATTCAACACAAAAATGCTCGTTTACTCAGAAATCAATAATATGCACTTTGAAAGTCTGTGCAGAGCTGCCCTGCCATTCTGAAATGGCAGTTGTTTTTCTGGAAAACGCATGATGCCATAGATGCATGAAAAATTTGTTTTACCTTATCCTCACTGAACTTTAAACTTGTTTAGACTCTGTTACCACATTAGGATAGCATGTGTTTGCTTCCATCAAAATGCTTGTGGTTGGTAGATAATGGAGGCAAATAGAGGATCTTACACGAGTGGGCGTGTCATGTGAAAGTTATGAAATGAGCTGAGTAAATTTTGCATTTGTTGCAAGCCTTGGCGAGCAACAAACCCAAGATTTACTCAACGAGTTTTTTAACCTTCTAATGACATGACCAAGAGTATGAGATTCTGTTTGTCATATAACTGAATTGTGTAATTTAATAGAAAACGAATGTAATTTCCGTTAGCGCCCATTGTTTGTTTGCCCTGAGCTAACACCATTGCTCTGCTAACAGTCAGTCACTGAGTCACAGACATTCATGGTTCAACCTGCAACGGTTTGTAAATTTGGTAAAGTGAGTAGCTAGCTATTGTTAGCTCGCTAGCAAACAAACTAATGTTACATTATGGTTATGAAAACATACTGCATACAGGCTAGCTTGCCAGCAAAGTAGCGTGAACTTAGTTATGTGAGCCAGTGTTCGCAATAAGCGGTTGTCTAGACAACCTGAAATGGATCCGGACAACCTTAGCTAAAAAAATCCCAGTTTTATTAGTTTAAATATGCCAAAAATGTCTTCACTTCCCTCTGCTATGGGCACAACCATTTTGGTCAAATATAAGGCATACTGCACGTAAGTTTCATGCATCTCGGACGGGCGAGAACTTTAGTCTTTTTTTTTTTTTTTTTTTTAAATAACGTGCCACGGCAAACAACCACCTTGAAATAGACCGCGAACTTCAGTTCAGTTTGGGCGATCTACAACCCCAATTCCGAAATAGTTGGGACAAAGTGTAAATTGTGAATAAAATCAAAACGCAATAACTTTAAAATCACACCAGCCAGTATTTTATTAACAATAGAACAGAGATAACAAAGCAAATGTTGAAACTGAGAAATTTTATAATTCTATCGACAAAATGAGCTCATTTCAAATTTGATGGCTGCTACAGGTCTCAAAAAAGTTGGGACAGGGGCCTGTTTACCATTGTGTAGCATCCCCGCTTCTTTTTAACACAGAGTGGAGGCGTCTGGGCATTGAGGAGACAAGTTTCTTGAGTTAAGCCATTGAAATTTGATCCCACTCTTTAATACAGGCTTCCAGCTGCTGGAGAGTTTTGGCTCTCCTTTGACAGACTTTTCGTCTAATTATGCGCCAAATGTTCTCAATTGGTGAAAGATCAGGACTGCAGGCAGGCCAGTTCAGCACTAGGACTCTTCTACTACAAAGCCATGCTGTTGTAATAGCTGCAGTATGTGGCTTTGCATTGTCCTGCTGAAATACACAAGGCCTTCCCTGGAATTGATGTCGTCTGGAGGGGAGCATATGTTGCTCTAAAACCTTTATATACCTTTCATCATTCATGGTCCTTTTTAAAACATGCAAGTGTCCCACACCAGATGCACTAATGCATCCCCATACCATCAGAGATGCTGGCTTTTGAACTGAACGCTGAAACAGGAGGGGTGGTCTTTCTCCTCTTTAGCTGGGAGAACACAACGCCTATGATTTCCAACAAGAATGCTAAATTTGGACTCGTCTGACCACAGGACACTTTGCCACTTTGCTGTAGTCCATTTTAAATGAGCCTTGGCCCACAGAACATTGCGGCGCTTCTGGATTATGCTCAACAATGGCTTCCTTTTTGCATGATAGAACTTAAGGTGGCATCTGTGGATGGCACGGCGGACTGTGTTTAGACAGTGGTTTCTTGAAGTATTCCAGGGCCCATTTAGTAATGTCAATGACAGAATCATGCCGGTGAGTGATGCAGTGGCGTCTGAGGGCCCGAAGATCACGGGCATCCAGTGAAGGTCTTTGGCCTTGTCCCTTACGCACAGAGATTTTTCCAGTTTGTGTGAATCTTTTGATGATGTTATGCACTGTCGATGATGAGACCTTCAAAGCCTTTGCAATTTGACGTTGAGGAATGTTGTTTTTGAAGTATTCCACAATTTTTTTTACGCAAGCCTTTACGGGTTGGAGAGCCTCTGACCATCTTTACTTCTGAGAGACTCAGCCTCTCTAAGACATCCCTTTTATAGCCAATCATGTTACACACCTGATGCCAGTTAACTTAATTACTTGCTAAATGTTCTTTCAGCTGATTCTTTTTTCTATTCATTTCTTTTTCAGCCCTTTTTTTGCCTGTGTCCCAACTTTTTTGAGACCTGTTGCAGCCAGAAAATTTGAAATGAGTTCATTTTGCAGATAAAAATGTAAAATGTCTCAGTTTCAACATTTGAAATGTTATCTATGTTCTAATGTAAATAACATAATGGCTCATGTGATCTGAAATTCATTGCATTTTTATTTTATTCACAATTAACACTTCGTCCCAACTATTTCAGTATTCGAGTTGTAGTAAACGAGAACTCGGGGCACGCACGAGCTGGATGTTAACATAAACGACCAAAGGGGATTCAGATTCAAAAATGTGACAATCAGCATCTTTCTTTGAGGCAAATTTTATGTGCTCGTATTATAGAAGTTAACGTATTGTTTGCATATTCAGAGTTTAATAGAAATTACCGCAGTCAACTGAAAAAAAAATCTTGGCGGAACTGTGTCCAAGTGCACCGGTTTGCGGTCTTCTGGCACGAAACTTCACTGCTCTTTGTCACAGAGAGGCAAGTCAGTGTTAGAAATAAGGTAATGAATGAAGTTGTCCATTGGACAACCTGATCTGTTTCCTGGGTTATCTGATTTTTATTTGTCCGTGTACTGTCATTAGCATTTTAAAAAGAGCATGCACGCACATCTCTGGTATCAGTCATGCATTATTCAATCCGACAACATTTTTTACTCAACACCTTAATGCAATTCATGTGGTATAGTTGGATGACTGTCTTACCATTTGCTGCGTGTTCATTTAGTATCCCCGCCACAAAGTGCAGTGGGGATATTGGATTGGGGACCGTCCATCCATCCGTCCAGGCCACAATGGGGACAAGATTTCTCTGAAAGTATTGTACCTAGATGCGTGAAATTTTGTATGCTTAATTAGCTATTCATGATCTACGTTGAGTTCAAAAATGGATGTTGAAGCATTTTTTATTTATTTTTTTTTTTTTACTGAGTTATGGCCCTTGATCTTGGAGAATAGTAATGGCACTGTCATCTTGCTTGAAAAATAAAATCAACTTTTAGATATGCGAGCCAGTCCCCAACTGTCCCCTCAGAGCCAGTTCATTCGCAAAGAACACATCACTAGCATAAACGGTCGTGGTTGGAGTGTGAAGGGCAGATGTCACGAAAGATGAGAACACTGAATGCAATTTATAAAATTTGATGTCCAAGTTCAATTTAAAATACATTTAGGTCCTTAAATAGTTGTACCTGACAGCGTTATTATTTTTGTGGTCAACCATGAAATATTGATGTTGAAATTTAATAATGAATAACGGTTCAGATTGAGGGTTTGAAGGTTAACACATCAGAAATCGGGTGGAAGATGTAGGAATTAAGGCATTTTTTAAAGAGGTCCCTGCTTTTGAAGGAACCAAAAGTATTTGGACAATGGGATGCTCAGCTGTTCCATGGCCAGGTGTTTTATTCTCCAATTTCATTTAGTAGTGAACACATTAAAGTTGTACAGTTGATTCCAGAAGTTAAGTATCTGTTGCTGTTCCTCACAATATGAAATCCGAAGAGCTGATGGCGTTAGTTAAGCAAGCCATTGTGAGGCTGAAAAATCAAAACAAACCCTCCCGAGAAAAAAAGAAACTATTAGGTGTGGCCAGCTGAACTTCTTGATTTGCTCCTCTAAAAAAAGAAGAGAGCCAGTGCGCTCCTAAACTGGGAGGAGCGTGGCGGGAGCTTGGTGCTGTGAGGTGGGAGGTAGCTTGGGAGGAACTGCGCGCCTCCAATTCCAAAATTGAGAGCTGCCAGCTTTTACTTTGAGCTGGCCTGGAGGATTGCGAGGTGTAAACAGGAGAGAGACGAGCTCAACTTTCCTCCCAGTTTTTTTAATTTTTTTTTTTTTTTTAAATTTGGCATCTCCAATCCCACCCGAATCTGGAATGCCCGATTGGTGAACTATGTACAAGGCTTGCTCATACAGTGCCTGACAAAAGTCTTGTCACTTATCCAACTTGTACGGGGGAAATTATACATACACTTTATTTTGAATACGCAAATATGCCACCATAATATTAGAACATAAATTCATGGTGCCTTGAAAAAAAAGAATTAATATTGAGACTCCCATGAGCTTGGAGGACTGTATCCATACGTCTTGGCAATGACTGAAATAACTTGATGATGGAATGGCAGAAAGCAGTCTTACAGGACTCCCAGAGTTCATCAAGATTCTATGGTTTCATCTTCCAAGCCTCTTTTTCAAATTTGAAATGCTCAATAATGTTCATGTCAGGTGACTGGGTAAACCAATCCTGGAATGCCCAGGAACTGTGACATGGAGGCAGAAGAATGAGAAGGAGCAGCAGTATAAGTAGGGCAGCAAGAACTTCTTGATATTTCAGGCTGTTGATGTTGCCATCCACTCTGCAGATCTTTCTCACCCCCCAATACTGGCTGTTGTTAGATCTTTCTCGCCCCCCAATACTGGCTGTAACAACAAACCATGATTTTTCCTCCACCAAACATGATTGTTTTCTGGGAGAATCTTGGGTCCATGAGGGTTCCAACAGGTCTTGTACGGCGACTGGGATGCAGTTCAATGGATGATTCATCAGAAAAATAAACTTTCAGCCACTTTTCCAGTATCAATCCTTTCTGTAAGCTGTGGGCCTTGGCAAATGCAATGCAGGTTATTTGTTTTCTGTTTAATGCAGGCTCTGTGTACTAATTCGGCCATGAAAACCACTTTGAGAGAGAATTTGACAAACTCTTCTTGTAGATACCAGGATTTTTGATGACATTTCCTAATGTAGCTTGGCTGTAGTTGAAGAAGGGCTAGCCTTGTACAGTTGAAGCAACGAACGGTCCTTTCAAACAGTTGTCATACCGGGGTCTGTCTGACGTGCACTTGCCACGAACATCACCAGTTTCTTCAAATATTTTTCTTATCCCCTCCACTTGACATTTGGATACATTAAAGATGTCTGCCACCTCAGCAGCAGACTCCGTCTTCAGGCTCTTGATGATCAGCACTTTGGTCTGTGGTTGAATCTTTGGTATGTTGTCAGAGGTCTAGTCGCACCTCATATGAAAGTCTGGTGTGCTGGGGTTATTTCTATATACATCTGGGAATGTGTTAATTACAGTATTTGTCATAGGTTAAACTCTAATCTGATTTGTTGCATCATCTGAAGAGTCGACAAGACTTTTGTCCCAGCAAAAACACATGTTATGGGCTTTGCCAGGCTGTGAACATCAGAACCCTTTTTGACGGTTTCATTTTGCACCAAATTATTAATGTGAAAGCCCTTGACATTAAAATGGACCATTTATTATCACAATTGATTGGTTAGAAATAAAGTTATATGCTATTTTTAGTTACTATGTCTTTATGCGACAAGACTTTTGTCAGGCACTGCATGTGACCCCTTGCTGCCAATTCAGGAGAGTGAAGACAGTTCACGGCTCTCCTCTGAAGCACACGCCTGTCAGCCTGCTGCTTCTTATACACTCATTGGTTGAATCTTCGCAAGTTCAGAACGAGGGCGTGAGGATACCCGGACATGAACAGGCTTAGAATCTTCCCAGTTTGACCAACAGGAGGCGCTTGAGCAACGAACAAGGCAACTATTATTTTCCTTCCCGGCAGTCCCTTCCCAATTTTCAGCTAGTAGCCAATTGTACGCTACTCAAAAAAGCTATGACCACTGCTGGCTGGTATGAGGCGGGATCGAACCCGCGACGTGATGGTCACTTCTTATGCTTTTACCGAAAGTGAGCTATTTCTACTTTCCTCCCAGTTTTAATGGGAGCTCCAACGTCACCTCATATTTTGTAAAATTTCACTAAGAACCGGTTAAGCTATGAATATGCCGTGGAGTCTTAATTATTTTTTATGATTAACATAACACACAGTACACTAAACGCTTTTATTAAGAAGATAAACTGCATGTTCTATGTGTGGACCTGGTAAAAATTAAACCCTAATAAAGACTGAGACTTGGAACCATTCATTTTGTTGAGGCTTCAAGAAATTAATTGCATTCAATTTGAACCACATTCATTTAATCTCCCTTGTTTATGTATGCGTAGAACATGCAGTGTTGAGGTGAAATCCACTCGGTACATTATATGGCCAATAATAAGTAGACAGGATGAATATGAGAGGATATTTTACATGTATACACATTACTTTACCATAGAAACAGTTGTCATCATCAGAAAACAAACAAGAGTACTTGGATAAAACATTCAGCTGATACTACGAGGTGGGAGCTGATGCTGATACTGCACGGTGGGAGCGAGCTTGGGAGGAAACATGCTGCTCTCATTCCAGAACAGAGCTGCCAGTTTATACTTCAAATTTGCTTGGAGGTGCGAGCAGGAGCTCTACTTTCCTCCCAAATTTCAAAGCGAGCTCCACCGTCACCGCGTATTTTGCGAGATTTCTCAGACCCCGTAAAGCAAGGAATATGCCATAGAATCTTCACCATTTTAAGTATTAACATGGCTTATAGTACACACAATGCTGAATTTTGTTTCTTGGCACATGTATTGAATAGGCTATGTTGTGTGGACCTGGTTTAAATTAAAACCTCATAAAACTATGGAGTACTTATGAGACAAGTGACCATTCATTTTGCTGGGACGTCAAGACGTTTATTGCATTCAGTTTTGCCCACATTCATTTTATGTCTAGTTGTCATTCGTGCGTGCATAGAACACACGGAGTAATGTGAAATCCACTCAGTGTTTTTAATGGTCAGTTATGTGACAGAATGAATGTGCAAGAGGATCTCTTCATGAGTATGTAGTGCTATATTATAAAGGCTGTTGCCATCATCTTAAAAAGCATGAGTACATTCTTCAATGAAACCTTCGCATTTTTGTGAAAATATCATTACTGTCATAAAACAGTCAAATCACAAGATTCAGGATGGCGAGGCAGCGCATTAAAGCCAGCTCCCAAAATCAGACTCTGGCCTGAGTTCACTGTCCAGCCTAGAAACTTTAGCGTTTAAGCAAGGTTTGCAGAGCCACTATCAATGCAAGGTAATAAAAGCACCGTTCTGGTTGAATGCCTGAGAGCTGGGAGGAAAATGAATGGTCTCGTGTCTCATTAGTACTTTCAAGCTTTTTCAAGCTACTTTCAAGGTTTTAGTTTAAACCAGGTCCAGATAACATAACCGATACAATTTGTGAAATAACATTAGACATTATGTGTGCTATACTTCATGTTAATCCATAAAAATAATGAAGATTCCATGACATATTCAATTCATAGCTTTACAGGGTCTCGGAGAAGTCTCGCAATATACGTGGTGATGGAGGAGCTCTTTGAAATTTGGAGGAAAGTAGAGCTCGACTATGTCCTGCTCGCACCTCGTAGTCCTCCGAGCGAGTTGGAAGTATAAACTGGCAACTCTGTTTGAGAATGAGAGCAGCATGTTTCCTCCCAAGCTAGCTCGCTGCTCATAGTATCAGCTTGCAGCTCGCAGACGCTCAACCAGAACTGTGTTTTTATTACCTTTCATTGAAAGCGGTTCTGCAAACCTTGCTGAAACGCAAAACCTCACAGGCTGGACAGTGGACTTGGGCTGGGGCCTTATTTTGTGAGCTGGCTTTAATGCGTTGCCTTGCCATCCTAAATTTTATTATTTGTGTGTTTTACGACTGTAATGATCTTTCAGCGGGCAAAATGTGAACGTTTTATCCAAGTATGTACTCATTTTTGTTTTATGATGATGGTAACATATTCAATAATAAAGCACTGTGTATTCATATTAGGGATCCTCTCATAGTCATCCTGTCCACTTATTTTTGGCCACAAAATGCACCGAGTGGATTTCACATCAACACCGTGTGTTCTGTGCAGGCATTAACAAGGGAGATAAAACGAATGTGGCTCATACTGAATGCAAAACATTTCTTGGAGCCTCAGCAAAATTAGTGGTCTTAAGTAGAAGCGTTAAATGTACAAGGTGGTATTGTTAAAATTGGAGATTCCATGGCACATTCTTAGCTTTACGGGGTCTGGGAGGAAGCTCGCAAAATATGCTGTGATGGTGGAGCTCCCTTTGAGATTTGGAGGAAAGTCGAGCTCGTTTGTCTCCAGCTTGCACCACATAGCTACCTCACAGTCCTCATAGCTAGCTCAAAGTATAGACTGGCAGCTCTCAGTTTTGGAATGGTAGGAGTGTGTTTCCTCCCAAGCTCGCTCCCACTTTGCAATATCTGCTCCCACCTCGCAGTATCTGCTCCCACCTCCCACTAGCTCGCTTGCAAGGCTTGCTCCTCCCAGTTTAGGAGCGCACCCCTACTGAAAAAGAAAGCTCTGATGAGCTCAGGAATACAAAAGGCTGGGAAGACCACAGATGACTGTAGTGAATGACAGAAGATGTCTTCACTGGTTCAGGAGAAATCCCTTCACAACAGTTGGTCAGATCTTAAATATTTCTCGAGGAGGTGGGCCCATCAGTGCCAAAGTCAGCAATCATGAGAAGACCTCACCTGAGTAAATGCAGAGGGCTTACTTTAAGCTTTAAACCATTGGTTAGGCTCAGAAACAGGAAATTTGCCATGAAAAATGCCTGTAGTTCTGGTCCGACGGACAGATGAGACAAAGATCCCTTTAAATCAGAAAGAAAGCAAAAGGACACATTTAAGCCCATTAGCCAGCTGGTCAACTCTTCAGTATATAATGCGGGGTACAATGATCTGGTGTCAGGGGCTTGATATTTCAGTGAAGCTGCACTTTGAAAAGAGCGTTGAGCTGCAGAAAAAAAATGACAGGATGAAACCTCAAACCATGATGCTGAAATTTGTGTTTTTTCCTACGCTAATCACGAAAGGTGTCTTCATTTTCTGAATTTTGGATGCAAGCATAAAAAATACTACTGCTTGTGAGCTTGCGTAACATTAAAGCCTGAAATAAACCAAGTGAGCTACAGTGCCCGTGGCCCTATTTTTCAACAGAATCGCCAGATATATGGAACGGCCGACCCAGTGAAGGGTTGATGTGGCCTTATGAGCTGAAAAGAGTCACGTGTGACTCTTGATGTAGATGAAAACTGCACCCTTGATTTGTTTTTATTCTCAGCAAAGGACATGAAGACAATTGTGCCCAAATTAATGTGAATTTTATGATTTTGTATTTGACGTTTGACCTTTATTTTATGTTCTGAAATCGATGTACCATTAAGTCTTGATGATTTGATTCTGTGCTTCAGACTGCACGGTTGATTTTCAGTTCATGTTAAATGACAATTTGGGTCACGAAATAAAATCCATATAATTTTTTTTTGTTCGCTAAATAAATAAGGGTCATTCATGTCAGATCATCAAATGGGTCTGACCACCACCTTCTCAATTTTGCTATTTTTTTGTATGCAACTGTATAAATATATATCACTGACAAATCCAAAATTTCAGCTCATTCAGACCAAAAATGGATTTTTGGTGAATTATTTTCTAAGGGTACTGTCCGTCAGTTTTTTTTGTCTATTGACATTTTTCTTGTATTTAACATGGCATAACTTTTTTATGATTACACCTATAGCTTTGAAACTTTGCATCTAAGCTAATGTTTTACTGCTTAATCAGAAAATGCAGCCCATTTTACTTTATCTTTCTTGGTTTTGGAGCTAAGAGGACACCAAAAGTGCCTTTTGTTCAGGCAGTTCCATGTTTAGGTCCCCAAAGCACCCCCAATATAAACCCTAGCATAGGCTCTCTTGCATTTTTTCCATTCACTGGTGTCTGCTGAATATAAATCAGGCTGAATTCACCATGAATTCATCACCAACTGCAGTCAGTACCTTGCCAAATGTGAAAAAAATGCTAAAATGCCACCTGTTCAAACCCCCGTATCTCCAGGGGCACACCTTGGATTTTCTTCTATTTTTTTTAACTGATTCCTCTTATGTTAGAAAGACCACTCCAAAAATTGTTGATGTGTTTTGACCAATATAAATTTTTCAGGTGTCTGAACAGGGGTGGGGTAATCTCAGGAATCGCGTGGCACTTTAAGCTTCTTACACATTTAACTGTGCAACATTTTAAGTGTTTTCAATCATTAGGCAATCACTTACTAAATACTACTAATTTCTATATTATAGTAGACATAACAAAATAAAAATTGTTGATGTGACTTGAACAACATACATTTCAGAACTGTCTAAATAGGGGTCAGGCAGTTTTTGAAAATCGCACTTATTTGTATCAATAAAATTTACTGACACTAATTCTTATAAACTGACTGTCAAATTAAAACTTTGTATTCCATGCTATGTTAACAGTGTTATTGCTTCCTAAATGCAGCAAAGAGCACAACAGTGTTGTCTGTCCCAGTTTTGTCCAACTTATACTGTCAGGCTGTGCGTCCAGTGACATCCGGAGTTGGAACAGTTCAAAGAATGTCATTGAATGGCACCCAGCATTTTTCAGAAGAAGGCCATGTTAAGCTTGTGCCCTCTTGTTTCACTTCATGATAAACAATAGCAATGATCAGAAATTATTGATCAATAACTGGTTCAGGTTTCTCCTTGCCAACATGATCTACCAACCTGCATATACTGACCTTTCTGTGAATGTCATGCATTGATGAATTGAGAACTCACAATTATTGTGATTCAATAATCATTAACATTGTGTAAGAAGCTGAAAATGCCAAGTGATTCTTGAGATTACCCCACCCCTGTTCAGACACCTGCAAAATTTTTATTGGTCAAAACAAATGAACAATTTTTGGAGTGGTCTTTCTAATATAATAGAGGAATCAGTAAAAAAAAAAAAAATAGAAGAAAATCCAAGGTGTGCTCCTGGAGATAACGGGGGTTTGAACAGGTGGCATTTTAGCTTTTTTTTCACATTTGGCAAGGTACTGACTGCAGTTGGTGATGAATTCATGGTGAATTCAGCCTGATTTATATTCAGCAGACACAAATAAATGGGAAAAATGCCAGAGAGCATATGCTAGGGTTTATATTGGGGGTGCTTTGGGGACCTAAACATGGAACTGCCTGAACAAAAGGCACTTTTGGTGTCCTCATAGCTCCACAATCAAGACAGATAAAGTAAAATTGACTGCATTTTCTGATTAAGCAGTATAACGTTAGCTCAGGTGCAAAGTTTCAAAGCTATAGGTGTAATAATAAAAAGTTATGTCATTTTAAACACAAGAAAAATGTCAATTGACAAAAAAAACTGACAGACAATACCCTTAAAATAATTCACAAAAATTCATTTTTGGTCCGAATGAGCTGAAATTTCGGATTTGTTCATCACTAATGCTTATTTGTCGAATGTAAAAACATGGAAGCAATCTATGACTACATGGTGCAAATGTTTTGTATATCTGATGATTTGACATGGAATGACCTATAATCAACATTGCAGCTGGCTGTCACATCAGTTGATATGATTTTCCCCCCTTTATGAATACCTACGAACCCTCATGTATCACAAATTTAGTTTTTGTAAAATATTGAAAGCAAGTTGGAATGGGTCTTTTTACACTGTTCCGGAGACTGGGTTCTATTGAGAATCTGTGGTGGAAAAGTTTTTCATGGAATTAGGCTTTCAGAGCCTTTTTTTTTTTTTTTTTTTTTTTTACTGAGCGAGATGGCTGCTGCTGATGTTTAGCCAGGTGGTTGAACCACCTCAGCGCTTCCTGCTCTCTGTCAAATTGGTTGGTCAATGTTTGTGTAGCTGATGCCCGGATGTTTGCGTAACTGATACTCGGGCGGTGAAACCAATTTAACGTTTTTAGGAGGCAGACACAAAATGGCCGCTTTTCTGAGGAAGGGGGGAATTTTCTGCTCCTAACACCCCACCAACCCCTTCTGTTCACCCAAGCCCCACTTACGCTGCATTGACGGCTCAATCCAAAAGACATGACTTTGGCTTATTAAAGAAAGATTTGATTTTTTTTTTTAAATTGCCTATGTGCTCAAGAAGTGAGGCGTCACTTTCCCTGGGGTCAGCACACACTTCCTTGACAATGATTCACGCTCACAGCATAGCAAGACATTCCTTCATACACTTAAAGCACGGCACGAAATAGCTCATATTTGACAATCAAAATGTACTGAGAAATGCTTTCTGTTCTTTTATAATGAGCATATTTTGTGATTAAGATCGCTGAAAATAAAGCATAATTCCATATATTGACGCGAAGGCCATGGCGATAAACACTGTGCAACATGCCGTGCAAGTTGTTTGGTTCGTTCTGCGTGAACCAGTTGCCATGGCTGCGGCAGGTTGACCTCGGCGTGACGTCACGACTTCGGCAGCGCGTTTGTTTTTTTTTTTTTTTTTTTTTGTCTTATCAAGTGGATATCCATTGGTCAAAATGGTTCTAGTTCGATGTTTTGGAAACTATAATCCACAAATGGCTGTCAAAATTATCTTTGGTGTCAGCGCAATGACTGACGAATGTTCAGCCCTCTAAGTTTATTTGGTATTTGTCAACAATACATTTATACAATTTAGCATCACAGTGAGGGAAAAGACATAATAAAACTATTGTGGAAGGGCAAAAACAGATTGTGAACTGCAGTAAGGGCTTTTGATCTTCTATCGAAGCAGTGTCTTTTTTTGACCTACAAAGATCTGTTATCCACAGCTGTTTAAATGCTTAATTTTCTGAACTAAAATGTTAAGAACTACGCTTGTAACTGTAACCTATCGGACTCAAGATGTTCTTGGTGGGACGAGCCTTGGCTGAAGAATGCGGCTTTTTACGCAGTGCAAGGCTAGTTGAATTTTAATTTGTGTGTCAAAACAGCCTTGTTTCTAATTTGTGGGAGCAAAGCTGTAAAGCTAAGTTATATAATGCCTTGTTCATGAAATGGCATTCCAGTACAGGATCATTGCAGTCCCAGAAGACTTTCAAATCTGAAAGCTGTCAGAAGTATGGATGGTGTATTCAGTGACTACACCTTCTTGAAAAATTGTTTCACTTAGAATATCTACCCACCTGTGATATTTCATATTGTGTAACTCTTGGGTTTATTTCTGCCTAGTTTGCTGTTTCATGTGTCATGCCTCCTTTCCAGCCTCTGATGTGTTTTTTTATTTTTTTTTAATTAATGATGAGTGCTAATAGTTGATCAGTGCCACACTGCTCATGCTCGGCAATACCGTCAATTTTTCTGCTTGCACCCAAATTTTTCTCCCAGATCATTCAGCCTGAAATAGCCTTTGCTCCGCGCCAAGTATTTGTTGAAAGAAGTCTTTACAGTTGTTTTCTGATTAGAAAAAAGCCTCAGTCCAATTTAAAGTAATCCGTGAAAGCCTTAAGAGGAGGAGCGGTAAAATTTGAATTGCAAATGCAATTTCTCATTTCACAGTAGTCGCCAGAGGTTCTTACAAATGTTTGCATTTTTTTGCTTGTATTTTACTGCCGTTTTCCCCAAAAATTAATTACATATTAGAAATGAATAATTTGTTTTGCCTGTTTTTGTTTGTGTTGGTCGGCGTCATGAAGTCCCTGACAAAAATAATGCATTAGTGCATTTTCTGGACTATTGATCATTCTCTTTGTTTGAGCTGCCACATTAATAACTGGACAGGTCATTTTCCTCACCTAGATATTTAACCCTTTGAAGATAAGTGCGTTTCCTAATTTTGTACCATTACATTAGGCTGCATATTGTTACATAAACATAAGATGATTCTGTTCTGAACAGGACATTCATTGTGCATGTTTGCAACTTTGAAACTTTCAAACGAAATCTTAAGATGCACCTTTTTACAGTTGCTTTCTCCTGAAATTTATTTTTAACTGATGGCGGTTTTACGTTTTGTTTTATCCTTTATTATTTTTATCATTCACGCTTTTACTGCTTTTACTTTTTATCCTTTTTTTAATCTTAAATGTTTTGATTGTCTTTTATGTTCAGCACTTTGGCATTTTTTTGCATCAATTGTGCTATATAAATAAAGTTTTTTATTATATTTACACCTTAAAGGTGCACTATGCAAGTTTGTTTACTTTCTGCGCGATTAAATTTTTGTCTCAGTTCGCCGACATCTTTTCACGATCCGCTAGCTGCCTGCCACTAAATTCACTGTCAAAAAAAAAAACCGGGCTCTGGAGACCGCACAGGCGTCACAAACTGCAAATAAACACAAGGGGCACAGGCTGTGCCCCATAACATAACAAACCGTCCCGGCCAATCACCGACAAGAGTTGACAGTTATGGAAGCATGGGAAGGAGGGAACTATGGGAGGGAGGGGCGGGCTACCTCTGTTTTGTTTGAGTTCGAATGTCAACAGAAGTGAAAGTAAACAAACTTGCATAGTGCACCTTTTAAGGACTGGATGAAGTCACATTCCTCTTTGGCCACAAGATGGCACTGCTTCTCTTATGTTCTCCCAGAGCAGCATGGTAGTTTCTGGGATAGTTTTGTGAAATAATGGCTCCCTCTCATCACAAAAAAAAAAAAATTTGTGAGAAGTTTTACTTATGCCTGTATTTCTATACACAACAAAAATGTCTACAGTTGTATTTTATCCTTTAATTTGCCCTGCTTTATTTCAGTGAAGCTGACTGCTGAATGCTCCTGAACTTTTCTGAATTCAGGTCTTTGTCTGAAGCCATGTCTGTGGAGAAAATCGCTGCCATCAAAGCCAAAATCATGGCCAAGAAGCGATCAACGATCAAAACTGACTTGGATGACGACATAACCCTGAAGCAGAGGAGCTTTGTGGATGCCGAAGTAGACGTGACCAGGGACATCGTCAGTCGAGAGCGCGTGTGGAGAACGAGGACCACCATTCTACAGAGCAGCGGAAAGGTGGGTTGAATCACTAGCACAGTAAAGACATGGCCTTTGCTAGAGCAAATGCCACTGCAGTACAAGTCAAACTAAAAGCATTTCATGGATGGCCAAGGTTTGACCCGCTAGTGATATCACAATTTTTATGCCCGCTGCCATGGTTACTGCAAAGTCCTGCCATCGGGTAGTTTTTCGCTGTACCCTAAACAAAGTGCACCTCACTGCATTACTCACAAGTTCCAAATTTGGTTGCGAATTGAAGTTTGAAACGGATGGTAAAATTGTAGACGTCCAAGAATGGGATGGGGTAGCCCTGACTGCTATTCATGTCCTACTAATGGATGAAGACATGGTCTCTCCTGATGTCACAACAATGGCTTATAATACTTAAAACCAAGACTTACTTTTGCCCTGTATATGAAGTGCTGTTATTTCTGTGTTTTGAAATGGGTGATAATATGCCTTTTCATGAAAACAGGATGTGTCCTTCAACCTTATGTGAACTAAAACTAATTTTAAAGTATACTAAGCAAGAGATGGGGCAAGATGACCTTATCCTGAATACTTTGTGGCTAATCGTGTGTGGTATGTGCTGCTATACTTTGCAAATTTGTCTAAGATACTGCATAGTTATGGGTTAATGGAATTGCATTTCGATTCTGTAAAATTCAGAACATATAAAAACCAGAATTGCTAATTGTGGACTAGCTTAGAAGTAATCGACAAATCGAGTTTTTAGCTTTGGCTGCGCCAAACCAGCAGGGGTGGTGCTTTTTGCACTGCTGGAATCTTTTTGAGAGACAGGAAAACCAGCCTATTTGCCCCCGTGACAGAAGACGTTCCTTTGGCTCAACGAGCTTGTGATCTTCTTGGCCCCTTCATTCTCGCTCGGTGCCGTCTCGCCAGCACATTGGCGAACTTCTGTGCTGATTGTTCTCTAAAGAGACCTTCTGGAGGTTTTCCGTCTCAGAGGGGCTGACCGTTGCCCTACCGTTCTGCAGTTAAACTAAATCTTTTCTTTGTGACGGCTGCAGCACTGCGTTCACCGTCGGCTTGAGCCTACTCGCTGTGGCTGGGTTTGAGGACTGGAGCCCTCAAAGTGCGCTATTAAAACTCTTTTTCTGTTCTCCACAGACATTGCCTTACAACAGAGGTGGGCAACGAGGGCCATTTGTCCCTGGTTTTCACAGCAATTCTGGCCTTAATTAGTTAATTACCTTAATTAGCTAAAGCATTTATGAAATCTGACGTTTCTACTGCATCTCTTTAAATTCTCACGATTGACCAACCAACACTTGTCTCCCAAAATGAAACATTCTTCTTTCATTGACTGTAGGAACAAATCCATGTTTCTTTATCCAGCCAGTTTGTTCAATTAATCATTGTAATTGACAGAAATAAAAACCTGCATACAATCCGGCCCTCCAGGATCAGAATTGCCCACCCCTGCCTTACAATCAGGATAGGTAGTGTGTGGCAAACAAAAAATGACTGCTGACGGGGGGGCGAGTGGAGGTGGCACAGACAGAACAAGACAGTTGACTGTTATTATTCGTCATTCTCTTTGACAGCACTGAGTAGTTGGTAAATAACCGTAATTTCTTAACCCTTAAATTGCTTAATTTTTACTCTCCCTATCCCTCCAGAAGTTAATCATTCACTATTTAGCTGGCAAATGACCCTTAGAAGGACTTACAGTTACCTGTTAACCCTTCTGAAGGTCATTGCCACCTAATTTGCATGCAAAAAATGGACAAATTGTTGACATTTTAGAAGGCTGAAATTTGAAATTTTGTTTCATATATTTTGCGCCTTGTGTGACTGTCGCAGCACTTTAAGGGTTAAGGTCGCCCGTTAATGAAGTTCTCTAATAATGCGAAATAGATGGTGGGGAGACAGTAGCAAACAAAACCATGTCGCTGAAATTGTTCACTAAATGCTTTTCCATCGTGTTCGTGCCCAGTGTGCGTGAGCTGAAGGGAAACGGGGTCAGTTTCACTGCTCTTGCGCTGAATTATTGGTAGGTGGCATTATTTTTCTGCTCGCATGCATTTCTGCTGAGATTTTGCAATGCCCCGACGGATGTGGGGAGGAGGGAGTAGTTGTAATTGCTATTGATCAAAGGTATCTCCCACTGCCCCCCCTCACCCTCAGGCTTGTGATTAGCAAGTGTTGCAATTTTGCTAAGTGGACAGCACTGAAGGAGTGCATAATCGGCCATTATTAGCCATGCTGTGGATGGCTGCATTCTAAAATCTATAGGTCTGACCCAAATAGTGTTGCAGTTCTGGCAGCCCAGCGCACCGATCGCCCATTTTATCTTTTCTTGTCTTAAGCTTGGCCTTGTGCTGAAATCCAGCGAGTTATGTTGACGTGGGCATAGCTGTCCACTTCGGCGGTCTGCTGAGTTTCTGTGGGAGTGTCTGTGCGGAGTCAATGTCGGCTGCTTCGAAATGTAGGTCGTCAAAAAAGCATCCTGGCTGTCGCGCCCTGTGACTCTTATTTTATTATTTTTACCCCTCAGCCCCGACTAACTTGTCGTCACGGGTGATGTCCATCTGTCTATCCCATCAACGTTTTTTTATCGTTTTTTTATTGTGTCTCCAAGCCCATATACGGCGTGGGAGTAGATTATCTCCCTTAGCGTCTCTGGAGCAGCCGAAATGGCATGCATGTGGAAAAAAAAGGTGAGAGAAATTCGTTAAACAGTTTGTTAGAGGGCCAATACGGAAATATATGGGGATCAGTAAATGGCATAATATGGCATTTACTGACCCCATATATTTCTGTATTGGCCCTCTAACAAACTGTAACTTAAAGTATTATGCACAATAACTTGAAAATGCCTTCGTCAATCAACGCCATTTTTGCCGTGTTGCTTGGTCTTGTGTACCTACAGGCGCCTATCGATTTTGACGGCACTTGGATGTTCAGTATGGCTGCCACAGCCACCATTTGAATTCTGTATTCAGCACAATAACTTGAATATGCCTTTGTCAATCTACGCCATTTTAGCTCTGTTGCTTGGTCTTGTGCACTTACAGAAGCCTATCAAATTTGACGGCACTCGGATGTCCAGTATGGCCGCCACAGCCGCAATCTTGAATTGTGTCTTTCGCAGGATAACTTTAAAATGCCTTCGTCTATTTATATTCATTCCAAACAATGCAAGGGCTGAGGGGGAATGTTTGTTTTGCGGGGCTATTTTTTTTTTTTTTTTTTTTTTTTTTTTTTTTTTAGAAAGGAAAGTTTAATTCAAGAAATGAATGCATGAAAATCACCTTTTTGATAAATATCTATGTATGTAGATCACTACTTACTATAGTATTTCCCTTTCTGGCTACACTGTATAAGTCCATGATGACATATGTTGGCAGATCAGAGAAAATTTGGTACCCTTTGCTGATGAAAATCACTGGCCTGTGGACTTGCGATTTTCGTAGAAATGCTTAATTCGGCAGTAATCATAGGAACCCCTTGGAACTTCAACCCTCCTCTTCTTTGTCTGGACTAATCTTGCCGTGTGCCTGGTCAGAGGCAACCTATGGGGATTCTCCTGCCCTGCTTTTTAGCGAGTCTGGAATATTCCTCTCTTTTTCTGAGAGAGGATCATCCTTATAAGCAATTTTCCATTTCTTCTTGCTGGAAATGCTGACAGATTGTGAAATTGTGGATTAATCAAACAGAAAAGCAGAAGGAAAGGCTGTTTATCATGAGCGCTTCTGTCGAGACTTTTGCACCTTCTCTTATTTTGGCGTGCTCGCTTCTCTCATGTGGCACACACGTAGCTGTTATCCTCCTCTCTAGGTCTTTGAGCCGGACACAACATCCTGCTGTCACATCGCACTGTCCCTATAGAAAATAGACAGAATGTGGACGATTCGGTTACAGATGGAGCATTGCGTTCGAGCTGGCTATTCAATTTCGCCACAGCACGCCCAGCCGTAATGTTCTAATTAAACGCTGCGCTATTAACATGTGCTCTGCATTTGTCCCTTAATTTGCAGCGTGTTAAAAGCCACTGGGCTGAAATTTAATTGGCTATTTTTCGCCGGAAATGTATCGCAATTGCGCGCGTGACCGACGGAACCCACCGTGGAACCCCTTTTAGAGAAAGCTGCGTATTATAAAATGATGTCATATTGCCATATTTATCCATGTGCGGCTGGGCCAGCGCCAAAGCAGTTTGCCATTGTTACCAGTGTTAAGCTGTAAATCCAGCATTAAATTCATGTCCTTTGTCGGCTCGTTCGCTTACCGCTGCGTCTGCTCCTTTTAAAGTTTCCCCCGTGACACAGCCCCGGATTAAAGGACTCATTACTGTTCTTTTTACAACAGGGGCGTGAAACCCAATATTCCAGGCGGGCCCGAGTGTGTATGATGGCTTCAGAACCAACCTCCGCTCCTAATCGCTTAATTAGCTGAAACGCTTCTTCGCCTCCTCTGCATATTTCACAGCCGCGTACTCTGGGAGATGCAGAGTTGCCCGCGAAACTAATTAACCAAGCAGACCATTTGAACTGTGGGCAAATGGTGGGTGGAAAATCCATCAAAATTGCTGCCTGCCCTTCCGGAATTGTGTTTGACACCCCGCGCTAATAGGTGGAACAGATGTTGAAGATTGCATTAAGTCCATGGGCTCATGAATATACGGGATGCGTCTCAAAATCAATACGTATTTTACTTTTTAATATAGGCTGTGGAGTGCTGTCAGAGCTATGAAAGACCTTCAGCAGCCTAACATCATAAAGCATGATTACTCTCAACCTGTTTCTATTTAAGTTGACTGAATTAACAGTGTATAAATATATCTGACAAGTCCAGACGTGTTCCCTGCAAGGCTGAAGGAATGACCTCGGTAACAGTGCCATAGTGTGAGATTCGAAGCATAATCTAAATAAAGAATCGTCTAACTTTTTTTCTGAATTTGCCCTTGCTTCAGATTTTTTTTTTTTGCCATCAGAGAGTGCAATCTCCAGTATTTTAAGGTGGTAATTGCTTTTGTCAAAATGTGTTTTTGGTAGTAAATGGTGTATGTTTTAAGTGGGGGAAATCTTGTTCTAAATATATTTAACCTGTGTGGAACACTGTTTACGAAGGCTTTTTGTATGGGTGCTAAACCTTGACTTCAGGTAAGCCTAGCAAGCAAATGCACTCATAGCTCTGCGGTGTTGTGAACATTAGAAGTTAAGAATATTACCATATGTTTACATTTGATATAATTGGCGTGGATAGAGAAATGCCTTGCAACCTTGTGTTGCAATGAACAACAGTGCTATTAGGAAAATAAATTTACCAGTCGTACTGATTAGTTTCAGGTTTGAGCAAATGAATTGGTTTGATTTCTAATTGGGTAAAATAAACTGGCACTAGTAACTGTTAATCACAAGGTGAGGTTACTTCAGACTTTTTGTTCCATACCCTCGTGGCACGTCGCTTGTTACACAGGCAGGCAGACAGACAGACATGCACTGTTATGCAGGTATTCTTACTAGGCCGTTGCATTGACTACCATTCATTGCGGGTGGCCTCACCCTAACAATTTCCAAATCATATGTATCCTTAACCTGACCTCAGTTCAAATTTATCCTCTAACCTTAACCAGGACCTCAGAAAATACATTTTGCTTGATTAGGCTTTGTTCCCCGTGAGGCTACTGGTCCAGTCATGGTCAGTGTTTAGACTGGAAAAAGTCTGCAGTAGATACCAAGGTGAGCACACTTGTTCACCACATACAAACACACACACACACCCACACAAACACACACACCACACATATTTTGTTGATTTTATTTGTTGCCTCCATACCCTGGCGTACAACAGAAATATTATATCCCCGTTATAGTACACAGTGGTGTTTGCCTTGTTGAGAACTGTACTGTGATCATTTATATGAGAATACTGTGGAGCCACAATGTTTAGGGCACTGGGTAGTAAAGTAGCAAGATCATCTCAAGTTATGAAGGAAATATTTACTGGTTTCTGTGTGCCCTCCCGAATGCTTAAAGGTTAAAAACCTCTCCCTTCTCAGTCAGACTCAATCAGGCAAACACCTTGGATGATCCGCTCTTTGTCTGCAGTCTACGCCTCAACCAGGATATCCTCCGGTAGACGGTGATGATAAGGCACTTCTGCGAGTTCAGTGTTCTCCAAAGGAGAGGCACTTGGCAGTAATCTGTATTTTAAAGAAACTCCTCTTTGGAGGGGAGGGTGTCCTGAAAAAAATCACCCGCCCCGTTCTTACCGTCCTCCCATTTCTGTTGATCGTATTGCTCTGCGATATGGTTAAAATCGAATATCACAATTAATGCCTTGGTATTGATATTATAGAGATGACTTCTGCTTCTTTCAAAAGACATTTATGGTCGAGGTTTTTGATGAATTGTCATTAGTAGTTTGGATATAATGACCAAGCAGGTAGAGGTAATTGACAGAACAGGTGGTGTATTGAGTTCAGAAAATTGTGTCCCTTTCCTGTTAAGCATTATTTAAAACCAGGAAAACACTTATGCTGGCTTTCGATAGACGATGGCTTGTCTTTTCTTTTGTCGCAATATTAATTAGTAAATTGATATTTTGCCCAGCCTTGGGTGATCATCTCTGTGCTTTTCATGTAATATGTGAATTATGTGAAGGGAAAAAAATTATCTAGAAGATTGTCTTTGTATCAGTTCTTCATTCTGTTAAAAAAAAAAAAAAAAAAAAAAATCAAATTGGCATGTTACTTGACCTGTAAAATCCAGTCCATCTCCTGTCATGAGATATCGCTGTGGTATTGGCTGTCGCCTTAAACTGCCATCTGGTCATCATTGGCAGGCATGTGCTCAACTCTTAGTTTCACTAAAAATAGACACTTAACTGTCTGAGATTTGTGATTATTTTTCTTTCTTTTTTTTTTTTTATATTTTGACAGGGCAAATATTTTTTCCTTGCTGAGTTTCATGTTTAGAGTGAATGCTTGTAGGGAGAGATTATCTGCAGATGGCCATGGATACTTCCACACGTCCATCTCTGCCCTCAATTTTAACATTCCGTGCAAATCCTGTTCATTCCTTCAGGGGGCAGAATTGCACCTTGTAAATTTATGAACGACCATGTGACTTTTCCAGCTTTAGTGAAACGCTTTAATGTTTTTTTTTTTTTTTTTTTTTTGTTTTTTTTTTTTATTCTGCAGAGTGAAAAAGAGCATTTCTGGGAGTGCATACAGTATTCTCAGGAAGTGGTGCGAAGTTTATTTGCCCTCAGTTGAGTTATTTTTTTATAGCCCCTCAGTCAATCAAGATGAGAGCTGCTGAGTGCATTTTCATAATCGTGCTTGTGTGTTAAATATTCGAAATGGATAATCTTTCGTTCACTTCAGCACATATGACCACTACAAATGATTCCTGCATATTGGTCTCCTGGTTTTGGATAGAAGGTCTTGCACGGAATTGAAATTGGGACAGAAATTAGATGGGTAGAGGAACGTCCGCTAGTTTTTTTTTTTTTTTTTTTTTTTTTTAGTTTTAGAACTGCAGGTACACCACTCCCCAGCTTCAAAGAAACTGATCTGGCTTTGAAATGGAAGTGGTCTGGCTCTCTTGCAGACCGTAATAATACCTGCAGTACCTGCTGTGGTTACACCCTGGTTTAAAAAAAAAACTATATTTTGGTTACAAAAAGACTGCGCACCATTTTTTTTGTGCAAGCCATGGTTAATACCTCGAGTACTGACACCTTGTTCTGTTCAATAAATGATGTCAAATTTGCGCAGCACTTCTACAAATGGTAATGCATTTAGTTTCATTTAGGCTAGTATCACGATTTGTGGATCTCAATTAATCCTCTCCGGGATTTTATGGTTGGAGTGGAGCGCGGCACCAAATTACTGCGAAATGACTTCAGAAATATTAACTTCATTTTCGAGAGGCCGTGTTCTCGTCAGCTTCGTACTCCGCTGCGCTGGAAGTCATTTGTCTTCACGGAGCTGGCTTGCTTTCTTTCACCCTCTTTTAGCTTCTCTCCCTCCCTCATACACAGTGGTAAAATCAAAGCGGAGCGGTGTATTTATTACCGGGCGACAGCTGGGTTAATTATAATAAATAATGTCAGCGTTTTTTTGCCGTGCGGGTGACTTGATTATCAGTGCAGACCTGACTGCTTTTGGAAGTGTTCTTTTGGGGGGCGGGTTCTTAGTCGTTCGAGCGTCGAAAAACTGGGTCTAGTTGTAACACAACCCCTCCCCCCACCGCCTTCCCTTAGGGCAACAAGGAATCAAAAATGAATTCATTAATCATTGCTTCTCGATTGCAGAATTTCTCCAAGAACATCTTCGCCATTCTGCAGTCCGTGAAGGCGAGGGAGGAGGGGCGAGCCCCCGAACAGAGGCCGGCTCCGAACGCTGCCCAAGTGGTGCGTATAACATCGTCCGGACTCGATACCACCTGCACAATTCACCATTTCCCATCACGGTGACAGTTATTGGCATGCGTTTACGTCTGGAAACTTTTCTGGCGTGATTAAAATGAAAAAAAAAAAAAAAAAATGAGGTCAGTCTTACTCCATTGCCCACTCACCGTTATTATCATTAATCATACACAGTAAATTGTAACTTATTATTCGGGATGAGGAAGGGGGCTTGGGCGGAGGAGGAAGTCATTATTTTGTGCTGTGAAGGTACAAGAACTGACTCATCCAGGGGGAGCAGTCCTGCGATGTTCCACTCATGAACTCTTATTGCTTATTTACTGGTCAGTTTCACCATCTGGCCGAGGATTGCAAAATATTGCCGATTTTGTAGGTAAGGTCCTCGGCAGAACTTGGTCTTTTTCTGAGCCTGGGTTTTATACCTCGGCACCTTACGGCTCCATTCTCTCAGTTCAGGGCTAAAAACTGCTGGTTGTCCATCGTTCCCTCCTGTCAGAGACGTAGGACCACAGTCGGGTCAATAAGCTGAGCTAATTGTTGAGTCGAATACCTCAGAGGATGGAGAACTTGGGGCCGGAATAGATTTCAGAGGTGATTTAAGGATCGCTGCTCGTTGCTATAGGGCCTGTGGTGAGCTGCTGTGTCTCCTTTGCTGACAGAGTGGGCATGTAGCCTTGAATCCTGGTCACTGTGTGCTTTAATTGGATTGCTATGATTTTTGTGAAAGTGTTCAGAACACTTGAAAGGGGTCAGACCTGGGGTTGAGGTCTGCTTTTTTTTTTTTTTTTTGCAAGGCAGGTAACACGGTAATGCATTTTGACCACCAACAACAAATTAGTTGCTTCACTTGTTTTCAAAATGGCTCATAGCTGAGAGCTTCATCACATTCATTGAATGCAGTCTTTCCACAGAGAGTTTTGGAATTCAAGATAACATTGAAGCATTTTTTTTTTTTTTTTTTTTTTTTTAAAGTTTACTGTATTGCACACGAGAATACACTGTAATGGATGTACTTGTTTATTTTTAGCCCACCGGCCAATAGTCCTGGAGCTAATGTGATCAGGCAGCATCCAGCAGCGTAGTTGTAGTCCTGATCGTGGTACGTGACCATCATCCATCAACAAAATCTTTAAAAATCTTCTTTTCGGAAACCACTGGGCCAATGTACTTCACGTTTGATTTGTAGCTTTGTGGGGACAATGTCTATCAAGATTGTTCACGGTTTTGAAACATTTTATGTTTCTGATTTTTAACAAAATTTTTTTTGTAATAAAATTTTCCCCATTTACTTATAATGGGAAAATCTTTAGCAATCATCTCCTATGAAACTGGTGGGCAGATTCACTGCATATATTTTGGTGTACTGTATTTGTACACCAATGAATCTCTGAAAAACTTTTCTCAGAAATGCTGAACAAATGGCTCAGTTCTTGGGCCAGTGAGCTACAGGGCCATTGGTCCTATATTTTTATTTATTTATTGTATTACTGTATTCATTAGCTTCTTGGAAGAAGTATTTGAAATGGTATCTCCAGTCTTGGTATTATGTCAGTGAAAGTTGAGGATGAATGCAGATTAAATTCAGGTTTAAGTGTATTAAAAAAAGGAAATTCATATCAAGCAAAATGGGGAACACCCATTCAATCCTGTTAATGATATCATTGTTACACTGCTGCCCCTTTGTTCGTCTGTGTCCCGGTTTCTCGCGTTTCTGAATCTTATGAATCGTGTGTACTTTCTCCTTTCTTGCCCTGAAGGACCCATCAATAAGAAACAAACAGCCTGTGCCTGCTGCGTACAACAGATACGATCAGGAGAGGTTTAAAGGGAAAGAGGGTGAGTTGTATTATGTGCTTTTCTCTCTATGCCCTACTTTCCTACCCCTGCACGACACCCAAGCAACAATACATGACTGTTTGATTCAAAAGTGTTGTTGAAAGAATTTACTTGCTGATTTTAAATGAGACTGTTAACTTGACGGAACAGAGAAAATAAACCGCCCCTTGGCCTCGCCTCTGTAAGAAATCATACAGCGCTGGCCCTTTATCTTGAACTTGTGCAGAAATAACTTTGCCATTATGGGATTTTGTCTGGTAGAGTGTGGCATGCTGGTCTTTTTTTTTCCATTCAGCCCTTATCTTTTCAAGGTAACCAATATTTCTTTTTTTTTAAATATATAATTTAAGATAAGAGCAAAACAAACGGGAATAAATAAATGTTTTCTCCGAGAACGCTTGCAATAAATAAATGTTTTCTCCGAGAACGCTTGCAATCCCCGAATATTGAATGTGAAAATACGCAAAAACTCCCCGCGCCGTTTGAAATACCTCATTAGTATTCATGAGTATACAAAAATTATGTCACGCGAAAGCGATGATGCGCAATGGACGCAGAAATGAAGAGAGGTTGGCCAACAGCAAAATGCCCCGGCCAAAGAAATATCTGACTGATTCGGCCCATAAAAGTGCTAGAAAAGGCCAGGAAGAAGATCGATTGAAGAACAGGATAAATATAAAAGGCCAAAGTGATCGTTGGCAAACTTCTAAAGCCAGGTTTGGAGATATTTCCGATGAAGATGTGGCCGAACTTTTGCTGGACACTTACGTAAACTTGATGCCTGGTGCAAAGTGCCTGATTTCCCTGTTTCCTAGCACTTTCAGATCGTTAATGTACTTGAAATCGTCCCATATCTCTAACTAGACCTATTTATCGTAATGAATTTCTAATTCATAAACGTAATGTATTTACTAGCAGGCGAATCTGATGACTGATCTGACGTCACTTTTCATGCAAATCGCTCATGCATATTAAGTACTAGGCACGTCGAAATGGCCTCGGCCCAGCAGCCACTATGGCTGATCTTAACGGTCAAGTGATTGCTTTCTTTTGGAATGTATCCTTGTTAGGGGTCGAGAACGACATTAAAACTTACACACAAATCTTTTTATTGGAACAGCCTGGCAAATTATGCGAAAAAAAAGTTGAGGATAAGGTAGGAATTGTTTACTTTTAAAGGAAAAGACCACAAATGTTATAACCGTACTCTGCTGGGAAGCATATGACCTGGAGTTTTGAAAATGACCAACTAATTTTAGGCACGTTTCCCCACTGACGTCGGAGGATAATTAAAACTTGAGCAAGATAGTTGGTGTGCTTCGCCGTTTTGTCTGTTTACGGCTGCTCTCATGACGACGATTGGGCCCCATTGCTCGCCCATGATAATGTCAATATTGTTAAGGCCATTGAGCACACTGTAATGTTCCATATTAATGTGTGGCAGCTGTTGTTCTCGTTGTTAGGAACCTGAATTATGAAAGTTTTCAGCGGATCACTGCTATTACTAATCACTAGTTAATGAGCAAAGAAATGTCTCCAAGACGACGTAGTAATTCAGTATTTTTCTGGTTTATCGCCATCCAAATGATGTTACATGAATTATGCATACTTGAACATAATGTTTCCTCACCTTCCTTATTTCTTAAGCATACTCCCTTTTCTTCCTGCAAGTCCCTGACAAATGGTGGTGTTCTCATTTTATACAACCATGTATAAACTTGGTTGGGATAGCATCGGGTTCTAGGTCAAGCAGTTTTGTTGCAGGGCTGATGCTGTATTTTAAATATTGATCCCTCTGAAAACAAGGAGAAAAATGCTCTGGCCACAACTGTGAATTATGGTTAGGTTTGAAGCCAACACGGCCTGTATTCTTCTATCATTGTTTTAGTTTGACTGGTCTTGACACAGGAAACCTGTAGAAGGTCAGTTCAATGGACTTAAAACTCTCTCCTCTTAAATCATATATCTGAATCGCACCGTCAAAAGCTGCACATTGTGGCATTGTGGTCGTGCCAATTCGGGTCTACTTGTGGAGTTTGCTTAAGTTGCAATAAAACAACATGTCTTCTCCCTTTGATCACATTCTATTTATACTGCTTGCCATTCTCATGGAGCCGAACTCGCATCACACTGGTAATGGTACGGGACTTCTCTGATTGGCTAATGCTATAATGTGGCTTTACACACGGAAATGGTTGAAAGTCCAACTTCGGCTCCCTTTAGTGCTGATTTATGCAGTGATAAAAATCGTAAAAATAATTGCTCATTTTGGAAAGCAGAAAGTCTCTACACTTTGCACTTCAGTGCTTTTGTTGTATCACTTGCCTTTTCCTTTAAAAGTTTTTTTTTTTTCCGTCTTATATTGCAGTTACTGTATTATATTACAATTACCGCAAAATACACCTGCCATCACATTGCGAGTGATTCCCGTTTTGTTGTCGCATTCGTTCACATTGCTGTAAAAATTACTTTCCCCTTTACTTGCTTCCTCCATTTTTTGTTTATTTGGGTATTTGAATGTTGTAGATCCAACTAAATGACCAACAGAAGGACTTCCAGGTACCTGTGAACCCTTTTGAAGGTCATTGCCAACTAAAAATGGACAAAATTTTTGACCTATTGTAAGCTGAAATCTGAAATTTTTCTTCATATATTTTGCGCCTTGTGTGACTATAGCAGTGATAAGCGCTTACAACGGTTAATAGAAGACCGAGACAACACAGTAACCACAAAATTCAGCCTCTGTATGACTATTTCATTTATTTGAGGTGAAAAGTTTTTCAAAACCTTTATTGCCCGCGTAGAAAAAATAGTTGTCCTGCTTAACCTAACAACAGGTTGTGCCACCCTTGGTGACCACGGTGAACTGCCTGTTTAAGGTCTTTCTAACAGCAAGGGTCTCAAACCCTAGTCCTAGAGAACCAGAGTGTCTGTGGGTTTTCGGGATTTCTATTCAATTAGCTGCTACATCAGGCCTAATAAACAGAGTTTAGACTCCTTGGCCAATCAGTGACTTAAAATAAGCAATCTGGTGCAGGAACAAACCAAAAACCAGTAGACACAGTGGCCCTCTAGGATTTGAGTTGGAGACCCCTGTGCTACAGCATCTATATTGGATTCAAGTCAGGACTTTGGTCAGACTCCTCCAACACTTTCATTTTCTTTCTTTTTAGCCATTAAGAGGTGGACTTGCTTGTGTACCTTGGATCATTGTCCTGCATAACCCATCTGCACTTGTGCTTCATATCACAAACTGATTTCCAGACATTCTTCTTCGGCATATTCTGGTAGAGAGCTGAATTCATAGTTCCAGCAATATTGCAAAGTTGCCCAGGTTCTGATGCAGCAAACTGCCCTGGACCATCACACAACCACCATCATGTTTTGACTTTTGATAGATAATCTTATTGTCGAATGCTTTGTTAGGTTTGTCCCAGTTATAAGGGGACCCATGTCTTCGAAAAATTCCACTTTTGACTCATTAGTCCACAGAAAGTATCCCAAAAGTCTTGGGGGTCATCAAGATGTTTTTTGGCAAATGTGAGATGAGCCTTTGTGTTTGTTTTGGTAAGCAGTGGTTTTTGCCTTTTTGCCAGCTCTCCCACGGATGCCGTTTTTGCCCTGTCTGTTTCTTATTGTGGAATCATGAACGCTGACCTTAACTGAGGCAAGTGAGGTCTGCAGTTGCTTAGGTGTCCGTCTGGTTTCTTTTCTGATCTCCTGGATTAGTCGCCGATCTGCTGGTGGAGGAATTTAGGTAGACCAGCCACTCCTGGGAAGGTTCACTACTGTTTCAAATTTTCTTCATTTAATAGCTCTCGCTGTGGCTCACTGGAGTCCAAGAGTCTTAGAATGACTTTGTTACCCTTTCCAGACTAATGGATGTCTACGATTTTATTTTTTGCTCATGAATTTCTTTACATTGCGGCATCATGCACTGCTTTTTGCCTACTTCACATTGCCCGGCAAGTTCGATTTAAGTGAGGTTTTGATTTTACGGGGCTGGCAGTTATCATTCTTGTGAAAATGAACCCAGTTATCAATTAAATATGTTTAACTGATTGATTTAGTTACCAAGGGGGCAGTTGCTTTTTCCTCATCGGGCCAGGGTGGTGTTGTGAGGCTTTTTTTCTAATGATAAATGAAATTATCATTTAAAACAGCCTTTTGTGTTTACTCGGGTTTTCTTTGTCTAATATTAAAATTAGTTTGATCTGAAACATTTAACTGTGGCAAATAAGCAAAAATCGAAGAAATCAGGAGTGGAGTAAATGTTTTTTTCGCAGCACAGTACATTATAACCAGCCGTGTTCCTGCAGATCTACACTTTTACAGTTAAAACCCTAAATTGGCTCTCCTGGCTCCACTAATTAGCAGCTCAGTGCAGATCTTAAGCTTGTGGATGATGTAAACGGTGTTGGGGCACGAGTGAAAATCTTCAGCCTGAGTGATCTTCAGGAGCAGGTTTGGTTACCACTTTTATCTTATTTTATTTATTTTTCTATTTGCTGTTTTTTGTTGCGAAAACCTCAGACTTCACATTTGAAGGCGGAGTCAAAATGTCTTGTGGCATAGTGGCCAAATCCGAGGACAGAATCAAATTCAGGGCAGCGTGAGTGTGGAATGGCTGGGAAGAGCATTGTGAAAGCATTTCTTTCGAGCAATCAGGAGATACAAAAGAAAATGACACATAACTGGGTTTGTTTTAACCAAAGTAGTTTGTTTTATAGTGTAAATGGGCATATGGCTGCAAGCTGGTAGGTGCTTGTAATTGCTCAAATAATTGGTTTAAACACAAACAGATTGTTTGCACTCAAAATGAATAAATTGGCGTGAAAAGTCTCTGGATTAGGCTTGGACTTCCACCAGATTTGGCTAGAAAATGGGAGTTTTGGCTGTTGTTAAGGTCAGTCTTGAGACCTGTATAGATTTTAGAAAAATTTGAGGTGAAGGGGGAGTGTTTTCAAGACCATCAGTTGGTTATTGTATGCATGCTTTTGCCAATTCAGGACCGCATTCCCAACTTCACTCACTTGGCACCTGTCTGAGACATGTGCTTTCCAATTGGATCATGAGCTTGTTTTGGTATTTCTTCTGCTAGAATTGCTTGGATGAAGCCCAAGATTCAAAGCTTATGTTTTATTGCAGAATGTGCCTCTAAAATAACAAACTGGTGTGACAACATAAAGGGACAAGTAGCATAGTGCACACTTATAACCACTAGAAATTGCATAGCATATAGGCTGTATGACGGTGGGCTCTCTCCCAGACAGCAGGCAGAACTGCCTTTTCAGCATAATTATCACATGCATTGCCAGGACATATTTATGTGTAAAATTCACTTTTGGGTCCACCCATTTTTAATGTGCAAAAGGTCAGGGGTGCACACGCAAATTTGGCTGCCTGTCTCTGTCATACACGCAAACACAACAATTTCATATGCTCTTGGTAACTTTTTAGTTTAACATAACAACTGGCAAGCGAGCATCATTCTTATGTTTTTGTTATGCTCATCTTTGTATAGAGCGCTCTTTCAGTCGGGCAGGTTTTGTCTTCTTTTATGCGTTTTGTCTAGATGCTTTTTAGTTGATCATTTATTCCGCTAACAAACTGCAAGCGTCTGGGGTTGTCACGACTGCGAGAGAACCTTATCTTGGTCTTAACAACTCTAACTGATGTTCTTTAGGCCTGATTCTAGTAGCACACGTGTCATAGCCAGTATGGGACCAGATATTAAATTTGTTCCTAATTTTAATGTCAGACGCTTTGCTATTTAAGCACCAATTAATGCAGTGCCGGCTTAAAATGTTATTAAACAACATAGTGGTGACATTTTTTGGGAAGTGTGGTAATTTTGGTCTATTGTCACAACCATGAGGGCAAATTGTGACTTATTGGTTAAGGTTAGAATTAGGGATTGGTTGAAAGATCATTTCTGCGTGCTTGAACCGGAGCTATATTTACCTATTTGTGTCTTTTAAGTCTGTCCACTGTTGAGTGATAACCCAGAATCTGCGAAAAAGTTTCATATAAATCTAGTGGGGGGCATTTGTCCATGTCAAATTATGTCCTCTTGAAGTACGTATTTTTCCCATTTGACACGCAGATTGTTGTTGGAAAGGAGGATCCCTTCAATGATAGGTTTGTGTCTAACATGTAACCGAAGTCTTGCTCAACATCTTAGCTCTGAAATCTAGCGGAAGGCTAGTTGCTACAGGAAGATGAGTGTAAACATGAGTGAGAGTTGTAGAGAGCTGACCCGGGAAGAACGGAGTACAGAAAGTTTATCTTTTTGTTATTAAGCCTAGCACAATTATTACATTGTCTCACTGCAATTATTTTTTTTCTCAACACAACCATTTTTGCTCAGTCTTTTTGCATCGTAGTTGCTGGCTTGTTTCCAGTCAAATGTCAATGACATGATTCAAGCTGATAGCTGCTGGATGATGAGGCAGAAAAAATGCACAACCTGCTGTGTGTTCGGCTACTTTAGGCTATTCTGAGGTGTGTGGATGTTTTTCTTTTTTTTTGCATTTTGGTTGAAGAATGAAGAAGAGATAATGCAAATGCGTAAATGCCTGGATACGCTAGACAACAGTTTCACGGTTTTTCCCCTTCAGATAAATCCTGCACATTCGTAACCATTGTGAATTTCATGCATGCATCAAGGTTAATGGGCTATTCTGTGTAATTTAAATTACCTACACGACAGAACTCATTCTGCGCATTTGGGGTTAACTGTAATCATCTCAGTTGAACCAAAATTCTATGGTGTTTGTGAGCGTGCACGTGTTTTATTTAGAATTAACATCATCTCTTGAGGTTAATCTTTCTCTAGCCGTTAAGTATAACGGAAAATGTTTTGTTTGAATGGAACTGTGTTTGAGTCTTGATTTACTCTTTGATAAGCAACCACTGAGGCTGGTGAGGATACCATGCAGCCATCCCACCATTCGGTCTACTCCAGACAACTGGCTGAAGCTAAACCGATGCGGGCTTGATTAGTACTTGGATGGGAGACCACTCCGAGCTCCTTTTTTTTTTTTTTTTTTTTTTTTTTTTTTTGTTTGTTTGTATCTGCATTTTGTAACAACTTGACATAAATTCTTTTCTGCATTTGACTTAATTTTGGGTGAAGCATGACGAAGGATGCCATCTTTGAAAGCCAGTAATGCTGGATGCGGTCACACAAAACGTGCGGTTGACCAATTCTCTGTAGCGGCATACGAAAGGGCAACATCGACCGAGAGCTTGAAACTCTGTAGGACTTTCACCCGTCTCCCGAGGTCATGATGGTCACCGCATCCTTTATTAGAGTGTGCTTTCTCAAGTTGTACACTCACTTGGAGAAGTGCAGCCATTGTGACTGGGAGAGCTTATTATTCCGTGAAGTCGAATGTGGTTATATATCTCACGGATGCTGGTACGGTCCTGTCTGGTGCCCAGAATAAATTAGCTCCTGAGCTTTGCGCGGGCTAAATGTCCTGATCGACAATAAAAAGGGACAAGTTTATGAAAAGTCTTAGGGACATCCTTGCCAGAGGGATTCCTTCACCGTTTCCCTATCTGTGTTTTATCCACTCTGTATATTTTTTGCTTAATCTTCCGAGAGACGTGCTTATGGAAGCTGGGTGACCTTTGCGTGAGATAGGCCTACTAGGTTAGAAGTATGTTATGGCCATGAAATGAGGCCTGAACCTTTCCAGACTCACTTTTTTTTTTTTTTTGGTCCAGTCAGAGCAAGTCTGGCCAGCCCTGACCAAATTTTATTCCAAAACTACATCGTGGTGTAGTTGGTCAAGTTTGACAAGCTCTTGGCGAGCAAACACAGTGCAGATTGCCATTGGGCCGTCTTAACTCATCGCGTTCGCTCCTAAAACCTCATCTCGATGATGTTCTCCAAATCTTGTAAACGCTTCTGTTATGACCAGCCCGTTCTGGCCTCAACAAATAATGGTGGTCGAAAAGTTAAATCAAGATTGCATTTCAGCAACTGATGACTGTCACATCGCAATAGGGCGTGAAGCCAGTTTTCAGTCTGTGGCGGTGGTGAAGGATGCATTGAAAAACCGTGTATATATGCAGTTTGTGTTGTAAGGTGTAAAAATGAAGGAAAAACAGAAGATGAAACCAAAAAAAAAAAAAAAAAAAAAACAAGTCAAAGGGTGCTGGGAGCATGGCTGTCCAAGGAAAGAGAGGGAACCAGCAGACTGAGGAAGCCTGGCTTTTATGCTCCTCACGGATGCAAAATGGTCACCAGTCAAGGGTAGGCGGAACCGTACAGCAAACGTAGTCAGATCAGAAAGTCAGTCAGACCTTTTGCAAAACTTTTATTAATTATTAAGTTTTATTTGACATTGTAAATCATTCTTAATTATATTCTAATAAATGATGACCAAATAGTCCTCTTTCTGTGCTACTTAAGGTAAAAATCAATATTCCTGACTCATTTGATTCAGATATAGATTTGCGTAAATATGTGTTAATTCGTAGGCATAGTAGTTTTGGTATTAAGACAGTTGGGGGTGATGAGGAAATATGGGCTTTTAAAACACATGAATTTTGGGGCGTTCAGCGAATTTGCTTTATTGAGCCATATATACCCCTCTTTTCATACTCGCACCGAGCTGTGTCAAACCTGCTTAAAAATGGAGTTTGTGACTAAATCCACTTGCACTTGGTGGGATACTCACACCAGCAGCAAACACAGATTTTCACCAGAGTCGTTACTCTGATTTGTAAAGCTTAGAAATGAACAGACTGTCTGTGGAACATACTGTAACACTCCAGAAAGGTCACTTGAGTATGGCTGGTGAGAGTGTCCTTGTTTGGTCTATCGAGAGAAAAAAATCTCCTAAAAATCGTTCTGCTGTATCGAGAATGAGTGAATTATTACAAGGTCAGCTGTCTTTTGTGCCCATTGCATCCAGCATTTTCACTATTCTATAAAGCATTGACATTTATGGAGTGCACTGCCTTCGTCATCAGAGATTGGCTCTACACTTTGAACCATAAACTTTTCTGAAGCTAGTTGCTCTGTTTGTTTTGGTGCTTGGTCTTAAAAAGATTTTATTTTTTTTTAAAGTCCTTTGTTATGTTTAATTTGATATTTCCTAATTGGTGCCATCTTTCAGTGTTTTTTTTTTTTCTTTCTTTTTTTTCATCTCTGTCATATTTTAATTGAGCAAAACAAATAATTGTCTATTACCAGAAATGGGAATGATGGGCTAAGCTAATTATCAATTTACTTCGCATTTTGTATTTATTTCTAGAACCTTTGCTCTTGAAGATTTTAAAAGATGCCGCATTATGTAAGCTAGATCTGCCCTTTTTTTTAAAGTGGTTCGCATTTTATTTTTATTAATTGAATCACTTTTAATGGTGGTCAATATTTGAGTTGTTTGCCGAGGTAAGATTAAAATCGACCCTCTCAGCCGCTTTTAGTACTCACTAATTCTCAGCCTGAGGGTGCATTTAAATATGAGAGGAATGGAAGAAGTGTGTCCTGTATGAATAATGGAAAGGCACATTCCCTCTGGATCATAACGCTGAAGCAGACGGTCAAGGGATGGTTCATGATATACCATCTTCCTCCAGTGATTAATTTTCCGGAATACAAAAATGACAGCCAACTTAAACCAGGCAAAAAGCCAATTTATGCCAGTTGCATTTAAATGTATATAGAAGTATGGGAATGCTCAAAAGTTTGGTTTCAGGAGTTTCTGAATGTTACTGAGTGTTGATGTTATCACACTGTTCGAAACGGGCCTGATTCGTTTGTTATGGGTTTTTTTTTTTTTTTTTTAGCACCGTATCATTTGGTCGTGTTTCTTTACTTTTTATTTGGACTTTCATTTTGCTTGTATTTATTATTGTTTGTTTATTTTTGTGTAATTGCAACGTAGCTTACGCCTATACTGATGAGCCAAAACATGAAACCACCTGCTGCTGAAGCAACGTTGATTAGTTCACTACAGCGACACATGTCAAGGTCTGCAGTCAGACTTTGGACAAAAAGCGAACAGTCTGTACACATACAAAGGCAGAAAGCAGATATTGTTGTGAAAACAGTGATGCTCACTGGAATTTTAGTTGAACTGTTGCACTATGAGGCGGCACAGTCGCGCAGTTGTTAGCACTGTCGCCTCACAGCAAGAAGGTTGTGGGTTTGAATCTGGCCTGGGGCCTTTCAGTGTGTAGTTGGCATATTCTCTCTGTGTTTGCGTGGGTTTCCTCTGGGTACCCTGGTTTCCTCCCACAGTCCAAAGACATGCACATCAGGCTAATTGGAGACAACTTCAGCAAAGTTCATGCTGTGTAACTCTTTGTTTTCACGAACTGATGATAAGAATGAATGATAAGACCTCGGATAACATCAGCGAGCAACAATAACTGGGTTATAGCTTGTATCTTACCTATCAGGAAACATATTTTTGCCCTGTAAAGAAATTTATTATTGATACATTATGACTGATGCTGTTCATTACCACTATTTGTACCGGCTTGAGTTTAGACTATAGCTGAACTTAAGTTCACAAATGGTGACAGCTGTGTGCAGGACAAATATACACACACACAATGATCTACTGGCAGAGATTATCACTCAGTCAGCCATAAATTCATAAATCAATGTTTATTCGGTGTCGTCGTTGGCCATGTGACTAGCGGTCAACTTTCATTAACAGGTTGATAATGATTCAACATGCATTTAACATTGGAATTTAGCTCCTGACAACAAGAAACATTTCAATAAAAAAAAAAGGCAAGACTATGCCATGTTATTTCACCTCTTTACTCCAGAAATAGGAAACGATGCACAAAGGCGAGTGCAAATATCCGCCTGTCCGTGTAGAATGAAAGTCAACCTGCCCAACGCCGAAATCAACTCGTCTCCGTTCAGGTGGGGATCTTGACATAGTGTGACTGGGATTCTGTTGAACCAGCTGACACGCTTGGCAAATGCTGTGTTTGTTCTTTTTGTTTCTCGTTATTTGGGGGAGGGCACAAGGAGGGCGCCAACATTTTACGCAGGGCCGACATGTGAAAGCCGGGCAGACCTAAATTAAGGCTGGGTGGGTTGCTCCCCTTGTGTTATGTGGGGAGTCCCCTGATTTACCTGGGGAAGAGATGGCACCAGGATGCAGTGTGGGAAGGAGGCAAGCTGGTGCAGGGAGTTTCAAACCGTTCCATCTGACTGGGTCCGGGAGTTTTTGTTGACGTCAGTTTTGCATATCAGTTTTTGTGGCACCTGCAACCATTTTAGGCCAGTGGTTTTAATGTTGTGGCTGATTGGTGTACATACAAACACACTCCCTACCATGTGTAATTTTCATCATAATGGGTTGTTGGTAATGGTGAAAATGTGGAAATGATTATGTATTTTGTTTTGCTTCCAACAGAAACCGAAGGTTTCAAAATCGACACCATGGGGACTTATCACGGCATGACCCTGAAGTCTGTGACGGTAAGCCTAAAAGCTTAGACAAGCCTCCATTTTTGTTCCATATTTGGAACGGAATTGATTATTTGTAAAATACTTGCATGAAATTAGATTTCCTTTTTTGATTGTCTGCTCTTAAGAATTTTGATAACTGAAATGCACAAAAACCTACAAGTCTTCATGGGATGTCATCGAAGCTGTCTAATTCCAAGAAATATATTTGCTTTGTTATTACATCTGTGTTCCATCTGGTGTCTTGGGTCTGGTAGGAAAAGATCAATTCTAATGGGGCAGTTGGGTTAAATTAAAATTGTGTTGATTTATGCATTCATCTAAGCAGTTTAGTTCCCTGCAGCAGTTTATTTCAAACTCGGTACTGGTCTACCAGCGTGTATGCTGGTTTCTGTTCGATTCTCGATCGCAATCCCAGAATTTTCTTGTTATTAATTGCTGTACTCTTGTGGGGTCTATTTTCCAGTTAAAACCATTGTCTGAAATGGCTTTGCATGCCCTGAAGAGTTCAATTTTCGTATTGCCCTCTACAGTATTGTGAATGGCTGTATTGCAGAAAAATTGGGGAACATTATTACCAATTAAATTTAAGAATCAATTGGCTTATAATTGATGGGTTTTTGGATAAATGTTCACTTAAGTTTAACATGTATTAGATAATGGAGAATTCAAACATACAGCAAATTGTATCGAGTCAAATCTGGTGTTATTTTTGTGTTGGGTCCTGAGAAGAAACGTTTTGAAAGAGCTTAAACACCGGTGATCAGAAACCTAATTAGCAGCTAATTAATTCACCGCAGTCTTGAGTTTGATCGGTTTTGTTTATATTTGGAAAATGGGACAGTAAACACTATGCAGATTGGGCTTTTGTTGTTTATTGTAATGCACTGCTATTTTTATCATTACATGTTTGAAGAGTATAAATAATCCCTCCCAACACAAAAAGCAACTAATTAAGAAAAAATGAACAACTTCTTAAAATTCTGGTATTGCAATTGCAGTGGGGGGGACGACAAACCATATAAACAGCGGTCCACATTTTAGGACTGCTGAGTGTAGTCGGGTCAGACGGGTCTTTTCCAGTTAAGTTCATTGCTTTTCATCTCATTTATAACATCGTTTTGGTTTTCAGCTATCGATGAATAGATTAGTAGGTGATTGCCTTTTGTCTGTATGCAAGAAGTTTGAGTCCAACCAAAGCTAAGGCTACCTTTCATATTTCTTTTATGAGTTTGGCTTTTGTTTAGGAATTGTGGCAACGTCATCAAACGCAAAGTGTTGGCTTTCCTCCCATTGTTGCTGGAAGCGACCACCATGGCATCCTTGAACTGCGCATTATGCAGCGGAAACGGGGGTGTGAAGCGGCAGAGGTTGTGATTGATAAGGGAAAATAAATGCGGGGTTCTGATTGATGGCTGCGTACAGTGATGGTGTTCATTGACCTCCCACTGGCCCCTAGTCCATTTTCGTGCCCCCCCCTCACACCGCCCAGCACTTGTGCCGCGGGCATGATTAATTACCCTCGGTGGGTTCGTGGCTCTCATAAGGAAGCCCTCTGCTCCATTAATCACTCCACGAGACAGCGGCGCATTCATCCCAGGTCATAACTACCTCCACTCTGCCAGGCTCGCGCGGGGACCCAGCCAGATTCTACCTACATAATCTGGCCATCTGCCCCACCCGCTTTAGCGCGTCCCGGCACCTTACCAACCCGCCAACTGCCAGGGCAGATGCCCAGAGCTAGTCCCGACATTCCAGATGTTGCCTTTTTTTTTGCGTCTCCCGACTGTAAACGTTGTAAATACTGCGTTCTAAGTACAGGGCCCGGGTCAACCCCTGCCTCCCTTGGAGAATTCGTATTACCAGCATGTGCCAACTGGACTTGAGCCCCCAGGTTCTGTGCCTTCGCCAAAGGCGAACTCGTGCCAGCCGCGTGTGCTGCAGAAGAAGGGATGCAGACTCTTGGAGCTATTTTTGCTCTTGCTCTGAAAGAGCAGTGGGGGAGAAAAGCCGCAGCCTCTCTGAACTGCTGTGTCTGAAGATGCTCGTGTAGGTTCCCCCCCTCCCCTTTTCCATTTTTTATTTAGTTTGCTTTTTTTAAGTGGCACGTTTGACCTTACAGGTTTCAGAGTTTTTCAATCATTGTTCAGGAGTAATGCACGAAGGTAGTGTAAAGCCGTAATTGGTTGAAGCATGATCTAGGTGGTGTCTAAAAGGTCTTGGGAATGTTGAGCTTATGGCTTCAGTGATTTCACTGCAAGTCTGATCATTTCTTTTTGTATTAGCGAATCGGCAACTGTAAAAAAAAAAAAATTTAAAAAAAAAAAATGTGAGAAAAGAAGGATGGGAAACTGTTTATTTCGGCTTCCATTTCTCTTATGTAGGTCTGCATGTCTCGTGTTTTAATTGAAGTTGGATGAAATGAACGTGACTGGACAGTGGCAGTAATGGCACCAGTTAGGCTGACACCGGGGGGGGGAAGAATCATACTAGATAAACGGAAGATGAAATTGGTGCACGTCAAGGGATGCGTTTCTCATTCTTTAATTTTCAGACATTGCGGATAATTTAATGTCGATTTCTATAATTGAATTTTGTCTGAACTGGTATCCACCCTAGGGCATTGAAAACGTATTCCAAAATCTGTAGTTCGAAGAGGAGTTGCTCTGTTGGCTCCCTTATTAAAAATGGAGAAAGGATTCTGCGTGTAATAAAACAATACAGTCAGTAACATGACAAACTTTTATTTCAGAATATTCTATCGATGTGTAATGTTTTTTCCCATATTTGTTTTTTTTTCCCTCAACTTTTTTTTCAATAGCAGTTCAAAATTTTGGCACCCATAACTGTTATTGTTGATGAATCAAAATCAGTTAGCCTTTTGTTGCATAGCATTTAATAAAGCTAAAGCTGCTGCCCAGAAGCTGTGCAAGCACTTACCTGGACCACAGGCAGGGAGCTGTATATCACTCACTTGGCTTTTTCAAAAACTAAGCACTGACGCGTATTCTGTAGATTTTGCCAATCGAAGCTGAAATGTTGCCATCAAAAATGTATATATTTCACTCCGCTCTTCCGTCCTTTGAGGCAGGCAGCAGATGCTGTGATGTGCGCTGGTCTTTAAAACCAACAGTACAGCAGTTTCTGTGCCTCGCTCTTCACTTGGACCCAAGTGGCTGGGGTCAATTTTAAAGAAATTTTTATTGTTGTACATGGGTCAACAGAGACTTGGTGTTTAGTTATCCCTCGAAAGTTGAGTTTGTCCCACTCAAAAGTGACTCAACCGTAATAGTCGTTTCTTAGTGTTTTATTTTCTGTTACTCAAAATTGTAATCTGATTGTAGCTCACTGAATTAATAATATTAACTGTGGTAATGTGTTTATTGAAATAAAGCAAAAAAGGAAGTGCTTGCTGTAAAAAAAAAAAAAAAAAAACCTTGACCGACTTGTGGACCTAGCGCTTGCTGCATTTGTAACAGTTTTGAGGCAGCCAGAAGAACAGCTTTTGACAAAATTTTTAATTTGTCTCGATAATAATTTTCACACAAAGAACAGTGAGTTAGTTTTGTCTGTGCGTCATAGTGCAGCCAGTCTTTGTACTACAGGTTTGACATCCACACTTCCTGGAAAGAACAAGAAGTGTGCATCATATTCTCTCTGAGCTGCTGCCTTTTTTTTTCTCTTCTGCTACGGCCAGGGTTGTCAGGCTGCCCTTTCTTTTAAGGGACACACATAGACTCCCCTAGACTGAATAAAAATAGCGCGTGAAATTTTAAAAATTCATTTATTTTCTAAATAATTCAGCACAAGCAGTCATCTGTCATCAGTCAAATTTAGTCATACACAAAGTTTACAAGATCATAACCGCTAGTGAATGCTATTTTTCTCACACACACACACACACACACACACACACACACACACATACACACAAAGGTGTGTTTCTTACAGCAGAAGTTTCTACAGAGTTGTATAAATACTTGGGCAATAATAGCCCACATTATATTACCTCTCATCAACTGAAGTTACTGGTCTGGTCATTACTGGTAGTTTCATCTGAAATTGCTGGAACAAATTCAGCTACCTTAGTCTACACTAATCTACGTTATTACAGAACTAGTCCAAGATTTTTTTTTTTTTTTTTGTTTGTCTTGTTTTTTTTTTGTTTTGTTTTTTTTTTTTTGCTGTTCCATTGTAATTTAACTTGACCTCTTGAGGGAATCTTGATTCCACTTTTCTTAAATGTGAAAATATCATTCACTGAGCCATAATAAATTCAGCAACATTGAAGAAACATCACAAAAATGGTAAACCATACAGCCTGCAAAAGACTTGGCTATAAGGCTAGTCCATACTCCACAGCCCGGGATGGAGTAATAAAAAAGTAAAGGGGGATAAACTATGGATTGCCTAATGACTAGTAGAAATCCTCATTATATGAGTAAACCCCAGTGCGATTGAAATGGGCATTTAACTCTTTTTTTTTTCTTTCCTTTTTTCCCATAATGACTACATATGACGCCTATATGTGGGGGGAGTCTATGGGGAAGAGTTAAAACTGTGTTTTTACTATATTCATTGAGCCTCCACCACCACGTACTCAATAACTTCAATTTCTTAAGTGTACGACATATTTTCAAACTACAGATTTAAATGGGCAAATATTTTGTTTCAATAGCTTCATAGTCCACTGCCATGAGAATTAATTTAACTTGAAGCGTGCAGTTCTGGGCACTGCATGAACGTAAATATAACCAGATTGACCTTCATACACGGCAGTCAGCCTAAAATTTATCAGCAGTATGGTGCCTAAGTCACACTTTGAGATTATACTTCAGATACTTGGTACTTCTTTGAGGTGTAGACCAATATTTTGCCCTTTAGAAAATGACTGATATTACTTGAGTGTTTGGTTCAGACAGTGCTTAAAAATACCTGCACGTATACATGAACCTGGATCGGTACAAGATGCGCAAGTGAGTAAGGCTATCGCTGATCTCTGTTCGGCAAAATGTGGTTTGTAATTTGCGGTGGAAATTCTATTTTACAAATAGGCTTTGAGCTGTTGTGGTCAGGCGGCGTCCTGCGTCATGATCCTGTTTGTCATCCGTCAGCAAAATCTTAATTTTATTCTTAGAAATAACGAGCTGGATTTACTTTAAATTTGGTATGGAGCTTCCTAGGGAGAATGTCTACCAAGACTGTTTAGTTTTGAAAATTTTGAGTTTTTTTATTTTTAACACATTTTTTTTCTAATTACATTTTCCTCATTTACTTACAATGGGAAAATTTTTCACAATCATCTCTACGAAAACTGTGGCCAGATTCACTTCTTATATTTTAGTGTGCTGTATTTAAATGCTGTTGAATCTCTGAAAAGCTTTTCACAGAAATGCTGAACAAATAGCTCAATTAGGCTAGTGAGCTACAGGGCCATTGGTCCTATTTTGTCCATTTTTATCCGTGTTAAAATTCTGCACCTAACTGTTTATGGCCATACATTTTCCTTTCTAAATCTGCGTTTCACAATCTAATGGAGGCTGTATTTCAGCAGCTCCTCCAATTCATTTATTTGCCTGTCATGACATTTTGCATGTACAGTTTGGTATAGAAGCACATTATTTTCGTGGGGAATGGAGTGATCAGGTGTCACTTTGGGTCACTGTGGCCATAAGCTTTTCTCGGAATTTAGAAATGTAAATGCACACGTGTGCGCTTCTATTTTTAACGTATTGGCCTATATGGGAGTTTCCCTCTGTTCATGGAATTTACAAATGCATACATGCGTTAAAGAGGTGTGAATTTCAAGTTGAAAGGTGTCATTTTTGCAGCCTGTCATAGTTTGCATGTACTTCCCCCTATGAAATGACCCTCCCAGGCCTACCATGAAATGAACTGAACTGTGACTCAGTGAATGCTCACATGTACAACAGCTGGCCTCCCTAAGATGCTGAGTCTGTTGTTGGATTTTACTATTGTCCTCGTTCTAGGGGTCGGTGGCTGGGGTAACAAAGTGCACGTCCTCCGGTCTCAATACCACTCTTATTAATTTCTTTTCTTCTGTGTTTTTCCTTCTCCCGGAGGGGAGACTGCTCGAATTGTGCAACTGGACTTGTTCCGCTGCGTGACAGTGAGGAGACGGAGGGGATTTGTCAGCTTTTATTCGGGACCTGAACAACGTCAGCGTTCCCTCGCTGTATTCTGAACTGCCAGCGCTGACAGTATTTCTGCTGGGAATCGGTCACATATCAGGAATGTTGCCTCGGCATACAGAAACTGCACATTGCGCTCTCCCCTTTGGGCTTTCTAGGAAAGACGATGCTTCCTGTTTGGTTTTGAAGACATTGAGTGAGGCTCTTGTTTGGATAAATGTTCTAGGAATGTGTGCAGAAACCGAATGGGGAAATGGTAATCATTTGCTGTGCCTTGAGAATCATGCGAGGCTGTTGCCTGGCAATTGGCAACCGTTTTACACTAGTCAAATAAGAAATAAGGTTATTCTTCTCTTGGTGCGAAATGGTTGGGAATTTGGCTTGAATGGCGGAGCTTAGGGTTGTGTGTTGGCAATTTTTATTTATTTATTCTCCCCCCAACCACTAAACACTTTTGAAGCAAACCTTATTTACACATTATAGGAGGACATGTCTTTGGATTCAGCTGCAAGTGTGAGGATTGCAACTTTTAATAGTGACACCTAAAAAATAACTGGATTGACTCTATTGCTCTTGTTTACGTCTTGTTCTTCTTAATGTCTTTGTTGCCCTTCTTAGCTCATTGGCCAGTAGGTCATGAGCTATTGAGATCAGGCAGCGTCCGGCTTCGTAGTTGTGATCGTGATTGTCATCCGTTACCAAAATCTTTAAAAATCTCCCAAACTACTGGCCCGATGTACTTCATATTTGGTGTGGACCTTCCCTTGGGACAATGCCTACCAAGATTTTACCAATGATTTTACCAATGTCTACCACAGTTTTGCGAAAAAATGCTTTTTTCCTTTTTTAGCTTACCGGCCCTATGGGCCGATAAGCTATTGTCGTGGTGTGGCGTCCGTCGTCTGTCGTCTGGAACATTTTTTATCTTTTTTTTGGCCTGATGAATTTTCCTGTAAATTTGCAATAACATACTACTAGACCATATCTCCAGACTTTTTTTCTCGGATTTTTGATTGAATCATTTTTGTCCGTTTTATGGGCCCTTGAAATTTTGGCACCAATGTTAAAGATAGGACTGAGAAATTTTTAAAAATTATTTCTCAAAAACTGCGTGATAAATTTTTTTCTAAATCAGGCAATCAACTTACCTTGGGACCGTCAATGTACAGTGCGAGCGCCATTTTGATTGAATCGACGTAAGTGGGTCTAGTGGGGGCGCTGTACTTTATGAATATGCAAGATGGTCTGTGGAAGCCAAATGGTTGCAGATAGAGATTAAGTTTGTATTATCGACATATAGGAAGTCATATATGACCTATATTTTGGCAATATTAAATTTGACCACAGATGACTTTGAATGGTCAAACTCGAGGTCAGGGAATATATTAACAATGTGATATGTCAAGATATGACTTGAAATTTCAAAAAAAAATTTTCTCAAAAACTGTGATAACTTTTTTTCTAAATCTGGCAATCAACTCACCTTGATACACTTTATGTACAGTGCGACGGAAGTGGGTCTAGTGGGGGCGCTGTACTTTAACATTGGGTCTTATGGAGAATGGGCCAGATGGCCTATGGAAGCTAAATGGTTGCAGATAGAGATTAAGTTTGTATTACAGACATATAGGAAGTTATATATGACCTATATTTTGGCTGTGTTAAAGTTGACCTCAGATGACCTTGAAAGGTCAAACTTGAGGTCAAGCAAAATGTTACAATTTTCAAAGGCTTCTAGGCTTGAAAATATTGAAGATTGGGAACATATATGCATTGAACACTTATATGAAGTCATGTATGAACTTTCATTTGGTGGCCTTGAACTTGACCTTCAGCGACCTTCGAAGGTCAAACTTCACATAGTGAAATTTCAATGACTTTTATCACCAAAACCATTACAGGTAGAGCTTAGTTTTGTATTGTGGGCATAATGAAAGTCATGTATGAAGTTTCATTTGGTGACATTGAACTTGACCTTCAGTGACCTTGAATGCCCAAACTTCACAATGAAATTTCAATGACTTCTATCACCACAACTATTAGAGATGGAGGTTAGGTTTGTATTGTGGGCATATAGGAAGTCATGTATGAAGTTTCATTGGGTGGCCTTGAACTTGACCCTCAGTGACCTTCAATGGCCAAACTATACAGTGAAATTTCACTGACTTATATCAGCAAAATCGTTACAGATTGAGTGTAGGTTTGCATTGGAGATGTATAGGAAGTCATGTATGAACTTTCATTTGGTGACCTTCATGTTGACCTTCGAAGATCAAACTTGACCAAGAGAAAATTCAATGACTTCTGTCACTGAAAAGGTCAGAGATGGAGCCTAGGTTTGTGTTACTGACATAGGAAGTCACATACGAACTTTCATTTGGTGACATTCAGCTTGACTGTTGGTGACATTTGAAGGTCAAACTTGACAGAATACAATTACAATGACTTGTATTGCCTAAACGGTCACAGATGGAGTTTAGGTTTGTATTGGAGACATATAGGAAGTCATATATGAACTTTCATTTGGTTACATTCGTATTGACCTTCAAAGGTCAAATGTGACCTTGTGAAAATTCAATGACTTGTATCACTAAAATGGTCACAGATGGAGCCTAGGTTTGTGTTACTGACATCTAGGAAGTCACATATATACTTTCATTTGGTGACATTCAACTTGACTGTTGGTGACCTTTGAGGGTCAAACTCGACAGTGAAATTACAGTGACTTGTATCACCAAAATGGTTTGTACAGAGACATTTAGAAAGTCATTTATGAAGTCCATTTGCTGACGTCAACTTGACATTCTGTGACCATTAAAGCTCTCAATTGACATATTGAATTTTCAATTACTTCCATCAACCAAAACTGCTTCAGGGCTTAGGATTGGGTTTGTATTACAGGAGGTCTTATAAATGCATGTGAACTTTTATTTAGTGACCTTGACATTGATTTTCATTGATTCAAATGTCAAACTTCGCATGAAATTTTCATAACTTGTATCATCACTATAAGACTGCTTGCCGCTAAGCTACAGGACCCTTGGTCCTATTTTTTTTCATATGAAGACTTTAAAAATCTTTTTCTCTGAAACTACTGGCCAGATTTACCTCAAATTTGTTATCGAACTTCCTTGACGAGCTTTTCTCAAACATGCTGAGCAGTGGGCTCAATTATTGGGCTGGTGAGCTACAGGGCCATTGGTCCTATTTTTATTGTAAACTGTGGAACAGTTGTGAGGTTTTTGAAGAAGGGTAACCATTTATCAGCTTGTTCAGTTCTAAAGGACAATTTTGTAATGGCTCACCGATGGTGTGTTGCTCCAGATTAATTTCTCCTACATGCAGCTGGAACAAATATGTAGGCAATACTTGGCTCTTGGAGTCAGAAATGGCTTTTTGCCATTTTTTTCGGGGGGGGCAGATTTCTGAAAGTCTGTGGCTATAGTGTAGTAGCTATAATCAAATTTTGTTCATGCTACTTGTTTGCTTTGTAATTTATCAATGTTTGTCAATTTAGCTAGCCTGTTTTGTTGAAATGTATTCATGCAGGCTTCTTGCTCTGTCTGGCTTGCCTACTCAAAGGCATGTTCGGAGGAAATTAAATTAAATCACTGCTTCCACCTTTTGCACCCCTGTCACAATGGAAGGAGTGCAAATAGCCCAGTCAAGCAATTTTAATCAGTGTAGCCTAATCGGATTTCTTTGATTTGGGATGTACAAACAGGAATGCAAAACAGATTAGTGTGGATGCAGGTCAAACTGCGGTACTGGTCACGCTGGTTTCCATTGACAGAGTACAAAACATACAATTAAACTTCAAAATCTTGATTTTAAGCCACAAAGTGATTCAAATGATGTATCCTTTGCCTTGACCAGTAATCTGGATATCAGCTTGTTGGCCTTTGAGCCAAAGTTTTTTTTTTTTTTTTTGTTTTTTTTACCTTCATGACGTCTCTTAATTCTTGGCTGTCGTGCTAGTAGCTGGGGTAAAGTTTAATTGGGCCACTTGTTTGAGTTAATCCCAATATCTTGTTCATAAACTGTGACATTTCCGAGGAGAGTGCTAGTAGGACCTCTTATTAATGCATGCACTCTGAAAGTGATGCAGTAATAGATTGAAGGATAATTAAGCAAAACTAGAACATTTTTACATGCAGCATTGTTTCATGGCATTTCAGGATACTGGCCCTAAACTTGTCAACAAATCTCAGTTCCCACTGGTTACATAAAATGTATGTCAAATTTAATCTACGTGCAGCTGTTAGCTGATGGTATAACTGAAATCCCCTTGCGGGGGATGGAAATGTCTGCAGATTTGTCCAGTCTGTGTGCGTTCACGCATGGATGTTGGTTACACGCACATTAGAGTGATCTTCCAGCTGAAAAGGGTTTACTTGCTTGTTTATCTGCGCTCTTATTGAGTTAACCCAGCTCTCACCTCTTTTATTAAATCTGGGGGTGTCTTGGCCCTGCCCAGCCTAAAGAGTACAGGCGGAATGCTGGCTGGAAATCCTCGCTCTGGAAACTGGCCACCACACGAACATGAACGGCTTGGAGCAGGCTAGTGGAAACGGTTTGCCAACAGTACTGTTTTCGGTGATCTATCCTAACATTACCTTAAATCATCTGCACCCACCATCCAATATTAAAAATAAATAAAGAACTATTTCCCCTCATATTAAGCATATGGAGGAAATGTGAATCGTTCCCACGAGACCTTACCACTTTTGCCAGAATCTACAACCCTTAACGGTCGGAACATTCGTCCTCGTCACTGGCCCTGGCCGAAACCTTGTTTACCGATTATGCACCCCGCCCTCTGCACCCCGCCCCCCCCCATTCCCTCCTTTCATCATTGGCGATTTTAATGTCTGTTCAGGTAAGCAATTATTGCGGAACAGAGTGCCTGTGCGAGTCAGTTAAGACCCTCTCGTTCATTTCTTCATCAACTCGCTCTTCCCCTCTGCTACATTGTATGCATGGCACATAATGGCGAAAATCAGTCTTTGAAATCCAAATGGCTGTCCTTACATGGCTCTGAAGTGAATGATGAAATTCATGATACTTTTTCTTTTTATTCACATTATTTTGGGAGTTGTTTTATTTTCATTTTTTGCTTCTTTTTTCAGCATTGCACTTCTAAGGGCCCAAAGGGACCGAATCCTCTTGTTCCAGACGTCTTTTCAGCTTAATTACAGTGGGTGTTTTGCGCTTGTCTCCACTATAAGGACGCAGTGCATGAAATCAATATCTGAACTGTGAAAAACTGTCGTCATGCGATTCTGAACAGGATGTCGAGATGAAAGGTTTTTTTTTTTACTGACCAGTATAGTTGCTCTATAACAAGAAAGAATCTGAAAGAATCTGATTGATTTTCTTTCCCAGGCCCTGTGGGATGAAAACCTTTTTTTCTTACATTTTATTTTTACTTGTTTCTTTATTGGTTAGCAGACATGTTGCAGGCTGTGGAAGAAATTTATGCAGTATTTAAATTAGTTTTGTTTTCTGTCCATTATTTTGATGGCAAGACTACGTTTTCTTCATATTTGGTGAAGAAGTTTTAGTTCCTACCTGACAGAAATTACATTAGAATGGTGGCTTGACTTTGAATGGCGGCTTCACACTTATGAGCCTAATCTGTTAATTCTTCTTTGGGCAATGGAGATCTGTTAATTAAGTGGTATTACACAACCTCAATTCCAGAAAAACTTGGTCAATTTGTAAAATGTAAATAAAAACTGAAAATCGTCATTTGCAAATTCCTTTTAACCCCTTTTCAGTTGGGGGTGGGGGGGGGGGGGGGAATAGTACAAAGGAAAAGTAACTCGCTGCTTTGTCTTTTGAAAATTCCAGCTATTTTGAAACTATTGTCTGCAACTTGTTCCAGTGAAGTTGATATGTTCGTCACCTCTCCTTTTACCAACACTCAGTCTGTTTGAAATGGGACACTAATTGTTTGTTTCAAATGTGGAGTTTTTTTGTCATTCTTGCCTTACATAGGACTTCAGTTGGTGAACAGCCCAGGGTCGCCATCTTCATTTTTTGCGCTTCATAATCCGCCACATATTTTCAATGTGAGGCAGGCCTGGTTTGCAGGTGCTACCCACACTTTGCGATAATGAAGCCATGCTGTTAAAACACAAGCAGAGTATAGCTTGGCATTATCCTGCGGGAACTAGTAAGGGGCATCTCTGAAAAATATAATGGCTGGAAGGGTCAAACCTTCTTCGAAATGCACATGTACCTTTCCGCACCAATTTTGCCTACACAGTTGCGCTAGTCGCTCATGCCGAGTGCACTAATGCAGCCCACAGGACTGGGGTGAATTCAGTTTTATCAATTCCAATTTCACTTCAATTCCTCCCCTGATATCAATTCCATTTCCAATTCCACTTCCGGAATTGACCCCAACCCTGGCAGTCCCAGAACATGGCAGACCCTGGCTTTTAATTATGCTGCTGATCAGAATCGGGATGTTCCTTCTCATCTTTGTCTCTGAGAACAGGTCTATTTTTCACATAAACAATATGAAAGTTTGACTTCTCTGACCCCTGCATTTGGGGTGAGTGATATAGCCTGAAAATCCCAATATGTCTGGGTAATTTGCAGTAACATTATTCCAAATGATATGAAAAAAAATCAGTTTTCTTTTTTTTGTGTGTGTGTGTGATTGCATCTTTTGCTTGCTTTTGAGCTGCACATCATCAGCTGCAGCTGCTAAATTCTTATCCTCATGGAACTTCTGAGTCTCTTCATACTGGCGTTCCTGTTTTTGCTTCAGAGGTCCAATAAAATCGGTAAGCAGGTAGTTCCTTGTGTTAGCCAGCAATAATGTTGGAGATAGTTAGCTAGCCATGTCCATTGTTGGGTGGCTACCTTACTGTTACTGTTCAAGGGGATGGTAATCTAACTCTAACGGAACGGTCAGTTACGTTTTACTTGCGTTCTGATTGCTAAATCTGTCTGAATTGTTGATAGTTTCACTTATTTTACATCTTAGCCAGAAAACGCTTCAGAAAACATGAGCCAAGCCATGCATGTTCATTGATTGTGTTGCTGAGGGCGCGTTCACTGATTGTGCCGAGATGTGCGCTGTTATAATTGACTGTATAAAACATGGACGTGGCCTCCGTGACATCACCCATAGGTTTCTGAATATCCATTTTGAAGCAAATTTGGTCGCCATCTTGGCACTTACTTGACTCCACCTACCTCCTGGATAATCCGAAAATGGGCAAAAAGGCGGGCCGTTGCTGGAGCTGACGCAAGCCCAGTGGGCGGGCCGAATGGAACTTGTTTGCTGAAACACGCCTTCTAAGCTGGCAGCTACCAAGGTAGCTTCGGCTTCCATACTCGACTATAAACCTAACTCAGCTCGATGCTACCTGGTTCGCTACGGCTGAGATGTGGGGTCATATCTGTCCCAGTAAAGCAATAGATCCTGCTAAGTAGCTTGCGGTAGCGGGTTGAACGCTGTTTATATTCGTGAAGCGGTTGCGGGACGAACGTTGTTTGTATCTGTGAGGCAGTAGCGTGATGAACGCTGTACACCGCTAGGAAGATGCGGCGGTTGGCTCACTGAGTGTCGGTATCCCCCCAGAGTGCGAGCAGGTGCTCGTCTTAGCTCTTGTACGCACCTTAGCCCGGTCCCATTAACGGTAGTATGGCCAGCCAAACCATAACATTGCATTACGCAACCTTACTGACAAACCTGACGGACCTTTATTTTCCTTCCACACTCTCACACATTCTAATCACAAGGATTATCACTTTACATTTTGAATTCGGTAAATGCTGAATTAATTGGTTACTGTAGCCAGCATACGTGGGCTCATCAATACTAACACAGCTGGGCGTCTGGCTCAAAGGCCACATGGTTATTTCATCAGCTGCCCAGCTTATCTCTGTCCTTTATATTAGCTAACGATACCACTGCGACGCGCAACTTTTTTTATTGCGTCGTAAAATTGATGTTCCTTTCGTGGAAAAAGCCTTTACTCCAGGCGACAGCTAATATAGCCGAACGTGGCTGGTTAGTTGCACTTTTCCGTTGCCGTGTGGCTTATTAGTTACGTTAATGTGGTTAGCTAGTTTGTGGATGATGGACTTCATGTAGAAACACTTTTAGCGACAGCTAGCTAGCCTGCTAGATAACGTGGGATATGTTAAATTAGGTAAATGCTAGTTAGCTAGCCTTTCTATTTGCAATGATACCGTTCAGTAATCACACTGAAAATTGAACAAATCCATTGATGGCAAATGCAGTTCTATAAGATACCGCTGTGTGAATCTACTGAGTGTATAACCACGGCAATCACTGGTCAAGCCCTCCAAATACTCTGGGGAATCAGCTAAGGAGCCCTGTCATTTGGTAGTGTGCTATGGTGGTTCTAATGTTGTAGCTGGCCAGCCAGTTACGTTGGCAACCTGTTAGGGAAGCCTTGATGGTTTTCCAACCCCTGACTGACAGCTTTTGTTCAAAACTATGTTAACCCTAAATTAAAACACTTCTCTGTTTTGCTATTACTTCGCTGCATGCCTTTATAATAACTGTGGTAGGCGTACACTCCCGCTGGCACAGCTGGACATCTTGGGCAAAAACTAACCGGGGGGTTTCTGTATTCATTCTCTGCCTAGTTGGCGAGAGAACGAACTAACATCACTTTGTGTTGACACATAATGTTATATGAAATAAAATTAGAATTTCATCATCTGAGAAAATAGACCAGAGACTCCTAACCACACAGCAAGACATTATCATCCTTATATTTCGATAAAAATCTCCAGTCAGAAACGCGACCAATGGATCAAGTTCTGTGACTCGAGTGAGCCGAGGTAGGATAACGGCCCAGATGCGACTAGAAAAGGCTAAGGATTAGCGGCTAGGCTAGCTGAGCTGTAGTAACCCCCCTCCCTCAGACAGCCAGGCTAGGCCCGTGGTTAGCAGCAGGGCTTGGCGTTCCTACTCTAAAGCCCGGGGCCGTGTAGGCCTGTTCTCTAGCCTAGCCACAACATAACCAGATGAGACAACTCCTGCCCAGGGACTGTGTAATTCAAGGTTCTGTCACTCAAAGTGGCCACGCCCTTAATTATGCAGAAATTTCAGCCTTTATATAATGTCAATAGTAGAGTTACAAAACAATTCACTCCCCCCACAGTTTTCACGGAGGAGAAAATTGGAGACCAAAACCATGTTTTGAAGCAGGCTGTAAACATGTTTATTTTTGCTGTAAAATTGGGCTTTTTAACATGGGGGTCAATGGGGATTGACTTGTTTCTGCAGTCAACCTCAAGTGGCCATTCGAGGAACTGCAGCTTTTGGCTCTTCCGTATTTGCTTCACTTTTCAGCCCCGCAGCTTGCCACTTGGCTGCTACATGCACTGCAAAACCACACCTATCCGGGTTAAATAAGGTTTAGTTAGTCTTGTGCCGTGTAACAGAGGGGAGAGGGGTGATGTGAGGGGTGGAGGAGGAGCTTATTGTCAGGTCAGCAAAGAAATTTAGAAAACAAAAAATTGGTGACAACAGCAGGTTGGCTATAAAATGTATGGCAGTAAGAGACCAACAAATGATGACTCTCACATTGCATGGGGGTCATTTTGCTGAAAAAACATGAAGTAATGTTCGTAATGCTTAGTGTACCTTTAGACATTTCAACAGAAGACTCACCAGTTGTCCATTTTGGCAGCTTTAACAGGAGTTGCAAAATTTGTATTTCCCAAAAAAACTAAAATGTCGCTAATGAAACTCCCCCTTTTGGAGACTGATTCCGTCGAAGGCTGACTTGCTGCTCTGGCGTTCAGCCATATTCTTGCCGTGAGAGAAGGCTGTAGGCTTTGTGCTGGGGCAGGGAATATCATTGACATCATGTTTTGGCACTTCTTTTTTATTTTTATTGTTTTTGTACAAATTCATACCAGTATTTTCCTGCATGATACGACATGGCACAGCCCTACACCAGTCCATTTTTTGATTAACCCTTTCGATCTACTTAACAATGCGTTTGATGTTTGGCTTTCTCTTTGCGTCATACGATCTTAACTTGCCTTTGATGATGCCATGACTAACTGTTTTCACTGACACTGGTCTTCGGAAGTATGTCAGAGCCCCTGTGGCTTCTTGTACTACAGAAGTGTCTTGGTTCTTCGTGCAGGGCTATCTGACGGTTGAAGGTCATGCGCTTTTAATATTGGCATTCAGCCTGTTTTACACACAAAGATTGCTTTGGTTTTTTTTTTTTTTTCAGATCCTCTGATTCTTTTCACTATATTTTGGATATTCGTTTGTGAAATCCCTAAATTTTGTCCAATCAAACGTTGAGTAAGATTTTAAGCTGTTCTTTTTCTCACACAGCTTTTGATAAAGTGCCAGACATCAAACCGTCTTGATGGTATACGATTGTGCCTTTATTGAGTACTCGCTATGTATTCAATTAATTATAATTGAATCACCTGTTACCAATTGGTCTTGTCATCTGCGGAGTATTCCAAATGGAAGTTTTTTGAGGAATTCATCAACTTCTCCAGCCTTTCTGTTCCACTGTCCCTATTGTTTTGGAACATGCTGCAGGCATCAAATGCAAAATTTGCGAATACTTCTAAAAAATATTTGTGATTCTTGCGATGAAACTTCAAATATTTTTTACTTGCACTGTTTGCAACTAAATGTCGGTAAGAGAATTTAATTCCTCAATTCAGTTTTCATTTGCATTTTCATACTGTCCCAATTTTTGTGGAGTTGTACATGGTATTGTCACGCCACCTGATTTTTCTAGCTGCTTCTCTTCCTACTGGTTTCAACTTGTCAACACGAAACCACATGTCTCATGTTCTTTCTAACACTTATGTGCGCATGTTTTGTGATTTGAGAATCTCACTGTTTTTCCCCAGTTCATAGGGACTGTTTAACGCATACCGGAATTGAAAAATTAGGTTTCCTTATTAACATTGGGTATCCTTATTGCTGTATTTCATCAGCCATTTAACTTGTTTTTTTGCAAAATTACTAGCTAATGCAGGATCATTATAAGAATAATATGAATGAGTCGATGATGACTAAATATATGCTGAAAAAGACTTTGACAACCTTCTAGGCCACATGCTGCTAAAAAATCTTGCTTGCATTTTCTCATGGGAATGCTTCTAGTTCTGCTCTCAATTTTTTTTTTTTTTTTTTTTTACTAACCACATGAATAGTTTGTCTCACAATCTGTTACTGTGCAAAGGTGTTTTGTATACAATATGATACAGTGTTGGCTTCACTTGGACTGGCCTCTGATCTTAAAGAAAATGCATCTTTGACAAACTCTGGATTTTAATATTGAATAGACTTTTAAGGGCACTTGGGTTGCAAATGCGTTCTGCAGCAAACTGAGGGCTGCATGGGTAGTTCTTTATAAACATATTGTGTACTTGGTGTCAAAGAAAATGTTTTCCCTCTTTAACTTTGTCATTGATTCAGAAAGTTTTAAACATTTGGTGTGTTTAAAACTTTTGCTGTTGTCGTAAATTGCTATTTTTAGCCCAGTTCACTTGTGTCTTGCTCATTTGACAACACTGTCTGCGGTGTTATTACACCTTATTTAACCTGTGTGACACAGTGCTTGCATAATGTAATGCCCGTTTACCCAAGGTCTAGATGTCTTACACAGCAGCACTGTTCACAAAGGTTTAGGGTCTCAAATCTTTAAGGGTTTCCCGCACATAGATTATTGCGTGGCGGGCCGCCACAGAATAAACTTGGGCCGCCACAAATTGATTCTGCCCCAATGGGAGAAAACTCTATCGCATTCTTATCGGCGTGCGCAAAAAAAAAAAAAAAAGAAAAGAAAACGGTACTGGAAGACGTGTAGTGTGCGCAATACTACTGCCATGCTCCCCCAGTCAACAAAAGGGAAGGCATCCCACCCCCCACCCCCCCGCTCAACAAAGTAAAAGCGGGCCCCCTTTTACAAAATAAGAAGCAGGAACCCCCCCAGTCTGCCACCACACATTGCTTCCAGCTCTGTGGGAAACACTGTCTTTGCTGACCAGCTGGAATGGTATATTTAAATCAGTAACTGTAAGTTAAAATTGGAAAACTTGGAATGACCAAAAAAGTTTTGAAGAGAAAATTTCTTGGAAACCAATTTATTTTTTTGCTGTCTGAGTGCAACTGTAATATTTTCCCTTGAATGCAGCAGCACTCCTCATGGCTGGAATGCTGCTGAAGGTAATGTTATACATACACGACTAGTCAAAAGTTTGGACGCGTCCACATTTTTATGTACTCAGCAATTGAGGGGGGGAAAAAAGGGGAAAAAAATGTATTTTAATTTCCAAAAAAGTTTGACAGTCATCAATTAACCAAAATAACCAACATTTGAGGATTTTCACAGAAGTCAAAACACTACGTTTCGCTAAAAACTGAGTACAAGACCACAAGTCAAGTGTGTCCTAACTTTTGACTGGCACTGTACTTATGCAAATGTGGTGTCACTCTATTCTTTTTGCTCATAGTAATAGAAGATGGCGAATGTGCTCAGACTTGAGCGGCTTCACATTCTCGTACTGTTAACGCTTTCTACTTGTGCTGGAATCCTTCGTTTTAACATTTTCATGGCTTCTGAATATCACCTGTTGAAGCACAGAACCAGCACATTTTTTCCACAATTTTTTGTTTTCCCCTGATTGCAGATTGTACAGCTGTGAGCCAGAGGTAGTTTTCAATCATTCTGTGACTTTCACAGAATGATAAAATGGCCACCTTGCAATAACCCTCGTTCTCCTTGCGAATCAATTGGTCTCTCGCGAAGGAAACCATTTCTCAGAAATCAATATCATGTGGATTATTATTGTTTTCCCAAGATGTCCCTCGGTTCTTTTCATTTTGCTTTTGATGTTGTTTGGATGGTGTTTTGAAATTGCTTCCAAATATTGCATTTGCCATCGCTGGATGTTGTAACCATGATTCAGACCACACCATTACCATTACCAAAAATTTTAAAAATAAGTCAAATATCACTTCTTGTGTCTGATACTTTAATTGGCACCCGAATCTGTGCTTTAATTTCTTTTTTGTTTTTAATTGTGCATGCTCCATATTGCACGTTAACATTTTTAATCATCATTTAACCATGTTTCCCGCTTAAGTAAATTCCATCTCAGCAATTGTTACAGCTCTACAATACATAACATCTCTTGTAAACTGAAAAAATAATTTCAATCGAAACTGCATCAGTTCAAAGCCAATATTCCACTCGTTCTTTTTTTTTTTTTTTGTTGTTCACAGTGGCACACACAGCCTTTACATGTTTGACTGTCCAGTTAATCACTACTGGCCCTTCCAGTGCAGCTTTCTCTGCCGGTACCTCCCCGCCTTCTCTTTGGCTGCATTGATGCAGGCGTTGTGCTTGTTGCTTTGCAAGTGGTTCCAGTACTTTATAAGCTCGCTCGGCTGGAACTGGTGGGAGGTTATCAGGTGACTGTACTTGCAGCTGGAGTAGGAGACCCGCCAGTGGTTGAAGATAAACTCGTTGGGAGGCGGGACTGGGTCGATGCGCAGCTTTGCCAGGCAAATCCCGACGTACACGTCCTCCAGATGCAGCCGGCGAATGCCCAGGGAGGCCCCATAAATTTTCTCAGCCAGGTCGGCCGAGAAGACATACCCAGTACCTGAGCAAAATACGGGATACCTCTCACTGGGGTAAAGTTCTGGCGACATGTACCACTTACTGTCTTTATTTCGGTTCGGGGCGTAGCCCCTCATCAGGTAGCCGGTGAAATAGTTGTGTCGAGGGGGCATCCCTGGCTTAAGCAGCTTTTGGACCAGGTACTCCGTATTGACGAACATGTCACTGTCTGTCTTCATGACATAGGTAGCATGTGGGCAGAATGTGGCCACCCAGTTCATCCCCATGAGTGTCTTAATGGTCAAGTTGTAGTAAGTGTCCATGTACTCCTGCTGGATGATGTCACGGTGCTGCCGGCCCTCCTCCTCGATAGAGCGCTGCAGGCGGGCGTCACCGGGCCGTCCCATTCCCAGCAGAAAGATTCGGACCAATCCCAGGCCGGGAATCAGGCTGTGGTTCCCCCATGTCTGCCTAATGGCCTTTCGAGCCTCCGCTTGCCTCGGCTCGGCGGCGATCAGCAGCACCAGGAAGGGTCTGGTGTCCCGGCAAATGTCCGGTTGGTTGATAATGTAGCGGTAAGGCCGGGTGAGCGGCTGCCCTCCGGCTCCTTTTTCCCGAAACAAGGTGCTGTTGGCGCTCAGGGAGTTCTCCAGTCCCGTGACCTCTTGCACAGACACCTCGGCCTGGTTGGAACTCAGGTTAGCCCCCGGCTTTGGTGGGACGGGGAGGGCCTCCCTCCAAGGACCTCTCGGGGAACTCTGGTTGGTCTCGCCCCTCGGGGAGCGGAAGCCCCGCACAGTGTACGCCACCGGATTGTCCCTCTTGCCGGGCAGCCAGTCTTGGCGGGAGACGAAGAGGAAGACCCCAGCAAGGGAGACCAGGGAGAATAGGCCCAGGGCGTGTGTACGGAAGAGCGAACGCTTGACGTTCCAGGGCATCTTGATCGGGCAACAGTGCCTCCGCCTCCACTGCATGTTGCCGGGCATTGTGCTGGTCACATCCACTCAAATCAGTCATGTACGGTTAGCAGCCAGTCCCTTATCGGAGTTGGCAGCTGGATGCGTTTGGGACCCGCAGTGGAGTTACCAGGAGAATGACACATTTTCCACAAGAGCCACTTGGAATGACTTCTCCAGGTTTGTGCTTTGGCAAACTGAGAAAAGAGGCCTATTTCTCAGGCTTCTGTTATGTGCATCTAGAAGGAGGAAAGAGGGAGGAATAGATCAATGTTAGGGGAGAAGAGAACAAGAAAGGCATTCACTGTCGAAAGGTTAGGAGTTTTTGCAGTACAGCTTGTACATCTGGCTTTATTCATTGTGATCTCTTGGTTGTAGGTGTATTCAATTACAGTTTTTAATGTTACTTTATTTTGTAACCAAGCTCTTCATGACTATGGATTTGAGCCTCACTGTTTGTCCTGGGAATTCCCTCCGCCCATTTACCCCCCCCCAAAAGCTTGTAAAAATTTGTCATTCACACAGTACAGCATTGTGCTCTGGCCTCAGTCTGCCGCTCATAGCTAGCAGCTACGCGCCCACATCAAGTCATGAGAACTGCACTGGTACAGAATCTGCTGAGCGGTAGTATAGACACCCTGGCCACTGTGAGTGACCGCTGCAGTCACTCATTATTCCCCTTTAACCTCACATGTCGCTATATGGCAAGGAAGTGCGGGGGAAGTTTACCCACAATGCACTGTTCCTTGTTGCACCTTTCGCACTTGGACGTGTTCTACCATATGGCTGCAAATGTGCTACATTTTTGTGCCCGTTTGCCTCAGAAGTGTCACATCATCGTTTGTCGGCTCGCCTTTCCCCCCCGCACGCGGCGCTGCGTGATCGCTCACGACACGGCCTCGTTTTTTTTCCCCTCAAAGCCTCAGCGAAAGCGCTGTCCGCTCTCGTTCCTAGATCTAGCTTCTAGGAGGATGTGACTGTTAGTCACGACTGAATCACGGCCGGCTAACCTTTTCAGCGGAATGTGTTTGCGCTGCCATGGCGAGCCCAGGAGAGGAAAGGTAGGCACTCCCTCCACGGCAGTGGCAGATCTGTGCCAGCTTGATGTATGAGCGGCTGTCCCCCCCTTCCTCTTTCCTCCAATCCCCCAGGTAAATGTCCTCCTAATAAAAATATCTTGGTCCTTATTCATATTTACATTACACATTTTCATATACTCCTCTCTCGCTTTTATATTTTGCGGCGCTAGCAGGTGACATACAGATTTGTGCGTGCAGTTTCAATGCGACGTGACTGCAACAAAGCTCTTCGTGTGAAACTCGGCCTCCAGGCTCAGGATGCAGTGTAATTGTACAGTTGGCACAGCGTTGCAGGAAGAGTTCACAACTCTACAAAAAAAAAAAAAAAAAAACGCTGCTGTATTATCAGACAAGTTTTGTTCTTGCCATTATGTGGCCTGTTGGGTGACTTGGAGATGGATTTTTGTGGATTAACTGCTGGTGGGCATGAAGGCAGCACAGATGCATTAATAATCTGCCGCTGGGTTTAAGCTGCAGTCAGCGCGGTTTTAATCCATTAGTTTCAATGTGAATCGTCATCAGTCCAGTCGCGCCTGTACGTGAAATGCCACACCAGGAGGAAAAACGGCATTCCCTTATAAATCAGGGGTGCAGCTCTTTGGCTTTGCTCTGAAAGGTCAGGCACGACAGGGACCTGGTCAATGGGAGGCGCATAGGCGCTCGTTTGTCAATGGAGCCCGACCGCCTGACGTTCACAAACAAATGGGAGAATAATAACTGATTGCATGTTGTGCAGAATAAATATTGGAGCAGGATAAATATTTGGAGGGCCCACGCAAACCTGCTTTCATTAGCTGTTTCAAGGCGTTTGATCAATCAAATACAGTGTATCAAGCATTGTGCATGCAAAGGTGGCCCGATGAACTGATTCTAGCACGTATCGAAGCAGGTTCAATCGTAAGAAACTATCCGTCCATTGCTGACAGCTTAAAGAATAGGCTGCAATATCTTGCATTAATATATGCAAAAGCTCAATTTAATTTGCCACCACTTAAGAGGCTTTTGCGTGGAAAAAATTCCATGCTCACACCAGCCTCACGGGCCTATTGTAAGTTTCTGCTTTTGGCTTTGGCGCGGGCTTTTCTGAAATCCAATAGGTATTATATGACTAACTGCTGAGTCAGGCGTCTTCACAGTCATTAGAGTCCTGTTCTGACAACTTCTAAAGCCCTAGTGTTGATGGTGCCTTGTCACCATTTGTATATCTTCGCATTTACATCACCCGCTCGCAGTGACTTCCCTCACCAGCTGACTATATTGACAGTCTGTCTGCTGCATGCTAATTATATTCCAGTGCGATCATGGACTGCCTGTCAAGAAAAAAAATGTATTTCTTTGGACTCCCCACCCAACACTGGTGTACCTGCGAAGCCGTGATCATTATCGGATATTGATTTTGTCAGATTGCCAGTCAGTAGGAGAGCTCATGATCTGGGTTAGGCACTTAATTTGTATTGCATTTGTAGTAAGTCCTGCATCCTGGTATAAATCTCCATTATGGATATTGGCACAAGACTATATGTTTTTTGAACATGCATGCTAACTTTTTTTATAAAACTCCTATTATCATTGGAGGCTCTTCTTATTTAAATTGTTAGTTATTTAGTTCGTGCAAGATTGTCGGCTAGCGACAGTTTATTTCCTTTTTTTTTTTTATTCTTGTAGACTACATTTATTTTTTTATTTGCAGTCATGAAACTGACCGCACGGTGAGAATACAAGCGATAGTAGCCTTCAGATTTACGTGAACTTCTGGGCTTCTTGGTCCGACTGTATGAATAAGGCTCTTGATGAAGCCGAGAGGCATTAGTGGCCAATGTGCTGATGCTATTGCCCTCTCAGCTTAAATCCATACTTTGTGCGACAATATCACACTATTGCTGCTCCGCTGTCGTGCCACCGTTGTCAAATTTTTATTTTTATGGCATCAATCGGACTTATCATAAATTGTCTTGGCTCTAATTTTGTATTATTTTAGCAATTGTGGAGTGGCCTGAATTTTGCTAAATTTTCCTTCTTCACAGAGATGTAGCCTGCTGAAAAATTTCATTTCATCATCAGAGGCAGTTGCAACTGACTTTAAATGTTATAGTCTGCACTTCTACCCTCTTCTACCCGTTTCGAGACATGATTTTTTGTAATGTATGTGTCGGAGAGGCTGTTCTGCACACCATGCTTTGGATACTGCTGTGCTAGCTGTATAGCGGGTGAGCACAAGGGGTGAACCTTCAGTCTGGTGCCTCTGCTGCCGATGGCCTGTGCCGCGCGTTGCACTCTTTATCGGTTTTAGAAGAGACTGCAATGTGTTTTTGACCACAGAAGACCCTCGAGAGCGAAAAAGGGGGCTGTTGACGAGACATACCTCTTCCTGCTGCAGCCAGTCTGCTCGTACCAACGCTGGCGGCGTCCGTACAAACGCTCGGCACTCCATCGCACCCGTATCCCAAAAAAAAAAAAAAAAAAAAAAGATCACAAATGGCTTCGCTTCCCCGCTCTCCCCCGCTCCACTACAAACCCCCCTCTCGTTCAGACGTGTGTTCCTTCGTTGCACTTTGTTTCCAAATTTGTTCCGTTCACTGGCCTGGCATCCTTTTCTTTCTTCCGTTGCTCTGCGAGTTCCGCTGCCTTAGCGCTAGCGCTCTGCTCCTTTTTATCCCTCCATCCACGCGCCTGCCTTCCTCCGCTTCCCCCGTATTCTGTCTCTGCTCACCGATGCTGCTGGAATTTGGTGAGAGAGAAACGTCTCTTTTTTTTTTCCTTCTTTTTTTACCCCCCCTTCCCTCCTTGCTTTTTTGTTTATTTTGGTTTTCCGTCACGGTTGAACACTCGAGCAGCCGTCTCCCCTCCTCCTCCGCAGCGGTGGTCCCATACCCCGGCCCCGCAGAGCCGCGGCTTGCAGTCAGTCCTCACGGAGACGGAGGAGCGCGGCGGCCGCGCATCAGCGGCGGGGGCTGGGGCGACCGCCGGCCGTCGCTCTCCTCCATGTTCGGCAGGCGGGATGCTGAGATTTGAGGGAGAGAGAGGAGCGCAGCGATCACGATAAAGGGGGTGGGGGTGTGGGGGGGGGGATTAAATGAAAGAAGGGTTCCGCTCACGGCCGGTTATGCAGAAAAACAATCCCCCCGATCAGCGGCGAGTGGGGCTCCGGGTGAGGAAGCCGTTTAAAACGCGGCGTCGAAGCGGCGGAGATACAGTGACAGAGTGCTCCCGCGTCACCGCCGTCTTAATAGAGCGCCTCACGTGACCTATTCATATTCATCTCCTCCCCCTCCCCCGAAAAAAAAAAGGATTTAACTCTGCACTCTCCCTCTGCTCTCTCTGCTGGGTGAGGGGCTTCCTGCCGCCGCCTCTCACACACACACACATGCTCTCATTAATGCTTATCTTCAGGCTCACACCTTCTGGAAGCCTTCCAAGCTGTCGAGCATCCTAGTTTGCCCTCCCCCTCATCTTCTATTTGCTTACTCCATCACTCTGAATTAACCATGGTGCATCTTTGACTCCAAGCGCATAAGAGTCAAATTTCTCAGACAGGACTAGCCTTTTTTTTTTTTTTTAAGTACGGTATTAACACTTGATTCTGAAACTCAGAACCCAAATATACTGGGATGAGCGTATTGGCAGGCGGTGGTGCTTCGTGTGTACGCGCGGTCAACGTTACAAATGGTTGGCCTCGCTTCCTCAGTTGTCTGGAAAGAGCAGTTTATTTTTGCTGCTTAAAATTTTGATTGGAGTGCGAGCATTTTCATCACGCCGGCGGTACTTTTGAATTTTTTTTTGCAAATTGGTTTAACCCAACGCTGTCCGGTCCCATTCGCTGCGTGTATGTGCGACCATTTAATTAGGCCACGCCGTGCCCTAAATGGTCGACGGCTGCTGATAGTCTGGGATGTGTTCCTCCATCGGTTCACTTAATTTGAGCTCCTGCGGTGGTTTTTGCGGCAGGCGTGCGCTGTAAGTACCACAGGGCAGTATTGTAGCGGTCGGGAAACGTGAGAGATTGAATAATTAATGTCAGACCTCACTTTGACTGAAGTCCTTTGGAGACCATTAGTTCTGCTACCAAGCCGAGGAAAGCACATTTGTCAGAAGGCAGCAATACCAGTATTGAGTAAGAGATGGAGCTTGGGTGTCAGGATGCAGTCGACAGAGCGGCCCTTTTCGATAAATATTGCAGGGCTCCAATTAAGTGCAATATGTTGTTCCTCTCGACGGTTTTCTTTTTCAGGCGTATATATACAGGCAGGCAGGCGCGCGCACGCACACACACACTCACATACACACAAGCACACACACAAGCGCACTTTTAGGTGGAAGATTAGATTGTTTTGTGGATTTGTTTGCTGTCTGATCTGCCTCTCTATTGGTCTCTCTCCATTTCTCTCCCTCTCAGACAGCGGTTTAATGAGGCCATAACTTTTGTGATTCAGCACCTGCAGGTACATTTACAAAGCCTCAGACAATAAAGGGTCACTGAGGTCATCCGGGGGTTGCAGCGAGGCTACCTTTGGCTGATCTCCCTGTTCTATCCGCATGGGAGAGAGAGAGCAGGGTAGGAATTGTACTATTCAACCTATTTTAGCAGACATTTATAACCTCAAAACCCTCAGAGACCTTGTAAAGTCCCTTAAATTTGTGGTCATGACTACTTTTCAGATTAAAGACTGTTTCTTCTTATCTCTGGTTCTTACACTGTTGAGATTAAACACTATTTCTTCATATCCCTTTTTGTCATATTAAGGTTAAAATGTAATTCCACGTATCGTTCTTTTTTTGTTTTATTCATATGACCTCGAGTTGAAACTGAATATCCTCATAGATTTAGTGACTGAAAATCTATTTACAACTTGACTGGACTGGAGGAGATATTGAAGTCAAACATTATTGTTTCTTCTTCCTGAGGAATGTGCGCTCTCACACAGTATAGTGTTTACCCAGTATTGGTGGCCGGTAACTTACTGGCTACTACATTAAAGCCCTTCTCATCCTCTGAGTCTAATCAAGATTTCCTCTCAAACAATTGCAACACAGTTCCTGAAATTGCTTGTTTTTTTTTTTTTCTTTTACATAACTGGTTTTTGAGGGCACATTTTTCTCCGCACCAGACTGCCTCAAGATCCACGTCCGAACGTCGAAGACATGTTAGTTTTGGCGTTGGGCAGGTTGACTTTCATTCTACACACTCACCCTTGTGCATTGTTTCCTGCTTGCGGAGTAAAGAGGCGATATGACATGGTATAATCTTGTCTTTTTTATTCATTTTTTATTGTCGTCAAGGGTTAAATACCAATGTTAAATGCTCGTTGAATTATTATCAACCTATTAAAGTTGACGGCTCGTCACACTGCTATCAACGAAATCGAATAAACATTATATATGGATTTATGACTGATTAGGTGATAATCTCTGCCACTAGATCATTGTATGCATGTATACTGTATTTTTCCCGCACTCTACTGTCACCAGTCGTGAACTAAGCAAGTTCAGCAATCGTCTTAATTCAAGATATGCCGATGCCGATAGTGGTGAGAAAGCTAACATAGTAACGAGATGAATCAGTCATACTGCATCAATTGTAACTTCCTTTACAGTGTGAAAATTTATTTCCTTACAGGTAAGATACTAGTTATTGCCTCCCCAGTTATTGTTGTTAGGTAATGTTATTCCGAGGTCTTTTATCGTTTTCAGTTTGGGAAAACAAAGAATTCCATAGCATTCACGGTCAACTTTGCTCAACTTGGCTCGCTACTGGATGAAGAGGGATAGCAATTCTGGCAAAATAACCGCATCGCTTCAGCCACAGAGACCGAGGGCCGTTTATGGCCATGGGTCCCAGAGCCACCCTCAGGGAAGCGTCACTGTCCTGGAAGCCCTTGCGTTGAAGCGTCTCTCGGGGATCTAATGAAATGAAAGCCAGAAGAGCTGGCATTGTGTGTGACAACGAGATTAAAACCTTGCATTTACGCCTCCTTTTCAATGTAGAACCCGAATTCCAAAAAAGTTGGGATGCTGCGTAAATTGTAAATAAAAACAATGCAATGATTTGCAAATCTCATAAACTCATGTTTTAGTCACAATAGAACATAGACAACATATCTGATGTTGAAAGTGAGACATTTTACCATTTCCTGAAAAATATTGGCTCATTTTGAATTTGATGGCAGCAACGCGTCTCAAAAAAGTTGGGAGAGGTGCAATAAAAGGCTGGATAAGTTAGTGGTACTAATAAAAAAACAGCTGGATGAGCATTTTGCAACTAATTAGGTTAATCAACATGACTGGCTATAAAAAGCATTTTAGAGAGGCAGAGTCTCTCAGAAGTAAAGATGGACAGAGATTCACATATCTGCAAAAAACTGCATCAAAAAATTGTGGAACAATTTCAGAAAAATGTTCCTCAATGTAAAATTGCGAAGACTTTTAATCAACAGTACATAATGTCATCATAAGATTCAGAGAATCTAGAGAAATCTCTGTGTGCAAGGGACAAGGCCGAAGATCAATATTGGATGCTCGTGATCTTCAGGCCCTCCGGTGGCACTGCATTATGAACAGGCATGGTTCTGCACTGGAATGTATTGCATGGACTCAGGAGCACTTCCAGAAATCATTGTCTGTGAACACAGTTCGCCTTTGCAATCTACAAATGCAAGCTAAAGCTGTATCATGCAAAGAAGAAGCCATATGTGAACACGATCCAGAAACGCCGCTGTCTTCTCTGGGCCAAAGCTCATTTAAAATGGACAGAGGCAGAATGGAAAACTGTCCTGTGGTCAGATGAATCAAAATTTGAAATTCTTTTTTGAATCCACGGACGCCGTGTTTTGCGGTCTAAAGAGGAGAGGGACCATCCAGCTTGTTATCAGTGCATAGTTCAAAAGCGTACTTTTTTGATGGTATTGGGTTGCAGTAGTGCCTATGGCGTGGGGAGCTTACACATCCGGAAAGGCATTGTTACTGCTGAAAAGTGTGTAGAGGTCTTACAACAACATGTACTCCCATTAGACAACGTCTCTATCAGGTAAGGCCTTGCATATTTCTGCAAAACAATGCCAGACCACATACTGCATCCATCACAACAGCATAGTTTCACAGTAGAAGAGTCTGAGTGCTAAACTGGCCCACCTGCAGTCCAGACCATTCACTAATAGAAAACACTTGGCGCATCATAAAACAAAAAATCTGGCAAAGAAGACTGTTGAGCAGCTAGAATCCTACATCTGACGAGAGTGGGACAACATTCCTCTCCCAAAACTCTAGCAGTTGGTCTCCTCACTTCCCTGATGCTTACAGACTTGTTAAAAGAAGAGGGGATGCTAAACAATGTTAAACCTGCTCCTCTCCCAACTTCTTGAGATGTGTTGCAGCCATCAAATTCAAAATGAGCTAATATTTTTCATGAAATGGTAGAATGTCTCACTTTCAACATCTGATATGTTGTCTATGTTCTATTGTGAATAAAATATCAGTTTATGAGATTTGCAAATCATTGCATCCTGTTTTTATTTACATTTTACACAGCATCCCAACTTTTTTGAATTGGGTTTATAGTTGGTCTATATAAAAACTTGCTGTTCTTTTGCAGATCTTTCTGCAAAAGAAGTGATAACTGAATCTTCATTTTCAGAGGTTGGCTACTTGCAATGGATACAATATGCTCCTGACAGATTCGGTTGAGCTGGTCGAGGTGCACTAACAAAAAATTGCAATTGAGACCATTTAGGCTACAATTAAAAATATTATTTAACTGATCAAATATCATGAATGTAATGAAACATAATGAAATGAATGATTAATAAATGTATGATTTGACTGATTAAATTCGGCCTGAATGTAAATTTAATGTAATGTGATTAAATATAACGTAATGCAATAAATAAAATCCAATAAAAAATGTGTTGAAAATAATCAAGGATAATACTTATGTGAGGCGTAGTGTAGGCCAGGTAAGGCAACCTAGCAGGAGCTGAGCAAAGATGATCCAGGATCTGATTCTGATGATTAACTGGTTTCATTGAAAATGCTGTTTATATAAACTTTTTTCTGCTAACAGAAAAAAGTTTCACTGAAAATACTGCAAATTTTTATGAACTGGGACCTGTGGCTTAAGACTTAATTCATATTTCTGTACTTGTTGGTGATTAGTTTGCTGAGCTGAGGCCTTAGACTACAGCCTTAGACTGCATTCATATTTTTGTACTTACACTGGAGATTTAAAAAAGTGGAGATTATTTTTGCTGAAATGAGGGCTGCAAATTCTATGTGAACAATTGAGATTAAAGAATTGAATGAAGTTATTATTCAACAGATTTATTATCAAGCATATAGATTACATCTACGGAATCAGGTATACCATACAGATGACAGCCACTGTGAATTTTCAGGCGGAGGGGGTTTTGAAAAGACTAGGCAGGTGAAATTTTAAGGTAGGCTATGATATGAAATCTACCTGTCTAGGGGGACGTTGATGATTTTGATCTTGTCACACCCTGCACACTTGCCTGGACCAGCCCAACTTACCATTAGTCACAGCTTTATGGAAGGAAGTGACATCATAACTGTGTTTAGCGCTTAACAATTTTTGCTCCATTTGCTTTCAATGAGTTTCTTCCTGCATCCACCTTGCAAAATGGTACACTCCTCAGCAGATGAGGTGTTGCATCATTTACAGCAAACAGAGACTCGCCGAATCCCAGGCCTGGCAACTATTCCTGATTCGTTGGATGATTTTTTTTTTTTTGCCAACTTCCGTCCAGATAATTTGTGCATAGTTATTCCACTAGCAAGTCAATTTGTTGAACTGGAGTTTTTTTGTTAATCCTACTAGTACGTTTATCTATAAAAACTGTGGTCCAGTATTGGACGGAGCCAGAATTGGTGTCCACTGCTGCCAAGAATATGAAGGCGAAGCGACTAGTTGGAAGTCTGGCATATGCCTGGATTGGAGTCCAGTTATTTGTTGTGCCTGGGGTCTCCCTTCAGTGTGTAATTCAGAATTCATAATTGCCACAAATGGTGGATTCATGCTCGAATGAGAACGATAGCTCATGGCAACATGGAAACGAAATTGGTCGGACAGATGCATCTGAATGGGTCTCGCAGATCTACTGGAATGTTGCGATACATCTGGCAGTTTTCATGCTGACTAGGTGACAGTCTGTTCGTGTCCTTGCATTAAACATTTAAAACATCCACAATTTTGTTTGTGCTTTCAAAAATGATTAGGTCACTTGCAGGGTTTGCTGGAGTTTTTTGGGGGGAGCATTTAGGACTGAGGTCGATGTAACTTCTGCTGCTGGCTTACAGTTGCATTTTTTTTTTTTTTGTCTACCCTCATTGTGTTCCAATCATTCATTGTTACCGCACATTCATGTATATTTCACTTGTTCTCATTCCAACTTTTGTAGTCAAGGCTAATATCAACATTTTATACTCGTATACTTGATTTTCTGTACATTTGTTATGTTATTTATAATGTTGTCTGTGTTTTTTTTTTTTTGCCAGAATTCAGTCTATATTTTCTTGAAGCTAGTGACCTGGCTTACCCAAAATGCAACATTTGATGATTAAATCCAAATACTGCCACAAATGAAACGGCAATGTGCCATGGGCACACATTAAAATTGAGCTTAGTTTTATGGCAACCTTGACTGCGAGCGGTATATTCACACTAATTTTGTCCCGTCTGCATTTTTCTAACTGGTAAACTGCCTATAGTCTTTGGTGTGCCAGCTCGTTCTTCAGCTGCTGTGATGTAGTTCCATGTATTTTCATTGTGTTTTTGCCATTTCGTGGGTACCAGTTTAGAGTTTTGTTTCAAATTAATCCCATCCACCGAGCATGGTACCTTATCTTCGAGGCTGAGGGCTCAAACAATTAATTTGTGACAAAAATATCCTGTAGGAGCTTATTCTTTCCTAGTCAAATTTATATCCTTGTGTTGTGTGAAATTTGTATTATTTCTGAAACTTATGTAAGAAAAGTATAACAAAAACTCCATAATATTTGGAATTTGCTCACTGCACATTCTGTGCTGAGAAACTTAAAAAAGTGATTCCCTCAATGATTGCTTTCTTTAAACTTGTACTATGTCTCCCTTTCTGCAAAGCTTAAAAGAATGCCCCATTTACACGCCATCTGTGCTTACGCGCCAACAAATCTGGCCCTCCGCAATTAAGGTGTTCGTGCAGCCGACAAATTTTTACCTTGTTCCCTTTGGAGTAGTACCTATTTCTCTTATTTTTCTGCGAATTTGATGTGGCAAGGCCCTTCCTTAATGGGAGCGTAGGCAGATTTTGTATTTTCAGCTGTGCTATAAATTGAAAGAACCACGCGATTTGAAATGCGCACTTCACAGAGAGCCGAGGAAAGCACCAGTGACTCTGCAATTATCGTCAGCCGGATATTCCAAGTTACCCTCCTTGAGGAAAGCCCTCAATTTGCTCACTATCTGCATTTTGGCGATGATGGCTATTCAAGTAATTTGCCCTGGACTAAGTCTCTTGCAGTAGAGTTTATTTACTTATTCATCGGGGGAGAGGACAAGTTTGGCCATTTAATTCCGGCGATGTGATGCCGAGTTACCCTTCAGAAACAAAAATGCATTCGCCGAATATGCTATGGTACATGGAACTATAATTGCCTATTCATTATCTTACTCTACCTGTTTGAACTCCTCTGCAGTCAGATGCTTTTTGCACTTAACTTAGTGATGCTGTCAAGAGCGTCTGGAGAACATTGTATATTACCACCCACAGAAGGTCATTCTCATGATGCGAGTCGCCCTGTGTGTCAGTGCTCGTCATTTGGGACCCTTTACCATTGATCACCGCTGACTTCGACGGAGGGAAGTTGCCCTCCTTAAGTCCGGTGTTGTCTGGGCGCCCAAAAGGGTAGAAATCAGACTGCACAGAAATAGGCCCTACAACTGTAATTCTCCAGTGAGGAAGTGATCAGTTATTCCATTATGCGTGTACTTTGGGGATCTCTGAGGTCAACAAAGGTGCCTGAATGGTTTAAGAATGGATGCTCATATGCATTGAAAAAATGTCGGCGGTGATGTTTTAGCGGTTTTGTGTCTTTTAATAACATTCAGCCTGCGAGTGCCGAACTCGAACAGCACTGATCTCACCGTTTTCACTCTGACCTTTCTGTGATTGCTTCTGCCCTTCTTGCTCTGGCTTTCAGTTAGTCGAGAGTAATTTGCAGACAGAGATTTGGGATGTTTGAAGAAGCCCAGAAAATCCTCACAAGTTGAGCTCCTGCGGGTATTTTCATCCTCACTCTTCTTGAACGATAGTGGAACGAGCTTGTTGGTTGTAAAAGCACTGAGGAGCATCTCCTTGTGGTGTGATCGCTACTCATTTATCTAAATCATCGACCCGTCTAAATTACAAAATCATTTAACTTCGGTGCCTGAACGTACAGGCTGTTCTCTACCCCCTCCAACTATCATCGTTGAGTACATGATTTTACGAGCGCTTTTCTCGTATTGTACCACTTTGTCTTATTTTAGGACATTTTAACAAGTAATGGGCTTGCCGAGTGCTACGTCTGGCTTTGGCATAGGTTCAAACCTCCAGTGCACCATTAGCCGACTAGAAGCGGGTGACCATTGCCTTGCTACCAATAAGGTGTTATAACCCAGCCGGCATTTTTCATGGCACTGCCAGTTTAATCGGTCCCAGCTTCTTGCCTGCCACCCCTGTGCTACCGGTTGTCTGTGACATTCGCCTCTTCTCCAGTTGGCACAAGTGTATCTCGTGTGTTTGCTTTAGTGACACCATTGCTGAATGACGTGTGGGAACCTTGCGGTCACTGAAGGGTCAATCACCGATTCTGACTCGTATAGGAGGGAAAAGACTATCGATCGAATTCTCTTGTAAATAGATACTAACCACGGCTGCTGTTGCATTCTGGAACTCTTTTGGTCTACTCGCTGTGGAAGCAAGGCTGGATGAGCCGAGAAATACGGGACAGACTGTGTTTGCGTAAGCTGCAACCGCTTGATTGCCTTGCAAAAAAACGGATTCTTTTGAAACAACGCGTACTGATGCAAACTTAACATATCCTTAAAATAGTATACTTTATCTGAAGCACTCTGTTTTATGCATAATAAAGGTTTACCTGAAGTATGCTGAGGATACCAGACATCTTACTGCTTCCAGAAGGTCAGGGAGTCTGTGATCGACTGTCTGATACCCTTGAGTGGTCCAGCAAATCACCATTGTATATGGCAGTCAGAAGTGAAGATCAGGAATTAGCATAATGTCTTCACAAATTGAGGGGGACCGCAAAGTAATCTGTATAGGTTGCGCAATATTTAGGGGGTCATGGATGTGGGCTCCTGGAAAACATTTCCTGTAAGGTGAGATGTCGGTTTACTATGTTTAACTGGGTTCCTCGTGGCCTTGTTGTTCACGGAGAAAATAATTTCCTCAGCCTTGCTCCCGTCTCAAGAAATCTCGGGAGGCCACAGGGTGTGGGTCACTGCAGTGGAAACTGTTATTTTTGAGGTGCGTCATACACTCCATTTGTTTTTTGTTTTTTTTTTTTTCTTTTACTAAGACTTTACCTGCCGGGGGGGGGGAGTCAGAAAACTTAGTCGATCAACACACTTGCGGTGCGTTCCGGCTTTTTCAGGTGATTGTGACGAAACAGCCCTGCAAGATATCCGGAGGATTCTCATGAAGACTGGGCTGAATTAGTATGAGCAAATCATGTTTTTATTTTTACTTCACTCCGAATACTGTAAAACTGTTCTTCCAGTTGTTGGATTTTGCTGTCTTTATCTGTGCGGGATAGGACGTACTTACATTGCAGGCTTCTAAGAGGACTACAAAGAATAAGTAGTTAGCATTCGTGTAACGTCTGCTTGAGAAGTGCGGTCTTGTTTCGTATTAAATGGGCTCTTCGCGGCAGTCGGCTTGCCATCTGTCAATGATTCAGTGTCTTTATCTCGGGTCCATCATTCAGCAGTGAGCACGGGCTCATATCGAGTGCAGTGCTTTTATTGTTCTGATAAATACCTCTTACAGCTGTGGTTAAACGTTTCAGATTGCAGCAGTAATCATTTGACTGATCTTGGATTTAAAGCAAAAAAAAATTGAGCCAATAATTGTGAGGTGAAAAAAAAAATGTTTTCTGTGAAATGTGGATGCGCTCTACGGGGGCTGGCGCTCATTTGTGGGTGGGGGCAGAGAAGGAAACTTCTGGAAAGTGAGCTGGGTATCGCTCTTGGTTGGGAGGGGGTGGTTGGGATAATGCTTCTTGTGTCTTTGAGGAGGGCGGCTCAGCTGTTGCTGAAATATCCAGCTGTGCAAATGAACAATGTGTGGGTGATGTGAATGCTAGCCGTGTAAGCAGGATATTGTGATTCTTTTTTCTTTTTTTCTGTCTGCTTAAGCCCAACTGAACACATGATGTATCCTCCCTCTTTTTTTTTTTTTCCTTTTAGGAAGGGGCATCTGCCAGGAAGGCCCAGACACCAGCGATGCAACCTGTGCCACGACCGGGTTAGTTTGCATTTCTTATTCGCCGCCAATAGCCTAACTCCATACCCATTCCTGCCCAGTATTACCCACTCACCCCCCTTTCCTAACCCCCCGCCCCGAGCCTCATCCTAACACAGCGAGGTTTGTGCTCCCCTCCCAGTTGCCTCCCCACATCCTGTCTCTGCCGTGCCCTGCCCCTAACCATTTGCCACTGTATTTTGTGACAACCCCCATTAGCACCGCACCAAAACTTCATCGCTATATCCTGCACCCGTTTGACAATTTCACTCTTTGTAAACATGTAAATCCGTGCCCTAGGAGAGGCCTCATCTCTGTTCGCGTTGCCTGGCTGTCAAACCTTTTTTTTCCCCCCCGTTTTCCCTCCTCCTCCTCCTGGGCTTTGAAGCTAAACCGTCTGTGCTCGTTCATCTGTACGGGGGTGGGATGAAATGTCAGCCCGTCTCGCGGCATGGCGGCGCCAGATATCGCGCGTCGTTGGCCGTCATTTACGAATGTTGATCCCTGTCCTGTCGCTATCTGCTCAATGGAACCAACGTCGAGTCCGGAGGTCGCCGTGTCAAACTGAGCCCTATTGCCTCTCCTTCCGAATTGCTGCCTTTGTGCTGGGCTATGATTCACTGTCTCCATTTCGGGGCTGTTGGATGAAAGATCAATAGAATATATGAATTGTACACAAGGAGGGGAGGGACTGTTCAAAGTTGGGCTGAGTTTAGTTTACATTTTATGCTGCTGAGGGCCGAATCTGTAACAGGAAACTCTTCACATGCCCTGCATACGCCGCTCTGTTCCTTGTTTCTAATGTGTATCTCTGGAATTTTTTGTCTTTATTAATAGCAGTCTTCAATCTGCCCTCAGCTGTTGGGAGGGGTGTTACACCCACAAACATAATAGCAGCCCGCAAACGTAATACAAATCTGCAGCTTCAAATGTAAGAATCCCACAAATGTAATAAATTTATCACAAATGGAATAGCGCTTGCCTACTGCAAACATAATAAAAAAAAATTGACCACCAATGTAATAACAATTACATTTGCAGGGATGTGTTACGTTTGTGGGAAGGCAAAAAAAAAAAAAAAATGTAAAGAGCTGCAGATTTATATTACGTTTCTTGTTTATTATTTTTGTAGACTATTATTACGTTTGCGGTTGTCACAAGGGGTTACCCTCAAACTCTGCTATCAGTGAAGCATTGTCCATCAGCCTTGTGTCAAATTAACTCCGTCCTTCCCTTCTCTGAAGAATACATAAGGGCTCAGTTGCGGTGGTAAGCACTGGAGTTTGACATGGAGAATTGTTTTTTCAGGTCTGATGATGAGAAATGGGTTATCTTTTTGAATTGCTATAAAATAAAAGGAACGAACGTTCTGTGAGTGACTTCACGCTGTTGAAATTTTCTTAGATTGGTCACACACCAGCATGCAATTTTGAACGCAAATGCAACATTGCACCCTTCTTTGCTCGTGTGAAAATTACAACTTTCCCGTTTTAACAAATGCTCATGTAGACAATTTGGTATTCTTAAACTTCAGTTTCATGAAGCTGATCCTGCCACTGGAAGATTGACTTGTGACGTTTGAGATGCATGCAACTATTTGAAGAGCTTTTTCTGAATGCTCACTCCACCCGATCAGCTTATATGGTGATCGCCCCTGTCTGTCAGTCAGGCCGTCCACAATTTAATTGTTCTAACTACAATTATGATTGGATTCTTTTAGTTTTTGTTTTATGGGTCTATGTTTATATGAAGAGGATGCCTTTTGAATTGTGTTATGTTAGGAAAATTTATGTCAAATAACATATCATCGACAAGGCTGCCATGCGGGCGTATTATCATGTTTTGCGAGGCTGTTTTTTGGTATTTAATGAGATGCAGCTAATTTTTCTGTCGCTGGTTGCTAATTTGCTAATGCGTAAATACCAAGCTCAGTTTCCCAGGATTCTCGGCATCATGAGCTTCTGTTGCCTGGAGAGCAAATGTTTTTTGGTCTGTTTTGTTTTTTGTTTTTTTTTAAGAAAAATTTTAATCCCTGGTGTGTACTCTTCTAAATTTAATGGACCTTCTCCGCAATCAGAAAGTGTTGCCATGGTGTTGCGCATTTAAAAATGGTTGGATAACAAAAAGGAAGTTATTAAAAAATACAAATTATGTTATGTTTTTTTTTTTTTTTTTACCAGAAAGGGCTTACTTTTGTTTTTAAGATACATTTGTGTCTGGAAATATGTTGCTCTCAACTCTTTTTCTACGATTCCGAAAAGAGGGAAAATTTAAATATGCAAATATAATAAAAATGATGGAAAAGGTGAAATGTTGAACATTATGAAGAAATGTTGCAGCCAGTGAATGAACCGCCCAAACTGGAGGAGTTTAGACATTAACAGGTAAACAAGTTTGCCCCTCTCAGAGTGGCGACCGAAAGAACACCAATTCCTCATAGAAGTCACCACCAGTATATTTTTATCAGAAATAATAGCCAGCAAAAAATGTACTTGTTCAGTTCTCCAAACATGGTCAAGAAAAAATTTATATATAATACATATGATCAAAGCATTACCACACTGGGGGATTTTCGCGCTTCCTCATGTAGTTCGGAGATCTGATGTTACCGTCAAGCTTTTTTTTATTTCTGTCTCCTCTCACCACATTCTGCATTATTCAGACTGGCTATTTCAGTACCATCAGATTTTGAAAGTTTTAAGGCCGGTTTCATCTCCTGGCAGGCCCGACAGAATATGAAAGGCGGCTCTGTAATGTGTTTTTGTTGTTGGGGATTTTTTAAAATCTCACGCTAAAGAGATGGTGAGTGGTTATTTTTTTCCTGTTTGTTTGTGGAGGGGGAAAGGGGTGGGCTGGCTGTTGAGCGCATCATCCTCATCTTGTCACATCAATATTAATCTGCTGAACACTTACATAAATCTCTGCCTGGCAGATGGGGTGATGAAGCTCCTAGTTCCTGATGCACGTAAACGCGCTCACACAGCGCAGGCGCACGCACACACACACCACACTCTCACACACACACACAACACAGGCGCATGCACTCTAACGCGCGCACACATTTTCTTGTGCCGCTGCAGGAAATGTCACCATGATGCAAAAAGCCCTGTCTCGTTTTTGTACATTAAGGCCATGCACTTTCTGACGTTGCCTATTGTTAGAGGCTCCTGCATGTGCTTTTATCCAAGACCAAATGCCTAATAATCCATTGTCCACAGCCTAAGAACATAGTGCTTGCTCAGAATGCTTGTGATGTGACTAGCTGCTTGCTTTTTAACATTTTTTTTTTCCCCCCCATGTCTTCCCTCCCCCTCCCAGTTTCTCAAGCCAGACCACCACCAAACCAGAAGAAAGGTACGTATGGAAGTATGGATCGTATCTGCTCAGCACTTGTACGAGCAGTGTTTTTCTTTTTTTTTAAATTTTATTTATTTATTTTTTATAATTAACGCGCATTTACAAGAAAGAAGTTGAAATGACGGAACTGCCATCGCGCTAGTTGGCAAACGTATGAACATATCGCATCCTCATTAGTGTCCCTCAGTTTACTGAGGTTAGTTTTTGTGGTATTGGGAATTGCGTTTAATTGTCCTTTGTGGGGGAAATGGATGCCATAAGGCTTTGCGGCTTAGCGTGGCTCCACAGTGCTCAAGGTCAGCTTTTAATGAGGAGATGGCTTGTTGCTCTTTTAAAGGACAACAGCCAATTTAGGCGGGTGGGATTTGTCACAGTATTATGTAATTTAAGGGAAGAGAATAAGTGGACAAAGGTAGAATAACCCACTTGAACCAAAGATTTCCTGCACTTGGGGGATTTGAAATCGCAAATGTAGCCTGAGCTTCACCCTTAAATCTGACTCTAAGGACTAATTTTCTTAATGGAGTTTTATTAATGAGTTTCTGTTCACCTGCCAGCTTTACAGTGGTAATGCAGCAGTTACATGGTCATTCTGGTGAACATGCGTGCTGTTTACCTAATTCAACATCAGCTTGCTGTGCTATGATTTTGTAGATTATTTCCTTGTTTTTAAAAATCAGCAGGGTGAAATTCCTTTTAACTCTGAACGATCTGAAAATACGCTTTTTGTGACGCATCAATTTAAATCGCTAATTGCTTTGTACAGGACGTAAAGCTTTCTCCACCTCACAGTCCGCGCGTGATTTTAAACCTCAACTTGCATAATGGCAAAAGCCACAATTAAAACACCCAACTGTGGACCTAAGATTAATTATGCTCATTGGTTGCATATGTGGGTTTAAAGTATCAGAAGGATAGTCGTTAAATCTGCTATCAGAGCCTAATGTATGAATGTGTTCTCAATGAATTAATAGCACTGTTTAGACAGGCCTCCACATATCGATCAGTTTTTTTTTTTTTTTTTTAAAGACTCCTCATTAAAGACGAGTTGGATTCTTGCTTTCACTCAGGCTGTCTCTTTCATGTATGCAGGTTCTCGAACGCCCATTGTCATCATACCGGCTGCCACAACATCATTAATCACCATGCTAAATGCAAAAGACCTTTTGCAAGACCTGAAGTAAGTAATTTGTTTGTTGTTATATAGCTGTAGACCACTATGAAATACTTACTCCAGATGATAGAGTAATGAGAAAAATTGGGAAATGGCAGAGAATAATTCTTGTTATTAATAGGATATTTTTTCCCCCTTATTGTTGCTCATTAAACTCTGGTGCCTGTTGAGCCAGGTCTGAGAGCTTTTGTTTCTGTAAGCAAGACTAAACCTAGTATGCAGGATAAATAACCATAGCAGTTTGCATTTTGACGGCATGCTGTAAAATGGTATGACTCGGGCATGATTGGAGAGCGCGTGTTCCCTTCTCCCCTGATTGATTGCAGTTTGATACATTGGCTCCCTTGTGCTGATATAAATCCCAAGACATATTCCTGAAACCATTTGCCGGAGGTCTTTGAATTTAAAGAATACAATTAGCCGATCTTTTCTGGCTGGTAGAAAACTCATCTACTGCAAAATAATTCAGGCAGGGAACTGAGCTTTTTTTTTTTTTTTTTTTTTTTTTAACAATTGATAAAAAATGATGTCATTATTTTTAAGCTTCTGTCCTAAATTCTTCATTTGCAACATCCAGTCAATGTTTGTCCCAGTGTTGCGTGCATACTGGGTGTCCAATCAGCCTTGCATTTTAATCATTTGTGCTCTTGAAGCTGTCAAGAGCAAGGACGAGATTGCAGTCGTGATTGGACACGGGTAGATTATTCACTGATTAGTGCAAAGGCACATCGGCATAGGGATGCAATTGTCTGCCGTACCTGTTGGCATCATGGATCCCCATGCACCAGCACATGTGATCTGCGCTGACATTTCTGAACCGTGCCTAACATGACCGACAGACCCTAAAAGGCCTTTTCATTAAATAAATGCCTTTGTCTGTTTAATATGACTTGTATTACTACTGAAAGATCTGTATGAATAATCATCCTTGATTTAGAAGTAAGTTCTCATTTTATTATCAATGAAATCGGCTACATTTAAAAGTATCATCTGTTTGATTATGTCTCCCCGTGGGAGGGAAAGAGGAGACATATTGTTTTAGGCTCGGTTCCCGTTCGTGTCGGCGTTCCCACTTCGTTTCCGGAGCGTAACTCCAAAACCGTTTGCACGCTCTTAACGAAACTTACTACTCAGGTCCTGAAGTGGTGCCTTTTGGTATGTGCCTGTCTGTCCGTTGGGATATCATCAATTCTTGTCTGGAGCATGCCTCTAAAACCGTTTGCATGATGCTAAACAAAACTTTGCATACTTACTACTCAGTTCCTACAGTGCTGCCTTTTGGTATGTGTCTCTCTGCCCGTCCGTCTGTCTGGTGAGTTTGGCAGGGAAGGGGGCCGGGGGGGAGACGTCTGTTTTTACTAGTAAAAACACATTCTCGTCATTTCTTTTTTTTTTTTTTTTTTTTTTTAAATTGATGAAATTGGGTAGGAGCGCTAGTGGTTTCTTATCTTGGAATGTTTGTGCATTTCATTGTTTGAGTAGTCCCACGGTTGGATTGGATCATAGCGAAAATGCAAAAACAAAATCTCTCAATTTGGAAAAACAGTAGAGACTCCTTCATTAAGTATTCCAAGAATTTAGATGTTTAGATTTGCATTAAAGCATCAAATGATTATTTAAAAAAAAAAAATCATAAATGAAGAGAAAGTACAGTTGTCCTTTCTAGGTTATAGTTGGGAGACCACTGAGGCCTGAAAGTATGGCACTGATAAAAAGAAGGAAAAAAAACGTATTTTTCTCTTGTTACACTCGTGGCAGTGGCATGTGGTACTCCCAGTTCTTTGCCAGGCACTGCATTTTGTGCCAGAATGACAAGTGAAGCCCAGTATGAGTCACCCTGTAGAAACGGGTCGTTTCTCTCCTTTTGTCCGCCCACATGTTGAGGAGAGGAGACATGGTGTTTCAGTCAGGCCGGGATACATTACTTCAGTACACATTAGCTCCAACAACAACAACAGCAGCTCCAATCTCCAGGAGAGAGAACTGATGTAAGCCCCTCTGTGCATTTTCAGCTGACATATCTTGTCTGTTTGATATTTATATCAAATGTATGCGTATGCACAGTGGTTTCAGCTTTCTTTTGACCGGATTCCATTTATGGAAGGTGTTCCAAAGCCTACGGGGAAATGGTTGCGGAAGCTCTAACCGTTGAGGCGAAAGACTGTCATTTTTCACATGAGTAGTGTTCCTGCGCTGATGTATGTTGGCTATCTGTGTGTCATCGGTTACTTTAACAGGAATTATGTATGATTTGCAATCATCTTGTAATGCCTGATTGATTTGTCCCATATTTGTGCTGGGGAGAGATGAGGCAAAGACCATATATAGGACCTTGGTTTAGCAAAAATTATTATTGAGAAATCAAACAAAATGAAATTAAATTATAGAATGAATTTTCTTATTTCTCGGCCAATTCTCACGATCTTGCTGTTAACTACAAGGCCTTTTCGAGAGCTCATAAATTCATTAAAATTAATTGCATTTCAATTTTTTTGTTACATAGTTAACCATATTCATTCATCACCAATATCAAATAACGTTTAATGTAAACACATGGCAGCTGCTTAACTCAAACATGTTTTTTCAGTGGTTTTACTCGAAACCTTGGATTCTTTGTCTATAACATGTCCAAAGACAAAACATGGGGGAAAAAGGAATCTTTGAAGTTAGTTCTTATACCCTCACTATAGGAACTGCCGCTCAATGAAACGAACCCGCTCACAAAAGAACGCCACCTACCGCCCGGTCATTGAAAATTTTAGTGGAGAACACTGATACTTTATCTGCTATCTACATCTGCTGCTGCTGTCTCTCTCAAATTCACATTCACAAAATCAATAACTGTTACCCTTACTCTACCTCTTTTTCTATTCAAATGTATAACTTGCTTTTGATATGTCTTCCTTACTCAAGACCCCCCCCCCACCTCCCACTCCCACTACCTCACACACTCTCACTCACTCCCACTCCCTCACTCACACTCTCCCTCTCACACTCACTCACACACTCTCCCCACCCACTTTGTAAATAATTTATCAGCTCCAGCTCATTACTAAACTTGCACTTCATATAATTGCATGAGCTTTGCCCCATTTAGCACCCATTTGGGCCCACATTCTCATACAGCACTTGGCGGCCCAGCCATATACTAGGTTGCACCTAGTCTTGTTATTATTGTAAAGTGAGCTGATATGCGTTTATTTCTGTTGGTTATATTTGAGCTTTGAAAGGTTTCCTCAGGATTTATCCCAGTTCAAATACAGCGCTGTGAATAAGTATTTGCCCCCTTCCTGATTTCTTCCATTTTTGCATTAGTGTCACTGTGAAATATGTCAGATCAATGGACTAATTTTAATTTTGGACAGAGATAACCCCAGTACAAACGAAATGCAGTTTATAAATGATGATTTCATTTTTTTTGAAAGAAAAAAGCAATACAACCTGACCTGGCCCTATATGAAAAAGTAATTGCCCCCTCAGTTACTAAATCAACTAATTAAACAAATGTAATAGATATTTAATTTACGCACCCAGGTGTGATTACTGCCAGCCCTGTTGAATCTGAGCATTATGTAATCAGAACCCGTCTAGAAATGCGAAGTGGGCAAAAAACAGCACGGGTGCCATTATCTATGGACATTCAAGAAGATGAGAAGCATAATTGTTGACAACAGTTAGTCTGGAAACGGTTAAAAAGCCGTTTCAGGCTCCGGGACCCCAGCAAACCATGGTGAGAGCCATTATCAACAAATTGAAAAACTTGGAACAGTGGTGAATCATTTCAGGAGGGCTTTGCTTCCAAAATTCCTGTAAAAGTGCATTGACAACTCATCCAGGAGGTCACAAAAGAACCCAGATTAAACATCGAAAGAACTGCAGGCCTGATTTTGCCTCAGGGAAGGTCAGTGTTCATGATTCCATTATCAGAAAAAACTCACTGCTGACTAAAAACAACTCACAGGCTTGTCCGCATATGCCAAAGAACACCTTGATGACCTCCAAGTCTTTTGAGATAATATTGTATGGACTGATGAACCAAAATTGGAACATTGTAGAGGACATGGGTCTTGTTACATCTGGCGTACAATATGGCATTCCACAATGAGAGCATCATCTCAGTCAAACATGGTGGTGGTTGTGTGATGGTCTGGGGCTGCTTTGCTCTTTCTGAACCTGGACAATTGCGATTGTTTGTACCATGAGCTCTGCTCTCGAACTAAAAAATCCTGAAGGAGAACGTCCGACCAGGCGTTTGAGATCTAAAGCTCAAGCGCAGTTAGGTTATGCGGCAGGACAGTGATCCAAAGCACACAAGCAAGTCCACCTCTGAATGGTTCTGAAGACACTCAATTAAGGTCTTGGAGTCGCCTCGTCAAAGTCCTGACTTAAAGGAATAGAAAACCCCCGGAATCGTATTGCATATACAGAATCCACATATTAATATAGATGCCAAAGCTCAGCCTTGCTCATCCAACCATACTGGTGTTTTTTTTTAAAAATCAGCGCGGGTGCACATTTTATATTCACCGGAAGTGACGTACCAGCCCCCCAGCATATTTAACACTAACCTTACACACAGTACATTCAGTACACACATCGCGCAGCACACATACAGTGATTCTGAGTATTAAAGTACAACATGGCGCACGAACCACCAGTGAATTCTTATCAGGACGAGCCTGAGTATTCTGAAGAGGAGCTACTAATGTAAAGGCAACTGTACTTGAGCACGGAAGATTACTGTTGTGTGTTACAGCCCTCTTGTTCTAACAAATGCAGCTGTGAAAGGATCTCTCCAAACGAAGAAATTCAATGCTTGCTCGAAATTTAGGCGGACAAAAACATACAATTACAGCTGGATAATACACAAAAACTCTGAGATTTCTGGGTTTCCTCAGCTCTGCGGACTGGTGTAGTCATGTGACTAATTCACTGCTCAGTTTTTTATTGGTCAGTTTGCAATCACTTTTAGTCAAAGTGATTTAATTTTGAAGCATTTGCATTGTACAAATTTGAATAGTTTGTTCAGATTGAAGCATAACAAATAATGTAAATTAAAAAAAATTACAAAAGTTGAACATTTTTTATTTCACTTCTTACACTTAGGCAAGAACCTTACGCACTTTAGCTCTTCCAAACCTGGTATGCACTCTGGACATCGCTAGAACTGGGGATGGGGGAGGGGCACGGACACGTCCCTTTATGACAAGAATTTGTCCTGGCGAGTTCATAATCATTTTCCTTAATTGACGCGTTTGCCAATTATCGTAATTGGCATCTGAAGACACGGTTTCTCTCCATATGCTATCTAACAGCGATTAAATCATGGGCTAAATTCAGTACAGTTGCGAAACAAGAACAGAGAATTGGGTTGCACGAAACATCCGTTTAAAACAGTTATTAGTCCTGACCTGTTCTCAGTCATTTTCATGATCAACGAAAGGTTCACTCCAAGAGCACTCCACACTTAGCGGGTGCTGATTGTTCTCCCTGATTAGGTAAGACGACAATCATTCATCTGGACACCTATTTTCTGTATTTAAATCAACGTTATTCAAAATTGCATACCTGCGCAAATAGCTTGAGCCGCACGCTTTTCATAGCCTATTTAACTGCCAAGTTAAATAGTAAGTAAGTAGTAAGTAAATTATTTTTCTGAACTTAATTTAGCCCATGATTTCATCGCTGTTGGATCATGCACGCACGTGGCCTATATAGCATCATCGGATCGACTACATCGCCTGGACTATTGCCAAACATAACTAAGGAGATATTGGTTTTCTGCACATTGGGTCTGCTGCATACATTACTAGACTGGCGGGAAGCGGCCGGCTGTCTCTGATAGACCGTCAGTGTGGGTCCTCAGTATGCAGACGGATTTTGTGACTGTGTACAAGAGGTCCGTACCCAAAATGAGCTAGACTGGCCGAGTGCAGATGAAAATTATGGTGATCTTTGGAGAAAAAAAGGCATTCGTCAGTCTGACGCTAGTCTGGCACTGCGTGCTCGTCAGTTGGGATTTTTTTTCGTCTTCTGGCGAGCTGACGAACGGGCAGCGGAAACCAAAGATTTATGGAATAATTTTTGAGTAGTTACATTTGCTTTATCACAGAACAACAGATCAGTGCCGTGACAAATTAAAGAAAATGCGGCTGCGATATTTCAAAGTGTGGGATGCGGTGCGGATGTCAGACAGCTCAAGTTATGAAAAAGACTAATTTTCGTGGTATGAGGCAGTGGACAGCATAATCGGCCAAAAAACTCAAGGGGAAAAGAATTCCGTATTCAGCCTCTACTAATATTGAATAAATTCAATGCTTTTTTGGCTTTCCTTGATATTTGGGTACCCAGAGAAAGATTCTGGTGATTAAAAAACATCAAGCATCCAGTGTAATTTCGCGTGCTGCTATACGTGGTAATCCAGGTTAGTTAATGACACATCGGGTTGCTAGGGCATGTGCAGCATATGCATTCACAATATTAATATTCTAAACCCCCTTCTCAAGAATAAAATCCCCCAAAATATATTGGCGCCTCCTTTACTGGCAGATAAAAAGCCGGAGAAAAAAATGGAGGTTGGATACGGACTTCTTTCCACGCAAGAGTTTGCTTCTTCTTTCTGTATATTTCCCCACTTAAAATCACCTAGATGCATACTGCAACACACTGGATCAAACATAATGGGTGGCTGCGACATCACACTCGCGCAGGTTCACGCGAAAAGAAGTCGGTGACGAGGAATGAATGGCACCCTGCATGAAATGATGAAATCATCGCCTTATAATGCAATAATTGTTTTATAATGACATATTAAACATTGTTTTTGGCTCAGATGTGTATTTTTATAGCTTAGCATTCATTGGAACGATGCTTTGTGTCAGGGTTTTCTTTTCCTTTAAGTTGGGTTTGGTAGCTGGAGCATGACCTTAAGCAGGCAGTTCATGCTCAAAAACCCTCCAAGGGAGCTGATTTACAACAATTCTGCAAAGAAGTGGGCCAAAATTTCTCCATAGGGATGTAAAACACTCATTGCCAGTTCTCGCAAATGTTTGACTGCAATTGTTGGCGCTAAGGACGGCACAACCAGTTACTGGGGTGGAGGGGGCAATTATTTCTTCACATGGGTGATAAAAGGTTCCAATAACTCAACACCTTCCACAGAAGTGCAAGTTGCTTGCCAAGGGCTCTGACACAACCCCATACCATGACAGATTATTGCTTTTGGATGTGTCGCCCATGACAGTCTGGATCCTATTCTTTTGTGTGGAATCCACAGCATCCATTTGCTCAAAAAAAAAAAAGCATGAAATATTGATTTGGCTGACTACACGACACATTTCCACTGTATGATGGTCCATTGTAGATGCCTCTGAGCCCAGAGTAGTAGGTATTGTTTTAGGGCGCTGTTAACATAAGGCTTCATTTTTACACAGTACAGCTTAAACTCAATATTTTAAATATTTTAAAACAATATTTTACATGACTACGTAACATATCGTAGTACTTGTCAAAGGTTTGCCAGAGTGATCCTGGGCCAATTTGGCTGTATCACTCATTTGATAAATAGGATTCTTGATGCTCTGCTGTCAATGACTGCAGATCACAGGTATTTGGCTTTGGCTTGTGCCCTTGCCCTTTATGCTTAGAGATTCCTCCAGATTTCTCAGCTCCTAATTATGTTATGCTCCATTCAAGGTAAAATATCCAAATCTCTTTCTGTCTTTAAGGAACATTGTTGTAAACCTTTCAATTATTTTTTCATGCATTTGTTTGGAAAAATGATCATCTTCACCCCATCCTGACAACTGAAGGACTAGGTCTTTCCTGGATGGTAATTCTATACCAGATCACAATTGCAGTCACCTGCTGACATCAGCTGTTTCAGGTCACATCATTCTATCGTTTTAACTTCATTCTGAACCTTAAATTGCCCCCGTCCCAAATTTTTTGGTGAGGTGCTGTAGGCCTGAATGGCAGGAATGGATGTATATTTACATATAAAATGAAGTTGACCAGACAAAACATGAAGTATCTTGTCCTCATGCTATCTGCAATGAAAGACAAGTGAAATGTAGAAATCACCTCTGTTTTTATGTGAATTTTCCATTCCATCTTAACTTTTGGGGCTGTAGTTACACTCCTTTTGCCCGTATTCTGAAGTCAAGTCAAAGTGTGGTTTAACTTAAACCCTGGTCTAAGTATGGTTCAAGTGAAGTTTATCGATTCTATCAATTCTTAAATCTGGGGTTTAAGATTCACTTTTTGATGTGCGGTTTAACTTGGACCTCGGTGTAAGTGTGGTCTGACATTCTGCACATTTTTTAACTAGGTGTAGAGATTGTTCAAGTGCAGTTTAGCTCTCTTACGTAACCAACAAGGCTCATCTTTTAGATGTTCTAAGGCAGGGGTGTCCAGTCTTATCCAGAAAGCGCCAGTGTGGGCGCAGATTTTTGTGCTAGCCAGCAGTTCTACAGCACTTGATTCCACTAATTAACTAATTAGGGGTTTAAATTAGGACCTTGGTGGTTAGAATCAGATGTGTTAGTGTTGGGCTCTGACAAAAACCAGCACCCACACCCGCCCTTTCTGGATAAGATTGGACACCCCTGTTCTAAGAAAATTGGTTGCTGCTGCACCAGAAAAAACCCTTAAAAACCTTCAGATCTTCTGTCGCTTCCACAGCTCTTTGACTTCCCTCAGGTCTCGGCAGCCATCTTTCTTGCCTTGGTCTCAGTCGTTCTTTTTGTTCTCTAAGATCTTAACACTTCCCTTGGCTAATTCTACAAGGAAATGTTTTCCCCTGCTTCCCAATTAGCCTAACGGCAGGGGTGTCCAATCTTATCCATAAAGGACCCATGTGGTTGCTGGTTTTTGTGACAGCCCAGCACTAATACACCTGCTTTTAATTATCAAGGTCTTGATTGAACCCCTGATTTCCTAATTAGTTGATGTAGCCCTGGGCTGTAATAAAGACCTGCTCCCACACTGGCCCTTTACGGACAAGATTGGACACCCGTCGCTTACGGCTTTTGGATTTTGATGATTTATCAGACATGGTTCAAACGCTGGTCACGCAGATCCCGCGCAGAAATCGTAGGAGACACTTGGTTGAACTCCACTATACATATGCAATGGAAGCAGACTACGTCTCTAGGGCAGTTAGACTTTGGTTAAAATGTAGACACCAGCTTTAATGTTGAACCACAGGTAGATTACACTTAGACCAAGGTTTAAGTAAACCTCACCTTCAGAAACAAAAATTGAATTAAGCCCTACTGACAGTACCGTGAAAAAGTATTTGCCCCCTTCCTGATTTCTTATTTTTTTTGCCTATTTGTCACACTTAAATGTTTCAGATGAGCAAATAAATTTTAATATTGGACAAAAACAACCTGAGTAAATACAAAATGCAGTTTTTAAATGATTATTTAATTAATTAAGGAGAAAAAGCTATCCAAACCTACCTGGCCTGGTGTGAAAAAAGTAATTGCCCCCTAAACCTGATAACTGGTTGTGCCACCCTCTGCGACAACAACTGCTGTCAAGTGTTTGCGATAACTGGCAATGAGTCTTTCACATTGCTGTGGAGGAATTGTGGCCCGCTCTTCTTTGCAGAATGTTTTAATTCAGCCACATCGGAGGGTTTTTGAGTATGAACGGCCTGTTTAAGGTCATGCCACAGCATCACAATCAGATTTAAGTCCGGACTTTGCTTAGGCCGCTCCAAAACCTTCAGTTTGTTTTTTTTTTTTAAGCCATTCAGAGGTGGACTTGCTAGTGTGTTCGGGGATCATTGTCCTGCTGCATAACCCAAGTGCGCTTGAGCTTGAGGTCACTAACTGATGGTTGGACATTCTCCTTCAGGATTTTCCGGTAGAGAGCAGAATTCATAGTTCCATCAATTACGACAAGTCGTCCAGGTCCTGAAGCAGCAAAGCAGCCCCAAACCATCACACTACCACCACCATGTTTGACTTTTGGTATAATGATCTTCTTATGGAATGATATGTTAGTTCTACGCCTGATGTAACGGGATGCACACCTTCCAAAAAGTTCAACTTTTGTCTTGTCAGTCCACAGAATATTTTCCCAAAAGTCTTGGGGATCATCAAGATGTATTTTGGCAAATGTGAGACGAGCCCTTGTGTTCTTTTTGGTCAGCAGTAGTTTTTGCCTTGGAACCCTCCCGTGGATGCCATTTTTGCCCAGTCTCTTTCTTGTTGTTGAATCATGAATACTGACTTTAAATGAGACAAGTGAGGCCTGCAGTTCTTTAGATGTTGTTCTGGGTTCTTTTGTGACCTCCTGGATGAGTCGTCGATGCGCTTTTGGAGTAATTCTGGTAGGCCGGCCACTCCTGGGAAGGTTCACCACTGTTCCAAGTTTTCTCCATTTGAGGGATAATGGTTTTCACGGTGATTCGCCAGAGTCCCAAAGCCTTAGAAATGGCTTTGTCACCCTTTCCAGACTGATAGATGTCAATTTCTTTATTTCTCATCTGTTCTTGAATTTCTTTAGTTCGCAGCATGACATGTTGCTTTTTGAGATCTTTTAGCCTACTTCACTTGGTCAAACAGGTTCTTTTTAAGTGATTTCTTGATTCAACAGGTCTGGCAGTAATCCGGCCTGGATGTGGCTAGTGAAATTGGACTCAAAAAATGTGGTTAATCACAGTTAATTCATGATTTAACAAGGGGGGTAATTACTTTTACCACATAGGGCCAGGTAGGTTTGGATAGCTTTTTTCCCTTAATAAATGAAATCATCATTTCAAAACTGCGTTTTGTATTTACTCGGGTTGTCTTTGTCTAATATAAAAATTTGTTTGATCTGAAACATTTAAGTGTGAAAAATGTGCAAAAAAGTAAGAAATCAGGAAAGGGGGCAAATACTTTTTCACGGCACTGTAGATGGGGCAGCAGTCCACGTTTGATTTAGTAAAATCAGGGGCTAAATTTAAATGGGGTGTTAGACTGAACCTGACTTCGGAACGCGGGGGCTTGATTTTAGAATTTCCCTGATTATTTCTGATGGGTTGAATTTGCTTATACTACTTCCATATGCTAGCCCAGAGCATTGTGTGATCCAATTGCATGTTTAGGTAGTGTTGTTATTTTCAATTGAGCGTGTGAATTCTACCCATTGTAGCAAACTAATGGCTGGCGCTCTCTTCTGTGTATGGATGGCAGCAGTATTTTGGTTTAGTTTTCAGACACTCACTCCTCCTTGGTTCAAATGTGGAACAGCTCCTTATGCACTGTGGGATTAAGTAAAGGTTTGTGGAGTATTTATTTAATCTAATTCTGAATATTTTGCCATTCAAATCGCATGAGGTCATTCGGTGACTGTAAATGTTAATGCCATCTCTGCTTAAAATATTCACCGCTGTCCTCTGAGGCTTATTGGACGAGCCGCTTCTTTTTCACTCTGCTGTCTATTGGCTAAGCTGCACAGTCCTTGCGTTGGAGTTGTAAACTCCATGCTCTGTTGGCTGTGGCAATGAAAGATTCCACAGGGTGCCATGCTTTCTGTATATGTCTGCATAGCATTTAGTGGCAGCATTCTATCAGAAATGTTAGATGAGCACTGCCTATTATGGGGGGTCCCATAGCAAATTGTTGTTGGATTGAATTTTCGGGAACCATTGAATGAAATGCTGTTTTTATTTTATGCCTATTAAACATCATTAATGCGATCGTACAATGAAGTCATTTAGGAGGCTCTGTTCAATAATGATGCAAGCTGTGGCTTAGCATTATTTATTCCTGATGAGATCTGGATTGACTGCCGTTATAAGATATTTTTCTCCTATCTTTCGTTGTAGCTCAATAAGCAAACAGGCAGCTGGCTCAGCAGGAGACCAAATTAGACACAACTTGTTCATTCTAGACACAACACATTCCTTTTCTGAAAACAAAGTAAACTTTGTTTTTAGTTTTGAAATGCATAGTGTAGCCTAATTCAGCCAATGTGGCAAAAGGACCCTTTTGCACAGGATATGAGTTGCAGCGTGGTGGAAAAAAATATTCTTAAATGCAATTTTCATTGCATCCCTAACATTCTGACCCAGATCAATTTTAGTCTTCTGCCATCTTTGTCATTCCCGCGAGTAGAACTGAATCACATATTGATAGAGGAACATAATTATTTCGGGTGATGATGCTTGCAAACTGTAAGTACATCATATAATGTGTATTTGCCGAGCAATAAGTATTGGCATGTTATGTATTATGACTGATGGCAGTTCACTTATTTTAGCATTGCTGAATGGACTCTTGTTCATATCAGCACACTTTGGCTTCAATGGTAAATGAGTAGTAATGTGTGTTCATCTAAGATACATGCCTATCAGAGGAATAATTGCTATCATAAGGTTTTATTAGTTCCATAAATTACCAGAACACATGGGCCACTGTGGCTGCGCCTGACTCTCTTGCAATATACTGGAACAGGGAACTGCAGATATTAAAACTGCCCCAAAGGCCAGTTTTGGGAAAGATTGCGTTCATTACTATGTGGGCTCTATAGTTTGTCAGGATGAGTTTGTCAGGAATTTTTTTTTTTTACTGCTAAACTCATCTGTTATTATTTTTGTGGGGTCTGCTTTTGTTTTTGGTTTATATATATAGACAGTGATATAGTGCTGTGAAAAAGTATTTGCCCCCTTCGTAAAATTTTTTTTTTCATATTTGTCACACTTAAATGTTTTAGATCACCAAACAAATTTTAATATTAGACAAAGATAACTCGAGTAAAGACAAAATGCAGTTTTTTAATGATGATTTCATTTGTTATGGAAAAAAGCCATTCAAACCTACCTGGCCCAATGTGGAAAAAGTAATTGCCCCCAAAACCTAATTGCTGGTTGTGCCGCCCTCGGCGACAACAACTGCTGTCAAGTGTTTACGATAACTGGCTATGAGTCTTTCGCATCACTGTGGAGGAATTTTTGCCCACTCTTCTTTGCAGAATTGTTTTAATTCAGCCATATTGGAGGGTTTTTCGAGCATGAACGGCCTGTTTAAGGTCATCGAATTTAAGTCACAGCCAAAACCTCATTTTGTTTTTTTTAAGTCTGGACTTTGACTAGGCCACTCCAAAACCTTGGATTTTCCTTTTTTTTAAGCCATTCAGAGGTGGACTTGCTGGTGTGTATCGGATCATTGTCCTGCTACCCACGTCCAGAAACTTTGAAAAGACTTAGAAAAGACTTAAAAGCTTGAGGTCTCAAACTGGTGGCTGGACATTCTCCCTTCAGGATTTTCTGGTTGACAAAGCAGAATTCATGTTCCATCAATTACAACTAGATTTTTTCGCTTTTCCGGGTCCTGAAGTTTGCAAAGCAGCCTCAGACCATCACACTACCACCACCATGTGTGACTGTTGGTATGATGTTCTTTTTATGAAATGCTGTGTTAGTTTTCGTCAGATGTAATGGGACACACATCTTCCAAAAAATTCAGCATTTGTCTGATCAATTTACAGAATATTTCCCCAAAAGTGTTGGGGATCATCGAGATGTTTTTTGTCAATTGTGAGACAAGCTTTTGTGTTCTTTTTGGTCAGCAGTGATTTTCGCCTTGGAACTCTTCCATGGATGCCGTTTTTGCCCAGTTTCTTTCTTATTGTTGAATCATGAACACTGACTTTAACTGAGGCAAGTGAGGCCTGCAGTTCTTTAGATCTTGTTCTGGGTTCTTTTGTGACCTCCTGGATGAGTCGTCGATGCACTCTTGGAGTAATTTTGGTAGGCCGGCCACTCCAGGAAAGGTTTGTTACTGTCCCAAGTTTCCTTTATTTGTGGAAAATGGCTCTCACCATGGTTGGCTGGAGTCCCAAAGCCTTAGAAATAGCTTTGTAACTTTTTCCAGACTGATAGATGTGATTGACTTTGTTTCTCATCTGTTCTTGAATTTCTTTAGATCACGGCATGATGTGTTGCTTTTTGAGATCTTTTAGCCTACTTCACTTTGTCAAACAGGTTCTATTTAAGTGATTTCTTGATTCAACAGGTCTGGCAGTAATCAGGCCTGGGTGTGGCTAGTGAAATTGAGGTAAATAATGTCGTTAATCACAGTAAATTCATGATTTAACAGAGGGGCAATTACTTTTTCACATAGGGCCAGGTAGGTTTGGATAGCTTTTTTCCCTTAATAAATGAAATCATCATTTAAAAACTGCATTTTATATTTACTCGGGCTATCTTTGTCTAAAATTAAAATTTGTTTGATGATCTGAGACATTTAAGTGTGACAATATGCAACAAAAAAAAAAAAGAAATCAGGAAGGGGCAAATACTTTTTCACAGCACTGTGTGTGTGTGTGTATGTATGTGTGTGTGTGTGTGTATATGTATATGTGTGTGTGTGTGTGTGTGTGTGTGTGTATGTATGTATGTGTATATATATATATATATATATATATATATATATATATATATATATATGTATGTATGTATGTATGTATATATATATATATATATATATATCACACACACGCGCGCGCACGCACGCAAGCAGGCACATTAAGCAACAGCTGTTGTAAATGGGTTTGATTTTATCATATCATAGCTTGCGTAAACTTTTGAAGTTTCCAGATAACACCAGCAAAAAGGGGGATGGGGTAGGTACTACAGGGATGCAAAAATGTTAAACCGAGATTATTTTAAAGCATAAGTTCTCTGAACGTTCTGGCAAACTTCCTCATTTGACATTTTTGACTCATTTAAAGGTGGATCCCTACAGTTATCAGATGCAGAATGAAGTAGAACTACACCTGATCAGTTGTACGCAATAAAAGCTTATCATAAATTGGTTAAACAAAAGCTGCTGCATTGGAAAAGTTGTTCTAACCATTATGAATTTCTAGTGCACTGCTGCCATTTCAGTGGCTTAGTAACACCACCTTGCCACCTTGTCTTGTCCGGTTTGGCTTATCAGAGAGGATGTGGAGGTTTATTTTTTTCTGTTGGTGTGTTTTAATTTTTTTCTGTACCGAGGACGCCGAGGCAGTGCCCCAGTGCTTGGGTGAGCACTGCTGCAAAGAGGTGATGTCTCCCCAACTTCACAGCATTTTGCCGTTTTGCTCATAGGGCTGTGCAGTGTACTGAATCACAATTTTTTATTTTATTTTTTATAAGCGTTATGACTGTTGCCATGGGGCATACAGGCAATCTTTCTTTTCCCTCCTTGAATCATTCCAGATGCAGTCCTAAACCCACTGCAGCCAAACAACTTCAGAAGTTGTGCAATGCTTCCAGGGTAAAAAAAAAAAACGTATCAGTATCTATTGGTGATGCGCTGGTTGGCAGAATTCTCAGCTTTAAACCTACGATCTCCAATTGATTTGATCCGTCACTGACTGATCAGTACTGAGCATCATAATTTGTGCCTTCTGAACTTCAAATGCTAATGAAATGGAGCAGATTGCATAAATATGTTTGCTAGCTTGCAGTTCACAATTTCGTGCGAATGGAAGTAATAAAAGCAGGGAAATGGAAACAATTAAAGTTGTGCTCAAAAGTTTGCATACCTGAGCTGAATTTGTGAAATGTTGCCATTTATTTTGAAAAAATGACTCATCATGCAAAAAACAAGTCATTTATTTTAGGATGGTGATCATGTGAAGTCATTTATCCTCACATGGGTATTTGGCTCTGTTTTAAATCATAATGATGACTGAAATCGCCCAACAGCCCTGATCATAAGTTTACATACCCTTGAATGTTTGACCTTGTTACATAGACACAAGGTGAAACTCGGGTTTAAATGGTGGCTTTTTAAATTGTAACTAGTGTCTGTGTATGGTCATTGAGTTTGTGTGCTCCCGAGTGGATGCTCTGATCTGGCTAGACATTGAGCCATGGGGAGTGGAAAAGAACTGTCCAAGAACCTTTGTAACAAGGTGGTTCAACTTTTTGAGGATGGGGAAAGAATATAAAAAGATATCAAAAGACTTGAAAATGCCAGTCAGTGCTAATCAGTCCATGATTAACTCTTCACTCCATAGTAGCCATCTTAGACTGCTGCCCTAGCAAATGCCCTAAGACAATGTGGCTACTAAAAATAGACTGCGGGATTATGTGTTTATCAGTCGGGACATGACCTAAATTATAAGAGATAAAGGGTTAAGAGATGGCGTGGTCGTTTCAAGGAGCACAATTAGGAGGTATTTAAACAACAATGAGCTGCATGATAGGGTTGCTTAAGAAGGAAGCCATTATTGAACCAATCCCACGCAAAAAGCCCACCTAAAATAGGCCAGACGACACCTCGACACACCTCACAACTTCTAGAAAACCGAATACCGTTAATATCAGCACGGAGTTGGCGGCAACTGCCGGTTTTTGTCAGATCCAGATGATGAATATCAGAGGCACTTCCATTTTATACCTCTGTTGCCACTAGTTTTCAGCGAACCGGCCTCTTCGAAACGCTTGATGGGGTTTCATACAGTACAATGGCAGCATTTAATATCTTCAGAAATTGTTCTAAGTGACCAACCAGCATGAACGATCTCTGAACTCCCTTCGCCCCTCTCTCTTCGTGCTTAACACTGTGACACTGCTCAAAGTTCATGTCACCTTTTATACTGGAACAACTGACCATCAGAGGGAATTTTGCAGAAAAATGTTGCCTCAAAGCAGTTTAAACCAGAGTTCGCGTTACACTTTCTGATTGTCCGTCATTATGTCGGACAGGGGCATAAAAATTCCTTCATAATCAATTATTATCCGTCATTGTAATTTTTTATTTATTTATTTTTTTTACATAATAATCGTTTATTTTTAAAAATAAAATAAACAGAATAATTTATCGATTACGCATTAGCTGATGCCGACAGTGATTCATGTAGACACACATTGCGCACTGTGTTAAATACAGCACTGCGTGGATTTTCGAACTTACTGCTGTATGAACTTTATAAAAATCACAAATGATTTCTCCCCCCACACAGTAACAGTGTGCAAATGAACAATGCTTTCAGTTATTGCTGGGCTTCACTAAGCCTAACAACCGCAGTCTCGCTAAGCGGTCCTAGGAAGCTGCTTATCTACTTTTTATGTCAACCGCGGCTTTCCCCATCTAGATATCTACAGTTCACATAACAGAGACGGCATTTGTAGCAAGTGACCAATCGTCTACCGGCAGCAGAGCAGCATATTTTATAAGTGAAGAGCAAATGATCATATTACAAAAATATGAGAGATACAGAATCATACCAGAGATGCCAAGTCTGACGCATTCGGCTTGAGTCTCTCGCCTCTTAGTGGCATTCACGTTCCTGTGCCGTAGTCAGCAATTATTCAATCAACCCGAACTGAAGAAATTCACTCACGGAAATCAAGTCATTGCACATCAAGTTAATCAGTTTCACGTGCATTACCGTGGATTTCCCCACTAGTGACACGGAAATCGATTATGACTCGGGAATTCTCAAAGGATTGAAAGCAATGGAATTGCATAAAGACGTTTCAAATGGTCTTATTTATTTTAAACAATTTAAACGATCATGAAACGCATGCATTGTTTCCAATCCCTGAGTAAAGAGAAGCATGAGAAGTCCGGAGTCATAATCGCTTTCCATAGTGAGGTCCACCTTCACGAAAGTGAAACTGAAACTTCAATGCACAAGAATTTTAATTCCGCGTGAGAATCTCATTAATAAGTGTTCATCGAATAATTGCAGACTACGATGAATAAGCCTAAAAAATGCGTGAGACTTACGCTGAATGCGTGAGACTTGGCATCTCTGTCATACAGATCAAAGACGATGCTCAAGATAGTATGACACCCACCACCAATTGGACGGGGGTGTGAATTACATTCTGTCAAAATGACGGACGGCCTTCAAAATTTTCCGTCATTATTAAAAAAAATCCGTCAATGACGGAAAATATTCGGTTAACGCGACCTCTGCTTTAAACATATTGTTTTGCATCAGTAAAATTGGAATGAGCCTTCAAACATCCATTCATGCTATGCAAGAGTCAAAAAAAAATTTGCAAAACCATTCAATTGTTATAAAAACTCGATGTTTTCATTATTTTTGTTTATTACCCATATTTTTACTTCAGTATTCTGGTGGGAAAGATTTTTCAGGATTTTTTTTTTTTGTTCTGATTGCCTACACTAGTATTTTTCAGTACATTTTCAACAAAAAATTATAGAGAAGTAATATATTCGGACTCGTGTTAGACTAGAACGGTGGTGTATAATCATCACTGCACTCTACTGTAGATGGTGGGCCAGATCACTGCACTCTACTGTAGATGGTGGGCCAGATCACTGCACTCTACTGTAGATGGTGGGCCAGATCACTGCACTCTACTGTAGATGGTGGGCCAGATCACTGCACTCTACTGTAGATGGTGGGCCAGATCACTGCACTCTACTGTAGATGGTGGGCCAGATCACTGCACTCTACTGTAGATGGTGGGCCAGATCACTGCACTCTACTGTAGATGGTGGGCCAGATCACTGCACTCTACTGTAGATGGTGGGCCAGATCACTGCACTCTACTGTAGATGGTGGGCCAGATCACTGCACTCTACTGTAGATGGTGGGAGATCACTGCACTCTACTGTAGATGGTGGGCCAGAACTGTAGATGGTGGGCCAGATCACTGCACTCTACTGTAGATGGTGGGCCAGATCACTGCACTCTACTGTAGATGGTGGGCCAGAACTGCACTCTACTGTAGATGGTGGGCCAGATCACTGCACTCTACTGTAGATGGTGGGCCAGATCACTGCACTTTACTGTAGATGGTGGGCCAGTGGGCAATTGGACAATCCCTGGGCTGCCAACTACTCAGAATACCTTGCAGTGAGACGAAGAAAAAAATGTGTGTCCATAGGCAAGCAACAAACCATCTAGGGGGACTCTGGGGAAAATTTGGTACTTATTTATTTGGTACTTAAGTTGACTGCAAATATCTGATGGGCTTAGAGAGCAAAATAAAGGGTCTACATTGATGAAGAACTGTCTACTCTTGTTAAAAAAAAAAAAAAATAGTGTGCTACAATCACCAATTGACTCCCTACCTACAAATACATTTTTGCTCTCCAGGTACTCCAGATTATCCTTCTTTTAGCTGCATTTTGAAATAAATATGTCTACCGATTGGTATACAAAAAAATACATTTGTGTTCAGTTTTTTAATTTGGCTCTCTTCCTCTTCACCAATCGTAACCACGCATGCGCAAATCAACAGAAACGGCAGAAAAAGACGTCTGTTGATGGACAGATGTTTCTAGCATGCATGCGCTGTTTGCAAAGGAGCATTTTCAAAATGGCTGTTATCTGAAAACTTTACTGGATGCATGGAGAAAACCTGGATATATTTGGTATGTAAAGCAGCTAATCGTCTTAATTTGTTAGCAAATTCCCAGAGGAACATTAGAACTATCGGGCAGGGACAACTTTTTTGCAGTCAACTGTATGCAGAAGGTGCTATCACTTTCCTAAGGAGTTCGAAGCTTTTTTCCCCCACATCGACATTGAACTGTCCTTGTATAAACACTGACCGTGCACGTGAGCAAAAACAGCCTATAAATATCCAAAACCCAAAACAACTATTGCACACATTTGAGCAATAGAAGAAATTCAGTGAAAGTGGTTACCTGTGTTGAACTGGTTTGTTCTTCCTTTAGGCCGGTATCCCAGCAAACTTTGTACTGTGGATTTGGGCTTTTAATTTCTAGCCTGAGTTCCCTTTAATGATATTGTACCCTATTAGGGGATCATTAATCACTACGTAGTAAAGAAACGCTGATGATAGCCTTGCAATTTTAAAAATGTCCTACACTCCTCTCTTTAGTTCATTAAGATAGATCATGAAGAATTGTAGGCTACCCAGTAAATCAGAAGTTAGGAGTGGTCCTAGTATTTTCTGTATTTTTTTTCTTATCACTGAAAGCAAAAAAAAAAAAAAATCTTTTTGGTGGGCTTAGCCCGCCCTGCCTATATCCAGCTCTGGCACAGCAATTATTGTCAGTATTATACCAGCTATGCAGAGGCAGACCATGACACAGGACACAGCATGACGCTTTTTGTGCACTGGTTTAATTTCCAAAATTAATTCTCTGAAAAAAAAAGAAATAAATGTACTTACATTCTTTCTTCGTTCAGGTGTGTTTTTTTTTTTTTTTATCAACCTCACTGAAATGTATGAATGACGGAAAAATCAATAAGAAGTAAACAGCTAGGTGTTGGTTGTTCCGGCTGTTTTTGCTGTTGTAGTCCTGTTGTAGTCTGGGTGAAAGTCCAAAAGGGCGATTATGTCACGCCGCCGTTCGTCCATTCGTTTATCTAGATCGGAAGATACTTGGCTGGTGAAATTAACACTTTCAGTTTTCATAGGACGTCCCTGAAACTTTACTCGAATCCTGCTGATAGATTGATGATCCGCATATTGCAGTCGTGATTCTGGCGGGGTACGTTGTGCTCTCAGAGCAGCCTTGATCTGGCTGCTCTCCTGGTATTTATCTAGCTGGTGTAGTTCCAGCTGTTCTTCTGGTTTTTTTTTTTTTTTTTGGTCTGTTGTGGTTCTGGCTGAACTTCTAGTTGTTGAAAGGGAAGGGAAACATGATTGGAGCACAGCTGGTGAGGGAAGCATGCAGGATGTAAACCAATCAAGAGACAATACTTCCAATAGACACACTTGCTGCTGGCTGGGGAGAGACACAAAATGAATTCTCTCGAGGGTTGTGATACCTGCTTCATCTTGAGACATCTTGTTCTCCTTATTCTGATGGTCCCATGAAAACCAAGAATGCATCGGGAACAGCTTGATTGGATGGATCAGGGAAAGAAATTTTAAAGCATGGTTATTACCTTTCATATTTGAAATGACATTTATAAGAACTTTATAAAGCCTAAAGTGGTAGGTTGTAGGTTGCAGGTTACTAGGCCATCTTGAGCATCACACGTGGACAAACCAAACTGCACAAGTTAAATAACCTTACAACTCATCACAATAGGATTTGGATTTAACAGTGTCAAACTAGAAGGTTGATGTACTCTCAATGCTCGCAAGATCATCTTCAAAGTCTTAATATCACTTTTCACTAACAAGTTCAAATAGCTGCTCTGCATAGGACTGCGTCCTGCAAGGGCACAAAAGCCTCAAGGTAACTCTCATTATGTAGCCCCTGGTTTTTTGGAAAATAACGCTATGACCAGCATATGGAGCACAAATGCCTCTAAACATTTGTTGCTTGTACACTGTATACTTTTGAGTCAGTGTACGGCGCAGGATAAACGTATGGCCCTAGCAAACTTTATACATTACATAATAAATTTCACTCGCAATGCGTTATGTTTAGTCATGCCCGATAAATTCATGCCCGATAAATTAATGTCCTTTACTGTCCATATAACCTGGAGGGTTCAGAAATGTACTGACGTTTTTCTTGCTTCGTACAGTAAATACGTAACCCACAGCGGCCGCACAAAAATAACTTGACATTAAGTTAGCCAAACTTTAACCTAACTGTTGCCGGCTGTCACTTGCAGCAAGTTAGTAATGTTACACATAAAGCAACTTTATGTTTTAGTCATGCCAGATAAATTAATGCCCTGTACGGACATTATTGCCAACTGCAGTTAACTGTCTATCGCAACAAGTTTGGCTGGACACAATGCCAAGCTCTATAGGTCCATTTAGTCTACTCTTTTAGCCTGTCTTTTAACTTCATGCTATATTTTCAGTTTCCTATCACTGTTATGCTGATGTTAAATAGGTTACCGTTTCTTACCTTTGAAAGCAGTCCCCTGTGTGGGTGATTGATGAACTGATTCACAGCTGAAAACATTAATCATCAAATACTTATTGCGCAAGACCGGTCGACGAGCGTAAGGCGCACGTGCACTGGAGTCGATCAGTGGATTAGGGGCGCTCACATTTGGATGTCGTCAATGAACGGAATATTATCTTGATAATGAATCAAAATAAAACGTTTTATTTATTCAGGCAGTGCAATAGTCCCTATTGTCCCCAAACCCCTAAAAGTAGCCTAAGTCGAGATTGTTTTTTTTTTTTTTTTTCCCCCATGAGAAATGGGAGATGTTTGGAGAGGGCCAGTTGCTTGTGTTTCACGCTCAATATGTGAGAGTTGGGAGCTTATTTATACCTATAGCGGGAGGACCCAACTTATACTGGTACGCATTATAAGCATTTCAGATTTCTCAAATCTTAGGTCTGTTGTATTGTTAGGGAACTTTACCTGGTTCCAGGTTTCAAGGTTTCGGCAGTTTTTTTGCCATTATAACAAAGTTGATTGGAATTCGGTTAGGTGAGCTCACTCAGAACAAAAATGACAAGAACCCCACTCACTTACATCCTACCTCTCACATTATTAACACCTCAGGACTTAACAATGATGCATAATTAAACAACACTCCCATGTCGAAGCTATAAGTACCTCGTCTAGCAATGGCATATACCATTGTAAACATTCAGTTACAGTGTGCAGCAGTCAGGAATAAATAGGCGGCACATTAATGACTCAAGAGTTTCAGAAGTCGAGGGCATGAGCAGCCGTGGGTTGGGTACTGTTGCTGAGTCCTGCTGTCCTGCTTTTGATAGTTCTCAGTCTTTTAAGGGATGGGAGAAAGTAAAAAAGGGTAAGAGGCGTCTTTAAGAGTATTTTATCCCTTTTTTCTTTAGTCTAATGATGTAGATCTCCGTTAGGGATGGAAACTTGTGGTTTTTTGATTTTTTGATGCCATGAGTACTGTTTTGTCCAGACATCCTGGCTCATGCAGTGGTGCTCCCATGCAGCACAGTTACTCCAGAAAAAATGGGCTCTTTCATTCCCTTTATATGGAAAACTTCTAGAGCGGTCATAAGAAGTCTGTGCATTGCCTTCTCCAACACTGTTGCAGTGTTGACTGTCCTCTTTAAAGAAGATGAAATGGGTATTCCCAAAAATTTGTGATGGTCCTCCTGTTAAATTTCCTGACTAGTCAATCTTTTGTGAAATAATGAGCATGGCGTCATAATTGTTCCCTCCAATAGGCCACTCTTGTACCCAGCCATGTTGGCAAGCAAAGATTATATCTATGAGCGATTATGCATGTGTTTGAAAGAAATTGACTTCTAATTCCTTTTACAGAGACCGTATGTAAAATTAAAATAATATTATTGTTTTCAAGGAAAGATCTTGAGTCTTGTAGCTTAAGACGCAGTGCGAAAATTCAGCTTGGAAATCCAGAAACCTTCTGGTATGCCTGCTTTTACGGGGACTGCTACAGCCATTTTACTCAGCTCACAAAGATAAAATGTGCCCAGAAGAGAAGAGAGAAGATGGTTTTAATTAAAAATGAGACCAGAAAAGAAGGTTGCTATCAAACATGCAATGAATAGGAGTGTGAATGTGGATCTTGAATAGTCAACTTTGAATCCCTTGAGAGAACAAAGTGTGGAACTTTTGAGAAAATCACAATTATATTTCATACATTTCATTTTTGAGAACCGAAGTTTATTTTGTCTAACCAGCTGTTACATCTCAAGTTTTCTATTCGGTTCCCCTCGGATTAGTAGTATAAAACCCCATCTGCAGTCATCCACCTTTGTCAAGTGAGAGAGCTTAATTTTAAGGATTCAGAGGGTGATCCATTGATAAATACACATCACTGCCTTCTTACCCACCTGATTCTGTCGCAGGAGTGGAGCACATACACACAGCTGGCTGCAGTTGACACTTGTGATGCTGAATACTGAACAAAAGTTCCTACTCATATTTAATTTCACTGTTTAAACATTGGGCAGTAGTATTTGCTGTTATTTCAGACTACTTATTGCTTTTGGCTCTCTCTCGTTTTTTCCTCACTCATCAAAGGAATAAAATCTGCTACATTTATGGAAAAATTAACCAATAATCAAATGGCAACCTTTTTTAGAAATTAACATGGTGCTGACCAGTAGCCACTTGACCGCACACGTAACTTAAACAATTTAGGTTATTTCTATCTGTTTTGAGGTCAATAATCAATTTGAGTAACTAGTAAATGAGAAATAGATGCTGACCACATCAACTGCAGTTCAGATGTGGGGTGCTTGATGCTAGTGAGCAAGTTGATGGTATTTCACTTACAAGAAGTCACATTTAAGCAAAATGTTTTTCAAAGCAAACAAGTCGCACGGCTGGCACTTTCCAGTAACATTAATACTTATCCTTACTTGCCGACAGATGCTGCTAACTTTTTTTTTTTTTTTTTTTTAATTTGGCATCCACACTCCCACCTGAATCTTGAATGTCCAATCGGTGAACGATGTTCAGGCATGCTCAAATGCGACTCGAGCTGCCATCTAGGGAGAGCGTACACAGAACACAGTTCACAGCTCTCTTCCGAAGCATGTCAGCCGCTGCTTCTTTACAATCATTGCTCAAAACTTCGCTGGCTCTGAACAAGGGCGGATGAACCCCAAACATGTGCAAGCTTAGAATTTTACGGAGGAGTGCCATGCTGGCCAGCAGGAGGTACTTGAGCAAAAATCAATGCTAACGCAGACCAGCTCTATCTCTCTTGTATCCTGGCAGTGCGAAGCCAGTTGTGTGCTGCTCTGAAGGGGCTACTAGCCACAGCGGACTCCACTGCTAATGTTTATTATTATTATTATTATTATTGTGTCCAGTAGCTGAATCCCCAGACAACAGCCGTCCTCAGTGTAGCCAAATCTGTTGGGTTAATGATGTCCCTCAGTCCGATCAATATCTTGGTGTGTCATTAGCTCGATTGATGTAGTACGTTACAGCGTTTACCTGCAAGTTTAACAAACTTCAGACTATAATTTTGGAAAAATGAGCGGGAATTTTCAGTGGCAACAAACAATAACTGATTAAGATTAAAATAGTCCTCATCACTTCAGTAGTCTGGGTCTTCCCTCAGTGGAGATCATTATTTTCAAAAACTAAAGCAGATGAGCGGCCCCGGCCCACCACTTAAATAGTGCCCTTGGGTGAAGGTATCCTTTGTGCCTCCGCATTACTAAATATCGCACTCCCCTTTTAATTGCTGTGTTTGTGTTGGCAAGGTTTTTTGCATCTCAGAAATGGAGGCAAATATCCTGATATTTTGCATTTAATTGTGTGGCCTCACTCAGTAGTAATGCTCATAAATTGATAGCTTGCTGTATTTGCTATCTAGGGTCATCAAAGATGGAATATACTTAGGGGAGTGGAGGGATCTTTAACAACTGACTAGAAATCCTTAGTGTAATTTTCTCCAAAATGTTAATTGCCTGCAGAATTCAGATGACCTATAGAAGATTCAGATACACAAGGCCAAAATGACCTCAAGACAAGTTTTTTTTTTTTATTTGTTTTCCTCCCTAGTCAAAAGCATGTTGAAGTGAACATTCAAAGAGCTTTCTGAAGATAAGACTGAGAGGAAATGGGAGAAAATACTTACTTAGAACATTGGACTTGTAAATAATTGCACGTCTGTGTTTTTTTTGCTCTGATTTTGCTAAAGTAAATCCACCCATAGCAATCAAACGAATGAGCGAAAGTGGAACAAGTGCTGAATATATAATGGTTTCCAAGAGAACAGGCGTCTAATTTTTGTACACAAATGAATGCAAAATTGGATTTATTTTTAAACATGCTTATGATTGTCTTTTTTTTTTTTTTCTATTAAAGCAAATTGGAAATGGAGTCCCCAGTCCCATTTTAAAAGGGATTGTATGTCTATGCGCTTACAAATGCGCACGCACACACACACAAGGCCTCGCCAAATTGAACAGGGCATGGTCGTTCTATTGCTGCCTGAGGGTCATTAAAGAGCTGGCAGATTTGTCTAGTGCGATTTGGCGTTTTTTTCTTTTTTTTTTTTTTTTATAGCTTGTCCATTTTAAGAATATTTTTTATGGCATAATGATGCCTTTTCGGCTACCTTTTTCAGAGCATATGCGCTATGGAGAGGCATAACATGTTTGCATGGTAACGGAAGGCCTAATTTCTATCTAATTGACATGCAAAAAAAAAAAAAAAAACTGCGTCTCCCATCAGAAGGCCTCAGATGAGCAGTCCTTGCCCTTCCTGTGAGCTGACAGTGAGCTTTTATAATTAGCGGGGGCTTGAAAGGGAATTTTCTTTGAAGTTGGTGCGCAGAGTACGCGGCATTAATAAATTAGAAGAGGGGAAAAAAACACCTTCCACTACGCGGCTGTTATATTAGGAGTCCTCCGAGAATTGCCTCAGCGGGCTTATGCACCACTGATGGGAAACCGTGTGGGATCTCCTTCGACCTATCGCCCTCATGCCTTGCCACATTATACCTGTTGCAACCTCATGGGGTGGGCAGAACCACTGATGCTGTCAGTTTCAGATTGCTTTGTCGCTACTCTTTTTGACCCGAGCCATTCGTGTTCAAACAAAGTCCTCTTGTTCAGTGTTGTTACTTGACAGCCGAGTTGGTATTGCGCATCCAGCTCTGTCCAGGTCAGCATTAGCGACAGCGGGCAGAATGAGCCTGTCATCATGAGGATGGACAGCTCTGCTGTGGAAAAAGAGAGCTTCCCCTGCTAGATAGGATCATCCTCTGCTGAGGAGGAGGAGAAGGAAAAAAAAAAACTCCTGTTTGCTGGTTTAAAAAAAGAAAGTAGACAAGACTCCGGGGCAAGCTGTCGACCCACTGATGGTTTACTCTGACAAAGATATTAGCTCTGAAATAAAAAAATTTTAAAAAAACCTTTCTAGTGGAGAACATCTTTTTTTTTTTTTTTTTTTTTTTTTCTTTTCCCAGAGTCTGTTGAAAAATGGGACACATAAGGTGTATAATAAGATGTCAGGGGTGGTGATTCTAATAGTAACTGAAAATAATGTACCGCTATGCATTCTTTGTGATTTATAACGTGACAATATGTATTGATAACAAAACGGGTAAGCGATCATGTTTAAGTTGAGATTTTTATAATTTCACGCTGCTGAAGTCAGGAGAACTGTCCTCATTGAAAGCGTTATATATATTGTATTTAAATACGGGTATGTTCTATTGTAGCGGTCTTAAAGTATGCCCATGATGGCATCAGCAAAGGTGGTGTGGCTAAGCAGTATAATAAGAGTTATCGTAATTTTAGATTATTGTTAATGCGCGATAGAGTCCCTTGATTATCGTTGCATGAATAATTGTGAGTCCTGTCCTTGGTTCAAGCATTGGAAGGGGTGCAGCTGTGGCTTTTCCTATTGCTTTGCTGTTGGCCGCTACTTGGACCATCAATGCCACAACTGACTAAGTTTCCCTCTGGAGTTCTCTCATTATAGTGCTTACGGAGCCTGCCAATATTTACCTTCAGTCATATGGGTACTGTTGATCAATTAATAAAAAACCAAAAACACTGTCCTGATGAAAAAGCAGACTCCGTTTGTTGCAAAAGCAGGAGAGGTTTCTGAAATTGTTGTTTGTGACTTTTGTGTATTTTTATGTGTGCTGTTTGTCTTTAACCTTCCATTGTAATTGTTTTATTGTAATCAGGGCTCCCCTGCAAAAGAGACCTCTATCTCAGTGGGACTTCCCTGCAATAAAGGTTATTGATGGATTGATTGATTGATTATTAAATAGCTGGCCGTGAGAACAACGGCATGATGCGGAGTTCAAAATTCATGAATTTTGTTAGAAACTTTATACAGGTAAAAGTACAGACATTTGCATATGACATCCGTCCATGTTATCAGGAGTTTATACATTGATAAAAGCGATGCTCTACAAATGGGCCTCACCTGAAGCTCTCAACTTAATTGGTTCAATAGACTCCCAACCCCCGGAAGTAAGCTCCATATATGGGCATACGGAACCTCCAACTAAAAGGCGCTAGTGCGTATTGTGTCCTGCTGGAACTGAAGACAAGCGGAGATCCCAGCTGGAATTGGCAAATAGGTGATATGTCCTGTCAGAGCCGACGGCCTCTCTTTATCTCCTAATACACATTCAACTCCTTTTGATCAAACAGTCCAGCTCACCTCATATTGCCAATACCCAAAAAACCTGTCTTCCAACAGTGCGAATTGGGAAAGTCATAGTGCAGCTGACAGGTTGGTTTCAATGTAAATGCAATTAGAGGAGTAACTGTGACATTGTATGCTAGGCATGGTTGAAGTGAACTGTGTTGGAAACTTAGGGTGGACTGGAGCTTTGCATATTGTAGCATCGGGGGAATTGGTACGAGCAAACTATTTAAAAGTCCTTGAGCACCCATAATGTCCCTGTCTTTTACATAGCTGTGGGCTAGGCAAGTCAAAAAGCTAGTGAAAGCCTGAATAACTCAAGAATAATTTGCTTGCCCTAGCAGCGTAGCACACTGCTCCTTATGCGCAGGTGGTGTGTTTAAAGGCCCCGAGCTCTGAGGTGCCTCGTATGATAATGCAGGTTTTCTGCTTGAAAATTCTAGGAATTTATCCGCAGTGGAGACGCAGCTTGAAACAAAAAGACCATTTTCAGTCGGTGCCCTTCTTTGAACATAACCTAGAAATCTTGTGACGTCCATCGTCCTGTCTGGGCCTAATTCTCACCAAGGCCCTGCAGTTTCGTTGTTCCTCCTCTCGCGCTCTGCATACCAACCACTTCGAACAGACTTGGAGAGGAACTGTATCCCGTCCAATAAACTTCAGGACCTCAGAGCAGTAATGGCCTTCTTTCACTGCATTTTCAAAAGGTGCGAACAGCCACATAACCTCTTACTTTGGAAAATGGTTTGATCATTAACATGAATGCTAATGCTAGCCAAAATATTTTGCCATTGCAAAACATTAGACGGTGGTAAGCTTTCACATAGCCAAGAAATGTTGGCTTCCCTCCCCCTCCCCTTTCCAGATTCATAGTGGCACTGGGCTCTGCTCATGCACACCAGGCTTTAGTACATTCAGGCGTTACGGGTGAAGCTCCCCTTCGTTTGGTGAGATTCATGCGAACGCCAGCACCATCCCCCCACCTCCACCGTGCCGCCGAGCTATGATTGCATTCTAGAGGCGACATCGACGAGGGCTCCTATGGTGACGGAGGCGAGGAGCCGCTCGTGAGGCAATCCGGCACTGTCACTTTGACGCATCTGACAGTGACAGGCCCGGGGATTCTTCGCCGTACGTGCAGCGCTCCGACCGCCGCCGGGAGATTGACTGCTCTGACAACCGCGCCCTCCCCGGGGATGGTTTTTGCCGCAGATCCAGGGGCGGCTTTCTCGGCGAGCGCGCTCCCCTACTTCTTGAGGGAAAAATTTAGCCATTTAGAGGTGTTGATGCGTTTTGGGAAAGCACTTACAGGGTCACCGCAACTTGCGTGGGATATTGTCGCATTTGAGGCGTAAAAAATGGAGAGAAGGAAGATTTGGTTCTGTCAAGCATAGGAGGCTTAAACTATCTGTCTGTTTGAGCTGTTCCAAAGAAAGGCTATGCAATATATCTTTTCTCGTCCAAAGAATTGGAAGTTTCTTATTTTTTACAGCCCGAGACTGGGATGGCATCCTTGCCTGGCATACAGTCATTGTGTCAACACAGTCGGCAGGTGCTGGGGTCTCTATGCTGTATCAGTTCAACAGTTCGCTCTTCTTTCTATCTAAGGCAGAAGTGTTAAGTAGAAATATTACCCTGCCCCCAAGCTGTGTTCTTCTTAAGAATCCACGGTGAAGATCCGGAAGGTCTCGCCTCACAAGAAATAGTTGTGAAAGTACATACCCAGTTCTTCAGTTGTTTCCTGACTGGGGCTGGAACCCACTGGGGAGGGATGCTGATTACACAGGTGATTACTCAAAGCGATTCAACCTGAAGTATTATCAAAATTCCAGTTCTTTATTTTAGTTTGACAGGATTTTTTTTTTTTTTCCCCCCCGCTGGATACCGAATTTATTTTAATGAAATTGAATATAAATGAAGCAATGCAATGGATGAGGGGCAATGTTTTCATGGCAATAATTGGTCTCTCTCGGCTTAGGTCTTATTTTAAATTGTGGTGTTTGCCGTTGTAATTGGAAGCTGACAGAGATTTTCTCAGAATTTAATTAGCTTTTCATGTTTTAGTAATAAATTACATTTTCTTTGTTATTCTCTGTGTGATTTCAGTGGAAGTAGTTCATTATGGAGGTCTTAATATTCAGTTATCAATTCTAATTCTAATTCTAATGCATGAATTGATTTGAAATCGGTTCTGCTATTGACCTCAGCCTTGCTTATCCCTGGTGCTTGGCAGCAGTAAACTGAAGTGTGGCACCTGTTTTGTGCATGTCATTTCACAGTGTTAATGCAGTTGTACATTTCAGAAAAAAATCATTTTAAAAATTCCTACACTTAATTTAATTTTAATTTAATTCTGAAATATTTTCTGAAAGTTTTTTTTTTTTTTTTTTTTTTTTTTGCATTCTGATGCACATGTTCATTCTGAGCGACTAAATCTGGATTTTTCCTGCGCTGAGTAATGGGAGAATTTACTCCACAGCTGGATGGAACTGGCTACTCATGATAATGGAAATTCATGTGAGAATTGGCATATTTACATTAAATCAAATTATTTACATTAATAGATGTGGTTTTCCCATAGGTTTAAAATTAATATATGGATTATTATCATTACACCTTTTTTCTTTTTTCTTTTTGTTTTTAGAAGAAATGGTGGATTTCAGGTATTGTTTTAGTGATATTTTTCCATTTAGAAAAAGGCAGCATTTTATGCAGTCAGGTGCAGGCACACATGTACAGTGTTGGCATTGGTAGCTGAAGCAGAATTTGCCATCTATTTTTCTACTGAAGGCAAACTATTTGCATTAAGCTGGAGCTGGAGGGGGGTAATTTTTTCCAAGCTCACCGTGTGCTAATACCACATGCTGTTTTGTGAGGAACACGGCATTAAAGGTTTACTGGCCTCATCCCTCCAATATCATGATCAACACTACTGCGCTGTAAACATTATTTTCTGTTATATTGGCAGTAGACGGTGCAAAGGCTTTGGATCAGTGCTTAATGGTAACTTAGCGGACAGTTTTTCCTCAGCCATTAGGATTATTTTCTCTCCATGTGTCTGCTGCGAGGCAAGTCAAATACAACAATTTGGTTAATGGTCAGGAACACCAAATGTTGTATTATCCATTTGCATAACTAATGATCATAAAAAGCCTATTGCAGTGTCCCCATTTAATATTTCCCATTGTATATTAAGAAATCTGACTTCTCTTGGGATATGATCTGCATTCAGCACTCACGGTGATGATTCATTTTAGTTGAGGATCTGTGGTTTTAGAATACTGTGAGGGCCGACCCTGACACATCTAACACATCTTGAGACTAACCCAAAGTACAGGGGGCTACAATACTTTAAGTTCAGAAATTCAATGCTTTGAACCCCTTTTTGCAGATGCTAAACCAAGCCAATCCTCGCCTATGTATGTTTGCATAGCTCCTATGTAATGACGATCTTTCTCTTGAGGGGCTTTTAGTCCAACACGTTGTTACGCGCAGATTACTGAATTCAGAGGAGGTGGTTCAAGCAAAAATACCCTTATCCCTTTACCATTTTGCCTTTTTGCTAATGATTCTGTTACATTTACCTATTTATTAAGAATTAACGCAAACGTCAGAGCCGATCATAATGCCTGGATAAGATGCATATGATGGAAGAAAATGGTATGTTGTTCTGCTAGTTAGATTAGAATGATTTCCGTTGTGTCATGGCAAAGAGTTAAATGGTGGAGAGTTGCGGTATTTTGCCTTAACTGCTGATTCTGTTTCTCTTCTGAATTCCATAATCTGCGCATGACAATGTGTTGGACAAAGAAACCGAACACAAGGTCTCTACGTGTTAGATTACAACCCCTCATAAACAAGATTCTTATCAAAGTGGGATACTGTTTGAAAGCAAATGATGCGTTCTATTACGTTAAACAGTGTTGCCTCTTAATAATCACATGAGAATCATTTAAGGGGGAAGAATTTGCTAAGAGAGGGCACTTCTGGACTACTAGCTCTGCAGTTTGAGCTGTTTTTTTTTTTTTTTCAGGAGGGCTTGCAAATAATGAAAAAAAGAAAGCTACGCGCATTTGCCTGAAAACACAAGAATTTACTATTTCCCAAGCAGACTTTCTGGACTGTATTCACATTCATTTGAGCCATGTATGGTTTTATATTGTTGCTGTGAGGTTAGTCAGTTTTTCATGATCAAGATGTTTTATGAAACATTCCCTAGCAGATGCTGTAGCTAGATATGCCAGGCTGGTTGCAGATCAGGTTTACTGAAAAGTTTTGGTTCATGCGAGGTCTGTTCCATTGTTTCAGACTTTACAACTCCCATCATTGGAGATACTGAATATTCAGGTGAATATTGAATATCTAGTTTAGTATTTCAGGTACAATTAAAATTATCCCATTGCTTGATGATGTGTGGGCTAGGCATTATGGGAGTGAAGCGGGATCTCACTGTCTTGCTGACAGATACAGTGTAGCAGATGAGCTGATTAAAATTTGGTAGAGTCTGTACATTGCATCATGGTAATATGCGAAAACGCTCCGCATTGCTCGGTCCTGATCAATCCAGTGGGACTGAATATCGCTTCTGTCAGCTAGCTTGCTAACCAGCTAGCCTGCGCATTAAAATTATTAGCGATTCAGTCAAAGCCTTAAAACACCACAGTTTTAAATGCCATGGTTTTCTTGTGGCTCGGTAGTTAGCCAGCTGGCTATTGCAGATGTGAAATGAAGGTATGCGCAAGTTACGTTGGTGCAGGACACTTCAACTGAGCTAGAAACGCAAAACGGACATAGCTAGCATACCTATTGGTGAGAAAGCTTGCTGAAAGAAGCAACGTGCAGTCCTCCTAGATTGTTCAGGACCGTGCGGTGTGTTTTTTTTGCATATTAACATAGTATGATGCGAATTCTCAGATTCAACCAAATTTTAATCAGCTCATCTGCTACACGATATCTGTTAATGTGCAAAGCAAGACGGCGAGAACCAAATTCAATCCCACAATGCCTAACGCATACATCATTATGTTATGGGCTAATCATCATTTGGGCACCTGCATCTAAAGTTACTGCTTCTGTGCATCAGGGCATTAATGAAATGGTTGTGGTGGATTTTCTTTATATCCGCATATGTGTTCTCTTCCTATGAAGTACAGTTTAGACAGAATGAAATTAACTGCGGAACCAAAAGCATGTTTATCGTTTATCTGGAACTAAATGTATATTTACCTCATACCTAAAGTACAAGATAGTAATACAAGATAATGATCTGTCACATACACCTACATGCACATTGCTCAGCATTTTTCCAGTGTGCCCAGAGCTGTCCCAGTTCCTGTGTTTCTGCAGTTATTAAAATGACTCCCTCACTGCTAGAGGGGCCAAGAATGCCTGGCACAACTGGAAAGATCTAGGTTCAGGAAGCCCCACTGAAAGTAAACTGCCTCTCACAGCCAGTCGAAGGCCGAAGGGCACAGGCAGAGTGCATTTGGAAAGCCGGCGAGAAGGCTGGATAGGATTGAGAAAGAGATGTAATGCACCTCTTTTTTTAACAACAACAACCTAGGAGGGGGGGGGAGGGAATTATGTTCAACTATGAAATTGAGTAATGGTGTTTCAGGGAACATTTCTCTGTTGATGCTGTTATGCTGACCAGGCTGTTAATGGGGCAGACTGTAAGCATTTCCCACTGTTAGCAATGAAAATAATGTTTTAATGATGATTTCTTAAAATGTTTTAATTCTCTGGCAGGGAACAAGAACAAAGTTGGAGGAGGAGTTTTTTTTTTCTTCTTTCTTTTTTTTTATTGTCTTTGACAAGTGACCTAAAATGGTGCTTGCGAAGGGATTTGTCCATCACAGCTGCTTGCTTTGGCAGCAAGAGCTGCTATATGGAGACCTTTAAAACATTTCTTTTCCAATACGCAGAATGTCAGAAGGCAAGAAAGGCCACTTCAGAGGCTCACAGATCGAAGTGGTCCGCCCACCGCCATTATGCCAAATGGGGCTGAGCATTGAAATGGCACAATTAGGGCCATTGTTAGCCGTCATTTAAGAAAGGCCAGAAGTCGATTGTACTGAGCTAAAACGCTTTTGTTAGACGGCAGAATCGAAACCATGATCAAGAGTTCCCTCTGTTTTGGAGCACAGTGCCTAATTGTGCCCTGACAGCCGTCACACCTCAGAGAAATGGTCACCTGGGCAGGAGCTATTGGGTGGCATATTCGACTTGGGGTCTGAGAGCTGGCAATATAACATAGTGGTTGGCTGCAGCCATTGTGCCTTAGAGCCAAGATTCTCAATTGTTTCTTTACCTGGCTGGCTGTGCGAACTGATATTGGGCTATAAAGTCTTGCACAAGTCTCTTTGAAGAATAGTGCCGTGTGTCTTGCCAATAGTGTGAGAGTTTTGGTCCATTTCTGTTGTGAAACCCTTGCCCTCTTGCTGGGGTTAGTGGGCTTAATATTTTAAGAGAGTGAATGAGGAATTAAAAAAAAACATTATATAATGGGGTGTGAGGGAGGGTAGACATTTTTCTTACCACCTGCTTCCACCTTCTTAAGGTTCGTAACATCAGAGGAGAAGAAGAAGCAGGGGATTCAGAGGGACAACGAGGTCCTGCTCCAGAGACGGAAGGACCAGATCCAGCCCGGCGGTGCCACGCTCAGCGTCACCGTGCCTTACAGGGTCATCGACCAACCCCTCAAGCTGGCGCCACAAGACTGGTAAGAGATGCTATACAGTAGCCTTTATTTCACCAGTCTCTGACTAATTTACCCCTGCTATTTTACAGATAAATTCTAAGAGCATGCAAGCATGGTGTGTATTCATGGCCTGTGTATGTGGTTTTTTTTGTGGGAGGTCTGAAAGATTTTTTGGGTGGGCCCCCAGTGGTATAAAGACATCAAGGCAAAAATAAAGGCGCAGGCCAGACCATTGTTCTGAAAATATGGGAGCACTTTCTGCTGGTGTGAAAGAAATGCATCAATAATTAAAGAACCATGACAACAGGAGAGAGATTTCACTCCTGACACCCAGGAAGAGGAAGCTTGGAGTGGAAATCCCTGATCAGTGTCTGTGACATGCAGACCATATTAACGAGATGCAAATATACCCATGGTGTTTAAGACGGCTTCACTGAAAATTTAGCTCACATGGCTGAACATACGAACACACACATGCAGATATGTACATCCCTCTTAAGCCTCTCTGTCTGTATGCATACGTTCTTTTTTTGCTTGTGATGTCATTATCTTGTCAAAATTTGTAGAAGTCCATTACTCTGACTAGGGCTGCACGATTCACCGAATCGCAATTATTTTAAGCGCAACAAAAGTAACTGCCACTATGAGGCAGACAGACCTGCTTGCTTATTACTTTATCTATGACACCTACCTCATGCGGTCATTTGAAATGCTTCCGGGAAGAAAACTGAATTTGAAGTCCGCTAATTACCAGCGAGGTTGGACAGCCTCCTTCGCCTCGGCATAATTAGCTTACCTTAAATCAATTCCCGTGTACTTTGCCTAACTTGCAATCAAGCCATTTATTCAGCCAACTGACTGATCAAAACCAAAATGTGGCCAATAGTGATTAAGAAGAGAGAATGAGAAGCAGACAGACCTAACCAGGCTGCCGTGTTAGAATAAATAGCAGACGTCTGGTAGAATTTTTACATATCATTAAAAAGATTTTTAAAAATAAACCATTTTAAGATGGCCTTGGTTTTCAAGCCTTTCAAAATATACACAAAGTGCAAAAATTTTGTGAAGCATATCGAACGTGAAAGTGAGAGAAATTATTTTCGCATTGCATGCAGTAGACAAATACAGCGAAGACTTGGCAAACACATTCAGGCAAATACAAATTTGGAGCATTTTTTATTTGATAATTGAACAAGATTAATTTGAAATAAAGTAATTAATAGCTGTTTATTTTGGTTTCTTTTGAGCGTCTAAATAGCCTAAAGTGAAGGTGGAAAACATTTTGTTTAAGCATATCGAACGTGACGTGTAGAAATTGTTATTGCATTTGCACGCAGCGCGGCCAAATGTAAAACTAGAAATAATCTCGCAAACACATTCTGGTAAATTACGTGCTGAACAAAACAAAGTTAAGTTCTGCAAAATCATCATCCTCTACCCGACAATTGCTCTCACCCCCTTCCCAATTACTTTGCTCAATTCGCAATCAAACAGTTGATTCGCTCAATGAACAACTTAAATTGGTAGACAGTCTGATTTATTTGGTTATGTTTTGTTTGTTACATTTTGAAATTTAAGTGACCATGAAACATGACAGATTTGCCTGAATGTGTTTGCTAGATTATTTCTAGTTTTACATTCTGCAGCGCTGCATGCGAATGCGATAAGAATTTATATGTGACGTTCGATACGCTTAAACTAAATGTTTTCCACCTTCATTGTCGGCTATTTAGACTCTCAAAAGTAACCAAAATCAAGAACTATGAATTTATTTTAAATTAATCTTGTTCAATTATCAAATCAAAAATGAAACAAATTTGCGGCACAGATTCGCCTGAACTTGTTTGCCAAGTCTTCGCTGTATTTGTCTAATGCGTGCAATGCAAAAATAATTTCTCACTTTCACGCTCGAGATGCTTCACAAAATGTTTTCCACTTTGTGTATGTTTTGAAATGCTTAAAAACCAGGGCCATCTTAAAGTGATTTTATTTTTAAAAAATCTTTTTAATGATATGTAAAAATTCTACGAGAGGTGGAATTCAGAGATCTGCTGTTTATTCAGATTATTGACATTCTTTCAATCTAACACGGCAGCCGGGTTAGGTCTGTCTACTTTTCAGTATCTCTTCTTAATCATTATTGGCCACATTTTGGTTTTGATTGGTCAGTTGGCTGAATAAATGGCTTGATTGCAAGTTAGGCAAAGTACACAGGAATTGATTTAAGGTAAACTAATAATGCCAAGGCGATGGAGGCTGTCCAACCTCGCTGGTAATTAGCGGACTTCAAGTCACAGTTTTCTTCCCGGAAGCATTTCAAATGACCGCATGAGGTAGGTGTCATAGAAAAGGTAATAAGCAAGCACGTCTGTCTGCCTCATCGTGGCAGTTACCTTTATTGCACTTATCTGACATTAAAAGTGAGGTATTAGCACAGCCATAATCGGGCAGCTTTGAGCTAGCAGCTTTGATTGAACCATCCAGTTGACTTGCCTCTTTGCTTGTTGGCTGAATAGATTACTTGTCGTACTCGAGTAGCTATATATTTGGGTTGCATTCCAATTATCTCTGCTCCCTTCCTCTTTTACTCTCCTCCAAACTGCCTCTCCCTTTACTCCGGGTAGTATGCGATGGTGGATGGGAGTAGAGGAGTGGAGGAGATCAGCAGGAAAAGATGAGGGAATTGAGGAACGGGAAAGTTATGTTTCCTCCCCGTCATCCATATTCAAGGTCCACTAATGATACAGTGGCCCCACTGCTTCAAGTAACACAACCAGCTAACCAAGCGAACATGGAGAGAACATGCAAACACCCCACAGAGAAACCCCAGGTCAAATTCGAGCACCTGACCTTGCTATGAGGCAGCAGTTCCCCCCCCCCATATCATGTCACGCAAATTGCAAAATGTGTTGGCCTTGGCCTACATGACCAACAGTGTTGAGCATAGCCATATGACAGTAAGCCTTGGTTGGTTGAAACCTTATGCGAGGTGTTACAAAACAATGCAAATCATTATAATCCTTTTATGCAAGTTCAGTGTCCTGGAAAATGAGAAGATATGTTGTTCAATTTGAGTATCAACACAAACATGAAACGTTATCCAACAGTAATCAACAAAAACTACAAAGGGTATATAGGCAAAACTCTCAAGTGAAAGCTCCCAAGAAAGGAAGCATTGCAACAGTTTTACCACAGACAGCCTTATGAAATTATTACAAACTGAGCCCAATGTTATTTTATATATGCCCAGCCTGCCTATATTAACTCATTAATAATGATAAATGCTCTTAACTATTTCTTGTGGTCAGTAATGAATTTAACTACTTAACTTTTTATTTAATCTGTTGGTATTTTAAGTATAGTATTCAGCAATACTTGATCATGACGGAAATAATCAAAATTTGAAGGTGATATTGCTCATATATCAGGCATTATGATAGAACTCAGGTGCTCTAGGAAATTAAAGGATTAGTTAATTTATTACAAATTATACAAAACCCAAAATTAATCAGGTTCTCTGCCTTGATAAGATCTAAAGGCTCATAAAATTTGAAAGGGATCTATAAAATAGTTTTTGAGCTATCGCGCAAACATGAAGGATCTGCGGCAGACGCGGGGGCGATGAATCCATTATATGATATATAAAGCACAGCATTGAAATTACATTTCAAATGTCCTCAACCACGGCATCAGCTTTCTGGAGTTTGAACTGATTAATGGGCCTCGGTGGGCTGGGGTATAAAGTTGTGTGGGAGTGGACAAGATGTCACAGAAACGTATGAATATACTTCCTGGAAGGATACATGTATGGACAAGGCCGCGTCCATGTACTGGCGTGATTGTCTCCAGCTTAAACTATACGGGTGAGACAGTTTGCTCTGTATTCTTTTAAAAAATAGTTTTAACCCCTTAAACTTGAACTTTTCACTTTTGTTTTCTCTCAAGTAAATATGAAGTCAGAAAAAGACATTTTTTTTTTCTTTTGTAGAAAAATGTCACATACATGCAGTATTCTGTATCTGCTGGTTGCAGTGCTTCACTGGAGCTACATCACAAGTATATTGAGAGAATTATTCAAACCCAGAACGCCATGTCTTTATGGCCACAGCATTACAACAAATTAAAAATATCTAGATCTTGTGCATCAATTTAATACACGTTGCCCTGTAATTCAGCGGGACACGTGGGATTGTTGGAAACCTTGGAATCTCCATTAGAATTTAAAGGAGCAGTATCGTGCAGCAAAAAGTAGCACTAATATCACAAAGGACACCTCGAACAATGCAAATCCACTTGTTTCCGCCTTGGCAGGGGACGCGTGTAGCAGACACGATTGATTTTAAAAATCTAATGTGCGGCGCCATTTTATTCATTTTACCCAAGATCGAAAACGAAGCTATGACGTATACCGGCACCTTGATTCAGCAGCCACTGTTTCCACTACCATCATTACCATTGACTAGCTTACTACAGCAGACGGGATATACTTCGATAGCTCCGATTTTTTTCGTGTTTGCTAATTACAGGGCTGAAAGCTCTAAAAGTTGCCACGCTGGAATATGAAATTACCGTTCGTATATGTGATTGCGGTAAACTAACTTTTATTTTACATACAAAACCCAAAACCAGTGAAGTTGGCACGTTATGTAAATCGTAGATAAAAACAGAATACAATGATTTGCAAATCCTTTTCAACTTATATTCAATTGAATACACTGCAAAGACAAGATGTTTAATGTTCAAACTGAGAAACTTTTTATTTTTTTTTTTGCAAATAATCATTAACTTAGAATTTAAAGGCAGCAACACATTGCAAAAAAGTTGGCACAGGGGCCTTTTTACCACTGTGTTACATCACCTTTCCTTTTAACGACACTCAGTAAACGTTTGGGAACTGAGGAGACCAATTTTTGAAGCTTTTCAGGTGGAACTCTTTCCCATTCTTGCTTGATGTACAGCTTAAGTTGTTCAACAGTCCGGGGTCTCCGTTGTCGTATTTTACGCTCATAATGCGCCACACATTTTCAATGGGAGACAGGTCTGGACTACAGGCAGGCCAGTCTAGTACCCGCACTCTTTTACTATGGAGCCATGCTGTTGTAACACTGCAGAATGTGGCTTGGCATTGTCTTGCTGAAATAAGCAGGGCGTCCATGAAAAAGACGTTGCTTGGATGGCAACATATGTTGCTCCAAAACCTGTATGTACCTTTCAGCATTAATGGTGCCTTCACATATGTGTAAGTTGCCCATGCCTTGGGCACTAATACACCCCCATACCATCACAGATGCTGGCTTTTGAACTTTTGCGCCTATAACAGTCCGGATGGTTCTTTTTCCTCTTTGGTCCGGAGGACACGACGCCCACAGTTTCAAAAACAATTTGAAATGTGGACTCGTCAGACCACAGAACACTTTTTCCACTTTGCATCAGTCCATCTTAGATGAGCTTGGGTATTTTCTGGGTGCTGTTGATAAATGGCTTTTGCTTTGCATTGTAGAGTTTTAACTTGCACTTGCAGATGTAGCGATTTAACTGTAGTTACTGACAGTGGTTTTCTGAAGTGTTCCTGAGCCCATGTGGTGATGTCCTTTACACACTGATGTCGGTTTTTGATGCAGTACCGCCTGAGGGATCGAAGGTCACGGGCATTCAATGTTGGTTTCGCCTTGTCCGTGCAGTGATTTCTCCAGATTCTCTGAACCTTTTGACGATATTACGGACCGTAGATGATGAAATCCCTAAATTTCTTGCAATAGCTCGTTGAGGAATGTTGTTTTTAAACTGTTCGACAATCAGCTCACGATTTGTTCACTAAGTGGTGACCTCGCCCCATCCTTGTTTTGAATGACTGAGCATTTCAGGAAGCTGCTTTTATACCCAATCATGGCACCCACCTGTTCCCAATTAGCCTGTTCACCTGTGGGATGTTCCAAATAAGTGTTTGATGAGCATTCCTCAACTTTCAGTCTTTTTTGCCACTTGTGCCAGCTTTTTTGAAACATGTTATGGGCATCAAATTCCAAATGAGCTAATATTTGCAAAAAATTACAAAGTTTACCTGTTTGAACATTAAGTAACTTGTCTTTGCAGTGTATTCAATTGAATATAGGTTGAAAAGGATTTGCAAATCATTGTATTCTGTTTTTATTTACGATTTACACAACGTGCCAACTTCACTGGTTTTGGGTTTTGTATCTGTTGTCACGAATCGTAAAGCACAATTGACGAGGTCCCCAGATAATGCTCATTCCCTTCACTATGCTCGCAGAAACAAACCACTTCTTAGTTGAATTGATCTCCACGTTAGCCATGCGGAGAATCGGAAAGGGAAATTATATTAGCAAATGAGGAACATTGTTTTCAGCCAGTCAGTTATCAAAACTTCTCCCATTGCTATGTGGCTTTGGAATCGTGATTAAACTAGGATCAGCGGCAGCCTGCCAGCTGGCCGTTTATTGGACCGTTCATGGTCTGCATCATAGGCATTCATTGTGCATGTTTCAAGAGACGTCGGTGGCGAACTTGCTACTTGGCTAGTTCAAGAGCAATCGCTGTCAGCTAGCTAACTTGTGAAGCTAGGGAAAAAACACACATTGCTTAAAGCAGTTCTTATCTTTCTGGCATTTTTACACTTTTCTTTTGTAATCTTAAAATGCTCCTAATAAGCATATGGCACAATAAAATGTAAAAGAAATCCACCAGGTGTTGAAACTCTTCAATATTCAATTCGCATATATTTCTGATAAAAGTCTGACCAATCACTTTCTTCGGTCCAAGTAAAATGATTTGCCGAGCTTCCTGTCTGTCATCCGTCGCCGCGCCCCTTCCAGTTGCCTACCGCTGTCACCGCTTGTGAGTCGCACGCCTCTCTGGCAGGAGAAAAAAAAAAACCAACACATTTGACTGTAAACAAACGGGCGCTGACATGCTATAATTACGATAACATTAATGGTAGTTCCTCAGACTACAAAGGTAACTAAACTTTATGAGGGCATTTTATTTTATACCACATATAGAATTGAATATTATGTAATTACTGTTGGTAAGTTTTCACTTACCGGTGCCTCTGAATCTGACTACATTGACCCGTTTCACTCTCCTATGAAAAAAAATATAGCGTGCGGCGTGAGGAAGTGAGCAGTGCGAGTGAAACGGGTCAATGGAGTCAGATTCAGAGGCACCGATAAGTGAAAACTAATCAACAGTAATTACATAATATTCAGTTCTATACTGAGCAACAAAAGAAACGCAATTAAAGACAGACCGGAAAATTGCGCACAATTATGATAGAAAATCAAATATATTACTAGCGCGTGCACATTTACACTCGTTTCATCAAATTTTCCTTTGTTTTGCAGTCACTTTGACTGAGTAACCATAAGAGTACATTAAAGCTGCTTGCACACTGGACGCGAAACGAATTTTTCGCACGACAGACTACATTCAAAGTCACTGTGAAGACTCGAATACACGCGTTTCGCGTGTATTCGTGTCTTCGCATTGTATTCGCGTCTTCGCATTGACTTTGAATGTAATCTGTCATGCGAAAAATTTATTTCGTGTCCAGTGTGCAAGCGGCTTAACTATCTAGCTAACTTGCGTTTCTTTTGTTGCTCAGTATATACGTGGTATAAAATAAAATGCCCTCGTAATGTTTAGTTACCTTTGTAGTCTGACAAACTACCATATATATAGCTATATTTTTTTTTCGTGGGAGAAGTTTGGGAATTGGGGGGAAGAGGGTGGGACTCTGGAGGGAGGCGGAGTTCTTCGTGTTCAAATTTTTACTAAGTGCTGTGCGACATGCCAGAAAGGTAAGAATTGCTTTAAGCATAGTAATGATTACAAACATTTCCCTTAACTAGCGTCAGCAGGGTGGGAAGATGGCTAGCGTTGTAATCTGAAGACTAATGTAATACGCGATAGCACGCATAGAAGAAATAACATGTCTCAGGCAGAACTGTCTGTTTGGTCTTTAGGTAAAAGAAGCTGGTAATCAATCTTGAAAGAGGTTGTGTGTGCGATGGCGTTTAAAGTGACAAATCAGAGCTGTAAGAACTTCTCCAATAGGCATCTTAGCTACCATAGGTTCACTGGCTAGCTAGCTGTACCTAAGCGATTACTTTTAAACTCGCTAGCAAGCTAGCTAACGTCTCAAAAATCTGCAAGCACACTTGGGGTGCACAACACTGCCGTGAAACCTCAAATAAGTTTATGCATATTACAGCTTGCTAAATTTGTAAAGCTGGGGCAAAAACCAAATCATTAAATCGCTTTAATGTGATGATCATTTACAAGGACTTTCCTTAGTCGACGGTAGCTAGCATGCTAGCTGCCTAGGTGGCTATATTCCAAGAGCAACGTAACTGAATGGGCTTAAACAAATAGGGCACATTTCCTCATTCCTCCATCATATCCATAATGATTTTCGAAACACAAATGATGAAAATTCAATGATTTCTAGCCGCTTATTGTACACTCTGTTCGCACTGTTTGTGTTATTGTTTACGAGTGAATATGATGGCCAAGGTACTGGTATACGTCATACTCGCAGGGAATCTCGCGAGCTCTCGTTGGTGCTTGTGGCAATTATGGCGGCTTACACGAGCGTGATAATTAGGCGCTTGGGGCAGTTTGGACTACAGTTACTCATTTATTAGCGTACTGCCGAAAATTATACTGGCTGAGTAGGGTTCACAAGGGTTCAGAATAACACAATAGGCCATTTGTGTGCGACACCATAGTGCTCCTTTAAAATAGGCTTGAAGTTCCTCAGGTTTGAATACTGGCCTGCATTTTATGGGATTGAATGAGTGGAGATGATGCACAGTGATTTAAATCTCAAGTCAGGGGGAAAGTGCAGGGAAAGTGTGCTGCTTGAACTGGGTACTCCATGCAATAGAGCCTCTGAATGGGAGCAAGCAGCAACTGTAATAGCATTAGTGGTACTGAGCTACATTTAGGAACCATCACTGGGTGCATAATGATGATTCAGTATAATAAAACTACAGCATTATTTATTGCGATAATGTTCGATACACATCCCATAATTAACCCACTGACTGCTACCCGTGGCCTGCTGTACTTGCTAGCTCATGTTGGCTAGCTAGCTCATATATGTTCACCACCAGCTGAGCTCCTTATTCAGTACAACATTAAAATAAACAATTACAATAAACTCATGATAACTAAATCACAAAGAATAATGGGTTTTACAAGCTTACAATTGAAGGGGTCAGTGCAATCAATCAATCAATCAATCAATAACCTTTATTGCAGGGAAGTCCCACTGAGACAGAGGTCTCTTTTGCAGGGGAGCCCTGATTACTATAAAACAATTACAATGGAAGGTTAAAGACAAACAGCACACATAAAATACACAAAAGTCACAAACAACAATTTCAGATTAAAGGAATAACAAGTTTTAAACTGGAATAAAACATAATAAAAATTAATAAAAAAAAAATATATATATATATATATATATACACACACACACACACACACACACACACTCACACACACACACACATATATGTGTGTGTATATGTGTGTGTGTGTGTGTATATATATATATATATATATATATATATATATATATATATATACATATATACATATACACACACATACACATATAAATAAACATATAAGAACATAGGACAGAGAAAAATAAATGAGCAAATCCTACCATAAACTAAAAGCAGATACATCTGGCCTCCAGAAGCAATATATCCAACACTAATTTCTTGAAAGACACGAAGGGGATAAGGCAGTCTAGCTTCAAGGTATCCTGGAAATTATTCCACATACAAGGAGCGAATGCACTAAAAGGGGTACCTCCCAAATTTGTTCTAGTCCTGGGAGCCTCTAACAAAAACCATTCTTGTGATCTGGTATGCTGACTTCTGATTTTGATGGATGAGAGCTTAGTAAGATATAAGGGAAGTTTGCCTAGCAAGGCTTTATAAATAAATAAAATATAATGTAGCTTCCTTCTAAAATGATAGGGAAAACCACCCCACAGAATTATATAAAGCACAGTGATGGGTTCGGAAACCATCACCTGTGATGAAGCATAATGCACCATGATAGTTGCATCCAAGGATCTTAACGTACTAATAGAGGCATGCCTGTAGAGGACATCTCCGTAATCAAGTATGGGTAATATTGTTGCCTCTACAATCCTCTTCCTGTTGTCCAAAGAAAAACAGGACCTGTTTTTATAAAGAAACCCGATTTTTATTCTAAGTTTCTTGGACAGGTTGGACACATGCGTCTTAAAAGAAAAGTCATGATCCAACCAGATACCCAGATATTTGTAAGACTGAACCTGCTCAATTTGAGCACCAGTCACTGAGAAAATGGAGTCACCTGACATCATGGCATTCTGTGCTGAAAAGATCATGAACTTTGTTTTATCAGTGTTTAAAACCAGTTTAAGATCAGCTAGAGCATGCTGTATAACGTTAAAAGCAGATTGTAAATATGTGAGGGCCTGTAAGCATGTTGGAGCAGAGGAATAAAGCACTGTGTCGTCAGCATAAAAATGAACCTTGCAATTCATTACATTACGAGAAATGTCATTTATATAAATTGTGAATAAAATTGGACCAAGAATGGAACGTTGGGGTACACCTTTTGTCACCTTTAAAAATTGAGACTGCGCATCCCCAGAAATAATAGCTTGTGTTCTATTTGAGAGGTAGTCCTGGAACCATGAGCATGCTCTGTAACCAAGACCAACGGAGGACAACTTATTTAATAAGATATTATGGTCTACTGTGTCAAACGCTTTTGCTAAATCAATAAATAGGGCCGCACATTTTTGTTTACATCCAAAGCTGTTACTAAATCATTTATAACCAATGAAGCTGCAGTAATGGTGCTATGTCCAGGCCTGAAACCAGATTGCTGTGACGTTAAAATGTTGTTGGAAGTTAAGAAATTGCAAAGTTGTTGTTTTACAAGAGATTCTAAAATCTTAGCCAGGCATGGAAATTTTGAGATGGGCCGATAGCTGTTTACTGAACTGGGATCATCCCCCTTAAATAAAGGAAAAACATGAGCCGCTTTCCATATACTGGGAATAGACCCGGTCAATAATGACAAGTTAAAAATATTAGTTATTGAATGTGCAATCAGTGGGGCTGCAAGACGCAAAAGACTCGGGACTAAGTGATCCTCTCCAGTGGAATTATTTACATCTATATGATTTAATTCTAGAAGGACCTCATTCACATTTAATTCCCTGAAAGAAAACAATATTCTAGGATTTTGGGAATTTGTAAATGCACTAGAGCTAAGGTCAGACATATCTCCTATAGTGGATTGATTATTAAAATTTTCCAAAAGGTTTCCGGCGGCTATAAAATGTTCGTTAAAAAAGTCACAAATTTTGTGCTTATCAGTAATAGGACCAGAATCCGTGTGGATAGAATGAGGTAATGAAGAAGGACTATTATTCAGGGACTTGACAATTTTCCAAAATTTTGCCGGATTACCTTGACATTTAGCCAATGATGTAATGAAATATTCAGATTTTGCCTTTTTTTTATCAGTAAGCAGCATTTATTTCTTAGTTTTCTGAAAACCTGCCAGTCTGTGAGTGTCTGAGTTTCCCTAGCTTTAACCCAAGCTTCATCCCTTACGCGAAGATCATTGGATAAAGCAACCGAAAACCAAGGATTTCTTCTGTTTTTTACTCGGAATCTTTTGACCGGAGCATGCTTATCAACAGCACGATTAAACACAGAAGTAAAATGAGCTAACGCTAGGTCAGGGTCTGGAATAAAACCTGCAAAGCTTAAATCACTCCAGAAAATATCGTGGAGGAAGGCCTGTTCACAGAAGTGTTTAAAATTTCTTTTAGTAATAAAACATGGGAGTGTCTTTGAAACTTTCATATCCCTAATACATGCTACTGGGCAGTGATCACTAACATCCAGGGGAAAGACGCCGCTCAGAGCGTACTTGTGTGGTCTATTTGTTAAAATTAGATCAATTAAAGTTGACCGGGATAAATCTTTAAAATTTGGTCGCGTAGGCTCTGAGATAAGTTGCGACAGAATCAGTTCATCACAGACTTCTTTGAAATGGTTTGAGGACGGCGATAGCCAGTCGATATTGAAATCGCCCGCAACAACCAATTCAGCGTGTGCATAAGCAGACAAGATTTTAGAGAGATTGAACTTGATAAATGACAATCATGTTTTATTTGAAAGAGGGGGATAAAAAGATTATATATTTTAGTTAAATTTCCCTATAAATGGATTCAAAAACAATATATCATGAGAAAAGCAGACTTCTTACCAGTACACAACATTGGTACATGGTGAAAATAGATTCTGTGTAATACTATAAAACATGAGATTGGCATTTATCAAGTTATTGCACTGAACCCTTACATTTTAAATCAAATTAAGTATACTAGCCTAGATTTTCTCTATGTGCTGTTCTCCCTGGCCAGGAATAACGAACCATGACAAATGCATTGTTCTTGAACAGGTCAAGCATGCCTTATTTTTGACCTTATGCTGTCCAACCAACAAAACGGAATCATGGCTTGGTGCAGCCAAAGGGACTGAGAAACTATTACTTTGACTTGTTTGAGGTTATTTTTGGTTTATCTGTTGGGAGGTTTTTATTTGGTAAAGTACAGGGATGGATTCAAAGTTTCATGTGGGTTTTATGATTACGTTGTCTATTCTTTTGCTGTTGGCCACATGTGTGGTTGTATTTAACAGGGATTAGACTGACTTCTGTCTGTATGTTCAAGTAGGCCTTAGTGATTCGGTCATCTGATGATATTGTTGTGGTTTCTGGCTCTGAGAGAGCCTCCTGGATCCTCCTTTTCGAGGAGACCTTCAGAGGAATTTCAGATCGGTGTCCTTGTTTCTTAAAGTTTTGGGCAGATCTCTGGTGGAGACATGTTTGGTTTCTGGGTTAGGGAAGAAGGGTGGGAGGTGACATTTTCATCGTCCTCAAATGATTCCTCAGCATGTTAGCTCGCTGAACTAGCTGGACACCATTTTCCCTGAAGGAATTCTTACAGCTGTGGGAGTCTCATCCATTCTTCCTATACTTAAAATTTCTGTGAACATTACTGCAAAATGGGGTAATGAAACTGAATACCATTAGCCTCATAGCATAATTGCCTGTCTCATTTTTTAAATTATCAATGGGAATGGATTTTTTTAAGGTTTTGAGAAAAAAGGAAAAAACATTTTTTTTTCACCATGAGAGACCAGGCAGCCGATATCCCAATTTGGCTAAAATGTGACTTGGGCAATTATGCTATGAGGCTAACGATAGGAGTATTATTATTACGCAGTTGCTTAGAGTTCGTTGAACTATGTGGCTTAAATCCTCCAGGGCAGACCCACCCTGCCTGGAAGTGGTATGATGTGCGTGCTTCATACACAGGAATAAAAAAAGCAAGTGTCCCTTCCACTTTATGTGTGTTAAAAAGATAGAAAAACAAGATTATTTTGAGGATCTCTTGGAGGGAAGATTCAGGGACAGTGTTTCCAGGGGTAGAGAGCTATACAATGCCTTTATACCAAAAATAAAGCTTAACTCAATAATATTTTATTATGTTCTGTGTATATAATCTTTTTGTTTGTCATTCACGCACGGTCTTAGTCAACCATTATTTTCATTTTTCTTTTGACAGATGGCCTGGGCAGGCACATGCTTGCGGTTCCATGTCATCTTGTGGCTATTATCTCCTGAGCCTAACGTAATCACAGCTTGGCCTAAAGGCACCCAGATGTTGTTGAGCAGACATGTCTTTATAACTTGATCAGATGAATTGATTTGTCCTCACCCATCTGTCCTGTTGAGTGAATTCTTGAATGAGTCAGTCTTATCCCCAGGGACCGTGTGGTGGCCGTATTCGTGCAGGGTCCTGCCTGGCAGTTCAAGGGCTGGCCATGGCTTTTGCCTGATGGATCACCTGTCGACATTTTTGCAAAAAGTAAGTCAGCCTTTTCGTAATAGTTGGACTGGGTGTGCATTTATTTGCTCTGATCATGTTTTTACATTTGTTTCATTTACTATTATAATCAAGCATAACTGCTCTTTAGGCATGGAAATTAGTTTTACAGGCTGAAATTGTGAAATTTAGTTAATGTGTGGTACCTCAGAATTATAAATCTTTGTTATTGTCATAATTATCCAGATCAGAGGTCTCAAACTCAAGACCTTGAGGGCTAAAGTGTCTTTGGTTTTTGGGACTTATATTCAATCAGTAGCTAATACAGGCCTTGTAAACAAGGTTTGCAAATTCTTTGGTCAATCAATGACCTCAATAAGCACTTTTGTGCAGGAACAAATCAAAGACCAGAGGACACAGCGGTCCTCCTGGATTTGACTTTGAGAACCCTGATCATTCTTGGTATGATGCTCATCAATGTTGACCGCATTTTATGTTGTGAGTTCAAAATCATACCACTTCTGGTGATGTGTATTACAGGAATAAACAAAATGTAATCTATTGAGTACTCCTCCCATTGCACAGTGACCTGAAATTAGAAAAGAACTTTATTAAACTATGATGATGATTCCGTTACAAACAAGTTTGCCGTGAAGGCAGGCATCATGCACTGAATTTGTAATGGTTTTTTGTGTGTATTTCTGCGAGATTTTGTGTGCATTGAAAGGGTGCAGAAAATCAACATTTCCTCTAACCGAATGAGTACTTGTCCCATTGCGTGAATGAGTACTCAAATAGCCACTTTGTGGTCTCTCCCCCCATGATGTCCAGGCTGCAAAAGTTGCACATTGGAATCAATGCGGACTGCATTAGGCTGTTGATTGCTGTGTTCTTTATCAGTCTATTCTGAAATGAGAGCTGTACTGAACAGATCAAAGCTTCATTCGTAACATTGACAGTGAAGCTTTTTTTGTTTCATGTATTCATTCTATTTAAACCTGGTATGTCTGTGCAGTTGCAGAGGAACCGTAAGCTATACTATTATTATTAGTTTTACAGGTTTTGTTGGATTAGATTCCATTGGTGGCTGCATAAATTTGTGTACAGCTCTTGTGATTAAAGTATTTCCAATAAGGGAGTTGTAGCCTTAAGTCTAAATTCCAAAAGTAAAAATTTGCAACCATTTTTCAAAGATGATGTAACCATTTTCAAAATCCAAATCGTGTTTTTATCTGACGAAATATCCACCTCAAACCGTATTTAATAGCGATTGTGTTTCAAAGCCAAATGTTTTGCTGCGGTCAATAACTGCTCTCTCGCTTGCCTCATGCATGCAGATGTATTAATGGGGTATTCTAGCCCCAGTCTAGCAGGACCATAAATTTCAGTTATATGGCAGCATTAACGCAAATTTCAGCTATTTCACTATTTCGGCTGTGGCATCTTAATACATTACTTATTCCTTTACATAAAAGATCACGTATCTTCATTCGCCTAGCGCTTGGTGCTCCATCACGACGTCATTGTCACACCAACAAGCACTGTGGAAAGATGTCAAAGATATCACTGGTTTGGAAGCATTTTAAGCATGCTGATGATGATCCCTAAGGGAGAGAATATTTGGCTATCATTATTTTATGCCTTTTATTGTATTAGCCTGCTGCCTGTCGTTATTTATGTCAACGAAATTGACAAGCTACATTCATTACAGTTGATTTAATTGTAGCCCAGAGACGAAGTCGGGGCTACTATGGATTTGGCCTCGTTACGCGTTTGCATCCGACGCCGCCGTAGAGATTTCCTTGTGGACGCTCTACAGGCCACATATTTAAAGCTATTTCTTGTATATTTGGTATGTATATGGGCAGTGGTTAGGACACAGCCCCTATCGATTTTGGTTGCCATGGTAACATAATTCACTTAATAATAGACAATTTTGAGTGAAAAATAAGCCAAAATGAACACAGGAGATAACCAGAGCTCTCCTGCTGAACCCTTCAGTGTTTCTAGTACAGTTGTAGAATTGGTCATTTATGGAACTGTGAATGAAATGATTAAATAAAGTCTGCACATTGAAGGACAATGCTCCCCAAAAAATTTATTCAGCGTGTCGACATCACATTTTTTGGGGAGCATTGTCCTTCAGTGTGCGGACTTTATTTAATCATTTCATTCGCGGATTCTCAGATTGTCCTGCGCCTGTATTCGAGTGGATGTGCATGCTCTACTTTCTTAATTTATGGAACTGTACCTTTTCATGAGCAGCAGCCTTTTGTGATGTAGTGATATATTGTGGTCAAAAACTTACACAAAATGAGAGGGAAAAAAAAAAGGGAACATATGGGTAATCGAATTAGATGGAATGACCTAACAGCAGATTATAGCTAGGCTTATAAGTCACGCTGTTCTGTGCCAGTGTTTCATGGGGTATGACGTAAACGTTTCCATTTTAAATGTAAAAATACTGAAACAGGAGATGGAATTAATTACATGCATAATTGTCATCCAAACAAATGTATTATATGTACGTTTTCATTGTTGCCTGTTGGTAGTCTCGGTCTTTTTCTCAATAATAATTTATCAATTATTATGCTTTTTGATCTTGGTAATTTAGTAGATAAATTGTTTAATTGTTAATCAGGCGATCTCAAATGGGGGTAGGTTGTGATTTATCATGCGTAAAAGGTGAGAAGCTTCTATCTGATGGCACTCAACTGAAAATCCTGCAATGCCAGCATTATCAGGAGTTGGGTTGAATCATATAAAGCCACAAGCTTGATAGGTTTTTTCAGTTACAGATGTAGCCCTACATAGCACAGGAACTTACTGGGATAAAATGGAGAAAAATTATAGGACTACAAAACGATCATTTTTTTATCCTTTTTTTGGAACTGGTTATGATTTAAAATGGCAAGCACTCACTTATTCAAGTACTCATTTGCACCCCAAATGCATTTTAATGAAGTGTAGTAATGGCTATAAAGAGATGTACACTGGGGTGCAATAATTTGGGCACCCCTGGTTTAAATGTCTGTTACAATTAATCTCCAAGTGATTGAAAGCAAACCTGAACACTAAATGCTGCAAAGTCAAACATTACACCTTTCTGCAAATTTAAAAGCAAGGTTTCTTTTTATTTTAATTTTTCTGAGTTTTTAAATGATACGAAAAGAAAAAAGGGCCCTGTTTTGGAACCCTTTAGGATTATTCTTGGTTACCTTTTAAGAAGATGATTACTAAGGCCCAGACCCAAGTGAATTACTCATTAGGACTTCAGTGAGTCAGATAAATATAATTCAGTGGTTGAACTATATATTCTGAAGTAACTCCATGCCTTCTGAAGTATCCGACTGTGGTGGCTGTTGTCTGGTGTGTTCCTCTAAACAGTTGTCCAAGGAGGTCAAAATTAAGATAATTCACTACCACCAACAAGGAGAGGGCTACAAAAAACTCTCACAATGTTTCAAACTACCCATTTCTACTGTCAGAAACATTGTAAGAAAGTGGAAAATAAATGGAATAATTTGAAGTCAAGGCAAGATCTGGAAGACCAAGAAAAATTTCTGATAGAATGGCCCGAGATCTGGTGAGAAATGCTCAGAAGAACCCACGCATCACTGCAAAAGAGCTGCAAAAAAAGAGTAGCAGACACAGGTCTAGTTGTTCACAGGACAACAATACAGCGTACTGTGAACAACAAAGACCTACGTGGCTGAGTTGCAAGAAAGAAGCCTTTCCTACGACCTCAACACAAATTAAGCATCTGAAGTATGCAAAAGAAAACCTTAAGAAACCTCAAGCCTATTGGAACAATGTGCTTTGGACTGATGAAACCAAAATTGAACTTTTTGGCCACAACCAAAGAAGGTATGTTTGGAGAAAAAAGGGTGAAGCATTTGTAGAGAAGAAGACATTGCCAACTGTTAAACATGGAGGTGGATCCATTATGCTTTGGGGTTGTGTAGCAGCTGAAGGCATAGGCAATATTGTGCGGGTGGAAGGAAGAATGGATTCCACCAAATATCAAGACATTCTAGAGGCTAATGTAAGCTCAGTTCAGAAATTGAAGTTGAATAGACGTTTGGTATTCCAGCAAGACAATGACCCGAAGCATACCTCAAAATCCACCCTGAAGTACCTCCAGGAAAGACGGATGAAGGTTTTGGAATGGCCATCACAGTCCCCAGACTTGAATATTATACAAAATCTGTGGAGAGACCTCAAACATGCAAGAAGGCCGCAGAATATTTCTGAGCTAGAGGTGTTCTGTCAGGAAAAATGGGGAAAAATTCCAAAGACAAGAATTAAAAGACTCTTAACTGGCTACAGGAAGTGTCTGCAAGCTGTTATAGCTGCTTGAGGATAAGTTACAAAGTACTAGCTGATAGGGTTCCCAAACTTTTGCACAAGGTCTTTTTCCTTGATTTATTATTTTGAAACTGTAAAAATTTAAAAATAGAATTATTCTTGCTTTAAAATGTGATGAAATGGGCCATGTTTGACTTTGAAAGCAAACCTGAACACTAAATGCTACAATCAATTGGAGATTAATTGTAACAGACCAGGGGTGCCCAAATTTTTGCACCCCACTGTAATGCTGTGATATGCATTTGCAAACAAATGTTTATTGGGCTCGAACAGGATCCAGTGTTGGCAGCATTAGATCTGGAGAGTGAATGCACTTCACACAAGTATATTCATATATTTGCATGTACATGCACAGAAATACATTTTGATGGATAACAAGATCCGTGCTTTAAAATCGTCATTGCTGAGAAGAAACCACAAGCTTCAACATGGCTACCAATCAAAGATATTTTGAGACTTCAATGTTTCCCGAATTTAAATTTGGAAAAGTGTTAAAATTTGATATTGTGGCAGATTATTCCTTTTTTCCCCCTCCCTGAATGTTTTTATTATTCCATTCTTTAAAATAGTAATTGATTATCATTGAATGAATTCTTTTTTTCTGCTAAAGTGTGACATGAGAGTGATATTGTGGTGAAAGTTGATTTCAGGTTCTCATTGACACCTCTCTGAGCTTAATACTTTGCTTTTCACGCCTCACCCCACAGTCCGAGCCTTTCACTTGAAGTATGACGAGGCCAAGACTGATCCCAACGTGCAGAAATGGGATGTGACGGTTCTGGAGCTGAGCCACCACAAGCGGCACCTGGACCGACCCGTGTTCCTGCGCTTCTGGGAGACACTCGACCGGTCAGTGCCATGGCTGATAGCAGACCTCCGGTTATGGCTGCCAGGATTAGAAACGAATGTGCAGAAGAGATAAGACCCCGATTCTGATAAGAGGGTTCATGTTTATCAGTCCTATGTGCATGTGTGCATGAATGTGCTCGTGTCTTTGTGTTTGCATGTGTTTCAGTATTTTCATTAAATGGTTGTTATATCCTGGGCGGTAATTTCTCTGATGTTTCCGGACTGAGCTGCTCTACTGTAGCTTAACTGCAGTGTTCAAGAACAAATCAGTATTCTGACCACCCATACAGGGCTCTTAACATTTTTTTTTTTTTTCCCCTTTCAATAAAATGGCAGTAGACCAGTACTTTCTTATTGCTTAGTTGGATCATTGTCTGTCGCCATTGTCTGAGGGAGTGTTGTTTTTTTTCTCTTTTGCCATCTGTGTTGACTCTTACCATTTTTCCAACACGTAGGTACATGGTGAAACACAAGTCCCACTTGAGGTTCTAAATCCAGGCTGCCACTTCGCTCCTTAAAGGCTGGATCAAGAAATGCGAGGCACCCTTCGGTTCTGTCCTTTCGGTGGATTAGCTCGTTTCCAGTCACACCCTTCACCTCCTCAGGCCACCTTCCACCTTCCCACCTCAGAGCTGCATAAGCTATAAACAGATTCCTTCCATTAGGATGCATCCCCGATGGATATTTCTTGCCTAATGCCCAAGAAACAATGTGATAATCTCCCTTCCTGTAGCGGTCTGTTACTGTGGCCCAAGGAGGTGTGCATGGGTTTCTCCCTCTCCTCTCTGGGTTGGAGGGTGGGGGGGGTGTTGCAGGGAGTTCAATGTGCTCTTTTTTTCCACATTATATAGCAAACCAAAACTATATTTTTCAACAGTGGTGTCTTGTATGTTCCAATGTTAAGATATAAAATAAAATTTAAAAAACAAGTTTTGTTTCCTTACCTAGATTTTTTTTTTCATTTGTTTTATATGGGGAAAAAGTTGAGCAAATTAATTAAAAAAAAAAAAAAAAAAATTAAGTGAGGGACAAAGACTATAACTGCTGATGGTCAGGGACATGTCAACACTTGTTGCAGTGTCTCGCTTTTTTTTTTCCTCTCAGTTCATCTTTCATTATACATGGGTGGTAGTGGCGCACAAGTGCAAGTATGTCAGCTCCTGGTTAAGTCATAGCCGTAGAAGTGTAGTATTAATAGCCATGAAATGAAAATGATTGAAACCAAACCTGAGCCAGAGCCAGTTGAGGAGGGCATATGATTATGGAGCATTTGTGCATTTGTATATGGAATGAGTTCATCTTGGAATGCATCAGTGGAGTAAAAAATGACCGTATTCTCAGATTTAAGCCATTCAGAGAAGAGGTCAGTTGTCAAATATTTAATTTCTTTTCCTTGTCAAAGTGAACTGTCTGTTCTGCTGAGCAAAATTAATTGTTTCTGCCCAGCATTTGGTTTACAAACCACTGAGACACATTTCATTTTTAGCGGCAAATTTCTGACTATCCTGTGCAAATGAAGCTAACAGACTAAACAAAGTAAGTGTGAATTCCCCATTTGAAATGTTTTCAGTCTAGGCTTTGGGTAACCTGCTGAGATTTTCATTATTTCTTAAAGATTTCACCCTCTAGAGGTGCATTCGACCTTATGGGCTTATGGATCATTTAGGCATTTGAGTCTGTATTTTAGCCTGTTGCCCATGGAATTGAATCCATTAAAGTACATTATCATACTTTCTGCTTTTGCCATTACTCCTGTAAATCTGAAGGTTAATCATTGTTTTTCCTTAAATTTAATATTGCTCTCTGTCCAACGAGAAAATAATGTATTTTTTATTTTCTTTTTTATTGGCCATTTCTATATTTTAAGTGGGAAGATGTCTGCTGGTTGGAAAAGAACTGAATGAAACTCGAGCCAGTGGCTACCTGTTGTGAGCTGCAGTAAACCTGTATGTTCCTTTTTGTTTATTGTTTATACTGTACCGATGCTCCCCAACACCCCCCTTCCGATATCATTAAAATTTGTGCACTATTACCAGCTGTGCTGCGATTTATTGTCTTCATTTTACTCATATTACCTTTTTGTTTTGGAAGTCGACCAGTTTGTTTATTTAACCCATGTACATGAACTTTTTTGTTTTGAAAGTCAACTGATTTAACCATTATGACCTTTCTTCCAGTTTGAAGCTCATTTCATTGTCAGAAACATTCCTCCGTTCTATTGTGGCTATGTGCGTTCCAGCTCACTGCCTTATGGTATAAGAGGTTAACTCTCCTTAGTTCTCTGATGTTTTCATATCCACAGATTGGCATGTACAGGGTTTCCACTGGCCCATGCAGGCCTTGGAAGGGGTGGTCTGGAATTTGTTAGAACTCAGGATATAAAAGGTCGTGGATTCTTCAGCGCTTGAAGGTTCTTGGATCCTGCGTATTTTTTTCAAAATGCAGCTCTTTCATATAAAATGGTTATAGCATATTTCATTTGTGTTCTCTGCAATAATACCTCGTTAAGAAAGGGTGACTGTTGTTGGAATTTGGAATAAAATATTTCCCCGCCAAATGAACCTGTTTGGCAATGGTGCCCCTATGCATTTTGAACAAATTCTTTTTTCAGTACTTCTGAATTTGAACCATAATCAGACAGATGCTGGTGATAAAGCTTGGTTATGCACTGCCTGAAAGCGGCGACTGGACTGAAATGAATTTAAAGGCCCTTCTGTGACTGCTGCTGACTCCAGCCTTATATAAAGCGCCAATTTGCACCTCAATTTTCATTACTGCTTCATTCAGAATTCCAAATTGCCCTGCAATTTTTAGTGCCTTTTTGGGAAATCAGTACTGCCCTGGTCTGTGATTCCTGTTTGGACCAGTGAATTTCAACAAAATGATGCTAGCACTCAAAAAAAGCGAGCTACTTGGGTACTCCTCTTCAAATTCATCAACATTTTACTGTATAATTAGTGTCACTTAATTTTGGTCGGGGCTTAAATCCCTTAAAAATTGTAAATATGTTGACTGTTATTTGCTGGTTGGTTCAGAGTTCAGGTCTTGAATTGTATTTTAACCCCATAACGCCCAGACACAGACATCATTATAGGAAAAATATGACCCAGTAATATTTTTGAAGTATTGAAGGGTAGTATTCAGATCCACTGTTCATCATTAGGTTTTGTGATAAATATACATTGCTAAACAGAACTTGTAATTCCAGGAGTATCATATCTGATACAGCCAAAAGTCAGCACCCCTCCAGAACTCAACACTCGAAATTTCAAATTATTTATATGCTCTCTACGGTCTATAGCTATCCCTTGACATGTATAAGAATAAGTTTTTGTGTAATATTTACCTTGGAATGCTGAACTTCACTGCCAAAGTCCAAGGAAATTCATGAATTCCCATTCACATGGGAGCTACTACCTTGAAGTGAGTGACTAGGGGAGAGACTACTGTAATCTCAACTCTTCCTTCCAGGTGGCAGCACTGTGTATCAGATATGATACAGTGAGCAGTCGTGGTTGTGTTGCATCTTACTAGGTGGGCATGGTCCTTCAAATTTGGTGTATCATATATGATACAGGGAGCATTATAGGGTTAACCTGGTTGATGAGGCCCCCTAGGGGTCAGTCCATACAGAATTTGGTAGATTTTGTAATGCAGCGTAGGTTGATCAGGAAATCTATGAACACTAACCTGTAGAAACTCTAGCACATTGGTTTCACTTCGTCAGAAATCCTTGCATCTCTTCTCAGAGGTAATTAATGAAATTAAGCTTGTCAAATTTAAAGAAAGGCCACTAATTAGAAGTTGACCACAGTGGATGCAAAGGAGGAGCCTTTAAATATGGTCCACATTCACAGCATACCTCCATTAAATATAGCTTTTTTTTCCTGCTGTACGGTCAAAACCTCAACTCCCAAAAAGTTTTGACTGTAATGTGCAAATGGAGAAACTGCAATTTGAAAATTGTTTCACGAACTGTAGTGTGCAGTGATGATTATGCACCATTACTTTTATCTAAAAGGGTCCTACTGTATCTGCAGGAAGTGCTGGAAGCGTCTTTTTTCTATAAAAATTCTATGAAGTTCAGCCTTGACAGCGCTCTGCGCCCTCGACGCAAAAAACGCCCTGAACTTTCAGCTTTTTTTTTCCATTCCACTCATGCTTTTTGGAACAATGTTTCTTCTCTTTCACTTACAAATCAAAATCAAGAAGAGGGAGGGACTTGCGACGTTAACAGCAATGGTGGCTCAGATCAGTTGGTAACTCTTTAGATTTGCTTGCTGTTATCTGTGAAGGAACACTAGGTTTGCTGACAAGTTTGTTTGCTAATTCAGCCCAACAGCTGTAACTAGGTACACTGTTATCGCTTAGCTTCCCATTTATTTTAACCGGGGTTGCTGCATTTCCGAAAGCATAGGTGCAAACTACTGTAATTTAGGTACATAGTTCAAGCCATATGCGACTGTATATGGGTCTAGTAACGCTTTGGGGAAATGAACATTCATTAGCTCAGTTGCTAAGACCAAACGCATTTTTTTTCAATAGCTAACCTTTCTGAGGCAACTTGACATTAAACTACAGAGACTTGACTTTGGTAACGATGAACTGCGGAAGTGCTAAGAAGACAGTTTTTGTACCTTCGCATCAATAAGCACTGCACAGGAGCGATCTGAAAATGAGGTTATGGGTGCTTCAAGCGCAAAAAACGCATCCTGTGGAAATGGGCCGTATTCTCTTTTTTTTGGTGAAAATGTATTGGAAAAATACAATTGCAAGCAATGAGAACAACAACAACAAAAAAAATCACTCCCACAAGTATTCAGAGGTGAAATTTGGGTCATAAACAAAAACACTGAAAACATTTTTTATAACAATTGAAAGGAGTCGGAAATTTTATTTAACTAATGCAAACCATGAATGCATGTTTTAAGGCTCATACCAGGATTATTGATGCTAAAAAGATTGTTTAAACTGGTTTGAAGCAATATTATTCTGCAAAATTACCTCTGATGGTCAGTTGTTCCAGTATATACAGTGACGTGAACTTTGAGCAGCGTCACAGTGTTAAACAAATGGCATAACGATTGGAGGTCTCTCATTGTTTTTTTTTTACCACATTTTGGCCTTCCACAATGCTGTTCGGTCACTTAGAAAAATTTCTGAAGACATTAAATTCTGCCATGGCACTGCAAGAAACACCAAGAGTTTCAAAGAGACCGTTTTGCTGAAAACTGGTGGCAACAGAGGTGCAAAATGGAATTTAAGTACATCTGATGTTTGTTATCTGTGTATGACAAGTAAGAAAAAAAAATTGGCAGTTGACAGCACAACTTCATGATGATATTAATTGCGCTAGAAGCTAAGAGATGGAAGTATCAAGATCTACTATTTCCCGATGCCTGTGTGAAAATGGTGTGATTGCTGCCAAAAAAACACTTCTTCAAAAAAAAGACTTGAGTTTGCCAAGAAATTCAAGGATTGGACACCAGTGGAACGGGAACAAGTCCTTTGGACCTAGGAATCAAAATTTTAAATTTTCTCTTCCAAACTGAACTTATGTGCACTGTAGAGTTGGAGGACTTTTCAAAAATGACTGTTTAACCCCTTCAGTAAAACATGGAGATGGTAATATTATGGGTTGGGGTTCAGTCTGCTCGAAAGGATCTGGTCATCTCATAAATATCAATGGAATCATGGATCAAAAGAAGTATCACAGCATCCTTGTTAGGCATGCATTGCTATCTGGAAAGCTATTGATTGGTTAGGGATTTTATTTTCAACAAGATAATGACTTAACACACTTGGAAGTTGTGCAAAAATTATCTGTCAGAAAGCATCATCTGGTGACATAAAAGTTATGACTTTGCCTGCTCAAAATCCCGATCTTAATCTGATCTTGGAAATCTGGGATTTGCTTAAAACAAATCCGTTGTGACATGAAAAGTAACTCTTAGGAATGAACTTCAAACCATATGGAATGGTTTAATGAGCTAGGAAATTAAAAAAAAAAAAAAAACCGTGAACACTATGCCTGAAAGATTAAATGCTGTAATCAAAGCTAAGGATGGGCACACTTGATACTTACTGTTCCTCTCAAAAAGACATTATTGTTGTTTTTACTTTATATTAGTATCTGTTCACTTATATTCATCTATATGATTCAATATTACATTCAATAAATACTTGAATAGTACTTGGTTTCTGATTTATCGTAATCTTTTTTAAGTGTGTAATCATCACTGCACTCTCCTATGCATTTAGACCTGCACACATAAATTATATTAAAGGTTTTAGCTACCTAATCAGCTTCACTGATTATTGTTAATATTTGCTAATTCCTATTTTGATGCCTGCAACACCTTCCAAAAAGGTTGGTCCAGGGGCCATTTAAGGGTGGGAATGTTAAAAATGCACCTGTATGGAATATTGCATGAGTAAAAATGTGAGGAATTTTGCCATCTACAATCTTTAATATTTGAAGATTCCAAGAATCAGGAGAAATTATGGCGAAAGGTCTGGGCCAAAAACCAATGTTGACCACCTGTGATCCTTAAGCCCTCAGAGGGCACTGTTTAAAAAAAAAAAACTCCTTGGTTTTGTCGGAAGTATAACCACATGGGTTCACAGTCCAGAAACACAGTTTGTTGCTGCATTAATGCAAGGTGAGACTACTGCGCAAAACCAAAGCCGTGTATTAACTACATCCACGAACACTGCCAAGAACTGTTAGCTTCTGCATATCTTCGATGGACTGATTCAGTGGGAAATTCTTTTTGGTAATAATAGACTTTGAGTTCTCAGCGCCAAAGAGGAAAAGGACCATCCTGATTGTTGCCAAAGCACAGTTCAAAAGCCAGTGTCTGACATGGTATGGAGGTGTGTTGGTGCCCATGGCATAGATAACTTGCACTTTTAAGCATATGTCCACATTTTGGGCTACATATGTTGTCATCTGGACTGCGTATTTTCCAGGAATGTTCCTGCCTATTTCAGCAAGACAATGCCAAGTCACTTTGAGCATGAGTAACAGTTTGGCCTTGCTGTCTCACGGAGCGTGGGTGCTAATGTGGGCCTGCAGTCCAGGCCTGCCTCCCATTGAAAACTTGTGGCACGTTATGAAGTGCAAGATATGACAGCAGGGACCATGGATTGTTGAGCAGCCTCATTCAGAAGCTAGAATGACGAAAAAATAACTACTTTTAAATTAGCGAGGCCTCCGTTTCCAAGTGTTTTCTGTTAAAAAAGGAAAGTTCATTCCATTGAATTAAATCAATGTATTGTACTGATTTAAAAAAGGTGTGAAACTAATTACAGAACACATTACACATATTGTGGGTCCCACAGTGGTGCAGTAGTTAGCACTGCTGCCCCAAAGCAAGAAGGCCGTGGGTTCAAGTCTGGCCTGGGGCCTTTCTGTGTGGAATTTGCATGTTCTCTCCGTGTTCGCACAGGTTTCCTTCGGGTACTCCAGCTTCCTCCCACAGTCCAAATACATGCGCATCAGGCTAATTGGAGGCACTGAATTGCCCATAGGTATGAGTGTGAGAGTGAATGGTGTGTACACTGTGCAATGGATTGATGTGCTGTCCGGGGTGGGTCCCTGCCTTTTCCCCATAGTCAGCTGGAATAGGCTCCAGCTACCCACGTGACCCAAGTGAGGAAGAAGCGGTGTAGAGGATGGATGGATGGATTACTTATATTATCTGTGTACTGTTATGGATTCCAGTCAGACAGATTTGAGAATCATTGGGCCTCATGCAAGAAGCGATATAAGAACAAATTTTCTCTTATTTTTGTTCGTATCCCCGATTTTTTCTTATTTTTTTCTTACCCATTGATTTCTGGGATGCAACAATGTTTTCTTATTTTTGCTCTTCTCTTAGGTAAGAGAAAATTTTACGAGTGGTCGAGAGCACTCTTACCGAGATAAGAGAAAACAGAAAACTGTTATCTCTGTCTACAAACTGCTTGTCCAATGCACGGAAACACAAGTTTTAAAACCAAAACATTAAAAATGCATCATATAATCAAATTTTGATTGTTTTATGTTTTTGAGAAATTATAATGATTTTATTATTTAAGTCTTGGGCTAAAGAGTTTGGCCAGTTGATCCTAATTAGGACTAAGCTATAAAAACCCTTAGATACTTGCGCACGTTCTGCTTCTGAATGGCTTACCAATAGCTGTTAGACGCTTTGGCCATCCAGGCCTTGCACAGAGAATGCATTTTTAGAGATTGCACGGATCTGTTTGCTGAGACAGATGAATGGCTACTCGTACCAAATGTGAAGCAACCGTCCTTGAGCACGGAAGATTACTGTTATGTCACAAGCTCTCTTTTTGTAACAAATGCAGCGGTGAAAAGATATCTCCATTCAAACGAAGAAATTCATTGCTTGCTCGAAATGTAGGCGGACGAAATCATACAATCACAACTGGATACAACACGCAAAAACTCAGAGAATTATGGAATAATTTGGGAGTAGTAACATTCGCATGGTTATCACAGAATAATAGATCAGTGCTGTGACAAACTAAAGAAAATGCGGCTGCAATATTCCAAAGTGCGGGACGCAGTGCGAAAGCCTGGCAGTTCAAGTTATGACATAGATATATTTTCGTGGTATGAGGCATAATCAGCCAAAAACGCAAGGGCGAAAGAATTCCGTATTCAACCTCCACCTATTCACCTCATCCAGCCACGCCCATTTCTAAAATTTCTTGTCTTCCGCAATTGTCTTGAAACCTCCAGTCGGCTAGCTACGGCTAGTTAGCTACGTTGAAAAACCCGGCGAATGAAGATGGAGAGGCTAACGTGGCAAGAGTCAAAATTAAATATTAAAAGGTCGGATGGAGGGATTGAAGCTACTTGTACACCCGAGGTTAATGAACTCCACCGAGTGGATGGATGACATGCGGCGGTGGCCTCAGGTGTCATATGGAGATATTTTTAATTATATAGTGCTTTAAAACATATAGGTTTATAAGGCACGTGCAGTGCGTTGTGTGTTCGGTTTATCATCTTGAATCCGGAGAAGGTAATAGAGTTTGCACGCAGACAAACAAGAATTGTCTGACTGTATAAATGTAGTTACTCATCTGTGAGACAGCATAACAACAGCATACTTGTGAAAGAGGTACTAATGTGATAATGCTGATCATACTCATTAGACGCTAGCTGGCTAACAGCTAGCTATATTGATAGCTGTTATCGCTGGCAAAATGTTATCTTACCTGGGAGCCTCACAAGCATCCGACGAGCCTTTTTCATACATTTCATACATATTCAACATATCCCAACCATTTCTCGGGTATGGGTGATGTTCTGATGGTCTGCCGTCCACAAAATGAAACGAACAGACGTAAGGCTTTTTCGGCGGATTCTTTAGGTGTAGCGCCTTTAGCCACATATGCCGGCCCTCATCGCTGGATGTAGGTTGTAAGGTGCCCCATAACATTCCGCCCTGGTTTTCCCGTGGACAACACAGGATTGTTCCAAGAACAGACGTCTTTTCTTCCAGTTGTCATGGCAGCCCCTCCCCGAACAAGTAATGCTCGACATCTTGATTTGCTAATGTGCCAAAGTACTGCAATTGCAATGGACAGAGTTGCTCAACCGGAAGTTCAAAGACAAAACGGAACAACATGGCACCGCCCTTGTTGACGCGTGGAATAAGGTGAATATTGAATGTAATCAATACATTTTCAGCTTACCTTGATGTTTGGGTACCCAGAGAAAGATTCGGATGTGAAAAAACATCAAGCATTCAGTCAAGATAATTTTGAGTTTAAATTTTCGTGCTGCTATATGTGGTAATCCATGTTACAGGTGACAAACTGGGTTGCTATGGCACACGCAGCATATACATTCGTGATATTAATATTTGATATTAATTTTCTAAACCCACTTCTCAATAATAAAACCCCCCAAAATATATTGGTGCCTCCTATTAAAATCGTTCCCCATTTAAAACCACCTAGGTGCATACTGCAATGCGCTGTATCGTAATTTTGCAAGTGTATACTTGGGTACGGTACGATATTACTTGTGTGAAAGCTGACCAGCAGGGGGAGAGGGGAGGGTGGAGAGGGGACAATCATACTGCGGCACGGTACGGAACAATCATACCTAGTGTGAAAGCGCCCTAGATTGCCAGAGCGGTCCGCTCTTTGCACACGGCACATCACCTGCCCTTATATGGTGTTTAGTGGGTGTCATATATGCTAATTTTAAACAACCAGCCACGCACTTCCAATTTACAGTCAAGTGGGATTTAACATTCAGCAAACATGGGTAAGAGCAGATTTGTACAGTAAGAGCATTTGGTGCATCCGGAGTTTATTTCTCTTATTTTTTCTCTTAGCAAAAAAGTAAGAGAAAATATAAGAGAAATTTAAGAGAATGTTGCTGCACGAGGCCAATTGATTTCTGTTGATTTGCATTTTACGTGTTATCCCAACTTTTTTTGCATTTGGGATTGAATTCATGCAAATTCATATCTATTGTTGACAGATGCTTAATTTCTAATAACATTTTAATCTTCAGGAAAGGTTAAGTGCTGCTGTGAGAAGCTCTTTGCACTGCTGAGGAGAACTGCTCTCGTCTGTACCAACTTCATCATTGGCCCTTTCTACTTCCTGCTAAAGAGGAGTCGCCGAACCCCATTTTTCTCACCTGCTTTTTGATTTTTTAGTCCTGTCCAATGATTAAATGCTCTTTTCTGTAACAGTGTTTTATCTCAGGAAATTTTTCCATATGGGTTGGACTCGTGAGGTTGGTTTAAGGTTCATATTCAATCATGAATGTGATTTATGTCTTCTGAGAGTTTAATACTTTGTTGTGTGCTTGCGCATGCATACATGCGTAAGAGTGCACGAGTGCTCTAGTCAGTATTTTATTTTGCCCAAAGCCGCACACATGGGTATAAATTTGCAACGTTATCATCAAAAGCCATTTGTTTTCCAATGAATTTAGCAAAAACAGAGCGAAAGAAATGGCCTGTCACGGAATGTTCCCTAGTCTGTTTCTTCCGTCGCCTGCCAGCTAGCACAAAGACCTCCTGTTGCTGTGCAGACGGACCGAATTATAATGCTGTAGCCAAGCCCAGAACTGATCTTTCTGTGTGAACCACTGGAAGAAATAATATAATTTGGGACAATGGTTTAAATGTCTGTCTTAAATTTAAAAATTCTCTGCAGAAGATTGACGAAATACCACAGTTGACCATCTGGTGCACGAATAGCGCCCCTGTGCCACAGCAGCAATAAGGAGTGCAGTTTTGGAAATGTTACTTCGCAATGGCATTTTTCAGTAGCAACAAGTAAAGGCACCATGAAATGAGACCAAGCTACATGGTCCTTACATTGACTTGTGGCAATGGCCTGTAATGCAAATGCGCATGCATGCACAGAGGAGAATGCTTGGCACAGAGGCCTAAAACTTTCGTACATTAGTCTTAGTAGTATGTACGAACGGATGTGCACTGAAAGGCATGGCAACTTTGACATACATGGCTTTGACATTTGGCTTCATGAGGTAAAAGGTGAGGTGAAATTGTTGCTGCCACTGGAAGATTCAGGACATTGCATCAGGTCATTCAAGATTTTTATCCCTGGATCGTGCCAGCCATTTGACATTCTCTTTCTTTTTACTGTCTTTTCTCAGGATATTGGTCATATCAGTTTTCGAACTTTTAAAGGCAGTGACCCTCGTCTTAGACAGAGATATTGAATATTTTTGTGACTTTACAATAGTAATACCACTCTTAATATACAGTCTGAACATTTAATATTCTGGGAATTATACTAGGCAGGGCATTCACTATTTAAACTGCTGTATTTAGAAATTGCTCCTATTTAGATCAAACTTCACTTCCCCAACAGTTGGTATCTTGGGTAACTTATCACCTCTGAGTTTATGTTAACCCTTGCCCAGTCCATGTATGGGTGGCTTTGTTCAAATATTGATCGAGATGAGGCATATGAACTCCTGAAAAACTTTTTGTCTACAAGTCCTTGACTGAGCAGCCTCTCTTAATTATATAGTTAACCCAGTGAACCTCTAAATTTGACATTAGTTACAGTGTGTTCCTTTTGAAAGAAAATTCAGCGTCTATCTGAGTTTATACATTTTATTGAAGAAGACTCTGAAGACTTTTTTCACGGAATCCCACATTTCTCCTGATTTTTACCCTATCCCACCCGAAGGGTGAGGGAAGGGGTATTGTTTTCGGTTCGGTTTGTTTTTGTGTTTGTTTATTAACACTCTAGCGGCAAAACTAATGACCAGATTCACCCCAAATTCGGTATAGGGATTGCCACTGACCCAGAATAGATCCCTATTGAATTTCTTACAAGTAGGTGAAAGTATGTGCGAGGGGCAGGGTTTGTTGGGCCTGGCACCACTAGTTAATGTTTTAATTTGTGACAAATTGTACTTGGTATTTTTGTACACAACGTAATACTGTGGCTGGCTTGGTATGTGTGTTTGCGAATAGTTTTTAATGGATGCTTTTAAAAAATGAAGAGAGTACAAACTATTGGGTGGCGGATCATACCAACTGAGCACTAATACCTGCATTTATTTTTGCTAATACATTCTATTTTTCCAGTGAAACAGACTGAAAGAGAAAAGAAGCTTTTCCAGCTCAGGGGGCAAATGGGTGTTCACAGTATGAGGTTAAGGCAGCGGTTTGCTTTGGCAAGGAGGTGAGTGGGGCAGGGGGCAGATACTCTTACCTGAAAAGGCCGGCAGGCCTCTTGTTTACAGGTCAGGTTTCTCAGATTGCTTGGTGTATTGATCTTTTGGCATGCAGCCTGGACGGAAGGCACTCTGAATCTCCGTTGCCTGGTTACATGAGTGAAGCTTTGTTGTTGTGGCCATGTGGTCTTCAGAAGAGGAAGGTCCTTCATTGCGTGTTGAACACAGCAGTGGGTGGAGTCTGGGCTACATTCATTATTACCCTTCCCTCTGGTGAGCAATTTGTTCTCCACTGCCAAGCTTGTCCTAATCATGGTGGTATGACTCACCAATAATTAGCAAGGTACTTTTATCTGTAAAATGCAACCACTCAGAGAAGGTTGGGTTTATTGGACAAGTACAATGAATTTGTAGATGGAGCTGCTATGGGAGGTGAACAGTGGCACCTGAGGCAATTTGGATTACACCTTTTTTGGAGGCTTCTTTTAAAAAATAGCACAATTAGCTCACTTGTCTATAATCACCTGTTGCACATCACCTAATTGCAACTTGTCAAATCATTATTAGTCCTAACCCAGCAAACATAACACGTTTCTTCCATGTGTAAGTTCACATACACATAAAGTATGTGTAACTAGCGTGTAAAAGGCTTAACATAACATAACATAACATGAGTGGTGAGAACAAGCCATTCAGCCCAACTAGGCTTGCCAGTTTCTTTTTACTAATGTGAATATATCACTTCAGATACTCAATGACTCAATGGTATCTAGCTTTCAGTGAAGACTGCTCTTGAAAATTCCCAAGGTTTCTGCCTCAACAATATGGTCAGGCAAGCTATTCCACATCAAAATTACTCTTTGGGTGAAAAAATATTTCCTAATATCAGTGCTAAATTTACCCTTGGTCAACTTCCATTTGCGACCCCGAGTTCTACTAACAAAACTTGGCCGAAGGAATCCTACATTATTCACTTTGTTGATCCCTTTAACATATTTAAAGACCTCAATCAGATCACCCCTAAGTCTCCTTTTCCTAAGACTAAAGAGATTAAGGATCTTCAGCCTCCTCTCATAGCTTTCATCTTTTATACCTGGAATTAGCTTAGTGGCTCTTCTCTGAACTTTTTTTAGAGCTTCTATATCTTTCTTAAAGTATGGTCCCCAGAACTGCACACAATACTCCAGATGTGGTCTGACAATTGTGTTGTACAAGAGAAGTATGACCTCCTTGGATTTCTACTCAATACTTTTGGCAATGTATCCCAGCATCCGATTGGCTTTTTTAACTGCTACGGCACAATGGCTAGAACCTGTGAGGGTTTGGTCAACAATTGCTTCCAGATCTTTTTCATAAGGAGCACATTCCGGTTTTAAACCTCCTATGAAGTAATCCTGTCTAATGTTTTTATTACCTACATGTACAACTTTACATATTGCTACATTAAATTGCATTTGCCACATTTCTGCCCAATTCTGAATTCTATCCAAATCATCCTGAATCACTTTAGTGGACTCTAAACTATTTGCCAAACCTCACAATTTAGAATCATCTGCAAATGTAACCAATTTGCTCTCAATATTTCTATCAAGGTCATTAATGTAGAGGAGGAACAGGAGGGGTCCCAACACCGATCCCTGAGGGACGCCACTCCCCATCAGTACCTAGTTCAGATGAGATTCCACTGACCACCACTCTTTGTGTCCTGTCCTGTAACCAGTTTGAATCCACTCTAGAATACCTCCTGTAACTCCAATGGAGCTCATTTTAAAAATTAGTATCTCATGCGGTACTGTATCAAATGCTTTCTGAAAATCCAAGTATATGATGTCATAAGCCCTGCTCTGATCATAAATCTTGGTGGCCTCTTGAAATGGTGCACTCTCCAAACCATTCATGTGAAACACAATGATTACACGAAGCAGTCGTATTTAAATTCACGCCACACTCGAGTGAACAACAGACCTTTTCCCCGGCTTTGACTTGTCATAATTTACTCCTTATAAATTTGCCCAAATGTTGTTCACGTGCACAGTGGGATAGTGGTGGGTTGCTTTACTACTAACCAAAGAGTGGCTTGTTCAACCCTCAGTGGGGCTTGGGATTCAGACTTGTTCTACTGTATCTATCCTATCAAGAATTTCTCCCAGGGCATCCCTGAAAAAGAGAGATGTTCTCATTGGGATTTCTCAGTGAAATAAATGTGAAAAAAAATATATGTATGCCTTTAGCGACCTCGAGGAACAATCTTTGGAAAAACTGGTGTAAACTCATGTTTTTGAGTTCTCATGTTTTGAGTTACACTTTATACATAAAAACGTAAGTATGATGTGTTTTACATGTAGACTTACACCTGTAAAATACACGTTTTTGTATGTGAATTTTTTCTGGGAAATTACCCCTGCACCAACTTTATTGGACTCTTGCAGCCATCAGATTTGAAAAAAGCATGAATTTTAAATACATAATTGAATTCTCACGTGAAAGCGTCAAATAACATTGATGTAGATTTTTAAATATAGCACAGCAGTGATGTAGGTGAGGGGTACACCTCAAACTTGTATGTGACATTACACAAAGATAAACTGAAAAAATACTAGCCATTCCTGAGAATTGTAAAAAAAAAAAAAAGGAACTAAAACATCCATGACTTTTTCGAGGTTTTGGCAATTTTAGGTACTTTATATTACTCTTTCCCCAAATACATTTGTAATCAAGCTCAATCGTCCTACTTGTGTTAAAAAAAGAAAATCAAAAGCCAGCCCAGCTGCAATGCGATTTCCCTAATTTTCAAAAAGCTAATTACGTATTAATCACCTCCACCAACGAAGTGTGGCAGGAGGTTATGTGATCAGTACCGTTTGTTTGTCTGTTTGTTTGTGAACAACATAACTCAAAAAGTAATGAATCACTGAAATTTGGTGGGTGGGTCGCTATTACATCAGGGATGGACCCTATTGATTTTGAGCGCGTTCACTGAAACAATATGGCCGCCATGGCAGCCATCTTGAAATCCTATGACACGCAATAACTGAACTTTGCTCCCACTCAGCAAGACTTGGACTGTGCTGCCTTGGCGGAGGTTTGCACTCCAGGAGTGCCTCCATATTATGCATTTGACGTTGTTCCGAGACTTGTTGCACCTCTCCATTAGACATGGATATGCAAGCGTGTATGTTCCATGTGAAATATCTGAGCTAAAGCTTGGCATTTGGATTTGCTTTTAATACATTTTATTCAACAAATATAAAATGCCTTGATTTTGTGTAGTTGGAGGCTGTAAGAGGAACACAGTCAAAAATCTCACCATCAATGCCGGTATGAGATCTCTCTCACTGTGAAGATGTTTACTGAGCCAATCACTGAAACAAGTGACATCACCAATAACCCGCAGAAACATTGAACACCTAAAAGCAATGAAATTCATATTATATCTGTGAGTCATTGCTGTAGGGGATTTACCGAATATGGCTGGCTGACTATAAAACTGGAGACTTGACGATGTGCAGAACTCAGAGCATGTTATAATTAAATCCATTCAGATGCCATATTTTAAGACAGCGCAGAGAGGCTACTGGTGAGTCCCCATATTCTAAACTGCATATTTTCGCGATCTAGCTCATTTGCATGTGCGTGAAATAATGCCAAAAAACGTATTTGTTTTGTTTGCCAAATAGGGGGTAAGTTAGCTAGCTAGCAAGCTATTTCACATTTGCTGTGATTGCCGTTTCTTCTCCTCAATGGTTTGTCATAATTTAGTTACTTATGCTTGACTTATGCTATTCTTAAGCATTAGGCTATATACAGTCTATGCTCGGAACAGCTTTAATTATTTAGTTTTTCACGGGCTAACATTTGTTATAATTGTGTTCTCTCTACCTCTCTGTATGTCTTCGTACTTGTGTAAATATATAGCATCATCCCGCAATTTGAACACAGCCTCTACTTCTGACTCTGACTTGAGTTGGCTCAGCGGAAACAAACATTATTTTGCATTAAGAAATCAATGTATTTTCGAGTTTTTTTTGCTATTGATTTTTTGTGAGGAAAAGACGAAGACACAACGTGAAAAATCTAATTATGGCTTGATTTTAGCCAACAGTTCAGTCACTGTATGTAGCACTAAGGCTTACTTGTACACTGTAAAGCTAGTGCACACAGTGCAACTGAGTCTCAGAATGTCGTCAGGTGTTCTCTTATACGATAGCGCTTTTCGGATTTCTGACAATGTGGGCGCAGACACAAAGTGCATCTAAAAACGTATTTCCCACACAAATTTCTCAAGTTGATTTTTCAAAAATTATTTAATCCATAATCTACCACTTCAAAACAAAAGTATCGAAACTTCAAAACCTTTTTAGTTTCTCTTTAACATGGAAATGGAATATAAATGAGCTGACAATTCCGTCTGATATGAGGCAATATGATGGCTGCATTTATCAGCTGTATTCGAAGGCACCCGCTCAATGGAACAGCCCTGCGATGATGTTGCCGCCTAGAAATGCAACCTATTAAGGCTGCAGCCTATGCTTTGAGGAACGGCCCAGGTGTAGTTGATAGCTGTAAAGTGGCGCAAATTATTAGGAATTATTAAGAATACCTATCATTAACACATGCACATGAGGAGACCACCAGATCTAATCAGAGCACATCACAAGAGAATAAGTAAACAAAAAGGTTATAATGATTGATGCTGGCAACCTGTAAATGTGCATATGGTGGGGCGCCCCGGTGGCTCATCGGTCTAAGTGCGCGCACCATAAAGGCTGTGGCCTTCCTGCGGTGACCAGGTTCGATTCCGGCTCGGGTCATTTACCGCATGTCTTCCCCATTCTTCTCCCCAACTTTCCTGTCTCTATCTACTGTGTGACTTTCAAATAAAGGAGAAAATCCCAAAAAAATAATCTTTAAAAAAAAAAAAAAGTGTGCATATGGTGAACTAAATGGAGTGGGAAGACTGAAAGTTTGGCGGGCAGTCAGCCTGAACAACAATTGCAGCATGGACGCAGGTAACAGGAAGGGCGTAGCTGCTAGTCTGGAGAAGAACTGCTGCACTGGCCCAGGACGTAGATGGTAACCAACCCCAAGGCACGGAAAAGGGAGTCATCGTCAGCGGTGGTTATTATCAGGCAACCCAGAGACAAGACCTGGGGGATAAGAATACCAGCTATCTCCAGACTTCCCCTGCACTGTAGCTCGAATAGGGAGGGAAAGGGTTGTCGCTCCTCTGAGCGGTAGCCACTCAAACAGCTATCAGAGGGGTCAGCCTCCACAGGTGGATGCATCTCTGTCAGGACAGAAGCTACACATGAACAGGAATAACTTGACTTCTGTGCGGAGTTTTCTCCATGAATGGTGTTTTGGTATGAGTTGGGAGGTCGGTATGCCTTAATAATGACATTTGATGTTGAACTTGGAGCTAAACTATCGGCCCATCTATAGCTGTGTGAAAGAAGGATAATAAAACCTAGAGCTATTGCTGTGTTATAATGAGATAAGAATCAATCAAATAGCCTCGTGAGCTCATTAGAATTGTGTGTACGCATTTAACCAGTTAGTCAATAATAATTAGAGTTAAATTGTTGTGTACATTTAACCATTTTGTCAATAAGAAGCCCAGGCACAGTTTTTAAAATACTTTTACAGGGTTCCCCCTGGGTTTTGAAAAATATTCTTTACTTTTTTTCCTTGGAAGATAAAGTAAAAAAAAAAAAATCTTCACTTTACCTTAGTATTTATTTTTTCTTAGTCACTCATGGACTTAACTTTAAAAAAGCCTTTAAAACATACTAAGAGCTAACAGCATGTACGAGGAAAAGGTCGAACCTCAAATATTTGTGCCCAAACAGGCCTCTCCATCATACATTTGATTGTATACATAATTTAGGCTCCACTCCAGTCCAGCCTCTAATAATGGGCACCATGTGCACCATAAAAGCTAAATTAAACCTCTTTTGAGCTTTTAGCATGGAATTTATTCAAAAGAGTGGTATTGGGAATCTTTTTAAACCCTTTATTTCTTATTTTTTCCTGCACAGTTTTATCAGTATAACCATTTTGGGCACACAGAAGGGGCACACCCTTTACAGGTGTCTACTGTGTAATGAAGCGGCCTGACAAAAAATGGTGAATTAGATTTGGGATGAGAAATTTTATGCTGTTGGAATCAGGATTAATGGAATTCTCAAATGTTTATTTTTGTGAAACTTTTGAGATTTCCATTAACTGATTGTAAATTGAACTTAAAGGTGAGCTGAATGTTGTATGCACATGCAATTTGTTAGAATCAAAATATATACTACTCAAAATTTGATAGGGATCATAGGAATTTTTTTGTGAAATGACATGCAAATTTGGTAACTGCCACTGATGAACAATATATTGGATAAATGACATGCAGTCAGACACAAAACACATTTGCAAGTGCATTTAATGACATTAAATGAGCATGCAGCCTCACACTTTTGGCTTTCACGAACACTTCATGGTTTCACCTCTGACATGTAAAGTGAAAACAGACAGTGTTCGTTTGATGTTTCATTACCACAGTTAATGTCAATAACGGGTATGGCCTCCCCTAGCTTGAATGACGGATTGATAACGTTGGGTCATACTGTCAATCAGAACCCGGATGCTTGCAATTGGAATGTTGTTCCATTCTTCAACAAGGGCATTTCTGAGCTCTTCTAGAGTTGTGGGTTGTGCCCTACGACCGGAAATGGCGACCTGCAGCATGTTCCACACATGCTCGATAGGGTTTAGGTCCGGCGAACGCGCGGGCCAGTCCATGCGGACAATTGTCTCCTGCTCTAGGAATTGATTCACCACCCTAGCATGATGGGGATGGGCGTTATCATCCATCAAGATGAAATCAGGGCCAACAGCACCAGCGTATGGTCTTACGTACACATTGAGGATCTCATCCCTGTACCGTACCCCTGTCATCGTCCCTCTCCCCATGACATGCAGGTCCGTTCTGCCGTTCCTGCTTATTCCTCCCCAGACCATAATTGATCCGCCACCATAACGGTCGTGTTCGTTGATGTAGGCATCATTAAATCGCTCACGTTGTCTTTGCCACACCCGTTGCCTCCTGTCAGTAAAGTCCAAGCAATATTGGGACTCATCAGTAAAGAGAACTGGAGCCCAATCGTTGTGTGTCCATGTGACATGATCGTGAGCCCAATCCAAACGGTCACGCCTATGACGCACGGTCAGTGGGATTCGAACATATGGCCTTCTTGAGTTGAGGCCGGCAGTATGAAGATGATTCCGTATCGTCTGAGTGGATACCCTGACCCCCGAGGCATTATGAAGGTCATTTCGTAGGGTGGTGGCTGTCCAGAAAGGATGACGTCGTGCCTGAAGTGTGAGAAAGTGGTCTTGTCGTTGTGTAGTCGATCTCTGACGACCACCCCCATGACGGTGTGCTGCTGTACCAAACGTTTGATGCCGGTTCCACGCTCTGTTCACAACGCTTTGGCTGACGTTAAGTGCATTAGCAACGTGACGTTGTGAGAAGCCAGAGTCACGCATTCCGATGCATCTTCCCAATTGCTTTTAAGTCAATCTTCGTCTAAGACGTTGAGGAGACATTGTTATTGCTAAATGTAATGCAAAAAATTTGGGAACTTCCAAATTTTCACCAACAAGCAACACACACGTCTGAGTTGAAATGGTGAAGTGTTAGTCAAAGCCAAAATGTGAGGCTGCACGCTCATTTAATGTCATGAAATGCGCATGCAAATGTGTTTTGTGTCTGACTGCATGTCATTTATCCAATATATTGTTCATCAGTGGCAGTTACCAAATTTGCATGTCATTTCACAAAAAAATTCCTATGATCCCTATCAAATTTTGAGTAGTATATATAAATGGAAATCTCAAATGTTTAGGGTTTCAAATGTTAAACATTTCAGATTTCCACTAATTCTGACAACAATTTACAAGTCTCAGTGGTGGCACCCTCATCCACTCCAGTCTTCTCTCACAGGTGAGTACTTACAGATTGTCGGACTGTCCTCAACTACCATGTGATATTAAGCAGTTGGGCTTTAAGAAAATCCGTTTGGATTTTTATGTATTCGCTGTTTATTTATATTTGATTTCTCTGAGGGCAACCAGCGAACGCAAGGTAAATTGCAATGAAGACTGCTTATCTTTGTACTTCTCGCGTTGTACACATCCACTTCACCACCACCTAGAGCCTCACTGATTTACGCTAGAAAGGTCGCTGGATGTGACTGGAGATGTTCCTTAAGAGCCGTAACTTATTTGCTGCACTTGTCTGACTCACAAGGACTCCAGCCAATTCCATTATATCCACAGCAGGGGAGGCATCTTTCGATTTGCGTGGTCGCATGGAAACACGTCCTTGTAATCCCTTTATACACAGCCAGATAGCTCCTAGTTTGCATCTGGGTTGGTTTTTCCTGAAATCGTGGTGAATTTTTGTATCTTCAAGTCACCAACTACACATCATAACAGTTTTTCCATACGATTGTGCCTTTATGTCAAAAGTTTTTCTGTTTTGTTAGCCTGTTATATTTGCCATCGCTTTTATAGCCGTTACAAATGACAATTGTATGCATTGAGAGAAAGATAGCTCTTAAATGACTTATGAAGATACGCTGCTTGGTGTGTTAATAGATTAGTGAACATGTGACCATTGAAGTTCGGTCACATGCCCACTGAAAAAGACGGAAAGGATAGAAGATCAAACGATAACATTAGCTAGTAATTTATTCCGATCACTTAACATAAGTTCAGCTTTATTTTTTTTCTTGAGACGACAAAGGGCAGAAATAATACAACCACGCTGAATTCATTTAGCATGCTTACTAGATTCTTTTGCCTGTAACATCCCGTTTTGGAGCACCAGCGGGGTAAATATTTCAATGAACAGCTCAGGTATTAAGCTACATTTTGGGGCACTGAAATGAAGCGCCAAAATCTGCGTTGTGATTCGGTCTGGTAGATACGGATCATATAGGAACCAGTACTGTACTGGAAATGGGTTTTGTTACTAAAATTTATATATAACATGAGGCTGGGCTAGTTTAATGTTGCTAGCACCTGTATAACTTACGCTCTGCTCACATCACGTTCACGTAGCTTGGGACTCATATAGACATTTACACACCTTGTTCTCCTAGCTCAACGACGGAGGATGTTTTTGCTCCTGCTTCAACCATTTTACAAGTAATAAAATCCGTATATATTCATTTTCTCACGTTAACTGACTGTGTGAGAACAGCATTTTGCATATTAAGCCCACAGAGACCAGCCAGCCAATAAGGCAGCATTTGGATGTATTTTCCTCTAAACGCTCTCTGATTGCTCTTTCTTGCCTCTGTTCATTGAAGATAAAAATACAACACTGCAGTCACGTTTTACTGACATTACAGTCTATGTTTGGGGCAAAGGAGAAAAATCTTGGGGGCTACAGCCTCGAATGCTCTGGGCAGGTGACACCACTGTTTGTCATTGAATTTTTATTTGTCATAAAGCAATTACATTCACCACTGCGACTACTGCTAGTAATTTTCTTCTCGTCACTGATGGATTATATTCGTCAATGAAGAAAGCGACGAGCGCCAGCGGGAACACTGCTTTTACAGGGTGTTATTACAGGGAGCGTAATTATCAAGTGTGAAACTATGTGCTAATGTGATCCCATAAGAGTAAAGCGTGTCGCAGTGTATTGAGGTGAGCTTTTGTGATCAATAAAGAGTGAACAACTGAACCTAGTCTTTGAGTCAAATTGCTCCTGATCCTCATCACCACAAAGAACAGAACCAGTTTACTGAAGTGCCCCCATTACATTGCATATTCTGGCATCGAAACTGACATTGGCTACGAAAGCATTTCATTATCTAATGCTGAAATTAAACTTGGCATTATCAGTACAAAACAAGAGGTTTCTGAACTGTGGGGCCTCGGTGTATGCTGGTTTTTGGTCCAACCACAATGACAATCGTAAGATTTTTACAAGCTGTTCATTTGAGTGAGTTAGGTGCATGTATGTTTAGAGCAGGTATTTATCCTCTTAAATCACATTTTCTAATGTTATCTATGCATGCTTCGACTAATACAGTATAAATTCCATACCCACATTGTGATATATTAGGAACAACTACACAAAAAGAGGGAAAAAACAATAAAAGCAAGCAATCATTAGGTTCTTAAATTGGGGAAACTGGGCACTTGCACTTGATCACAAAAAATTAACAATTTATTAGGCAAGCAAATGATACAGTCAAATCTGTGTTGTGTCATTCAAGCAAATTCATTTGGAAGAACTTTAACACCTGTGTTCAGCAACCTAATTTGGAGCTTGCCGATCTTCTCAATGCATGACTTGAGCCGTTAATTTTTTTTATTTCTACTGATTTACTTGGAATATAGGAAAATAAGGAATAGGTTCAAGGGGCTTTCATTCTTCATAGCACACGTGGATATTTCCATCAAAATGTGGCTTTAGATGGTAAATAACTGCTTTAAACAGATGGCACCTAATTAGCAGAAAGGAAAGCTTATTTATATAGTTTAATTGCAGTTGTGGTTGGAACAAAAACCAGCACACACAGAGGGACTGGGTTTGGGAACCACTGTGGTAGAGGGTGATTGGACTTCTCAAATCACTCCTTTTGATTTTGTGGGCATTTTCCAAAATGTGCCAGCTTTTTTCAGAAATATTGTTGTATTTTAATGGTGACATGATTCATCTTGTTGCTGGAAAGCTTGATTCATAGCTTTAGACCTCTTTATCTACTTTTTCCATGAGATCAACTTTCCCATCTTTGACAGCCCCCATCCCCCACCCCTCCCTGACCTGACATATAGATAGACAAACGGAAAAAGTGTCCAAAAAGAAAAGGGAAAAAAGTCAAAGAAAAATAAAACATATACATTCACAAGTACATAAATATCCACACATACACATAGCCAGTTTAAATTTAACATCATATCTGTCCTATTGTTTGGAAATTTATTAATTTTAGGAGAAGTACATATTTCTCCATGTTAGACAGATATCTTTAAAACTTCGGAGCCTTCTTGAGTAATACTAATCACCTAATGAATTTATGACTTTACCAGATCCAGATGCGGAAGTGAAAGGTCTTTTTTTTTCTGAAAGGATTAATTGTTGTACCACAGGGGTGTTCCTGTATGCCACTGCACATTCCCTATCAGCTGCTTTTCTACCATCCTGAAATTGCCTGTACTGTTTGTAATAATAGATCCACAGCCAAGCAAGCAGTTTTTATTGAATGTACCAGAGAATATAACATCTTCTAATTTAATAGGATAGTGCATCCTCAATTGCCCTCAATGAAACATTAGGTAATTGACTCTGCTATGTTTTAAATGGACAAAGCTGAAATGATTGATGATATAGTTGGAAATGAAGCAGTGCAAGTCCACCATCTGTTTTGGAATGCTGTCGTGCGGTGAATTGTACTCTGGAGTGTTTCCCATCCCAGATATATTTTTGGAAAAGCTTATCAATCTTTTTCCAGAAATCTAGAGGTGGTGGTAATGATATCATCATGCCTATACTCAAAGAAGTTTCTTTGGCTAAAAAGAAGTTTCTAAATGGCTAAAATATATTATGCTAAATTCCTAATAAGCTGTGGAACACTTTTATGTGACCAGAATACAGATGTCTTTACAATACAGAGCTGTGAAAAAAACCTGTCCTGATTTCTTCAATTTTTGCTTATTTGCCATATTTAACTGTTTCAGATCATCATACTAATTTTAATAAAAAACAAAGACAATGGGCCTCATTAACAACCAGTGCATACTCAAATCTGTGCTTAAGCTGATGTGCGTATGAATGTTTTGTGTAAAAATCCAGGATTCATGAATATTTTCATCCATGAATTTGTTTATACTCCACAAAGAAATTTAGAACAATCTCAGACCACACGTATGCACAAATGATGAAGGCCCGGCTGTCATAGAAAATGTAAACACACACCTTTTAACTAAATGTATAGCATATTACTGCCACTTTCATTTATAATGGGCTTTGATTGACAATATTTCGAACTCTTGATTTACTAATGCCTTGGCCGAATGTATCAAATAACCATGGATTTGACACTCTTTTATGCACATCAATTATTTTCATAATCAAAACATTCAAATATAAAAACTGGGTACCCCAGTCCAACCCAATAGTCAGAACGACAATATTGAAATGAAACAGTTTTGGTTTTCATTATTTTTTATGGACTTGGCCAAGAGGAGGTTTGACATTAACTAACATGTGATGTCATTTTGCGCATACCCCATGCACTGGTTGGCAAAAAGGCACACAGGACCAGGTAAAATGTGTACTGAGCGCCTCAGGAAACTATGCAGCAGCCATGGATAACAGGTCATCTGTGTATGGTGATGATACAGGGTATAGGTGGGTGAACAAAGGAAGGTTACCTACTGCCAGTTGCCCACGATAAAATGGTTAAACAAACACAAAAGTTACCATCGGTTATTCCATGTTGGAGAGAGAGGTGTAAGCTAGTTTAGCGAGCTGAATATACAAGCAGGGAAACGTAACAATGGCTATCTTATGTTACCGTAAAAGTTAGCTAGCATGGCCCAGTAAACTAGCTAGCTAAATTACTAATGTGGAAGACAAAAAAGAGAACTGTATGTTGTTGTACTATTATTGTTAGCTAGCTAGCTACTAAAAATTCCACCCAAAATAGTGTTTGCTTTAGAATGATGAACAGCAAATGCTGAGTCCTCATTATCCACATGGATATTTCAGTCAAAATATAGCTTAAGACAATAAATAAGTACTTTAACCGCAAAGTGAGCCTAACTCAGATAAATTAACTGCTGATTAAAATCTTCTGATTGCAGTTGTGGTTGATAAAAAACCAGCATACACTTGGGGACTCCAGGACTGAGTTTGAAAATCACTGCCATAGGCTATACTGTCATGCCTGAACATGCACTAAGTACAAGTACTAAGTCCCAGGTCACCGTACACAGCCCCTGGTCTTCACTCAGCCACTCCACCATACCGACTGCTCCCCACCCGAGGCCAGCCATCCTTTTGCACAATAATTTGGCTTATCCAGATATAATGTGCATTTAACATTACCTTAGTCAGAAATAATTGAATAGCACCACCTGAGGCAAAATGCTGGCCACAAACATGGGTGTTGTCTGTCGGTTCCCAGTCTTTCGTTGTATTACATTCAGCCACAATTCTCTGTTTTTTTGTCTTTTGGGATCCAATGAAATGCCTATAATTCATTGAGAGAGCAGCTAGGACATCCAACAACAACACAGGATACAACAATATTTAGTTGGTCCTCGTAAAACGTGCAGAAATAGACAAAATATCACAAATAATCTGTATTTTTTATGATGCCTTGTTTAATGGATGTTGCCGTCAGTGTATTGGCAGTGATCACGTGACCAGTGCTGACATCACCAGTGACACCTCTCATGATGATTGGTTACTCCCACATTTCCAGAACCATTAAACAGTGGATATCTAGCCAATGTTAATTATTAGCCAGCCACCTGGTTAATTGGTGGCCAAATAAAAAGCGCGCCAGGTTCACTGACCATCCAAAAAAAAAAAAAAAAATGTGGCACACTTGTTGAGGAACCACTCTGTAGTCTTCTCCAGCACGTCCTAATAACTTTCAGTGTGGTTAAGGTCAAGACTTTGTGGTGGCCAATTCGAGGGTGAAAATGATTCCTGATGCAAGCTTTCCTCATTCATTGTTTTCTTTGCTTTATGCAGACCAATAACTTGCTCCATCAGAAATTGTGTAACATCTTTTCCGTCATCAAGGGACGTCAGTTTTTCAGAAATAAGAAGCTAAACACTTCATCTATGAGGGTTAAAATAGTTATTGCCAATTGAAACATTCATCGCTATGATAATGATCCAATCATAGTATTTGTTCATATCCAAACAGCAACTTTTTTCTGGATAAGCAGTATAAATTGTTTGCGTATTAAAAAGTATACATGGTATATTAATTGCAAACATGTTAAAAGGCATGCAGAGTATGTAAGAGATTCCGATTTACCTCCAAGCAAGTGTTAAGATGGCATATCTAGCCTTGTTGGAAGATGTCGCAGCACATGCCTGCAGGAGAAAGCTCATCTTTAGTGGCTGATATAACATGCATCAAGATAGGGACAACTGGCTTATGAGCCATTTCAGACTGCCAAGTCAAGTTTTGCAGCAGCTATGCAATTCCCTGAGATGACATCTAAGTCATGAGAAACAATGCTCGATACCTTCTCAGGTTAAAGTCCTGTGTACCATCGGTTTTCCTGGCTACAGGTACATTTCAGGGGGAAATGGCAGATTGGGCTGGGATTTTGCAGCCTTCTTTGAGCAACGCGATCCCAAAGGTATTAAATCTTATCATAAGGCTAATGCCTGACTATATTAAACTCCCTTATGATGAACAGCGTCAGAGTAATGTGAAGAGGGGGTTTCATGCCATTGCAGGAATTGCCAGACACAATTGGATCAATAGACTGCACCCATGTGTGCATCAAAGCTCCATCAACTGACTGCATCCTACAAACATGTTGTGTTCCCAGTGTCCTGTGCCGTCTGCCAGGACTCTGCAGAGGTTTTAACAGTTCTTTGAATCAGGTTTCATTATTTGTCGTTCATTATCATGTTTTTATTCTTGCCATGTTTTGTTTCTCGCCAGGTCTCGTTCCTGGTCTGCCCAGCCAATCCACCTCCACAGGGTCTGCATGGCTGTATCCATGTTTTTATTCTCGCACTACATTTGGGAGTGGCTTACGGTTTCAAACTTCTTTCTTACGTTCCTTTCTTCCGGGCTTCCCTAGTCTTCATGTTTGTTAATTATTTTAAATTGATTACTAACATCACTAATCAGTCATGGGGAGTGTTTCCATTAAACAGGCACGTACTAACCATTACTAATTAAGATAGGGATTTAACTTGCATGCTTCCTGCTTTCGCTAAGATTCTTACCTGTGCTTTACTGCTTACTAGTTTAACACTTTAACTGTTCATATTATCTCATTGGGTTCTTATATGCTGCAACACGCTCATCTTCTTGATGAGAAAATCCTTTCTCTTATTGTTTCGTCTCTACTGCGCTTGTTTCCTCGCTTGTCATTGTGCCATGTAATTAAGCAATCTCATTTCTCCCTGTCAGTCTACAGGTGATCCTCGTTTGTCTCGTGATTCCTGCTTCTATATCTGGGGAGAGGCTGGAGTTGGCTGGCAGACAGTCTCGTTTCTAGCCATAGCATTTCATGCCCATAGCGTTCGTTCAGTGTGTGTTTCTAGTGTGCTCCTTGATTATATTCATATTCTTTGCCATAGCTCTCGTTTTGTTTATCGTATATGCCTTGTGCCATATCAGTCATCGTTTATTTTTGTTTATTGGTATTCTTCCCTAGAGCTTCTAGTGGCTTTTGTTTTTTCATTTTGCTTTTTGGTTTATTGCTCTGTGAAGCATTCCTTAGTTGAATTTTTGCAACCCTTTCGGCCAAGTTTTTTGTTTGGCCATTCGCCCTGAGAAGCGAGTGACGAGTGTTGGTAAGCATCTGTTTTGTCGGTTATTAAAACTGAACACAATGCCATTTTATGTTAAAATATTTTATATTGTTCAGGTAACCGAGGATATGGCCTAAAAACCTGACTGATGACCCAATTTCTCAATCCCATAACCCCTTAAGAGGTGCACTATGACTATATCCATGCCCACAGGCGCGCTGCAATAGAGCGCACCTTTAGGCTTCTCAAGGACAATTGAATGTGTTTGACACAACTGAGGACAAGCTTCTTTATACCCCTGAGTGGGTGAAAAGGATCACTCTGGCATGCTGTGTCCTTCATAATATTGACATGGCTCATGGTATTCCTGTTCCACCTGGAAAAGAGTCACAACCAGACTGCAGGCCACATGGCGCACAACCAGATGATGGACCTCCTTGTAAGGCTGCAGTTCAGGCTCTTCATAACTTTTTTTTTTACACTTTAGGAGCCATGCTTCTCTCTCACACTAACTTTGCTGTTTTCTTCTTGATACACCTCTCGGCAAATGTATGCCTTTACACAGAGAAATGGGGGCATGGTTGCATGCTAATTGAAAACTGTGGGCATGTGCCTGTGAATTTACGTTGTAGAATGATTCTGAGTCAATAATATAAGCAGGAACAAAATTGGCTAGTGCACTCGAATCATGAATGCAATGGTAACTTAGCATGCACAGCATTTGAACATTTCTTGGTGCATATTAGCGAATGAAGCCCATTGTAAGTAAACTCAAAATGCAACTTTTAAATTACCGTTTCATTTATTGAAGGTAAAGAGTTACAACAACCTCTTTCACCCATGTTAATAAATAATTTCCCCCTCAACTGGTTATGCCACCCTTGGCAGCAGTAACAGCAATGGAACATTTGCAATAATACGGTAATGACCTTTACATCACAGTGGAGAAATTTTAGCCCGCTCTTTGCAATATTCTTCTGGTTCAGCCACATTGGAAGGTTGGTCCATCCATTTTCTTTCGATTTTTCCGGAGCCAGGTCGCGGGGGTAGCAGACTAAGCAGAGTGGCCCAGACATCTCCCTCCCCAGCAATTTCCATCAGCTCTTCTTGGGGGACCCCGAGACATTATCAAGCCAGCCAGGAGATATAGTCCCTCCAGCATGTCCTGGGTCTGCCTCGGGGCTTCCTCCCAGATGGACATGCCCGGAACATCTCCAAACGGAGGCGTCCAGGAGGCATTCAAACCAGATGCCCGAACCACCTCAACTGACTCCTCAACGCAGAGGACCGACAGTTCTACTCTGAGCCTCTCCCGGATGTCCGACCTCCTTACCCTATCCCTACGGGTCAGCCCAGCCGCTCAATGAAGAAAGCTCATTTTCGCTGCTTGTATTCACAATCTTGTTCTCGGTCACTACCAAAAGTTCATGACTATAGCTGAGGGTTGGAACATAAATTGAGAGCCTCGCCTTTAAGCTCAGCTCCTTCCTCACCAGGATCGTCAGGTACAATGTCCACTTTACTGCAGATGCTGCACTGATTCGCCTGTTGATCTCCCACTCTATCCTCCCCTCATTAATGACTAAGACCCCGAGATTCTTAAACTCCTCCACTTGGGGTAACAACTCACCCCCCACTTGGAGGGGACAATCAATTTTTTCCGTCAGAGAACAGTAGCCTCGGATTTGGAGGCGCTGATCCTCATTCTGACTGCTTTACACTCAGCTGCGAACTGCTCCAGTGCACGTTGGAGGTCACGCCAACAAGACCACATCATCAGCGAACAATACAGATGCAATCCTCAGGCCACCAAACTGAAACCCTCCGAGCTGCGGATGTGTCTTGATACCCTGTCCATGAAAACCATGAACGAAACAGGTGACAAGGCACACCCTGGGCGGAGTCCAACACCAACTGGAAACCAGTCTGACTTACTACCAAGAATGTGGACACAACGCCTGCTTTGGTTGTACAGGGATCGGATGGCTTGAACTAACGGCCTCGGAAACCCATACTCCCGCCCTCCTCTCACAGGATACTTTGTGGGACATGGTCATAACTAAGTGCAGAGAACACATGTAGACTGGATGGGCGAACTCCCATGACCTCTCCAGTATCCGTGTGAGGGCAAAAAGTTAGTTTGCCGTTCCACGGCCAGGACGGAACCCGCATTGCTACTCCTGAATCTGAGGTTTAACTATTGGGCGGATTCTCCTCTCCAGCCCCCTGGCATAGGCATTCCCTGGGAGACTGAGCAGTATGATCCCCCTATAATTGGAGCCAACCCCCTGGTCCCCTTTTTTAAAAATGGGAACCACCACCCCAGTTTCCCAGTCCAAGGGCACTGTACCTGACATCCATGTGATGTTAAACAGGCATGTCAACCATGACAGCCCAACAACATCCAGAGCCTTCAGTATCTCAGAGCAAATCTCATCCATCCCCAGTGATCTGCCACTGTGGAGCTTTTCAACCACCTCGGTGACTTCCACCAGGGAAATGGGCTAAGACTCACCTGAGTTTTCTGTCTCTGCCTCCTCTAAGGCGGGCGAGTCTGTTGGGTTCAGGAATTCCTCAAAGTGCTTCTTCTACCACCAAACAATGTCCCCGCCCCTGCTGAAAACAGCCAAGGCAAAGCCCTGCCTCCCCTTCCAGAGTCATCTGATGGTTTGCCAGAATCTCTCTGAGGTCACCCGTAAGTCCTTCTCCATAGCCTCCCCAACCTCCTTCGAAGGCCGAGTTTTTGCTTCTGTGGCCACCGCGGCTGCAGTCCTTCTAGTCTGTCGTTACTGGTCTGCCGAGTCAGGAGTCCCTTGGGCCAACCAGGCCCGAAAGGTCACCATCCTCAGCTTGACGGCGTCCCTCATCCTGTGTCCACCAACAGGTCCTTGGGTTGTTGCAACAACTGGCACCAATGACCTTCAGGCCACAGCTCACGGCTGCTGCTTCCACAATAGAGACTTTGAACAGGATGTACTCAGACTCCATATCCCCAGTCTCCCCCGAGATATGGGAAAAGCTCTTCCGAAGGTGTGAGTTGGAAATCGTCTGGACAGGTTCCTCTACCAAACATTCCCAGTCAACCCTAACAACACTTCTAGGTTAACCAGGTCTGCCCAGCAGCCTTTCTTGCCATCTGATCCAGCTCACCACCAGGTGGTGATAAGTTGACAGCTCTGCCCCTCTCTTCACCCAAGTATCCGAGTGTCATCTGCTCTCATATTTCTTTAGATCACAGCATCGTGCACTGTTTATTGCCAACTTCACACTGTCAGACAGGTTCTATTCACGTGATTTCTGGATTCAACAAGACTGGCAGTAATCAATTTGGGTATGTCTCATGAAATTTAATCCATTTACCCATATTGCCAGGGTTTGGATTGCTTGATGATCTGAAACATTTAACTGTGACAAATATGCTAAATATAAATGAAATCAGGAAGGAGATGAATACTTTTTCACAGAACTGTATGAACTAATGACAAAGTTATATAACTTGCTGCAACACTGCAACATGGCACAGGGTAAGTACAAACTTGAGGTCTCATTCCAAATGCTGGGGGCCTGGTTCATACACTCATTTTCACTCCAGCAGAATAGGTCAGGCATGGTACTGAACGAGATATTGGTGGCAGTATACTGCTCAGGTTTCTAACCCTTTACTACTCTTGACTACACATGACTGTAAACAGCTTGGAGACCCGCTGTACAAAATTATAATCACTTTTTAAAAGTTTTTGTTTATAGCTGCCAGGATAGATCACTCGGTTAAGGCGCTGCATTTCCGGAGCAGTAGTGACTACCACGGCGCAGGTTCGATCCCTGGTCGTCCCAACCAGTGGTGGTCGGCAGCTTTTTCAGAACAGCGCATGATTGGCTAAAGCGCTGTGGGAATGCTAATTGCGAAGGGACTGCCGGGAAGGGATATTAAAAATGACTGCCTTTGTTAGTGGCTCAAGCGCCTCCTGTTGGCCAGCCGGGCGCTCATTAGTGAGAATCTAAGCTTGCTCATGTTCGGGTATCCTCCGCCCCTCGTTCTGAACTTGCGATAGTTTCGACCAATGAGTGTAAAGATGCAGGGGCTGACAGGCGCGTGCTTCGGAGGAGAGCCGCGAACTGTCTCTCTCTCCTGAGCTGGCATTAAGGGGTCACATACGAGCAAGCCTTGTACATAGTTCTCGGATTGGGCATTCCAGATTCGGGTGGGATTGGAGATGCCAAATTTATTAAAAAAAAAAAGTTTTTGTTTATAAAAAAGGTGATGATATACTTTTGTTTCACAGTACTACACTAGTCAAAAATGTGTACCCACTGATGTTTATCAATTATTTTTGAAAGAATAAATAATGAAGATTTAAAAAGTAACTTACCAAAGAATTTTTTTTGTCTTTTTATTGAGCCAAATATGGCTTCTTTATGAATTCTACCATTTTGGGCACTGTTGCTTGTGAAATGAAATTTTGTTTTATGTCTGCCTATTTTCCACTTACCACATGCCATTTGAGGCTGTATCCAGAACTTAAACCACTAACATTTCACTAGAAACCGAGACTACAACAGAAATAAATTGTGTCCTAGCTTTTGACTGGAACTATATGTTGCACAGATTATAGGAAAAAACAAGGGCTCCCAAATTTTGTTGCATGACTCCTGAGGGCCCTTTAAATAATTCATTTTTGTTTTCCTGTTTAGAATAACCAATATCAACTAATGAATGAGAAATTATATTTTTCCCTATACTATTTATTTATCCTTTATTTAACTAGGTAAAAGGCTTGCTGAGATTAATCTCTTTTCCAAGAGCAACCTGGCCATGAAGGCAGCATCAAACAATTACAACAAGAAAACCAACATTACAGTAAGACAAATACAACTATACATGGTATAAATGAGCAAATAAAGCACAATATGCATTATAAAAATGTGATTCATGAATGAATAATAAAGAGGTATATATTAAAATCAAAATCACTGGTGTCGTCAGAAACTAGGATTAGGCACAATCCAATTTACCAAGACTGTCAGATTCTCAGAATCTCCCCAAAAATGTTGTATGTATACACCTTACACTTAACATCCTTTTGTTACATTTGCATGTCTTTTCTAGTTGAATGAGGAATTAAGGTAGTGTGCAGAATTTGTGCTTGTGCGATTTGTAAAATGACCGCATTCAGAGATCCACTCATCACAACAGGGAAACCGGGGAAATTGTGTGATGACAAGATAGTCATAGCAGGAGTGGCAAATCTGTCACAAATTTCATAATACTTTCACTCCTCCACAGTATTTTAAGAGAAAATGGGTATATAATGTAATAGTTAGGGAGCCATGGTCTTAAACCATCAAATCCCAGGCGGAACACTGCCATTTTACAACCGAGAGTGATACTTCAGTAAAACTTCCAGCTATATAAATGCTTAGCTTATAAAATGTAAGCTGTATTAGTCAATTTTCTAAGCCAATAACCATGCTCCCAACACCATGAACAACCGCATCTGTTCGGTACCGCCATAAAATAACCAAGGCATAGATGAGTCAAATCCTGAAAGTGTTCTCTGGTCTGTCATGATGGACTTTGGAAAACCATAAAAATCAGGTTTGCTATATATTTATTCCAAAATAAATATTAAGCAGGCTATGGCAGAGCACTCATATATATTCACATTGTTCTGCTAAATTACAATGTTTGCTTTTGACCACAGCAAATGTTTGTATCCCTTCCTTTAGAAACAGGAAGTGTATAGATTATGATTAATAACACCACTTGGTCATCAACTTTTGTTCAGGATTTCATGTGATTCTGAAATTCAGATCATCTAAATAATATCTAACATTTAAACATGCTTTGTGCAGTATCAATCTTACATAACAAGATTCTCAACATTCTTGGAATTTAAGTTTCTGCTTGTTATTTTCCCGCATGTACACTCATTACAGAAAAATATTATTGATAATTACACAATAATCATTGGTAAAAACAATAACAGCAGCAGTTATCCCTTATCTTTTTATGGTTCTAAATCTGTCTCCCAGTACAACACCAGTTATAATAACAATAATCATTATAGATAGGCAGAATCTCACTCACAGAGACTGATAATTAATGATAAAAAAACAGCCAATCCAGTTCCACAAACTGAGGAAGCATAATCAATAGGCCTCCCTTAAAGTGGGCACAGAGGGTTAAATCTCTCTGGGCCCTCATTAATGGAAAGCATCTATGCTGCTGCCAAAGATAGCTACTTAATTTATGTTAAAAACCTAATTCTAGCCAGAGATTGTGCTAACAAGAAATTACTTCTTGATTGATTTAATTACCCAGGAAACAAGCTCAAACAGGTGTGTTTGTGTGATTACCGGATGCAGACTCGTAATATTATTAGACGGAGCACCCACACCACTCACCACTAGTCAAAATGAGTGATTAGACAGGCTCCATTTCACTTCCACATTTGATGGAGATTACTAGATTGGAAGCAATTTCTCATTTCTCATCATATACTTGCAATAGTTATGGTAAGCCACTGATGTTGATTAATAAAAGTGCACTAAATAAATAATAGAGCTTGAAATTACACGTATGTGGTTTGAGCTCCACTGCAGCCAAGATTGGGTCAGTACAGCTACTGGGCCCTTGAGCAAGACCCCAAACCTCATTTAGCTCCTGCTCAGTTTAATCAACTGAAAGTCTCCGTGGATAAAAGTGTCAGCATACTAAGAGTTATGTGATACTCTAAGCTATAGTGCGTTGTGGAAAATTTGGGTCATTGTGATCCAAATTGTCAATGCTGAATTCTCAATGGGTATTAAAGGTCAAAAACAATGATTTTTGAAATTAATTTATTGAAATCTGAGTTGCAAAGATAATTATTTCAAGAAATTTCATTTAAGTATCAGTGCAAAGTGTGATGGCATAGCATATATATTGGACATTTACTGCAGTATCTGTGATTGTTTCAGCTGAAGAACCCAAATACCATTTCCCGCTAAGCGGTGCGTCTCATGACGTTATTACAGCAGTTCAGTCTCCATCATTTGTTTTTATACATTCAGCTTTCGGGCTATTACTGCCATTTTTTCTGGTCGTTTACTGGTGTTTGCTGGTATTTGCTGGTATAATGTCGTCTAATGAAGATGACAAAGCGCTACTACCAATGTCCGTCTTCCTGCAGAAATATCACTGTTTATGCTTGATATGTTCCAACACTGAGCAACTAAATGGGCTCAAAGCAAGAAAACTCAAACAGTGCATGTGTCGCATACACATGCAAATCCATAACTTCATTCTATGGCGCAAGCGATATACAGTGGGGAAAATAAGTATTGAATACGTCAACATTTTTCTCAGTAATTGTATTTCAAATGGGGCTAGTGACATGAAATTTTCACCAGATGTCGGTAATAACCCAAGTAATCCACACATGCAAAGAATTCAAAACAAATAAGTCCATAAATTAAGTTATGTGTAATAAAGTGGAATGACACTGGGAATAAGTATTGAACACATGACGAGAAGGAGGTGCAAAAAGGCATGGAAAGCCAAGAAACCAGCTGAAATCTGTCAGTATTTAGAAAGCAATCCTGCCCCCCATCAGTGCAAATTAATATCAGCTGATTTAGTCCTAATTTATGGCCTATGAAAAGGTTTCTCATTACCAAGGTGTCACACAAGAAGCATCTCATGATGGGTAAAAGCAAAGAACTCTCTCAAGACCTTTGCAACCTTATTGTTACAAAACATACTGATGGCATTGGTTACAGATGTATTTCTAAACTTCTGAATGTTCCAGTGAGCACTGTTGGGGCCATAATCTGGAAGTGGAAAGAACATCATTTCACCATAAACCAACCACAACCAGGAGCTCCTGGCAAGATTTCTGACAGAGAAGACAAAATAATAATCAGAAGAATTGTCCAAGAGCCAAGGACCACTCGCAGAGAGTTTCAGAAAGACCTGGAATTAGCAGGTACAGTTGTTTCAAAGAAAATAATAAGTAATGCACTCAACCGCCATGGCCTCTGTGCACGCTCACTGCGCAAGACTCCATTGCTGAAGATAAAGCATGTTAAAGCTCATTTAAAGTTTGCTGCACAACTTTGGGACAAGCTTTTGAAATACTGGGAGAATACAGTCTGGTCAGATGAGACCAAAATTGAACTCTTTGGATGTCGTGGCACACACCATGTTAGGAGGACAAACAGCACTGCACATCACCCCCAAAACACCATACCAACAGTGAAGTTTTGAGGTGGGAACGTCATGGTGTGGGGCAGTTTTTCAGCATATGGCACTGGAAGACTTCATATAATTGAAGGAAGGATGAATGGAGAAATGTACCGAGACATTCTTGATAAGAATCTGCTGCCATCTACCAGGATGCTGAAGATGAAACAAGGGTGGACATTTCAGCAAGATAATGATCCCAAACACACAGCCAAGGAACCTCAATTGGTTTCAGAGAAAGAAAATAAAGCTGCTAGAATGGCCCAGTCAATCACCTGACTTGAATGCAATTGAAAATCTATTGTTATGACTTAAAAATCACAACAAAGAAAACCAGCAATGACAACTTAAACAAATTTATTCTTCACTGATTAGGTCCAAAAATTTCTACAAATAATCTACAGTGTAATCTTAAAATAACACTATAATGCCACTATGTAACTCTGATGCCAAAACAAAAACTCTTCTCCACTGAACAAAATCACAGCATTTATATAGACTAGGAACATTCTGGAAAGATCTACAGGAGTCCTGGGTGATCCGGCCCCCTCCAGGCAAGAAGAAGCCAGAAACTTCTAGAAAGCACTAGTCTATTTCATCACAAACAAGCGGTATTGCATCAGATCATGTTTTTCTACAGACATACCACCAGAGGGTGCCAAATGATGAACAAAATAAACAAATAGCTGACCAGTAAAGCAGCAAAAACAGTATGTAGCAAATCTTCATTTACAAATGATATACAGTGCTTTACATAAAACACTCATACATAACACTATAGAAAGAACTGAAGATCAGAGTTCATAGAAGAGGCCCCGGAACCTTCAAGATTTGAAGGCAGTTTGTGTGGAGGTCAATTCCACGGTAACTGACGTAACATTTAGAACAACATTAACTTCAGTTACTCTGTAATTACATGGTGGATCACTACAAAATATCATAGGGATTCAAAGATTTGTTGGTGCTTGAGAACCCATGTAATAGATTTTATTTTGCATATTGCACTATCACACAGTTTGTTATTTTACAGGGTAACTGACGTAACATGAAAAAATACCTCAATTTTTACATGCTTTTTTAAATTGAAGATTTCTCTGAATTCTTTCCTTCAATCAACTTAGTCTCTCTGTCAAAAGAAGGTTGACAGTCACTTCTCCAGCAATCAGAATGAACAAAGTGTTTATGTTGGCTGAATTATATTTTCTGAGTCAAAACGTAGAGTAACTGACGTAACATTCCTCGGTAACTGACGTAACGTGTCTGGGACTAAATGAGAAAACTGAGCTTCGTTGACTTTTCTGCGGCATATAATTCTGAGGAAGGAGTGCAAGCATGTTTCTCTGACAAAAAAAAACACGTGAAAGAAGTTCAATCCTATAGAAGTCTACAAGAAAATGACCCTACTTTTCCACCTGATTTATTATTTAAATAATGATTTTCCACATTACTTTATTGCATCTCTCGCAAGTTTCAAGTCTCCTTCAATATATCATGATGTTCATTTTGTAAATTATGGTCTTACATAGACTAGAATAAAGGATAAAGCCAGAATATGCTTTAAGGGGCGTGGCTATCCTCTGGTCCTTGTCTGATACGGCCAGATCCACACATAGATCCACCCCTCGCTCCTCCTTGGATATTCCATTTACGCTCTCATCCAAAAGGAATCACATCCGGTTTCAAAATGACAAAATGGGGCAATTCAAATTGCCAAAATTGGGTCTTCCTAAATTGTATGCTGAAACCAATGGGTGATGTCACGGTTGCTTCGTCCATCTCTTTATACAGTCTATTGCACTAATAGAAGTAAATTATTGCAAAACAAAAATTATTAAAAATATATTACAAAAAAAAAAAATTCCCCTGAGGTATCATTTTGCATGGAATTGACCGGGAAGAATGGGCCAACCTCACACCTGAGCAATGCATGCAACTATATTCTCCATACAGGAGGCGTCTTGAAGCTGTCATTACCAACAAAGGCTTTTCTACTAAGTATTAAATAAATTTCAGTAAATGTGTCCATTACTTTTTTCCTGTGTCATTCCATTTTAATTAAATTTTTCATTTATGGACTTATTTGTTTTGATTTCTTTGTATGTATGGTTGTTACTGACATCTGGTGAAAATTTCATGTCAATAGCCCCATTAGAAATATATTTACTGAGAAAAATTTAATTTGAAATTTATTAATGGATAGCCCCTTGAGATGAACCATCTCTTTTTCAAGGGGGTCCAAAATGTTGGCGCATTCAATACTTATTTTCCCGCGGTATCATATAAAAGCAGAGACTTACAGATTCTAACCATATAAGGTTTATCGCTTTATGCCTGAAACTCAATGAATTAGTGGAAAAAGAGGAAAACCAAACGGTACTTTGTGCAGCCATAACCATAAGTATGTCTTACCTTGGCTGTTTTGCAAACTATTAAAAAGGAAGATTTTAATCAAGATCATTCAAAATCAAGCAATTTACAACTGGTAATAATAACATCACCTTCTTTAGCTTGAGTCTCCAAATCATAAACTGACAGGCACATGTAAACCATCTACCGCAAAGCAATTGCATTATTTATGCATGTCAAATAATTGATTGTAAATTCATTGCCTGTAAACATTATATTTCTTCAGAAGGTGCCTGTCCAAGTCCATACTGAAATGTATCAGCTGGTTTGACAGTTGTAAACAAACTTATAATCAAATGCAGGTGGGCAGTTTACATGCACCCTTGAAATTCTAAATACCTGTAGTTTCTGCTGTTTGTTGTTGTTAGCACTGTGAGTTTCAACTCTTTTTGTCCATTGGAAACTAAAAAAAAATGTATTTTTAAATTCCAAAGCAAAGCAATAAGGCATAATTAAAGACGAAGAGACATTTCCACTATATATTAGTTTAATCATGTTATGGCAAAGCGGGGCGTGGCTACGCCCCTCAACAACGTCAAGACAGCCAACACAGCCAATTCTCCACCCCGTCATTCCCGCCCCTGAATACACCTTCAGCACCTTGGACAGCGGCGGGAGAGCCAATACCTGTTAGCACTCCCTAGACTTGCGTCTAGCTGGACAGTTCCCACCAGCTGCGTGTCAGAAGGTTAGCCAGGTTTGGGTCAAAAAAGAACAAGGTAACACAGCTGAGTCCTGTGATAATCAGAGCCGGCCACAGCTTAAAAGGGAGAAATGGGCAATGACGGGGGGGCTGGCGAAGAGCGTGGATCTCAAGCTTGTGTCAAACCATTCTTGTGTTTTCTCTCCTAAAAGATTCCGATGGTGGGGAGACTGGGGATTCGGACAGTGCCCTGCAAAGCCTAGACACACTGCAGGATCACTTAAAAAGCCCAAGAAAAGCCTCATCCAGTCAGAGCCAGAAAACTATGCCACCTGAACTCTGAAGCCCCGACCAAGGAGGCTTCGCCTGCCCTACAGAAAGCTGATACCCAGAGTTTATTAAGTGTTTGCGCTATCATTGCGCCTTTTTGCTTTGAAAGTTTAACAAAATAACTGCCCAGTGGGCCGGTCTTGACCCAGTCTCCCTCCTAGTCTGTGCCATGTTTTTTCCGGTGTCTCGCTACAATGCCTACAACCTAACTACTCAATAAAAGTCTGAACAGTTGGAACAAAAGTTTATCGCTGTCGTTTTTTGGCCATAACTTTTTCCTAAGCAACCGAGATGTTGATAATGTCATACCGCAAACTACAAAGCCAGTGATGGTCACATGTTAATGCAGCAGAGGCACTTTAAACAGTGTTACACAGCCTACTCATGCAGCATATCTACTTAACAGGAAGAAGCTCGGCTAAAAGCTTAATGACAACCATTTTACCTCATCAAAATACCTTTCAAGCAGCATGTCGCTATTTGAGCTACGTGAGCATGTAGCAAAACCTGAAATAAAACAGTATCAGAGCGCAATCGCATAAAGAGCGCCAGTTTACTCTCGGTAATGCTACGGTCACAGTTGCTCTTGACGAACGATGGATTCGTACGAATTCCCAGTTCTTACGAATTCTGGATTTCGTAGACATTCGTGAAGGGGGGAGTTCTTACGTTCTCTGTAGGGGTGACTTGGGACTTCCCTAAGGCAAACTTACGACTATCTTACAAAAGCTTGTGCCGTAAGATGGCCGCATGACAACCCTATGTGCAACTTACGCCACTCCCAAGTCGTTGGTAGGAAGATCCTATGGTTTTGGTACATTTTGATGGGGTATATAAATAGTGCCCGTGCAGGCACTTCCAAATTCTGCGCCCTTATCATCAAATCTGCTGGGAAATTTTACATCCGCCTCACAAACACCATACTTCCGCCTTACGAAGGCCATAAGACGTTCGTATGAACGACGTATCCTTGGATGGAAAATTCACAAATTTGGGGAGACAGCGCAGATGGAATGTTAACTTTTCTTGAACCAAACTGCCCACACAGAAGGTCACTCAAATCTTTTTCCAAATCTTTCACACTGCTGGCTGGTTCCCGTACTTTTTTCCTGGCCAATAAAAATTACATGTCTATAGTGCCCTCAGCTGGACATCTGTGGCAGCCCACTGCACAGAGCACTCTTGAAAAGCAGAGTTTAAAATACACCCATTTTGTTCTTACGTGGTTTGCACGAATGCCTTAAGGGGCCCTGAAGAACAACTTAATGTGTTCTTGCGGCATAAGTGAACACATCTTGCGTCTCCTGACCCAAAATTTCCTACGAAAATCTTGCGTCATTCCTAAGGCATTCGTACAGCCGCCCTACGAAATGGGGTTTCGTAAGGCGCTCGTAGAAAAAGTTTGACAAGACCATCGACCTGGCTACGAACGGGCTAAGAACGCGGATTCTTATAAGGCCGCCATAAGAAGACCGTAAGAAATGGTCCAAAAATCGTTTGTCCAGCGTTCGTAGAGCAATTGTGACCGTAGCATAAGATATCACACTATTGGGTTCTGTGATTCGGCCTTCGAGTATAAAATCCCCTATAAATACACCACTGGTGAAAATTTTTTTTCTGAAATTTTGGTCAGTTGTTATTTATCTCAGTGGTTTTATTGTTAATTGGGGCAATTAAGATGAAACATCAGTTCACCTTTAAATGCTTTGTTGCCAGAACAAAACACTTAAGAGACTAAAAACAGCCACTCAGTTCACTTGCTTTCAAAGTTCATGCTTTCAGTTCCAGCTGACAATACATACAGCACCGATCTCTCCTGAAGGTCGAGTGGGAACTTTGAATATCGTCTCAATAAAATGGAGTGAAAAATCTCATTTTAACAACCTCCAATAGCATTTAATTGTATTTAAGGAAAGTTTGTATTAACTTGCGCATATCAGCTTTTGCAAAAAAAAAGTTGTTTTTGACCTTTAATGTATCCCCTCCTCCCTGTGATTTCTCTGTGGAAACATCTCATTGGACAACACTGGTAATAGTATCTTTTTTGCAATGGAGCAGAACACAGTCTAAATATGCCATGTATTTTGTTGCTGCGCCGTCTGTGGGTTTGCGGCCTTTTCAGTTTGGTCACAAGTTCAAGCTTTTCCCTTTTGAGAAAAAATGACTCACTAATAATTCATTGGTAACGAAACTGTATGTAATTGACATCATTCACCTGGAGGTTGCATCCATCTGCAGCCATTTCAGTTTGTAAAAACATTTTCTGATATGACCATTTTCACTGAAGCAGAATGGGTCAAGTACTTTCCTCAGGGCAGTAAGACTGCAGTGTGCTGACTAGGATTTAAACTTACTGACCACAAGTTCAACCCTAAGCATTAGAGCATGACTGATATGTGTTTGTAGTCTACCTCACCCTAGCAATTATTTTTTAGAGATTTAAAGACCAAAAGATCAATGATACTCAGTGATTGCCGAAGAAAATACCATATGTATGGAAAGTGGAACATGGCTATGAAAACAAATTACCAGTCATTTTTTAAGGAGTCAAACAGAATAAAGGAATGAGTTGTCACACACTCATCGGCAGCCTCTGGCCACTTTTTTTTAAATTTCTTAGTTTTTTCTAATTTTATTGACCAACACTAGAGCCCAAAATTATTTGAATTAAGGAAAATATGCTGCATACTTAGGCATTAACTGCTTGTGCTACTTCATGTTAAGAGATTTTTCGTAAATTTAAAACCAATTATGGTTTTTTTTTAATATCTTTTGCCCAAAACTTGTTTTGGTGGGAGGGTGTGAATTGGTTTTAAATGGGCAGACCAGGCTCCTATTAGTCCTTAGAATTTTTTGAATGGCCTTCAGTGAAACCATTACTGGAATTCAATGTTCTGTTGCCGGCATCAGTAATATGGTGACCGATTTTGCACCGGGACCAGGGGCGCAGCTACCCATTTTTGGGGGGGTATGCAACGACAACGACAGCGCCCCCCCAACACCTACACCCAGTGTTTTTATTTCGTTGATATTGCACACTCAATCACGCGTCTTCCGGTAACCTTTAAATTCTATAATCTTTTTAATATCATAATCTTGTATCTTCATCTGCTTGCGGCCAATTGTTTTGGCGCCCCCCTTTGCGTAGCGCCCCTATGCACTGCTTAGATTGCATACCCACTTTTAGCGCCACTGACTGGGACCTAGAGCAGAAAATTAGACGAATGAAAAATGGCTATTTGGGGGTGATTGATGAGCTTTTGGACAGCTCTTTGATCTACCAAACTGTAGCTGACAACAGAAAATGTTTGGGCCACAGAAGGTTTCTGATGGAGCTGAAAAAAGATGATTTGAGTTTACTTTGAGATAACTTGGCAAACCTAGCTCGAGGTACCGTAAGGTGAGAAACCATTAGAGAAAAAAACAAGGAAACAACTTCGCATATTTTACAGAAAGATGAAAATGTGCCGGTATCTTTTAATAGCACAATTAAATGGCCAGGGGTATGTCAGTGGCAGATTAAAATAGGCTATGTCATGAACTACTTATTTGCTGCTTACCATGTATTCAGCGCAGAATTCCATTTTCTGTGTGATCATGATTTCACTAGTGGCGTGTGTTCTATGGGTTCATAAAAAACAAAACCAAAACTCATCAATGATGTCGCTCAAATCACAGACTTAAAAACCTTTATAGACCAATTTAATGTCCTATCCAATTAAACTTAGTTCTTACTTATGTAGTCGGTTGAGACAGCTTAAAACCCCCTCATTCTTTTAAATACACTTCCTCGGTGGACCATGCATTGTTTGTGCGAAAGGTGCTCCAGCAAGCAGCCATGCTCCAGTAGAAGTCGAAGTTGCATGCACTCTGAGGCACTGTAGTCCAGGCTTCAAAAGCAATTGAGTAAGTAGCATCATGCATTGCGGGAAGTGCAGTCCTGCAGCGATTGTTGCTGGGGCCACAGCTTTCTCATGTAGATAAATTACTCTGAAGAGAACATTAAAAGAATACTGGTTAAATTTGCAGAGTATGATGCAATACAATACAACATACTTTATTGTCCCTGTACTGAAATTTGTCTTGGACATACTGTACACATATAGCTGCCTCCATTGTGGAGATAATAGCAAAACAACATATAAACAAAACAGCATATAATACAAAAAAAAAAAAAAATTACACATACACATTTCTCCTACTACACAAATAGGACATACAGTATTACACAACCTATGATAAGAACACCATGAACAATTGCACGATCCCTGCAGCCTCAAGCAGCATTATTTAAAATCTTAATGGATTTAAACAGAAATGAGTTTTTCAAATGGTTCTGTTTACATTGGGGTGTCTTATATTGTCTGCCAGAGGCTCAGCTCTTACTTGGAATGAAGAATATGGGATGGATCAGGCAAAAATGTTCTGTGCTCGCCTAAGAACAAACAGTTTGTGCATTGACTGGTGGACTGGTGTTTGTTCTCTCCCATAACCTTCATGGCAGTCTATACAAGATGAGCAAGCCTGGTTTTGAACAGTGCAGTAAGATTTCGATATCATGCTGTTATCCCATACATAACAATGCTCTCTACTACAGCCTGGAAGAATATAGTCTCTTTTATAATTGAGAACATTATCCGTGACCTTCCAGGTAAAGCTGTTGTCCAGGTGAACACTATGGTATTTATAAGAGTTAACCTGATTGATTGGTTTAAGTATACACATTTGGGAAAATAATTTTTCAAAATATCTACTCTCAAGCAGCTAATACAGAAGCCAATAAGTTGTCAATACCTGAACCAGGCAGAGTTATGCAGTCAGGTTAGGCAAAGTAGGCCCTACCCAAGCTATCTTGTATATCACACAGTTGCTAACGCAATCATATTTCATATATGAACTGGTGTTTGTATTATTACTGTTTATTCTTGTGATTTCCGTATTGTATTTTCATATTATTCCAATAGTGTAGACGGTAAGATGATAAGTGTGGCCAATAGGTGTAATTAAATGCAAAAAGAATCATTAGAATAAGCGGGCTTTAATGCCTATTTATTTGGAGTGCAAGCAGAGAAAGCATGTTGGCATATGTGCTCTTAGATCCGATATTCTGTAACAGTAACGTCAAAAGGCAGAACTCTTCTGTGCTTTTTTACATAAATATTCTGTACAATGCCAAAAATGCATTATTTGCTATGCATGAAATTGAAAGGCCACAGAAAATTGGTGTCACTGGACGAAAACGTCATTGCGTCAGCTCCAGTGATCATAGTGGTGGACATCTCACAGCTGAAGCATTTTTCGGCATTGGATTTTCGTCCTCAAAAAAGGGACAGAAAAGTGTACAATTTCAAACTGACTGATATAGAGGGAAAGATTGGCTATGTGGCTGTGCTTGCAGTCAGCAATTGTACTGCTTCCCCTCTCAACTCTTTTCGATGAGTGACAGTGTGTGGAAGAAAGTGGGGTACAGCAAACTCAAAAACCTGCCAACAAACTTGGCTGAGCATGAGAGGTTACAGAAAAGTGCACATACAGAGGTACTAACAGCAAACAAACTCCATCCTGTGCTTGACTATTGTCCTGCAGGTTTCTGATACCCTAAGCCATTCATTAATTACTCTCATATTTTGTCATTCATTTTCCCAGTAAAATGGATGGAGGAGCCTTAGAAAACAAGGTGACACAAAAGATTGTCCACTAGCTTTGTAATCACTCCCATTCCCTGAAATTAATGTATCACTTTCGCACAATTTTACTATTTGTTTGCCACCTTACCTTAATCCAAAAGTTGATAGCATGGTTCAGCCAAATTAATGGAAAATTGGAAAGTTAACTCATCACTTTTTTTTTTTTACTGTCCGCTGAACTGAAGGCCAAATGATTCATTGCCATACTATCTTTTTTGTTTGCTGTACCATTTGCATTATCAAACTTTATGTTTGGCTTTGTATTGACATGTGCAGAGCCGGCCCAAGGCATAAGCCAACTAAGCGACTGCTTAGGGCCCGGCGGCCATTAGGGGGCCCCCAAGAGCAATTAACAAAAAATATTTTTAAATTAATTAATTTATTCATTTATTGCATGTGTGAGTGATGATTCCTTCATGGTCAAAGGTATATTATCGTACAAAAACACAATTTTATGGTAACAGAGTACTGCTGATGTAGGCCTAGTGATTTCTACTGCCTCTCGCTTTAAATGTCAAAGTTCCGGTGCACCAGTAATTTGTGCATCCTGCTGTGCAGTGCGCACTGCACATCCAGGGAGCTGCTGGTTGAAAGCTAAACAATGTCACAAAAAAGGACATATCCTTCAGAAGCAGAGAAAAGAAAGAGGAGGAAAGAGGAAGAGGAGAAAAAACGCCATGATAAAGGTATGTTTGCATGTCTTGGTAATGTAAGTTTCCTCAAGTTAGGAAAGTCCCTAAATATCCTAAGCATTTTGATGCAACTGGTTGCGTGTAGCTGTTAATAGCAAATTAGCTAGCTAGTTAAAAACTAGAGACATTTATCTTTTAACTGGCAGGCAGAGGTGTATAGTAACAAAGTACATGTACTTCGTTACAGTACTTAGGTAGTTTTTTTGAGGATTTGTACTTTACTTGAGTTTTTCTTTTACCGGGACTTTTACTTTTACTCTACTACATTTAAAAGATAAAAAGTATACTTTTACTTTGTTACTTTGACACTGGCCACTTCGTTACACATTACAAATTAAAATATGAATGTAATTCATCATTTAAGGATTATCTGGATTTGGCTTGTTCGAGAACAACAACGGTGCTCGGCAGGGTATCTTTGTGCAGATGTGTCCGCCAAATAGCTGCAAATTTATGCACACAGTTACAATATTCTATCACTAGATGGCACACCCGGATCAGTTATTGAATATTCACAAGCAAGTCGAGCTCGAACACGGTTTAGAATATAAACGAGTTCACTCCCATCCCTGTTTTTCAGGAGTTGCCTGAATTAAACTCCTCAGCTAAGCCTGACTTGCAATCTGCTCAATATACTTGCCCATAGTATCTATCCAGCAGTTCAAAAAAATTATCTCTTGCTACAGAAAAAATTGTTGTCCTCTGTAGCAACCACTTCAGCTACAGTGAGCTAATGGTATCCCAATTACTAGTTAAGAAAAATCCATTTTCTGAAGCAAAAATTCAACATGATATTGATACTATGGAATTCTACTATTTAATCCTCTGTTTTTGTACATTTGAAGTCATTTTTATATATCTAAGTGATTTTATTTGTTGTTGCACTTTATTGTTGTTCTTGCACAACAAATTATTTTTGCACATTGATATTGCAGTTCTTTGAAACCAAAAAAAAAATGAATAAACCAGAAGACACTTTTACAGTAAATGCATTGTCTACTGGTTTATTTTTGTTACTTTTAGTAGGCCTAGATGATATTCAGAACCCCACTTAGTGCTTTATCACTTGCAATGTTGCGTAAATCAACCCCGGACTGCTCTTGTAGCTGAATGTGCTCCTTTTTTTTTTAATAAAGATTATTTTTTGGGAAATTTTCCTTTATTTGACAGTTGTACAGTGTAGAGAGACAGGAAGGTTGGGGAGAAGAATGGGGGAAGACATGCAGCAAATGACCTATGCTGGAATCGAACCCAGGTCGCTGCGGGAAAGACACAGCCTTTGTGGTATGCACGCTTAGACCGATGAGCCACCAGGGCGCCCCGAATGTGCTCCCTTTTTTGAGATTAAAAACCATACATGGGTAAAGACATGTCAGGCTGACAATAGGATAATGTAAACAACACTGCCAGAGCTGCACAGGTGCATGAGTTTATAATAGGTGTATCAATGATCAATTATCAATATTATTGGCAGAAATAGAGGGCCCCAAAATCAAATTTTGCTTAGGGCCCCACTGAGGCTTGGGCCGGCTCTGGACATGTGTCTTAATTGCTGCAGGCTGACCGCAAGACAGAAACACGGTTGCTGTGACATAATTAAGGATAAAAATAATGCTTTGTGTTTACATTTCAGAAGCAGTTATTTTGTATGCCACTGTTGTATGTGATTCCTCTGTCATTGCTTGACATCGGCCAGTGTGCGCGTTCATGTGTAAAGATTATCAGGGGCATGTTCAAGACCAAAGGGTCTTACGCTAGATCTCGCAAAGGAAAGACTACATAGTTTTGAACTACCTACGAGTTCTTGCGCTTTTTCCAACACGGCTGCCAACTAAGGTTTGCGTCCAATTCCATTAAACAAGCTTTGCAAAAGTGTGGATACTGAGGTTGACAATATTTGATGCTCCCTTGAAAAGCAAGACGAGACTATTTGGAGATGTATTCGCTAGTCTACACAAGACCAAACGTAGCTTAATTGTTCAAAAGGCAAGAACTCGCGGGCTTCTGCTGGATCCCATAAACATGCCCTTAGAGTATCTCTGACTTTCATAATGGGCAGTGCCTACCCTACTATTGACCTCGTCACACATCACTGGAACCTGGAGCACCGAGGCACCACTGTGGGAACTGCAGGGCAGGCTGCTCTTGGGAAGAGCACACAAAGGGTGAATTTTCTGCTAACTTTTTAAATATTAACGGTCACAGCAAGGTCTCAACCCTCGTTTTAACACCCGAGCTCTTGATTTAGGGTCCAAATTGATGAAGTTTGCTGCCGAGACCCCGATTCATATCAAGACAACTTGCACTTTAAAAGGAACAGAAAATCCATAGAAAGAGCCCTCAGGAGATTATTGCTCGAGCCTTTAATTGGCCGGCAGAGACTTGCCCTTTATGGTTCAGATGAAGTGACACCTGCCCGCCACTATATTCTGCTATAATAGGTTGGGGGAGAATATATTATTATTTATTTATTTTCTTTTTTATAAATTGATTTCTTAAGTTAGATTCATCTTTCTACTCAACAATGGAGCGCACACAGGATGACAATCTGGGTAACTGACAACAACCTTTCTTGACAGTTTTACTTTCTTTCTTTAGGTTCTTAATTAGTTTCTGGGCAGCCATTTCTGGGGTGGCATCTTTCATGTTGGAATGTACTTTTAGCTGCCTAGTATTTACCCATCCATGGCTTTTTCGGAGTGATTTCAGATATGACTTCTGTAATTTTCACACACATATACAGTGCAATTCAGAAAGTCAGAGTCACCAATAAATTTTTGCTTTTTTTTTTTTTTTAAAGATTATTTTTTTGGGAATTTTTCCTTTATTTGACAGGTATACAGTGTAGAGAGACAGGAAGGTTGGGGATAAGAATGGGGGAAGACATGCAGCAAATGACCTGAGCTGGAATCAAGCCCAGGTCGCTGCGGGAAGGACACAGCCTTTATGGTACGTGTGCTTAGACTGATGAGCCACCAGGGCGCCCCCAAATTTTTGCTTTTGACAGGGAGAGTTTCTTTACTTTTATTCACGAGGATTGCCTTAGTTGATAAAAAATACCGCCAATACATTTGCATCGTTAAAAATGATTATTTCTGCTTGAAATAACTGTTTATTTAAGTGGGTGCTGTTTCATTCAAATTTTGGATTGTAAATTTCCTATTTACATATTATTCCAGAAGTTAGTTCAATTTACAAGGTAACATAAGCCACATAACTTATTTCTGACCTGCAACCTCACTATTGACCTTTGGATTGTTATGATGCGAAAAATAGGGAAATCAAGTTGGCAAAAATGGTCAGTTATTTATTGTAGTTTGCACCAATCCACAGGGGTGTACTTTTTTTCAGAATTGTTGACTGCAATTTTTCAAATGAAAATAGAAGTGATTATGGCACTGTCACATCCAAGTAGACTCCTGCTGCGAGGCAATCAACTGGAGTGTTGGTGGGCCGTCCCAGGGGAGCCCAAAAACAGAGAAAGAGCCTTACGCAGAGGGAAACTGGGATAGCAAAAAAATGCAAGATGTTCTTGAAAGGATGGATGAAAGGAAAGGGAGAAACATATTAGACTTTGAGGGATGAATATAGCTATGAAATGAATTAAATATGACTGGCTGGAGCCTAAAAAAGGTAGCTAATGACCTGGTGGCAGACACCATAGCTGGACTGTAATCGCCTTGTTTCGATTTATCACTGGTTGGCAACTTCTACAATTCCCTTTGTCATGAAATGTTCTTCAGCATAATGTAGTCAGGGCTGGCACACTACTGTGGGGAATAGATTGAGGGAAATTTTTTTTACGGGGGTGCTGTGTGTCAGTCAGTACCTCATTATGCAAAAGGGAATGTGTGGGTCTAATTATCTAGCACGGAATTGTTGTGGAAGAAATCGTTTAATAGTACTCCAAGGGAATTCAACACAAAAGCCACTGCTGAAATAAAATAAAGCACACTGCTTTACATGTCTCTTTGAATTTATCTGCATACTGATTTTGATGGTAATGTGCTCATGCCCTAGATATTTGTATTGACCAGATTTATCAGCAGTTTTTTATTACCTTGCACCTACAACCATTGTAGGAATGTTTCACTCTAGCTAAGTGGTTTTGACCACTGTTGCATCTAGTTGATAACATCTCCCTCCCTCGGAATAAACATCCAGGTCAGCATCACTTCACCCACAGTGCCCACTGAAACATCAGCAAGTTCAGCAATCTTATTCACAAAGGAACTTGCCAAATATGCCCTAAGAATTAGCTCTACTTCAAAGTCACAGAGATATCATCTTATTGACACAGTAATGAGCAACTCGGCCCTCTCAATGCTGGGATGTTAAAATCACTAATTAAATCAGGAGGCTTACCGGTATGGAATAACCAATTTATTCAACACTTCCTATCAGTGGTGTAGCCCAAACTGAAAGTTGTGTGGGTACAGAACATCCTTTTTGACAATTTTTAGCACGGACTTGTTCTCAGTCATTTTTCTTAATTAACCATAGATTCACTGCAAAAAACTCCGGACTATCAGGGAGTTCTTCTCGCTGAGGTAAGATGACTACCATTCATATGTACGTGTAATTTGATGCAATTCAATTAGCCCAGTGTTCTCACCAGGATTTTTTTTGAAGCGTAGGGGTAATGACTGGGCGGGGGTCTGGCGGCCGCCTAGGCCCCCTGCGGGGTCCAAGGGTAGTGCCCCCGTGGGGGACCTGGGGGAGCAAAGCCCCCCCAGAAGCTCTGGCATTTTAGCACATTTGGGGGTGTTATTTTTCAATTTTGAGTGTCCTGATTAATGATATCTTGGCAGTTAATAACCTTTTGCACAGGACCATGACACAATATTCAAGTTCAAGGAAACTCACAGCGAGAGAACTGAACTTCACGAACCCCTTCTGTATGACTGTTCAACACCAAGGATGACCTGGCAATCAGTTTTCTCTACCCTTCCCCCATCCTCTGTTCTTCTAACTGTTTCTAGAGTTAGGCAAGTCCATTCTGAGATATTGTCCTCCCATCTTTTTCTTTGCCTACCAAGTTATTTTTTTTGGAAACAAGGAACCTATAAGTGTGATCTGGTCTGAAGGCCTGCAAGTGTGACCAATAATATTGAATGCAAGACAGAGTTGCAGAAAGCCCACTGAACTTTATTCTTCTGAAGAATACAAACAAGTTCTCACCATGACAATGTACATACAGAGCATAAGGAAATTATGCCTGACTGACTATTCACCAAATCAAATGGTGAACCCAAAGTATTACTATTACAAATTGTGACAAATGCACGACTGCACCAGAGACGTGCGGTGAGGTGATGCAGTGACCCAAACTTTTATCACAGGATTTTGTGAACCTGTTCCCACATACTATTCCTGATTGACAATCAAAACAATTAAGACCAAGCCTATAGGAAGCCCGTACACTGATTGAGGAGATAATGACAAAAAGATTCATTCACGTATACGCTTCAATTTGAGACTGCAAGGATGGAAATCTGCATAATCAATTAGGAAAAATTCTCGGCTCTCGGTAATTCTGTATATCGTTTAAACATTTTGTTAACTGGATTATGAAAGAAGACTGAAAATAAACGCCCACTTTTTTTTTTGGGTGTAAAAGCGCGTATTTAAAGGAGAATACATTGTATATTGATCAAGCATTGAACACTGCATAAGTTGAACTGTTTTAATATTTGTTGATGACATTATCTCGGCTTCCTGGAAGCAAGTACGTGCAAATCTGCTGTCTAGTGAGCATTTCAGGTTCAATGTACTGAGTAATAACGACGCGGAATCTTAAACTGGCCCATCATTCTGCCGAATAGTCTTACTAAACTAGTTAATCGTCTGATTGCTAATTAAGCAAAGGGGAGGATTCTGCCTCACCAAACTAACCTCTGATCGCACATCACTAGACTGCACTAATGCCCTTTTATCTTTACTTGACATCATTACCTATTGTAACATTTTGCTAAAGTCTCACATTCAGGTGCCAGGGCGAAATACACTGCAATATTCCCACGCTTGGATGCTGACATGTTTCCAAAAAAATCGCCAATAAAATACACTTAGCCGCTGCCCTACACCTTCTGCAGGCCGCGTGGAACATGAAAAAAAAGTTCACAAACTCTAACCTTTCTGTACCGATGCAATGTTGTGACAAAGTTGTGAAAAACGTAATCAAATCTCTCTGCAGAAAGTTTGCTGTTGACTGACTGACGTAGCATAGATCAAATGTGACCCCGCCTGTGAAAACCCGGGGAAAGTCGGTTTTTGGCGATGTACAGTTTTTTTTATACAAAGTCATTCTACATCACGAAAGGAATATTCTGTGAAAAAAATCTAGCCGATATCTCTAATATTGACCGAGGTGGCCTGGCATGTCTTCAAACTAGGCTGGTTAGCTTCACAAGACATTCATCTATAAAAGTTATAGATTATAGATTATTGTGTCAGAAATTATCTCTGACATTTCCGAGGTGATGCGACGCAATCCCTGGAGAAATCCTCGCAACTCTTCTGCCATATAATGACCGTCTTTACAATGGTGCGCTTTGATGTTATCGTCTACATTCATTTTCAATGACACCGGATGACAATCAAATTATCGGGTGCTTATCCGCCGAAGGTAAATTAAAAGCTGATTGAAACCATAGTTGAAACGAGTCTTGTGGAAACCAACTTCCAGTATTTCTCCGTCAAAAAATGTAAACGTTGTGTCAATAAATTCATTAATTTTAATATGTATGATGTTAGAAATTAATTTTTGAACACTATAATCGAAAAGTTACCAAGGGTTGGCTCACATACAGCCAAGGCGCGTGTCTGGCGCATGACTTTGCATTTTTGGGCCGCTACGTTCTTTGAAAGGTAGCATAGCAGCCCCAGTCACAGTGTAGCGGCCCAAATTGACAGCGTAGCAATTCGCTGGCGAGAACACTGATTAGCCTTATTCAAAATTGTGTAAACGTGTTTTTAAATCTTAGTTTAAATTGTTTAAATTAAATTAATGACAATCTTGTCAGGCAGGTTGGATGGGCTGATGCGCCAAAAAGGAAGCGTGAAGTTCCAAAGCAGCTTACTTTTTGCAAAGCACTGACCTACTTCAGAGTAGGCCTAAATTTTTTTTTCTGAACTGAATCTAGCCTATTATTTTGTCACCCCAAGATTGAATAAAGAAATAGGGTGTGTCTTTATTTGCCATTGGATTATTATTATAATTGGAAAACTTGTTATTAAAGGGAAATGATTGAGAACAAGTCAGGATCACAGGCCTACCCCATGTGAGAGAATGAAGATCAACACTTCTTACCCGCAAAATTAAAATTTTCAACTGCAAGTTACAGCTGTCTTTTGAAAGCCGGAATGCCTTCCTCAATCCCGGACTTCCCATTGATTCATGGATTTTACATTGTAATCTAAGTTTCAGAAATTTTTGGTTTTTCTGGTCCATAGCCATTTTTTTCATCGTAGTAGTTTTATTCAAGTAGTTTAGCAAGCTGGAAAGTGAACTAAAACCCCATGTCCTGCAAGCCTCTAGTATGACTGATGTGGATGAGCTTTTTCTAACCACGCAGCATCGTGACAACAGTGGCTCTTCACCAAGGTGTCAATGAGCGACATTGACAATATTTTAAAGATGATGACATGTATTTTTACTAGGAGTGATAATTGCATAAAATTGGGGATTGTTGAAGAATTCAGATGCTTTGAGGGAGAGATCTCTGGTGTTGCCAGGCCAAGCATGAAAGACAAGACCTGAATGTTGTAATGTGAATGTTATCTTCAATGGCATAAAGATTACTTTCAGTTAGGCAGTTACATGACCACCATGGGGATTCTGTGTGAGGTCCTGGGGATAGCAGGCAGACACAAGAAGTGGACTTTATGGAGAGTTAAAACCTGCTATACAGGGAGTTTGGATGTGATTATAAATGGTTAGTTGAACGTATATTCTGAACGGAGTATTGTTTTGGAACACGTGCAACTTTATTTACTTGGTGACAAGGATAAAATACAACTCAGTGGAGAATGGCAACATATGGAAAAATCATTGTGTTTGATCCGAACTCAGACGACTGGCAGCAATAAGTGGAGCCTTTGCACTTTTTCTTTGTGGCTAACAAAATAAAAGGCAAAGAACAAAAATGTGCTATCCTTCTGAGTGCTTGTGGTGGAAAAGTCTATGCTGTGCTGTAGGATTTATATCAGCTGGATAAGCCTGGAGATTTTTTATTGACTGCGTAACTTAAGATTTTGAGCAACCACTTCACATTGAAACCCAGTGTCATTGTTAAAAGTTTAAAGTTACATTCAAAAGCAAGACAATAGGGACAGTCGGTCACATCATTTGTAACTGAACTGCGGAGTGTAACAAACCAGGAACTGAGCAGAGGGAATTGCCATTTGTCTCACCTCAGACTGTAATAAAGAAGGTTGGCAACCTAAACAACACTGAAAAGGAGACATGCCCAGACCAGCAGCAGGTAATAAATTGTGAGCCAGCTCCAACCAAGTTGGAAGACAGGACCACCAGGCTGGTTAACCTTCTGTTAGCCAGCGTAGAGTTTTGCCTAGCTCCTGTTTAAGCTTTTTCACCTGACCATTAGTCTCTGGGTGGAACCTAAAGGACAGAAGAGAGGTTGCACCCGCCGGGGCGCAGAATGCTTTCCAGAAGTAGCTGGCAAATTTAGGATCGCCGTCAGGGACCTCCTCCTGGGTGGTTACAGGACTCTTTGTCCCCAGGTTTTTTGTCCCCAAATTTTTCGTCCCTGGACTTTTCATCCCTGGACTCTTCATCCCTGAGGACCTTTTGTCCCCGAGGACTTTTGTCCCCAGATTTTTCATCCACTAATCATAAAAAAATGTGCCACCATTGTTGACAGACAGATGGACAGACAGATAACGGACAGATCACCATGATATAAGGGTTAGGGTTAGGGATAGTGTTATAAAGCAGGAAGAGGGGAAAGCATTATTGGGGATGAACCATCTGGGGACAAAGAGTCTGGGGAGGAAAAGTTTGAGGGGACAAAAAGTCCGCAGACAAAAAATTCAGGGACAGAACATCCGGGGACAAAAAGTCCAGGGACGAAGAGTCCTAGAGCCCGTTTTGGGGTACATCAGGAAGGTGGACAAGGTGATGTGATAGGAGCTCGGCAGTATGTAGCTTAGCTAATGGTACAAACTGGGCTGACTTGGAGAACCAGTCTATGATGGAGAGGATGACCATGAACCCATCAGAGAGAGGCAACCCTGTGATGAAATCCATTGCCATGGTGGCCTGCAGCTGGCTGGGAACTTCCAAGGGCTAAAATAGACAGCAGGAATGTTTGTTACTTGATTTGGAATGGGCACACACAGTACAGGCTGCAACTAACTCTCTGGTATCCGGGCAGATGGTTAGCCACGAAAAGCATCAACGAACAAGGGTGAGGCTACAAGAGATGCCGGAATAGCATGCCAACTGAGAGGCGTGGGCTCAGGAAAGTACCTTGCCTCTCATGCTCTTGGATGGAGTGTCTAGTGGAGAGGGACCAGACTCCAAAACCTCTGTGACCTCACCTTCCACTTGCAGCTCGGTAGCCACGAGAAGGCAGGTATGCAGGATAATGGTGTCTGGACAACCTTTGGGCACCAAAGGACACAAATGAGATAAAAAGTCAGACTTTGAATTTTTAGTACCGAGACGGTACTCCAAGACGAAGTTGAATTTTTTGAAGAAGAGGGGCTTATGGCCTTGCCTGGGTTTAAGCTTCTTAGCAGTCAAAAGGTACTCCACGTTGTAATAGTCCATCCAAACAAAGGAAGAGGAGCTTGGACCAAGCTTATAAGAGAGGTAGGCACAAAGATGCAGTTTGCCATCATCAGCTTGCTAAAAGAGGACAGCCGTAGCACCCACATCAGAATCTTTTGAGGTGATTAAAGGCAGAGGCTGACTGAGGGGTCCAGGCAAAGGGAGTCTTGATGGACTTCAGCTTGGTTAGGGGGGCAGCAACAGTACCATTGAAAGAACTACTGGTGGAAATTAACAAACCAAAGGAAACACTGTAGCTCCTTACAGTCTTTAGTGTCTGTCCAATCCAGCACAGCCTGTACTTTCTATTGATCCATCTTAGAGGCATCCTGCTTCACAATGAGCCGCATGAAGATGGTGGTTCGATAGATTTTGCACATCTCTGCTTTCAAATAGAGTTGATTCTCCAGCAGCTTTTGAAGTACCAAGCAGACATGGCGGGTATGGTCCTGAAGAGAGAACACCAGGATCTCAACAAAGTACACAGACGAACCGAGAGATCCTGTCTCAGAGGACTTCACTTATGAGACTCTAAAGACAACAGGAGCACTAACAAGCCCTACAAGCATCACCAGGAATTCATAGTTGCTGGCAGGTGTTGTACACACCATCTTCCATTCTTCTCCTTCCGACTTGTGCACAAGGAGGTAAACGTTGAGTTGAGGACTACTTGCAGCACACTCCACCCAACAGTTACTCTGTTTGTAGTTCTGCGTGCATTTCAGTTATGTTATGGTCAAGGTCTCATAAAGTGAAATGAATGTGAAAGATGGATATTGTCAATTATGCAACAGTTAGTTCCAACCAAGTAATGTGATTGGACAAGAGACATTCCAGGAGTGCTGACATAGAGTACAACAGCACTGGAACTTTTTAGACATTATCACTCTGCTGTATAGGCGTTCTAATAACCGTTCATTAACGTTATATCAGTTGTTAACTATCTTAGATTGTGGCAAACTTTGCACCGCAAAGATGGACATATTTCCACAAATAACATTTGATCTAAATCATGAATGGTCATCAGACTCAGAGGAGGACGAAGGGAAGGAAAGAGGCCTGGATAAATCAACGCAAACCAGGTGCGCTGATGTGACATCAGTCGACCTCAACAAATTAGAGAAGAGCAAAAATGAAGCTAACACTGTAAGGTAGACAACCTGGGCTCTGAACTGCCTTCAGACTTGGCTGGATCTCAAAAATATCCAGGTCAACTTTCAGTTAGTTAAGAAGACCAAGCCGAATACAGTGTTGAGGCAGTTTTGTGGATTGATCCAGACAACTAAAGCGGAGCTCTACAGCATCAGCAGCTACCTTGGACTTCGGGCTGGATTAAATCATTATATCAAAGAACCTCCGGTTAGCCGTTCATGGAATTTAATGCAGGACCCAGAGTTTATACCAGCTAACAATGTTTTCAAAGGATTCGTCAAATAGATAAAAAGGGCAGGGAAGGACAAAACAACATACCACCCCCCGATCTCACCTGAAGACCAGCGCATCTTAAAATATTCTGCAGCAATGAGTCCAGACAATCCGAAAGGCTTACTGAACAAGGTCTGGTGTGATATTCAGTTGCACTTTGGACGCAGGGGCAAAGAGGGTAATCGGGATCTCAAACCCTGACTCATTCATCCTTAAATGTGACGACAATGGAGCAAAATATTTCACCATGACGTTCAACGAAGAAACAAAAAATCATAAAGACCCACTGGAGAGAGACAGAGAAAACCTGAGGGGCGCTATGTATGAGGAGCGAGGAAATGCGCTCTGCCCGGTAGTGTCGCTCGAGAAATACCAAAAGAAAATTCCGCTTGATGTAAAGGCCCTGTATCTGCAGCCGAGGAGGGTTACAGTGGCAACAGACAACTTCTGGTATACCGCTGTTCCCCTGGGAGTAAAGCAGCTGTCACAGATGTTACCCAGGATGTGCAAGGAGGCAGGGACACACGTGTCTTACACCAACCACAGCCTGAGAGCCTCTGCCATACAGAAACTGTCTGATGCGGGACTCAAGGCGAGGGAGATCATGGCAGTGAGTGGGCATAGGTGAGATGCTTTATATAAACAGACACAAACTACGATGTCAATTTTGATTCATAGATAATGTGTCGCAGAACATAAAATACATATCTAAAAACAACTTGTTTCACAGAACTGAAAGCTCGCTAAAAAGTCACTGGAGACCACTGGAGAGCTGGAGACGATGGAGCAACGTGCTGTCTGATTGAGCTGGTAACTCATCAGAAACACACATCATGCCACAAAAGCGTCTGTCAACAGACTCTTATTTCAGTGGTTGCACAATAAATGGAAACATTCAGATAAATGTAAATGATACAAAGTAGCGGTAATATGCAGACACAGAGTAGCAAGCTTGTGTGTAGGAAATGTTTATGTGTTGCCTGGCAACAGCCTTGTCTCCCTTCCAGTTGTGGAACTATTTGTGTTGGTGGAGCCAAATAAATGATTAAATAAACAAACAAATCATAATCTCTTGTCGCTTATTACTGTTAACTAGTAAAGTGCGCTTGTAGAACTTTTGTATAAAAGCAATATCACACTCGAGGTCGTGCTGTTGTGCTGAATATCGGCACTGGTGTGATTATCTGTGGCACTCGGCCTGTGGCCTCATGCTTAAGACCGAATCACACCAGTGCTGATATTCAGCACAACAGCACTCCCTCTCGTGTGATATTGCTTAGGTTAACGGTTCTTTCATGGAGAGTAATGAATTAAAAAATATATTATGCAACATCTAGCTATAGATAATCTATAAAGATTAAGTTTGGTCTCTTGGTGTGGATGTGTTTCAAAATTCATGTATTACTTTATATGTTACTAAATAGCAGGCTAGCTAGTTAGCTGGCTATATGACTAGCTATACAGTAATGTGCAGTGATGATTATACACTTAGCAAAATGAAGATTACTCAGAAACCAAGTACTATTCAAGCAGTTATTTCACGTAATGTTGGATCATATAGATGATGGGCGCTGTAGTATAGTGTTAGGTAACAAGCAAGATTGTTTGCAGCAACTGGCAACTGCAGGAATCCCGCAGTTGCTGACCAAAGGGCACATTTCGGATCTGACAAAATTAGCAGAAAAGTTGTTAAAATCCTAATCAATGTAACTTCGTAGGGAAAATGAGTACTCTTGTTGTGCACCTTTCAGGAACCCCAATGGATGGTTTATTCTTCTCATTGTTCATTTCCATAAAATTCCTGCTTCTAACACCTCTGGTTTAACTTACTGGACAGTTTTCAAGTTTTGTGCGCGCCCCCCCTTTTCTTCTGAAAATATTCAGCACAAATCATTTTTCGCACAAGCAGTGAAAGGGTTAAGGTCACGAACTTTGACAGTAAAGTGAAAGTCTTAGGTAAAGGTTCAAGTTGTCAGTTAATGTAAAACTGCGTTTCGAAAGTTTTTTTAGCTTCATTTTTCGAACCTTGGGAGGAAAATCATTGAACAGATAGGCCAGAATTTTTCTTTCAAGATACCAGGAAAACGTGTTTTCAGCACACTAATTTTTCAAATTTTTCTGAGTCCCCTCCTTGCTGCGCCCCCCCTTTCAGCAATTCCTGGATCCGCCCCTGGGCAGCGTGGGTCTAACTGTTGTTGCAGGCGAGTGCGATGTGCACAAAGCTTGTTGGGTAATTTGGCGTGCATCATCTACGCAGACAAAATAAGTCAAAACTACCAAGCACTGGCAGTGGTCAGAACACTGAAGATGAGAGAATCAGAGATTGATCTCCCAGAGTCAAATGTAGTTGATGTGTGTAGAATTCTGCATTCCAAAGTTGTGTGGACAACAAGAGAAGATACACTTTTTTATAGGAACATTTTAATAATAACCTTATTTGTAAGAATGTTGAGGTTGAAAAATGTCCAAAAATCTGGAACATTGTAAGAACATCCTGAGCCTATAAGACCAAGTATTGGAGTAAGGAACCTGTATCCAGATGAAAGAATGGTGCGTGTCATTTCATTGTAAACAAATGTTTTTGAAATTTTGAAATGGCTTTATTGACTGCTTAAAATGCTAATTGTAAATTTAGGCCATTATTAATTTTATTATTAGTATTTCAAAGCAGATTTTTCAACTGAACAAAATAACATTTAAAAAACATTTCAGGCTGAAATCCTCAAAAAAATTTAAGTACTTTCAGCTCAACTCCAAAAATAGACATTCCTCTATAAAAATGAGTTTAAAATAAATTTTTCCATAAATCTTTAAGAAGCGGTTATGTCATTCTTTATTATAAACCGTGAAGTATTAGTGTATTATTACATACTACATAAAAAAGTTAAGGACCACTGAATCTTTCCATTATTATTTTCTCTTGTTCTAAGCTTACCAAGATGCTGTCAAGCTGTGGTGAGAACATGTGGTTTTCACATAAGATTTTGAAATGACTTATGGCAATATTGGACCTTTGATTTAATGCTCAGAACTTGGTTTGATTCTCATCTTCCCCATGTATACCCTGTTTTGGGGCAATGAAGTTGTCTGATCAAATGTTGTGATGCAATTGATGTCTTGGACTAACACCAATGACATAAACAACACCTGGGATTTACTTTCAGTTTGTACATTTAACATTCTTGGGTTAAAATACAGTGTTTCTTAACTTTTTTTGTAGAGTATATGTTAGACCTGTTGCGAAATGAATTAGTCGCTGCAAGTGCTGTTTGCCCCACAGTTCAGCATGTAGTGATGTGGGCATTTGCATTTGTTGTGCTGAGTAGCCTAAAAAATTGAAGTTATTTGTTACAGCCGGCTCATAGGCCGCAGCAAGTAAGGGAGATGTAGACAAGGCATCTCCAAAAGTTAACAAAAGTTTATTCTTATTGTTATACAAAAAATTGTATCAGTAGTGTGTGAGGGTGCATGAATGTAATGAAGGATATGTGGTGCATGTTGTAAATGCAAAATAAAAGACAAACACAAAGAAAAGACAAGCGTGGCTTGAGGAGGGGACTGACAGCAATACAAAGCAAAAGACTAAACTGGCCAGGTGTTCCCAGTTACTTAATGCCAACTCAGCTCCAATTACATAGAAGGACTAAGGCCCTGGGGGTCACATATTAGCATAATATTTATCACATTTTTTGAAATCTAGGTCTGTAAGCCCGGCATCTCAGTAAGAGTGCATTTGAGCACATAGCTTGCTGTTCTCAGCACCATGTTCTGTACGTGTTCCAGGAACCAAATGCGAAGTCAGAGTACAATCCAATAGTAGGGTTTATTGATAGTAACACGGCAAGACAGAGGAAAAGACCTCAGAGCAGAATGACACAGTTAAATTCAGATGGTTCAGGCTAGGGTGCGAAGGCATATCCGTGCCCAGCCAGTGGCTTTCTAGGACAGCTGCCAGACAATGTGCACATTTTGCAAGAGCCAAACTGTCAGTTGGCAGGATAAAGTCTAGCAAGTAGGTGGTCCCAATCCTAATGATTGCAGAGGGCTTGGGACGTTGCCCCTAAAAAAACTGGGCAAAGGAACAGACTGAGGTTTGATTAATAGGATCATGGTCCCAATCCTGGAGACCATGAGTAAGGCTTGGGAGCTTGTTCCGGTTAATGGAACTAGGAAGAGAACTTCAGGATATTACTATCATTAAAGGTAGCAAACAATTTCCAAAGATAAAAAGCTTTACATGCAAATACTGACTGGTTGCTGAAGGGCATATCTCAAGTATAGATATAGACCTCAATTCCGAAATAGTTGGGATGAAGTGTAAATTGTGGATAAAATCAAAATGCAATGACTTTCTTATCACATGAGCCAATATGTTATTTACAATAGAACATAGATAACATTTCAAATGTTCAAACTGAGACATTTTACATTTTTTTTCCGCAAAATGAGCTTATTTCAAATTTTCTGGCTGCAGCAGGTCTCAAAAAAGTGCAAAAAAGGACTGAAAAAGCAATTAATATGTGAGAATTAGCTGAGAGAACATTTAGCAAGTAATTAAATTAACTGGCATCAGGTGTGTAACATGATTGGCTATAAAAGGAATGTCTTAGAGAGGCTGAATCTCTCAGAAGTAAAGATGGCCAGAGTCTCTCCAACCTGTGAAGGCTTGAAAAAAAAATTGTGGAATACTTTAAAAACAATGTTCCTCAACATCAAATTGCAAAAGGCTTTGAAGGTCTCATCATCGACAGTGCATAACATCAAAAGATTCAGAGAAACTGGAAAAATCTCTGTGTGTAAGGGACAAGGTCAAGACCTTTACTGGATGCCCGTGATCTTGGGCCCTCAGACGCCACTGCATCACTCACCGGCATGATTCTGTCATTGACATTACTAAATGGGCCCAGGAATACTTCAAGAAACCACTGTCTGTAAACACAGTCCGCCATGCCATCCACAGATGCCACCTAAAACTCTATCAAGCAAAAAGGAAGCCATTGTTGAGAATGATCCAGAAGCACCGCCGTGTTCTGTGGGCCAAGACTCATTTAAAATGAACTGTAGCAATGTGGCAAAGTGTCCTGTGGTCAGACGAGTCCAAATTTGACATTCTCGTTGGAAATCGTGGGCCTCGTGTCCTCCGGGCTAAAGAGGAGAAAGACCACCCCTCCTTTTATCAGTGTTCAGTTCAAAAGCCAGCATCTCAGATGGTATGGGGATGCATTAGTGCATATGGTGTAGGACACTTGCATGTTTTAAAAAGCACCATGAATGCTGAAAGTTCTACAAAGTTTTTTAGAGCAACATATGCTCCCCTAAGTTTTCAGCAGGACAAGCATGAACAGCATGGCTTTGTAATAGAAGAGTCCGTGCGCTGAACTGGACTGCCTGCAGTCCTGATCTTTCACCGATTGAGAACATTTGGCGCATAATTAAACGAAAAGTTTGTCAAAGGAGACCCAAAACTCTACAGCAGCTGGAAGCCTGTATTAAACAAGAGTGGGATCAAATTCCAATGGCTAAACTCAAGAAACTTGTCTCCTCAATGCCCAGACACCTCCACTCTGTGTTTAAAAAGAAGAGGGGATACTACACCATGGTAAACAGGCCCCTGTCCCAACTTTTTTGGGACCTGTAGCAGCCATCAAATTTGAAATGAGCTCATTTTGTGGATAAAATTGTAAAATTTCTCAGTTTCAACATTTGCTACGTTATCTCTGTTCTATTGTGAATAAAATACTGGCTGGTATGATTTGGAAGTCATTGCGTTTTGATTTTATTCACAATTTACACTTTGTCCCAACAATTTCAGAATTGGGGTTGTATAATATAAATATTCCAGCTCGTGTGACGGAAGAGAAACATGAATAGAGCACAGGTGGTAATGAAAGCACGTGGAACATAAACCAATCAAAAGAGTCAATACTGACACCCAAGCTGTTGGATGAGAGGAGACACACGAGAAATTGACACAAGGGTTATGACATACACACAGACAGTTTATGCTCAAAAACTCTCCAATGTGGCCGAAATAAAGCGGCACTATGAAGTATTCGCTGGATTCGCTCGTGGTGTCCCCCTACAGTTGATAAACGGTATTATCTGTAACGACTATCGTAAAATCTGTCTACACGTGCATTTGTTGACAAGCCAACGACACCAGCGAACTTTCTGAAGCAGGAAATTTAATGTACGGTCCGATCAACCATGTCCTCAGATCAGGTAAGCGAGATTTAAAAATCGGTCTAACTCGCGTAGATGGCGAAGTCCACACTACAACTATAACAACAATGATAATGGCAAACGACATCATTGCGGTCACTTTCAGAGCGATTTTATGCACGGTAGAACAACTGACCTTCCGAAATAAAACACGACAAATCTTCTACCTTTAGTACTCTATACAGCAGTGAAGTACACGTTTATGATCAAACATTTCGACTGGCGACTAGTTTAGCAATGTTTGCCAGCTAGCGATAGCATGACAACTAGCTAGCATGTCAGATACCAATTAGCTAGATAAATCTCAGTAGATGATTATTTGACTTAGCATTAACGGGGTGCTAGATGATTTCATGACACAGCCTGACACAAAGCAAGTTCAAACACACTAGATCTAGATCTAGAATGAAGGATTCAGGTAACAATTTGTACTTACTTGTCCAAAAGAAACAACGCCAGGTCGCCATCGGTCAAACATCCCTCCTCCTCTTTCAACTCTCGCCAGCGAGTGAAAGCCGGTCCAATGTAGACCCTAGTCCTAGCTCTTATTTTATCACTTTCTCGTTTTCTTTTAAATGTCCCCTCGGACAACACCTTTGCCTTCTTCGGTTTCCTGGCCGCTTCGGCCATTACAACCACTTCCAACTCTGCTTCATTCTACATTCGCTTGCTGGTCTTGAGAGACGTGGGGCAGGAAGATTGTGTGACGTATGCCGTAAAGCAGTAAATAAGTTTTGTAGTTCTTGTTGGGCCTGGGTTCCTACCCGAAACCCGAAGTTACATAGTGCCAGTGAAGGCGATGCAAGCGCGATCGAGCCATGACAAAGGTGTCATTTAACCTATTGTGAGTTGATGTATCACCAGAATGATCTTGGAAATATAGTTTGAGAGTGAAAAAACTACATAGTGTTGCTTTAAAACAACACTGCAAACAAAAGTGGGTCAAAATTCTTCCTCAGCGGTGAAAACAAGATTGATTGCTAGCTTTCGCAAAAGTTGATTGATGTTTTCCCTGCCAGTGGTGGTGCAACCATTTATTAGGTTCAGGGGGAAATTTTCTTTTTCCTCACATAGGTGATATAGGTTTTGAATAACGCTTTACCTTCAACAAATGAAATTATCATTTAAAAGCTGCAATTAATGTTCACTCATGTTGTCTTTTTCTCATTAAAATTAGTTGGATGACCTGAAACATTTCAATATGACAAATAAGCACAAATAAAGGAAATTGGGAAGAGGGAAATACTTTTCATGGCACTGTGAGACTGAGATTATTCATTTATTGGAGGAGATACCAGCAGCAAAAATCATCCACCATTAAGATTACAGTAAACGGTCAATTTCAGAATCATATGAGTCCACATATACAACGTAGATTATCTGCTTCAGGAAGAAGGGACATGGGTGAAGTTAAATGTATAAGGAACACGACGGGCACATGTGACGGACCATAAACCATATTCCTGGATCATAAAGATATTCCTTGTGAGTTTTCATTTAGGAATCCTACTTGACTCTCGAAAGTGTTTTCCGCTGTATTAATGCACCATCTTGGCTGTTCAAATGAGGTGACATCCAATGTGACCCCTCACATGTTCAGTCAACATTGTTATCCAAACATCCTGGACAACCTAGACTGCTACATCAGGCCCCAAACATTTTTTCCAGAGTAGAATCAGCACCAGGTAATAAGTGAAATGTTCTAGAAATTCACTTTGATTTATTTAATACATGGATTTACCTGATCCCATCAGTCGGTTTATGCTGCCTGGCCTTTTCTCAAATGAATTTCAGTGATTGGACAGGCTGACACAAATCAACCCACCCTGTCAAAGGGGCATTTTTTGCCATTGATTGCTTGTTCTGGTGCTCCAAGTTGGAGGCTAAGGTCCCTGACATTTTTTTTATTTCTCTGCTAGATTACACTATGAATAAAAAAATCTCTTATTGAGAACACAGCCTGCGTAATCACAAAAAAAAAAAAACTGACATAATGTCTTTTCATGGATTTGAAGTGTGGAACTATTATCTTTGTGCTTATGCGCTTATTATTGTATATCCGTCTGCGTCAACCTTACTTGTATAAATAAACCTCTTTTATTGGTGGAAGAATGCGTTGTTCACATGTTGTATGGCACTGTCAAAAGTGATCCTTTCTGATGACTGTTAGAAACTGATTATTCATTCCTCTATAATTTTTATCTTTCATCAACGGAAAGTTCAAGGCTTTGCCTTTGAAGCTATGTTCTTTCAAAAGAAAAAAAAAACAGCCATCTCACTTTCATGTTTAATGAACGGGCAATTTTTATATCTGTCTTTTCTTATTTGCCCAGAAGTCAGAATATATGATTCCAGCAAATGCTGCATTATGCATCTGGGAACACAGACTAATTCGAGGAACCAATCAGCAAAATTGCTTTCAGCAGTTTGTTGTTATTTTAATGGAACAAAAATGAATGAGAATTATTGGTTTCAAATGTAATTCTGAAAGGAGTATAGCAAGCTTGAGAGAGTACAATGATTTCCAGAGAAGAATTTTATCTGATTTTGCATATTTATTTTTTTGGTTTATATTTGTAAATGCAGTTTTGTTTCTAAATGCAGTTCTTCCTGTGAGAAGATAGGAAGGATTGGTGCACAGCATCTCATCTGTTTATAAGGAGAAGGGTAAAAAAAGCATATTTTTTACAGACTGTACAACCTAAACGGCCTTTTTATCTTATTGAATTCAGTCGCATAACATTTCCAATTAGATATACAGTAAGCATATCCAACTTTTTTTGGAAGTTGGTAGATCAGAATGATTATTTGTTGTTGAAATGTTTGGAAGACAAGCCATTCCAACAATGAATATTCTGCCTTAGTTCAGTATAGTACATGATACAAAAGGCCTGTAAATGGAGCTCTCTGGCACTACTCCACCCTGGGTTAATTTGCATGGCATTCTTATTAAGCAGATGTAACAGAGATCAACAGGACATTTCTAACTTTTTAATGGGTAGATGAATCCAATTACAAGGCTGCACAGTAACCTTGATAATGCCAGGAATGAGCCATCCCATCTAATGTGCACAAATATACACTGAATTTACGATGGACTCCTGATGAACAATCAACAGCCCTGATTTGAAATTCTGACTTTAAATTGATCGGCCTGTTTTTTCTGTGAGGGTTTTATGACAGAAGTGATGATGTGGTGATTTCTGTCTGCATTTTATCCCTCACAATTAGAATTTGGAATTAATGTCCTGGCTATTACAAGACATGTATGCTTGTGAATCTGTTTTCATATCATGAAACCAGCATTATGCGGCTAGTATAATGGGCAGTTTTCCACACTCTTCTAAAGCAGCATAAGCATCTGACATGTCTACAAAGACACTATCTGGACCATCCAGCAATCAAGCCAAACTTCTGGCAAGTGTGGTACACTCAAATAGATAGCACATTTTTATAGTCGCACTAATAGATAGCATATTAATATAGTCTGGATGTTGTGGGATGACCCTCTAAAATCACAAATGGCAATAGGTGATGAAGTGGTGGGGGTGAAATTCATGGAAATATATCCCTTAAAACATGAAGCAGGGCACTTAACTGAGTTACTATAACACATATCAAACAACATGAATATATAATGTGTTGAAAATAAATAAATGATGGTATGTTCTGAAAGTACATAAATAATGAAAGTAATGTTTGCCAACGTACCTGGATATACTATTCAACCCTTGTGCAAGATGCCAGGTACTATTAGAGAGTATCCTGATGTTTCATCAGTGCAAACAAGAGAGCCTGTATTTGTGGTAATCAGCAATGGCAATGGCATAGATAACCATGCATGCCTAGAGCATATGTTCACATTAATAGCTCTTCTGATCTCAGAAACATGCTCAATAAAATGTCCCATGTTCACTGAATTCTAGCGTATCATAAAAGTCCACTCTGGCCATACCGGAGTAATGAAAACGGACTAAGATTTTTTTTATTTTACTGAACATTTAATTTTGCTTGTTTTAGAGATTAAGGATAAAGTAGTTTGGATTATGAGCAGTTCATTCTTCGTCCACTTTTCATTCTCTCCACAACTTTAGCACAGGTGAACACTTGTCTCATCCACCCAAAAGCTCCAGAACTCTGCAATTTTTGCGTTAGAATTCGTTGCAAACTTAAGTCTGACTATTCTGCTCTCAAGCTTGACCAGTGGTTTACATCTTGCAGTGACTAAAGTCATGCTGATGTACCCTACTCTTTACGATGGTGTTTGTCCCATCTGTGCCTACATTTTGGGGAATGTCCTTAATATGTTTTACACATAATTTAAAGTTTTGTATTGTCAGCGACAAAAATGGTACAGTGGTATATCAGATCGCTCCAATTTCCAAGCATGCCTGTAAGTTCTTGCTTCCTGACCATATATTGAGTTGTTGATTAGTAGTTTACTCAGATTTTGTATTTTGTGATGTCCTGCTTTACTGGCACTGACAGTTTGGTCCCTGTGTTGAGGCACAAGAGCAACAGATATCAAATGCTAATTTTTGCACCAAGAATAAACTCTACACTTTTTTCTTCCCTGCACACGAACTAATGATTCAGAGACACAGCTGTCCAACTAGGCAGCCAGTGATCTGATGACTATTGGTCCCCAAAAATAGGGGAACTAACAGTTTGTGAAAAAAAGGGGTAATAATATTTAAATAGGACACACAACATAAATTCAAGTGCCCTCAGAATAAAGCTGCAAGTCTTAATTTTAATTTATTATTATTTGCATGCATTTCAAAATCAATTTACTGGAGCACAGAGTGAAAGGAACAATATGATGTCACTGATCCAATAAGTTTATATGTAAACAGTTTAGATGGAAAAGTGAATTATAAGATTAACAGTGCTTTTGCAAATATATACAAACACCAGTTATTTTTTTTTGTACCATTCTCCAGAAGACTTTATCCTTTGATCACCCCAAATTGTAAAAGGAAGAAACAGCTAGATCAATGTTTGAAAATCATTTCAGATGTATATTTATTTTTGCATGGTAGTAGAAAATAAGTAGGCTAAATCTTAAGCATGTCTCCATGTCCTTGGATGTAATGCAGCACATTTCATTTGGGTGTAAGTAATAAGATTTGTTTCACTCATTATTGAGTACACTTATTATTCATTTAAGAGTTGAATTCCAAAACTGCAAATGCTCAGTTATTCCCAACATATGCATATTAAAAATATGTGAATAATGCATCAGTACAATGCAACATTAATTTGTAATTTTAGATTTATTGATTTTACATTTATAAGTGACTGACTTAAGTTCAAAATTATCAAAAACATACAGTAAAAGGGATAGAACACTGGTTACTGAAAAACTATGACCAATTGTAATTTACTATTGAGGGCAATGGTATTAAGATAAATGGATAATACAGCAATTATTTCCTTTCAAATTACACCCAGAAAGAGAATACGCTTTTTCTGAGGCCAGGGATCAACACACAGAAGCATTAGTTTTCTTTGAAATGATCAGAAGGACATGTCTGAAAGCACTGGCTGGAGAAGGTTTATCAGATCTCCTGCTTCAAATCATGATTAGTGGAGCAAAATTTTGAGGCTCTTCTGGATACGCAGCAATTTACTGGGTGCACTTTAAAATAGCATCTGTTTGTTAATGCCTGATGACAGAACCCATTTTATTCTTCAGCAATAATTAGACTACCTTTTGACATACCCCAACAATAGACCTGGAAGGTTCCTTGATAATAAAAAGTGTCCAGAGAAGAATAGTGATTCTCAGTGGCTCAGAGTGGTAATAACATGAACCCATTTTTTTTTTGTCTACATACAGTATACTTTTAATCAATTCCTCTCTTTTAATTATATAATGATGCTTTTCCCATAAGTATAGTGATTTGAGAATTTTAAAGGCTTCAGTTATTCCTAATCAATTATACAGTAAGCCCATTTTTTTTTTTTTTTTTAACTGCACAGTTAAGATGTACTGTCAAATGATGTGACAATATTGTCTAAATTACTTGCATGTTAGTTTGCTGCAGGCAGCCTTTAATGTTCGATACCCCATTGACATTAGAGACATAGCAGCCAAACAATCTGTCAGTCCTAATTCCACATTCATTGAGATTGCAACTAGGACCTCTGCCCCATCATTGCTGATAATTACCAGCCGCGATAGCGAAGCTAGTGTTGTTTTCTCAACCAGGACTAGGCCACTTCTTTCAACTAAACCCAGGATGAACTGGAGCACCAGTTCATCCTGGGTTTAGTCGAAAGAAGTGGCCCAGTCCTGGTTGATTCTGCAGTCCTGTTCTGTTGGGCACCACACGGCTTGAGCACAAGTGATCCCCATTCACACAGTGTTGTTTTCTGTTGATCTGTGTCTTTGTGTCATCCGGCCAAACCACAGCTGAACTGTTCTGAAACTACTGAAAAACTACTTATATTTCTGTCTGTCGGTCTGTCTGTCTATTCTTGTAAACACAGCAGCATTGCAACCTTTGAAGATGCAGCCTTCTAACTTCACAGGTAAATAGTTGTGATAACTATTCGCGGCTGGTGCGATCCCAGATGGTCTCGAGTTGTTTCCATGCATCACTTCAGTCCCTGGAACATTAGAGTAGGTCTTTGAATATTATAATCTTCATACTATTTGGGACAAATACCCAAATTCAAATTTTTAGGAACAAAATTCATGTGCGGCCCACATTTGTCCACATTTTCAGCACTTGTGAAAAAGCCATTTAATCGGAAATCAACCACTTTGGACCTCACCCATTCTCATTTGGGTGAGTTTTTTCACATGATGACCAACATAAATCAGAGTTAGAAAGAAGTTTTTCAGAAGATATTGGACACCCAACCCCGTGTAAAGACACATAACTTAATCAAAAATAAACAATAGCAAGTTTCTTTTAAGCTCACACAGGTTATTCACAATCAAATTTAGTCCAAAATAATTAAATTTACAAATTCGATCATTTTTGCCCTGAAGCTGTTATGTTCCAGACCAAGGAATCAAGTGCAGAGGCAGAGTACAATCCCATAGGTAGGTTTATTGGCTGCAGTACTGTAATGACTGGGGATGGGACCCCAGGGGAAGAGGCAGGGATGGAAATCCAGAGGGCGTGGGCACAGTTCAACACAGGTGTAATAGGTGTCGCTGGGCTGCCAATAGCCAGCCAGTTGCCTCTAGGATAACAGCCAGGTGTAGTTCACATTTCGCCAGGCCGAACTGTCCATCTAGAGCAGTGGTTCTCAAAGTCGGTCCAGGGGACCCACTGTGTATGCTGGTTTTTGTTCCAACCACAATTACAATCCCAGAATTTTCACAAGCTGTTCATTTTTTAAATTATTTGTTGCTTTTTGGATTAGAATGACGTTTTACCCACTTAAACCACATTATGAGAGAAATGGCTATGCATTCCATGATGTTTCAGAGCCCAACATTCACATTGTTTTTTTTGATGCATTCCAAGTAATCATGCCAAGCCAAGATGGCGGTGGTTTTATGTGATCAAATGCAAGACTGTGATCAATCAATAAGCTGCTGATTGGGGTTCTGAATGTTGCAGGTCTTGCAGTTCTATCCTGAAACCAAACAAGTAACATTTAACAGGTTTGACTCATTCTAATATGATTTGTCCTAATAATAGTTAGTTTAATGACCATGTGTCCTCAATTTTATCAATTAGCAGCCAATTCACAGTTTCATATCATAAATTGCAAATTTCCACTTTTGCATGTTAGAAAAGTAATTTTCAATATAGCACATTATGAAACTGTTTTCATCATGGCCATTTTTGGCATGAAGTCTAAAAGGGTAAATAACCAGTACGAACAACAATAGTGCAATTAAGAACAATTAACATATTCAGAGATTGGAGCTGTGTTTGGAATACAAATCAGCATACACAGTGGGTCCCCATGAACAAGTTCGGGAACCACTGCTCAAGAGGATGGAGCAATCTTGAGGCGAATTTGGTTCCAATCCTGATGACCGTGGAAGGATTGGGAGATTGCTCTTAACAAAGTGGACAGAGGAACATACTAGGAACGGTTAACACAAACGCAGTCCCAACCCTGGACCCTTACTAGGCTTGGGAGCTTGTTCCTATTAAACTGAACAGAAGAACTGACTTGAGCTGGGTTTACTTGAATGTAGTCCCAATCCTGGATCCTGTGTAGGCTGGGAAGCTTGGTCGAGTTTACTAAGTAAAGCAGAAAGCTTCCGCAAAATTCTATCATTAAAGGCTATGGTACATTTTGTGAGGCTCTGCCTAACGCCCTCAGCCCGGGGCCTGTTAAGCCCTGGACTTCAAGCTCTCTCCTATTATTCAATTATTACTTACACCTGTTGTTAATCTTCACTGTGTGCTATTTAAGACAAAGCTTCACACTCAGTGTGTGCTGAGTCTTTCGGCAAACATTCCGATGCTGTATTGCTAGTTTTAAGACATGTATTTTCCCATTTTGCGAGATGTGTAGCAAACGAGTAATCGTATTTTATGTATGAGTGAACAATAGTGTCATTAACTAATATTAAAAACGATACTAGGTCTAACCCTGCACTTGTGTCCTGTTCTCATCTTAATGCATCGCTGGGTAGCCTTATGGCATCCGGCAGGCAAAGCCGTAACACATTTAACTCATTTGGCGCCACACTTTCAATGGTCCAGCAGGCCATTGTTATGCACTGAATACATGGGGGAAACGTAAACACAAAAACATTCTGAGCGACCAAGAGCGTGGTGATGAAATTGCAGTGCTGGTGGAGATAGGTGGTACTGAAATTCTGGCAAATAGTATAACGCCAAGCGCCATTAACGTAGATTCGTGTCAAAGACGTAGATCAACGTCAATGGCGCCAAATGAGTTAATAAAAACAGTTTTTTTCTAGAATACTGAATGCTTCTGAGCAGAAATAGCCAATTACAATTCAACAACTTGCAACTCAAAGCAGGGTGCTTAAGTACTTGTCATAGAGTAGAGCCATTAAGTAACGATGAGACGAAACACAGCCAGGAAAAGGAACACACGCAAGACGTAAGCCAATCAAAGGAGACCTACTTCCAATAGACACGAAAGTTGCTGAACAGGAAGAGAAATAGAAGGCATTTCCATGAGGGTTGTTACAGAAGCTTAATTTGCAACTCTTTTTTTTCAATAAATATATAGGGTACACACCTCTTCAAATCTCAAGTTATCAGGCCGTGCCCACTGTCAGTTGAGTTATAGCAGACTTCTGAGTAAATGGTGGGTATGTCAGGCTTGTATAATTCCCTGTGATTTTTTTTTTCCTTCTGAAATATTACTTAAGTATTCTCATTTATCATTGCTTATCGTCGCAAGGCCAGGAAAACATTGTCATAAAATTAACGCCAAAAAACAAAATTACAAATGATTATGAAAATTCAGTGTAAGAAAATGTTTGTAGTGCAAAGCCAAGATAAGGAGGGTAAAGCTTTACTGTGAATTTTGAAGCCACTGGTCAAGCGCTAATGATGCTCATGTCATTTTGACTCCAGCAGAATGTTCTGCGGATGGCCTCACTATTATGAGCACATCACCCAAATTGACCACCAGTTGATCCATCTTTGAAGTCTGTGACCCAAAGCAGTCACCATGGATCTTCCCTGGAGATACTTTGACAGTTTTTGCTTGTTGCGAGATCCTGTTTGCTCTGGTTTTCTTTTCAGCATGTGAAATGCATGTAAATTTGGATTCTGCTCAGGTGAATGGGTTGACTAAATTTCTTTGACAAATTTCTTTCTTCTTTTCTTGGATTTGGGCAAATAAGAGGCGTCTACACACCTCAGAGTTTATTATGCTGCTGCTATCAGTAGTTTTATCATCAGTGAGGACATGCAAGCTAATATGTGGTGGAGAGTAGCGGTGTTGGTGGTCGAGATTATGGGTAGTCTCATTTGCCCTCAGTATTTTGCTCTTGCAATGATCTCATAAAAGTGAAGCCAGGTCTTATCAGTCTACAAGGCGTTTTTCCAGGCTCTTTCATACACTTTTTTGACGATCAACCTGGTGACCTGTTTTTAAACTCATTGTTTGCCTGCTGAACTCTTTCCTCGTTAGTTTTCTGCATGCAGCCTCCCACGAAGAGTATTTACATCAGCCTTAAAGAACATAAACAATCAGTTCGCTGTATAATATATGTGAATTGAATTGCCAGTGAGTACAATCCCAGATGAAAGGTGTCTCTGGTCTGGATCTGCAGCAATGCTAGCCCAAAGTCAGCCGTAAATGGTACAGATCGGGCCCACAGTCATTTGCTCTGGGGATGGATATGACTGGTAAGTTTATATGATAGGTGTGTAGGCAGCATTTCAAATAGAAAGTGCAATTATTCTCAGCAAAAACCTTAAAACAGTATGTTTTCCACAGCCTATTATTAGCAAGAATCAAATAATACAGTATGTTATGGTGAAAATGAACCTTAAAATAAACCAGTTTGAATTAATTGAGGAAAATAATATATAAACATCTCATTTAAAAAATTGAGAAAATATCACATAAATTAGCCTATTCCCTTTTGGCAAAATTTTGGCACCCAGTCATGTAGATAACCAGCCAACAAGCTTGAATATCAGGTTACCTAAACAGCCAGAGGCTCGTCTGTCAATGCCGACATGCGGGAATCACTGTGACAAGATGTGTATGTAATGCCATTAACAGAGCTCACTGCAATAAATCTTAACAGAGGTAGCATTTTGCAAAATTCCATGCCGGGTGAATCTCAGGAGAGATTATTTCACTTCATTCCCGTAATGAGCACAATGTAATGGCCCAATTACTGACGGAGCTTAATGATTCTGTAACAGCAGCCATTATCAGAGTGTGGCATGGAGTATGTGAGCAGTCTTTCAATATAAGCTTGTAAGGATTTGTTCATATTTCCATTTGTACATATTGATGAATCATCCTTTCTTTCAATGAAAAATGTAAGCATTAACAATCTAAAATTGTAATTCCCTAACAAATTGTATTGTGCAGTCCTGAGACTGTTTTGTTGACTGTAAATTCAGCATTCTAGCGATGGCTCTTGGTCATATCTTTGGCTCCAATATTTTTTTTTTATTTAGTTCACTGTTGAATAAATTGCATAAATTGGTAAGCAATGACAAATAAGCGGCAGAAACATCTGTGGAGCAATTATACCCACACAGACAATAATTGTTGTTATCGTAATTGAATCAGTGCTGTGATCAGAATAAGGCTGAGCAGCAGTTGAGGCAATCCTGTCCGAAAAGTAGCAAGTGATTAATGAGACCCCTCTGATTATGCTAACCCGGCCAGATCTCTTCTTCACCCAATTAACCCAGCTCTGGGATGTCAGTGACCTCTGCTAGCTCATCTCACACAGAGAGAGCAGGAGTACAGATTTGACAACAACCCTGAGCTTTACAGAGCTTCATCAGGCGACTTCTCCCACCTGGGCTATGGTCTGTGGCTGCATGGGGATTGAGATAAACAAATTTGCAACTGCAATGCTAAGAGTTAACAAGGGTTTTTATTAAGCATAAGGGAAAACAACGTTCTGCCATGGCAAAAGCTTATTAACGTGCTTCCTGAGCACCAACAGATTACATTTTCAATTAAAGCTGCAAGCAGCTGGGGTCGGGCCCTTGCACTCACGCGCGACCGCGGGGGGCCACGGCGTGAAGCGAGAAGAGAGAAAAAAATTGGAAGGAGCAAAGAAACGCGATGTTTCATTCATCCACTAGGTGGCGCTATGAGCCTAACCAGATGTGGGCAGGTGCGTTCGGGGGGGCCTCATCTTATGTCAAGTTTTGAGCATATTGGACAATGCATGACAGATTTATAACGAGTTGATATTCCGTGGCGAAGGATTGAAAGTCTCGCCACCGCCACCACGGGCAGCCTGCAACATGACACGACTCGTGTGTCACTGTGGAGATTCATCAACTTGATCATCATGTGGCCACAAAATGTAGTTGACCAGGTAAGGAATAATCAAAGTTAACATACAACCCACATTTTACTCCATTTTGAGGTTTCCTCTGCTTTCCTTTATTTGCAAAGTTATTTATCTGAGGAGGGTGTTAAAGGGTAAATAAGACTACATCTTAATGACAAGATAATTTGGCCATGTCTATCTGAATGATTTTGTTGGAAAATGGTTCTATTTGTTGCCCACAGTTTAACTTGTGTTCAGCTTACAGATTTTACATAGGATGATATCTTCTCACTTCACCATGTAGGAACTCCTGGACCACCTCCGTCTTAAACATCAAAAAGTCAGTTGTCTACTGTATAGTCATGGTGTGGGAGGCAACTGTATTTATTTTGCCATGACCCACTTGAATTCTGCTTTGATAAACGATTTTTTACCTGTCAGGCCTCGGAGCTCATTTCTTCATTCTTATGTAATGTGAAACGTTGAAATTCTGTGCACTCACAGTCCACAGCATAGATTTATGCTAATTACTCAAACTGTTTTGTGTCGCAAATTAAATTTATATCAGTGTCATTGCCATTTATTCTTCTTTTTTTTCCAACCATTTTGAGAGATATCTATGACTGAAAAGCTCCTACATAAGCATTTAGTAAATGACTTTTGCCGCATGGGGTCTAAAATGGCGACCTTGGGAAGAATTAGCTATGCTTATGGGATGGGGTCCGGGAAATGTTCTTTACTCAGACCTGCTTTATCATTCCTTAATTGATATTTTGTGTTCAGATGAACTACAATCTTCTGAGTAAACTTAAGAAAGACATCATGATCAAAATCAAATGAGCAATTTTATTATTTATTGTGTCAAATTACAAACGTTAGGCTCCTTACAGCAGTGCCGCATCGGCATGTGTCCTCCTGTTTGTCACTTTGGTGCGTTCATAGTGTTACTGTCAAAATTTTTCAGGTATTTCCCTATTACTCTGCTCAATAGAGTTGATTAGGGAATTATCAAATTTAACATACTACTGTGCTACTTGCAACAAAAATTCAGGCAGAGGACGCTGTGTGCAACCAACTGTTTTCTGTGCTCGGACATATGCAGAAACCTTCTTGACAAAAGTGTGAAGGAGTTTCATTGACATTTTCCTGTTTTTCTTTACGCAGACTAAGACTGCGCTTAGCAGTAGGCTCTAAACTGCAGTAGATCCTGAGCCAGACTCAAGATGAAATATGAAATGGAATAAAACGGCTACAGAGTGTAACATATATTCATACTGTTCATTGACATGAACATTTACCTACCACTTAGTAAGGTATACTATTGAAATAGCTAACTGCCTGCTCCTTCAAATACAGCCAACCAGGCAGCTGCAACTCAATGTAAAAAGTGTGCAGACATGGAGAATTGGTATAATATTAATCACACCAAACATTAAATTAGAACATTACGCAGGATACAAGGTCTAAACACGTAAAACCACAGTATAAGTGTTGGTGGCAGACATGGTAGTTCCAGATTTGAGAAACAGCTTGTGGTGTGATTAAATAGTGCAAAAAATTCTTTAAGCAGTTCTGAGTAGCTGAAACATCTCTTTTAATTGGAGAGATCAGTGGAGAATTGTAACTATATAGGTCGCACATGCTTAAATGACAACCATGCGCAGGCCAGTATTCCTGAATGCGCATAATGTGGAACCTTGAAGCAGGCAATTGAATTGGTGGATTCAATAAGGGCCCAACTCCACACATTTTCAACATGGAGTTGGGCCCTTACTGAATTCACCGATTCAATTATCTAAACAGGACCTTAAGAAAAGTGTTCCTGGGTCAGAAAAATCCTAATTTCTGTTGCAGATAATAGGGTCAGAATTTAGTGAAAATACAATCAGCCTTGTGTCAACGGGGGTAATGTCATCATTGTACACCAGGGCTCCTCAAATCACGGTCCTCAAGGGCCGAGAACTGCTGGTTTTCCACCCTCCCTTTACCTGGGAGTCAGGTGAGATGACAATCTGGCCAATCAGCAACATTAATTGTTTACTTAATCACCTGGAAGGAAGGAAAACCAGGACTGTATTTGGATTTGAGGACCAGATTTGAAGAGCCCTGTTGTACACATTCAGTGCCTTCATGCCAACTGTATATCATCCAAACATGACATTGTACCCTGGGATTGGCGCAGGCCACGTCCATCCTTTTACAGCTGTAGTCTGAGCTTCGTCAAATTACCACTGGATAATGTGTCATGTCACAGAACACACATCATTGACAAATTTGTTTCACAAACATTACCTTTTTCTCCAGCAAGCCCAAATCTTATGTCAATAGAGCACCTTTAGAGTGACATGGAATGGGAGGCTTTCGACATAAGTGTGGCTGACCAATACGCAGTTAGGTTAGCACAGACTAATATCCCAAAGAAATGTCTGTGGAATCTTGCTCAATCCGTAATATTAGAAATTAAGACAGCTCTGGTTACAAAAGGGGGTGCTGTTTGCAATTTCAATAAGGAGAAACCAAAGATAAAGATACTAATTTAACACAGATTGCAGAGTGTGTAGATTAACAGATAGGATGATAGGCTTAACAAAGTCTTTGGTGCTTGGAATCAACAGGCAGATTCTGCAATTGAGGAGCATCTGCCCTGAGCTTCAGCAGGATCAATCCCCCCATGGAGTCCAGATACTGGCAGTGGTGGTGGTGGCTGTTGACTGTCCTGACTAATAGGGCGATGGGGTTGATGGATGATGAAGCTGATGAATCTGCAACACTGGGTGTGATGGGGAAGTGGAGGGTACGCATAACGGCAGTATGAAAATACTAAAGGCTGAGAAAATCATATTTAAAGACAGCAGCAAGATGAGGTGTGTCGCTGTGGTATTAGATAGAAGTTATCAGCTGATAGGACAGCCGATGTTTCAATGGACAGCCCCACATTATGACCGCAGCATGAGAAGAGTGAAAAGCAGACTGAATGAGAAATTAACTACTGGCCAAAGCATGCGAAAGAAGGGTCTTCCTGACTGAACTTTAGCTAGAGCTTCATTAGACCGGCCATGTTGCAGTACTGCTCCAGTGCATCTCTCAAAATGTGCTTTGATCCTGACAGTGGCAAAGATATTTTTTAAATTTACATAATTTAAAATGAATTATCTGAATAATTGTTTTGACAATTGACTATTTAGTATCCAAATCAAGGCTCTCCAACCCTGCTCCAGGAGATCTATTACCCTGGACAGATTTTCATTTCAACCCTTCTTTGACAAACCCGATTCTACTCATTTGTTGCACAGTAAGATTTTTACTCACTGAACAAGGAGTGTTGAACAAGATGTACTTTGATTGGCCTGGACTGACAATAAACAAAGCTAGATCACCAAGAACATGGTTGGGAAGAGCTGCTCTAAATAACGGAGAATTAGAATTTAAAAGTTATGCCATGCTGGTTAAACAACTTTAAAAATCACTTTGAAAGGAAGCTTTAAAGCCTCTCTGTAACGGATTCCAGCTTATTTGATATTTATATCATCAGCTGCAAAGAATTAAATATTGGGCAAGAATAAAACAAAATGTACCCATTTGTGTACAATATCACTTTTAAGTCTGCAGTATCATTTAATAAGCTCTTTCAGCTTTGAAGTGAATGACAATGTAACAGTGTTTATAATGATGGATTTTTTATTTTTTTTTTACATAACTGCCGATTCGTCAAAGGGAAACACACATCCCTTTGTTGCACTGCACTCTATGCTGTTTCAGGATATATCTCACTGACGTCCAGTGGTGGAAGAAAAGAGCAATGATGTTGAAACCTAAGGTCGAGAATATTTGTGTGTACTAATGCAAGTGTATCCGTGCATGTGTGTGTGTGCCTGTGCGTGCGTTTGTGCGTGTGTGTGTGTGTGTGTGTGTGTGTGTGTGTGGGCGTGTGCGCAAATCTGAGTGTGTGTGTGTGTGTGGGCGTGCGCGCAAATCTGAGTGTGTGTTTTGTATTGTGCTTTTTGCTAACCAGAGGGTTGATCTTGGCAACAACATTTTTTCGTTTATCCAGGAAAGCACAATTTGTTTCCATTTACTCTTCTCTAAAGCCCAAGCTGGCTGTTATCCCCACTGACCTCATCACTGGGAGAAGGGGCTCCGTTCTCAAGCTTTATGCAATACAGTCCACAGCTCTCCATCATGCACATAAATATGCAGTGCAAGGCACCAGCTATCAAATTTTTTGTAATTTTTAGTTCCTTTGTTCATTTCATATTTTGATATTTACCAACTTCAGTAAGTTATGAATTCAGAATTCAGATGTGTTGTGCTTATGGCAAGATAAACATTTCTTATGTTTCTTTTAGTTTCTATCAGCGGTCCTTCTGATTAAAGTTTTAGTTCCAAGCGTAGATATCTTCCACGTTTCAGTGATTTCAAAAAGTTTATATATATATATATTTATTTATCTGTTCTGACTTACTGTATGAGAGCACTGGGGCAGTTCTCATTGTAATTCTTTACCTAGCTCTTATGCTTCTATCATGGCATCTGATCAATATGTTACAGCTGAATAGTAAGTTAAGATCTATTTTTCATTTGAATTTTAACAGGCAGTGCAAGTGGTATCACTTTCCCATTCAAAGCTGACTATGTTAAGTCTTATTAAGGGGAAGTCAATGAGAATGTAAATGTAGGATGGTCTTAATAATATGACAATGCCAAGTTTAAATGATTATTCATATCAATATGAGTAATTATATCTGCTTAACGCGTATGTTAATCAGCATTTATCATAAATTCACTTAGAACAATCAATCAGTATCTATGTTTGGACAATAAATTGTTTGTGATTGATAGTAGAATGTCATATTAAAAATATGTCTTTTTCTTTCACTCATCAGATAAACTTCATAAGCTTTATTGGCATGGATTGCAAGTCGGGCCTTTTTAACTCCCCTGATAAATGTTCAAGAACACACAATAAAGTTTGTATTGACTTAAGTCAAAAACATTTAAGTTCACCACCTTCAGCCAAATCAAATTTTATTTTGGTGCCCCGATGAAAACACGTCCGTTGAATATTAAGTTTGCTTGGTGGCATCAATATTTATCATCAGCTGCCTTTAAATATTAAACAAATGACACAGATGCAGTTTTGCAGTATGATGTCAAGTTGCACCAGGTAATTCATTAATAGAAAATTATTTTTTTAACACGCCTCTGCCTGCTTCTGTTCTGCATCACTCTTGCCAGCTGTTTGTTAAGCCTTTAACTTTCTGCCCCTTTTTGAGCAGATTTCTGCCCAAACTACTGGACTTACTGTGCTTGAAGTACTAACTACAGGTATAATCATGGTCTCCTCTGAAAGGTGACACTCTGTTGACTGCTCTCAAATAGACTAAGTCACTTCAGAATATTATCCAATTTGAGTAATAACACTGGAAATGTAAGTTTTTGTCAGACAGAAAAAAGATTCTAAGTTTTCTTCTGGCCCTGCGGCGCTGTGATATAGCCTCCTCAGCCTAGAAGAATAATAAATCCTTTGCCAGATGCGTAAACGACTGCAGATTCAAATGTGATGGCACTGTAACCAAAAATGAATATTTTACAGATTTTTTTCTAAGTAATGTCCGTGAGTGTTTCAACAAATTTCCCTGTGTTCCTAGTCCAGGTTACATTTAAATTTACAAAAGTTTCACAACTTCCTTCTGTCATGTCTTTCTCCTAATCTGTAATCAAATTTTCACTCCAATATACTCTTCCAGTTGCCAGCTCTGATGTGCAGTTGTATACTTGTAATAAAGTCACTTCCAAAACATTTTTGATTCATTGACAAAATCCTTCCTCGTAAGAAACCATTGAAACAAACCATCATCGTAAAAATAAATCCCCTGGCAACCATACGCATTCCTCTTTTGGAAGTTCTAGACCACTGGCTATCCGTGTAAACTATAAGAAGGACTGCATAGTCAGGCTGAGCCAAGTTATGACACAAATTTAAATCGTATTTTTGTTGTAGCATTTGCATCATAAAATGGCTTACATAGATTGAATTCTGAGTCCTCACAACTTCAAAGACTATATAGATCTCCAAAGAAGCTCAATATTTGAAAGTATAAAAACACAATTATGCTTAGCAGCCCGCCCTCACATCCCACCTCCACCCTAACATCCACCTGAGGGCCCTGAATTTCCCCTGGTGGGCAGCTGGGGGTGATATCCCACCACACCTTGCTCCCTTCTCCTCAGTCGGCTGCAGGGTGTGTCAGGTTCAGAGCCTAGACATCAAACTATTGTTGTATTTATTTGTTGATACTGCAGTTACCGGTTTACATGTGGGTTGACTGAAAGAAATAAGATTCATGCAATTCTGCTTACGCTCTGAAGTTACACTCAAATAGAATAACACTTTACAAGAGTCAATCCCCCTCCAGTTTTTCTTTTTATCCAGTTAAAATGAGGTGAGACTCCTATGCCTCCAGTTGGGATGGCATAAGGCCCACCTTAATTTCTCACAGATTCAAGGAGGAAAGTAAATTCTGCCTGGCATTCCCCGTGCTGCTCAGCACTACTGTCATCTTGTGTCTGAACCACAGGTAAAATTTTATTACACTGTATTGTCCCAAGGCAGTGTTAGACGATAAGATAAGGCTGACAGAACCTACTAGAGAAACTGCGGAGGGACATTTTTATGGCTTCCCCCTCCATTGAAGAGGCCCACATATCCATAACAGCCTCATTATTCATGAATGCACCCCAGCTCAGATGGGTGGAAATAATGAGCTTCTCTGTGGCCGCTGTGCATCGGCACACCCGAGCCACTACTCTCTGAAAGACATAATTTTTTTTTTCATATTCTTTTGCGCCCGCTGGTATTTTACATACACTGAGCTTTGCAATGGGCGACTGTAAATACAGAAAGTAAGACTAAACAGACATGGATAACCCAATGTATATCTTTAAACTCTGGATGTATGAAAAATCCATTGTTTTCTTCTTTTAATTTTATATCAATTAAGCAGCCAGAAAAAATGCTCAAAAATCAGTTGCATACCAGCTTGATGGACAATAGATATCAGACAGAAGCTGGTAGTTTTTGTTTGTAATATACCGTAAATTCCTTTTTCAATTGTTGCTGCACAGTAATTACACAAGACTGGGCTGGTACAATACAATGGCCATTGTCCTTTCAGTACAATAGCATGAGTAAAATGTAGGCTTTTCTTGAAATTAATCCATGACACACAAGATTGTACTGAAAGTCAAATCAGCCAGCCCTAAGTACCTTCAACATCAAAAAAAAAAAAAAAAAGCAACTTATAATTATGCTCTTTTGTATATTCCCTTTAAACACTTGGCTAATTTCACTTCCCAGCAGCATGGTACTCCACAAAAATTATAATATGCAGTCACGCCTTTTATTATTACTATTATTATTATTATTATTGATGATGATGATGATGATGATAATAATAATAATAATAATAATAATAATAATGCTATTATTATTATTATTATTATTATTATTATGAAAATGGGCAGATATAGCCAGGTATTTGTAAACTAACTCCGTAGACACATAAAATATGTCATCCACAAGTACATTAATTTACTGGGATTCCAAGCATGTATTTCAAAATGACCACTGACGACTTCATTCATCATGCTTAGCTATGGCATTTTTAGTCAATGAAGTGACTCAGATCGAGATTATACTCTTAGCAAAAGGGATATATCTCAAATCAGGGATTCTCCTGACAAACCCTGCCAAATATTATCTCACACTGTGATAATATTTCCTTAATACGACATCCTGGAAATGAACTCACCTTAAAACCTGAAGAACAGTCACTTAAGTCTCTTGGCAGATGGATTGCTGGAAATAATTGGGACAAAAAATTCTCACTGTTCTGTTGAGGGGCTGTTGAGAGATCCCTTAAATCCCAGAGCTCACTGTCACTGCAGTCAGGAGAAAGCTATTCACCGGTTGTTGTCACTTCTTTAGATTCCTTCACATCGTCTACAGTGATTTCTAAGCCTTTTTATCAGAAGCCCCCAACGATGACTAAAAAGTCAATAAACTGCCAACTTCTGACATCTTCATTCAACAGTTGCTTCAGGCTGCACTATACATAGAGGCACAGAAACTAAAGCATGAAGTCGTTGCACATACGTTATATATAAATATGTTGTATTTGTTATACATAGTGCACAGCAGGAACACTCCTTCCATTGCCCCTGACCATGGTCCAATCTCAATTCCCTCCCTTGGTCCGACCCCTAGTTTTGGAGTGCACTTGGTAAGGGAGTGGCCCTTCAGAATGGTGCCACAAGGGGTAAGGGTTGGAATCATTACCTAGGAAATGAGACAATACTTAATCATGCGTAACCAAAGTAACTCACACTCTGTCCTGCCCATCTCTGATATTAGAGGAGCAGGCAAGTGCACAAATTTCACAGCTGGATTTTAATTTCCACATTTTGAAGCCAGGACACAGAAATAATCTGCACTGCGTTGTGCAAATTCCCAATGAAGCAGATGTTCGGTTGACAGTGTGAATGGTGATTTTTGTGAAATGTTTGCCATAAAAATCAATTACATATTTCATGCATCTTCATCAAACTAAGCTATTCCAACAGAATTTGCATGATTATTCCCAAAGATACCCAGTGGGCTCCAAAATTACTGGCACCCCTGATTGGCAATGCACAAACAATATAAAAAATATAAACAATATTATTATAGAGAAACAGAATACACCAACATGTGTGAAACACTTTATTAATGTTTCGATGGAAACAACCAAAATCATTACAATCATTTAATAGAAAATAAATTTCAACAAAATCAAGGTTTTGTAATAATTGGCACCCTTCAGTTCGAACTAAGTGCAACCACCTCTGGCAAGGAAAAACAGTATGGCGTGTTCTCCTGTAATTATTGACAAGGTTAAGGCACATATTTTGGGGGGGGATTTCGGACCATTCTTCTAGGCAGATGCTTTCAAGATCCTTCACATTCTTGGGTTTGCATTTATCAACAGCCCCCTTCAACTCATTCCACAGGTTTTCAATTGGATTGAGGTCTGGCGATAGAGATGGCCAATGCAGAATGTTGATTTTGTCATCACTGAACCATTTCTGTGTGGTATGTGAGGTATGCTTTGGGTCATTGTCTTGTTGGAAAGTCCACCAACAGCCAAGTCCCAGCTTTCTAGCGGAGGCAACCAGATTGTCGGTCAAAATATCCTGATACTTGATGGAATTTATTATTCCTTTAATCTTAACCAGTGCCCCTGAACCTCTGAATTAAAACAGCCCCAAAGCATGACTGACCCACCATCATATTTCACTGTGGGTATGAGGTGCTTCTCCTCATGTGCATCTCTGTTTTGACGCCAAACATGCAAAACAGCTTGTTCCAGTCATATTTAAGTGATGTTTGGCAAACTCCAAGCACTTGCTTCTGTGTCTTCTGGTATAAAAAGGCTTTCTGGGTGCCCTGATGGCTCATCGGTCTAAGCGTGCGCACCACAAAGGCTGTGGCCTTCCCGTGGCAACCCGGGTTCGATTCCGGCTCGGGTCATTTGCCGCATGTCTTCCCCATTCTTCTCCCCAGCTTTCCTGTCTCTCTACTGTGTGACTTTCAAATAAAGGAAAAAATCTCAAAAAAAAAAGAAAAGGCTTTCTGCTGGCAACCCTTACAAAAAGCCTGTGGTTGTGGAGATAGCGCCTGATGGTGCTTTTTGGAACCTGGTGACCCCAAGATGCCACCAAGGCCTGAAATTTCTTCACAGTGATTCTTGGGGATTTTGTTGCTTTTGTCACCATCCTCCTCAGTATCCTAGGGGACTAAATGCAGTTGTGTCCTCTACCCTAGCTGTTTTCAACAGTTGCATAATTTTTGAATTTTGTAATAATTGCCCTGACAGTGATCAGTGGTATATTCAATCGTTTGTGAATGTTCTTGTGGCCATTACCAGATTTATCAAGGTCCATGACCATCTGCCACTTTTGAACTGACAGTTGTTTTGTTTTCTGCATGGTGTTGGATGACAAAGGGACACTGCATGTGTGTTACCTCATTTTTATATCCTGGTGACATAGGAAGTGATGTAATGGCCCAAAATAGTTCCTTAACACTTAGATTAAACTTAAATAAGTGGAATTTAATACCTGGTTTAATTTTGGTAGATGTTATTTACAGTAATCTTTAAGGGCTCCATTAATTGTGAAACCTTGATTTGGAGGAAATTGATCATAATGAAATCAGCAAATAATTTTGGTTGGTCCTATCAGAACATTAACATTATACAGTATTCGTCACGTGTTGTTATTTAGAGTTTCTCTATAAATATATATATTTTTGAATTCTTAAAGTATTTATTATACATTGCTAGTCAGGGGTGGCAGTAATTTTTGAGCCCACTGTAAATGCAAGGGCTGCTTTCCCTCATTGGCAGCCATATTTAGTCAGTTAGCAAAGCTTTCTGGGAAATTTTTTCAACCCTCCAGTTGCATCTGAAAAAACTCTGTAGGGCCATTGTTGGGCTAGATGGCCACTTCCTTCAAGTCATAAAGACAAAAAGGACGCCCTACCCTCCGCAAGAACATGCAAAATCTAGGGATAGGATGAAGTTGTAGGGCCAAGGGGGGGGTTTGGGGCTCTGGCGTTAGAACTGGCTTTAGCATTCATCTCCAGATGCAGCAGTGGCTGCCCACTACCCCTATGTGTCAAAGATTGGTCAAATGCAGAGGAGGAATTACCCTATGAGGTGAGTAAAGTCAATAAATCCCATCTTATTTACCATATGTCACAGAATAAGCTGTTTAACTCATTCCCTACGGAATACTTTTATATACAACTGTCGTGTTTGTACAGAATAATTTTCCCGAAAATTAAAAATAAAGTATTGAAATACAGGTGGCCCATCACCGCGATCGTCAACTGATTTCGTGTTTTCATCGAACTGCGAATGGTCATCCACGCCGCTGGCACTGGCTTACCGTAGGGAATGGTAGAATTCGCCGCACCGTTGGCAGCGGCTTGCCGAAGGGAATGAGTTAAACAGAAATGCAAGATACATGAGATTCAAAAAATTGTGAGGAAATAATTATATGGGATGTTAGGTTTCAGTTACATTTTTTGTCATACTATATCAAAATAACCATCTATTTAGGCTTTGCTAGACAGAATGTTTAACTTGATGTTCTCAGCAATATACAGGTTCGCTTCATAAGAGGAGCTAATTATGAGGAGTAACTGGTATTCACAATGAAGACTCGTGATTTTTTTTTTTTTAGACCAACAACCAAAAACATGAAAAAGGTATTTCATGTAGCAGATTTGGCAATACAAGAATTTCACTTTTCTTTATTTTTTGTTTAGTTAGTATTTTTGCAGGGATTACAAAGATCCCAAGTCAAACAAGATAGAACTTCTTTCTTTCCAGTAAGCATTGTTCAAAAGCCCTGTAGCTCTTTATTCTCAGATTGAGTGAGCATCCACCAGCAGCTGCAATGTGTGTGTCAGGATTTGCTTTTGATGTAGTGCCATTTCTGAGATCAGTCTGGCTGAAAGATGGAAGACTGCGATTGCCACGGTTCAGCTATATCTTACACTTAAAAAAAAAAACCTTCAGTTCCTTTGTGCCGGGGGCAAACTGAATGCTTATGCTGACTTTCATCATAGCTATAGAGCTCCCCTGCACAAATATGCGTCCATTGTCATTTACAATTTTACAGGTGCAATGCGTTAAAAAATACTTTCCCTTCCTGTTGGACCTAGAGGGTGGCTGTGTCTTCAAATGGCCTGGAAATTATTCACAATCACAAGGTCTCAAGCATCAAATCTCTGTTCTCCCCAAGTATCCCTTGGCTCAGTGAATATTAAATGGGGTTGGATGTGACCTGGTGTAGACTACAACTGGCTGGATCTTCCACTGTGGATTGTACTCTCCCAGTCTCCACTCAATTTCTCCCCTCTTTAAATAGCAATTCTCTCACCAGTCAAGCACGTGACACCTGCATCCAGCCCAGAGAGACAACATTAAAGCACGCTCGGATGCAACAAAGAGCTGGAACGCGATATCAAAATAACCCTCAGAAAATGCAAGCGGTGTCCCGCGTGTGCAGCAGCCCAAACATTCTCTCTCTTTGTCATAGAATTTAAGAGATGTGAAGCTTGTGCTGTGTTTCAAAAAGCAGTATCCGGGGAAGCAGCTCGAAGGCATGCAAAGCTCCACAGGATGATGAGGGGTGGGGGGGAGATTGGGCAGGTATAACATCTGCATCTTCCCACCCGCACACACACCACACTTCCCCAAACCTGCAGACTACCACGTGAGCAGAGCAGCGGTGGCTTCGCCCTGCTTGCAGATCACATGGCGGTAAATTAATAATGGGGTGCGAAGAAGTCCTATGAGACGCTGATCCCCGGGAGCAATAGCTGAAGGGAGGCGAACCGCAGGCGACAGCTGCGCGGCACACTCCTGTAAGGCAAGGCGCAGTGCCCCGTACCTGCCCACCACGGGGGCCAGTTGTGGTCAAATTTGCATCTTCTGTTCATTCTAAATTCAGCCATATGACAAATATCCGCCTCCTCATGAATAAAATGCACCGATCACATAAATTAAGCATGAAACCACACATAATATATGAATGGCATAATGTCCATTATAAACGTTGTTTTACTCAGAGCCAGATGCTAAATAATATTCAGTTTATAATGAAATGCATTGAAAAGCCTGTAAGCTTTCAAATTTCTTCTTCTCAATACTAGGACTATGCAAAAAAAAAAAAAAAAGAGTGTTTTGCAATTCAAGTTTGCATTTACATTTATTGGTAGTTTGGGTATTCTTTCCTTGTTGCTCCCCGACATCTTTCCTTACATTGTTTGGAATTGAAAATGCTTGGACATGTAAATGCTGAGCTGCCAGTAGCAATGCAAGGGGAGTGTCCGCTGTATCTTGCACACTTCCTTATATTTAACAAGTATTTTACATATTACAGGCTATGCAGTATTTAAGGAGAGGTAAAACTGATTTGAGCAGAAAATTTCACATTGACCGGAACTGGCAGCCAGTGGCCATCTAAGGTGAGTTGTAACCTTAGGCGTCTTGACTGATTTGAGCCCATGCAGCCAAGTTATGGCTTGCAATTCATATTTCCCAGTTATGGTCGGATAATGACCTTACCCAGGTATCAAACTGTACCTATAGGGGCCAACTTGGTGTTACAATCAAAGCTACTGAAGACTTTTTCATAAAAAAACAATGAGACTTATTTCATAGCGCTGACTGGAGACCTTCAGAGTAAGTCTAAGCACGTACCATTTTTCAGCCCAGGGCGCTAACTCCACTCAGTTCCTTTGATATCAGCCCTTTCAGCAGTACTGTTATCTGTGACTACTTATTACTTGCCTTGATCTCAAGTACCCCCATGACATTGAAGTTACCATGTGGTTAGCTGTAGGCGCAATTAAAAAACACTTTTAGATGGCATTTTTGGCGCTTAGCATATCCAAAACCATTGGCATTGAGTGAGGACTTGTTAAGTTTAGCTCAATATTTATAAAAAATAAGGGAACTGATTTAGGAGGGGGGGTTGTCATTTATACCGTGTCATTTGCTGTCAGCAACTTTTCCTTCCATTAGTGTCCATAGAGATCTTAAATTCAGAAATCAGCCAGGAGAGCACTTTACAAATTTGACATTGCTTTTTTCCCCCCACTTGAGCGCAAAAGATTTATTAGTGGACGAACTACTTATAGGGTTGTTAAATGCCCTCCATCTCAGTCGTTCTGCTTTGCTGCATAAAAAAGGAGTGTAATTTTCTCTGTATATTTTTCATGATAAAATGCTTTTATTTCACAAAGAAGGGAATACAAAGCATCAAAAACTAGGATGAGAAAGATGAAAAAGTGGCAGCAACTTATATTATGCCCATAGTAATTATATGGTAAATTACAGAACTTCTGTCAGAAGTTAAGTACTCAATAAATAAATATGCCAGGAGTTAAGCACAGTATGAGTACGCAAGCAAATGGATGTAAAAAATCATTTTGCAGCAACGCGCAGAAGTGCTTTTGTGAACTTTTTTGAAGCTAAGTCACTGCACTGCACCCTCCTTCCTCAACGAGTTTGTCGACATTGATATTGGCAGCCCTATAGTGAATCTATGAGCAATGCATGCAATGGACATTTTATTATTTTGCAGGGGAAACCAAAGTTAATTTTAATGACTGGTTCTGAATAAATCATTGTATCTGAAAGAGAACAGCTAAACAGGGGCACAGGACAGAAGCCTGCTGTAGCTACCTCTGGAACGATTTTAAGTGCCACAAAAAGTCCTGGCATATCCTGTTCTATTTGCTCAGCAAAGAGAATTTGTTTTGAGCTTGAACTTCTGAGCATTATACCTGTTCAGAAAAGGCACTACATGAGGTCTTGATTATTTACAGTGTTCAGTTGCCAGGGACACAAAAATCAAGAGGGTCAATGCAGGTACCAGCTCATTTACGACTTAAGAACAAATGAAGCATCCTTAAATAGATTAATTCTGCATATGGAACTAATAAAATGAACTATCTCCTTAAAATGGTCTTGTGGGTTATTTTACTTTAATGGCTGTGCACTATCAGAAGAAAATAGTTCTTTGGCTTGTGTCCATTGGAGAACGCTGAAAGGCAAAAAGTATGAATATTCCCTGAAGGAACCCATTTTTATTTGACTAATTTTACTAGTTGAGGAATCACACAGTGTTTATTGGGGTTAAAGGGAGGGATATTATTGGATGAACAACCCTATTTATGAAATTATTCAGTGACAAAAAAGCTTATTCACTCTTGCCAGCTCTTTGCAGAGCACATTTACTGTAATTCAGCCTCATAACTATCCATATGTACCTTCAGACAGAGTTGCATGACTGAAATGAGGCTGTAAGAAGATTGGACAATTATTTTGATAAATCTTTTGAGCTACAAGAAAGACACGAAAGTTAGTCAAATTCATTCTCAGTCCTGCTGTGATACACTCAAGAAAAATGTTCATTTGAATAGGTCCTGGGTATTAATATTTTATTTTTTGTGGGAAATTCATAAATAATTCCATCTGATAAATTCATAATTTAAGTAGAATATTTTTTCACACCTAAAACTTTGCACTTATATGGTGTGTTGAGTGATCGGTCCAGAAATATTCAGCTGACTTTGTAGTAAATATGCCATTTTTGAACCTATAAATTTAAGGTATTAGGGACATGAATTTGTTAAAATTGTGGAAAATAAGGCCCCACATCTTGCCACTGTTTAAATTTCTGTCTATTTTTGTTTGAATGAACACAGCTTTTCTCTTTAAGACAGACTGTTTATGGAGACATCTTAAGTGCAAAAGCACGATTATGCGCAATGCCTTTTATTTCATCTTACCAATAAAATATGACTCTATTCAACAGCTGTTATGGTTCATAAAAACCCAATATGGCAGTTTTGAAAATTAATACATGTAGAATGTTTCACACATCGTACACCCCCATTCATGTCTAGGATCATATAAGGATCGCATAGGCATAAAAATGTTGAGAGTGAGAATCGTAATGATTATGATTATGCTTACTGACATAGTTGCGCCATTAATACTACACATTAACAGCGGTAAATTGCAAAACTGTGCAATAAATGTGACAATGTTTCTGCGCGTGGAGTAATTATTGCAGTATACTGAATACAAAATGAACAATGAATTTGAATAGTAAATAAGATTTAAAAGCGTCTGAACTGTCGTCTAGCTGTATTGGAGATGAATACCTCCTCCAGTGGGTAAAGGGCAAGGATGTTGCTCAAATGGCATCACAGTGTATGATGAATGAATGCCTCAGCATATGGTTACTAAACTTTCAGGTAGCTACTTTGAGCAAGAGAGCTTGGTTGTCCCCCCCTTTTACCTCGCCCCGCCCGAAGGGGGAGGGCAAGAGGTATTGTTTTTGGTTCGGTTTGTTTGTGTGTTTGTTTCTTTGTTTGTTAACACTTTAGCAGCAAAACTAATGGCCAGATTCACCCCAAGTTGGGTTTAGGGATTGCCCCTGACCCAGAATAGATGCCTATTGAATTTAGGAGAAGCAGGTCAAAGTATGTGCGAGGGGCGGGGTTTGTTGTGCCTGGCACCACTTGTTTTTAAATTGTATTCAGATAATAAATTGCTTGCTCAATGAAAAGGAAGTGGAAGAAGGGCTCAGGCCATGTGGATTAACTTGTTTATAATAGGTACCAGCATACTGCTGAGCCTATCACACCCCTGCCTATCACACCCCTGCCTTGATTTCACACTGTTTGTCATTAGCAAAGGTTACCGATATGTTTTGGGTAATTCATGAACACATGGAGCAAGGCTTAGGGCATAGGTAACACAATAAAAAAACAATCACAGCAATATGCTGCTTTATGAATGTGCATCAACCTTACGGAGTCCTTAAGATTTTTAGCCATAACCGTGCCATTTGGATTATTTTCGAATGATGGAGATGATTCATAGAGCCCTGCCGTTTCGTATAATTCCGACTTGTTATGCTTATACAATGAACAGCATGGTTTGATGTTTGCATTGTGATCACAAGTAGCAAATTTAGAAGCATGCTCAAATTAAAACAGTTTAGGCTTGTGACATTACATACGCCAGTCTTCACACAATTACAACCCAGAGCGCGAAACAGAAAGTGGAGATACTCAGACAGATAAATTCTTACAATATTTGCAAGATTTTCATACAAGCTTGTTATCTAGGAGATCATTGAAAAAAGCTAATTTAGTTGTCCTATATTTCTGTAAAGCAGACCAGAGTACCTTCAAAAATTAGATGAATTTTACATTTTACATGGGTAAACTGTTTGGGTTAATACCTATCATCCCGCTCCTCCATCATCAAGATGCCCTCACAGGTTCATCAACTAGAGCTCTGTGCTTCCAGGCTAAGTGCCAATAGTCAGTTGACAATCCGTGTGCGACAGTGACTGTTTCTTCAGACCACACACCGTATCTGATACCATCACTTGCGTAAGCAGCGCGCTTCATCCTTGTCATATAGCTAAGGTGTGAAGATTCACTGCCTCCCAACAGGTTATAATACTGAGCCAGAGCAAGTGCTTTCTCTTTTTCTTTAATTTCCTTTCTATGTTGCATTTTGGCTTTTCAGCCAGGAATCGCAAGGGCGGTGATTGTGTCTGGAACTTGCGCACACTTGTGCTGTTTCATTAAAGGGACAGTTCACCCAAAAATGAAAATTCACTCAACATCTACTTGCCCCAGGGGTAATTGAGGGGTCGGTGAATTTCTTTCGTCCTCAAAACACTTTTGGAGTTTTAAAGAAAAACAGCACTGAAGACAAATCCAAATCAACGGAAGTCAATGGTGGCCACTCTTTCAAGCGTAAAAAAAAAAAACATTGAAAAAAATGCCTCCATACTGTTTGTGTGGCATAATCCAAGAGTCTGTAAGTCCCGCCATTCAAATTTGAAGAGACGTCTTTTCCCCATGTTCTTAACCTTTATGTCCAATGTAGCCACTTGGCTAGGAGCCTTGTTCATTTTCGCGGAAGAAGTCTCAGATTCAAGATCTACCTATGGTGGCTGGCGAGAGCAAACGCGCCAAAATTGCAGCACGTTTCTCCAATAGGAAATGTTAGTTAGTTTCAGTTTTATTCACATCAAATAAAATGCAGATACAATCATGATAGACGTATGAAATGGGACTCCCCACTGAGCTATCCCAAGCTTGTAAGTGGGGGCCCAGACATTAAATGACTTCCAAAATTGCATGCATGATTTTCAACCTGCAACCTAGCACTAACCTAAAACTCTCAGAAAACCCAAAAATTACCCCAAAGATCCTAAAGTATACTGACACTAATACAATACATGTAGACAATGGCACAGGGAAAGTAGAAGTATAAATTAAATTGAATATATATTTCTTATAGAAAAACATTCTGAAATTTTATGGTATCCTCAGCCATACAGGATTTTAAGATTGAACATATTTCAATAACAGCTGTTGTTTAAGGCTCTTTTTATAGACAGACAATGATATTGATGTTTTTAAAGCACTTACAAGCTCATTCCAAATCGGAGGACCACTGCAGGTCACACTAAAACTTGTACATTTGAGTTTGCGTTTCTTTCCCTTTAGAAGTAGTTTTTTCCTTGTATTTTATACATGAGAGGGAAGATAAATTGGAATAAAATCACAGAGTCTGTCTTTGAGTCTAAAAACCACATTATACATTACACAGGCATTGTGACAGCCTTCATAGAGCTTTCCTCTTCTTTGCCTTAAAAAGTCTTCAGTTGTTTATTAGTGTGCTTTCATTCACTGTCCATCTGCATAGTGAAATGCGGTCCAATGAGGTTTTAAATATTTAAACATTTGGCTGAATCTGAGCAAATAATATGGACCAATACAATTCAGAATTCAACCCGCTGCTATTGTCAATAGAGACATTGTCAATAAATTCAAGACATCCAGTTCCCTGGGCTGCCATATACATGCCATATGTCAACCCTCCAGACTAACTTTTGGACCTAGGAGCGCATGTGCTCCCAACCTGAAAAAGATGGGCGCGCAAGCCAAAATTTAGACGCGCAGGCCAAAACTGTGGTCACGCAAAGTACCATGATACTTTTCTGAATATTTACAAGCCCAAATAAAGATACTTGAACATACTATCAGTTGTTGCTACATTTATTTAAGAAACATTATCAGAAAGCACTTTGTGAACTGAAAAGTAGATATTGATGTTCACAGGAATGTTTGAAAAATGTATAAATGCAGTTATCATTTTGGAGAGTTATCATACAAGTCTAAATGTATGTACAAGTCTCCATTTCCCCAAGGGACAACTTTTCATCAAACCCGCCCCTGTACATAAACTGAATCATTCATAGAAAAATTATGGCCAAATTTAGATGACACCCCCCCTAAAACCAACATATGGGGATAAATCAATGAATCCCTTACAAAAAAAACACTATTGGAATACCATAAAATTTACCATCAAAAATCTATTGTAGTACTGTGGTAATTGTATGGTTTTTTGGAATGCACTATAGAGATTTTAGTGTTACTATTGAAATATTGTAGGGCTACCATAGCTAACAAAATAACACTATAGAAAAAAACCATTGTAATACTATAGCTGGTGAAACGTACTATAGAACACTACAACCACACTTTAGAACACTGTACAATGCTTATAGTACACTATAGTAACTCTTTAGTTCATTTTTGTAGGGGATAACTCCCAATTATCACAGTGCTAGTTCTAGAATTTATAACTGTTAATGTTGTTGCCATTCCAAGGAACAATTTGACATCAAACATGGCTTAATTGCTTTGAAAATATGAGACCCAGGAGGAATTGAAGCCGTAAAAAGCATAATTTGGCTACATTTTTTCATCACAAATTGAAAGTTTAAAATTAAAATGAATATAGTTCCCAAAGTGATCCACCCTAAATATTTGGTAAAAAGTAGGTGCAGTATGCCAAGTTCGTTTGCACAAAGTTTCAAGAAATTCTTTCACCGGTAACAACGTAGTAGGAGGGCTTATTATAATAATAATTATTATTATTTACCAGTTTTTTTTAATTTCACTATTTAAATTTTGCACATTTCAAAGGGTAATGGAAACGCACACAGAGAGTGAGGACGATGTCCGATGTTATTAGCCCCAAAAAAACAGTCTGCTTCATGACCGTACACTGTTTGTGACACAGACTCATATTTGAAGCATTGTGCTGATAAGCCTATGGCCGTTGATGGAGTACATTGGGCAGGCGTCACCAGTTAGGTTTTGAATCAGTTTTGAACATTTGCTGCCATCAGGGCCGCATTAAAGAACCATGCGCCCCGGGGCTACCACTTTTTCAATGCCCCCGGCATCATCGCCGTGCCAAGTACCATCACAATTACACTGCTGACCTGTCCCATGCTGCTTACTTTCTATGCAATAATGCATCAACAATCACTTGTAACTGCAGTTTCAATTCATGACTATTATAGCACAAAATACTTTTATCATAGAGAGGCTTACATATATTCAATAAAATTATATAGAAATTACGTCACCAAAAAGAATAAAGGCCGGCTATCAGTAGGACAATATACATCTGTCTGACACATAACTGACACATTTGTGCGCTCATACACGCAAACAAACACACACTCTACAACAGCTGAGAATAAGCGCCCTGTCGAATAATTCCGAATGGTCACAATAAAAGGGAGCATAAATTTCCGAAAACTCATACACAACACATACAGCTTGCCTGCATGATTTTATCTACTCACAACTATCGCAAAATGCAAAAAACGCCACTTTGGACATTTTTGAACCACCATTGTGAGAACATAATTTTTGACAAGCCGGTTAACGTTCCGAGTTCAGCCTTTAGCAACACGCAATATCCCAGTGTTAAGCATGCTTGGACATCAGCATTAATCAGCTTTTCACCAAGCAAGTTTTTCTGCTAACCGCGATATATCCTCGTCGCTGATCAGCGATGGAGATATATGCCCGCACTGCCAACAGGCTGCAACTGTTTAGTGCAGTGGTTGTCAAACTTTTTGTGCCCAAGGCACACCAAAGGGCAAGCCAAAATCTCAAGGCACACCTGTATATATATTAGCGCAAATTAGCCTCTATAACACGTGTTTTCACTCTGATCATTAAGTATAATTTTTTTATTTACTAGTGGCAAATAAAATTTGCAAACAACAATATTACTCCTTAAATATTAGTAAAAAAAAAATTCAAGGATTCACTTTCTAAAATTACATCATACAAAATAATTCAAAAAAACTTATTGTCATCTTCCTTCTCAGAGTTGCAGAAGCTCCAAATTCCCTTGTTACGTAAGGATTTTTCATCGTAACTTATCTGAACCGGGCATGAATATCTCATCCGCCCAGCCCCCCGCCAAATAAATAATATAAAAATTATTAAATTGACACCTACATTGACGTGAATAGGATTTCACTAAGAAAGCATGATCAGCGCATGAAATCGAACGCTTAGAGTTGGCTTGATTTGTTGTGCACTCGTGATCATGAAAAGATGAAGAAATGAACAGAGTATGCATTGTAAAGCATTTATTGCGCACTTCAATAGAATAACACGAATGTGAAAAGATGTTAGAAATGAACATGCATAAGTATCAATTTCATGGTACAAGCTCTCAAGATGCTCTCTGAAGGTCTTCAGCTTCAAATCTTTTTGCAGAAAAATGACGAAGCATCAGAACGTTCTAGGGGCTTTAACTGCCCATCTTATAATTCTGTTCAGAACTAAATGACAAACTTCTGTGCAGTGATACCACAAAACTAGTGAGCAGTCTTTCGTACATACACGGAAAATAGTTTTCTGTCGTGCTACCGTTAAACTCTAGCAGATCAAATTTAGTATCACATCGGATTACTCCATCTGACAGTAAATTCCATCACGAAGCAACTCGCCGAGGAAGGGCCGTGTAAAAATAACAAACATATTTCCAATTTCAGAAATGATCATTCATATGAACAGTAATTGTTTGCACCGTTTATACAACCGAAATTTGAATGATAATACTGAACAGCAAAAGCAGATGAAAATCACTATATCACAAGCTTTGCGGTTTGCGGTGAAACTCTTCAGTTACAGTGGACTGGAAAACTAGAGCCTACTTTTTCTAATGTTGTTGTTGTACTAGGCTACCTTCCTACCAAACGCCAGCTTGCTATCTATCCTGTGTTAATGGTCAGCACCAGCTGCATTCGGTTCATTACCATCTACAGCAGCCAGTGCGCTCAACAACATTGCCGGCGGTGGCTTGTTAGCATCGCCCGGATAGCCGCTAATTCTGGAGGGCTTTCTGTCTCGTTGAGTCTCGTAGTTTTGAAATATCCAGTCAGCTTGGTTATTTTTCTTTTCTTAGAAGCTGGGACTCCCGCAGCAATTTCCCAAGTTGATTTGTGCATTTTTGAGCCCCGCTGTCACTGTTGTGATTCCAGTGTCCTGTGCCGTCTGCCAGGACACTGGTTGGGGTTTTAACAGTTTCTTGTGCCAGGTTTCATAGCTCATATTCATTACTCATGTTATGGTTTTAATAGTTTCTTGTACAGGATTTGTATTTCATAGTTCACATGTTTATTGTTCATGTTTTTTACTTTTCCATGTTTTGTTTTTCGCCAGGTCCCGGTCTGCCCAGCCAATCCGCCTCTCCAGTGTCTGCGTGGTCATTTCCATGTTTTACTTCTCGCACTACATATGGGAGTGGCTTACGCTTTCAAACTTCTTTCTTACGTTCCTTTCTTCCAGGCTTCCCTAGTCTTCATGCTTGTTAATTATTTTAATTTATTACTAACAATTTACTAATCAGTCACGGGGGGTGTTTCCATTAGATAGGCACGTACTAATCATTACTAATTTAGACAGGGATTTGACTCGCATGCTTCCTGCTTTCACTAACATTCTTACCTGTGCTTTACTATTATCTAGTTTAACACTTTAAACTGTTCATAGTATCTTATTGGGATCTTATATGCTGCAACACGCTCATTGTTCTTAATGAGCAAACACCTGCTCTTATTGTCTCGTCACGCCACAGCTGTTTTCCTCTCTCGTCCTCGTGCCTCGTAATCATGCAATCTCGTTTCTCCCTGTCGCTCTACAGGTGCTCGTCATTGTCTCGTGATTGTTCCTGCTATATCTGGGGAGAGGTTGGAGTTGGCTGGCAGACAGAGTCTCGTTTCTTTGCTGTTTCATAGACCCTTTCGGTTTAAGGACGTGAAAAAGCGAGATTTGGAGTGCGCATGCTCTTTGCAGACTATGTGGGGCAGAAGATGCACAAATCCTATTTAAAAGGTGGGGGATTATACGTTCTTTCGCTTTCCCCATGGTAAAAGGCAGTTTACAGCGTGGATTCGGACTATAAACAGGAATATTTTTTGTTCGGGAACATTCTAGGGTGTGCAGCGTACATTTTGTGTCTGGATGGCGAGATTAAGAGTTCTGTATTCAACCTACTCCAAATATCAATTGATGTTTGGGTACCCAGAGAAACATTGAAAACACGTCAAGCGTACGTACAGTTAAGGAAATTTAGAGTTTAGTTTCAAATGCTGCTATTCGTGTCAGTTGCATGTCGTTAACGGCGGCTGTCATGTCACTGATGACACACTGGGTCCCTAGGGCAGGCACAGCATATGCATTCGTGGTATTAAATATTAATGTTAAATTCTAAACCCCCTTTAACTCCACTGAAACATATTGGCGCCCCCCTTTTAAAATCGTTCTAGCAAATAAAAAGCCGGAAAAAAGCGTAGGCTGGAGCTAGACGAAGCTCTATTAGTTTTCTCCTACAAACTGAAAGCATTGACTTCTTCAGCGCAACAGAGACTTGAGAGACTACAGCGCCCTCCATAATTATTGGCACCCCTGGTTAAGATGTGTTCTTTAGCTTCTAATAAATTCAGTTTTTTTCTAAATAATATAGGACCACAATGGAAAAAAGAGGAAAATCCAACCTTTAATTCAAGTGCATTTATTCAGTGGGAAAAGAATCCCACATTAAGAAATAATTCTTTTACATCAAATCATGTGTGCCACAATTATTAGCACCCCTGATGTTAATACTTTGTACATCCCCCTTTTGCCAACAAAACAGCACCTAATCTTCTCCTATAATGTTTCACAAGATGGGAGAATACAGAAAGAGGGATCTTCGACCATTCTTCTTTGCACAATCTCTAAATCATCCAGTGACCTGGGTCCTATCTTCTGCACTCTCCTCTTCAGCTCACTCCACAGGTTTTCAATGGGGTTGAGGTCTGGGGACTGAGATGGCCATGGGAGGAGCTTGATTCTGTGTCTGGTGAACCATTTCTGTGTAGATTTGGCCACATGTTTAGGGTCATTATCTTGCTGAAAGACCCAGTGATGACCCATTTTCAGCTTTCGGGCAGAGGCCATCAGATTTTGATTTAAAATGTCCTGGTATTTCAAAGCGTTCATGATGCCATGCACCCTAACAAGGTTCCCAGGGCCTCTGGAAGAGAAACAGGCCCACAGCATCACCGATCCTCCCCCATACTTCACAGTGGGCATGAGGTGCTTTTCTGCATACTCATCTTTTGTGTTCCGCCAGACCCACTTAGAGTGTTTGTTGCCAAAAAGCTCTATCTTGGTCTCATCTGACCAAAACACATGGTCCCAGTTGAAGTCCCAGTACCGCTTAGCGAACTCCAGACGTTTGCGTTTATGATTGTGAGTGAGAAAAGGTTTTTTCCGTGCATGCCTCCCAAACAGCTTGTTGGCATGTAGATAGCGCCTGATGGTTGTTTTGGAGACTTTGTGACCCCAAGATGCTACCATTTGTTGCAATTCTTTGACAGTGAGCTTTGGAGAACTTTTTATTTCTCTTACCATCCTCCTCACTGTGCGTGGTGGCAAAATAACCTTGCGTCCTCGTCCAGGCTTGTTTACCACTGTTCCAGTTGTTTTAAACTTCTTAATGATTCCTCTGACAGTAGATATGGGCAGGTGCAGGCGAGTGGCTATTTTCTTGTAGCTATTGCCTGACTTGTGAAGGTCGACACACATTTGCCTTACTTGAATGGTGTGTTCCTTTGTCTTTCCCATGTTGAAGAGTGGATAAGAGAAATGGCCTCTGTCACGTCATATTTATACCCCAGGGAAACAGGAAGTGATGAATTACTAATTAAATGTTCCTAGATACTCTGATCAACTTTGTAAACTACTGTAGAAATGACAGAAATACTTCAATTACATTTATTTCCTAGGAATTGTTAGGGGTGCCAATAATTGTGGAACAGGTGATTTTATGAAAATAATTATTTCTTAGTCAGGATTTTTTTTTTTCCCTTAAAATTCACTTGAGTTGAAGGTTACATTTTTCTACAATTTTCAGTGTGAGAGTATGCTTCTGCAATAAAAATTGAATTTATTTTAAGGCTTTTAACACATCTTAACCAGGGATGCCAATAATTATGGAGGGCGCTGTATATCGGTGAGATACTGTCAAGGCAAGTCCTTGACATTGTTATTCTCAGCAGAGATGAAAATCCGAAATCAAATGTGTAGCGTTCAGTCAAACAGTAATGATATGGCCTGTATTTTACATGTGTACCTGCGCACTTATCCATGTTAAGAGGCAATTAGGATCATGTGTGCTTGCCGGTTGTTTTGAACAATGCAAATTCGTCGCAAGAACACTGTAGCCATTAGCTGACTTAAGGCGTGGGACCCAATCATAGTGGCGTTAATGACATTATTTCACGTCCGCAAAACTAACTGGCAAGCAAATGCCACTTTGTTGGCTATATATAGCAAGTAATTATGAAATCGAAATCACAAGGAAACCAAATTATTACAGCAAGCAGCGAAATGAAAACTACACCTACACTTAGCTCTGAGGGGCTAAGTTCTGTAATGTGAGCCCCGCAGAGCTTACCTAGACTGAAAACGTCGTATGGCACTAACATTCCCCCTTCGGCTCTATATTTTTTTGCGTAGAGTTTAACATCTACTTAAAGTCGTATATAGCCTATAGGATCGAACAAAGCCAGTCCCTTATCAAAATGTGGAAACAAAAACTGGACACTGCAAAACAATAACACCTTGAAACAACAAAAGATTAAACAATTATTTGACGATTAGTGGGCCAACTTAAATAACTTATAATATCAACCAGTACCTTAACTATATTTCTCCGATCAGATCGCTCATTCCTTTTAGCTTGCGTCGGTGTGAGATCCTTTCATTTGTAGGGAAACACAGAGCGAAGCCAGCATTATTTGGGTCAACGAAGTCGGGCCAGCCCTGACAAAATGAGTACTGCAGATTTTAGTGCGATCATTTGGGACAAAGTTCTTCCGATTTATAGCTCGAATCCACGTCTGTCGTTGTCTCTTGCCACGGGGAACACGAAAAAACCTTATATCCCCGTATTTATGATACCGGTTTATGCACCACACTATGCAACAAATAGCCACAATATTTCCTTTTGCCCCACATCAGCTATATAGGGCATGCGCGCGCGGACTTCCAGCCTTAAACCGAACTGGTTTATAGCGTTTCTTGTTCATAGTCTTGCCTTGTGGTTTCTTCATACTCGTTTTGTATTTTCGCATGTGCCTCGTGCCATCACAAAGTTAATTTATTTTTGCTTATTGGCTTACTTCCCTAGAGTTTCTAGTGGCTTTTTATTTTCCTTGTTTTTTATTTTTTGTTATCAGCTCTGTGAAGCTCTCCTTGTTTAGATTTTTGCAACCCTTTGGGCTGAGTTTTTTGTTGGCCATCGTGCCTGTTTTGTTTTCTGTTTTAATAAAAACTCCAGACCAAGTCTTGCTGTCTCACGCCTGGTGTCCACCTGTCCTTCGCGACAGTCACATTTCTTTCTACGTCTTAGTGTCTTTTGTCTTACCTTGCTCCTGGAGTGGAAATTTAACAGCTGTATTTGTATAGTTCAAATTCAACGACTCATTCATTGGACAATAACAATAGGCACGCACATCGTCCATTAACCAATCAGTGTCTTTTATTTATGCAAAATATTAATGCACCTCGTCCCGTTCCAGGGCAGGCCCAACACAAACAACAATCAGAGCACTGTATAAGCATTATTTTGCGTTTCTGCCAATGATTGTTTTCATCCCGATCCTTGCAATGGGCCCTTTCACACGTCGGGCCCCAGGGCTTCAGCCCTGGTAAGCCCGTGCATTAATGCAGCCCTGGCTGCAATCAACAAAATACTATTCCTCTGACAGCTGGCCAATCATCGGAACTTCAAAGAAAACGGACTATAAATCTACAAAAACCGCAGCTTTTCTCATCTTTATCGTACTCCAATGAAAATAAACAATCTTGCGCTCGGACCAACCAGTCACCGATTTCATGCATACTGCACGAATAATCATGTTCTGCAGATCAGAGTGGAAGTGTGCATCCACCCTAATCCATCAGGATAGAAGGTTAGCAATTGATATTGAAACGCTAAATAAAACCATTCGCCACTGGACTCAAGCACCCATAGCTGGTATCAACAAAACTCAAAACTGTGTCACGAACAGTCTACGGTCACGAAGCAGACGCTGTTTTTGGGCTAATAACGTCGGACATCGTTCTCACTCTCCAGGTGCGTTTCCATTACCCTTAGAAATGCGCAAAATCTAAATAGCGAAATAAAAAACCGGTAATGAAAACACTTTCTGATATCATGAAATTTGCTCTCCGATCTGCAGTATTAGTCACCGAAGCCAAGGCCTAATACATAGACTATTAGACTTCTGCAGCAGACCAGCTAGTGTACTTGTAATTCTGCGTAGTGTGGAGCCTTTAGATCGTTATTGTCAGACAAGGTTTTACAAATTTGCCGCACGCACAACTCAGCTGACAGTGACAAGGTCGAATGCTTTGCCATTCTCATCGATGCATGAGTACAGCCGAGCTGTGATTAGCTGATGTACGTAATGGTACCAACCGACCTGCAGAAAAAAAATTTGCGGCCGGCGGCTGATAATTAGGGAGTGAATCGCTGCCCAGAATAGGCGCACAGTGCATGAAGTGTTGGTCGCGACCGATGTGAGAATGTAAGTCGCAAAATGTAAATCTTGGTCGCAAATGCGACCATTCTGGTCGCAGACTGGAGCGCTGTTTATACAATTAAAATGCTACACCTCAAATCAACATTTATCTGCTTATTACCTCCGCCAAGGAGGTTATAAAATGACCTGCGTTTATTACCTCCATCAGGGAGGTTATAAAATGACCTGCGTTTATTTGTTTGTCTGTTAGCAGGATTACTCAAAACTACTGAGCAGATCATCATGAAAATTGGTACACAGGTGTATCTTGAGCCAAGGAAGAACCCATTAAATTTTGGTGGTGATCCTTTTGTCTGTCTGTCTGTTTGTTAGCAGGATATCTCAAAAACGGCCATATAGATTTTAACCAAACTTTGCAGGATGTTAGAGTAGCACAAGAGGAACAAGTGACTAAACTTTGGCATATCTAGGCCAAAGTACAGCTGAATTATTGGCCAAAGTTCAAATCCATCCATGCTGGCAGAGATTTCAAGTCTTTCCAATGGGCCGGATTTCCAATCGGAGTGCTTTTGGGTTTTGCTGCCACCTGGTGGTGGAATGCAACAATACCCTACATCAGCCAACGAAAATCACTTATGCACAGAGTTGCCTTGGCATGGCGGAGGTGCTGCGCTCTCTGAGTGCTCTTGTTTGTAAATGACAGGATGAGGAAATAACACAATACTGGCAATGAGACTGCTGTGTTGCCAACTGTCCAGTTACCTTAGGTCCCTTATAAGGAGTAGACTACAAATAATAAATGCTGTAACCCGCACACTATTCACCTGATTTGGATATAAATACCATTATATTAAAGCCAGAAGTCTAGACTTTAAGCACATATTCAACATTTAACTTTATCTATGCTGTGGTAAACCACTAAAACTGTGTCAACGTCCAAATATTTATGGACCTTACAGAAGTAAAACTGAACTTGTGATCGGCAATTTCCTCCTGGCTGAATTTGTAACTCAGCGACCCACTCACATTAGTGCAGCTGGTTGGGGATGGATAACCAGATTATTCCTTTAAATTGCTTGAGCTGTTGCTAGGTTCTCTCCCAGGCATTGCCCTGAGTGACACTTTGTTGTTTCTAAACTGAGTTATCCATTGGGCTGCCTTTACATTGCCACACAGCCTAGTACACTGTTTTCCCAACTGAATCATGTGCACTTATGGTCACACAAGCACGCCGCCACTCACGCACGCACACACACACACACACACACACACACACCAAGCAACCATTATATTACCTTCCTATAGTTTGCTTTATCATTCCCTGTTAGATTAGCCTGCAGATACTCAGAGCTTGTATCATAAATTAATAAATTAAACCTAGTGTCTGGTTTAATGTTGCATAAGCGTGAGAATCTGAGTCAACATAACAACCATGAACTCCAACCTTCAGGTTATCAGCAAAATCTTTGATTTGGTTTTATTATTTATAAAATTATTAATTGAAGTTCCAAATTTATGGTCTATCATAAAATATTTTAATGAACAGAAATTTTATGAGACTGATTAGTTATACTGCTACAACTACATTGTGGTGTCAAGAGTGGAAATCTCTCAAATGACTGCGAGATTAATTCCCATAAAAAAAAAAAAAAAATCTCATTGGACGTTGCAGGCAGCAGTGATTTAATTTCTGCAAAGGTAACCAGGAATCGTGTGTGACGGTGCGTTCAGGAACCACAAGCGAGAGCAGGAAATCCAAAAATCGTATGCCTTTATTGATAGCAGGGTCAGGACCAGAAGACACAAGAATTGCCGAGCCAAAAAAAACAAATCCAAAAACAAAGTCGACTAGACAGGCTATGGTCTGAACCAGAAAAGCAGAGGTGCGACAGTACATAGACAGTAGGCAAAAAATCGTAGTCAAAATCCAAAGCAGAGAGTCATACAAAGGGCATCCAAACACAGTAAACGTGGTCGTACAAAAATGGATCAAAAATCCAGAAAGAAAAACCAGACAGAGGGGCTGTGGCAAAATTCAGGGTCTGACGAAACAGTCGAAGTGAAACAATAATCAATTGGCAAACAAGAGGCTCTGCACAAAGGAATATTGATCAACGTTCTGACAAGGGCTGAACAGCAGTGAGGACTCTAAATAGACACAAGGGAAGTCACATGCTATGCAGGAACAGGTGAATTGGATGAGAACTAATTACAAAGGAAGGTACACATGGGGAAGTCCTAAACCACAACAATTGGCAAAAGCCAAGACATGGACGGGATTCACGCAGACATCCTATGACAAATAAACAGCTCCGGTCAAGGAGTTCTAAGTGCACAGACAATGAGTGCAGGAAAGCAATTAAGCACGCGCGAGAGATCTCGCAGAAACATAGGGAGAGACAGGGAAAGCAAAGCAAGGGGCGGAGACTAGAACAGGGCGATTGCTGAGATTGAATTAATAATAATTAGTAGAGGTGCAGCTTTACAAATTAACCAAAGTGCTCATTAGTAAGTTAGTAATATATACATGGATTAGTTGGGTTAGTAGATTATGATACAAAATATAAATGTTAGTATTATTAGTATTCTAGAAAAGCAAGGCGAAAGGAAGTAAACGAGAATTGAAGTAATAATATGAAACACCAGAAACCATTGAAATCACCCGAAGCAGGTAAGCACGCAGACTGGGAAGACGGACTGAACCAACTAGATCACAAGACAGGGGAGACAAGTGCAATGAAACTTAAAATGGTATGAACTGAAAACCGGAGAATACAATAACAAAAAGAATAAAGAAAAGACATAACCATGAACATAAAGCATGAACACAAACACAGAACCATGACATCGTGGCCTTAAAGGGGATGTGTAACACTGTAAAAAGTTCAGAGTAGGCAGCCAGTGATGGAAAACCAATTCCAGTATTAGTGGCAAACATGAAAAGGTACCATCTTTCCTTGGCTTTTCACTCAGTTAAATTTATTGCAACACCCAGGAGTGTTATCACAATGACCTTTGTGTTGCCATTCTTTGTGGTTCCTCTGATTCTGTTCTGTCAGTGTTGTCAACAGCTGGTTACTGAAAGAATGCCAACCCAACCAACCTCATGACGTCATGTTTTACATCAAGACAATATGACTGTGTCCTTGTTTACAAAGTAAATTCATTACTTTTCTTCCAGCTTATTTGCTGTGTTAGTCATATGCTGATTTTTTTGAGGGGAAAAACCTCCATCATTTTTTTTGCAAACTTTATACTCTGTTTCAGGTTCCCTTTAATCTCTGTGGCATTTTATCCATCTCCACAAAATGGAGGCATAAACTTTCTACTTCACAGCAAACAGTTGCCATCTTGTTTTATGATTCACCTTCTTTGTGGTATACCAACATTGTTAATAATCCAAGAGATATGGACAGAAAAGGTGGTACCCATCAGAAATGCAAGGCGAAAACACAAAATCCCAATTGTAGTCCATACGCTCTGCAAAGGGTCAGGGTGCCACTCCAGAAAGAGTGAGTGTTAGTATTGGGCACTTATCCCCCAGAGAACCTTGTGCTCCATAACTCAACTGGCTCCGCACACATTATGGCTGTACTTAAGGTCAGTGGGAAGCAGCTATCAAAAGAGGATTATTGAGTATTTTATTCAGCGCCATAGGAGGGCAATAATGAGACCCATGCTGACTTAAATGTTTTAATTGATCCCAAGAGAAATGAACTGAATATGCATAATAAATGCATGGGACACACAGTCATCCTATTTCTTGAGTGTGTCTTTTCTAACGTCTTGAAACCTTGAGACGCTTTAAACCTTGTCAAAACAATAAATGGACACCGGAGGATTGGATTGTTTTTTTTTTTTTTTAACAGGCTACTGGGGTTTGTGAGGCTTGAAACAGGATCAGAACTAGAAAAACCACCTGGAGGAGGAACTGTGTCAGTGAAACAACACCTGTGTCCATGACATTTGAAAGTTCTGGCTGGGGATCGAAATGATCTGACCCAGGGAGAGGGTGAAAGAGCAGTGAGATTAGAAAGTATTGGACACAGATATGTGTTCAGTATATATATGGTATGTATATTTTGGTTCTGCAGGTTGACATTATCCTGTGTAGTTGCACAGCTGGAAGCAGTTTGTTAGTATGCTGAAATGTGGTGTTTTTAGGTAATGCGTCACATTCTGATTCGCATCCATGCATAATTTGTAAGTATGGAAGCCAGCGGCAAGTTGACAGATGTGGATGTTTGTTAAACTGCCTGGTTGAATTACATATGGCTCATCATGGATTGTGATTTAAGATGAAATAGAGACCAGCATTAATGGCTATTCCAAGAGATAATGAATGAACCTGTAAACATTGCATATTTCATTTTACAAAAGATTGTTCCATTCCGAAACCAGTAAAATTCATCTGTGCCTTTGGGTTGGGTTCTGAGTGGCACCTCTGTAAGATCTGCAAACGCTTATGCGTGGGGGAGCCCAGAGGCTGTAAGCGACAAATGGCTGATAAGCTCGGTCCAGAGCCATGCCAGATAGCAATAAAGCTTTTGTGGACTTCCTCCCCAAGATGCTTGCTAAGGTGTTAACGGTCTTACTGCTCCTCTGTATGGGGGGGGTGTTGCAGGGCTCTGGCTGACACAATGCCCCTGTGCGAGTCATATTACTGGCCTAATTCTTGAGTTAAAGTCCAGTTATATTAATCTGTTTAAAATAATCTAAACCCCTGAGAACTGCATAATATGCTTATATGTTCAATATTCTGCAAAGGAATCACTTCTGGACGTTAGGCAGGGGATTAGGCTCCCCGAACCTAGCGTTCAACAGGCGGCGGCGGGATTGCGAAGTTCCGAGGGCACGTTAAAAAAGGTGATATAGTGCAGGGGAGTGAACTGAAGGCCCTCGTGTCCAGTGAAGTATGAATTGACATACTGCCATGGTACCGTCTAGTCGGCGTGTTGTCGCATGTAAGTGTGTGGGCATCACGTGGTACGTGGGTGACAGCCCAGACCTAAGCAGAGGGACGCATAGTACGACCTCTGTGAACAGGCGAGGCTGGTGAAAACGGTCAAAGTTTCTATACCCATAGCTAAGTGGGGTAGGGATCAGACCGTCGGTTCCCACCTGGGTGGCTGGTAACCACTACGGGATTCGGGGATCGCTATCGACTGGGTCACCGGCCGGTCGGGTCGCGTATGGCAGCAGTAAGACCTTTAGTTGGTTGGCCGGCTCGCTCAATGTACAGTCAGGCCACCACAACCCAAAAAGCGAATGCGTTAGTAGGCGAGTGGTGCTTCTGTGATCGGTGAGCTTTGAAAAGAAGACACCGGGAAGCAGAAGGCAGAGTTTTGAACCTGGGGGAGCCCGGGCGAAGATCTCTGTGGAAAGGGATCTAGCCTGGAACTACGCCCTGAGAGGGGAGGTTCGAAGGATCAAAGTAATAACCCAATTTACCTATATATTAATTCATCTTAAGACTTTTTCATGACAACTGCATCATATTAGTACATATTCATATCATGTTTGGTCTTGTTATTCTTGGGGGAATCTAAGGAGTTGAATGGAGTATGTTTCATTCCCATTGAAATTATGGTTCATTCCCTTTTGGAAACTCCTGAGAATTTGGTCAGAATACTCTCTGGTAATCACCCTATTCTCCTCTCTCTGCTGAAGTGTTTTATTACATCCTCCCAATGGTGGAAACCCAAAAACTGGATTCGACCCCCCTTCCAGGTGTTTATGGCCATGCCGCCTGGATCAAAGGCGTGATTTGGCTTAAAGCAAAGAGAAACAATCCATTCGGGGAAGATTGTATCCGATCTGTCCCCGCGTACGTAAGTGCGTGAGTAGTCCTTTTCAATCATGGAAGATTGTATCCGATCTCTCCCTGCGCACGTAAGTGCGTGAGTAGACTCTATAGCTATGGCGGATCGTCTCTCTGATTTCGTACTCACCCAACTCTGTGTGTGTAGCTGTCACCAGGTATGACTTTTATATTGGTCTAAATTCGTGGTAACTGATATTTGGTCTGTTGATTTAAGTTCTTGCCTACCTGGTGAATAAATTATTGTTATTCCTTTAAACTTGCGTGGTCTCTGTGACTCTTAATCCTTTTATTCTTTCTAGCCGCGTTGCGACGGATACCTAGGGGTATAATCCTGACCGAGGTACGACTGGCCAGCGGCCTGGTCTGGAGATTGGTTTTATTAAGTTGGAGAGACAACCATGATCTACTTACATAAAGGGTTTATGTATTGCCGGTTCTGGGATTTTAGCCTTAAGGAAACCCATGGATGAAAAGTCGGTTATCTGTTAAAATTCCCTGAAGGAACCCATGGGCGTGCATAGATCTGGGTTCGCTGTATTCATGCCAAAAGATGCTGTTGCAGTGATGGCTGACTTCCAACCTCTAATCTAATCAACGAACCTAGGATCCGGTAACAGTACTAAGAACCCGGGAGTGCATGTTTAGCAACGTCGATGGTCTCCTAAGAGTTCGAGGTGTAGTCACTTCGAGACCCACGCAGGTTTCCCTAGATTATGGATTCTAATTCTAATTTTAATTTGGAGTCAGATATTTAATGAGGGTATAACTAAATTCATTATTATAAATTTATTATGGAGTCAGATTAATTGTAACGTTGTGCTTTTGTGCCCGTCCTTGAACGGAGAAAATAGATCCATTTTATTGCGATTCACACCAGCCAGGAGGTCACGCGTGCTAATACCAGCCAAAAGAACACGTTGAATCTTCGCCCTACAATTTCCGTCGTTGGTTATTGTTTTGTGGGTTTTACAAACCCACATTAATAACAATGGTTCATTGCTACTCTATCTCAGTAGGAATTGAAATGAACACTAAACATTTTAAAACAAAATTAATTTGAAGCTGTGTGAAGCATTTGGCAAAGCGTTCTTTTGGTTTCAATGTACTGCTAACAGTGACGCTTGAAATATAAACTGATTTTTAAAATCTTATTGATATTATATCACGTGCCAATGAATTGTTGATGATCAATACAGGACTGGTTCTCACATTCATTAATGTATTTATTCTGAGAAAGAAGTATTTTCACTTGGGTTTAAATACCACTTGCTATGAAAGGTGTCCAAAAAAAAGACTACTGTCATTCCTATAATCATAAATTAAATCTTAAATTCACATCAGAATCTGCCTTAATGGAAATTTTAAAGCCATGTGTCAAACCTCCTATCACAATATTTTAAATTCCTTTCATTGACCTGCTGTGATGCTTAATTACGCATTTCAATTTGGAGAGACTAGTTCACAATTTCAATGCATTATTGGCCAAATATAGATTAGATTTTGGCGTAGACTCTATTTGGGGCTGATAGCCCCAAAAATAGCCCCATGAGTGAACAGCATCTAAACCTGGGCCTAAGGTAGTAAAACTTAACTGTCTTAGCTCAGCGTCGAATTCAAATCTCTAAGACGGTACTCCGCGGAGTTTTACTCACAGTCCGAGGTTAGATCCTACTCCAGTGAGCGTGACTCAGTGTAGAGCCTGCGCCTCTTGAGCGCACTCAGCTTCAGTAAATTTGCACCAGCAAGAATGGAATTTCAGAACATTACAGAGAATCAAGGTACCATGTAAAGCACATAATTTGACAGCCGCTCATTTCTTAATAGCAAATTACACTGACTAACACTCAAACTACACCTCTGCTAACACAAAACCATGAACTACATCTCCCAGCATGCACCTGGCCCCCAGAGGCATCAATGGGACTTCATAAGGGTCCATAGATCTGCTCCGTCCACCACTCATGAGGAAAACTGCCTAAGTTGGGGTCTAGGCAAGCTCCGGACCATGCTAAGATTTCCTGCTCAAGCTGAGTACAAAAAAGAACTCAGAAAGTTTTATAAACTTGGCATTGTGAGTCTGAGCCTGGAGTTGAGTATGAAACCTGAATTGAGCACAAAATCGTACTCTAAAAAAAAGTCATAACCACAGGCCGTTTAACGTCCTGAGTTCTTCTTAATTGTTTTTCCTCGGAAATTAACCACCCTTGTCAGTTTCTCCTTCAGTTTCCCTAACTGTTGCTCATTGTTTAATTGACCAATCCAAAAATACCATGCGCTTCACCATTTTTATGGATTATCCCCTCGAAAAAACAGTCATTTCCATTGATTGTCAAATAAACGTACCTCCACTTCTAGAGAGCGAAGTATGACCAAGAATGGTGGATGGTACGGATGCGATAGTGGAAGATGAGTTGAAAGCCTGCGATTTAAAAAAGATATTCAAGCAGAGAGGTTTGCCATGGCTCCTGCTGATAGGAATGCTCACTTTATCATCCCAAATTGTTGAACATTTATGGATATCAAACATATGGCAAATGGATTTGTGCTGGCTATAGAGGTGTGCTATTTAGCTTGCAGTTCCAGAATGCACAGACCCATAATCTTGGGACTGTTTCCGTGTTCATATCTCAAATGTGTTCAAAGATTTTGAAATAAATTTTTTACATTGTGCCTTTTGACATGCAAGCATATAAATATTTGAATATACAAACTGGCTTTGCTGGAAAATGTAATTGTTAAGTCAGACATTGGATGATAATGCTATGCAGAATGTTACCTTCAAACAAATGTGGCAAGCTCATAAAATGTGTGTGTAATCATGAGACAACTAATAGCAAAGTTGCTAGTGTACACTAATTCATATTTTAAGACTGCAGTTGTCTTGTGTGGTGGTAGCATTTTCCAAGAAGGCATCATAATTTTTCAGAATATTGGCCAGCTCGGGGTGTCAAAAATCTGTCTTGGTATGCATTCAAAAAGCTACCATGAAGCCACCTGATGTCGTATTTGTTGATGGGTCAATCATTGTCTCATGCTTAGCCTTTTCTTTTGTGCTCCCACTCTCACCTCTTTCATACTGCTAATTTGTGTTGCATGTATTTAAGTTCCTGGGCAATGTCTTGCCTTTGCTGGATTTTTCTAAACCATCTTTGGTGTTGACTTCTCTTACTAACAAAGTAGCAATTTATTAGAGAATCTCTTCCCAGTTTGCAGCCCCAAAGAGTGTCTTCTGGACTCTCCAATACCCCAGTTCAAAGGTGTGCACCTGTCTGCAAGTCAAGGTTTATTCAACTTGCCATCCCGGTTACTGACCTCAGACCAGCCCCATGCAACTATGCCTTAGCAATGCCTCCTGGAATCCTGTCTGCCTCAGCCTAACTCTGGATGGTCTCCTAACCAAGCTTATTAAAGTACCGATAAGTTTAAGTCTACCTATGAATATAAAGTAGCTAATTCTTTCTGTGATCAGCATCTGGCTCTTGTTCTGATAATTTTTGATATTAACCCCCATGTCTGTCATTCTCTGGATATAAATGGAGACTTAATGGTAGTGATGGGGGGAACATGGCGGTCGAATAAGCATATTGGCATCTGGGCTGGAGACGTAATTACAGAAACAGCTGATTGGGGGGTTTAAATGAGCAGATAAGTTAGTGATTGCTCTCCGTAGAGGAGTCAGAGGCATTAATATAAGGAGTGGTGAATGAGGTAGTCTTCCTGATTGAACTTGTGCTAACCTCCATCAACACCTAATAACCATTCTTCCCTGCAACAACCTAGAAATCCTCATATTCTTCTTCACAGTGAGGGAACTTTCTAAAGGACTCCTGGATGTCTTCCCTCATGATAAACCAGAGAGATCCAGAGGGCTTCTGATGGACAATACTGTGTATGCCAAATTGATATTGAAAAGTGCACATCTAATGATCAAAGACGCAGGAAAAACATGCAAGTGAGGGAATGTGGATGCAGTTGAAGAGACCTGAGGCGCACTCAGAGAGTTAAGGTTGGAAGGGTATTCTAAAATTCGATAGAGTCTCAAAGCTTATAACATATATGTGCCAGATGCGCCAATGATGAGTTAGGCCTAGAAATACCATGGTAATATTTCTAAAATAAAGGAGGAGGATGTGCAGTTGTAATGGGTTAGATGGTTAGACACATTCGTGAAAGGTATTTTTTTTTAATGAAAACACTCACATGCACATACACTCACTCATACTCACACGCAATGTTCCATAAAGTCAGTTGTAATAGTCATTAATCATGCGGAAGCTGCTTTTTAAAGGTGTGCTGTGGCCTTCAAATTCCTTTTAAAAGCACAATCTTATATACTTAATTATCTATTTTTTCTTCAGTATTTTTTTATTTCACGCCATCTTTAGGGAGTTTCCCGGGAAAAAGAATGCAAGGTATCCCCATAAGTGGACAGAGTGAAAGCGCACTAGAATAGAGTGTACTAATGACAAACTAAAGATTGGCAATGGAGCATTGGCTCTTTGTCTCTCACAGAATTAGTAACATGACCAATAGTAACATAACTGACCTGCCAAGCTTTAAGATATCACCCAAACTGTGCTCTCACTCAGCTCCCAAAATTTGCATCATGTTGACAACTATTCACTCATTTAACCTTAATCAAAACAGGCACTCTCATTTAGATTACATTTGTCAAACAACAATAAATTACATGTGAACTCAAGCTGTCATCTGAAGAATTTTAGGGGCATGCATGTCTCGTGTGTTAGTAAACCACCTTGAAGGAGTCGCTGTACCAAGCAGCTTAGTCTTTCATTCCAGTATAGCCGAGACTGAGGGAAATATAACTAGCTGAAAAAATACAGCCAGCATTTATAAAGCACAGGTTTAATTGAGTACAGCTATGCATCATTGTACAATTTTCATGTTAGCATAAAAATGATTGAACATAGACAAGACTAGCAAAGAGCCAATAGCAAAAAATTGCAGTGGAAATTGACTTTGGTGTACCTGCCTGACTTGCACATAATTGAAACTTTCATTAATATTCCAAGCTCTGCAATCAAGGCAGCAGTATCACAGTGGAGCTCGTGCTCATCACACTGTATCAACCGTGGTAAAAAAGAGAGGAAAAAAAATCACAATCCAAGCATTCCTGGATCTGAAGGGAACAGATATTTTCAACAGCTGCTGTCTTCAAACACATTGAGGTTGGGAGGACAATCTTGAAAAACTGTTTTCAAAAATGTGGCATGAAATTACAGAAACTACATTTCTCACCTCGAGGGCATTCTTGGCCATTGGCTATTTTGCATTTCTCGTCTGAGCACCCTGGCTTTCAAATTTCATCCTGTTTCCCAGTATTATTAATTGCGCTCTATAAAAAGAAAAGGAATGCAGCTGCTAATGTATGAAAATGCACTAAATTGCTCTGATGAATGCTGCAGCAATTGTATGAACATTTGGAACGTAAGAAATCACATTGAAATAAAATAATTTAACCACATATGAAAGATAAACACATAACTTATCGAATCATCAACCACTGTCTGCACAGAACACAGGGTCGTGTATGCAAGAAACCTTTATTGTACTTCATACATGTCCACTGGTTCAATGTATGGTGATCTTATTGACATAATTAATGTTGTCATACCATTAAGCACATTAATTTAAAACATTTTCATTTATTTCATTCAGGCACAATCCTATGATCAATTCATATGTATCTGTGGACTATTAAGTGTTGAAGGAAAAGTAGAGGAAAGTAGAGGAAAGACGGTTTTGGCATTGAAAACAAGGCAATGATCAAAAGATATCAGTGTATTGTGCTGCTCTTATAAATGTCTAATAATGTATAATAAAGACTTGAATTTACAAATACAGAAAAACTTAATAGAAAAACTTGAGTTTTGTGTCAGTAATACTGGTGTACTATATGACAAAGTTAAGCAATTACCATTCTATCATGCTTTGTGATAAATCTGAACAGGTGCAGTTGATCCTGATTTTGGGTCAAAATGGAAAATATAATAGAGTGTACAAGACAATGAATGAGGGGGTTCATTACTGGGACACCAAAGGCAAGAACATCAGACTGCTCAACTGGCTAGTGTTTCCATAGGAACAGTGAATAAAGAGGCATCTGCATTTATATATGCGGAGAAGACATCAGAAAATAGGATTGGAAATTGTGGTTGAAAGTACACATTCGATGGCTGTGATGTTCGTACATTAGTATGATATGTAAGGTAAAAACAGATGAGCAACTCTCTCTCAGGAGGCTGAAAATGTCACTGCAGGACGTGATCAGACTACTAAGCAAGAACAGTCCATTGACAACTACACAGACGGATAGTATTGTCAGATTCTCATGCATAAAGCCTCATCACAAATACAATTTCCCAATTGAGTTAAATTGTGCAAAAACCATAGACACTTTTCTACAGAGAGGAGGTAAAGAGTGATATGGTCCAGCTTCATTTTTTTGACAAGTGGGCGAGTGTCTGTAGTGCACACAAAGAGAACTGACCTGTATGCTGGACTTTACAGTGAGAGGGTCCAAAGGCTCTGGCATGCTTTTCCCTAGCATTGTTTGGGTTCACTTGAAGTCCCTGCAAATCAATAAAAAAAGTTGTGCTGAAACATTTCTATGGTGGTGGGAGTTCCAGGATGATAATGTCCTCATCCTCAGGGCATGCAGGTCACTGAATGGATTGATGTGAATAACCCAAGAGAACACCAATAGGAAATCTTGGGTTGGAGAGTTGGACAATGCTCTTTACTACCATCATCAATACACAATAGAGGGGACTATCTTTTAGAATAATAAAGCTTTTAGAATCTACAGTATGTCAGGGCACACATACACTTTTCTGAGAGTCGTTTATCAGAGCAGAAAAAACTGACAGCATAGGCCAGTAACGCTTCACACTTGCAGTCTTGTATGTTGATTATTTGATGCATGTCAGTCATAGTAACACCAAACAACTATACCCTCTGTATAACTGTCTGAACAATCGCAGCCAAGGCCTATACCATGGCAAAACATTAGCTACCTTAGCAATAACAGATGGAGTGTTTTGATCAATACTACATTTAAATGATACATAACACATTAAAAATGTTTTATTTATTAAACTAGTGATTGTGAATTGTGATATTGATCTCCCATATCCAGAAAATGTAATGACCCAGAATATCTTGTGTTATTGGAACATGTTTGTTGTTACTGTCTTCTCCATTCATTTTAATCATAGAAGCAGCCTGAAAATCAGCAACTGCATATGCTTCTAGTCTCCGTAAGTCTTTGTTTGTAACCGTCCCGCCGTCTGTAAAAACTGGCAGGCATTTAAAATATGTGGGTGAGAATCTATTGTGTTACACTTGCTTCAATAGAGCAGACGAGCCGCTGAATTTCCAACAGTTGGAAAAAGACTGTGCCAGGAAAGTCTAGGACCTGGAGGCCTATGGGTGGGGTGCATGTCTTGGGACACATTCAGCAGGCGAGAGGTCAGCAATATACCTCAATCAATTCTGGAGGCTCCACTTGTGACTTTTGCTTTTATAGATTCTTTGAGTGATGGCAGGTGAGATTGAGACTCAAAGCTCTTTAGAAGGGACGAGGGCTTCCTTTTGACAGGAGGCTGATGCATGGGTTTCCATGAGTTGTCATGAGTCCCTTCCAGAAAGTTTGTGGGGTTTTTTTTTGGCGTACTCTCACCTGTCTCTTAAAACTTTTCCACCAATTCCCTCCCCTCCCTTCTCTATCCAGTCCTTTACCCTGCGTACATCCCCTTCCTTCCCAATGAAGTACGTGTCACAACCCGGGTGCCTGCATAATTGTTTCTTTCCCTGTTCCAGCAGTCTTGTGGGTTGTACCTGTTAATTGATTGAGTAGCTCAGTATTCCCCTGGAACAATCAGCAGTAGCCATTGATTATGCTGTGTATATAGGATTGGGTTTTTGGCTCAGTTGGGCCTGGATTGTCTAACTTGAGGGGTTTATGCAAGCCTTTTATTCTAAATTCTAGGTTTCCTCCCTGGTGTCTCCTCCAGTAAGCTAAATTATTGGTCAGTAAATTACTAGTGAGCAAATGATTTAGAAGTACACCTGGTCCTCACAGGGTGCACTCATACTTGGCCCAGTTGCTCCGTACTGCGCCAAAGCACGACTGCCCCTCCCCCCAGTCCCCCCACTGGTCTGCTCTCATGTTGCTTCGCCCCCCCACTATAGCAGACAGGTCTGGCCCGGATCTGGTGTCAAGCGGCACTGCTGGGCTACGGCTGGCATGGCAAATGGTATGTTAACCAGCTGTGGGCCAGGTCTGGCAATGAAGGCACCGTTTATGCGATGGCATACCAGATGTGGGCCGATTGTGCCCGTGCTGGCAAACCAGATCTGGGCCACAAAGGGGCCGTCGTACTTTGTTGTGCGTGGGCCGAGTGTAAGTGCAGTATGTGGGCCAGACCAATTTTACTATGTGATAAGTGGTCCTGAGTACAGTTACCAAGCAAATACAGTACGTAATCACTGCTGGATATGGGTTCAGTGACCTGATTGATGGCCACTGGCTCTGATCGCATTGAAAATATTACCATCAAAACGTCTCATCATCAACGTAATAAAAATCATTTGAATTAGTGAAGGATAGTGGATAAAACTAAACATAAACTCATTTAAATGTAAAACTAGCAAGAATCAATGATAGACATGCTTTCTGGTGGTAGTTTGGGCACATAAAAATGTGATTTCATCGGTTCCACAGTTCTTTCAACTCGACATTGGGTTTTGCTGATGGTAAAAACGTGTGCGAATACTTCAGTCACATCCACATTTTGAGGAAATGCAGAACACTATATTGATTAAACATTGTATTGGTTTTAAAAACTGCACATGCTTGCCTTGGGGTAGAAATTAATCAATTTTTTTCACTCGAAATGTCAGACACAGGACTTTTCCACTTCTGCTCGTCAAAGGAAAAAAAAAAAAAGAAAACCAGGCTGCGGGGGAAGATTTTGGCGACATTATCAAATGGGGGGTTTCCTATATTGCCCAAAATAAATGCCTTCAGCAGCACACAAGTGAATGATTCAGCCGGAATGACCTTATTTTGCAGGAAACATATAATGCGGCAGAAGTATCCAGCGCCATAGTCGCTTACCTATGCTTGAACTTGTGTATGAGCACAAGCAACCATACCAAGCCAATCCATGCCAGGGCTAAGAAAGTGTTACGATCATGTTAAGGAGTGCTCACATTAGTCAAACAAACTGTACTTTGGGGGTCAAACATGCTAGGGCATTTCTCCTTGTCCTCCTCTTTATAAATGTACCGTAGTGGCTCATTGTCGATCCTGCACTTGGCTCCCTATTCGCCCAATTCGTAACAGTAAGAAACAATCTTCTGGGCTGCCGGATAGCTCACTTGGTAAAGCTTCGCGTAGCGAAGCAGAAGTGACTATCACGACGCGGGTTTGATTCCCGCCTCATACCAGCCGGCAGTGGTCGGCAGCTCTTTTCAGAGTAGCGCGCAATTAGCCAATGTGCTACAGGGATGAAAATTGGGAAGGGTCTGCCGGGATAGGGTATTGTAAATAACAAGTTCTCAGGCGCCTCCTGTTGGCCAGACGGGCGCTCGTTAGGAAGATTCTAAGTTCGTTCATGTTTGGGTATCCTCCGCCCTCGTTCTGAGCTTGTAGGTTTCGACCAATGAGTGTATAAGAAGCGGTGGCGACGGCGCGTGCTTCAGAGGTGAGCCGCGAGCTGTCTCACTCTCCTGAGTTGGCAATAGGGGGCCGCATAAGCGAAAAAGCCTTGTACTTAGTTCCCCAATTGGACATTCCAGATTCTGGTGGGATTGGAGATGCCAAATTAAAAAAAAATTAATAAATAAAGAGGCAATCTTCTTATAATCTCAAGCAAGTCCATCAAAGGACCAATCTTTTCCTGATGTTACATGCCTGTGATTCTCTTTCTCATTGGTGTCTCCAATACCACATTGTGTGACTTCTGTTTACCTGTATTCGCATGTCCAGATTGCTTGATTATTTTCTATAAATGTTACATTTATTTTTTTGAATGTCTCATCATGCATTATCCCTCAATCACTATGACCTGGTCTTTGTATACCACTTTAAGGCTGTTTCCTAATAACATATATCATTTTACTGTCACAATTTGTTCTCACTGTGTTTGCTTGTGACAAGCGTCACAGTCATTGTCTCTGTCGGGACTGCTCTCCATTTCACTCTCTCTAGCTTGTGTATCTGGGTGTAATTGAGGGAGAGGACCCATTCATGCCTGCATCATGCTCGTAAATACACATCTAATATATATATATGTGTATGTACATCTATTAAAGTATATTAGTGCGATGGCTATGCTCGGAATGAGGGAAAATTAATTATTCACTCAGTTACACAAGTTTTTTGGCAACATTTTTTGTAATCATGAAAGAATTACAACGTGTTCACAATCCATTAAGGAACATAAAGTACAGCGGAATTACATGCACTCCCAAATCCCCTGTGTAATCATATCAATTAGCCCCAATATGCTGCAGTTGATAAGAAAGTGTGAGCTGCTTGCTGATCACCCTGTTCTCAGTAGTTATACTATTTGAAAGGCCTGTATACAGATGACTTTCAATTTTAAAGCTTAATCATTTGAGAAATCACTTTTAGGAATGCTTAATGTAACTTGGGGTAAGATTGTGCACGCAAGCGTGTTTGTTTTTTCACCGCTTTCATGGGGTGGGTGCACAGTGTAACAGAAATTTTATGATCTGAAGCGTGAATTGAATTTTATCCTGACCATATTACATTAGTGTTTGAAGGCTATTGGCTGTGGAGAATTACATAAAAAATGCAGGCCCTTGCAATGACATATGATGAATGATTCATTTATTATTCATGAGGAATTAAGACTGAATTCCCAAAGAATTTGAGAGCCTTATCATAATGTGTTACTGAGCTGGGTCACTGATTTCCCCCTTGCGACATTAAGACTTGTCAAGCAATAAATTGAACCAAAGCATCCAAAATAGAAATTGGCAGTCAGTTTAGGCCCGTGCTTGCCTGGGAGGATATGTGTGGAAATGATCATTCTCAGCCCGCAGTGAGCATTTATTTAAACACCAAATTCACAAGATTTCCAATCATAAAGTACAAATATTCTCAGAAATTGCATTTCTATGCATATAATAATTTTCACAAACAAATGCTGTCATGCTAACCACACATCATCAAGGCCATAAACAGGTTCATTTTCACTCTAAAGGTTGACAATTTCAGAAAATATCTTTCAAAAATCATCTCCCAGATTTTTACTTTTTGCAAGCAAGAAGCAGGCATGTTTTCAGAGAAACGATGCACAAACCCCAATTCCAATGAAGTTGGGACATTGTGTAAAATGTGAATAAACACAGAGTACAATGATTTGCAAATCCTTTTCGACCTATATTCAATTGAGTACACTACAAAGACAAGATATTTAATGTTCAAACTGATAAACTGCTTTTTTTTGGTAAATATTCAATCATTTTGAATTTGATCCCTGCAACACGTTGCAAAAAAAGCCGGGACAGGGGCAACAAAAGGCTGGGAAAGTTGAGGAATGCTCAAGAACACCTGTTTGGAACATTCCACCGGTGAACAGGTTAATTTGAAACAGGTGAGTGCCATGATTAGGTATAAAAGGAGCATTCTCGAAAGGGTCAATCGCTCACAAGCAAGGATGGGGCATGATTCACTACTATGTGAACAACTGCATGAGCAAATGGTTTAACAGTTTAAGAACAATGTTTCTCAACGACCAATTGCAAGGAATTTTGGGATTTCATCATCTAAAGTCCACAATATCATCAAAAGATTCAGAGAATCTGGAGAAATCTCTACACGTAAGCAGCAAGGCCAAAAACCAACATTGAATGCCTGTGACATCATTCTGTGAAGGATATTGCTATGTGGGCTCAGGAACACTTCGGAAAACCATTGTCAGTTAACACAGTTCGTCGCTATATTTACAAGTGCAAGTTAAAACTCTACTACACAAAGCAAAAGCTATATATCAACAACACGCAGCAATGTCGCCGACTTCTCTGGGCCCAAGCTCATCTGAGATGTATTGACGCAAAGTGTAAAAGTGTGCTGCGGTCTGACGAGTCCACATATCAAATTGTTTTTGGAAATCATGGACTTCATATCCTCTGGGCTAAAGAAGAATAGGACCATCCAGATTGTTATCAGCGCAAAGCCCAAAAGCCACCATCTGTGATGGTATGGGATGTGTTAGTGCCCATGGCATGGGTAACTTGCTTATCTGTGAAGGCACCATTAATGCTGAAAGGTACATGCAGGTTTTGGAGCAACATATACTGCCATCCAAGCGATGTCTTTTTCTGGGACATCCCTTCTTATTTCAGCAAGACAATGCCAAGCTACATTCTGCACGTGTTTCAGCAGCGTGGCTTCGTAGTAAAAGCGTGCAGGTAATAGACTGGCCTGCCTGCAGTCCAGACCTGTTTCCCATTGAAAATGTGTGGCGCATTATGAAGTGCAAAATACACAGACCCCTGACTGTTGAGCAACTGAAGTCGTACATCAAGCAAGAATGGGAAAGATTTCCACCTACAAAGCTTCTACAGTTAGTGTCCTCAGTTCCAAAACGCTTATTGAGTATTGTTAAAAGGAAAGGTGATGTAACACAGTGGTAAACATGCCCCTGTCCCAGCTTTTTTGGAATGTGTTGCATCAAATTAAAATGAGTGAATATTTCAAAGAAAAACAATAAAGTTTATCAGTTTGAACATTGGATATCTTGTCTTTGTAGTGTACTTAATTGAATATAGGTCGAAAAGGATCTGCAAATCTGTGATGGTTGGTTTCTTGAGACGCCAAATGCTGTGGCCGGAACAAAAGGAAGAATAGCAAAATAAGAGACAAACACAGACAGAAATCAGAGATGGAGACTCGCGCTTCCAAAGGACCTAGATCCAGTCCGGGCAACAACAAGGAAGCACCGCGAGCTCGACAGAATGTCTTTTAACTCCTCAGAGAGAGCATGACTGAACACAGTCATAAGAGGAGCCTACGGCCAGCCTGTCTCTGTCGCCAGGGAGCGAAATAAGATAGAAAACTCCGCAGCAGTTTCTTTGCCCTGTTTCAGATGCATCAAACGCGTAGCCGCGTCCTGACCACAAACATCCTGATCAAACACTGACACCATCTCCCTAACAAGAGCCTCCACAGAATTTACGACCGGTGAATTAGATCTGATAAGTGGGCCAACCCAAGTGAGTGCTGTGCCAGCCAACAGGGATAATATAAATGCCACCCAAGAATCCTCATTAACAAAACGTGACGGCTGAGCCTTAAAAAATATCTCACATTGGGCGATGAAATCTTTACATTTTCCGGCCTCGCCGCTGTATCTTTGGGGCAATTCTAACTTCGGTTCTCAAGGAAGGTGTGGTGCTTGTGCAACGTTTTGTGAAACTTGTGGAGACAGGGATCTGATACTCTCGGTCAAGCTTAACAGAACGCTCTCCTGTTTCTGCAACGAATTCTCCTGAAGACGGAGTCTCTCAGCCAAACCAGCCTGCTGGTTACCCAGGCTGGAAAGCCCTTTGCCGAAACCAGACAGCATAGCTTGCTGGCTGCTAACAACCTTTTCGATCTCGGCCACAGCTGTCTCCATGTTGGCTAGAGTGTACTGTGATGGTTGGTTTCTTGAGACGCCAAATGCTGTGGCCGGAACGAAAGGAAGAATAGCAAAATAAGAGACAAACACAGGCAGAAATCAGAGAGGGAGACTCGCGCTTCCAAAGAACCTAGATCCAGTCCGGGCAACAACAAGGAAGCAACGCGAGCTCGACAGAACAAAAAGGAAGGGAAAAATCTCAGAAACCGAGATAAAAAGAATTAGCACCAGACGGTGCCCAGAGAGAGGAAAACAGAGAAAGATTCCCTTGCTAACTAGCACTTTCCTCTTTTGCAGCTAATACCTCAACAATTCTCTAACTAGAGACCTGACTGGCTAAAGTGCAAACAAAACACTGACACTCTAGCAAGAGCAGTGAGGCAGAACTTGCTTAAATAGAGTCCGGCGCCGCCCCCAATTGATGCCAGCTGGCCCAAGAATCCGATAGTGGGCAAAACTATATCGTCCCGGACGAGAGCAACAAAGAAAGCTCCCAAAGCCACCACCAGCTTCCAAAACCATGACAGGATCATTGTATTCTGTTTTTATTCATGTCCCAACTGCATTGGATTTGGGGTTTGTAAATTGAATTTTCATGAATATATTCAAAAACATCACTACTGTTATAGTGCTATGTCAAAGTATTTGAATGGAGTTCTGGTAAAGGCATCAGAAAAATCAATGCATGAACTAAATGTAAATTCGATGAGCTGAATATTAATATTACTATTTCGATGTTTGTATTGAACCATTTTATCAATGCGCCAATCTCTCAAAGCGATGAGTTTTTTTTTTAAAAATTCAACCATGATTCAAATTCAATTGCAAATTCAAATTCAAATTTAACCTCTTTAAACCAAACGTCCCCTGATTTTTTTTGACGGATATTCTGTATGATGCCTTCAGAGGCACAGAAGCCTCTTACAAGTATCTGCCATTGTAGCTACAGCTACAGAAATGCAGAATCTTCGAAAGACATATTGACATATTATGTCATCATTACTGTGGATAGGAAAATTCCTGATAACTACTTGATGCTGATTAGTCTTTCAACTATCTGTTCAACTGATTAGTCTTTGCAAGTGTGCAAATTAATGTTTGTTTGCTGATTAGACATGAAGAAGAGCAGTCCCACACTTGCAGCCACGATGCAACAGTAATTCATTTATAAAATTACCAATGTTTCAACATAAGACTTCTTCAGAACATTTAGGAATATTCAGTTCTCTGAAGAGGACTTACATTGAAACCATCAGTAATGTAAAAAAATATTATTGCATCACTAGGAGTATGCGACTGTCCTTCTTCACGTTCTCCACCACAGCACCTCCTCAATACTGATGGGCATTCCTTATCTTTCCTAAGTGAAGACCTGTGTGCAAGAAGTACCGACAGTTGCAATCAAAATTACTCAACCCCCATTGCAAATTGGGTTTAATAGCAAAATTTACAAACTTTCAGCTGTTTTTGATAAACAGATGAAACATGAACCTTTTAAATAGCTCAACACAAATAATATTACAAGTGGTTTCTCCAAATTTAACACAAAATGCCATTTTTAATGACTGCTGCAGTCTCAAAATTATTCAACCCTTGAATAGAATCCCTCATAAGAGCATATTTGCAAATCAGGTGTTGTCTCAAGCATACCTAATGCAGCTAATCAAGAGCTTAATCAGTTGCATCAGGTTTGCTTGAGATAGAATACATCAAATACTTGCACTTGCTATGGATTTGTTGACAGTGACATTTGATTGCATATTAGAAATATGGCTGTCAAAAGAATTGTCCAACAAGAGGCCCATGGGCCTTAACGGTCACCTGAGTTGTATAAAAACTGATGGTACTGATGTCAATGAACCAAATATACCCAAAAGTATCATTTTAGTATGTAAAGTGTAGTAAACTTTACCCCCTCCCCAGGAGCAAACATGGAGCCTGGGGGCCATGAAATCAACAATTTTGATAAAGCACCTCAAGACCCTTCCCTCTATGAAGAGTATTGGTTTCCAGCCTATCTCGGTATGGAGAAGAAGATCGTTGAAATTTTTGGTAATATGACCTCATTTGAGCCCCACCCCTCAGCCCCTGGGGAAGAGACAGGGTCAAAAATGTCATAGTATCAAACTGTCTTCTCATGGTTATAAAGCCAATCAAGTTTGAATGATTTCCAGTAGAAAATGAACGAGATATACCCAAAAGTTTCATTTTCCGATATAAACTATAGTAAATTTCACCCCTTCCCGAGGGGCAAACATGGAGCTCGAGGGTCATGAAGTTCACAATTTTGATAGAGCACCTCAAGAGCCTTCCATCTATGAAGTGTATTGTTTTCCAGCATATCTGGGTCTGGAGAAGAAAATTTTTAAATTTCAGCCAATTTGACCACTTTTAGCCCCATCCCGCAGAGCACCTGGGGGTGGGCACCATATAATTCACGATTTTGGTGCATATTTGACCAAGGAAGGTTCCTGCAAAACTTTTTTGAAATCGGATCAGCGGTTTCTGAGAAGAAGTGGAAAATATATTGACCAGTTTTAGCCCCGCCCCTTAGAGTCCCTGGGGGTGGGCACCATATAATTCACAATTTTGGTGAATATTTGACCAAGGAAGTAATTTTATTGAAATCGGATAAGCGGTTTCTGAGAAGAAGTGGAAAATGTATTGATCAGTTTTAGCCCTGCCCCTCAAAAAAGGGCACCATATTATTCACAATTTTGGTGCATACTTGACCAAGGAAGGTTCCTGCAAAATTTTATGAAATCGGATCAGCGTTTCTGAGAAGAAGCAAAAAAATGTACTGACCAGTTTTAGCCCCGCCCCTCAGAGCCCCTGGGGGTGGGCACCATATTATTCACAATTTTTTGGTGCATATTTGACCAAGGCAGGTTCCTGCAAAATTTTATTGAAATCTGATCGGCGGTTTTTGAGAAGAAGTCGAAAATGTAAATTGTTTACGGAAACATGACGGACAAGAAAAGACGACGCACAACGGATAACGGACAAAAGGTGATTAGAAAAGGTCACTTTGAGACATCGTCTCAGGTGACATAAAAAACTAATAGAGGAGATCATTGCCTGGCACAAACAAGGAAAAGGATACAAAAAAGTAGCACAGGCACTGAATTTTCGTAGAGATACAGTTGGAAGCATAGTTGCAAGTTCAGTGGCTACAGTACCAGGATGGCAGAAGGAGGAAGCTATCAATGGCTGTCACCAGATTCCTGAGGAGACGGGTGGTCAAAAACCCTCAAGTGATTGCAGGAGACCAAGAGCAAGACTTGGAGGCAGAAGGCACTGAGGTTTCAGTTTGCACAGTAGGCGATACCAAAAGTTGAAGGTCTCCAAGACATATACCACAACTGATCCAAAAGCACAAGCTCCAATATGCTCAAAACCATATAAATAAGCCACAGAAGTTTTGGGGATATTGTTCTGTGGAGTGATGAAACAAAACTGGAATATTTAGGGCTTATGAACCAGTTATGTCTGCAGGAGGAATAAAGAAGCATCTGAAAAGTGTGCCTACAGAGAAGAATTGTGGGGGCTTTTTGATGCTCTCGGCTGCCTTGCTTCCTCTGGCACTGGAAATCTGCAAAGTGTGGAGGGCAAGATGGATTGTCAAGTACTAGGATATCCAAGGAGAAAATGTCATGCCATCTGTAGGGGAAGCTGATGCTTGGGCATCATTGGACCTTCAAAAGGACAATAAAAGCATATCAACATCCACTTGGTTTCAGAAGAAGCCTGGGGAAGATTCTAGAGTACACATCCCAGTGCCTCAGTTTAAGCCCATAAAAAATCTTGGTAGGATTTGAAGAGTTGCAGCATGCAAACCCTGGAATATCAGAGAACTGGAGGCCATTGTCCATGAGGACTGGGCTAAGATTCCTTGGGAATGCTGCCAGAATGACATCTGCCTATGCATCACATTTTCAGCAGGTCATTGGGAAAAGTTTTTCTCCTAAGTATTAAAGATGCTTGTCATGAAGGGGTTGAATAATTTTGAGCCTGCAGTAGTCATTAAAAGTGGCATTTTGTGTTGAATTTGGAGAAGCCACTTGTTTGTTGAGCCATTTAAATTGTTCTTGTTTGATTTGTTCATTGCAAACAGCTGAAAGTTTGTAAATTTTGCCAGTAAACTTAATTTGCAATGGGGTTGAATAATTTTTATTGCAACTGTAAATCACTAAATTAACACTTTTGTGATTTTGGGGTCAAAGTTTCAACCTGTCCTCCAACCATACGCTCAACTAGGTCGATTATTCTCAACTCTAATTTACGACTCATAGGGCGTTTCCTAAAATCAGCCCCTACTGGCAGCAGGAAGGTACTGTTAGAGTTACAGTTTCAGTTCCAGATACAGTTTCAGTCATATTTACACTTAAAATAATGGCTTGGGTAAGGATTAGGGTTGGGGTTAGGGTTAGGGTTAGAATTAGGATTAGGGTTAAGATTAGGTTTAGGTTAGGGATTTACTGACAGCGATGCTGACGATGGAAACCAGATTGTAGTTATTTAAATGACCGCTAGAGGTCGCTTAACCACTGAACGTAACTTTAGGTCGTAATAAGCTGCTTGACAAATGACCTTTCTGGATGTATTTTGTTGGAGGACAGGCTCCAAATTTTTCAAAAACATATTTCAATATATATATCTGCCAATTTATTTATTTATTTTTTAAATCAAAGCCAATTATATCATGGATTTCACCTGGATTAAATCATGCCCTGAGTACTGGCCAAAACATCAAATTTCAAAAAGAAGGGAATAATGGGGGGAAAAAACAACATGCAATATTGGATACAAAACTACACAAATATTACAATACAAATACCTCGATGAAACCATGTTCTTAATTTATCCATTAATGACTGTGTAATGATGTCAGCATTAAAACCTCACCATCATTGCAATCAAGGCCATTTTAATTTACCTGAGGAAAAGCATTCACAAACTGACAGTTGTTCTAAATCAGGGATTGGTAACTTTTAAGTTAGGGCCACAAAATATTTTTAAATCACGAGTGGCTTGTTTATCAAAACTCATACCTGTAGGCCTACACTGTGATTAGTGCAATGGAGATATGTGCAATAGAAGTATGTAGCTCTTAATTAAATGTATTACAGCATTAGCATCAACATTCCCTAAAATCAAGACAACAACAATAAATTAAACTGTTGTATCCATTTATTGAATCATAGCATTCAAAGCATTGTATTGCACTTGTAAGCCCAGCTCTAGCAGGGGCAGAATTCATTCAAGCTTGAAACAATTACATCTTCACTTGAAATCTCTGCAAAGGTTGGACATGAAAACATGAATGAGGAATCAAGATGAGGAATAGGCAAGGGAAGGGACACTTTCCCAAAAACTTACCACAAGTGAACACAATAACATAGGTGGAAATCTTAATGAATACAGTTGATTAATCAAGATAACTAGTCTACAGAGAAAATTTGTCAAACCTGGTTTGAACAGGAGGAAGTGCTGTTTTAATGTGACAAATGCGCTCTCTGCATGAACATAAGAAGGAACATCAATTTCACTGGGTTACAAAAAAAAAAGTTGTCTCAGTTTTTTCAACTGTTTTTAGAACAATTTTGCAACGCAGAATCCGAAAATGACATCCGTTTCTCTCGATCAGGGCAGGTTTTTGTCTAAGTCGATTTTAAAAAATCTGATCCTCTGACTAAATCGATTACATTTCTGTGACATTATCGGGTTGATTTTTGTTTATATTTCTTATCCGAAATAGGCTTTTAAGAAAAAAAATCGTTACACAATGTATTAATTGGGAATTCCAAACTTCAGACTTCAGACAATGCCCTTGGTCCATCGACGAGATACGCGGTGCATGTCTTACATCCATGTGTGGCACCCAACTTTATCCTGGTCACCAATTTTCACCTCAAAAATAAGCATGCTAAGCACGCTTTATGAAACTTATGACTGGATTCCTGTTATGAACAACGGTGTATTTTCTCAGAATACATCGGGCTTATTTTTGCAAAAGCCATTTCATTCACCTGAAAATAAATATACCTGTTAGTCATGAATTGCATGTGAACTCTTCAAAGTTCGTTCATTTCTAGGAATAAAAAGAATGTTGCATCATATAAAGTGAAAATTTATGGCCCTCAAGAGCCTTCCATCTATGAAGTGTATTGTTTTCCAGCATATCTGGGTCTGGAGAGAAAAATTTTTAAATTTCAGCCAATTTGACCACTTTTATGCAGAGCACCTGGGGTGGGCACCATATAATTCACGATGCATATTTGACCAAGGAAGGTTCCTGCAAAACTTTTTGAAATCGGATCAGCGGTTTCTGAGAAGAAGTGGAAAATATATTGACCAGTTTTAGCCCCGCCCCTTAGAGTCCCTGGGGGTGGGCACCATATAATTCACAATTTTGGTGAATATTTGACCAAGGAAGGTTCCTGCGTAATTTTATTGAAATCGGATAAGCGGTTTCTGAAGAAGTGGAAAATGTATTGATCAGTTTTAGCCCTGCCCCTCAAAGCCCCTTGGGGAGGGCACCATATTATTCACAATTTTGGTGCATACTTGACCAAGGAAGGTTCCTGCAAAATTTTATCGAAATCGGATCAGCGTTTCTGAGAAGAAGCGGAAAATGTACTGACCAGTTTTAGCCCCGCCCCTCAGAGCCCCTGGGGGTGGGCACCATATTATTCACAATTTTGGTGCATATTTGACCAAGGCAGGTTCCTGCAAAATTTTATTGAAATCTGATCGGCGGTTTTTGAGAAGAAGTCGAAAATGTAAATTGTTTACGGACGCATGACGGACAACGCACAACGGACGACGCACAACGGACGACGACGGACAAAAGGTGATTAGAAAAGGTCACTTTGAGACATCGTCTCAGGTGATATAAAAATCAGAGGAGATCATTGCCTGGCACAAACAAGGAAAAGGATTAGCACAGGCACTGAATTTTCAGAGATACAGTTGGAAGCATAGTTCGCAAGTTCAGAGTTAAAGGAAGAATACCAGGATGTGGCAGAAGGAAAGCTATCAATGGCTGTCACCAGATTCCTGAGGAGACGGGTGGTCAAAAACCCTCAAGTGATTGCAGGAGACCCGCAGCAAGACTTGGAGGCAGAAGGCACTGAGGTTTCAGTTTGCACAGTAGGGCGCATACCAAAAGTTGAAGGTCTCCAAGACATATACCACAACTGATCCAAAAGCACAAGCTCCAATATGCTCAAAACCATATAAATAAGCCACAGAAGTTTGGGGATATTGTTCTGTGGAGTGATGAAACAAAACTGGAATATTTCGGGCTTATGAACCAGTGGTATGTCTGCAGGAGGAATAAAGAAGCATACGCTGAAAAACACCCTGCCTACAGAGAAGAATTGTGGGGGCTTTTTGACTGCCTTGCTTCCTCTGGCACTGGAAATCTGCAAAGTGTGGAGGGCAAGATGGATTCAGTCAAGTACTAGGATATCCAAGGAGAAAATGTCATGCCATCTGTAGGGAAGCTGATGCTTGGGCATCATTGGACCTTCCAAAAGGACAATAATCCTAAGCATACCTCAACATCCACTTGGTTTCAGAAGAAGCCTGGGAAGATTCTAGAGTACACATCCCAGTCGCCTCAGTTTAAGCCCATAAAAAATCTCTGGTAGGATTTGAAGAACACAGTTGCAGCATGCAAACCCTGGAATATCAGAGAACTGGAGGCCATTGTCCATGAGGACTGGGCTAAGATTCCTTGGGAATGCTGCCAGAAGCTGACATCTGCCTATGCATCACATTTTCAGCAGGTCATAGTGGGAAAAGTTTTTCTCCTAAGTATTAAAGATGCTTGTCATGAAGGGGTTGAATAATTTTGAGCCTGCAGTAGTCATTAAAAGTGGCATTTTGTGTTGAATTTGGAGAAGCCACTTGTAATGTTTGTTGTGTTGAGCCATTTAAATTGTTCTTGTTTGATTTGTTCATTGCAAACAGCTGAAAGTTTGTAAATTTTGCCAGTAAACTTAATTTGCAATGGGGGTTGAATAATTTTTATTGCAACTGTAAATCACTAAGTAACACTTTTGTGATTTTGGGGGTCAAAGTTTCAACCTGTCCTCCAACCATACGCTCAACTAGGTCGATTATTCTCATTTACTCTAATTTACGACTCATAGGAGCGTTTCCTAAAATCGCGCCCCTACTGGCAGCAGGAAGGTACTGTTAGAGTTACAGTTTCAGTTCCAGATACAGTTTCAGTCATATTTACACTTAAAATAATGGCTTGGGTAAGGATTAGGGTTGGGGTTAGGGTTAGGGTTAGAATTAGGATTAGGGTTAAGATTAGGTTTAGGTTAGGGATTTACTGACAGCGATGCTGACGATGGAAACCAGATTGTAGTTATTTAAATGACCGCTAGAGGTCGCTTAACCACTGAACGTAACTTTAGGTCGTAATAAGCTGCTTGACAAATGACCTTTCTGGATGTATTTTGTTGGAGGACAGGCTCCAAATTTTTCAAAACATATTGCAGATATATATATCTGCCAATTTATTTATTTATTTTTTTAAATCAAAGCCAATTATATCATGGAGTCTTTCACCTGGATTAAATCATGCCCTGAGTACTGGCCAAAACATCAAATTTCAAAAAGAAGGGAATAATGGTTCTTAATTTATCCATTAATGACTGTGTAATGATGTCAGCATTAAAACCTCACCATCATTGCAATCAAGGCCATTTTAATTTACATGACCATTTTCTGAGGGGGCATCTACACAAAAAAAACAACTGTTCACATCAAAACTCATGCAATATTGATACAAAACTACACAAATATTACAATACAAATACCTCGATGAAACCATGTTCTTAATTTATCCATTAATGACTGTGTAATGATGTCAGCATTAAAACCTCACCATCATTGCAATCAAGGCCATTTTAATTTACATGACCATTTTCTGAGGAATGTAGCATTCACACAAACTGACAGTTGTTCTAAATCAGGGATTGGTAACTTTTATGGGAGTTAGGGCCACAAAATATTTTAAACATTCCCATCAAAAATCACACTGTGACAACAACTTAATTAAATGTAAACATTAGTTCAAGACAACAACAATAAATTAAACTGTTGTATCCATTTATTGAATCATAGCATTCAAAGCATTGTATTGCACTTGTAAGCCCAGCTCTAGCAGGGGCAGAATTCATTCAAGCTTGAAACAATTACATCTTCACTTGAAATCTCTGCAAAGGTTGGACATGAAAACATGAATGAGGAATCAAGATGAGGAATAGGCAAGGGGAAGGGGACACTTTCCCAAAACTTAAATAAGGAAAGTCACAAGTGAACACAATAACATAGGTGGAAATCTTAATGAATACAGTTGATTAATCAAGATAACTAGTCTACAGAGAAAATTATGTCAGTCTACTGCCCTGGTTTGAACAGGAGGAAGTGCTGTTTTTAATGTGACAAATGCGCTCTCTCATGTGCATGAACATAAGAAGGAACATCAATTTCACTGGGTTACAAAAAAAATTTTTTGTAAGTTGTCTCAGTTTTTTCAACTGTTTTAGAACAATTTTGCAACGCAGAATCCGAAAATGACATCCGTTTCTCTCGATCAGGGCAGGTTTTTGTGCTAAGTCGATTTTAAAAAAATCTGATCCTCTGACTAAATCGATTACATTTCTGTGACATTATCGGTTGATTTTTGTTTATATTTCTTATCCGAAATAGGCTTTTAAGAGAAAAAAATCATTTTCTGACACAATGTATTAATTGGGAATTCCAAACTTCAGACTTCAGACAACTGTTCTTGCCCTTGGTCCATCGACGCAGATACGCGGTGCATGTCTTACATCCATGTGTGGCACCCAAGCTTTATCCTGGTCACCAATTTTCATACCAAAATAAGCATGCTAAGCACGCTTTATGAAACTTATGACTGGATTCCTGTTATGAACAACGGTGTATTCGCCGCAGATGTATCAGAATACATCGGGCTTATTTTTGCAAAATCTTCTGCCCGAAGCCATTTCATTCACCTGAAAATAAATATACCTGTTAGTCATGAATTGGCGCATGTGAACTCTTCAAAGTTCGTTCATTTCTAGGAATAAAAAAGAATGTTACATCATATAAAGTGAAAATACCCGTACATGTAACCAAAAATGTAAAAAACAACGTGGCGATATTTCAAAAAGTTGACCTGATTGAGCAAAACCAATGTGATTTTTGGATTTAGCGCATCAAAACTGTCCTAAATCAGCTAAAAAAACTTAGACAATAAATTTGGTGTTGACCAGTGTTTTGATTGCTGTACATCCCACTCATAAGATAGAGCAGTGTTTCATCTGAGAGTCTGCTTCATTTCCTTTATTTCAGGTGCTTGAGTGTGGAAAATTGGCTCTCGCAAATATATGTACCTGTCAAAAGTTTAGACACACCCTCATTTTTCTTACAAGACATGTTAAATAAAGAAATAGGTATCATTTATTTTTGCAATAAAGAGATATAATTCTTAAACCCATCAAACTAACTAGCATTTTCTGTCATATTTACAGAGCATACTCGCATTTATTTTTTTTTACAAGAGCAGTTATATGGCTATCATGAGTTTGCTGCTGAGCGGCTGTCTAAGTTCCCGAAGATGTGCTGCACTTGTGGTTTGCTCTTTATCGACTTTTTTCGACTTTTTTGCCCACTTAGTTCCAAAACAGCTTGTCTTTAATTTGGCTGTTGGAAAATGGAGAGAGCTTGTTTGTCTGCTTACTTTGCAAAATATGGCTCCTTTGAGAATTCTAAAATTTTGGACACTATTCAAACAAGTAAATGATTCTCCTTTAACTTCTGACTGTTTATCTCAGATTCAATTTGAGATTATATCGAGAAGTGAATTTAAATTTAAATTTCTCTAAAAATAGAGCACTGCGACATTAGCAAAGTGTGTCCAAACTTTTAACAGGTACTGTACTCCCAAACATGCTTGCCAGTGACAGTGCTTAGTCTCTCAGTCATGGGAAGCAAGACTTGGGCAACAGTTTCCAGGATGCAATGAACCTCTCATTCTGTTTGGAGCAGAAAGGGTCGGCCTGCAATTCACACAGTTCCATCCGCAGGTCAATGGGTTGCTCATCAACCACTACCAACAGTGGAGCTGTGCAAAAGATGAATACAAGGCTGCATGCAATGGAAGTCTTGGAAAGTTTTTGAATTCTCCTGTAGGGTGGCAATTTCAGCTTCATATGTGGGGAAGGAGATAGATCTCTCTGACTGTGAGAGCCCTATGTGTAACTCAGCGCACACGGTAAAGTGGCTACGGTTGTTGGATGACCGATGCTCTTTAATAAGTTCAAGTTTACGATGAAATCCATTGACGTGGCCATTAAGTTCAACAATGGTCTGATCGTGCCCCTGTAGCCTCAGATTCAAGCCATGAGAAACGCCAGATCCAAAGGAAAGTTGATATCCCTCAATTTGTCACAAATACTGGTCATATTCACACAAATGTTCTCTTCAAAAAACAAAGGATTTCAGCCCACAGTGCAAAGAAACACTCCAAAATTTTCCTCTACTCATCCATCGTACTTCTGTATGAATTTTAATATCACCATATGTGCCATCCACTTCATCCAGGAAAGTCATGAACTTCCAATGTGAGAGTGCTCTATTCCCACCTTGGATCAAGTTGGTGTCTTTGGTGTCCAGATCCATGTCATGGCTGAAGTTAAGTTTCTTTCTGCAAAGAGCCCCCAATAATCAAAAAGAAATAATAGCTTACTGACAGCAATCACACCTCATTTCTTTCATACACGATACATACTACTGAACTAGTCTTTTGTTGCTGGCTATCATGTGTTTCATGACATGTAATATTGTTAATTGGGTTGATAAGACATCACTGTATTCTCCCCTGGTGAATTATGCAGTGTAGAAACAGGCAGCTCACACCACTTTGTAGCAATAAGCCTGCAATCCCATACTGCTCCCTTGCATTGATGGTGCCCTGTTATGGTGCTGTGTGCTGTTTTGTCTTTGTGCTTATTACTTTTATTTTTGTGCTTCTGCTTTTTCTCCCGTGCCTCACTCTCTTTATTTATTTTTCAGCTTTCATTCCCGCCATCTGAGGATTGATTCTCTCTCACCCAAACTCCGGTGATGTCGTGTGACAGCCTTCAGCATGCCTGCGTCTCGTTGTCTCATCACGTTTCCTCATTCGGAATCGGCTTTGGTATTTCATTCATTACTTCCACCTGTGCTTGATTCCGGGTCTCGCTAAACTCTGAGTGAATGCGTTCTCTGATAGGATCATTACTAACCCTTACTAACCAGCACTTATTTGAGGATGATTGCATATATTTCGTCACGTAGTATTAACCGAATTAACTCATTAGCGAGTGCGAGTGTTTCTAGCTTTTGTAAATCCTTCCTAAGCTTTCCCTGATTAACTGCGTTTAAAGCTGTGCTTTCCTTTGCTTCTCTCGTGGTGCTTTTTACTCGTCACGTTTAGATTAACTCAATCTAAACCATCTAGTTTGATTGATTGTCTCAGCGTCTTGTCTCAAGTCATTATTTGTTTACCCGGTTCTTGTGTGATTGTTTTATTAATCCCATGTGTTTCTGTTCCCATTCGAGATTGCGTTCTGAGTCCCCGCCTCCTCCCGTGGGTATTTCAGTGGGGAAGAGGGAAGCAACCGTTAGACGGAACTTTGTTAGACTCAGCTCTGCATTGGGAAATCTCTGCTCCTGTGCCTTCCCGAGTATTTTCTTTGTATGATTTCCGAGTCTTGTATTTTGCTGCGCCCTCGTCTTGTCTGCTTTTGTCTAGTCTCCCAGTGTTTCCCGTCAGTTTAGTTAGGTCCAGTTTTTGTTTTTCTAGTTTAGCCACTCTTGGAGTGTGTACTTCTGTTTTCCCCATGCCTTGGGCAGTGTACCTTAGTTTTCCCACTGGTTCAGTGCATGTGCACAATGTTTTATTTCTGGCTTGTAGCCAACTTTTCTCATTTAGTGTCTCAATAAACACTTTTGGATCCTGCATCTGGTGTTTCCCCGACCTCTTAACAGTGCCCCATCAGTTGCAATGACAAATGTTTTGAAGCCACTAAATTCCATGACAACCTCTTTAATCACGTTTAAAAACGTTGGCTTTCTTGGTAGTACCATGCAGTGGCACCAGTTTCAACAATTCCTCAAATGCGCTGTTGATTGTATGAACATACATCAGCAGTTGGCTAACATGCGTTATGTCATTGCTCTCATTCAAGGCTGGAGAGTAGTAAGAACAGACTTTAAGTTGGATAAGCTTCCCCTCCACATGATTGTTGATGACAAAAATCCTAGGAGTCATTGTCTATTGCTACAGAGACACAGACTCAAAATTTCGGGCCATCTCCTCATCCTCAAAAGCCTTCGCTATTAACACCACACACGTCCACACAGTGTCCATCACACAATGGTATTTTGGCTTTAGCTAGCTTCATTGCAACTTTGTAGGCTGCATCAAGGGAAAACTTTTGTGTTGTTGCTTTTTTTTGAAAAGTCTCTGCTGTTTATGTTCTTTTCTTTTAAGATCTCCAATGATAGTGAGCCCAGCAGCTTCAGTTATATATATATATATATTTTTTTTATTTACTTTATGTCTATGGGTGCTGTTATAGTGCCAGTAAATATATTCTTTAATCACAGATGCTGTTTGCAAGCTCACCAAGCATTGTGGTCTATCTTTGAACTCTGTAAACTGGTAATCCATCTCCCATTTTTAGTTGAAACACACGGTTTTCATTATAAATTTTTCTTTTACCCATGGCGTCCTTGCCTCTCGACTAGGCTTCCTTGATAGAGTTGCGACATGAAGGTTCCAAGAAAAACCTGGTTACATGACACATGGAGCAATTGGAATCCCCCCAGCCACAGAAACAAAGTAGCTGATATATAATATAGTATGTACAGCGAGATAGTTCAGCTATCCTCATTCCTTATGTGTTGTGTGCTTGTAAAAGTTCTCAGTCAAATGATTGTGCAATTGACATAAAATAACCTTGAAACAAAATAAATATTTAGAGCAGGCGGAGAATAGTGCATTACAAGGAATCCTAGTTTACTACACATTATACCATGGTCTGGGTGAATACTCGATTCTGATTGGCTGCAGGGTGTCCGTTAAAAAGTGTTGTAGGACACCTATAAAAAAGTTACGGTCAAATAGCCTGATTGTTCTAAATTATTGCGCTGGCTCAACGCTAGTTGGTAACCGTGGCAACAGAAAGCGGCCGACCGAGCTGCAGGTTAAGGAACGTCTAGCGAGAGATAAACTTACGATTTTAACGGTAAAACGGTAAAAAACAACATTAAAATTGATTTAATATTTATTTCTTTCGTAAGTGACCATGGTAAGCGGGATAAATGTCCATTATCAGAAATGAATGGACTTCGCGGAAGCAAGTGAATTTCCATTAATTTCTGAAAACATCACTCAACAAAATGATTTTCATTTTAAAACATCACTCCTGTTCATTTATCATTTTCTCTGTTTTCTCTTTTCTCGTATCGGAATATTTTCCCCTATTATGCCTGTTGATATCATTGCTTGCCGGTTTATTGTTTTTTTCCTGAAATGAATACGTTTCCATTCCCAGAAAAGAATGAAAAGAATCCTAAAATTTCCATTGAGTGCAATGGCTCAGTTTTGCACGACGGAAAGAAAATGGTTCCTCTTTTCAAACTGTGGCAACTCTCTATCTAGGAGCTCCACTCAACAAATCTGTTGACCAACTAATTCCACACAGCTGAACCTTTGCGACCCCTGACTTTCGTTGCTGGTTCAGACTGACTGACGGGCAGTGAATCAAAGTTAGCATTTCGTGGGCTGAGGATTAACTGGACCTATCTCCACTTTTCATCAAGAATTATGTTCTACCATAGAAATAATCTCAGTATTAACAGGTAATATGTTCTGATTTAATTTTTTTCAATGATAGATGGCAGCTGGGAGAAACATCCAGAAAGTGCATAGTACTTTGTATGAATTTTCAGTTCACTTCAGTTTAAAAAGTTCAATGTCCACATTGTCCAATCAGAGAGCTGGATATAGGGTTACCTGATCAGGATAACAAGATCGCTGAGCAAAGGCTCCATCCACTCAACCATTTTGAAGCAAAATCCCTCTAATATACCAAATTGAAGGTTGTCAGATGATGAAATCTGGGATATTTTAGATAGGTAGGTACTACAGCACCTGAATGAAGCATCTATGTCTGAAAGCCCTTCATTTGTCTTATTCCAGGGGGCCATTTAAGATAGTACTACTTGATTTTTGATCTTATATTTTATGCATTGCAAGATGCATGTGTATGCACATGAACAAGTACAATATGATGGACATAGTACTTGTTAAAACCAAGCCCAAGGCCAGAGTTTCTTTGCTATGTAGTGTGCATCATGTCTGCATTAAATGTACTGAGTTGAACTTGTACTAGCTATAGAGATAGGAGCAGTTGACACTGAACACCCTCGAGACTCCATAGCTCATTTCAGTGTTAAAAGATTTGTTTCCTATTTATTTTCAGACAGCACGCGGCTGCCCATTTTCTGTGATTATTATTGTCAGATACTCTGTTTTTCTTTCAAATTCTGTATTACCTTTTACCATGAACATGTAATTTGCAGATTTGGGTGGAGTCACATTGTTGTGTTCTTTTTTAAAAAAAACACAAGGCAAGACAGAACTTTGTGGCTAAACATTTCTGGAAATTCAAGGAGACAGAACCATAGAGCTGCAAAATTTATGATATTTTGAAAATTCCAAAGTTCTATCTCCATTCACATTTTCCGAGATCCCCTATCTAAAATCATTCTACTAAAGGTCTAACTGCACGATATTATATCTTTCAGTCCCAATAACTCACCTGAATATAAATACCAGAAAAATATACTTGGAGTGAGAAATTACAATGCAGCAAAATTTCACATCCCATTTTCTTCATTTAGTAAAAAGTGGAGATACCTAGGTCCAGTTAATGCTCAGCCCACGATTTGGTAACGCAGGGTGAAGCAGATCTGAATGATCTGCATTTTCAGATAGTTGAAGTGACATCATTCCCGAATGCTTTCCTTAATTCAGAAATGAAGATGGGTGCCTTTAACAATTAGAGGACTCTTCATTCCCGGACTATTTGTCCCCAAATTTTCTCTCCCTGGATTTTTTGTCCCCAAATTTTTTGTCCCTGGATTTTTCGTCCCCCGACTTCTTGTGTCCCTATGGACTTTTCATCCCCAAGGACTTTTCGTCCCCTTATGATTACAAAATGTGCCACCATTGTTGACAGACGGATGGACGGATGGACGACGGACAGATCACCATGATATAAGGGTTAAGTTCAGGGTTAGGGTTATAATGCAGGAAGAGGGCAAAGCATTATTGGGTACAAAATCAATCCAATCCAGGGATGAAAAGTCAGGGGATGAAAAGCCTACAAGGATGAAGAGTCCGGGGACAAAAATTCCTGGGGGACGAAAAGTCTAGGGAAAAAAAATTTGGGGACGAAAATTCTGCGGACGAAGAGTCCAAGAGCCGCCATTAACAATGGATTTGGGATTCCTGACACTTTAAAGATGGGAAAATGCTGATTATTTGGCCCTGCTTCCTACTTTCCCCTTTGTTATCTAATGCCAACCGTGCATCAAGCCATATTAGTTCTCTCTCTAGTGGCCAAAATGAAAGCAGCAACATTTAAAGTAAATGAGAGTTCAAATCAGTAATTTCTTTTCAAATTGAAAAATTCCCTTGGGGGCCACAAAATGAAGGTCAGCAGGCCACCAGTTGCCCATGTCTGTTGTAAATGATTGTCTGGTCACGGTAAGCATGGCAGGATGTTTGATCACACCAGGATTTATGAGATCCGTTAAGTCCCAGGAATCACCTCTCTCATTTATGTTACGTTCGCGGAAGGACACCAGTAGCGAGTCGTGAATCCAAAGAATGATTTTTATTGAAAAGAAAGATTTCAAACAAACAAGGCATGTGGGCCAGCAAAAACTCAACAACTGATCAGAAATAATGCTGGGGAAAAGCAGGGCACAAGGCCAACAAAAAACTCCACTTAAAAAGCTGAAAAATCAAAACTGAAAAAACTGCAGGATTAAGGGGGGCACGAGACCAATGAAAAACTACACTTAAAGAGCTGAAACAATAGGGCTGTATGAATGCAATGATACGATCAAGACAAATGACATAGCATGTAACATGCGGCATGGAAACAACAGACTGACTGCCAACTGGAATGCCTCCACAGAATAAGAAGGTACCAGGGCAGATGAGGGAACGAGGAACACCTGAGCAGAACAGGGAGGGAACAAAGCATGAACATGAGACATTGGACAAGGCTTAATGACATTACAAGCCCATTAAGAAAATGGGCGTGCTCAGCTAAGTACCAATGAAGTATGCAGATTGAAGGAAGCGTGAAAAAGTTAAACAGCAAAGTACAGCAAGATCTGAAATAATATCGAAGCGGGAAATCATGACAATTAACACCCTACCTAAATTAGTAATAGTAGTAAAGTGCCTGTCTAGGAAAAACACCTCCCGTGAATGTTAGATGTTAGCAACTAAAAACAGTTAATTGACATTAAGCTTAGAAAGGCCCGAAACCAGAACAGCACTGAAGGAAAATGGAAATACCGCAGCCACCCAATAGCAAAGAAGCAGTGCATGCACTCAAGAAAACAAGATGTGGACTGGAACGCAGACATGAGGAGGATTCCATTTGGCAGTGTGGGACAGGACCTGGAAACAGAAACAAGGCAAGACAGAACAAGAACATAACAATTTAGTATAAAAGTTTCAAATAGCTGAATCATCTGGTGTGTGCTATTAAAATAGGGCCATTAAAAATGCATTAAATCTGTTGTCATGTCTATGTGCTCCCACATTTTTAAAATCATTAGTCAAAGGGGCTCAATAACAACATGCCTGCACGAAAATCTTTGCTCCAGTATTGAAATAGTTACCCAGATATTTCTACTAGGTGCAGAGAATTTTAGGAATCGTCAAATATCAATTTTTATTGTTGCAATCCTTGCACTCTACAGTATTTCAGCTGTATTTCATTTACATTGATTGTACTTTATTTTTGTTGTTTTTGTTTCATGTTCACGAACATTTTATTCTTTGTTTATAATTTTGCGCTCTTGTAGATCTACTTATCAGAGGGAGAGCTGTTGCAAACAACATTCAGCTGGTTTCTGTTTTCATTTTTTATGGTTTTGACATGGCACCACAACGTCAAGGATTTGTTCATTTACACCTGTAACCTCAATTTTTTTGTCCTGTTCCCTAAGTAGAGCTAGTGCTCTCACACTTGCCAGAGATCACAAGTTCCTTTAGGTAATAATATTTTTGTTAGTTTTAGCTTTGCTAGGAAGCAAACTAATATATCAAATTTTTCAGCTGTGAAACAGACTTTACCTGAGTTGTCTCCTTAGGAACAGTCTCCTTATTTGCCACCATTATTTCAAAGGAAATCTGTATGATTGTCTATGTATGTGCTAAGCCACGCCCCTGCTGAAGTTCATTGGTCAATATCTTGGAAACAAAATGAGATTTCAAAAAGCCTTGTGCAACATTTGATAAGTTTGGTCTAATGATGATCCACAGCGAATTTTTAAGGAATCGGACCTACAGCCTTGAGAAGATCTCAAAAATGTGTTTTTCAAAAAACTCAAAATTGCGGAAAATCTAATATGGTGGACCTTAGAGGTCCTTATAGGAAAGTTGTAGAGTTTGGACCAAGGAATGTCTGTACCAAGTTTCATGTAAATCAGACTTACAGCGTAGGAGTTATGACCTTTAAAGTGAAAAACTGTTTTTATTGAATTATAGGGCCCCCATCAAGCCGATTGAGTTAAAAATGCCTTGGGCAGCATTTACACACAACTTCCAACCAATGTGCAAAATTTCAGGTCTCTACCATTTACCATCTCACGGGAATTTGCTAAAACATTTCTGAAGAAGAAAAGAAATAATAATAATAATAATATTATTATTATTAATAAACCAGCACAAAAACAATAGGGTTTCTGCCCTATGGGCTTGAACCCCTAATAATAATAATAATATTAATAATAATAATAATAATATCATTATAGCTAGCGAAAGCTGAACAGCATAACACTTTCAAAATCCTTTCAAACACACAGTTCCAAATAGACAAAACCATCTGATTCTCCTGATAAAACCTCCAGTTTGTATTGTTGATGTTAATGCATTTGTGTGTCGTTACAGTGCACCTTTAATGCTCGAAAATGCTCTAGTGTGCACCAGGCACAATGTTAGATCAAACTAATGTCAGTTGCACCTGGTAGTTAGCCCCCACAGGAAGTTTTATCAGTTCAATTGACATAACGTAGACCAACTATAAACCATATACAACCAATGTTCCACACAGATGACCTTGCCTGATTGCTAAATACATTCCCCAAGTTGCAAATAAATAAGTCTGTCATCACTGATTTCTCCTCTTTTCTCACTGATGAAAAACAAGACCTCCACACCATTTGTCAGATCTAAGTAGAGGTTGCTTGGTACACTCAATATAAGGTTGGTCTGTGACTGGGGCAGGGAGATGGGCACTGCTGATAAAACTTAGATTTTTGTTTAATTTCTGCTGGTTACGGTACTATGTTCACCATTAAATAATTAACAAACAATCATATTACTTCAAATATGTCACATTTTTTTTTTGAGTAACTGCGATACAACAAGCAATCTCACAAGATAAAGTCACGATGATTTTTACCACTCAGCACTGTCAGACTGAACTTAGGTGAGAGACAGAGCAGCAGGTCTGTGAAAGTTTGCTGTTTGTGCATCATCCTCCATGCAGTAATGCAGATTTTATTTTTCGAAATAAGAAAGTGAAATATAGCGGCTACATTCATGGGAAGAATAGTCTAAAGATTCAGTGGTTGTATGAGCTCTGAGTTCATACTCATATTAAATATTTTGAAATATTTGACTGGGGGGATGAAGAAAAAAGACCCTGGGAATTACCCAATAGCCAGGCCATTTACTCACTCCTGCTACTGATGTGCTAACTTTCTCTGTTCTGCCCATCATCATGCATAGCTCAACCTTAAATAGTATTGCAGCTGTCTGCGGTATTTATTACCTTGCCTTGAAATCGTATGGCTCTTATGTCAAGATAGCCAAAAACTATTTACTGAACGTTAGTAAAAGAGCATTCAACTCAGTCATAGGCACAGCCAAACCTTATTAGGCTATATGAGACTAACTCTACTGTCTAGCTTGGCTAGCTTTCCTACTGGTCATATTTTAATCTGTAACAGCAATCAAATACAATTCACTCGCCATGCAGGAACTATCTGCTTTCAATTTGTAGTTTTGCTCTTTATTGACCATAACCAAGGCATTGGACGTCTTGTTTTGTGCCATACAGCTAATTGAAAGTACTTCTGTTTGGATTGCTCAGAAATCAGCAGTCATATTATGGTAGATAATTGTATCCTCAATGTGGTGACAAATGATATGATTGTATGCACCTGACTGATAAGCCTTCATATTCTTGATTGTTATGGCCAATATTACTTAAGAAAGAAAAGGTTCTGAGTGTATGGGAAATAAGAGATTTTGACCTTTAAAGTTTATGGTGTGTATTTAATTCATTCATCTACCAAGATCCATTTGAATATAAATATTTTTAAATGCTTCCCACAGTAATTTAAATGCTTCTCACAATGATTTAGATTACTTAATCACAAACCATGTAATTAATTACATTACTTTTTTAAATCACTTGGCAGCCCAAGTTAAAACATATAAAAGCACAGCGTGAAAGCTGTAAAATGCCCAGCTGGATCAGTTTCTGATCAATTATGAAATGTCAGACCATTTGAACTACCATTTAAACACCTTCAATATTTAATTTGCTGGGAAAGAGCACTTTTCATTCACATCGACTTAATGATATGATGTCAGTCATTTCTGTGCACAGCATGGATTTCAAGTTTCCATTTTAATAATCCTATTAACTTTTTAATTAAATGAATTAACATTGCTATCGGAAAAGTTGTTTGGAAATGTAAATGTATTGTAATAATATGCATAAGCAGCTTATTAACATCATAAATATGTCATATATTTCAATTAAAGAAACTTTGGGGTTTAGTGTGAATACCAGTTTAGTATTGGAAATAACAGAGTTAAATAATAAGAATGAATGGAAAATATAAAGCTTGTTACAAAATGAACAGTGATCAAATATACTACATTATTCAGCTATAATTCACTACTTCATTGTACTTTTATTTCAAGCACTGCAGCCTGCAATGCACACCTGCCGTCTATTATTCTTTTATTGGGAAAATGTATTTCATTACTATTATGTAAGATGATTAATAACACTTAGGGCATTTGCATTGAAGAAAAAAGCTAAGATTTTGAAAAACCACATTTTTTAAAATGGACTGTTTAAGTATAATGCAGCAATCCTTGTCATTGCAGTTACCTACAAAGACTGCATGCAAATTTGAAGTCTCCAGTTTCTGTTTCTGCTGCAACTGATAAAATCTTGTTTTATTTTCATACAAGATTTACAAGATTCTTTGTGCCATTTTTCAAACAAATGGAATCCGTAAATCCATTTTATCTCTGCGCTGCGCTGTATCAGTTTTGGAGATCACAGGCGCACCACGTACGCATCACTGGAGCCTGCTCTGCCCCTAAACACCCTGCCCTCAGCAGCCGAGCCGCACAGTCATTGCCCCCGGTTCAATAGCAGACTGTGAGGCATATCCGCTCACTGGAACTGGAGTATTAACCCAGCAGCTCCATCAATTACAGCTTCGACCGCACTGGCTACACTCATGAGCAGAGCAGAGAGCATGAGGACAGTGCCTAGTCAGGCAGCTAAGGACACTGTAAGCACTCGAAACAGTGGTGTGGAATGAAAAGATGGACAGAGATGCGGTATCATAACCCTGGTATCCAATATAGCGCTACAGGGTGATGCAGAATCTTTGGCAACCATGTTAATTAAAAAAAAAAGGATGAAAGGCTGTTTTTTAGTAAACAACACAGATCATATGTGTCAATCAAACATAGTTAAGAGCTTATATCTGCAGGTCAAACATATGTGAAAACGTCTTTTATTTCATTTATTCCCCTTTTTCAATGTGTCCGAAAAAGTTATTTGAAACCATTGATGTCTAAATTGTTTCCCCATAATTTACAGATGACAGCTGGAAAAGATGACAGTCTTGATTTTTTCCTATAATTTGTGATATGGATATAGAGCTCATGAGCAGAGATGTTTGACAGTGCCCCGATGCAGAACATGACAAAATCATAAATATAATTTGGTTTGTTCAAACAGACAGCTCATTTCATTTCTGACCACAGTTTTTGATAGGATTTTGATGTGAAGACCCAGGTGGCCATTGCAGAATGTAGGTGTTTTCACTGCACCATTTGTCAGTGGATTTCAATGCATTTTTTGGTCATTGTTTGTCAGGAAAATCCACGCATTGACCCAGTCTCGGCTTTGGTAAGGTTTGTCTTAATAAGCTAAAGGAACTAATTCATACAAAGTTTAGTGTGATTAATTGACAATCTATTTCTGGTTTATTTATTTATTTGTGGTTTTGCTAGCTGAGTAATCACAAGTAGCCACTTCGTCTACCAAGGCCACTACCCCAGAGGAACATTTGTGGTTGGGCACACAAAGGTGAGAAGCGGTTCTCTGTATATCTACTATCATGGCTGTGTTTTTTTTTCTTTGAAATTATTTATTTATATTTAGAACTTGGCGATCAATTTCAGATGCCACTTTTGTCCATTTGGCGGACAGGGAAGATCTTTTGACGAGTACAGCGATTGTGCATCGAGCCATTAGCTTGTGTGTTCAGAGGGTAGATTGGCTTGTAAATTGGATGTAAATTGGAGGCAGCTGCCAAATGTCAGGTGTAGTACAACTCAAGAAATAGAACTCATCCAAAGAAGAATTTATTACTGTCTGCTTTCTCAGGGACTTCAAAGGAACACAAAGTATTTACAATACAAGAAAAAACTCAGACTGCAAGCTTCATAGCACAGAATAGCATCTACATAGCATTTACTCAATAAGAGAGCAGCTAGGCATGGTGTTTTATAGAATACTTTAAGAGGGATTTGTATAATTTTTTACAATTTTGTCCCCACACAGGCCTAAATGTTACTGATGCGCATGAATGTATTGTAAGTACTGCGCTACTAGTTTTTTTTCTCAAGATGACCATATCAGTTTATTATTTCACTTCTCAGAAAGTGAGCACGTCTAATTGAGTGTATTTTTATGCAAATCTGTCTCCTCTGGACTATAATATGAATATAATGGGTAAATTGACTGCATTCTATCAGTATTTATTCTCATTCGACATGCTTTCTTTACATTTCCCAATGAAAATAAATGTACATGCTGTTTTATGCTAAATGAGCACTTTGGTGAATTATAGCAATCATAGAGTATTCACAAAGAGAAAAGATGACGCTGACATGTTTTGTCAAGACATAGATACTGTACCATTTTTTGGAATCACTTGTGATTTTCACATAGAGATGGTGGATAAAACTTTGTGGTGCTCTAAGACGGCAAGACAGTGACCCATAACAAAAATATAAGATGCATCTTTGGGAGATACTGCAGTCCACATGAAAATCCACTGAGAATGATACCTAAGTGAAATTAATAGTCAGAAAAAAATGGTATGCAGTGATTAAATCTCATGGTGGAGATTTTGATAAGGAAACTGTAAGAGACAGTAACTGTATTATTTTTTTTACTTTAAAACTTTTTCTGCCCCCAAATGAAATATTAAGTGAAACATCTAACAAAACAACCCCACTTTGTAAAAGTTGGGATAGTATAAAAACAAACCAAATGAAGAGCATACCACCAAAAATACTTAGGTCACATTTTCACACACCAGAGGTAAGGGATGGGAAATCTCTTTTTTAAAGATTACCTATTTTCTCAGAATGAACATTTTCTTTAAACCCTATAGGTTTTTTCTCAGAATGAACATGGTTTTTGTGACCTTGTTTTAGGTGGTTTTCCCATTTAAATCCCTAGGCTTTTAGGTCTCCGATTTTCGATTCTTTAACGATTAAAGTGGAAAGCAAGATATATGTGGATCAACCTGTTTACTTGAAAAAACAACCGACAAAATCAAACCATCTTTGATTGTTCGGAAGGACGTTGTTCGTTAAGTGCAAACTAAAAAATCAATTAGCCAATTAGAAACCGTTTACAAAAACAAAATGGCAAAAATCAATCGGAAATGCGCATTAGTGGATCATGGGATAAAATTTTTTCCCCAATCACTCTGACTTTCTACGATTGTTTGTGCGAGTTTCAGATGGTTCCCGGCGCTTCCAAAAGCTTCCGACTGGCCATGATTGCTTGCGTGCAGAAGCCTTAAAAGCGTAAGTGGATCACAGGCATAAGCTTTGTTTCAGCATAGGTGGGGGGTCATGACCCCTTTATACAAACCCCAATGCCAATTAAGCTGGGAAGTTGTGTAAAACGTGGATAAAAACAGAATACAATGATTTGCAAATCCTTTTCAACTTATATTCAATTGAATACACTAGACAAGATATTTAATGTTCAAATTGATAAACTTTATTGTTTTTGTTTTTGGAAATATTCACTCATTTTGTATTTGATGCCTGCATAAAATTTAGATATTTCACCCTTTGGAGTGCATAACATGAATAAATGATTCATGGACTCTGGAGGAATTTCTGTGTATAAAGGGCAAAGGCCCAAACCAAGGATGACTACCCATGATCTCCGATCACCTAGATGGCACTGCATCAAGAACTGTCATTTATCTAAGTAATGTAATCGCATGAGCTCAGGATTACTTTCACAAAACTTTGTCAAGTGCTACTATACATACATAGTAACATCCATAAAACTTTACTGTGCAAAATCGAACAGTTAACATAGTCCAGGAGCACCGTCAATTTCTCTGGGCTCAAAGGAATCTGTCATGGACCATGACTAGGTTGACCACCTGTCCCGCTTTACGTTGTAGTGTACAGCAATTTTACCCTTTGTCCCGCCTCACGCAAATTGGGCATATGTCCCGTTTTTTCATCCGACCCTGCCTAAAAAAAAAAAAAAAAAAAAAAAAAAAACACGGATACGTCCATAGGCGTAGGCTACTGTTAATGTCCAATCGTTCAGAGGAGAGGAATACACGCGGTAGTCGATTGGCTGAGTCGTACGTCAATCAAACTATTTACTGGTGCACGAACGCTTCCTCAACTTTGTCAACAGTCTCAAATGGGAGAGCGCGCTGTTCAGTCATGTCTGCAGCCATGGCCAGTGTGGCCACAAAAAAGAGGAGATGTGCGTTTAATGGTGAATGGACTAAAACCTACAATTGGTTAAGACCGGTAAATGGTGAACCAGAAAGAGCTTTTTGCGTTTTATGCAAGAACAGTTTTTCAGTTGGGCATGGTGGTGAGTACGATGTCAAGCGACATAGTGCATGTGAGTCGCACAAAAAAAAAGCACATCATCAGGAAACATCCAAATCAGTGCAATCCTTTTTCAATAAGCCAAACGACCCAATTGCTGACAAAGTTTCAGCAGCAGAAGTAACGAACATATATCATTCCGTTCAGCACGCACATTCCTATCGCTCGACCGACTGCACTACAAAATTAGCCCCAGTCATCTTCCCTGACTCGGAGATAGCGAAGAAAATGTCTTGTGGCCGCACATAAGCAACGTCTGTCGTAACCGATGTCCTTGCTCCGGCGTCAGTGGAAAGATGTATTCAAGAACTGACATCACCTATGCTCACGGGTGGAAAGCACACGCCTTTTTTTCTTTTTTTTCAGTGGCGTCAGATGCTTCTAACCACGGTAGCACCAAGCTTTTCCCCTGGCAGTGAGATACTGGACCCCAGATCTTGGGTTAAAGAATAGCGTTGTTGATTTTTACGAGGATAGCGCAGAGACGTCAGAAGCAATTCACCTCCAGATAACAAACAAACTGAAAGAGAATGGCCTAAGAATGGAGATGATCTCTGCTTACACTGCTGACAACGCTAGTGTGAACTATGGAAAGTACAAATCTGTTTATCAAAAGCTGAAGGCAGATAATGCTGGCATCATCAAGGCTAATTGTATGCCTCATGTCGTGCATAATTGTGCAAAATATGCTGCAGACAAACTAGACATAGACATCGAAAGTACAACTAACAAGATTTACAGTCACTTCTCATCATCTGCAAAGCGCACTGAAGAACTGAAATCATTGTTTCAATTTGTGGATCAGGACTACTATACTGTACTGAGGCATGTGCCTACAAGATGGCTTAGTATATGGCCTGCTGTCTCAAGGCTTCATGCCAGCTGGCCTGCAGTGAAGGCCTACTTTCTGTCATTAGGAGAGGAACATTGTCCAAGGGTGCTATGGAAGCTTTTTAAAAAGGATCAACACGGTGATGGGCACCCTCTTCATTTACAGGCCTATCTGTCCTTCCTCCATAATGCACTGAAGATATTTCATGATGCCATTCTGCAGTTGGAGGGAGACAATGTGACTGTATGTGAGTTATATGACATTCTCTCCACTCTTCAGAGAAAGCTCCAGCAGCGGCAGTCAGACTCCTTTTTGGAGTTGAAACTAGTGCACTTCTCCAACAGTTTCCAGACTGTGAAGCAACAGCAATCAAGCAGGACTTCTCTAATTTCTACAGTACTTCACTCAGCTACCTTGACAAATGGTATGATTTCTCAGACAGCAACTTTCACAAGCATGTGGCATTGTTAGGACTTAAGAGTGAATTCACATTCTCCCATCTCTGTGATGTGGTGGAGATCCTCCAGATGAGAGATACACTAAACATGGATGAACTCTATGAAGAATACTGTGTGATTTTGCCACGCCAGCAGGAGGTGGTAAAGAGAACAGTTCCTGTTGTGGAGAAGTGGTCGACTATGCTCCAAGGCACAAACACACCAAATTTGACTGTACTCGGATCCTTTCTCTTTAGCATCCCTGTGACAAATGCACATGTGGAAAGATTGTTTTCACTGATGACTGCAGCATGGACTGACCAACGAAACCGGTGCTCTGTGGATCTCATCAAGAGTGAGATTCAAGTCAAAAGCAACTTTGGATATAGCTGCACAGAGTTCTACAGCTATGCATTGAAAGAGAAAACTCTCCTGGATGCTGTGCGGTCAGACAAAAGTATAAATTCAAGAAGAGGAACAATTAAGGTGAGATGAACATTCTTTATGTAAAATTTAGAACATATATTTGCAGTCCTCTTGCCACACTAGGTTTTAATATTTGGCTGGTTTGCTGCTACCCTTGTGTTTCAGAATAGTGCTATCCATGGAGCTGGGAAATGTTGTTGGCCTGCTACCATCTGGATTTCTGGATTGTCCTGACACATAAGCAAACTGTGTCTGCTGCTTGATGGGAGGATTTTTCTTTTCTTTTTTTTTTTTATCCCATAGCAATCCTTATCAAAAAGATTTACCTTATTTGCACTCATAGTTAAATGTCTTACAGGCAAGCCCTAAATATTGTGCACTATAGGCTATAGCCTATGACTTATATTTTGTTGAATAGGCTAGGCCTAGTATTTTTTGTATGCCTTTTATTTTAATTTGATTCACTGAAAGCATATTTTATAATGCCTGGTCCTTTGAACTTTTGACTTAGTTGATAGCCCCAATAAAGGCAAGATGTTTGAAAATTAGTGTTTTGTCTTGTATGCCAAGCCTATCCCTTAAGCCGTCGAAACTTTGGGCTATATTTTGGGTCAGGTACTGTCTTAAGTTTAAAGTTATTGCGTCTGTCCCACATTGTCCCACTTAACCATGCTACTTGTCCCACATTTTGTCAGTCTGGAGGTGGTCACCCTAACCATGACACAGTGGGAATGTGTACTGTAGTTAAACAAATAATTTTTTGAAGATATGGATGCCATGTGCCATGCCATGCTCCAAAAAAGAAAAGGACCATTCAGACTGTTTCCAGCCGCAAGTCCAAAAGCCATGCTCTGTCATAATATGGGGTTGTGTCAGTGCCCTTGACAAGGGTAACATGCATTTCTGTGAAGGCACCATGAATGCAAAAAAGTACACTGAGATTTTGGAGCAACATATGCTGCCTTCAAGACGGAGTCTTTTCCACTGACGCCCATGCATTTATCAACCAGATAACGCAAAAATGAATTCCATATCCATTACAAAGGCTTGGCTGTGTCAGAAGAGGTTGCAGATGCTGTAGAGAATGTGTGGCGCATTTTCGAACACGAAATGCCATAATGATGACCCCATGTTTTTGCACACTTTGAGACATGTTTACAGCAATCATGGGATAAAATTACTCTTGAAACATTTAGGGCTATTTTCGTGCCGGCACTAGCATAGTGCTGGTCTTCAGTTTGGGTGCATTGGAATTTTCATGCAGCACAGGCGAATTCTGTGAGTCTATGCTGATTTGGTAATTTTGTGTGTCTAAACGTATGTACCAGCGATGAGATGGCTGTGTGGGCGCAGCAATGGATGTGTTAATAGAGATTCCCCAGCAAAATGAAATTTTGGTCCCTTTTTGTTACAAGATTATAAAATATTGCACATCGCCACTCCATACCCCCTATAATGTGCAGAGTGCAAGTGCTGTGCTATTTTTGTTACTTCTGACTAGGTGGAGAGTTGTCCATCTCAGCGGAGAAGACCTGTTAAATTTCCCATACACTGATTTTGAGGTTGAAGGCAATGTACTTCACCCAAGTTCGATATAAATCTGTTATGATCAAGACAACGAAACAAACACCAATTGGGGTTAAACCACAAAAGCCGTATTTATTTTCAGGAACTGTGCAACAGAAATGAAGAGTGCAAGAGAAAGTTCAGAGTGAGGGGCAGGCCGGGGTCAGGCGATTGGCAGACAGCAATAGATGGACGTTAAGCCGAGCTGTGGTCAGAAACTTCAGGTTCAGAAGCCAGGTGGTCAATAAATCTTTAGCAGAGCCTGGACTGCTCCCAAACAGTCTATAGAGGGACAAAGTCCCATTTCTAAAGAGCGCTACAGAACTGGGAATCAATTCCTCTAAAAAAGTGCTCAAAAGAGATAATATTTTTCTCTCAATGTTGAATACATAGAAGAGGGGGAGCGGTACCTCAAATACTCGCGGACTAAATGACTGGAGGATAACTTTTTAAAGAGACTATGACAGTCCAGCAAAGACTGAGATGCCACAAGCGACTTAAATAGTCGAAACAATCACTCAAAGGGGCGAGGCAAACAAAAGAATACATTGGGAGGCGCGGGGAATGACAAGATAATCAAATCAATTAAAAGAGACAAACCGCAAAATTCATGGACACTGCTGGAATGGGGAGGACCTAATTAAGGAGACATGGTGACATGAGTCATTCAACAAATGGCAACTGATATGCAACATTTTACTCAGATAATCACAACAAGGTACTAAAACTTTACACTTGTGGTCACTTAAAAGCTTAGAATCAGTCAATGTGCATAATTATGTATCCTGCCTAATTTGGCTAACTGAATGTCTTTAAAGCAACTGGAATACAATTGCGAGCCTGAGGAAAAAGCATATTTGAGTTCACTGGATTTGTCCCCACAGAATGCACATGAATAAAATAGAAACTTGATGTAGAATGTGACCGGCTGCATCAAAGTACGAGACACATCTGTAAGTCATGGTAATTGTGCTGTCAAATTATGATGTAGGCTACTTGCACACATACAGCTAACATCTGTACCAGCGTGAGTGTCCTTTTCCCTCCTCGGCAACCGCGAGCGTAAGGATAAACTGAATTTCTCTCTGGATATCGTAAATGAGTCTGCTGGCTGGTTGCCGCAGACCTGGACAGAACCACAACAGGTTCCTCTTCTCTCCCAGTCACTGTGAAAGTTACAGCAGCTCTTGTCTTTCTCGCCACTGGGTCCTTCTAGCATGCCTTGGACTTGGCGGCTGGTGTGAACTAGTTTGCTGTCAGTTTGGCTGTACATGCAGTCTGTTTCAGTCTAGTCTAACACGCCAATGAGTTTATCGTTTTTCCGAACACACCTGAAAGTCGACTGAAAACTAAACATGACTCATGGTTAAGTGTTGACTACCAGGGGTTTTGAATGGCGTCGGCTGCACACATATGCAGTTGTGAGCAGAAACTACCCAACCTCTCATACCCCAAGCAGCAGGCGATGCGAGATGGATAGGTGCTGGTTCGAGCCAAAAATAGCTGAAGCTGGCACGGAGTGCGGATCAAAGTTGCGCTGTCTGAGATTTGAATCAAAGAGGGTCCACTCCATTAATATCCAGGTGGCTTGGGATACAAACTGCCTGGTTACATCTGTATTTTTATTACCCTGGGTCTATACATGATTCATCATACAGGGCAATTCTATCTTTCCTGCTGTTATTCATGAGGATTGCTGTTGGGCAATGATGGCTATGCATTAAAACCATGCCACACAATATGGCCAAAACACAAAGGCCACATGTTTTTAACATTTATATATGGGCAGGTTCAATACTCAAGAGAACATTTGAAGTTTAAAATACATTTCATGTGTTTAGACTGATTGGGTGGTTGATTACAGTACAACTCTCAGAGAAGCATTCTTTGTGGCATTTTGTGTTCTGCCTAACATAGCGATATGCCACAGATCTCATATTGATGTCACAGAGGAGATAGTACACTACTTAAGGAGTACAGGGGCAGAACTGCATGTGCCAAATTAGGAGGGTTTGAGAGAAACAGGTTGCACAGGAGAGATGGTACCTGTTGGCTGTGCAGACAGTCCCATAGTGAGTATCGGCTTACACCATCACAAATACACACAGAACACTTCATATTTTAAACTTTTTTTTCTTTCCTGTCATAGCATCCCTGCTATGGAATAAGAAAATGTGCTGATGAGATAAAAAAGAACCAAAAAAGTGAATCAGCTTGAGGGAATGAATAAAAAAAATAATAATGAATGAACAAGTTTTTAATAATGGTAAAACCACCTTGTTAGGATTTGGCATGGAAGACGCCACGTGTGAGATGAAAAGTAACAATGAAAATTTATTAACAAAACAGGGAAAACAAGGCACGAGGGCCAACAAAAAAACTACACTTAAAGGGCTGACAAGGAAACAAAGGTACGCTGCACAGAGCTAATAACTGAGAAACAAGAATTTCCAAAAATAAGGATAATACAAAAACTAGGAATGCAAGACTACGCAAAACTGAAACAATAATTAGATACTTGGATACAGGTAAGTAAATGCTCATGAGACCACTATGGAAGACAAAGCTCATGGGAGACAAAGACTCATGAAGACAAGCAAGAGGTTCCATCTGCAGCCTTCCTCCAGCCTCTCCCAGATATAGGCAAGGGGGTGGGACAACAGGAACGAGGAATACCTGAGCTGCACATGAGGAGAAAAGCACATGATAAGACATGGGGAAACACAATGGAAATGTGGACTCAGACTATAACTAAACAATTAAGCAATTATAAGCTCATTAAGAGTAATTAGTGTGTTCAGCATAGGAGTACCAATACAAGATTAAAGAAAAGCGGAGAAATGAAACTCTGAACAGAATAGCACAGAAACCTGAAAATAGTGAACGTGGGAACTCAACCAGTCAATGCCCTAACTAATTTAGAAGTGATTAGTAAGTGCCTATCTAATAAAACACCTTCCCGTACATTGTTAGCAACGGGGTTAGTAATTAGTACTAATGAAAATCAATCAATCACTCAAGCTTAGAATGTAGAACAGCTGTGAAGAAAGTGAGGAAATACCAAATGCCACTCCCGAGTGCGGTGATAAAACAAGAGACTAGAAGATGCCAAAAACATGAAATTGAACTTGGACTTGGAGAGCTGGACACACATAACTAGGCAAGGCAAAACATGAACATGACATGGCAGAGTACAACACATCTTCTCCTTTTCCTCAGCCATTTCAAAATTCTCAGTGCACTAGCCACAGTATATGCATGGTTTTCAATGGGAATGACAGGATCGGTTTTCATTGGCTAAAAGTGAAGCCAGTCCCAAACAAGCTTATAATTATTCCCCCTCCATTCCAACTGCGCTGTGCCTTCGCCAGTCACCAATATACCAAAAGGTATGACCCAGCGTGCTAGTGACCTTAGACTTCAGACTTGCCCTTCGCCCTTTCATCTTGACTTGGAGTAGAGCATTATTATAGCAATCTAATCACACAGTCTGAATTGTGTGGAACAAGTGCAATGAAGGCGTGTCCATATTAACTTTTGCTAGTTTAAAGGTCGATAATCTGAGCGCAATGAAAGGCACAGGGATCAAAGGGATTGTACCGAGCTTCTTAATTAATCATGGGCGCGTTCTAGGCATACCATGAGATAAACTAATCAGTTTTCATCCCTTATTCCTTTAAAAGTCAGTTGCACCTTGGGAAATTGCTAGTACATAATAGTGGATTATACTCAATAAATTCCTGTGTGCGTGGAAAAAAGAAAATAAATACAAAAAAATTAATATAAAAAATTCAATTCAGAGGTGCAGGTGGGGCACGGTGCCGAGAAAAATTAAAATCAATCACAAAAAACAGCCAGGGATAAAGAAACAAAAATAATGTTATTTTGATTACACAACCGTAACCCCCTTGAATAATATCCATTATAGTGGAAGAGGAGTGAAATGAGCTTGCTTCTGCTTGACTGGCATTAAAGTTGGGCAAGAAATGGATCGATATAGATGACACAAGGAAAAATGTAACTGCTGGTAAATATAATATTGTTAACATTACATCCTCGAAGGCCAAGCTGGATGTATGGAAGAAATTTGGTTGAACCAAATGTCACATTGGTTGACAACAATGTCACCAGTGGCTTTGCTGCGTGTTAAAATGAAAAGCAGAGTTGTTCATTTGACATCAGAAGTAGGATGGACGAGTTACAGGAATTGCAGCCCATTCATGGATCAGGTCGGATCCAAAATTTAAATAATTGCGGGGAAAAAGTTGACCCATGCAGAACTCTTAACCTAACAACAATGAACAAACTGAAGCAAAACAAAGAGAGAAGGCCTTGGGTTTCGAAAGCACTGGCGAATGCGTATAAGAAAAAAAATACACTATATAAGCAGTTTCTGAGGGAAAGAACTGAGAAAGCAGAAATTAGGTACAAAAAATACAGAAACAAAGTGACATATTTACTAAGGAAACATAAAAGAGAGTATTATGAAAAGCTTTTATTAGAAAATGAACATTATACCAGAAATCTCTGGAATATAATCAAGAACGTCTCTGGGAGGACTATGAAGAGGGAGTACCCTGCCTTCTTTAACATAAATGGCAAAAAGGTGGAGAACATGGAATTGGTCGTGGAGAATTTTAACAGTTATTTTGTGAATGTTGGGCCAGAACTAGCGAAGGGTATTAAATCCTCACACCTGAGATGGGACTACCTTAATAAGGATGAGGAAATCCAAGATTTCCTCATGGCTGTCAGGCCAGTGTGCTGGACCGCAGAAGGCGAGACCTATTAAGACCTGGATCGCAGCCCCGCTCAATACACAACCAGGATCATCTGTTTCTCATTACCGCTGAGTGGCAGCAGCGTGTATAAATATCACAGCCTAGCATTTGTTCCTCGCCAAGTTGCGTAAGCCATGTGCTTATGCTGTTCTGTAGCTTTTCCTAAAACCTTCCATTTCTGAGTATTGTGTATATTTAAATCTAAAAGCCTTGATCGTAGTGCTGCATGTTTTCCAGCACTCAGTCTCTTTAAATAAAGGAAGTTCGCTTTCTCGTTTGTTTGCTATTTGTCATACATTGTTGCAACAGTATAGCCAGTGTTTCTGTACTACTCATAGTTTTCTTTATTGAGGAACCTCGCTTCCTATTTTTGTTTGTATCTGTTCAGTGTATGCCTTCCTCTTGTGCTGCAGGCATAAATAAACATACAACCAAATCCACCTTTGCACTTGAGTCCAGTCCACGTTTTCCTGGCCTCCATGCCAACCCTAAAAGTGGCGTAATAAGGCGCATCTTTAATGGATAACCATTGTCCCCTAACACCCCCAGGGGAGATTCCCTTGGACAACTGCAGAAATTACAGCTGGGCAGTATAAAGGAGTCATGGCTTGATCCAGGATAATTTGTGAATACCTACGTGTAGCCTTACACGTTGAATCGCAAATTACTGAGACGTTGATGGAATAGACTCAAATAATCAGAGCATTCTTCTGCTGGGGAAACGTGGTTGCTTGTCCATGCAGTCAACAAACCATAATGATTTCTTTGTTTTTTAAATCTTGATTTGTGCAATTATCTTTCACATTGTAATCTTTTTATTTTCAATATCATGCATATTTGTGTGCTGCTGTGCATCCTTGTGTAACAAGCGGAATGTACGTGCGTTGTGCACCTGCCTTTATTGGCACATAATTCTATCTTAAAAATGCATCCTTAACCTCATGAAACCAAGAGACTCAGACATGGGTTCATCAAATTCAGCTGTTTCATTCAAACCTGTGAAACTTCAGGCCTATTTTACATTGTAGAGGAGAACCCAAGTTTTCCAACAATTCCAAATATGTCTTGCTGGATTACTGAAAATGTGTATTAAGTGGTGCACAAGATCTGTATCTTTTCCATTTAATGTAATACTGAGACCATAAAAAACATAGCATCCTGTGTTTGAATATTTATCTCAATATACAAGTGTGATGTTACTTCAGTGAGGTGCTGCAGCAAGTGACAAGGCTGCCAACTTTCTACGCAATCTCACGCATAACGGTGTAAGTTTCACGCATTTTGAAGGCGTATTCACCGTGGTCAGCAATTATTCAATCAACGAATATTAATGAGATTCTTACGCGTAATTACTGTCCTTGTGAGTGGAAGTGTCACTTTCGCTTGCGTTACGGTGGATTTCACCACGAGTAATGGAAGCGATTGTGACTCCAAACATTGTGCGCTTTTCCTCACTCAGGGGTTGGAAGCAATGTGTGTGTTTCATGATCGTTTAAATTGTTTAAACGAAATAAGACCATTTGAAACATGTTTATGCAATTCCATTGCTTCCAACCCCTGTGTAAAGACAAATGTGAGAATTCCTGAGTCATAATTGCTTTCCACGTCTCTAGTGGTGAAATCCACCGTAATGCACGTGAAACTGCATGGTTAACTTCCATGCTCAAGGACTCAATTCCGCATGAGAATCTCTTAAATACGCCTCAATTTAATAATTGCTGACTGCGGCATGGGAACGTGAATGCCTCTAAGAGGCCTGAGACTCCCGGCGAATGCGTGAAAGTAGACAGCCCTGAAGTGATATTGTTCCAGTAACGTGCGGTCGGATGTTAGTTTGGTGAGGCACAATCCTCCCCTTTGCTTGATTAGTAATCAAACGATTAACTAGTTTAGTAAGACTATTCGGCAGAATGACGGGCCAGTTTAAGTTTCCGCAGCGTTATTACTCAGTATATCCAACCTGAAATGCTCACGAAACTGCAGATTTGCGCGTACTTGCTTACAGGAAACCAGAGACGTGCGGTGAGGTGATGCAGTGACCCAAACTACAGGATTTTGTGAACCTGTTCCCACGTAGTACTATGCCTGATTGACAATCAAAACAATTAAGACCAAGCCTATAGGAAGCCCGTATACTGATAGAGGAGATAATGACAAAATGATTGATTCACGTATACGCTTCAATTCGAGACTGCAAGAATGGAAATGTGAATAATCAATTTGGAAAAATTCTCGGCTCTCGGTAATTCTGTATATCGTTTTAACATTTTGTTAATCGGATTATGAAAGAAGACTGAAAGTAAACGTCCGCTTTTATTGTTTGGGTGTAAAAGCGCATATTTAAAGGAGAATACATTGTATATTGATCAAGCATTGAACTCTGCATAAGTCGAACTGTTTTAGTATTTGTTGATGACATTGCTTCGGCTTCCTGTAAGCAAGTACGTGCAAATCTGCAGTTTTGTGAGCATTTCAGGTTGGATATACAGAGTAATAACGCATATTGCCGAATAGTCTTACTAAACTAGTTAATCGTTTGATTGCTAATCAAGCAAAGGGGAGGATTGTGCCCCACCAAACTAACCTCCGACCGCACGTCACTGTATTGTTCTACTGTTACAAGCTGGGCATGGGGAGCCAATTGCAGGATTTACAATGAGCCACTAAGGTGCGTATATGTTGAGGAGGATTAGGATGAATGGAAGACGGACTGGAGAACCTGCTGAACATGATCATTTATTCACTGTGTCACTAATAATTTACCACTCAGGAGGAGAGACCTAAAATTGAGTGAGAGTTTTGAGTGACACTTTCTAATACAATGATCCAGCCCCTAATGAGGCAAAACCCACCAGCTATATACACAGCACAATCAGTAGCTACAGCTGATTGGACTAAGAGAGTAAAGAGCTAATCAACCAATTACCAGGAACAACCTGGTTAAAATAGCCGCAAAATACTGAATATTGGCTCATGACCAGGTTTCTGTTAGTCAATTGCACAATTGCTCTCTGCTGCTTCAAGAAAGCAATACGCCAGCAATGCGCCTGGCCACATGAATACCATTACTAGATTGATCTGTAATTGGTATATTTGGACACAAATGATCGGAAGTCTAAATACGGGGTAAAAAGAACGGTTGTAGACCCTAGTGCTAAAAGCGCTTAAGTCACAAAATTTCTATTTTGAGAAAATTGAGAAAATCAACTGCGGTGACTACAAAAGATGTTTTCCCATCCTTACCTCACGGTGTGTGAAAATGTGACTTAAGTACTTTTAGCACTAGGCTCTTCAATTTTACTGATAAGCCAATATTTAGAGAAGAGGCAGGAGACGGAGTGGCAATATTAAAATGTACCATGCATTAGAAACTTAGAAAGAAGAAAGCAAACAAAAAACAAACAAACAAATGGCCATACAGAAAGACTTAGGATATCCCCTCAATAAATTTCTCTTTCACAATTATTTTTTCAGTAAGTAAATGTAGATGAAGTATTAATATAACACTTTTGCCAGTAATTCGCTTTCATAATAATAACAGTGAAAGAATCCATAGAAACAAAACAACCAGTGACCAAACACAAAAAAAAAAAAAAAAAAAACATGGAGGAACTTCACCCCAAACAATGCCACACAATTTATAGTTCATGCTCCAGCACATCCAAGGGTTTTGTCCAGTCAGTTAAAAGTTCAAAGTCAGAAGTCATTAGTGAGGGAGAAAAGTGTGGAGTGTGCGGGTTTGGGAATCTGGGAATGGATGGAGGTGAATAGTGTGATTCTGGCTGCAGTATATCCTACTGCACTGGCAGGGTGTTGATGACTGCTTCTGAATGTGGTTCTCTACCACATTGGCAGGATATTAATGAAAGCCTTCAAACTTGGTACTCATTCCTAAAAGATTAGACTCCTGGTTTCTTGATGGGTATTGCTTGCACTCAAAGTTGCTCCATTCACAAGGCAAAAAAAAACTGACCTGTACAGGCAAACAAGGCCAGAACTCTCTTAGCAACCTGTAACTACTTGAATTTGAGTTAAATACTATAAAAAATACACTTCAATAGTACAGTATAAAAGTTAAAACTGCGACTCAAAATTACATTCAGGCCATCTTTGTAATCTAAGCAGAATTCGTTGAACATTTATAATTCTAAAAATTACAATATTGTTCAGAAAGAGAATTTAGCTGAATTGTGTTCAGCCCCTTGCTGGGTATTTATCATTTATTTAACAACAAGCTGCGGACTAACAAGCTGATAATCAAATGCTCTAACAATGCAGTGTAACAACAGCCTCATGGCGAGGCATTGATAAACATACAAGGCAACATAAAGACTGCTCGCGACAAAAACCAATGTATGTTATGCAGTTACAACCACAATCAATATCAAAGGGTCACGCAGCCTGAGAGAGCAATGGTAGTGACTCACCAAATTGTCATGGTTCTGGATGTTTGTGCGTATGTTTCGGACTTTTCTTTGTGGCTCTCGTCCTGGGACGATGTCGTATTCCATTTCAATCGAATTCTTTACCCAGCTGGCTGATTAAACTGGGGCGGCGCTTCCCCGGACTCTATATAAACCGGATGTTCGCCACGCCTCTTTGCTAGAGTGTCTGTTTGTAGCTAAGCACTATAGCCGAAGATATCTGTAGTCAGGTTTTGTATGGCTTTCTATCTTCTAATTATTGGAGTTTCTTCTCCCTTTTTCTATCTCGCTTTGCTTCCATGGTTCGGACTATTATAAGTCCTTTGGAAGTGCGAGTACTTTTGTTTGGTCTGTATTATTCTCTGTGTTTGTACTGTGTCTGTGCTACTCTCTTTCTCTCTGGTCGTTGCACCTGGCCTCCGCATTCTACCGGCCATTACAGAACACTCTAGCCAGACATGAAGTCATCAGCAGCGGCTACGCTAGAGAGCATTGTTGCTGATCAGCAGTCTGTCCTTATTGCGTATGGTCAGGGTCTTCCTAGCTTGGACAGTCGGCAGGCGGAGCTGACTGAGAGAATTCGCCTTCAGGAGAATGCTATGGAGAGACAGGAAAGCCTTTTAATAAGTCTCTCCGAGAGTACAGGAGCATTATCTGCTCAGATTACACAAAGTGTTTCACAAGCATAATCAGAACACCTTCCCCGAGAGCCTAAACTCCAGTTACCCCCAAGATATGGAGGCGAGGCAGGAAAATGTAAAGATTTCATTGCTCAATGTGAAATATTTTTTAAACCGCAACCCTCACGGTTCTCGAATGAAGAATCACGGGTTTCGATTATTTTATCACTGTTGACTGGCACAGCTCTCACGTGGGTGGGGCCACTTATTCAAGCTAGATCGCCGGTCGTAAATTCAGTATTTTGATCAGGATGTTTATGGTCAGGACGCAGCTACGCATCTAATGCATTTGAAGCAGGGCGCTGAGAGCGTCGCTGATTTTTCTATCTCGTTTCGCTCCTTAGCCACAGAGACAGGGTGGCCAGAAGCACGCTTTGGCTGAGGAGGTTAAGGACGCTCTGACTACACTAGAACCTTGCGTTTCTTTCGATTCGTTGGTTCGTACTGCAGTGCGAGTTGATAATCGCATCCGCGAACGAAACAAGGAGAAACGTACTGCATTGGGTCTTTATAGCAACGGGGTTAATGTTCCTTACAACACGCATACAGCCCCGACTCCGCCCACTGAAATGCCCAGTTCTAGTGAGCCCATGCAGATTGATGGCTCATATGAGAACCGGGCTCGTAAGCCTCTTCATAGACAAATAATTTGTCATCATTGTAGCGAACCGGGACATATCCGTCCAAGTTGCCCGGAGCTTAGCGGGGGTGTTAGAGGGACAGATCCAATCTCCCGTTCGAACTCTTATTTCAGTAAAGTTGACTATGGGGAAAAGGAGAATATGGGTTAAAGCCTTTTTGGATTCTGGGGCTGTTGATTGTTTTATGGATGCGGAGTGGACTGTGTCCGTGCTACTCTCTTTCTCTCTGGTCGTTGCACCTGGCCTCCGTATTCTACCGGCCATTACACAAATTGGCATTCAAAAAGTTCATTCAACAGATTTCATGGATGCTGTTGGCTTAGTGGACATGTAAGGGTTACTCACACTGAATAACTGATTACATTATTTGAAGAGATTTTAAATTAAGTGCGATTGTTTAATAAACTTTTTCTGTAGGCTACTGACCAGCTGCAGCTTGTGTTTGCAGTGGCATCACTCACTTCACACAATGTGTAGCCCTGCGTCCTGTTTCAAATGCAGAGGTCACTGTAACTGGCAACTAGGTGCGCCGCGAGATCTGGTCACGCGAGTTTTTGTCGAAAAAGTAAAATTTATATTCAGCACAGTACATCTAATTCAATGACTTTAAATAACCTGGCTTGCACCACACCTCTTTTCAGACGAGCATGGCCCTGGGCACTCAGATTGATGCTAGTACATTTGCTATTTAAAGAACGTGGGGGCTGGATTGGAAAATGTCAACTGCATCAGTCTTAAACCAGTACAGACACAAACATTATACTTGGCACTGCTTTGCGCCGAGTATAAGATAGACATCTTGGTGTTTTCGGTCCCTAAACATGTATTAACTGTTGTGAAAAGTAATGGTAACATTACAAAGTAGTAAATACTTTACTAACCAAATTTTTTTTGAAATATGTTGCAATAATCAAAATAAAAATAAGTTTTTATTTTGAAAAATCAACAAAATTCATCCCGTGATACATCAAATAAAGTTTTGTACTGTTTTCTGTCACTACCCTTATGTGTCTGTAATCATCTCCTCCCCCTTTCCAGCAACCTTTGCGTGTTTTGTGGTTTGTCTCCTTTGATTATTGTCTCATCTTCTTCCCCACGTTCAGGTGTAATCCATTATGTGCCCTGCTCCTTTTGCATGTGGTGTGTGTATAAAAGCTTACTTTCTGTCTTGTAGGGTTGCTGGATTGTAATGCTTTGTCTCACTATCAGTGAGTTTGTGTCTTCTAGTTTGAAGCTAAGCTTTTCTTCCATGTGTTTATTCGTACTTTTATGATAAAGAAAAATGTAATTACTATTCGGAGTCTTATTAATAGGACCAAACTCCCAAGCCCAAATATTGGACTCCAGGATTGACATCGCTTTCCTGTTAACAATTTGTTCCAGTCGGTTCCTCTTAGACAGTTTATTAGGAACACCACCCAAGCCTTAATTGGTTTCCAGGATTGGTACTGCATTCCTACTAAATGCCTCGGCCCAGCTGTCAAGCGGTCCTGCTTCAGTGAGAGATGTTCACTACCTGGCTTCTGCCCCCCGTCGGCCACTGGCCGAGCACGGACACGCCCCAACCTTCTCCACTTAATATCAACTGAGCTGAACTGCCCCTTTCACAGTTCTGGGCTTTGGCTAAATCCACTGCTATTGCCATTTTCCTATCAATAAATACCCCTCTTTGGATTGTACCCTGAATCTGCATCTGGTTCTTTTTCTGGATCATAACTGCTTTTAATGTTAAACAGGTCAAAGCTGATTCACAAATCACTGATTTCAGTTTTAATTTTAATTTTAGAGGCAGTACCAACTTTGTGATTTGTGGTTATACATTGAGCAAGTAAGTAAGTAACTCTTTATTTATATAGCACTTTTCACAGCTGAAAGTCACAAAGTGCTTCACAGGAAATAAATAAAAACATAAGAAATGCAGTCAATACAATCATCAAGACAGTACAGTGCCACATATTGCAAACAATTTATGACTGCCCACACGCCTGCCTGAACAGCTAAGTTTTTAACTGGCCTCTTAAAGCATGTACCGAGCAACAGGTTTTCAATTCCATGGACAGGGAGTTCCAGAGCTTTGGGGCCACAGACTGGAACGCTCGGTCACCTCTGGTTTTCAGCCTCGTCCGAGGCACGATGAGGAGCCCCTGGTCAGAGGACCTCAGTGACCAGCTGGATACATAGGGCTTGAGAAGCTCACAGATGTAAGCGGGTGCCTCTCCATGGCGTTTGCTTCATATAATTCACAAATACAAACACTTTAGTTGAATAACCTAGAGCAGTAGTCAGTGGAAATGTTTTGGTTTTATGTCAGGGTTAAACAGCATGCAATGAAAATGATTATTAGCAATAGCACGCACAGTCTCTGGTTTCATTCAAAATAGATGTAATTACATTGAAAGTTTTTGAAGAGGCATGAGGAGCTTGCAATTAGCTTCTCACTGTGTTCCTCCGCTGTTGCCCCAAGCCATTGGACCTCAGTCACCTTAAGGTCCAATATTATACCTGCGATCAACTTGCTAAGTACATCCTTTTGAACACAACTCCAGTACATTGCAAAGGCTTCATGGCAGACCTTGACGACCCAACACATTAATTTCTCTCCCCGTATTTTTCGCAACCGGTGATCTCCACAACTATTTACCTTGACTTTCAGTGCCCTGGAAATATGCCCTTTAACTTTGAGTGAATTATTCAAATAAGAGTCATTATTTAAATGTATGAAGTAATGATAACTTTTGATTATGAACCAACCTGATCTACAGAGCCATAGCTGCAAAGTCATTTCCTGGCAACAATTAGGTTTAACACCATAGTAAATCTCTTCAGCTGTGCAAAAATGGCACATTCTAAATGTTCTGCAAGTACTGCCAACTGATTAAACGAAATATCAAGAGCAATTACATGAACTCTTGAGCTGCTAAGTCAGTAAATGTGCATAGGCTCCATACACTATAGAATGCTCATTAAAAAGGCAACCTCAGACATGAGATCCCTATACCCTCATAAGCTCTGCAGGAGTCGACTTCACAATTGAAATTTTTAATGCATAGCACAAGATAAAGCCTCTTCTGTCAATTAGTTATAGACCTCTTGAGACTTGCTCCACCACATGATGAGTACCCATGCTCTCGCTGTGTGGCAGCAGGTCATGTTGAGTGAATTTGATCAGAGTTAATCATGAAATTGGGAGGAAAAAACAAAATATGGTATTTTTTCATTGATAATATTCAATTTCCATTTTTTTCCCACAGAAATAATGGAAACAGTAATGATCACATGATTTTATTCTAATTAATTTATAGAGTGCCACTCAATGTGAATGCAAATTACATGTGCATATAGGAAAGTATCAATCAGTGGAAAGGTTTTTGTTAGAGTGGTAGACCTCATTATTGCATGTGAATTGTAATAAGCCATTAAAATGTGAAAAAAAATACTTTGTGTTAATTTAACTATTTACACTAAGATAAGGACATTTTATGTCTGTAATAAGAATACACCTCCTGATTGAAAGATGGTGATAGTAACATGATTAAAAAACTGAATACTATTTGGTGTTTACTGATTTAAAATTCACTTTAAATCCATTTTGCTGGGGTGTATATTATAGCCATTAGCTGACTACAGATTCAGGCAGTCACTTTAAAACAGAAATATATATGCACAAAGTAAAATGTCCACAATTAATTCAACTCAAACAGAGAACATTTGAATCGAACAGGGATTTTAGGTCTGTTGCAAGAGCTGAGTGAACGCTTCGAGAAATAGAATACAGTGTGATGAAATGCAGATGAATGCAGTGTGATTTGCTCCTTTCCCAATTTTTTTCTATTCTTGCATATTTGTGACATGTGAATAGGTCAGAACATCAAACTAATAGCGCACATTGGCCTGAATAAAAATAGTTCCCAGCAGTACACATTTGTGCGTTTAAATCAGTAAGGTCCAACAAGCGGCATGGGTCAGTGCTCGGTTTGAATGATGGTTTGTAGCTCTTTATCTGCATTAATAATGGAACTTATGTTATTGTCACAAAAGTGACAGTTGATATGCAGACAGTGATGACATGCAAAGAGTGGGCTGGTCAATGTTCCCAAAGTCGAAGACCAGCAGAGAGAAATCTAAATTTTAAGCCTAGTTTTCTGCCGATTCATGCCAATTTGCCTAGACCTATCGTAATGAGTCACAGTCCGGCCGCTTGTTGAGCTCTAAATTGTGCCATGGCCATGGACACAGGAATATTCAAGAACTGCCATCCAACATCTCTTTATCTTTGATTATCATAGCCAGGGGCGGAGCTAGGCTCTTACCCCAGAGGGCGCGGAGTATTATGGACGGCCCCATTAGATAGTCATTGCAGTCAACTGTAAAATAATGGATAGGCCTATATCTTATTCTATCCTATCCAACACGAATCGTCACTTATTGAGCCAAGAAAATTTATGTTTAAGAAAACATACAGTGAAGCCACTTTGTCACTCAAGCTTGTTCTGGGGGGGAAAAAAATGTTGTCAATATTTTGGCAGCAAAAGCATTAAGGGTATGGTTACCAAACGTCTGCTGAAAGAGAATAGTAATTTTAATTTAATCTGAGCCTTCAGTGTGGACGAAAATAGTCATTTTAATTTATGAGCCTTCGGTGAAGTAAAAATGAGAATTACCATTCAAGTTTCATTAATTTGGTATGTCTGCAAAGCTCAATCTTCCCATTTTTTGCCACTAGCCGGTTGGGCTCGTGACAGAAAGTCACTAGCCCTCAGAAGATTTTACAAGCCTGACTGAAAAAGACTATTACATGAATATCACATGAAATTTTTACCTGCGCATGTACAAACTCTATTTTGTTTTAAAAAAAAATCAAAAAGAAATTTAAATTCAAACAGTTTAAATGAAACAGATTATTTCATATGTCTTGAGTTGCATCAGGCAAAAAAAAAAGTCAACTTGATTTAACTTAAGAAAAGATTGCCTTCCATTGATAAACTGCAGTGATTAAATGTTTGGTAACAAGTTATTTACTAACAGTTAGTAGCCTCTTATTTTTAAATTCAGATTATATTTGGTTTACTCTGTTTCAGAGAGAAGAACAAAAAGAAAACAACTGAGGAGATTGCTGAAACTACTGAAATTTGCCAAGAATAAGGGAGCTATAAATTTATATTTGTTTAAGAACTGTAAAAATCGAAGCTTACTAACCTGCCAAGATAAGGGCCAACGTTAGTGTCAAAACTTGGTAGCTAGCAAACAACTAATCAGCTTCGTCAATGCATAACTGACCTAGCTACACAGCTAATGCCAAATTAATTGTGATTCACTGTTTTTATTGATTTATATGCACTGCAAATAGGTAGCTGAGCAGGCGAACCAGCTTGCTAGCCTAGCATGCAAGCTATTTTGTTGGTTTCTCAGTCAATGTTAGCTGTCAACCTCTATATTCAGTGCATATTAATGCCAGCTAGCAAGCAAAATGATCGCGGTGCAACTCCAGCCAAGTTAGTTTGCATAATAATGGCTATAAACTTATTTTAAATTGACTTAAATGCATGAAATATAACATTAGCTAGCTAACAAGAGAGCCTTTTTGCTGACATAGCTAGCTATATTTAAAGCATGTAAATGCTAGCTAGCTAACTAAATGGCAAAGTTATAACAATTCACTATTATCCATAGATTTCTATGCGCAACTCCAAAAATAATACAACTGCACATGTGTACCGGAGGTCACGGCCAAATAGCTATAGAAAAGTAAAACAGGTTCACGGCAAAATATCCACTGCGTTAAAGGCAGTGAAACAACACCAGCATGTCCCCAAAGTTCCCCAGCTAAACACCGTCTGATAAATCCCATAAAATGATCAATTTACTGCATACAAACAGCCTTATTTCTGCAATATATCCAATATAAAAATCGACTCTGGACTAAAAGAAAAGTCACTTGTAGGCCTACTCACCTATTTGAATGGCATTTGGCAAACTTTGCGTTGAGCAAAATCCTCAACTTGTCTTGAAATTTATACAATAGCCGAGTGTTATCATTATATAGGTCAAACATTAGCTTAGCTGGACCTGTTACCTGCTGGTAGCATTGCTGCTTGAGTAAGAGTCGTCCGTGGTTCGGCAACTGCTTGTAATTAAGCCAAATGAACTTAGTTTTGGCAGCTTTGCCACCTTCTCCTCCAGAACTTTCTTTTCTTTTCTTTTTTTGACCACTGCTTTTATGTTTGAATGGCATGACTGCTCCTGAGTTTGCAAATTTGCTGATCTTCAGATTTTGTGCTTGAACTATCAGACGTTACAGAAGATAACCTGGTCACATGATCAAATCAAATACAGCCTTGACATTGGACAACCCATTACCCAGCAATAATCTTGACATATTTGCATATCACTATGAAAGAAAAATATCAAATAAAATAAGAAAATTTTTAATTTCATTAATAGTCTTTAAAATGTGTGTATATTAAGCCCATAAATTTGTTATATAATGGTATAAATGATTGTTAGAAAAACCCATGATAGAGATGATTCTGGCTTCACGAGGGTTTATATAACAAAGTTCACACAGCATAACTGAATGCAAGTATAAATTTTAATATGAGTGGTTTCCAATGGATGCAAATTTTTTTTTCATTCGCAATCGCGTGAGGTGACTCTTTTTTCTGGCGATAATGAGAAAGTTACTCGGTGAGGCTGTAGGGGCCCCCACTGGCCGTGGGCCCTGGGGCGGCCGCCCCCTTGGCCCCCGCGGTCGCTCCGCTTATGATCAAAGGTCTATAATAGTTTGGGTTCACGTCGTTATATGTCGTGGGCATTTGTAGCACCTTGTCATTACGTCTTCCACAGTCACAGTGATTTTCCACAATACCTTTGCATTGGACTGTTCAAGAACCATGACGACACTTACACAAAACCGCTACAACATTGCTATGACATTTGTCATATGAAGCTTAGCGAAAGTTCAGTCAGGAAGACTCTCTCTCTCGCGCACGTCAACTGTTTATTTTCTTTTCATTCACTCGCATGCTCGCCCATAAACCTCTGCAGTCAATGTCTGGGGCTGTCAATTGAGCAGTCAGCTGGTGTAGCAGCTGATCTCTTCCATCCAACCATGGCACACCTCAGTCGCATCGCTAGCCAATCGTGATGTTGCTGTCTTTTTAAAAAAAAGTATCATTGTCTCTGCTCTAGTTCGTTCGTGCTGCCGTTCGCTGACCCTTCTCCTCCCCAACGCCACCCTGCTCCATCAGACCTTCCGTACTGCCGCTCCAGCTTTGTCAGCCTTCAGCCACCACCGCCACCAGTGTCTGGACTCTTCGGGGGATTTTTCCAGCTGCTGCTCTGAGCCGTGCTCCTGCTCTACGAGTCTTCCCGAAGAGTCCAAGTGCCAAAGACTTGTCTGATTTTAAGCATGTTAATTCTGACTGCTGTCTTCCTGCTGTCCTGATCCTCTCATTCCTAATTTACCATCAATTTATTATTCAGCCAGCGGAGGATGGGCTTCCCCAGAATAGCCAGGTTCCTCCTGAGATTTCTTCTCACTGAGGAGTTTTTTCTCACCACTGTTCAAGGCTTTTTCTCCCTACAGGGAGTTTTTTGCCTGCTATTCGGGGATTAGATTAGTCTGTGCTCTGCCATTTACTGTCTGTAAAGCGCTATACAAATAAAATTGAATTGAATTGAATTCTACTTATGCTCAACGCATAATAAATTTTTCTTGATTTCACTTGAGTCTCTCCTGATTGAAATGACATATGATGTGAAGAGCGTGCAAAGGGCTACAATTTTTTTTAACATTTTGAAAATTGTGCCACAACAAAAAATGAGACGACGACTTGGTTGCGACTATTCAGGAATTCCTCCAAGTTCATCTATAGTCCCATTTAAAAGAACCGAAATCAGTCCTCTAAAAGTGGGCCAAAAAGAGGACCAACAGAAAATGAACTCAGTTCTTTTTGTGTTCACATTGTGAGTTTATTTCAAAGAGGACCGGCTTCTCTTTCTGGTCCACTTCAGCTCTGATAGGGCCTCAGTCCTCTTTCTGTTCACACTGTAGTTCCTTTAGAGCTCTCAGACCCCTACTGCACTGTATTCTGGGTAGTTTTTACTTGGAACAAAATGTCTGCTGCCATAGCCAGTGCCCTATCCATACCTCCTGCCCGATCGGTTCTGCGAATGTGCATTGTTTAACTCATATTTGCACACTGCCCAATGTATTCCACGCATGCATAAAACCACTTATCGGTTGGATTGGTGATTCTAGTGCTGGATAAGCAATAGAAACAGAGGCTGCGTCAAGTCTTTTAAATTGCATCCTAGTTCCCCTCATTTGCGTCCTATCCTTGCGTCTTAGTCCCTCCCACCGAGGATGCATGGAGGAGAGAAGACAGATGAAACGAGGACATGTGTTTTAAGCGACATGAGATTTCCTTTCCTCAGTTGCGTTATATACTATTCAAAAAAAGTAGGGGATATTGGATTTACAAGTACCATGAAATGCAGATCATGAGGTCAGGAAGGAAACAAATGACATAAAAACATTAAGGAAACATTTGTCAATTTATTCGAAACCCTGTGTACAGTCAGTAAAGGACAGATTCTCCAGAATAAGGGTCGACACAAACACAGGGTCACACAGCAAATTTACCACCATTGTGAAACAGAGTCAGTAGCGGGTAAAACCCCTCGGTTGGCTAGACAAGCTCGATTCGGCGTGGCATACTCCTAATGAGGTGTCCCAGGTCATTTTGGGGAACGTTATTCCATTCCTGTTGCAATGCTGCAGCAAGTTCTTGGACATTGGCAGGAGGTTCTCTTTAGGCGTAGCCGCTGTCCAAGCATGTCCCAGACATGCTCGATGGGGGGAAAGGTCCGGACTGAGTGCTGGCCATGGTAATGTGGTGATATTCTGCTGCTGGAGGTAATCTGTAACGATCCTGGCCCTATGACATCTGGCATTGTCATCTTGGAAAATGAAACGGCGGCCATAACGAGGTGCAAACGGCACAACATGGGGTGCCAAGATGTTGTCCCGTAGTACTGCCCTGTGACACGTCCAGCAACAACATGCAAGTCTGTTCTGCCGGCAGCAGTGATGCCTCCCCACACCATTACAGATCCACCCCCATACGGATCATGTCTAATGACGTTAACGTCATGGAAACGTTCGTTACGTCGGCGCCAAACCCTCCTGCGTCTGTCAAGGAAGTCCACATGAACCTCGACTCATCTGAGAACATTACGTTGTTCCATCGGGCGATTATCCCAGCGTTGATGATGACGACACCATTGGAGTCTGGCCCTAATGTGGCGATCCCTCAAACAGGGAATGATACGAGGGCGTCGGGCGTGTAAGTGAAATCTGTGCAGATGATTCCTGATGGTCTGGCCACTCGCTACCAAGCCAGTATCCCTTTGAAGTTGAGACCTTATCTGATTTGCTGTTACCATACGATTTCTCAAGACAATAGTGCGGATGAATCTGTCCTGAGCCTGAGTTGTTGCCCTTGGTCGACCCGGATCGTGGTCTATCCTGAACGGACCCTGTAGCACGATGTCTGGACCATAATCTGCTGATGACAGACTGGGAAACATTCATTACCCTTGCCACAACGACCTGTCTTGTGCCAACCTGTAGCATGCCAAGGGCACGAACCTCTCCTCCTGTGTTAGACGGCGCATGGTCTCTGTTTAATTAACGACTTCAACCACTGATAATCTGATGCTTTCTCTTCAAAATCTTCCTTTATAGTGGCTCTAACCTTCCAATTCAGAGTCATGCAAATTTGTGGCACAACCCCTTGATCATCAATAGCATCCGTGCAGATCGTGAGAGTGTCATTGATGTGTTTGGGTGATGAATTTCTTTGGAAATGCTTCCTCAGTAAGAACTATACAACATGGTTTCGTATCCCTTTGTATATGTGAAAATTTTGATCTCAAAATAAAATATCCCCTACTTTTTTTTTTTTTGAATAGTATATGAAGCGATGCTAGTTCCTAATGACGACCTCGGCTGGATCTGTTGGAATATAATCAGCGGGAATTGGCATGCATGTAATCCATGAATTAATCGCAAAATTTAATAATCAAAGTAGGAAATACAGTTCAACTGCCGCATGCAATATATCACTAAAAACGGCACAGGGTAGCCTAAATTTTAACTGTGGTAGTTTTGTGATTAAAATGTTTTCATAAAATATTTATGTTCTCCAGTAATTGACTCCCCCTAAAATTTTTTTGTGTTGTGCGTGACCCTATTGATAATATAGACATAGATAAATAGCCTATTTTAAACTCAGGCGTTCAGGATATCTGTACCCTCATCAGAAAAAAAAAAAAAATCGACCTCCTCTTATATAAAAACCATTTATTTTCGTAACATCAACGAATCTCCGTTTCTTATCCATTTTAAGCTGTAAGGGATAAATTGACGTTGTTTTTCAGATCACAGTGGGAAAAAATAAAACCTCCGCCGGGTGCCTAAACCAGCAAGAGAGCTGTATGTGGAATGCACCGTCAATGTGCTGAATGTCCGTTGAGGGACACGTAGGGGAGGGCTGGTACGAAAGTAACATTTTTCACATGGACGTCATTTTAAAAGATGACGTTACAGACCGAGAAATATTTTCGAGCGATTAACTACTTTTCGTGTGTGCTCTGTCAATATCAGGTGCTAAATCATCCCTATATATATTGACTTCGGCATAGTTTGACATCAAACGGAAGTTGCGCATTGCTGCTTTCGACTCCTCCAGTCGGGACGAAAGTGGCACACAGGCCGGACAAAAGTAATGTGATGAAATTAACTGGAATCTTTTAAATTACTGTCGTTAAAACAGAAACAAAAACAATCAGACGTTTGTTTTAAACATTTTAATTTGCTTCAAATGTTTCAAAAGTAAACGTGAACATGTTTAACGTCGTAGATAGCAAGCACGCACCTCCGCTCCGGATCTGCCCCGGCTCTGAGCCGGATCAGCTGGTGTCGGCACAGAGCCAGGGCAGATCTGGAGCGGAGGTGCTTGCTATATGGGTGTGGTGCAATTGGTCTTTTTATAAATATTATGAAATTACTTTACTCATTACCACAGTTGTGACAGATATAATGAGCTGCACCCTCAGTGCATGCCTCATGTGACCACAGCAGACAAAAGATGCACCGCACCCACACTTCTCCAGGCAAAGATGAGGAAAATGTCTCCCCACAAACAAGACATTCCTCATCATTGCCCTGAGAAACTCTGGTTGCAGTGTGTCCACTAAACAACGTTTTCTTTGGGCGTTTTGAAGAGGACTGTTTTTTCTGGCCCCTCTGCCGACTCTCCTCCAAAGCAGCTTTTACTGGGGTGTCGGTCAGTATTGCTGTTGACCTGCAACATTCAATGAGATGATAGTCAGAATCAGCTTGTTTTTATACAAGCAAGAAAATCAAGACAAGTTAAAAACGACACTCTGCTCACCTCTTTCTGCCTCTTCTTTTATTTTCTTTCCTCGAGCCAGCCTTTGGATATGGGCGAACCTTTTCTGGGCTGAACCTCTGTATTGGCGTGCCACTAGATGTTCCTGGAACCACAAGCATACCTGGATAGATAATATTTCCAAAAAAATGCTTGGCAAGGCTCAACATGCACATTTAAAGACACACACAGACACAAACTCTCACCATCTACAGGAATGGCAGACTCATGGGGATGCAGCTCAAATGGGCTCTAGCTAGGTTGGTGGTGTCTTAAGGGAGCGGGCGCTGGTGATGGTGCGGACATTGGTGATGAAGAGGGCGCTGGTGATGAAGCGGACATTGGTGATGAAGAGGGCACTGGTGATGGAGCTGGCGCTGGTGATGAAGAGGGCGCTGGTGATGGAGCAGGCGCTGGTGATGGAGCTGGCGCTGGTGATGAAGAGGGCGCTGGTGATGGAGCAGGCACTGGGGATGGAGCTGGTGCTGGTGCAGGACGGTCGGTCACAAAAGCTGGAGCAAAGTCTGTCTCACTAAAAAAATATCTAGATTCAAGGGCCAGATACCGGTACACTCGAACCCAGATGAAATGCTGCTTGCTGTCACAGCTTGAGGCAGAGCTTTAGCCACAAGACTCGGGACGTTGTAGATGGTCAAAGTTCTTCCAGGGTTCATTCCATCCAATTGTCTGCTGCACTGTTAATGTAGTGCTTCAGAGGACCAAAAACGCTTCGGTCTAGCTGCTGAAGACGGTGGGAGCAGTGGGGTGGAAAAGACAGGAGTACAATGCCATATGACTTGCGAAAGTCAATAGCTACCACAGAGCGGTGTGATGGATGATTGTCTAAGAGTAGCAGCAACTTTGACTCCGGGGTCACGCGGGTGTGTCTTGCAAAATGCTGTAAAAATGCCAAGAAATCTGTCTCCTGCATCCACCCCGATCCATTGGCAGAACCAGTGCAGCCAAGGGGGCATCCCAGATGAAGTGGTCCTGGAACTTCTTCCTTGGAAGATAAAGTAAGGGGCAACAAAGTTTCCTTGTGCGTTGGCAGCAAAGGCAACAGTCACCAATGTCCCTCTTTCCCCAGAGGTCACAGCACCGACCTGGCACTGCCCCTTGGTGGCAATGATTTTGTCTGGCACTTGAACCGTTGTGGTACCTGAAATAATAAATGAAATGAATTATTGCTGTTGCAAATCACTGTTGCTTTTTAATTTATCTAAATATAAATTTTTACCTGTTTCATCCATGTTCTAGATGTCCTTTGCTACAAAATTATAGCGGGTGAGGACAGTCTTTAGGTTTTTAAAAAACAGTGTCGCATTGGTCTTGTTGAAGCTGGTGGAACGGTACATGCTGGTGGCTTGAGGTCGACGGATGGACAGGGTTTTGTTGCGCTCGAGGAAGGAGGTGAGCCAGTCCTTCCCTGCCATCTGGTTTTTCTCCCATGAACATGGAGTTTTGAGGCCAATATTTTCGGCCAGCTCATACGCAAACTTTCACTCCTAAAACAGCATGAAAAAAGAGGTTAATTCCCAGATAGCAAGCACCTCCGTTCCGGATCTGCCCCGGCTTTGTGCCGACTCCAGCTGATCCTGACCTAATGCTGGTGCTGACCTAATTTGACGCATCGAAGTGCAGATGGCCGTGAGTAAATCGCTGTATTACTTTCGTCCCACGTTACTTTTGCACGGACTCTCCCCTATTATCACATATTCATATTGACAAAGGAGGGATTTTGTTAACATGCGATTTTGGCCCACAGGGTTTATATTCGGGATCGGACAAATTAATTATGTTATTAATATGCAAATTCCTGTCAAGGTACCCATACTGTCAAACACATCCATAAGATTTCACGCGATAGTTTCCATATTTTGCATAGACGATTTTGTGCAAAATGTGGCAATACGCCTATTCAAATAAAAAATCCATACATGAAGGACCACGAAATAAAATATGATCTTTCTACAATGTCCTTGTGTTGAAGTGAATGTGTATACTATTATGTTATTAAAGTAAAAACTAAGTCGCTGGCTACAGGAAGGACCATGAAATAAAATTTAATCTTTCTAAAATATCCTGGTTTTGTAGTGAATTTGTATAATATTTTGTTGTTAAAGTTTAAAAAAAAAAAGTTGCTGGCTTCCGCCAAGTAAAATGTTTACACATGTGTGGTACAAATCAAGCAGGAATTCTACTCACTTGCGCAGCACTAGAATTGCGCATGCAGAGAACCGATCGGGCACACGGGCAGGAGGTAGGGATAGGGCACCGAAGGGTACAAAAAGGCGAAGTGAACCCGGCGAGCTTTGTGTTCACAATACGTAGCTTAAGCAAACCGTACTGTGGCTTTTTAGCGAACCTTACTGAGACCACCTCCCGTGATTCGTTTCGTTTTAAAGGGGTCTGAGTGCGGTTGTTGTGTTCACATGTGCCCAAAAGATGCTGAGTCATCGATCTGAGTTCGATTTGAGGGCTGAAAAGGACCAAGTGTGAAAACACCCTATGACGCCCTCAAGAACTCTCTATGACTTTCCACGATGTGACATCAGCATGAATTGGTGTATTCAGTTGCGTAGGTGGGAGGGGGGCCTCCGAAAATCTAAATGAAAACATAAAGCACTGTAAATATGCCAAAATTTCATACCATAATAATAATGAAATATATGATATTTCAGCAAATAAATAATTGAAATTGAATTCATAATTTTATTGTCTTGATTTCTTTCAAGAAGTTTTTGAAAGCCATCTTTACACAAAAAAAATTATACCGACACAAGCACAACTGATCTGGCTTAAAAATGTGTGTAAAGATGTCATGACAGTATAAAGCTGGTATAAATTATCCCAGGACTAAACCACCTGTCCACCTGGTAGAAAAAGCCAGATTAGAACTGGGATTCATTCAGTGATAAGCTGAGCCAGACAAATTCAGAGGCAACTGCATGGGTAACCGTGGTAACTGAGATAACTACTATGCGTGGTGCTGAATCTCTGTTGACTGAAGAAAATTAATGTTACAGATAAAAAAAAAGAAACAAGCAATTGCTACTGGAGCAGAGGCAACTGGACTGAACGAGAAAACAGGGAATTGTTATATATCAGAGAAAGGGAAACAATAACTGTAACTTCAATAAGAACATGTACGCATTGATACTCAAAAGGATAAATTAGCTCAAGGCTTATTATTCGCTTGAGGCGTGCAATCATGTCATTTGCCGCCATGCTCAGGATGGTATAGTTACCACAGTGACTGCTGTTTCTGTGCAGTGCAAACGGAGGTACTCCCAAGTTATCCTTAATGCAGAGGTAGGCTATACAAGATTTGGGTGATTGAAAATAATGAACAAAAATAAACATCGACAGCAAATTGTTCTAGCATGGTTGGGTAAGTTCTGTCTGTTGCCTACTCATCACTGTCACTGACAAAAATATGTTTTGGCCAGTGCAGCCGCAGTAAGTTAGTTTGCCATGTCCTTGCTTATAAGGTTCAGCAGGTAGTGGCAATGACTGAGATGAATCCAATGCAATAGTTATTTCTTTTAAACATAGGTGTTATCCTTTCAGTTTAAAGCTACGGTTCATGGTGCAGTTTGGCAGCTGCACAAATAAAGTTGAGTCATAGGCCTATGTGAAGATGCAGATGTAAACATTAAATTATGTGTTTAAGGTGATAGAAGAACATCAGTGTAATTTGTACATTGTTATTGTTTATCCCCACTCAGGGCTGAGTTTTTTATTTTTACCGACATTTGCAGTGTAAAAATTGCTTTACTTGAAAAAGTCCTTTCATTCCAGATCAATGGGTTACCGCAAAATTTTTAAAGGTCAATATATTTGAACTGAATAGATCCTGGAAACGCAATTGAAAAGACATTCCATCCGTAGCCCTACCTTCTGTTAATGTCTGCGTTGGCTTACCTCGTCACAAGTGTTGGCTTGTTTCCTGTGACTGGCAAGGCATGACACTCCAGCCATCTTTTCAACTGACAGTATGATGCTGGGAAATCTCACTGTTTGTAAAAGAAGCCCCAGGAGGGGTGCCCCGGTGGCTCATTGGTCTAATCGCGCGCACCATCAGGGCTGTGTCCTTCTCGCAGTGACCCGGGTTCGATTCCTGCTCGGATCGTTTGCCGCATGTCTTCCCCATTCTTCTCCCCAGCTTTCCTGTCTTTCTCCACTGTGCAACTATCAAATAAGGGAAAAAAAATCCCCCCAAAAAAATAATCTTAAAAGAAGCCCCAGGAACATCGTTTTCTGTAAACTTCACCTTAGGAAACGTCTTCACATGCCATTCGTCAACATACAGGTGCGCTGTTCGGGCACAATATTTGTACAACCATGTGTAGAAGAAGAGGCATTGATGCTTGCTATTTTAGTATTAGACAAAGTTAGCTTGAGCAAACACAAAATGATGGATAACAAGACAAAAGGAGGCATATTTCAAAATCTGCTTTTGAGAAAATTAACATTTTTATCTTCCTTAATCACATTATCTTACTGTGTTAACTTTAATGAACAAAGTTAATTCAAGTAAATTACTGTCAATTAATTTTAATTGCCAAAGTAAGACAACATTGACACAGATAAAAGTGTTAATCTTCTCAAAAGTAGTTTTTGGTACATTTCTTGTTTTGCCCTGAAACCCTTCAAATGCAGTTTTTAAATGATGATGCCATTTATCAAAGGAAAAAAGCTATTCGACCCTGCCTGGCCCTATGTGAAAAGTAATTATCTCCTTAGTTACTAAATCAATCAAACAACACTTTAATTAAAAACTGGGTTCAATTTCACTGGACACACTCAGGCATGATTACTACCTGCCCTGCTGAATCTGAACATCACTTAAATAGAGCCTGTCTGGCAATGTGAAATAGGCGAAAAGAGGCACATGATGCCACAATCTAAAGAAATTCAGAACAGATGAGAAAGGTGTCAACATCTATCTGCCTGAACAGGGTTACAAGAAGGTCACAAAAGAGCCCAGACTAACATCCAAAGAATTGCAGTCCTCACTTGCCTCAGTGATGGTCAGTGTTCATGATTCATAATAGTGGCATGCCCATTTACATGAATGTACTGTGAGGTCCATAAATATTTTGATGGTGAAATAATTTTAAAGGGTTTTAATTCTAATAACCTTCATTTAATACCTACACTTTGAGGGTATTTGTATCATCATCAAATTAATACTGTTGGAATGACTGCCCTTTTAAAAATATATCACTGTTCGAAAACTCACAGTCATATGTAAAATTATAGGGTGCAGTATTCGCATGAAGTTTGTATCAACAGAAATATGATGGACCAATCTTCCATAATCCTTTAAAGTCACTTTCCTGAGAGCTCACATACATATCTGCCTAAAGTGTGCCGTGTTTAGTCATTCACAGCCTAGTTTTTGGTGAAACAAGCCCTCAAAAAGGGTAATGTTACAAATCCGGGAGCTACAGTGTGCCCTGTAGACATGGGAAATCTATGGTCAGAAAGTAAGGGACCTCCTCAGTATTTTGTTCCAATCACCTGGATATACTAATTCGCAGGATTCTTCAGCCAGGAGCTTGAACTAATTTGTGAAGACAGCAGGCTGCTTTCATGGATGAAAGAACACATGGCAGGACATTTGCTTTCTGAACCCTGGGCCTTCCATCACAGATGTGCAAGTAAGAAGGGTTTTAAATCAGTGGTTCCCAAAACTGGTGCTTGGGGCCCCTCTGTGTATGCTAGTTTTTGTTCCAACTGCAATTGCTGTCATAGGATTTTAATAAGCTGTTAAATGGTCCTAATTACGTGTATTTCATGGTTTAAAGCAGTAATTTAGCCTCCTACGCCACATTTTGAAAGAAATAACATTTGTGCCATGAATAAAAAAAAGAACCTTAAACATGTTGTGGTTATTTTAAAATACTGAAATTTCAGGTAACAAAATTTTTAAGCAGATCAAATTAGACACTGAAAAAAATCAGTAAGCTCCAAATTAGATTGTTAAACACAGTTGTTTAGAGTTCTGTCAAAATAATTTCTTTGAACTTAATAACATAAACATGATATAAAACAGATGTGGATACTATTTGCTTGCCTCACGAATCTTTAGTTTTTTGTCCATGTTTATGTTCATGTTCAGTGTTCATGATTTTGTCTTTGATTTACTTTTTTGTTATTGTAATCCTCAGGTTTTTAGTTCTTTCCATTTCTCAGCTTTGCACTTTTCCCTGTCTTTTAGTTGGTTCAGTGGTCTTGTGCTAACTTGGGTGATTTAAATGTATTCTGTGGGTAATCGATTTTATTTCTTCTTTTGTTCTGATTATAACTGTAACGTTTGTATTTTGTATCATAGTCTACTAACACAACTAATCCATGTATATAGATTACTAAAAATGAGCACTCTAGTTAAATCTGTAAAGTTGCACCGCTACTAATTAATACTAATTCCCTCTCAGCAATAATTCTGTGCTAGTCTCCCCTCTTGCTCAGCTTTAACTATCTCCCCGACAGATCTAAACGTGTTTAATTACTTTCCTGCACTCGTTATCTGTGCACTTAGAACTCCTTCGGAGCTGTTTAAATGTCATAGGCTGTCTGCGTGATTCCCGTCCGTGTCTTGGCGTTCGCCAATTTTGGTGGTTAGGGTTTCCCTCATGTGATTCTTTTAGTCTGATCCAGTACACCTGCTTGCAAAGCATGTGACTTTCCTCTATTTTAGCAGTCTTTTTCACAGCCAGCTCCTTGTCAAACTCGATCAATATTTTGCAGAGGTCATGCCAAATTGTTTTTTCTTTGACTGGTTTGTCCGACCGATTTTGCCATAGCCTTTCATGTATTATTATGTCTTTTTGGATTTTGACCTATTTTTTGTATGACCACAATTTCTCTGTTTAGAATGACCCTTGGCTTAGTTCATCGAAACCGCCTATGTCCTTTTTTCATCTGTTTACTGGTTCTGTGCCTGTCTAGTCGAACTGTTTTTTTGGATTTCGTATTGTGGCTTGGCAATTCTTGTATTTTTTGGCTTTTTTTCGGACCTCATGGCATACGTTTTTTGATTTCCCTGAGCTTTTAAACTTTTCCTGAATGCCTCACAGTTTTTGGTCTTTCAACTAGTTTGGAACCTATTGATTGTTCACTTTGCTTACTTTTTCCCTGTTATGTGGTTGTTCCCCACATAATTTTTATTCTTCATGGCATTTGTAAATATCTTAAATGTGGCTTAAAAGGAAAAACAACTGCTATAAACACTAATTCACCCACTTTAGACAGATAAATAAAATCCTACGGCCTCATCCACAGGTATACGCATATCTTATATACGTTTCAGCCTCTCGTCCACGCTCCAACTGCATTTTCGGTCACTAAAAACTGACCTTTTGGAAAATGCCTTCAAGGGCAAAAATTACTAGAAACTCCTTTTTTCACTGTTTAAGTGTGGACAGAGAAAACTGAGTTTTTCGCTTGTGACAGAGTGTGTGTGCACCTCGTAGCGAGCTTTTAAACTTTGTGATTGGCCTACATGGTCTTACATTAAAATACATTTCATTGCAGGGGTGGAAATATCAGGGATGCAGGGTAGCAGTTACACGGTCGTCCCTGAATTTCATCCGTGAAACTAACATGATGTCATCTGATCTCTGGTAAACAGTTTTGACTTAAGCAGATCGTGTCGCGTTTCCCCTAACTCTAACCCTAAGCGTAAGTGTGAGATTTGTGGATGAAAATAAGTGACAACCAGATTTCACCTGGGCCTGCGTGTGATAGGATTCTTAGACTAGTAGGCACCTGATTGTGGCAGAACTGTCAATGGTGTCTTTCATGATGTTCACCACACTAACAATTATTGCGACAGACAGATCAACTACTTAAATGTTTTCAGTTGAGGCATTTCTCTTATTATAAACACAATGAAGTCAAATAGATCTCTATCATGGTGACTAACATTTTAATGTATTTAGACACCATATGTCCAATATTCATGAAAATGTGAAAGGGCCTACTTTCAGCATAGGCAATTTATGGGACATATGATGACCAATCAAATGTCCAAGTAAGCTATTTTGGTTAGCTTGCCCTTCTCAGTGACATGACTTAACTGAAAATGCAGGGCAGGTGCCAAAGAACGGTGCAAAAATGGGAGCAAAAACAGCAGAGAGGAAGAGGAGGCGAGGGTGAAACTGCCCAAATCAGATTCATATTTTTTGTCTTCCTGGGCGATGTGCGACAGTTGGACAGCTGGCGAGCAATGGATGGTGAGCACCTGTTGGTAAGCTGCCATTTACTCTGGTTTGCCATGATGCTATCCACTTAGCTAGTGAAGGTAGGTAATTAGCTATCTAGCTACCAACAGCACCAGCCAGCATCAGAGTTCATTATTTAGTTGCTGGTGGTTTATTATACTCAGATCGACCATTTCGCCTACTAAAGACTGTCATGTAACATTGCTAGGTAGCTAGCACCTAGTTTTTGTAAATATTTTGTCCAATACACTGAAATGGAGATTGTAGTTTTACAAAAATACATTGAATGATGAAAAATAGTTGAGTAACATATATTTGCTCGGGTCTGAAAACAGAGAGAGTTCCTGGCTAGCTAGCTAATGCAACATACCATCGTTTGATCAAATAATTTGTTACAAAATTATTTATCAATTGCTCAACATTGTAATGGTTTATAATAAATACTTATTACATTCACAAAATTTGTTAACTTGTATTTGATTTTATCAGATGGCTGGCCTGCTAATTTGTAGTTCACAATTTTGGGAAGCTATATTACATTGAGCCATATATCGAGCTCTCATCCCGACTCTCCATACTGAGACGCAATCTGACCAAGCATCGATATATGATGAAAAAGGAGGCTTTTGGCATCCTTATTGTATCTCTCGGGAGATACTATGGTTTAGTTCCGGGGCCGCCACCGCCGCCGCGCCCACAGAGATTTTCTGTTCCAGGCTCTGGAAGCAATAATTATTACAGGAATTTTTTTCTAATTTTGCACAGGCAAAGATATTTATTTGACAATGCTCAAGACCGATTTTCGGCAATTTTGGATGTCCAGTATGGCTGCCATTTTGTCTGAAATTTGGGGATCGGGGAGATACACGACTTGGTCCCTGTGGCGACCGAGTTATCTAGTTTAATGCCGCTTTAAAACTAACCCTAACCCCTAACCCTTTACCCAAACCCTAAACCTAAATATCAAATAAGGTCAAATAAGCCTCCTTTCTCATTGTGCATCAACTCTTGGTCAGGTAACGTCACTATCGACAAGTCGGGATGAGAATCTGTTGATTTATCGTACAAAAGGCAGAGACTACAAATCAAGGAGGTTATGCACATTGTGCCTATCTTGATCCTCAAACTAATGCACTGCCTTACACTTTGCCAGTATATTGCTGTCAGTGTGTGCATTAATAAGTGGAAACTAATGGGATGGGATCGGGGGCCTGTTTTGTGAATGAGTGAGCTTTGGGGGCTGGAAAATAATTTTTGCATCTGGGCCCATCATCACATGCTTTTACCACTGCTTCATCGCCTGTTGCTTTGACTTGCTCTTGACAGTGCTTTAATTGTGCTTTTGCACCTACATGTAGACGAAGAATTTTTTGGAAAACCAAGGAGGAAAACCGAGTTTTTAAAAATACATGCAACATACGGAGTAGGCCTAAGGCTTCAAGTATGAATAGAATAAATCCGTGAGGGGTCGGGGGGGTTTCCACACTTGCCTTGGCCAAGTCAGATCTGCAGTCATTCCTATGCAGCCAATACAGTTGTGAGGGTAAAATCAGGGCAACTAAGGGATAATGCCAGACTCCATACAATTTGGACAAGAACATGCAGTGGCCTTATGACCGATGCTTGCAAATTGCGGACCTCAAGAAAACGAGGACAAAGACTTGGGGAAAATATTTCAGTAAATCTTTGTGCAGCCGCGGGACAGAGGGTGAGGGAAAGTGGCTGATGACTCCGCTGTCTTGGTCGAGGTTAGTAGGTGGATCAGATGACTGTCACGGGTGGGTCTTTGGGCATCAGGCTGCCTACAGGGAGAAAAGGAAACGCACTAATTAAGAGCTAGGAATGAGTCACTGAGCTGCACGCTGTGACTTTCAACACTTCGCCCAAACACGTTACTCCCACTTCCACATAAAATGAGCTGTGGTAAAAATCAGTCAACTTGCAGATATCACGTTCAGTAATGTTGAAGATTTTTATTTATAATTTCTACATTATTGCCTTTGATCCAGAGTTCTCATACATATAGAGATACAGATTTTACTCAGATACAGTATACCAAGTTTAAGGGCTCTGCTGTTTTATGTAGGTCATAATCAGAACTGACTGGTGTGAACCTGTATACATTCTGAAAGGAGAAAACACCACATCTGAGGTGTGAATTGAATCATATACCCAGAGCTAACTGACTATTGTTCTGGGCTGTGGAGTCTAAGACACAAGAAGTCAGCAAACTTGGTTAATGTTTGCTTTATTAGAAAAATTATTTTTTAAAATGCTTGATGTTATCACAGTGGCTGTGACAACTGTAAACTTTTTTGGAGTTTGTCACACGCAAAAAGATTTTTAGTGTTTGCTTAACCATAGAGGCCTTCAAGTCCAGGCACATTGGACATTTAGCATCCTTACTGAGGAGAAAACAGCTGGGTTTAATGAGTACTTGGCACAACCAATGCTCGTGTTGCTTTCATATGCATATGTGACACAAATATTCACTGAAACAATTCATTTGACCTACAAAATGTTAATTTGAACCATTGCATGTAAATCAGACCGCACCACCAATTACTGTAGTTTGACAGAAAATCTACCTTAAATAATTAATGTCATCGACAAAGTTCTTTCAAAGAGATTTCCGCAAAAATTAAATTAGTGTCATTCCACTTATCTATTCCACCAACCTTCCCCCATCCCACAAAAATACCAAATCAGCTGATCCACATCACTAACATCCATGGATAAAGTGAGACGTTGAAGCAAACAAAATGAAATGAACACTCAGATAAATAAATTATCAGTGGGATAAATAAATAAATCCTTTGAGCCACTAAGGAGTCATATGGGGAAACATGCTTGGGTCTGAAAGCTGTTGCTAGGAAACACCACAGACCTGTCTCTCCCAGTCTGAAATCAAAGAGGCAAAAGGGAGCAGGGATATGTAGAAGTTTCCCCCACTCACATGGCTGTTTACTTAAATAAAGCACAGTAAACAGAGCAGGAAGAGCCCTCCTGTTCATTATTTCTCTGTGAAAACAAATGATAAAGGATATGAAGGTCATAACATCTTAGCACCTCAAGCGGTGCTACCTTAGAAGTGATTATATTGTGAGTATATGCTGCATAAGTCAATACCAGCAGGACAATGGAAATACAATGAATTGCAGGTATTTCAATACAATGTAAGAGACGCAAACTCTGTGTTTAAAACGTTATTGCCATTCTTGGCTCGCAAGGGCAGTGGTTTGAGAATTACGAGTGTAACTGGATTTCAGTGGACCCCATAAGTTTTTGTGTGTACTTTGAGGAGTCAGACTCTGACATATAGCTGAGCGCAATATCCTGCCCATAGTCCAACAATTAGAGATGAAGACAGCCTCCTTCCCTCCCTTTGACTAAAAGAAACAACTGGATTTGCGTGGGTATGACATGGGAAACACGATTATTATCTGGACTGTAAATCTAATAGAATCTAGCCTGCTGTGGTTCTGAGTGCTTTGTCAGATGGTAGGTATCTTTCACAGTTCTACTTTGTTCATCAATGACCGTCAGAGATGGTGCTACCATGGGTGTGTAGTGTACAGACAGGGAGGACTCGCACTCAAGAAAACACAAGTCAAAAAAATGTCTAGTTTAAAAACAATTGTATTTTATATATTTTTTTAAAAGTTTTTCCAAGGCTTTTCATCTCACAATGTGCAAAAAGTGCAAAAAAGTGCAAAAAGTGCTGTGCAAACGTTTCAGTCCTTCAGACTATCCTCATGCAAAAATATATAAAATACAATTGTTTTTAAACTAGACCTTTTTTTGACTTGTGTTTTCTTGAGTGCGAGTCCTCCCTGTCTGTACTCTACATTTTTATGACCACCGCACCAGAAAACTTATGGACTAAAAAGCAAGGCGCAGCTCAAATCCTGTGCATTTTGCTACAATGGATGTGCCCATCATGTACATATCCAGGTCCAGTTCCCTGAATACCAATTAGGTCCCTTGGGACAAGGATGAAGTGAGATCAAACAATCTCCCTTGAATACCCATGTCACCCACACATCTGCTGCCTTCAGTGTTCTCTCCAACAAGAGAATGGTGAACAGGTTGGAAACATTTTGTGCTAAAAGCCTATCTGCTTGTAGCCTCACTGCCTAGTAAGGTTGTAGTTTTGTATACATACAGTCAGTGGCCACTTTAATAAGCATACCTTTCTTATACTAGGTTGGACTCCCCCCATGCCCCAGAGCAGTCTAAAATTATTCATGGCATGGACTCAAGGTCTTGAAATATTCCTTAGAGATTGCGGTCTATCTTAACATGATAGCATCACACGGTTGGTGCAGATTTATTGATTGCACATTCAAGCTGCAAATCTCACGTACCACCACTTCCCAAAGATGGTCTATTGGATTGAGACCTGTTGTGTGGAGGCCATTGGAGTATACTAAACTTACAGTCATGTTTTGGAAACCAGATTGAAATGAATTTGCCAGTTATCCTGTGGGAAGTATCAATTAGAAGAAGGGTAGACTGCAGCAATAAAGGGTCGCGAAAGGTTGTCAACAATACTCAGGAACGCTGTGACATTGAAATTATGCTCAGTTGGTATTAAGGGACTTATTCCCCATACTATCACACCACCGCCACCAGGCTTAACCATTGAAATAAGGCAGGATGGACCAAGTTGTTAGGCACAAGTTGTTCGAAAGGTCATATGAATTGAAGCATTCTAACAAGGAAGCAACATACATCACAGTGCAGTGCCACTGGTTTCCATGAGAACCCTCACTAATAATTACTATTAGCCTGCGGTCGATATACTTTGTGGAGCATCAGTGCTCCAAAAAAATTGGAGCAATTTTCTAATTAAAGGTGCACAATGCAAATTTGTTTACTTTCTGCGAGATAATATTTTTGTCTCAATTCGCCGACCTCTCTCCACGATCCGCTAGCTGCCTGCCCCTAAATTCACTGTAAAAAAAAAAATACCCTCAGGCTCTGGAGACCGCACAGGCATCACAAACTGCAAAGAAACACAAGGGGCACAGGCTGTGCCCCATAACATAACAAACTGTCCCGGCCAATCGCCGAAAAGAGTAGACAGTTATGGAAGCATGGGAAGGGAGGGAGGGGCGGGCTACCTCTGTTTTGTTTGAATTCGAATGTCAACAGAAGTGAAAGTAAACAAACTTGCATAGTGCACCTTTAAACATAATTTTTGACAAAACAGCCAATTGCCAATTCAACATCAACACAAGCAATTTCTCACCTTAAAAAGTATGAGCAGCGAATTTAATGATGAAATAATTCTTGAAATTTATAAAAACAGTTGCCATTATGTTTCTGTAACCCAAATTGCAAATCCCAAACTTTGAGAAATCCCGAATTTTGAGATTTCCCTCTCTGCAGAAGAATCACGTAATGTTTCTTTGAAATTTTGCCCAGCCAAGAAACCCAATTAGGAGGTTTCCTGTGCTTCCTACTGAAATAAGGCAGTCGTGAGCAGCCATATTTCCTAAGAATGCCACCTACTTAGGAAGCTTCCTTGCAAATGAAATGGAGTCCATGGCTGTATGATGTAATGCACTAAGTTGCCATGGAAATTGTTGTCTGATTAGATATTAGTATTAACAAGCAGGTGTAGAGCTTTACCTAATAAAGTGGCCACTGAGTATAATTTTACCTCCAAAAGGCTTTGGATAACAATAATAAAAGCATGTCACGCTTATATTGTTGAGAGTGACTCGCCTTGATGATATATTCAGCGAGTTTACATGGGATACAGTCATTCCGAATGGGGGTTTACTTGGAAGACGCATTTAATCGCTTTCGCGTAAGGTTTGGTGCTGGAAAGGCTTCTGATTGGATAGGGAGCGGGGCAGATATGTGTATACGTGTTTCTGTTTAGCCTACCGGAAGAAAAATATTAGGCCTGTCTTCGTCCCTGATAGCGACAACATGAATGACGTTAGCAGTGCCTTTTTCGGACTGATTTTGCTTTTATTTTTGAAGCAGCAGTATGACCTCATCATTTTAATTATTATCATTCGTCTGTTAAGGAGCAGAAGGGAGGTAGAATACGGGAAGGGAAAGGTAGCAAGCATGCGCAGAAAGAACGGAATGAACTTTAAGAGGAATGAGTGTTTACAAGTACGAAAGATTCTTTCAATCGGATTGGCAAACGGAATATACCACCCCTTTTAATTGGATTCAATTTTCAATCGGAATGGACATTTTCATTCCGATTGAGGTGTTTATATGACCACTTTTAATTGGAATGGCCTTTCATTCTGAATGAAAGTGGAATTAAACTGTCCATGTAAACGTGGCCAGTGTCACAGTTGTAGTATACAAGTTTGATGTTGGTGGGTAAATTGGTGTTTAATTCAGTAGATTACATGCCTCTACTTATTGCATGCGACACTGGCTGCTAAGTTATTGCAAATGTTGTTTATTATTCAAAATATTCAGTTCACTGTTAGTAAGTAGTTCGAATTACACAACTTAACAACAATCTTTGCGAACATTCGTACAAATTATGGTTTTGAGGAACACTCATGTTGCATAACAATGGTTCGTACTAACTTACGTGTTACCAATGTGGTTACATGGATAGTTCAAACTCTGGTTTTGGGAAACACTTGCATCACAACTGCATAGTTTGAACTACGTAAGTTGCTTACAAAGTTAGCAAATATGCTTTTGGGAAATGTAGCCCAGAGCAGGATAGGCTAGCCGGGGGCGGTGCTGCCATTATAGACCAGCTATGGCTCATAACTGCTGCTGGGTCATTCCATATAAAATCAACCAAGTCTAAAAAAAGTTCCCATCTGACCCCCTTGGAATCAGCTGATATTTACAGGACAATAACTTAAGTATATTTAATGGATCCTTGCGAAATTGTACTTTGCTCTTGTGAATATTTTTTCTGTTAAAGGCTCTAAAAGTACACGGGGAGTAGGTCGAAATTTCTTGTGTCATTTTTTTCTAGCATTTTTGAGCTCTCATAACTCCATGTGTAATAGAGATAGCTAAATGAAATTTTCAGAGCTGAAAGACAATTGGAGCCCTGTTAAAAACTGCAATTACGTCAACTATATGTCCATTCTAGGAGTCACAATCTTAAAGGAAAATCTGGATTTTCATCAATGAAATTTCTTCTGTAACCACCTTCAAGCTTCAAGTTTCAATAGCAACAATGCACCAATTTAATAACTATGATAGAGTGTCGTAAAAACAAATATTGGAACCATGAATGTGTCAAGTGTTTTCTTGCAATTCACCAGAGAAAACTAGAAAAAATGCACAGTAGAGAAACTTGAAGGGGTCATATCACCATGTGGGAAAGGCTGATGATCAAATCAAGTTATAGTACACGAAAGATCTCATATTGACCTACATTTTGATGCCAGGCTCATCTTCAAGCCATGATTCATTCTATACCAAATAATTTTCACACTCGCCAGTGTAGCTCTACATTGTTTTCATTATAAATAATATGAGGTTTCTGAAAGACACTGTGACTCTAACTCGTTTAATCCCACTGGCCACATTTGTGACCAAGCTCTAAAAGAAGCTCTAAAAGTGTTGTTGTTGGCTTTGAGCAAAAAATGCAACTTCGAACTTAACTTTCCTATCATGAAATCAAAAAATGTGTGTTTAAGGAGCAAAATGCCTGCACTTACATTGCGAGGAAAAATTTGGGATTAAACGGGCTAAGGACTCATACGAAGAGGAAAAAGGGGTTGGGCTGCGTAATAAGAAAAATTATTACTTTCATTTATGCTTTCATTCATTTTCCTGAGACATTGCACAGATGTTAACCTTATGTGCATGGCACAATTTTTTTGCATTCTGCTTGATTCAGCTATCGATAATTTTCTTAAAGAAAGTCAACCTTCTTTTCTCGTGGAGAAAGTTACACAGATGTAAACTGCATATCTCCAAGCAGGCTACATGCAGGTTAAGTGAACCTAGTCTCCCCTCAGCCTCCAACCACTAACTGGGATTTATTGACTGCAGCCATTTCTTGATTACCAGTGCACTTTGTGACTGCTGTTGTTGCAGTTTTACTGTCTGTTCCCCGCACTTGGCCTTCCAATTCACTGTGGCATTTGTGCTCTCTATTTATTGTGCCATGGTTTTAACCAACTATGCTATACTTTGTCTTGCTTGTGTTGCTGAATGGTTTTTTTTTTTTTTTTTTTTTGCATCCACAAAGTTGCTCATCTAGTGTGGGTTTCCTGATTTTGTTGGATCTTAGACTTAAAGAGTATTTTTTGTGAGATACTTAAGCAACTGAAGTTCTCTTTTTATGTGACTTTCTCAAAAATCATCTTTGGAAGGGATATTAAGATCAGCTTCTTTGAGCACACTCATGCAGAAGCACTGGTATTTGATGACTTGATCAGTTTGGGGAGTCACTCTTTTTGTTTGCTACGTTATTTCTCATCATAAGACTTGATTTTGGATTATTAAACTCCAATACTCTTTGTCTTTGTCTAAAGAAGGGATTCAAGAATGGATTTCATAGCAGACAATGAAATAAACTATGTTATGATCCAGCCAAGAAACCAGATGCAGATTCAGGGTACAATCTACAAGGCAGTAGTTATTCGTAGGAACACGGTAATTGTAGAGGGAGAGGCTGCAGCGTCAAACTGAGAAGGGGGCAGTCCAGCTAAGTTGTTAGAGACAGGAGAGGGTAGGGAGATGTCCTTGCCAGGCCAGTGGCCGACGTGGGGCAGAAACCTGGAGGTAACTCCCCTCGCTGAGGCAGGACTGCTTGACAGTTGAACCGAAGGATTTCACAGGAATGCAGTCCCAATCCTGGACACCAAAGAAGGTCTGGGAGGTGTTCCTGATGAACTGGCTCAGGAAACATACTGGAACACAAGATTAACCCTTTCAGCGCCATGGGCAACTATTGTTGCCCAATGATGTAAGATATCAAAGTCAGATGCTGTTGAAAACCTATCATGTGGCAACTTGTGTAAAAGAGCTCCCGCAGGGGAGCTCTTTTAAACAAGTTGCCACATAATAGGTTTTCAACAGCTCAGGATAACTACATTTTTAATTCCTTGAAAATTTATTCGGCGCTCAAAGGGTTAACAGGAACGCGGTCCCAATCCTGGAGACCAATAAACGCCTGGGGGCTTGTTCCTATTTATTAGACTCTGAAAGGCAATTAAGTTTTTCTCTATGATTAATTTACCGAAACACGCAGAGCTCAAAACTAGACGACACAAACTGACTGGCAGACATTGTAGGTTGTAAAGTGTTACAATCCAGCAGCAATACTAGATACAAAATAAGCTTTTATAGACCAGACAATGTTACAAAAGGAGCAGGGAAGACAAATGACAACACCTGGGAGCAAGGGGGAAACAAGAAAGAAAATCAATTAAAGGTGACAAGACGCAGGCAGGCAGCTGGAAAGGGTGAGGAACCAATTACAGAAGGTTGTGACAAAATTGTTCAGAAAATCTAATCAGAATCACTCAAAAGGCCAAAAATGTCAAATTTGGAATTTGATACCTTGCATCTGTGAGCTTATGACCATAAGACTAAATAAAACTGAGCTAAGAGAAAAAGCAGTGCAGTCTTTAAGAACTAGTGATGCACTTTTTATTGCAGATGAACATTTGTGTAAAAGAGAATTGGTGATGCTAGTGTCGCAGATTAATTTTGGAATACGATTATATATGAATTTGTTTTATTCTTCATTCATGAATGCTTTCATTAAATGTGCTGTGCTGGTATAATTATTTTTGCATTCAGGGCACAACATGCTCATCTTACCAATGAAGCTCACTTGACTTGAATAAAATTGCAAACTCCTCAATGACTTTCATAAGCAAATTCTCCCATAAACCAAATATTTATCAGAATCATACTTGTGATGGATTTCCAATACAAAATAAATGACAAAATCTCAGTTTTTAAAAAACAATGAGGTTCTTGACCTCCATGGATATGATTTGAGGATCATAGGTGGTGGTTGTGAAGAAAACTTGATGCCCATTCCATTTGTGTTTTTGGAGACTGAGAGGAGGCAGGTCCTCTCTAATGGCAGAAAACTAAATCCTACACATAATCTGAATATTGGAGTCAAAGACAGTGACACTTCCCTTGGCGTTGCCCAATTGATATTTGACTTCAAATGACCAGTCTCACTGCAGCTCTGACCGTACGCCCCTGCGACCCATTCACAAACGATCAGCAGCCCTTCTTTAATCCCCTAACTCCTTACCCCTCTTGGGCAACATGAGAAGTCTTGTTGGACTCTCAGTGTACCTCGCCAGCTCCGTGCGTCACTCTGTTAATTTATTTCTGTGCTTTGACGTGAATCTGAAATCTGCCTCGCCGTTTGGATTGCCTATCCAAATAAAAGGCTCATCTGCACTCGCACTTGTGTCAATCCTGGAGGAATAGTTAGACAGCCCCTTCCCTCGAGAAAGCGAGAAAAGGTAACTGCCTTCTAGTTGAGTGGTAAATGGTTTTTCAAAATCTTTTGAAGGTTTTTCGACGGTATGCGAAGAGATTTCTGAAAGACACTGCAGAGTAATTATTGTAGTCACAATGAGCTGAGAGATTCTATTTTTATACTTCCAAGTGCGAACAAAATACCTTCATATAGGTATGTTTGGGTGTCTGTAATGGCGACCTAGTCCTGATGAAAATAAATTTTCAGTGGTATATTTTATATCCATCCATCCATGCATCCATACATACATCCAACCATCTTCTAAAACATTTAGTCCTGTTCTGAGTTGTGGGGGGAGGTGGTGAAAACTGTGAACACTGTGAGTCCCAGAGTACTGTGGATGACAGCCAGAACTACACCCTGCATAAACTGCCAATCCACTGTAGGGCATTCATCATTCTCTATCACTATTACAACTACTGGTAGTTTAGAGACTTAATTTGCCCTATTGCTTTGGACCTCAGGAGAAAAATGTAATTAGAAAATTGATCATTCACAGGGTGAATATGCATTTCCAACACAGGTCAAAGATCAAAGGTCAAAATTTAAACAGAGCACCTTCTTGTTGCGAGGCAACACTGTTATTCACTGTACCACCAAGCTGCCCTTGTGGGGCTTGCGCATCACAGTTTTTCTGAGCAAAACGACAATTAATGAACAGAGAAATACCTATATTTTGAAGAAACACTTAAAGGTCAATTGTTGCATTAATTATAGCCCCTAATTTTCTGGAACTATGTTTAGAGGAAAGGCAGTGAACAAGGCGCCAATAGTTTGAAAAATCGCAACAGTTTGGAACAGTAAGGTGTCAAGAGACTGCTTTTAGATGCAGAAAGTGACAAGTGATGATAAGAGGCATCGGGGCTCACTGTAAGCAGGCATGATGCAACTGTCATGCAAGCGAAAGAGGGCTGGAAAAAGTATGATTTAATGGTAAAGAAAATTCTCTACACATCAAATAGGATTGCAGCAAACAAATTCCTCACTACTGCTCATTCCTGTAAGTCACAGTGCTTGGTGTAATACATTTTTGGATTTCAAACCTTGAATTTTTGGACTTCAGGATGTCATTATTGACCTATTTTTTTTAGGTACATAGTTTGTACATTGGCTATGTAAAGATTAGATTAATGGTGATAGCGGGCAAATTTTAAATGTAAGCAAACATTGTTATAGATTGATGCAATTAAAATTACATGAAAAATCAATGATTACTTAGCCAACAAGAGAGAAGTCCGATAACACCTGTTCATTGGCTTTTCGGTCATGCGCTAATTCACATTGATTCCTGTTTTCAAAGTCAACCCGTCTGTACCTGATAGTATTTGACGAAAAAAGGTAAAAACACACACAGATATCTTCATTCAACAAGGACCCGACAAGGAGAAATTGTGGTTGTGTGTTTCATGATTATTTGTTCAGCTGCTCTGCTTTAGACCAAGATGTGCCATTCTGCCTTTATGTGATTTTAAGCAATGTGACTGCCAAGCTTGAGTTTGTTTCTGATCAGCTTTTTATTTATTAAAACCTCTCTGTTCACTGCTTTGGAAAATAATAGTTTGCACAGGTGAATAAAATGTCTCTGACATTTACATGGTTATATTTTCATTTTAATTTTATTACCACTCATGGATAAAATATTGAAGTAATTTTGAAATAAGTCGCTCAGCAGTGCAGAGGAAGCAATTTAATTAGCTTGAGCAGACTAATGGAGAGTCAGATTATATTTTGACAGAACCCATTGTCTAATGTCTGACAACTATTTTACTATGCTGTTTGAAATTCTTATTTCCGGAGCACATTTGGAAATAGTAAACATTGTGAAAAGTTTCAATACAATGGTTATCCATGCATTGAACTATGAATTATTAAATTTTGTAACACGTTCCAATGGAAAAAAAGCATTGCACCCTGAAAATGGTGCTTGAAAGTTTAGCAAAAAAGGCAAATATTCAAGGATCAGCTCCTTTTTCCATTTTATGCAAAGTATTTTACTGTCCGAAAATGCAATGGAAAAAAAAAATACATTGCATGTTCTTGTAAGCCACAATAGAATCCAGAGAGAACGGAAACCCAAGGACTTTTTCACAAGCGTATAATGCTGATCAACTTAATGGCCCCTGTATCCTGGCTGAGAAACTTCTAGGCCAGGAAATGTTGGTGGAAGCGGCAATGAAAGACAGAACAGTGCTCTGTGTTACGAATACAGGACCCTGACCAACAGACCTGTATTGTCCCAAAAGCCCCAGCCCCTAACAGTGACCTTCCGAAGGCATGGGAGCAGACTAAATTAGGGTCTGTCTGGTGCCAGCTTAATTTGCCAATTGAATTTGCTGCAGATGGAGCGGCCACCTGCCGCAGAGTTCATGAACTATCTCTGAGGTAATATTGGCGTTAAATGTCTTGCAAACCACCAGAAGACAGCCGGCCATGAACTTTTGGCCTGCACTGCCCATGCCGGACAAGGCCACAGTGCCATCAACTGGACTTTGACAGGACTGCACCAGTAACCGTAAATTGCATTGTCGCCTATGTAGAAATTTCCAAAGACTTTTTATTTTCTGATTTAAAATAATCATTTCACCCACAATGTTACCGGAATAATGTGTATTTCTGTTATATTGGATGATAAGAGCTGATTAATAGCATTAATGTGGATTATCCTTGTAATTCTGTAGGGTATGGACGTTTCATGGCCAACTCTAAAGCAAGCAGGTCGTGTTTGGTATCATTTTACTCCACTAAATTTCAAGAGTCGCATGGGGCGTATTTTAAAGGAATTAAAATTGTACTATACCCTCATTCAATAACTTTAAGAAAAAATTATACTTCAGTTTTCTTTGTGGGGATGTCACATTCCAAAGCCCCTCCGGGGAGGGGGAGCCTTTCCTGTCCCTAATTACCCAAATGACCGATGACCCCGCCATAGGACGCAGTCTGGATTTTGGGCACAAAAGGGGGAGAAACAACGAAGTCAGGGAAGCTTGTATTCTACCTTCCTGCATTGTACACGTTGTGTATATGTGTAGCTACGACTCGCTTTCGTTATCTAATTTAAGCTTGTGCCTACCTGGCGAAATAAATTGTTAATCGTCTCCGGTTGTGGTTCTCTGACTCTGACTAACGTATATTTTTTCCAGTCCGGAATCCTGTTACCCAATGGGGTATAATGTAGGGTTATGAGGCCTGCCTGATCACCAGGCCTTCCTGCTAGGTACACGGTGGTGTTCCATGCTGCGACTGGTATTATTCTGAGTGGTTTCAGGAATGTGTCATTAACCTCGAGAGTCCCTGCACGCCTTCTTTTTTTGCGTTATACTTTTATATAGTCACTGAACGCCTCTTGCGGTATACTTCGAAAGTGTTAATTGTACATTTATTCCGGCCCCCGTGGTCACTAGTCATAGCTATTCTCTATGTCAAACCACCGGGCAGAATAGGACCGCCAGCCTCTGAGTTCTCCACCAAGTTGGGCTGTACAGATGTTTTTTGTCCGGCGGAGTAAGGTATTGACCAGTCACGAGTCCGATGCACAACAGAGCTCTACAGTAAATAGTGGATTCATAAACTGGAGTCAGATCAATCTTGCGGGAACGTCTACTTTAATCGTCACCGCCAAGGGTTATAGCTTAATTTGGTATCCTAACTTTGGCACGGTGTCAGGAGCCTCGGAACCGTCAAAGATCTTAGAGCTGCGGCATCCGCTAAGACGCGCTTCAGGCTCACTTGAGTGCAGAACGTGAATGATGTCATCACGTTTGATCTGGGGCGGGGGCCTCGTGCGGATGCTATAGCCAGGCCCCATTATGATAATGGAGACCAGTAAGCCTTTATTTTCCTTTGCAGTGTAGGCAAACACGTTGAGACCTTCCGGCTGACCTAGGACCCTCCTTGGCCTAGACGCACGGCGTTTACATTCTCCCTGGCCAGTAAAAGACTCCTCCCCTCTTTCCTGCGCTCCTCTATTAACCAATCTATTTGTTGTTTTAGAGATGGCCTCGCTCACTCTGCACTTGAATCACCCAATTATGAAAGTCAAAATCTTCAGTCTTTTATTTACACTACCAGTCAAAAGTTTTAGGACACCCCAATTTTTCCAGTTTTTTATTGAATATTATGCAGTTCCAGTCCAACGAATAGCTTGAAATGGTACGAAGGTAAGTGGTGAACTGTCAGAAGTTTTAAACAAAAAGTAAGGTTACCCAGGTTTTTAGTACGCCGTCGAGTAGGTGAAAGGATGGTTCCTCAGTGTGTGACATCAACTGTCAAACATGGAGGAAGAAGCGTGATGGTCTGGGGCTGTTTTGCTGGATCCAGGGTCAGTGACTTATAGAGTGAAAGGCACCCTGAACCAAAACGGCTACCACGGCATTCTGCAGAGCCATGCAGTACCCTCTGGTATGCGCCTAGTTAGTCAGGGGTTCATCCTACAGCAAGATAATGACCCAAAACATAAGTCCAAGCTCTGCCAGAACTACCTTAGGAAAAAAGAACAAGATGGTAAGCTTGAAAACATGGAGTGGCCAGCACAGTCTCCAGACTTAAACCCCATCGAGATGGTTTGGGATGAACTGGACAGGAGAGTGAAAGCAAAGCAACCCAAAAGTGCCACACATTTATGGGAACTTCTGCAACAGAGTTGTGAAGAACTTTCTGAAGAATACTTGATTTCCATTGTAGAAAGAATGCCACTAGTGTGTTCAGCCGTTATATCTGCCAAAGGTGGCTACTTTGAGTCAAAAGTTTAAAATACATTTTGGTTTATAAATTGATTCCATAATTTGTTTTTTAACTTCAATTGTAAATTTGCTCTATCATGTCTATGCTTTCATTCTAGAGTACAATGAGACATTAAACTGCATAATTTTCTATGGAAAAACTGGAAAAATTGGGGTGTCCTAAAACTTTTGCCCTCTAGTGTACATTCACTAACTTGTCTGCTCTTTCATACACCCCAATCAACTCCCCCAGTCCAGATGCCGATATATTTGTCCGTCCACCACCTTCCCCACTGCCATTACTTCATATATTGATTGACTGCACTCAGTTGTCCATCAACATTTTGTGTAGTACGGCTCTTTATTCTTTCAGTTGTGATGTTAAGGTCAATTAATAGATGTACTGTTACTTTCAGATGCGCTCAGGGTAAAACAGGAAGATGCATGTGAGATCGAACAGTTTGGTGAAGTTTACCCTTGCATTTTACCCCTCAGCCCCGACTAAGGAGCAGAGGGGTATTGTCGTCCCCTTCACAGATGGGAGGGCGGACTGGTGGCGGGCGGGAAAATTTTGTCCGGACCATTTCTCTGTAACCGCTTGGGTAAGGAACTTAATGTTGCATATGTGTACTCGCTTTAGTGGGTAGGCGTGCCTCATTGAGGTTTCGTACCCAAATGACCTTTGGCCTAGCCTCACTGACCCTCACCTTAAAAACTTTGTCTGGGCCATGTTTCTCAAACCGCTTGGGTTAGGAACTTGAATTTGCATATGTGGACTTGCCTTGGTAAGTAGGCATGCCTCGTTGATGTTTCGTACCCAAATGACCTTTGACCTTACCTCACTGACCTTCACCTTTAAAACATTTTCCAGGCCATTTCTCTCAAACTACTTGGGTTGGGAACTTTTTTTTTTTTAAATAAAATTTGGCATTTCCAATCCCACCCGAATCTGGAATGCCCAATTGGTGAACTATGTACAAGGCTTGCTTGTATGCGACCCCTTGCTGCCAATTCAGGAGGGTGTAGACAATTCGCGGCTCTCCTCCAAAGCACGCGCCTGTCAGCCTGCCGCTTCTTATACACTCATTGGTTGAATCTTCGCAAGTTCAGAGCGAGGGCGGAGGATACCCGGACATGAACAGGCTTAGAATCTTCCTAACGAGCGCCCGTTTGGCCAACAGGAAGCGCTTGAGCAACGAACATGGTAACTATTATTTTCCCTCCCCGGCAGTCCCTTCGCAATTTGCAACCCTGTAGTGCAATAGCCAATTGTGCGCTACTCTGAAAAAGCTGCCGACCAATGCCGGTTGGTACAAGGCGGGGATCAAACCTGCGACGTGATAGTCACTTCTGCTTCGCAACGCGATGCTTTGTGAGTGAGCTATCCGGCAGCTTTGGGTTAGGAACTTGATTTTGCATGTGTGGACTTGGCTTGGTGGGTAGGCGTGCCTCATCGAGGTTTCATACCTGAATGACCTTTGACCTTGCCTCACTTACTTTCACCTTTAAAACTTTGTCTGGGCCATTTCTCTCAAACTGCTTGGATTAGGAACTTGATTTTGTGGACTTGCCTTGGTGAGTGGGCGTGGCTCATCAAGGTTTTGTACCACAATGACCTTTCACTCGGGCTCAAACACCTTCACCTGTGATTCAGTGTGTTGGGGTTGAGGGGTATGGCCATCGTCCCCGTGAAGCACTTTTTTGTTTCTTTAACTTTTCTGAGTGATATACATACATATGAATCCTTGAGCCCAACTCCAAGGAACACTGTTTTCCAGCAAAGGGAAAAAAAAAAAAAACTTTTTTTTTTACCCATGTATTATAACCCATATACTTTTACTTTATTTTCTTTCAAGAGGGTGTCACTGGGATACTTTCAGCTGAAATTACAAGACAGTTACCTTCTTTGTTATAAGATATGCAGACCTCTCAGTCACTGGAGTTGGGCCGTTTGGAAACTCAATGATTCATAGATAGAGACGTGCTGGCCTGTGCTGTACTTTCTGCAGCACAGTTTGGTAATGAACACTCGTCTCTGGGCCTGGAAACGTTTTCTCTAATTTCAGTGCCACTCTGCATTTTTCAACATCGTATTGAACAATATGAAAAGACAAAACCTATTTAAATGAAAGTAACTCCATTAGCTGCTACTTGGCTGTTAAAGATTGTGTCAGCGTTGCCAGTGGACAAGATCTCAATGGAGTTATGTGCCTGATTGGGTAATGTGGTGATTGTTTCCCAGCTTGTTAAGGCGATCAGGGGACCTTAATTTTAATTCTGTATAATGAATCCTGCTGGTCAGTTGGGTAGCCATGGACAATACAACAAAGCATAGAAAATGTCAAGTGTGAAAAAAACAGGCTGACAACACCAAATGTTCTCGTCCAGCAGTCTCATGAATAGAGGCTTAAATATATATGGTTCTGCTAATGCTGCTGCTGCAGTAGTTAGACATTACAAATGAGGGTAGAAGTGAGATGAGTAAACATCATCTTTGGGTGCCAAAATGTTAGCAATCGATCTATTATTATCAAACAACAATTTCACAAACTTGGGAGGTCAGCCAGTTCAAATCACCAACAGAAATTTTGCAGGATTATGTGGATGACTTAAATCTGTTCAGTTATTTTACTACAATAATCACTGTTGGATTCATGATATGACCCCAATTACAAAAAAAAAAAATTGGAACGTCTGACTGATTTGAGAAGTGCCAAGTCTACTCACCCTTAAGCTATATTGAAAACGAAAACATGTTATTTGATGTTCTAACATGGATTTAATTTGTTCTTGATGGGATACCATGCAGTATTGCACCAGAGTACAAAAAAGGCAGGAAATTTAACTGTTAACCACTATGTGACCTCACCATGTCTTTTTAAAACAGTCGTAAACATTTGGACACTGAGTGGTCAAATCTAGAAAGCAGAGCTTTCCCCCATTCCTCAACTCAGCAGGTTCTTCAGCTGCACAGTTGTAGAGAGCTTTTATTGCCATATATTTCATGCCATGATGCCCCACACATTCTCACACAGATCAGGACTGCAGGCAGGCCAAGGTAGCACTAGCACACTCTGTTTACACTGTCATGCACTTGTAATCTGTGCAGAATGTGCTTTGGCAGTATCTTGCTAGAAAATGCAGGGACGTCCCTCGAGCAAACAATGTTCAGATGGCAGCATGTTGCTCCAAAATTCGTACATATCTTGCTGCACAGTGTTGTTTTTGTAAACGATGACGATGAAGAAATGATTTCAATAACACACCTTTTTTTCATGACTAAAACGAGACGGTGACGAGCTCTTTGATGACAAAAATGTGACGAGACATATCTGTTGTTTTTGTCGACGAGAGGAGACGGGATGAAATGTTAGTGGGTTGGCTCGCTGGCGCTGGCCTGCGAACTTCCAATTCCCGAGCCACATAGCAACAGGAGAAGTTTTAACGACTTTGACTGGCTGGAAAATCATGTTCCTTATTTGCATACCAACCAATCAGCTTCTGGGAGTGTGTGCATGCATTAGAGAGGCTCTCTGCCAGAAAGTTTCTGGTCCAGTCATGGATGGCTAGACGTCTATGCGAGGCGTCATGTATCAAATTACGTTGCTATTTGGACACAGCCACTCTGAATGATAGTAAGCTAACAAACATTAACAAAGGAAAATATTTGTGAGTGATCATCATTTTACGGCGCTATGATTTGTTTCGTGCTCCACCTTTACTAACTTTGCCAGTTGTAATAGGCATGAATTTATCTGAGGTTTCGCGGCAGGTCCGTGCGTTATGCATTATCTAGTTGCGCATGCTATCGCGTATAGCGTTACTTTTCAGATTATAAAGCTCGCCATCTTCTTACCTTGCTGACGCTAGTTCAGGGAAATCTTTGTAATCATTGTTATATTATGGCGATATGATTTGGTTTCCGCCCTAAAGGTGAGAATTCCACATTGGACCTCCACTTTTTCCGGCTTTAACTCTGAATCGTCAACTCTGAGTTGGAGAGTGCCTTTTTTGACTAGATTTTAATGGAAATGGATCCTTTCGCATCTCTGATCAGGTGTTAAACAGCATCATGTGCTACAGTAAGGTATAGATAAGACAGCTGTACTTGCAGGCTACGAGTGGTTTACAAAAATCTCACTGGGAAACGGAAGTTTTCTGTATTAAATTAAGATTGTTCCGGGTAAAATTGATACCTTTCGGAAATAATTTGTTTTGCGTTCAGAGTGGAGTTGTATTTTTCGTGTAATTGTAATTTGTCATTTGAAAAGAAAAAAAAAGTTTTTTATCAGTTAAAATCTGATTGACTGTTTTCTAATTTTTGCTAATCATTTTTCAGATGTGATAAACAATTGCAAATCAATTGATATAATGATTAGCAAAAAATACTAATAATTTTTTTCCCTTAATCTGATCACTGATATTTGAGTTACTGTGAAACATATGGGGGGAAATGTAGCTTTTCAGACCTGTTGCTGTTCCTTATGACTAAATGAGCAGCAGCACACCTGGCTACTCTGACGTTAGTAGCATGTTTAGCCAGCATATTTACATTGACGGACAGCGTGGGCATCTTATAGTTGTGTGTTCATCATGGCATGTTTGTGCTCTATCAGCGCGTTGCGACATATTAAACGGGTCGAGTTATGTGCTTTGTTATTATACATCGAGTCTGCTGTTGGGCTAAAGCCACAAGGGTCTGACAGTGACGTCGCACAGCCATAACCACAGACTGTGCTTTTTGCTGTATTTTGCTGTGGGGTTGTATAAGCTAATGTCTGTTGTACTTCGTAATAGTCAGAGAGATCATATGCATGTTCTCAATTGCACTGGCAGTGGCAGACAAGGTCAAGTTGAGAATTTGTGTTCCTCATCTATTGCTCATATTTTGGGCTTGTGTGTGGTAATTGCACTTTAATAGGTTCTCAGAAATAAAGCCACAAGAAAGAATGTTTTGTTTCTTGACTGTCTTGGAGTGATGAACATTGATTCCACTCACTGTTACCACTTTATCTGTGTTTAAAGCACTATTCTTAGTAGATCCACAAGTACAGCATAACAGAATTGAATCTTCATGGATGGGAAAGTCTAGGCTAGCGCTATCAAACTGGTAAGGAATCTGGTTATTATACAAAAGTGTTAAGAGAGTTAAGTGTTGCTTTATGAATTGCAACACAACCTGTCAACCTCGATTACAATTTCCTATATCTGTATTGGCCTAATTTAATCTTTTAAAGGCATTTTTTTTTTTGTAAAATTAATGACTAAAACTGGACTAAAACCCTTTTAGTTTTCGTCGACTAAAACTAGACTAAAACTATCAATGATAGACACCCTCCTACCACCCTCCTACCTTGACAGATGCTGGTTTTCGGACCTGACGTTGATATCAGCTTGGCTTATTCTTGTTTTTGGACTGAAGAACATGGTAACTGTTTTTTTCCCCAAAACCCACTTGAAATTTTAACTCCTCAGACTACAAAGCACACTCCCACTGTACTCCTGTCCAAATCAGATGACACCCAGCCCAGAGAATTTAGCTGAGCTTTAAGTCCACATTCAGACAGCCAGTGAAAAGTGGCCCATCTCTGATTTTTTTTCTCAAATGTGACACAGATCAGATTTTTTTCCACGACAGAGTTGATGGCAAAAAATGCAGTGAAACTGACCATTCCAATTCTAATATGGGTCACTTTTACATGTGGTACCAGATTCTGATACATATCCTATCGTATCAATGCAACTGCAGTCTGAACTGGCTAGTTGAAGTTACTCATAAAACTTCATTAAGAGTTGCACTGTGTATCAGTCCAAGCAGTTAAATGAAAAGTTGCGAGAAACTCAGTTGCATCAAGTTGAAACTGTTTGAAGTTGATGAAACAAGGTTCATGCAAAAACATATCAGAGTATATCTGTTGTTTGATTTCACGTCACTCTGCAGTTTAGAACCTTTTGGTTTGATGATTTCAGAAAAATGCTACCAACTTGGACCTTACACATCAAAATTTTAAAATAGAATATTTTGAATGTAAGTAAATTTAATGTAATTGGTCCTCTGTTTCGGTTGAAGATTTGCCAACTGTGTTTGCCTCTGAGTAATGTTATTGACAGTAATTAACTTTACTGTATACAATGTTGATGTCACAAATTCAGAACACAGGAATCCCACGCTTGAGTGTCTTTATAAATAGAAAAAACTGTCACATCCCAACCGTGTCCATAATTAGTTCTCCTCGTTCCAGCAGTTTTGTGTCCAAGTTCTGGTATTGTCTTCTTTAATTGATCTATTGTCTGGTTTCATTCCTCTCATGCTCTTGTGCTTTCCTAGCCGTTGAGTCTAACTGTCATGTTTATGGAAGTTCTTTGTGCTCAGTCAGTTATCGCTGGATTGTTCTGCCTGTTGGATGCTTTCAAGCCTTGAGCCTTTCGTTGAGCTTAATGTGTGCTTCTGTGTCAGTAAACTGAGTAAAAACACAATTTAAACATTTAAACCATTTATTTGGGACACCGTCTCCCTGCCTTCCTGCTGTCTTTTGGGCAGAAGAAGAGTGCTCATTGGCACAGCCACATACAGTTCTACAGGGGCAGCAACCTGCTTGACCACCTAGCTTCTGACCTCTGGACAGTCCCTGACCACGGCATAGAATGCCCCTTTAACCCTAGAAAGTCCAGTCCTTCTTTCAGTTCTTGAAGTACTTTTAGTACAGGCATAATCATGGTCTCATTAGAAAGGTGGCATTCCAATAGTCTGATCAAATAGTCAGAATTGCCGAGAATATTACCCAGATTAACAACTCTGCAAATATAATTTTTGTCTGACAGAAAAAAATGTTTTCTTCTCTCCCTGTGGCACTGTGACTAAGCCTCATTAGCCTAGAAAAATAATTTAGCCACAGCCAGATGCCTAAACAACTGCAGGTTCAAATTCTGTTACTAAAAACGAATATTTATAAGATTTTTTTCTTGGTTATGTTGGTGCATTTTTCAACAAACAATTATTGGAGAGACCAAATTTCCCTGCGTTCTTAGTCATGGTTGCGTTCACTCTTATGACGGATTTGCAATTTCCCTGTTTCCGATTTTTTTCCCCATATGTAGCTAAATTTTCATTCCAATATACCCTTCCAATGCCCTGTACTGGTGTACAATTGTATATGCGTAATAAAGTTGCTTTCAAGACTCCTTTGCTTCATTGACAAAATTCCCTCTTTTAGAATCTACTGAAATAATTCCTCCACATGAAAATTAATCCCTTGGCTACCATACACATCCATCTTTTGAAAGTTTCAGTTTGCTGGCTGTCTGTGTAAACTAAAAGAATTAGATTTTCCTGTTATATTCGAATGATCGCTGATAGGGTAAACACTCACTGTTCCATTAGATCAGCACATGGCAACAGGTGGCTGCACTTATTTTGTTCCTAAAGGGCTACTGTGCAATCTATAGTACTGCATCATGAGTAAAAAAAAGCTAACTATAGCCAAATTCACAAGAACGCATAGCTACCACCTGTACGTCAAAGTCGATTTAGTGACGTTTATCCAAGCCTGCTTGTTTTGCAGATTAAGAACTTTAACAAGTTTTTATCTCTGAGCTGCTACCCAGGTAAAAACATTGATTTCAACATATTTTGACAAATCTGAACAATGCTATGCAATTGAACCTATGAGACTGCATAGTCTTACTGAGGGTTATTATGATGCAATTTTAAATACTATTTTCATTCTAATGGCTTCTGCAGTTAAAATGCTGAGTCCTCAAACTTTCGACCGATGTATAGTTCCACAGCGTTCCACATTAAGCAACTCGCAAATCATAAACGCAACCATGTTGCATGAAACTGTTAGTCTAACATCAGCCTTTGGCATCACTCACAGTTGGCATTCATGTAACTCTGCACTGCAACAACCACATCAGCATGTTTGCCACAATAACCTCCACATTATGGATGCATCCAAATACCTATACTGTAGTACATCTGTACTTACAACTCAACTATTAATATAGTAGGTACAATGTGTATGCATCAGCACTCTCTCCATGGAATCAGACATACTACACGGCCACCATCTCTCTACTGACTTGGTTTTCCCATGACGTAGGATAACCTTCCCCCGGGAAAATTTAAATACATAGCAGTACGTAAGAGTTGGCAGCATTTATAAATATCTTAATAATACAGGCTAATATAGTGGTACTGTTAATTTTGTCATTTATTTTTTGTCCTTTTCTATAAAGAATGTATCGCTTCCTCCATCATCTTGTCCATTAGTAGCATGCAGTTGAATTCTTTTAATTGCAGTAGGCCATCCGGATGTCATTTGCATACAGTTTGATCCATTCAGAGAGTTTGGACTCAATGAATTTTACATAGGCCACAGCTTTTCGCCGACTGTATAGTTAACTTCCACGGGTGTTGAAACACTCCCTTTGTGTTTCCATCTGGAAGGGCACATCTGGAGTTGTCTGCGCATACAGGTCAGTTCTGGGTCATGATGCATTCAAATAAGGGTCAGACATAGGCAACATAATAATGTGAACAGCCTGACTGAGAAATACAGTCCGAGCAGAACATTGGAATCATGCACTTTGGCTTGCTGTGTGTTGTGCCTTCGACAATGATGATGTATGTTTTTGGCCTTGCATAGTAAAGCTTTAACTTGCATCTGATGCAGCAGTGAATGTTGTTGACTGACAAAATAAATTATTTCCGAGCCCATTTGGTGATATTGATTCTAGTCGCATTACTGTCCATTAGACAGTGACATTTGAGGAACTGGAGATCACATCCATTCAGAGGTGGTTTTTGGCCTTGTGGTTTTTGCACCAAAATTCAACCACTATCTTTTCATTACAGTACGCGGTGGGGAAATTTCTGCTGGGAAGAACCCAGAATTCTCTTGATTTGTATTTGAAAATCATTGTCAATTATAAGCTTCAACAGAAGTTTGCAAACTAGTGAGCCTCAACCCAATTTTTCTTGAGGGACAAGGCATTTTTCGGAGACTCCTTTCATGCAATAATGCAATTATGCACCTACATCACCTCATTATTGTAACTTGTGAAATCATCATTACTCCTAAATTTTCCCTTGCCCCTGTTGTAGTTACTGAATATGAAATAAGCATATGTTCTCAATGAAAAAATTAATTAATGAGTTAAAACACCAAATAATGGGTTGTGTTGTAGTTCTCAACATAGTACAAGGTAAATTGACTTTGCAGATCTGTGCCTTTTGATTTTATTTGCATTTTTTAGCAATTAGCCAACTTTTTTGGAATCGGGGTGGTAACTTGTTGTCATGACATCAATTTAATATACTGTATACACCTGAAGGCCACTGAGCTGACATTGGTATAGGAAAACGACTTCCCCTCATAGTGATTTATTTTCCTTGATTAACAATACATAAGAGACAATACAGAATACTACCAGATGTTGCCTCTAAATTTGGGAAAATAAACACTCCACTTAATTTTGATGCAATGGGCATACAATGTGGATACATGTAGATAATCTTTGCTATTTTCATTTTGATCAAGCAATCATGAAACACAATTTTCATAATGCAGAAGTTAATGGAATATATTTTTTTCTTAGCCTTCTTGGTGGGTAAGAAAATAAAACACTTGTCTGCTTTAATTTAAAGAATCTGAAAGAATCTTTACGTTTACCTGCCAATTAATTAATCAAATCATCAGAAAACTTGTTAATAAACATTAATGATTGAAAACAGGTCATGAATAATCATCAGTTTAAAAGGATTTTTCTCTCTCCTCATTGAGCACTGGCAAGTGCTTCTGCAAGACACCATCTTCATCTCACAGCCTGGTATTGACTATTGTTTTTTTAATGTAATTGAGCAAAGGTTTTTAGCGTGATTGCACAATGATAATACACTGCGCATTTTAAGCGGGGAGGATAATTTTTTGGAGTGTTTTAACTCAAACATCTTCCTAAAACATCTCCAAAAATCTGAACAAGGTAGGGCAGTCCACATTATGTTCTCGCATTGAATAGGTGAAGTGGAGACATTCTGAACTGTGTAAGGGGTTCAAAGAAGTGACTCAAATTATTCTAATACTTTCTGGTTTCCCCCACAGCCATGCACAAACAGAGTCTGTGGGCTACTGCCTTGATGTTATCCCATTGTGGTGCGTTTTTAGTTTACAGAACTCAGGGGAAGACGAAGGCTCTCCTCTGGGATCTTCACACATTCCGTTACAATGAAGTGCAAGGTTTTCACGTGTATTCACTTACACCATGTGCTTTAGACCATGTGTTAAGATTGTTAAAATATGGCATCAAATCTTTAAATATTTATTAACCCCTTCCCCCACCTATAGCTGCAGCCAGGTAGCAACCCACGGTGTATGCAGTATATACGTCCACAAAACCACCGCTTGACCAAGAGTCTGGAGGTGCGAATACATTCACGCTACTCATGCTTGGTGAGATGTGTTGCTGCCATCAAATATAAAATGAGACATTTTTCATGAAATGGTAAAATGTCTCACTTTCAACATCTGATATGTTGTCTGCGTTCTATTGCGAATAAAATGTGGGCTTATGAGTTTTGCAAATCATTGCATTCTGTTTTTATTTACAATTTACACAGCATCCCAACTTTTTTGGAATTGGGGTTGAAATTGGATTGAATTTAAGTGATGCTTTCGATGAAACCTCAAGTTTTCTGTCGCTGCTCCTCCTCTTCAGTTTTGGGGGTTTTTGAGAGGTTTCCGAAGCTTACCCAATAGAGTCATTGTCGTCCCCTCCAGAAATTAAATGCAGAACACAGTTTGAATCATGCCCATTGTGATCACATGTATGCTTTGGGTCAGACAATGTAGCAAAGCGGACTCTGGTATTTGGTGACAATGAAGCTGCCTTCAATATTGTCAATAAGGATATAATGCAGTTGCCTTTCATCAATGGGTTGATGCCCAAATACTTAATCTACAAAATACATGCACATCCTCGTTCAAATCCTAAAAGTTTTGAGCTTTGTACCATGATGCACTGCTACCTGGTCAGACATGCCCAGCTTTTCACTTAAGGGTATGGATGGCCAATATTGGAAGCATTTGTATTAATAAATATTCATAGGTTTGATGTCTAATCCTGTTATTGCATATCAAATAGTTTGCTGGATAAGAATATTCCCCCATCTTTTCAACATTCGTCATCATGCTTTCATGAGTCTGCTGTTGATTAGATTGTAAATTCACCTTGTAGCTGAGAAACTCATGGAGAATGACTATACGGTAGCTGGTGCCTAGGCCCACACATAGCAACTTCACTGCCTAGAATATTCCCCTTATAGCCGCAAAGCTCTTGAGGAATGACCATGGCAGCAGTTGCCAACCCCAGCATAGCATCTTTATTTGGTAGAATATTCCACTTGTAGCCACAAAGCTCTTGGGGAATGGCCATGGCAATGGTTCCCAGCACACACTGCAGTCTCTTTAGGTAGAATATTTCCCTCGTAGCTGAGAAGCTCTTGAGGAATGGCCTAGGCAGCAGTTGCCAGCCATGTACATGGCAGAATCACTAGATAGTATTCTCCCCTTGTGGCCGAAGAGCTCAAGCAGAATGGCCAAAGCAATGGCTGCCAGCCCACACAACAGTCTCAATAGGTGAAATATGCCCCTTGTAGCTGAGAATCTCTTGGGGAATGGCCAAGGCAGTGGTTGCCAGCCCTGTGCATGGCAGATTCACTAGATAGTATACTCCCCTTGTGGCCGAGGAGCACATTGCCATGCCCACACATAGGAGATCCTCACATCAGAAGAACCAGGCTCCAAATCCATGCAGTTTTGGGGGTAAGATATTTAACCATCATTCCCCAATATCTCATGTAATCTTATATGCAGGGAGTGATGAGGTTGGTTTCTAGATGCCAAATTCTAACTATGTTTTGGTGTTTTTACAAATATATTAACGTGAGTTCACTGACTGAAATGGGGCGACGCCTGCAAGCGAGTTCAGGCAGTCAACTCAAGCTGCCCCAGTACCTCACTATCTATATCCTCTACAATCACACCTTCCCAGTATGGTGGTCTTTTTAAAGGAATGGAAAACCAATTGTCAAAATACAGTTTGGAAGATGGATAATGTCATAAACTAACGAGTCATGCGAATGTTTGAAAATATAGAGCTCATACAACTAAGATATCCATCTCCGACAGTCGGTCCTGAAGCAGAATTCCCCCATCATCGACGATTTCATAAATGCCGCCATTGAAAATATTTCAACCAATCAGAAAAATCCTCGCGCATCGGTCACAGAGATGCTCTGAAGTCTCATGTGCGCAGCACGTTGAAGCTATACATGGCGAGTGAGACTGCACAAGCATTGAGATAGTTGTTAAATTACTCACTGTTGTCACCATTTTTCTGTGCCAAAGGACATTGTGAGTTACAAACAGACCCCACTATTTTTGACAATATTCAAGAAGGCTGTCTGAAGGCCGAGAGAGAGAACAATATGCCTGCGTGTGCAGCGGTTGGGTGCACATGCAGGACTGGTTCAGGTCAGCATTATGGCCGCACATTCTATGCTGCCGTGCAAAGGCATTGTCATTTTGGGGGTATTGAAGACCTCCTTTATCATGTGGATGAATATTTTGAGTCAATTTGATTGTTTTTATGAAAAAATCAAGGTCTGTGTCAACAGTAACTCCGAAAATCCCATCAGAAACCACGACAGAACGCCGTAACTGCAGTTACGGTGCTTAGCCTTTGTTTCAGGACGCTGACGTTGAGTTATGGCACTCTGGCTTTGTTTAGCCGCGCATCAAAGCTTTGTAAGTGTACAGCCCTGAAGTTACGGTCAGTGATAGTTGGTGCAGACTCGTCTACGTCTCACTCACACATCTCCCTGTCAGCCAGCCTACCTGTCATCAGGCCCATAAACAATTAGATGCGCATCCTACCTTTTCTTGTAAACCGATAAAATCCACACCAGCCACGTCATCTGCAATGTTTCCACGATAATCCACAAGTGTTAGAGTAAATATTCCTTCGATGCAGCAGGCGAGCAGACGAATTCTTTATGATCAATGAGTCCGCAAGCTAGGCTACCCAACGCCCACTGTTGGTTGCAAACCAAACCGTTAAAAAACATTCCAGCTATGAAACTTTTTTGGTCGATTGTGTAATGTCCGAGATGACTTCGGCCTAGCAGGAAAATCCAATTCCATCATTATACATGTCTGCAATGTCAGGCACATCATCAGTGATGTTTCCACAATAATCCACTGTTAGATCAGCTCCTTGGATGCAGGCGAGCAGACCACTTCTTTATGATCAACAAGTCTGCAAGCTTGTCCTACCTAAAGTCCATAGTTTGTTGCAAAGCAAATCGAACACACATTGCGCCTGTAAAACCCTTTCTTTGGTTGATTGTGTCTGAGTTAAGCTGCTTTCACACCGGACGCGAAACAGATTTTTTGCACCACAGATAACACTCAAAGTCAATGCAAAAATGCGAATACAGGCGAAACGTGTGTATTCGCGTCTTTGTATTGACTTTGAATTAAAAATAATTTCCTTTATTTATTCATACTGTATAATGCGAAGTAACTTATCTGCTGGCATTCTGTTTCTGGTGCCGCACACCAAACTGGAGCAATTCTCTATCATGAAGATATGATGTAATGTCACCAGAGCTCTGTATCGCAACAATTAAATGTATCTAATTCATTCTTAATCATTCAAAACAAATGTCATGATGGTTAAACCATAGGTAAGTGCTCTTATAATGGTCTTATGTACAGAAAACAGCAACCAAATATTGAATTTATGCAAGTTCACAGTAGAAGACCAAATGCGCCAACAGATTGCCCGATGCCCTATTATCGCTCAGCACGCACCACAACACATGCAGTCGCGAGTCTAATAGTAATACCGATGATCTCATAAAATACTATGTAGAGGTTCTAATTTGCCATTTAAAATGACGTACAACACCATAATTGAAACCCAACAGATGCTTAAGGTTGGTAATGATCTAAGATCCCCGTAAAACCTGAAATGATTCCAGTTATGTCTCAGTCGTAAGTGTAACAACACAAACGGGTCCACAGCCATATTGAACTGTTCGCGTAGTTTTTATTAGGTGGATCTTCTTGTCTTAATTGTCAGTGTCACTATTTAGGGAGTGGTAGCCCTCGTATTCTTCATCTGAAGATTTAGGGAAAGCTTTTCTGATGGCATGGGCGGCACATGCTGGAATGACCCTCTTCCTTCCAGGAACTGATGTATCGTGTAACCACCAGCTGAATTGTCGATATGCTGCATACCTGAGGGCTCTGAAAAGAAGAAAACAGGTTTCATTGATTGTGAGGATATACATAGACATATCTTCGCTACGTTCTACATCTGAATTAGCTCATGAATATATGCTGGACTGTGCTTTTCTTAGCTGTAATATGTCATGCGTGCCATTCAACTCGAAATGAATTTGTACAAGAGTATTGCATATTCATTTGAATGATCCTTGTTGATCCACCATATCCGTAAAATGAATAAAGGCACTCTAAAAATGAAGTGTTCTTACTTGTTTTCTGGGGGATTAACTTCCTAGTGATCCGACCTAACATTATTCAGGGCGACAAGTACATTCCTCAGGACAACTGGTATGAGGCATAGCATCCTGAAGTCTTCGTTGTCGGTAATGCAGATGGAATCATCTGAAAATTGACAGTAGCATTACTGTGCTTTATTTATTGTTCATTCCAGTATTTGTGGGGTCTTAAAGCATTTAGACTTGTGCATAAGGCTAGTCCGTAGGGTGACAGATCGGCAATGAATTTTTTTTTAATATTCACATTATTTACCCAGGTCGGAATGTCTTGCGTCTGACATGCATCCCGGGGCAATGGGGTCTCCGGCTGCCGTGTCTAAACAGCCTCATTTTGCACACTGTAATCTCACAAGGCTACCTACAAACAGATTTACATACATTTTTACCTATAGCTGTTGGAGAGGCAAGTACACGAGTTTTTACGCGTTCCTGGCAGCATAAACACTCGTTGGCATACTTCAGCCATGTGTGGTCGCAACGTTCGCACAAACACCACAGCGTGTTGCCCATCCGTTGTTCCTCTGTTTCTTCAGGATCTGAAGAGCTGGCTTCCTGCAATGATTCTTCTTAAGAATCACCTTCCTCAGCCCTTGGCTCAAATTGATAGGGTTGTTGGCTGGCAGAATCTGCAACAAATTCGTATTCGCTGCCTTCTGAGTCACTTTTCGCCCTCTTGTCTGCGGAAGTTGATTTCTGTTCTCGCGATTTATCCCTTCTGTACTGAAGAGTGGAGATTCACCCTTGCGCCCATGTGACGTCACGCATCGCCCTTCCGGGAGGCTGCATGGCAGCTCAGTAGTGGCCTTAGGACTGCCACACAAAAACGCACACAACTTTTTCATAAATGGTCAAGTATGCTTGAAATTTTTCTTATGGGCTCTCAATATTACAAGCTATCAACCTATGCATGTATTTACGTTACATGTTCCATTCCTTTAAGCTGAGAAAATCTCCCAGCTCTGCTTCTGCTTGCACATGCGCTGGAGTCTAGAAGCCAAACTCTTCACTTTATTTTGCTGTTGCAACAAACATTTCAACATGAGTTGACTTACAGAAATAAAGATACTTATTAGTTTATTGTGAAAACAAGCCTACTTGAGGGAGAATATCCTAATCGCTGGATTTTGGTTCTGTTTTTAGCTTGGGTAAGCTCAGGGATTAATGCTCCTAGACAGATAGTCCTCCTGGTGTTTATAATGTTTAAGAAAGAGCCTAAAAATACAACTTGTAAAAGTGCAATTATGGTCCTAAATTTTAAAGTGCACATTAGTTCTGGACAATAATCCAAACTCTGTGATCCATTTTGAGAGACGATAGATAATTAGAAGAGTTCTAGTGAAAGCCCTCTGAGTCATTGTCCTGATACCACAGCAACGCCTGAGTACAAATGAAGTGACAGCGACGGTCTACTTTTATGCCTAGGGAATTAGAAGAACGTCACTCAGCATTTATAATATATTTAATCCAAGTTTGGATTCAAGCTCATGCAAATTCCGTCACAGCCACATGCCACATAAAGGTGCTTTCATTTCTGGTGGATTTTTAAAAGAAGCGCCCCCCTGTTTTTCCTATCACAACCTAGTAATAAGGAGTCCAAATAAATAACTGACAATCACTTAGATTGAAAGGGCGAGTGACTGATGTTTTGACACAGTCTTCTGAAGAAGACTTTGTGTCAAAACGTTCGTCACTTGCACCACAATAAACCGCCTATTATAACTGTGTGCTCCAGGACTCTTCCCTCTGATAGAAAGGTGTCAGAACACTTAGTGCATCACAGTTTGTTGCGTATTGGGCTGCGGAACCACAGACTGGTCAATGTTCCCATGCTGACCCCTGTCCATTGCAGACAGCGCCTACAATGGGCAGGTAAGCATCAGAACCGGACCACAGAGCAATGGAAGAAGGTGGCCTGGTTTGATGACTCACTTTTTCTTTTACATCATGTGGGCTGCCGGGTGCGTCTGCATTGCTTACCTGAGGAAGACATGACACCAAGGTGCACTATGGGAAGAAGGCAAGCCAGCGGAGGCAGTATGATGCTTTGGCCAATGTTATGGTGGGAAACTTTGTTGCAGACCAAGTATACCCCTTTATGTAAACAATATTCTTGACAGGTAATGACCTCTTTCAGCAGGATAATGCATCCTGCCATACTGCAAGATGGTTCTGGAATGGTTTGAGGATTACAACAACAAGTTCAAGGTGTTGACCTGGCCTCTGAGTTCCCCAGATTTCAATGTAATTGATAATCTCTGGGACGTGCTGGACTTAGAAGTTCAATCCACGGAGGCTTCACCTCACAACGTACAAGACTTAAAGGATCTGCTGCTAACGTCTTGGAGCCAGATACCACAGCACACCCTCAGAGGTCCAGTGGACTCCATGCCTCGACAGGTCAGGGCTGTTTTGTCAGTGAAAGGGGGACCTACACAATATTAGGCAGGCGGCCATAATGCTATGGCTGATCGGTGTATATTGTCAGCCCAAACAAAAGTCATACTAAAAGAAAACAAAATGTCATGTAAGTATGACAAATATGACACAAGCTCCTAGACTGTCATGTTTATTCTAATTTAATTCATTGAATATTAATGTGCTAGTAATCATGATCAAAAATGTTGATTTTACCAATATTTAGGTTCGACCCATTTACTTGACTGTCCTTTCTTTTTCAAAGCCCTGTCTTCGTGTCTGAGAAGGCCAAAAACAGACTCCACAAAGTTATCAGAAGTCTGGAATCAAGAAAGCTCTTTTATGCAGTGAAAGCTCTCTCAGATCTGCAAAAAAAATACAAACAAAAAAACAGTAATTGAAGATATCTGATGAATCAGATCTACCTGTAAACTCATTCCAAAACATTCAGTCCTGGGTTAAAATGCCATTGTGAATTCATCTCATACATGACTTAAAGATTCATGCCATCAGTGAAAGTTCAAATAATCATTGAGGTTGTTTCAAGGACTCCTTCCCTCAAGTTTAATTTTGCATAGCAATTGGCAATTACAGCACTTCCTGGTTAAGAAGTTTTCTTTATTATCTATTAGAATGATGAAAACAGAATACTAGCTAATATATAATGAAATTTCATTATGCCTCATCATGATATCATGTCACAATTCAATCAGCATTTTGGACACAATTACTTTGGTATAAACCAGTGTGTGCCATAATCAGAAATATTACCATACATTTTTAAATTGTAAAGGCAACCGTTGTACACCTTGCAGAACATAATGAAGAATGATATATTGATATATAACAATTACTTCTCTTAGAATACTCAAGTTAATTTTACATGTACCCAAGGTTAAACAAGTTGCTGATCCTGTATTTTGTTCCTGTTGTCGGATTTAGGTGAAATTTAGGTTGATTCACGATCAATTTAAATCCTATCTCTGGAAAGGCATTAGAGAGATCCCTCTCTTGCCCCCTCTGAGGGAGGGTGATGGTTGGGTAATCACAATTATTCTGTCCTCAGTTTCTTCAACACTTCTCTGCAATGCAAGAGTGAACTTCCAAGCCCACCTCAGTGGATCCCACAGGGTTGCATGATCAGATAAATAGTAATGGCCAGATTTCACTTGTGCCCATATAGAAGAACAGAGTGTTACATGCTTTCACTGAGGCATGATTTTTGGTCTTTTCTACAGGGATTTTTGTCTTTTTTTACTCTGCGAAAAGGTCAATTCTGTCATAGGAGAAAGGTCAACCCCATCGATCTATATAACGAGGAAGGGAGTGCTTTTTCAAGCAACTGCAGTCAATAACCAACTATACACATCACTTGGTCTACAAAGAGGAAGTACATTGGGCATGGTAAGTAGCAACACCTCAGGCAGCATCCTTTTACCATGAGGTGTATGAATGCCCATGTATTTATATCTGTATGCATGTCAATAATAAAAATTATAAATAAATAAATTACACCTTCTTAACATCCATCAACCTAACCACTATTTGTAATAATCATTGCTGAGCATAACTTGTACAGCTGTACAAGTTCCCATAGATATGCTGCTCATGTGGTTTGCTTCTCCATGACCTTTTTGACCGAAGACAGCCATATCAGTCATTTCAATTCACTTCTTGGAAAAAGGGGAAAAAAATTGTTATGCTGCTTGTTAGTCTTCTACCTGTTACCATGTACATTTGAGATTATTTACAGAAGGATTAGCCCTACCCTTCCAAATGAACACTTTTTTCCATCCCCTTTGGTGGCCGTGTGTATCCCAGTATCTCATAACAATCTGCAAATGTATTCATTTCTGTATGTGTGCGTGCATATTTATCAACTCTCTTGTTTTGCTTTCTCCTACAGTGAGATTTATCTTCACTTAGAGACCAAGGAGAACCGTTTTTACTTACAGTGCGTGATGTATGGTGTTATTATGCCTAGTGCAATGCTGAAGTTCCGAGATCCTCAAGGTGCATAAGTGACCTCCCTCAAGCAGCCAATTAGCATTGCTCTCCATGAAGCCCGTTTATAAAATCACATCACACATTGAAGTTAATATGCTAATTCAATCATTAACCATTGTCCTCGCCACACACAGAGACATCTACCACAGTACTCTCACTTTGACCTATCGGAGAGCCTGCCCCTCGCAATCGCAGTCATAGATTTGGACAATTAACCTTCTGCCTATTTTTGATGCTCTCTGCTGAATTCATTAAAATTCAGTAAATGTTGGGAACAGTTGTGAATGCACAGGAAAAGAAAATGAGCTTCCTGTGGCATAGCAGAAATAACCGGAAGGGCTGTGTATACTGCATGATTCTGCTGAATCTCGCTGTTGGGCCACCATCATTAAGTTAAACGATTATTCAGCAATAAAGTTTTAATTACCCGGAGCTTCCAGAGAGCAGAAATGGTTGGCATGGTGAGGGATACAAGCATGCAAAATCAATTTGTGAGAGTACCAATTTTATTTTAGGGACCAGGTATGCAATCAGAAGAAGCAAGTAACTCAAAACATTGAATAATACAAGGCCTCAGCAGTCAGAAATATCAATTTTCTATATACAGTGCATATTGATGCCCTCGTTTATGTAAGTTCATAACACATTGTCTAATTATTTCTTAGAATGAGATATGGTGATTACAAATAGTGATAAGCAAGTGGATAACTTGAAATGTGTTGGTCTCAATTCCTTTAAAATTTTTTCTGTTTTTCTACCCATGACTCAGAAATTGATTTTCACAAAGCTTTGATTTTTTTTCATCTGTCTATATGTACCTTTAATCCAGTGATCACTGGAAATATACATAACTGATGTCAGTTGAAGTTAAGTGGCTGTTTTGGTCTGTAAACATTCAGTGCTCGAGTGTTTTCAATTTTAAGCAATTTGTTCATGTTATCTGTGGAACCGTAAATATATCTAGGGCTGTGCCACTTGTCAGGGCTCTGTGCAGATGCAGTGTGTTCGAGGGCAAGCACATGATCTGTGTTAATGCTGATCAATTTTTTTTAGGTTTTCAGATAATACAAATATGTCGGTTAATGCATCATTTTTATGATTAATATGTATTTGCTCATTAAACTATTTCTAAAAATAGCATCTTATATGCGTGTATACCATAGACTGTATAAAAACTATAGACCTAGGAACTGTGATGTTCAATATCGACTCAGACTTGGGGAAAAGCATTTAATCACATGAAAGTTCAGTTAAGGCATAGTCATATTATACAATTTGGGGCCAGATTCTGCACTGTACAGCAGTCAAGTTTGAGTTGCCCTCGATGCATGGTGCAGTCGTCCATTTTGCATCGTCATCCACTATGTAGCCTCTTCTGATTCCTCCACAAAACCTTTCTCTGTTAACCTGATATCATAGTAGCTTAGAACATTGGACCATGGGACGAGGTAGATGAAGAAAAACTCATGTGCTGTGTTTAGCATACTTTGACTTGCTGGAAAATAAATGAATGTGGCAGGCTGAAGGAGGGCACAGGCAGGGAATTGAACACCAGACCCCCGGGTAAGAGTCAAACGCGCTGACCACATCACCAAAGAGCCAGGCTCATTGGCAAGGTAGCCAGGACGCGTACTTATTAGGAGGCATTTCTAGTGACACAACCCTTCAACTGTCACATCTCTTCCCCTCTTTCAGGAGCATGTCTTCACGCTCCATGCTTTACGCATGCTGCCCTCCATTAGGATCCCAGGATGTGGCAGGCTGAAGGAGGTCCCGGGCGGGGAATTGAACCCCAGACTCCCAAGTAAGAGTCAAACGCGCTGACCACATCGCCGAAGAGCCAGGCTCATTGTCATAATATAACTACATATTTTTTTGTTAAAGTTGCCATTGACTTGAGTGAAGACTCAGAAATGTGCCTCATTGAAGAAGTTGCATTGTTGCCGCTTAGTGTGTACTTGTGAGAGTGAGCATGAGCCTGTATATTTTACAAAGCATGTTTGTGAGTCTTCATGTATGTTCTTCTTTTTGATTTAAGAGATTAGCTCTCATGACACATATTGAAGCTAAGCTTCCTAACCTCAGGGTTTTCACCTGGCTTTAAGCACAAAAATAAAACCTTGAACCGTTTCCCTCTTGAATACTGATTCTCCTATTTCTTACCAAAGAGCAAAGAAAGGGATTGATTCTTAACCTCTGTAACAAACCATGTATGGATGTAAACAAACCACTTGGAATTTTTTACATGCTGTCTCTGGGAACACTTGTGAACAATAAAGCAGACTGGCTGTATTTTTGCTGTTAGAAAAGAGCAATTATGGCTTATTTTCAATATTATCAGAAAAAAATGTGTATTTCAATAAGAAAGCAGGAATTGTCTACGTATCTTATACATTTGTCATTTGAGGTTCGGCTAATGGAAGTGTTTCACAGCAGTCATAATATCAAATCAGTATAATTTTCTGTCCAACTGGTGTTCTGTCCCATTTGAAATTTAAATGCCTCTCCAGTCACAGATAAGCCATACATAACTTTTAAAAGGGTCACCAATGCATCCAGTCGATTCAGTGTCATGGTCAACTCATTGCACACTCTAGGTCAGGGGTCACCAACCCTGTTCCTGGAGAGCTGCCATCCTGTAGGTTTCTGCTTTACCTCCTATTCAGCACACCTGATTCAACTAATTAGCTACTTAATTGCCCAGCTCATGATCTTGTTATGTAGCTAATTAGTTGAATCAGGTGTGCTGAATAGGAGGTAGAGCAGAAACCTACAGGATGGTAGCACTCCAGGAACAGGGTTGGTGACCCCTGGTCTAGGTTTTAACCCACGACTTAAGGGTCTAAACGGAATATTTTAGCTGTTATTTCAGGTTACCATTTATAATTGGTTTTGTACCATCTCTTAGGTTTTGTATTCCTCATGGTCATGACCCTGTGTTGGACTAAATTTAATGCTCTCTTAATGCTCCCCGCCAACAAGTTAATTAACCAGGGCAGTGTACTGTAGCGCACATCATTCTCAGTGCACACATTGAGCGCTTCTTTCTGCCTCTCCCTCAATGACTTCCATCGGCACCTCCACCTCATTTGATCTCTGATATGACAGCAGAGTTGAGGAATCCTATTGAGCCCGTGGTGTGTGAGTCTAACATTAACTAGCAGCAAGAGAGACTGCTTTTCATTCGTTGTTGAAGGATATTTCCTGTGTTTAAGGTGGACTCATTTTCCAGTGACATACAGCATGATTTTAGATGGTTTTCATAACCATCTTGAATATTTAGTTTGTCAAATTGCTTTGCCGCCTTTTAGAAATATGGGAAGGGCTGGTGACTATTTTGCTTACCAGCCAAAGTTACTACAGGGACAACGTAACCTAGCATGAGTGTATTGTCTCAGTCAACATCAGCCAAGCAATAAGTCTAGACAGAAAATATGATGATCCCAGCCTAAATTACTGAATATCCTTCAAATTAACCAACTCATTTTTTTCTTTCTTTAGTTTGATTTAACTGCCGCTGTTGGTGTTCCATTTTTACGAACTGCCGCTTGCACGTTCAGTGAGCAATTTTTCAAAAAGCACATGCGTAGAGCAGGTCTGCTTCCTACTATACAACCCCGTAGGCAGGCTGTCCACGGGCTTTTCTCATCCGGGGACATTTTTTTGCAGCATATCAGGACTTCACAATCAGCAGCTCTCACATTACTCAGAGTAGCTTATTAAGCATGATTTTAGTGGATCAAAATAATAATAATAAGATTTGAAGAGTTGGGGGCTGGGGTAAAAAACAGGGACATTGAAAATGGGGACATGACACCCCCCCACCCCCGCCAGTGGAAATTATGCTCCTGCATAAGATTTTTCTCATATTTACGTGTATTTTATATAGTGTTTCCCGGGGTCCTTCACTTTATTCAGTGTGTCTATCAGAAAGTAAAATTCACAAAGAGAATTTTTTAGAAAACTCTGGCCCAGTGGAAATCACAGCTCTCTTTCAAGTGGCACACTTGA